>CM057338.1:408539965-410939965 GCA_030015575.1 Agapanthus africanus
CGGTTCAAATAAGTCATTTTCCACTCACTAAGCCTTTACTCTGCTCGGATTTCCTCTCTAACTTGACCGTCGAAGGGTCCTCGGTGGTACAACCATCCCCGGACTTCCTTGCAGGTAGCTCGGCAACAACAGCCTCAAACCCATTGAGATCCACACGATTCGGGAGCCAGCCTCGAGATCCAATCTCATCCGTCCATCGCCGCCATGAGCAGATCAACGGAAGGTAACATCTTGACGTGATCCAACCCGTGTCAATTACTTACATTGAAGAGAGAAGAGGACATCGATGAGCTAGAGATGAGCCAAGATATCGAGGATCGAAGCATGATCCCTTAGGATTTAGTGATGGCGACGAGACGAGGGCAGAATGGTCATTTCGCTGTCAGCTCGATGACACCCGAAGGTGGTGGAGTTGGGGGAAGAAACGAGACAAAGATGGCGAAGAGATGGTGAAAACAGGTCTGGATCCTAAAACCAACTGCATCCGAATCCATGTTCGGGTTTGGATCCTAAGTATGCACCAATGAATCCAAACCCATTTCCCCTCTACTTGCCCCATGCCATATGAATTTTTCTCTGTGTGACAACTTGGTTCATCTGTAGCCGGCCATGAAGGATGAAGATAAATCCCAAGTCTTATTAAACTGCCCGAAATGTGTTCGTAAATTTTCCTCTCTTCCCCTCTCCTCTCTGAATATATTGCACTCCATATATCCAATAATGACTCTGTGCCGTTGCTAGGTTATTAAGAGCAACTCTAATTTGATTAATATGTCCTTGAAAACAAGGAACGAGAGAGAACAATAATTCAACTTGTTTGAGTGTTTTGGTTGACCATCGGCCTATAAAATAACTGGGCCTTTGATGTTGTCTTGCGCAGTCATGGAGAAAGCCTTTGATAGGCTTGAATGAGACCTTTCTATTTCAAATTTTGGAGGCCTTCGGCTTTTCTTCAAAATTTATCAAGTTAGTTAAGGGACGCTTCCAAAGTCAGCATTTCTCTGCCCTGATTAATGGCCAATTGGGGGGATTTCTTCAAAGTGTATTAGACAAGGTGACCCTCTGTCACCTTCCTTGTTCATTCTGCCATCTGAATTTCTTAGTAGGGGCCTAACTCATTTGCTACATATTGGCATACTAACTACATATTCTTGCAAATCATATTGCCCTCATGTCTCTCGTTTACTTTATGCAGTGACACCATTATTTTTGCTAATGGATCTAGTGCAAGTCTCAAGAACCTTTTTGATTTTCTGCGTACTTATGAGTTAAATTCAGGCCAGAAGATTATTAACAAATCTAAAAGTGCCTTTTATACTGCCAAAAATTGCCCTGCAAACTTTGTTGCTAGGACTGGCATGCAGACTGATATCTCCAAAGGTTCTTGGCCTATTATTTACCTTGGTGCACCCTTGTATACTGGGAGAAACAAAGTGATTTTTTATGAATGCTTGCTTGAAAAGATAAGAGCTAAAGCTAGGAGGCTGGCAAAACAAATATCTTCCTATGCTGGGAGACTCACTCTTATTCAGCATGTGCTCCTTTCCATGCCCCCTTCATATTCTTGTTGCTTGTAATCCTCCATCATCTGTCTGCATTAAAAAAAAAAAGTAAGAGAGTTATACTAACTGGCTGGTCTAAACCTCCAAGAGGTAAATACAAATTAAATTCTGATGGAGCACAGAATTCTGAAAACAATAACATTGCAGGGGGGGTGCCACACTCAGAGACTCAGAAGGTGATATTGTTTTTGCTGCAAAGTTTTTTTTTACGGTACTGGTGATGTTATTGATGCTGAAGCTAAAGCTATGCTAGATGGATTAATTCAAGCAAACGAATTGAAGATGTGCGGAATACAAGTTGAAATTGACTCCAAAATACTCGCTGATTCTATTAATGGTCTGTGTTCCATTCCCTGGAGACTCAGGTATACTGTCAAGGCAATTCTGGTACTTAAGGTGAACTTGGATTCCCACACTAACATCGACTCTCGTATGAGTTGTATGTCTCGGTGATGATGCTTATAAGTGGGAATTCCTCAGATTATGACACGTAGCGGATGATGTGTCATCCACGTAAGCCCGCTAGATTTTTGGGGATACAGAGCTGGAATAATTATGATGCATTAGGGACGTTCCTCGGCACCCCGTCTCCGAGATTGCATCTGACCTTTCGGAGACCTTCCGGAGTACCTTCCATATTCGCCTAGCAACCAGCCAACAACTCACCTCCGAGCAATCCTACAACCGAGCTTCCACGGCCTCCTTGCTCGTCTTCGAGCCGTTACAGAGCTCAGCTTTCTCGGCCTCCTCGCTCGCCTCCGAGCAATCCACCGATCTAAGCTTCCTCGGCTTCCCCGATCAACCGAGAGCGTGGAGCCCAAACGCCCCCGCAATGGCTCCGTGTATCTCGCCAAAACGAGATATCCGCCGCCCCACGTTGCGCGTCCCACGCTAGCGCCTCCCTCTATTAATGACGTATCCCGCCATTGACGCAGGTGTAACGTAGGGGCGTAACTAACGGCGAGGATTCGGGCCGGCTCGCTCCATGTGACCGCTATATAAACTCCTCTTTCAGACGACTCAGGTAACTCGAACCCATTCTGATACACCGCTACCCTTGTAACACCCGAGCCCAATGCTACTATTTTTAGTTACTGTTTGAGCATAATGTGGTACTCATTTCATTTAACTTGCTTGTTTGTTGCTTACTGTAAAATTTACCCGGCAAAGTCATTTCTACATATAACAAATTTTGGCATCTAAAATAAAATTGAAAATATTCATCTTGGCCTACTTGACACCCCTAGCCTCATGGTAGCGTCCGTGCATTGTGTTCTCGTCCCGTTCAGTGAAACGGGTGAGTTTGGACGGCTACGCGCGCGTACATGTGTCCGTTTTGGGGGTATGCTTTTTAATCATAAAACACTTAATTTTAAAATTTGGATCCCGCTTAAAATCCTATTATTTCAATTTCAAATTTTTGGACTCGACCCGGGCGCGATTTGAAAATGTTTTATTTGGCGCCAAAATCCTAAATTTTAATATTATTAAAACCATCGCATATATTTTTCTAACTAACCTGATATCTTACTGTTCATTATCTATCTTTTAAATTTTTAAATTAACCTATATATATATCCTACCGTTCCTTAAAATGTTTTGAATCTTTAATTAATATTTATCCCTAACTAACGATTCCCCTTTAGCCAATCGTGTTCCTTTTAATTCCGTGGGCCCCAACCTGCAGCTCTCTCTCTCTCTTGCTTTCACTTCTCTCTCTCTCTATCTCTCCACTTTCTCTCTCTCCCTCTTCTCTCCCTCTCTCTCTCTCTCTCTACACTTTCTCTTTCTCTCTCTCATATATTCTCTCGTACTTCTCTTTATCATTCTTTCTCTTCTTGCTTCATATCTCGTTTCTCATTTTTTTTAACTGTTCTTTTGTTGCCGGAATTCCGTCGTGCCGGTGACGCTTCTCGACGTTCCAGCGAGGTACCCCGACCCGTGTGGTTTCTTTGTTCGTCGTTTGGGTTCATTCCGTGAACCGTGCGCCCGTCGCGAGTTTTCCCCGCCGACGGTTAACGTTCCGTTTTCCCGATTCGCGACCCATCGAGGCAAGTTAATTTTGCTACATGCTATATAATTCATTTTATACCTATTTAAATAAATACCATAACTATAGTTTAAATCTAGTGCCCCATGTTTAATTTTATAATGTTTCGATGTTCCGTTTGCATCCGTTTATATCATATTAAATCTAGATCATGAAAACTTATCTTGTGACATACTAGATTATATTATACTGCATCCATATCAATTAAAATATACATCGTCGTAATATTTCTTATTATTATCTTTAATTAGTTTATAATCTGCATTTTATGATATTATATATTTAAAATATTATAGTTTACACATGAAACGTCGTTGAAAAAGCGAATACGACAAATCTGAAAATTTACCGTACACCTTACCGTATAAAATTCATTATAAATCATAGAAAAATCATTAGTATACGTTCTTTAGTTCGTTACGAAGCTAACTCAGAATACTATAACTCTATGAAATATTTAATTACAAAATAAATTGTTTAAATAACGTAAAATGCAAATAAAAATGTCTCCAAACTGCTGTCCAGGGAAATTCCAGCAGCAAACTTTCAACTTAGAATGTTCATAACTTTTTGTAGGGACAACCTGAGATACTTATACTTATAAAACTGAAAACCTTATTGAATTATCTTTGTTTTGGTATAAGACACGTCCCTTTTGGAGAACGTTTGTTATTTTTAAGCTATTTTACAAATTAGGGTGACGCTGAATTTCTGAACGGAACTTTCTTGTGCATGGTTAGTCAATACCACTTTTATAGTTATTAATCGCTTTGAATATGATATCCATATTATTATTATATCAATATTTATATCACATATTGCTTAGTTGTACATCCCACATTACCATTTTATAGTTTTATAATTTTTCGGATACCCGTTTGCATCCATCGCATTTAAGATACATATAATTGCATCCATAGATCACATTACTACATAATAATGTGATATTAACACTCTATGTTTAATAAATTGCATCCTAATTAATATTGGAACTATAAATGTAACCCTAATCGATAACTGTGCATCCATATCCTTGAAATTATATCTATTTGCATATCATATTACATGTTCCAGTTTATTGTTCTGATAGTACTCATGCTTGTTTATTTATACACATGCTTATGTTAGTTTGATTATGAGCACCCACATGACATCTTGTGCTTCCTGACATGACCTGTTACACTTCCTACTTGACATGACATAGTACCGTACACTCTTGACATGACATGACACCTTTATACATTACCTGGCTGGACCTGATATACCATGGCTTTACCTGTTACCAGATCTTGTGTCTAATGCCAACAAATATAACATGTAGTCCTCATGGACCGTTCCTGTTGTCTATCCAGACAAACCTGCTTTTACCTGATCCTGTGTTGGCATTAGTTCTTGACTACTGAATACCTGACTTGACATACATAACTTGGGGGTATGGGAAAATCAAAGGTGAAACCTGACCTGTAATTCAACAGTTCGATACCTGTTCTGATCAGTCTTACGGGCTAGGCCAGCCCCGGAGTGATGATGCTGACATCACTCGCCCATCCTGCTACCTGTTACTGCCTAGCGGCACATCTCGGATTCAGCCCCGAGGGTCTTGACCGTGGTCCCGGGCATGCACGGGATACTATTGAGTTACATTAATGATTCGTCAATTGATTTCAAAGATTTTAGAATAGAAAACCTGATAGAACAGTTTAGTTTACCCACTGCACGCTACCCTGTACTGGTATGATTCATATTATTGTTATTCTTGCTATATTCATATTTATATTACATTGCCTGCTACACTGTTCATATTATATTATTTGATGACATGACGCGCTGACGTTTGGGTTTTGCATGGCCCAGATTCCGTACCGCTGTTGCAGTCCGAGCAGGAGTACTTCAGCCAGCAGGCTGAGCTGTGAGTTCAGTAGTAGTTAGTTTTATTTCCTGCATTTATTTCCTGATGTGAGCCCGCATTATGGGACACACTTTTCAGTTATTTGTATTGGATCAATTGCTTCCGCATTTATTTATTATTGACTCCTGTTATTCTGGATTATGGACATGTTTTAGATAGTTTTATCTTGTTCTTGATATCTCTACAGCCGTAATGTGACTGTGGATGGATACTTCCTACCCACAGGTAGCATGGTTGGCTATGTCACGTGCCCAATCTAGCGTACTCTGGGAAGCGGGGCATGACATGGTTCTTTTGGTATCAGAGACATAGGATAGTCGGGTTGATTCTTTTGTAGTTGGGTATTGTACCCAATACACGAATCAGAATACCCGTGTTTAGGAAACATGTCCTGCCACCTTGACCGTTTTACCATTCTTGAATCACATTCTTCCTGATTATATCTTTTACGATGTGCAAACTTCCTTTGCATATCGATTCGAAAACCTGATTCCTTGTTATCTCTAGGACTTAGGCGACTTGGATGGAGTTATGTAATTGTGGCTATGATACCGCGGTATAGTTACAATGCGGTACTCTATTTAAGTATCTTGGAGTTCTAGCCTTAATCTATATTCAAAATCTATCATCATGCTAATGTTGGGTATTTTGAGTTCAGGATTATGGCCGGTAAGAAATTGAAGACATACTAGAGGCATGTGGACGAAGCCGCCATGCTTGGAGTGATAAGAGGAATGCTGGAGAATCAAAGAAATAGACCGAGCTGATCCAGTAGCAAGCGGACTTGTTTCGGGAAGGTTTGCAGATCGTTTAGCAGTCTGTGAACAATGTTGGAGCTAGACCAGTTGACCGAGTAGGGACCATAGCAGATTTCAGGCGGTTAGGTCCGTCTACATTTACTGGTTTAAAGGAGCCGTTGCCAGTGGAGCAGTGGCTAGTTGACACAGAGAACTTGCTTTTTGCGGCACAGATACCAGATGACAAAAAAGTTGTTGTGGTACGCATTCAGCCAGTGGACTACGCCCGAGAATGGTGGCTTGTTGAGGAGACCCGCTTGCCCAAGCCGATCAAGTGGGCGGATTTTTCTAAGAGTTTCCTGGAGAAGTTCTTCCCGCGGACTGCACGGGAGGAAATGGAAGAGAAGTTCATCGGACTAAAGCAGAAGGGAGCACCCGTAGATGTACATGTAGCAGAATGGACGAGACTCAGTAGTTTCGCTGGACCTTTAGTTGCCAACGATGCAGACAGGGCACGGAGGTTCATGCGCAGACTGGACGTGGACATCCAGAGGCAGATTGTCTCCCTGGGTTTGACCACTTTCTCACAAATACTTGCAGCAGCCAAGAGCAGCAGAGTTTATCTGGGATGAAAGGGAGTTTGCAGCAGACAGCAGTTGCGTTAAGGAAGCGGTTCGGTCGGTTCGGTCGAGTTTAGGGCTAGGCCGACAAACAATATTCTTGCATCAATGGAAGTGATGAAAGTAAAGAGCCGGCTGTTGTTCGTGATTCTATGGACGTGTTTGAAGATATATCGGGTTTACCGCCGAGGAGAGACGTGGAGTTCGCAATTGATCTTATTCCTGGTGCAGCGCCAGTATCTAAAGCGTATTATCCAATGGCGCCAGTAGAGTTGGAAGAAGTAAAGAAACAGGTTGCTGAATTGCTTGAAAATGGTTGGATTCGAAGCAGTAACTCGCCTTGGGGAGCTCCAGTTCTTCTAGTAAAGAAGAAGGATGGCACAAGAAGGATGTGCATCGACTATCGAGAATTAAACAGGGTGGCTATCAAGAACAAGTACCCGATCCCTCGCATTGGAGAACTTTTTGAGCAGCTTAGTGGCGCGAGGGTATTCTCGAAGCTGGATTTACGATCCGGATATCATTAGGTCCGAGTGAAAACAAAAGATATTTGCAAGACGGCGTTCCGAACTCGGTATGGACATTACGAGTACTTAGTGATGCCCTTCGGAGTAACGAATGCGCCGGCAATATTCATGGACTTGATGAACCGAATCTTTTCACCGTTCTTGGATCAGTTCATTGTGGTATTCATTGACGATATTCTGATTTACTCGAAGAGTTTTGAAGAGCATGCTGAGCATTTGAAGATCGCACTGCAGACGTTGAGACATGAGAAATTGTATGCGAAGATGAGTAAGTGCGAGTTTTGGCTGGAGGAAGTAAGGTTTTTGGGGCATGTTGTGTCTGGCGATGGCATTGCCGTCGATCCAGAAAAGATTGCAGCAGTTTGAGATTGGCCTATTCCAAAGAATGTTGCTGAGATAAGAAGTTTCCTTAGATAAGCCGGATACTACAGGAGATTTGTGGAGAACTTTGCTCGTCTGGCAGAGCCGTTGACCAAGCTTACGCGCAAGGAGGTACCTTTTGTATGGGCGGATAAGTGTGCGTTAGCTTTCGAGACGTTGAAGCAGAAGTTGATAACCGCCCCTATTCTGACCGTGCTAGACAATTCCGGAGGATTGGTGATTCACAGCGACGCATCTGGGAAAGGATTGGGATGTGTTTTGATGCAGCATGGGAAGGTTGTAGCATACGCATCGAGACAGTTGAAGACCCATGAGAAGAATTATCCAACTCATGACTTGGAGCTTGCGGCTGTGATTTTCGCTTTGAAGATTTGGAGACACTACCTTTTGGGCGAAAGAGTCAAAGTTTTTACAGATCATAAGAGCTTGAAGTATGTGTTCACACAGAAAGAGCTTAACATGAGGCAGCGTAAATGGTTGGAGCTGGTGGCTGACTACGATCTTGATCTTAAGTACGATCCGGGGAAGGTTAATGTTGTGCCGGATGCGCTTAGTCGGTTACCAGTAATTCAGGTGTTAACTACGCAGAAGGAGATCGTCGCAGATTTTCGAAGATTTGACTTGGAAGTTGTGCTACCGCGTTTTACGGGACAGTTGTTGCAGCTGCAAGTACATTCGTCTTTGATCGAGAATATTAAAGCAGCTCAATCGCAGGATCCTAGACTATAAAAGTTTCGAGAGCAGGTTGAAGCCGGGCTACGAACAGATTTATTGATCCACGAAGATGGTTCGTTGAGGTATGGTAGCCGTTTGTGTGTGCCAAAGGGTGATGTTCGTGAAGAGCTTATGAAGGAGGCACACAGTTCAGCTTATTCTGTACATCCAGAAGGCACAAAGATGTACTGAGATATTCGACAGCATTTCTGGTGGGAGGGCATGAAGCGGGAGATTGCTCGCTTTGTGACAAAGTGCTTGGTGTGTTAGCAAGTTAAGGCTGAACATCAAAGGGTTGCTGGTTTATTGCAACCACTTCCGATTCCTCAGTGGAAGTGGGAACATATAACCATGGATTTCGTGACGGCTTTACCGCGGAGTCCAAAAGGCAACAATGCAGTATGGATAATTGTTGACCGATTGACCAAGGCAGCTCACTTTATTCCTTTTCGGGTTGGTCAATCAACAGAGACTTTGGCAGAGCGGTACATGCAGGAGATTGTAACATTGCATGGAGTACCGGTGAGCATCGTGTCCGATCGGGACACTCGGTTCTTATCACACTTCTGGAGGAGTTTACAGAAAAGTTTGGGGACTCGATTGAAGTTTAGCACAGCTTATCATCCTCAAACTGATGGTCAATCGGAGAGAACGATCCAAACTCTTGAGGATATGTTGAGAGCATGCATGTTGGACTTCAAGGGGTCTTGGGAGGATCATCTACTTTTGGTGGAGTTGTCTTACAACAACAGTTTTCAGGCAACTATTCAGATGGCTCCATTTGAAGCTTTGTATGGTCGTAAATACCGTTCACCTGTTTGTTGGGACGATGTCGGTGAACGAAGATTATTGGGACCAGATTTGGTTGTGCAGACAGTTGAGAAGGTTAACCCTATCAGAAATCATATGAAGGCGGCACAGGACCGACAGAAGAGTTGGGCAGATACGTCAAGAAGACCTCTAGAGTTCACCGTGGGTGATTTGGTATTCTTGAAGATATCACCGACTAGAGGGGTGATTCGTTTTGGAAGTCGAGGAAAGCTTAGTCCTCGATTCGTTGGACCCTTGAGATCGTGGAGCGTGTGGGTGAGGTAGCGTATCGTTTGGCGTTACCGCAGTCCTTGGCAAATGTGCACGATGTGTTTCACATATCTCAACTCCGTAAGTATGTTCGAGATGAAACACACATTTTGGATCATTCGGAGCTAACAGTACGCGAAGACTTGACTTTTGAGGAGCGACCGATTGAAATCGTGGATCGAAGGGAAAAGGTTCTTAAGAACAAGGTTATCCCCCTTGTGCTTGTTTCTTGGGGTAATCGCTCGCATGGAGGGTCC
Organism: Agapanthus africanus; assembly: GCA_030015575.1. Classification (NCBI taxonomy): domain Eukaryota; kingdom Viridiplantae; phylum Streptophyta; class Magnoliopsida; order Asparagales; family Amaryllidaceae; genus Agapanthus; species Agapanthus africanus. The sequence goes on from CM057338.1 coordinate 408,549,803, forward strand.
ACTTGGGAACGAGAAGATGAAATCCGGCAGAAGTTTCCTCACCTTTTCTTGTAGTTATCTATCTTTGTATTCTTGGAATTTCGAGGACGAAATTCTTTTTGTAGTTGGGTATAATGTAACACCCGAGCCCAATGCTACTATTTTCAGTTACTGTTTGAGCATAATGTGGTACTCATTTCATTTAACTTGCTTATTTGTTGCTTACTGTAAAATTTACCCGGTAAAGTCATTTCTACATATAACAAATTTTGGCATCTAAAATAAAATTGAAAATATTCATCTTGGCCTACTTGACACCCCTAGCCTCGTGGTAGCGTCCGTGCATTGTGTTCTCGTCCCGTTCAGTGAAACGGGCGAGTTTGGACGGCTACGCGCGCGTACATGTGTCCGTTTTGGGGTATGCTTTTTAATCATAAAACACTTAATTTTAAAATTTGGATCCCGCTTAAAATCCTATTATTTCAATTTCAAATTTTTGGACTCGACCCGGGCGCGATTTGGAAATGTTTTATATGGCGCCAAAATCCCAAATTTTAATATTATTAAAACCATCGTATATATTTTTCTAACTAACCTGATATCTTACTGTTCATTACCTATGTTTTAAATCTTTAAATTAACCTATATATATATCCTACTGTTCCTTAAAATGTTTTGAATCTTTAATTAATATTTATCCCTAACTAACGATTCCCCTTTAGCCAATCGCGTTCCTTTTAATTCTGTGGGTCCCCACCTGCAGCTCTCTCTCTCTCTCTCTCTCTCTCTTGCTTTCACTTCTCTCTCTCTCTATCTCTCCACTTTCTCTCTCTCCCTCTTCTCTCCCTCTCTCTCTCTCTCTCTCTCTCCACTTTTTCTCTCTCTCTCTCTCATATATTCTCTCGTACTTCTCTTTATCATTCTTTCTCTTCTTGCTTCATGTCTCGTTTCTCATTTTTTTTAACTGTTCTTTTCTTGCCGGAATTCCGTCGTTCCGGTGACGCTTCTCGACGTTCCAGCGAGGTACCCCGACCCGTGTGGTTCCTTTGTTCGTCGTTTGGGTTCATTCCGTGAACCGTGCGCCCGTCGCGAGTTTTCCCCGCCGACGGTTAACGTTCCGTTTTCCCGATTCGCGACCCATCGACGCAAGTTAATTTTGCTACATGCTATATAATTCATTTTATACCTATTTAAATAAATACCATACCTATAGTTTAAATCTAGTGCCCCATGTTTAATTTTATAACGTTTCAATGTTCCGTTTGCATCCGTTTATATCATATTAAATCTAGATCATGAAAACTTATCTTGTGACATACTAGATTACATTATACTGCATCCATATCAATTAAAATATACATCGTCGTAATATTTCTTATTATTATCTTTAATTAGTTTATAATCTGCATTTTATGATATTATATATTTAAAATATTATAGTTTACACATGAAACGTCGTTGAAAAAGCGAATACGACAAATCTGAAAATTTACCGTACACCTTACCGTATAAAATTCATTATAAATCATAGAAAAATCATTAGTATACGTTCTTTAGTTCGTTACGAAGCTAACTCAGAATACTATAACTTTATGAAATATTTACTTGCAAAATAAATTGTTTAAATAACGTAAAATGCAAATGAAAATGTCTCCAAACTGCTGTCCAGGGAAATTCCAGCAGCAAACTTTCAATTTCGAATGTTCATAACTTTTTGTAGGGACAACCTGAGATACTTATACTCATAAAACTGAAAACCTTATTGAATTATCTTTGTTTTGGTATAAGACACGTCCCTTTTGGAGAACGTTTGTTATTTTTAAGCTATTTTACAAATTAGGGTGACGCTGAATTTCTGAACGGAACTTTCTTGTGCATGGTTAATCAATACCACTTTTATAGTTATTAATCGCTTTGAATATGCTATCCATATTATTATTATATCACATATTGCTTAGTTGTACATCCCACATTACCATTTTATAGTTTTATAACTTTTCAAATACCCGTTTGCATCCATCGCATTTAAGATACATATAATTGCATCCATAGATCACATTACTACATAATAATATGATATTAACACTCCATGTTTAATAAATTGCATCCTAATTAATATTGGAACTATAAATGTAACCCTAATCGATAACTGTGCATCCATATCCTTGAAATTATATCTATTTGCATATCATATTATATGTTCCAGTTTATTGTTCTGATAGTACTCATGCTTGTTTATTTATACACATGCTTATGCTAGTTTGATTATGAGCACCCACATGACATCTTGTGCTTCCTGACATGACCTGTTACACTTCCTACTTGACATGACATAGTACCGTACACTCTTGACATGACATGACACCTTTATACATTACCTGGCTGGACCTGATGTACCATGGCTTTACCTATTACCTGATCTTGTGTCTAATGCCAACAAACATAACATGTAGTCCTCATGGACCGTTCCTGTTGTCTATCCAGACAAACATGCTTTTACCTGATCCTGTGTTGGCATTAGTTCTTGACTACTGAATACCTGACTTGACATACATAACTTGGGGGTATGGGGAAATCAAAGGTGAAACCTGACTTGTAACTCAACAGTTCGATACCTGTTCTGATCAGTCTTACGGGCTAGGCCAGCCCCGGAGTGATGATGCTGACATCACTCGCCCATCCTGCTACCTGTTACTGCCTAGCGGCACGTCTCGGATTCAGCCCCGAGGGTCTTGACCGTGGTCCCGGGCATGCACGGGATACTATTGAGTTACATCGATGATTCATCAATTGATTTCAAAGATTTTAGAATAGAAAACCTGATAGAACAGTTTAGTTTACCCACTGCACGCTACCCTGTACTGGTATGATTCATATTATTGTTATTCTTGCTGTATTCATGTTTATATTACATTGCCTGCTACACTGTTCATATTATATTACTTGATGACATGACGCGCTGACGTCTGGGTTTTGCATGGCCCAGATTCCATACCGCTGTTGCAGTCCGAACAGGAGTACTTCAGCCAGCAGGCTGAGCTGTGAGTTCAGTAGTAGTTAGTTTTATTTCCTGCATTTATTTCTTGATGTGAGCCCGCATTATGGGACACACTTTTCAGTTATTTGTATTGGATCAATTGCTTCCACATTTATTTATTATTGACTCCTGTTATTCTGGATTATGGACATGTTTTAGATAGTTTTATCTTGTTCTTGATATCTCTACCGCCGTAATGTGACTGTGGATGGATACTTCCTACCCACAGATAGCATGGTTGGCTATGTCACGTGCCCAATCTAGCGTACTCTGGGAAGCGGGGCGTGACAACCCTGCTCTTATTCTACGGTATTGACTTGATCATCGGAGGGTCCTACGGTGGTTTCCCATTCCGGGACTTCCCTTGTAGGTTGCTCGGCGTTAACAACATCCAACAACCAATTGAGATCCATACAACAATTCTTGTATCAAATCTCAACCGCTCATTACTGCTCGCAGCCAGATCGACGTGGGACAACATCTGAAGAGGATGCAGACCTCCATCAGCCAAGACCGTTTACAGCAAGATCGACGGAAGACAACATCAGAGGGAGATTCCGACCTCCCTCAGTTGGCGCTGTCTGTGGGAACAAAAGACTTTCCACCATAAAAGTTGATTTTCCGCTTTCGATATAATGACCAGTGATCATCACAACGGAGGTCCAAACGCGAGCTATCCCTCGCTTCGAAATAGAGGCTGGGGTGGTTCCACTCTATCTCCAAACATCGTCAAAGCCTCATCACGAGGCCGCTGGGCAGTTTCCTGCTCGGTCAATCCACAATGGGTAGCTTCCTGCCCAACGAAAATGTGGATCTAAAGCCCTCATCATGAGTCCGCCTGGCAGCTTCCTGCTCGGCCAATCCATAGTGGGTAGCTTCCTGCCAACGTAGAAGTGGATCTAAAACCCTCATCACGAGGTGGCTGGGTAGCTCCCTGCTCGGCTCATCCATAGTGGGTAGCTTCCTGCCCAACGAAAACATGGATCCAAAGCCCTCATCGCGAGGCGGCCGAGTAACTTCCTACTCGGCCCATCCACCGCAGGTAGCCTCCTGCCCAACGAAGACGCGTGGATCCAAACCCTCATCACGAGACAACCGGGTAGCTTCATGCTCGGCCTATTCACCACGGGTAGCTTCCTACCTAACAATACTGTGAATCTAAAGCCCTCATCATGAGGCGGCGAGGTAGCTTCCTGCTCGACCCATCCGCCGTGGGTAGCTTGCTGCCCAACAACACTGTGGATCTAAATCCCCTATCATGAGGCCGCCGGGTAGCTTCCTACTTGGCCCATCCACCGTGGGTAGCTTCCTGCCCAATGAAGACGTGGATCTAAACCCCTCATCACGAGGCCGCCGGATAGCTTCCTGCTCGGCCAATCCACAGTGGGTAGCTTCCTGCCCAACGAAGATGTGAATCTAAAGCCTTTATCATGAGGCCGTCGGGCTGCTTCCTGCTCGGCCCATCCATAGTGAATAATGGGTAGCTTCCTACCCAACGAAAATGTGGATCTAAAGCCCTCATCATGAGGCTGCCGGGTAGCTTCCTGCTCGACCTATTCACCGCGGGTTGCTTCCTTCCCGGCCCATCCACCGCGGGTAGCTTCCTGCCCAACGAATACGTGGATCTAAAGCCTTCATCTTGCCCGGCCCATCCACCGCGGGTAGTTTCCTGCCCAACGAAGACGTGGATTTAAAGCCCTTATCATGAGACCGCCGAGCAGCTTTCTGCTCTGCCCATCCACCGCAGGTAGCTTCCTACCCAATGAAGAAGTGGATCTAAAGCATTCATCACGAGGCCGCCGGGCAGCTTCTTGTCCGGCCCATTCACCGTGGGTAGCTTCCTGCCCAACAATACTGTGAATCCAAAGCCCTCATCATGAGGCCGCCGGGCAGCTTCCTGCTCGGTCCATCCATAATGGGTAGCTTCTTGTCCAACGAAAACGTGGATCTAAAAGCTCTCATTATGAGACAGCCGGACAGCTTCTTTCTCGGCCTGTCCACCGCGGTAGCTTCCTACCCAACAGCGCTGTGGATCCAAAAGTCATTGTCAGGAGGCCGTCTGACATCTTCCTGCTCGACTTCAACGGTGGATCCTTAAGCCTTGCATTAAACCAGCAGGCAGACCTCAACCCGGCGCACGTACCCGAAGTAGGCAAACTCCTAATATGGCCTAAGTAAATAAAACTTGAGTTCGGTCGATAGCCGGCCCGAACAGACGAAGCGACGTCTCCATTATGGCGCCGCCCTTTCGGTGATTCACTGACGTTATCAGGGATACGCGCAAAAATTAAGGCGCACGGTGAGACGCCATGTGGACTCGAAGATCGAAAAGACGCAACTACCAAACACCATATCATTCTCGAATAATTCACCACGAAGAATTCTCGACACCAAGCTGAGCAGAGAAAATCAAGCAGACCACTCTCGGCCTGACCCATAAATAGGTCGAAACGAGAGTGGGGGGCTAATGATGGATCTAAAAGCTCTCATCACGAAACAGCCGGACAGCTTCTTTTTCGGCCCGTCCACCGCGGTAGCTTCTTACCCAACAGCGTTGTGGATCCAAAAGCCCTCGTCACGAGGCCCCCAGATATCTTCCTGCCCGGCCTCAACGGTGGATCCTTAAGTCTCGCATTAAACCAGCAGGCAGGCCTCAACCTAGCGCACGTTCCCGAAGTATGCAAACTCCTAATATGGCCTAAGTAAATAAAGCTCGAGTTCGGTCGATAGCCGGCCCCAACAGACGAAGCGACGTCTCCATTATGGCGCCGCTCTTTCGGTGATCCACTGACATCATCAGGGATACACGCGAAAATTAAGGCACACGGTGAGACGCCACGTGGACTCGAAGATCGAAAAGACGTAACTACCAAACGTCATGTCGTTCCCGGACAATCCACCATGAAGAATTCTCGGCACCAAGCTGAGCAGAGAAAACCAAGCAGACCACTCTCAACCCGACCTATAAATAGGTCGAAACGAGAGTGGGGGGGTTAATGATAATGCTCATAAGTGGGAATTCCTCAGATTACAACACGTAGCGGATGACGTGTTATCCACGTAAGCCCGCTAGATTTTTGGGGGATATGGAGCTGGAATAAATATGATGCATTGGGGACGTTCCTCGGTACCTCGTCTCCAAGGTTGCATCCGACCTTTCGGAGACCTTCCCGGAGTACCTTCCATATACGCATAGCAACCGACCAACAGCTCACCTCCGAGCAATCCTACAACCGAACTTCCACAGCCTTCTTGCTTGTCTCCGAGTCGTTACAGAGCTGAGCTTTCTCGGCCTCCTCGCTCGCCTCCGAACTGTCGGGACCTGGTTCTTACTCACGGAACAAAGTGCCATACGGAACAAAATGCCACGCCAAGTGTCATGCTTAGGGGGCGGGGGCCACCTCTTGAATCCATGGGACCCACTATAGAATAATAGGGAATCTCGGAATACATTCCGAAAGAGAGCAGATCTGTACTATAAATGTAATGATACCACTCTTCAATACAGAGACGCCTTTTAAGTGAACCGGTACTACAGGAGCTTGAGAATTCCGTAGTTAAGCATGCTCGAGCCAGGAAAGTTTTGGGATGGGTGACCTTCTGGGAAGTGGCCCTTGGTCGGGTCCGGTTCATCCCGAAAGACAAAACCGTGCGGTTTCGGCCAAAGCAGTTAATACTCTCTATATTGGGGGTGGGGCATGACAGAATGGTATCAGAGCTGGTCCCTCAATAGTAGGTCTGTTGTTCGAGGATGAACCATTGTTCAAAGTTGGGGAGAATGTCGAGACCCGACTCTTGCTCATGGAACAAAGTGCCACACGGAACAAAGTGCAATACCAAGTGTCATGCCTAGGGGTGGGGGCTACCTCTTGAATCCGTGTGGGCCATTTCTTGAATCCGTGGGACCCACTGTAGAAAAATCAGGAATTTTTGGAATATATTCCGAAACAGGGCAGATCTGTACTATAAATGGAATGATACCACTTTTCAATACATAGACGCCTTTTAAGTGAACCGGCACTACAGGAGATTGAGAACTCCGTAGTTATGCATGGTCAAGCCAGGGCAGTTTTGGGATGGGTGACCTCCTGGGAAGTGTCTCTTGGTCGGGTCCGGTTCATCCCGAAAAACAAAACCGTGCGGTTTCATCCAGAGCGGACAATACTCTCTGTATTGGGGATGAGGCGTGACAGAATGTAATACCCGTGTCCGTTATACGGTTTTAGTTGTAATTAAATAAAATTTTGTATTGTTTGATTTAAATTATTCAGGAAACCATTCCTTATTTTATTTTATTAGCACACTTCTGTTCTATTAACGAATTGATATATAGTAATTGCGAAATAAATTATTTGTATGGTTAGTTGTCATATGTTAAGATTTATATATTTAGGTCATTACAATATCTTTTTGTCACTTGTAAGTTATAATAGATCTGAACTTAATGTAAATAAACATATTTGTATCTTACCGGCAGTGGTTATTATTATTTCAATGATTCCGTTTGTGTATTAATATCCTTACCAATCTATATTTGAATATTAATTATTCGAATTATGAATTTCATTTCAATGTTTTTAACATAACATACATTTTCATAATATATTATTACGATCCCACACATGTAAAATTTTCTTTAGGCCTATTGATATATGATGATCCATTTCCTTTTATTTGCAAATCCCATGTCTATGTATTTTTCCCAACATTTGTAATTTTCATTAATAATGTTTAGTGGGTTTAATGGTTATTAATGTTAGTTAATTGTCATTAATTGGGTCAATTGAATTGTTTTTAAGAACCAAAATTCCACAAATTTAATTCTCTTTAATTATCTTTTCTTTCATCTAAGTATATAACAGCCTAGGCCTAAACTCAAACCCAAACCCACTCACCCTTCATCTTTTCTCTTTCCCTCAACTATTACTTTCTTTTGAAATCCCCACAAAAATCCAAACTGAAATCCTCCTTTGATTTTTCATTAAGCTAAATCAATAATCCTCATTATTTCCCTTAATTACCCATAACTCCTATTAATTTATTCTTTATTCTCTCTCTTTCTTTAAACTCTTTCTCTCTCTCTCTCACATCTCGTTCTTTTTCATCTCTCTTTCTCACAAAATATCCTCACCGAGCTTTTCCCCACGGTGCCCACCTCCACGTCGGTGTCGGCCACAACCGACATCACCGTGTCGCCGCTATCATCACGGCCGTTTTATCAAGAGCAAGTGGAAACCCCCTTCCCTTGCAAATCATGCTATTGTAGATTATAATATTATTTGATATCGTTATTGTTTACCGCCAAAAACAGGGACGGAACCGCGTAGGTCGTCTTGTCTGAATTTAGGGGCAGATGCTATTTGGTTTTATCTGTTACCTCTCCGAAGTTACCAAGTTGATTTATGGCACCGTGAATCGAAGGTTTGGACAGATGTGGCCGTTGTAGCAGAATTCGTCAGATTCCCCCTCGTTGTGAGGGTTTTTTGATTGTGGGGACGCTCTTCCCTGCAGGCGCAAGCCTCTGCAGTTAATTACGTTACCGCGTAGCGATAACCACTTTCTCCTGCTCCAGAAGGTCACTTCGTGTCGTGTGTGTTTGTTTTATTTTTGGTTGTCCGTGGATTGTATACGGAGACTAATTTGTGCCGTCACCCGTAGGGCGTGGATTAGTCCAAATCCCTATTTTCTTAGATTTGGGGTTTGGTTTGATTTAAGGATCGTTAACCTTGTTTGAAATTAAGATCAACTTAAATATTCGTTAAGGGTACGTTAATCCGGTATTGGACTAAGATATACTTAACGGGGATTTAGGATCATTTTTGATCTAACGAAAGAGCATTCGGGCACTATCGTTTTAGTTTCAGGACGTTTCGGTCCATAGCTAGTTTAAGGACATTACGGTCCACAGCTAGTTTAAGGACATTACGGTCTATTGGGGTATGCTCATGGGTTTAGGAGTGCATCCAAGAGCTGTTGGTTGTCGGGACCCTCCACCTCTCTGACATCGTTGAAGAATTACAACGACATGTATCAGAGATGTAGAGAAATGTATCCTTGAACCGAGCTCCAGATTGAAGGACGAGATCATGGTGGAATGAACACCATTTTAGATACTATCTGTTAGGACATCATTTGGAACTAAGACCGGTTTGGGGAGACCTGAGCATAGGCAGACTCATTTGAACAAGGGTTTTGGCCTCGGGAGACTTGGCTATGTTTAGGCTAAGGTCGACTTCTCATAGTGTTAAACACTAACATTTTCTTGGCGCTCACGTACTCCCACGTGATGCTCTAAAGCAGTGTTAAACACGGAAACTCTGGGGCGATCACATGTGACACGTGAGATGCTTGAGAATTGGCGTTGTATACTTGGGTCCAAATCCTCATCTATATGTAAGTGTTAAACACTCAAATCTTGTGGCCATCACATGTGGGCACGTGAGGTGCTCTAGAGTTGGGCACTGCCTCCTTTGGATTTATCTTCCTATTTTATTCTAGGTGCTAAGCATTATTGGGGGTCACGTGGGATCACGTGAGGCGCCCCAAAATGAGAACTTTCTTAATTTATCCCCCCTCCCTTTTTACAAGTGCTGAGCACTATTAGGGGTCACGTAGGATCATGTGACTCGAACCCAGTCATTCCTTTTTGGTTCTTAAAGATGCTCACGTAGAAACACGTGATCTGTTGTTATAGCGTTGAAGGCTAATATGCATGGGGCTCTTGATCTTAGTCTTGAGAATTTCAAGTCCTTTGTTTTATAAGAATTAAATTCTTATGCAGGGTTAAACCCTAGTTTTATCAGAGGAATTAAATTCCTATGTCTTTGGAAGAATTAAATTCTTCAAACTTAACTCTTTCCTCTGAATTTTGGGACTGCATAACAGAATCTCCCCGATGAGAATTAAATTCTCAACTTGTGGGGAGATCTGCTTATGCAGACCTTAACCAGAGGAAGAACTAAGTTCTTTTTTGGAAGAGTTAAACTCTTGTAAAATGAGATAAAATGATCTCTAGGTATTTTCCCTCACCTAAGGTTTCTTTTTCTTCAAAAAGAACTCCTCCTCCTCTTCTTCTTTTTCTCAAATCTTATGGGGGGTCTCTTCTTTTGTTCCTTTCAGTCTTGGGTCCTATATATAGTAGAGGCAAGTTTGTTGATCTAGTTAAGGAAATCTCTCATTGAGAGATTTTTTGATTGATTCGGGGATTTTATCCACCGTTGGAATTTTGATCCAGAAACTTCTGTTTTACAGAAAATATTTTTCTTATTTTTAGCAAGATTGAGAAAATATTTCCCCATACAGAGCTTATTCTGTAGTTTGGTGATTTTTAATTACCATTGGATCTTTAATCCAACAGTGCTCTGTTTTACAGAGCGTAATCTTTCTTGTTTAGAAAGATCGGGGAAATATTTTCCCATACAGAGATTATTCTGTAGCTTGGTGATTTTTAATCACCATTGGATTTTTAATCCAACGGTACTCTGTTTTATATAGCGTAATCTTTCTTGTTTAGAAAGATCGGGGAAATATTTTCCCATACAGAGCTTATTCTGTAGCTTGGTGATTTTTAATCACCATTGGATGTTTAATCCAACGGTGCTCTATTTTACAGAGCGTGATCTTTCTTGTTTAGAAAGATCGGGGAAATATTTTCCAAATAGGGTTTTGATCCCTTTTATTTAAAATTTAATTCTATTGGTTTAAAAGGCATTAGGAACCCTCACGTGTAGCACGTAACCCCCATGGCATTAAACTGGTTTGCTTATATGCAGCAGTTTCAGAGAAAGGCATCACGTGTTGGCACGTGATCTGATGTTTAGGAATCTCACGTGTGGCACTTGACCCCTACGAAGTTAAGCTCAACAAAGAGCATCATGTGCTGACACGTGAGCTCCTTTGGCTTGTTATTTGTTTTAGGAAGGTGCGTACATACTTTGTATATAGATGCTCATGTGCCTGCACGTGAGGTTCAATTTCAACCTTATTTGTTAAGCGCAATGCCTATGATCTTTTCTCCAAGGTACATCATGTGTGGGCACGTGATGCTCCATTTGGGGAATTTTTCCCATCGCCTTTTATTTATTATGTATTATTTTTTTAAATTTTTTTATAAGGGAACAAATGCCCCCACAGCGTTGTTCTCACGTGGCTTGCACGCGAGTGCAACGCTGTCACCTTTACAGCTGTTGGATTGCTTAGGGGAATGGGAAGATGAACTGCCCTTGTCACGTCTCATAAATGCAAGGGTTTGGTCTTTGTGAAGCCACTGTTCTTTCATCTTCTTCCTTCCTTGTCTTCTTCGAGAATTCAATTCTCTTCTTTAGAGCTTAGTTCTCTGCCCATTACAATTTCAGAGTTAAACTCTGTCAGAAAAAGAAACCCATTTTATCTATTGATCTTGAATAACAAAGAAACCCTTTTCTTAAAAAAAAAATTCCCTGGATTTTAAATCCACCATAAGAGCTTTGCTCTCTTCTGAAACTCATCTCTTAGAGATCTAAAGACATGATCTTTGAGTAGTAAACCTCAATGTCTTGGGCATTCCTCCTCCGACCTTTAAGGATTCATGGCATTTTTATTTTTCGTTTCCTTATCATAGGGGTTTCTGGAATTTAATTCCACCGCATAAAAGGAATCTAATTCCTTGTCGAAGAGCTTAGCTCTGAAAGCTCAAAAGGGCCCTTCAGGAAATTCATTCCCTGGTGTTCTTGAGGACATTTTCACAGGTTTTTTTTATTTGCACGAATTTAAATTCGTTGGGTATTTTAACAGAACTTGTTTTCTCTATGAGGATATCAAGAGTTGTTTAAACTCCCGTGTCTGTTTAATGAGAATTCTTTTTTGATTTCCACAATAAGCATTTTCTTGATCATTTTGATCACTAAACTCTCACTAATTTTTCTTTTCAGATACTATGGCCGCTTATCTGTATGATCTTGACAAAATTATCTCCTATGAAGACATTCGCGTCCAAGGCCGTTGTCAAAAGCAGAAGCTTACAAATGCCTAATGCGCTGAGTTATGCGTCGCTTTAATGAATACAATGGTCGACTACTCCCCCGTCGTTCCGCTCTTTTAAAGATCATTGTAGGAGCGATTTGGGAAGCACTTCCTGAATTTAATGAAGCCGTGCCGCTTAAGGCACTTGATGATGCTGAAGACAAGTTGCACTCAGTATATCTGATGGGCTTGATCTTAAAAAGGCGGCGAGATGATCTTGTTGATATCTTGCATCAAGTTTTCCAACAGACGACGATAATCTCTGCCTACCAGAGGACAGACGACATCAGCGAGAATCCTGACGCTTGCATTCGTGAGAAGATGCACACGAAAATGGTCAGAGAAGGTAGAAGCATTTTACTCGGCCTTACTTCTGAATTTCTTAATCCATGTCCAGGATTTAGTGTTTTACCGTTGTAAACATTTTTTTTGTTTTTATACCATGTATAAGTTCCTGGAGCATGAATGACAAAGCTTCCTCTTCCCCATTTTTTTCACATGTATTCTGCATGACGTGTCGTTATACTGTTGTTGGCATTCATGTGTTTTACGCATGAGGTGCTGTTGGGGATTTTAATTCTGAACTAGCGCCGGCGCTCACGTGTTATGCACATGGGGTGCCACTTTGATTTTCAAAAGGATCAATGTGGGTGCTCACGTGCCATGCGCGTGAGGCCCTGCTGATGAGGTCGTGTCGCCTCCCTACTCTGATTCCAATGAGTTACCCTTTTCTTTTCCCATGCTCCCCCTTTTTTAGGCCTTGGGAATAGTTCCTCCATGCATGACATTTTCTGTTCATAGCCTTGAATGCTTCTCTTTATAACCCGAAGCTACGTCTTCCTTTTTCTTCACAGAGAGAGAACCATTTAGACCTTAGGGTAATCATTTTGAGAAACAAACCAAAGGTTATGGCTTGCAACCGTCCCTACGCTCGTCGGCAACCCTGGGAGGTGCCTATCAAGGAGATTATTCCTTGTTTTGCCACGCGGTTAGCGGATCCTCTTTTCACTGATGACCAATGTGACGCGGCACTGTATGAACTCTTGGCCCGTAGGAGCTCTCCTCTTCCTATGGGTTCCATTTGACTCAGGATGATTTTCTTGTCCGTGCTTGCTGATATCCCCCCTCATCCGGCGGAGATGACTCCGGCGATTCTTGATACGACGGAGGACAAAATTGAGTGTTTCCACGAGGCGCACTTAATTACTCAGCCTCTGAAGGATCGTTCAGTTCATTTACCGAGTCAGATAAAAGCTCAGCGGGCCATCATGTCCGCTTTCGCTGATGAGCATGGTGCTAATCGTTAGGAAGCAACTCCTCGCGAAGACCGTCGCTTCGACATGGTGGAGAGGGCATAGAGAGAATTGGAGAACTTTGTGTTTTGTTTTGTTAACCCCTGTATTTATGATCCCATATTTGGCGATCTTTTCCCTGTAGAGTAGTATATTTATATCGATGTATTTATCTTGTTATTGACAATTGAATGGTTTCTGTTGAATGTTTCTGTTCATCATATATTCGTATATGTATCCCGCCTCTGTACATGAGCTTTATATTTTACCTTTAGGAATTTTCTTTTAAGTGCGAGCGCTATTGTCGTGTTGCCCATAAATCAGCGCGTTTTGGACACCATTTCCATTTAAGCAGACATATAGTCGCAAATGCATGCTTAGTGGTGTGAGCATCAAAGACTATCCTTACTGCCTTACATAGTACATAGTTTGTGCATATTTGGGTTGAGTATTGTCGTCGAGTGCACGCTTACTTACATAATCTTGAGTGCATACGCCTTCCTTCCGAGCTCCTGACTGCAAAGGCGAGCCAGCGGGGGTGGATTGAGCGGTGTGCTTCTAATCTACAGTCTTGCGAGAAGAGGCTCAACCGGAAATTTTCGGAGAGGGAGCTAGCTTCAAATACTTTGGGGGAACTCCAGGCTTAACCCACTACTAAGACCACCCGTGCATACGAAATTTGGTGGGTGCTTCAAGAAGCTATCACAGAGGTGATAACTCTTGATAAAGCCGTCATCTTTACCCGTGAGATGGTTGAAGCTCATAAAGTTACTAAAAAGGAGCTTAAAAGTTGGTTCACTTCGTATTAGACTCAACAGTCTCAGGCAGAGACCCGTCTTATGACAATAACAAAGCTCGAAGCCAAGGCTCAGTGAAAGAATGATGAACTGACGAACTTATTGCACCATCCGCCGGCTTAAAGATTTTTTTTTATATTCTCCTTTTTTGTATTTACTCCTAAATGAAAATATCTTGTACTCATTTTGATTCTTTTATAAAATGTACCTTGTATTCATTTGGATTCATGAATAAAAGATATATTTTATTTCATACCGGCGTGTCCCTTTTAGCAAATGCGTCTTTTAGATAGTCTATCTTGATCTCCTTGCAGAGCAGTGATGGCTTAGGAAACAGGTTCAGGTCTGCCGCATAAGACTTTTCAACTTTATGAGCCGTGAGGGTCTCATAAAGGGTTTTCTCCCTACGAGTCGAGAGGATCCCGTAGGTGTATTTTCTCCTTAGGAGTCATGAGGATTCCTAAGTGTGTTTTCTTTTGAGAGTCGTAAGGATCCCATAAGAGAATTTCCTCCCTTACAAGTCGAGAGGTCTCATAAGTGGTTGTTTCTCTCTTTGTCGATATTCGAGTTTGGAGAGTGTGGCCCGTGAATAGTATGCAATAGTCCATCTTGGGCCAACTTGTAGGGCCCAAGTGCTTAGAAAACAGGTCATTATCCCATTTGCCTAAGGCTTTTCCTTACGAGTCGAGACGGATCGAGCAGTTTTCGCAAGGACACTAATTTCCTTACGAGTCGAGACGAATCGAGAAGTTCTCGCAAGGATGTCCTAAAATCATAGTTAACTCCTGCTAATAGAAGTCCGTTCGGATATGCGGTACTAGGGTTTTTTACCCATCGCACCGTCGCGTTGGCCGATATATTCCCCGATATGCAATCTTGCTGTTTGGGTAGCCCCGCGACTGTCATGTCTCTAATCCCTTCGGGAGCTGGACAAGACGTCTTCAAGTAATCTTCCAGGTAATATTACCGTCGAAAGAGCAAGCATTTAGGATATTCCATGTCGCTTTTTACTTGAGATTAGGCTCAGTTTGGGAGCCCTGATGAGTCATGACCACGCCGCGCTGGAGTGAGATGGTCTCCGATAGTCTTTCAGGTCTCATTTGAGTTGCCGTCAAGACCCTGAAATTAGGGATCTTCCTTTACTTCGTTGGTTGACATTGTGTCTGCAATATTGCGATGAATGTTGAGGTTGTCTTTGGGTTATCTATGAACCGTCGAGATTTGGAACTAGGGGACTTTGCCATGGCTCCGTTTGTTGATATCACGTCTGTATCCTGCTGAAGGGAGGACGAATGCTGTTGGTTGATCTCTAGGCTGTGAATGCCTCCGTCGAGACTTGGAACTAGGAACTTCGCCATGTCTCTGATGTAGTCTCTAGGTTGTCCGTGAACAGTCGAGGTTTGGAACTAGGGGACTTTGCCGTGGCTTCGAGGTAGTCTCTAGATTGTCTGTGAACCGTCGAGATTTGGAACTAGGTGACTCTGCCATGGCTCTGTTTTGCTGACATCGTATCTGCTTCTGGTTGGAACGAGAAGGAACGCCGTTGTTGATTTCTAGGCTGTAGATGTAGCCATCGAGATCTAGCCTCCTTTTGACGAAGCCTGGTGGGACAATGTGGTTCCCTTTTCGTTTGTGGCCATGGATTGTATACAAGGGTCGATGTGATCTCACCTGTAGGGCAAAAGTTTCATTTTTTTGTTTCTTTCCGCGGTACTTTATTATTTCAGCTTTTTATATCGCGAAAGTCACGATTGCCAAATCATTTCGGCTATTTTTCGCGGTGCCCAGTCATTTCGGCTATTTTTATATGCATACACTTTACTTGCTGATTTTTGTTGCAAGTTGCCCCATCCTTTCGGCTATTTCAAATGCATTTTTGGCTCGCTGATTTTTTGCTGCGAGTATGGAACTTGCAGTCTGATACTAATCTTAGCATCAGCATCGCTGCGACTGGAATATTGCCAGTAGCGAATCATCATTTGCCGTGAAAGGACTTGGAATTTGATACCATTTTAGGCATCAGTATCGCTACAACTGGGATATTGCCAGTAGCGAATCATTATTTGCCTTTGTCGATTCGAACAAAGGTGGCTTAGCAAACAGGGTTAGGATCCTGTCGACTAAGGCTTTTGACTTCATGAGCCGTACGGGTCTCATAAAGGTGTTTCTCCCTGTGAGTAATGAGGATCTCGTAGGTGTATGTTCTCCTTAGGAGTCGTGAGAATTCCTAAGTGTGTGTTCCCTTATAAGTCATAAGGATCTTACAAGAGTGTTTTCTCCTTATAAGTCGAGAGGACTTACAAGTGTCATTCACTATATAAGGAAATTTCACGCCATTGGTGGAACTTGGTGGGGGAGACGTTTATATGTGCCCATGGATTGAATACAAGGAATAATATTGAACCGCTTGTAGGGCAAACTGGGAGGTGTGATGGCTTAAGAACATGCTCAGATCCCTGTAGCTTAAGGCTTTTGAACCATATGAGCCGTGAGGGTCTCATAAGGGGGATTTTCCTTACGAGTCATGAGGATCCCGTAAGTGTAATTTCTCCTTAAGAATCATGGGGATCCCTTAGTGTGTTGCTCCTTTATGAGTCATAAGGATCTCACGTAGGTATTTTCTTCTTACAAGGTCGAAAGGAGCTTGCAAGTGTGCATGAATTTTTTTTACGAGTCCGCGCCCTTACGGGTTTTCACAAACTCGCCGGCAATACTGCTGTTTTTACTCACGGAACCCTTTTCGAGTTTTCATTCGTTCCCATTTCGCTTGTGGACGTTTTTTTTATGAAACTCTCGAGAATAGTTTCGCCGCATGTGACCCATCTGTTTGCCGGTGGGATTTGAGTTGCAGTCCTCACCGCTGGGCTTGTGGACTTGCATTCCGCTATCGTCGTATTAGAGGCGACGTTGTTAGTTTAGGGACATCCCGGTCCGTTGTTAGTTTAGGGACATCCCGGTCCGTTGTTAGTTTAAGGACATCTCGGTCCAATGTTAGTTTAAGGACATCTCGGTCCATAGCTAGTTTACGGACGTTGCGGTCCGCAGCTAGTTTAAGGACATTTCGGTCCATTGTTAGTTTAAGGACATCTCGGTCCATTGTTAGTTTAAGAACATTACGGTCCATTGTTTTTGGAGGCGAGATTTCGCTGGATACTACTTATAGAGTTTGGACTCAGGGAGACAGCGAGCGGACACGAGCATCGTCATCCATCGTTAAACTGAGCCGTGACTTGTCAGGCATAGTATTTCTTAAGGAACCGGCCGTTTATTGGCCGAAAAGGCCTTTCACTATGCATATCCATGAGAAAGTAGGCCCCACCTTGGTAGACCTTGTCTATGATATACGGGCCCTCATAGTTCGGCTCGAATTTCCCCCGTTTAGCACGATTAGGGATTATTGGTCTTTTTACGATTAGCACGAATTCGCCTTGGCGGAATGTTCTCGGCTTAGTCAATCTTTCGTATGAGCGCGTCATCCTTGCTTTGTAAGCCTTTAGGTTTTGCTGCGCCATGAGACGGGTTTCATCAAGGGTGTCTAGCTCCTTAAGCCGAAGATGGGCATTTTCTTCATCCGTCAGTTCGTACCGAACCGCCACTTGCAGAGAAGGTAGTTCTATCTCCAAGGAAGTACCGCTTCCGTGCCGAATACTAACGCAAATGGCGTTGTATTTGTGGACGTCTTGAACGTGGTCCGATAGGCCCAGAGAGCTTCCTGCAATCTCTCGTGCCAGTCCTTCTTATTTCTGGACACTGTTTTCTTTATGATCTTTGTCAAGGTCTTGTTGAAAGCCTCAGCTAGACCGTTAGCTCGGGGATTATAAACTGAAGAATATCTCCAATCTATATTATGTTGCTGTGCGAAGCGACTGATCTTATGGTTTCTGTACGCCGGCCTATTATCTGAGATGATCCGTCGCGGAGTGCCGAACCGGTAGATGACATGTGTTTTGAAGAAATGGAGGATGTTCTCCGTCTTCACCTCTCTTAACGGTAATGCTTCTGCCCATTTAGAGAAGTAATCGGTTGTTGCTAGTATGAATCGATGTCCATTGGATGACGTTGGCTCGATGGGCCCGATAATATCGGTTCCCCACATTTTGAATGGCCAGCTAGCTAATGTTGGGTATAGCGGATTTGGATGCTGGTGGATGAAGTCCCCGTGAATTTGGCATAAGTGACACTGCTTCGCATATTCGAGACAGTCCTGAATCATCGTAGGCCAACAGTAACCCACTTTTTTGATCTTCAGTTTCATCTTTGGCCCAACTTGATGGGAACCGCAGAGTCCGTCATGAGTTTCTTGAACGACCCTTCTTGCTTCTTTTGGTCCCAGGCATCTCAGCCACAGACAATCGAATGATCTCTTATAAAGAGTACCATTAACGAAGGCGAAAGACAGGGCTCGTTTCATGAGCTGATGTCTTGACGATGCATCTTCGGGCGTTCGACGGGATTTGAAGTAGTCTATGAAGACTTCTCTCCAATCCTTCGCCTGTTCTTCATCCTCCAATTAGAAGGCCTCTTGTTCGGTTGCTTCCTATCCTTTAGACGTCTTCGGAGATATTTCTGCTTGTGCGAGAATCCGGCGGCTTTGCACAATGATCCTTACGTCATCGAGGTTTTCGTCGGCCAGTTCTTTAGCGAGCTTGGCTAACGCATCCGCCTTGCTATTTTCCGCACGCGGTATGCTTTCCATGGTGTAGGAGGGGCTTTGCGTCAGCAGTTGCTGCACTTTCACCATACCTGACCAGTTCCGGTTTGCATGTCTGGTAGTCTCCATTTATTTGGCTAACGACCAGTTGGGAGTCTCCATATATGAGAAAGTTTTCGATGCCCATATCGACAGCAATCTCAAAACCTGCTATCAAAACTTCATACTCAGCCTCATTGTTTGTTCTCGACTCTGTTAAAGAAAGGGAAAAACGCATTATTCCTCCTTGTGGAGTCACAAAGATAAGGCCCACCCCGACTTTAATCATGGGGGTGTTTTGCTTTCGCTTCTTCAAGGAGGACGCTCCATCGAAGTAGAGTTCCCAACGGGTATCATTCTCTTCTTTCTCCCTGTCAATTGCGTCAAACGCGTATTCGTCCAGCAACTCGCAGTTCAAGGGAGAGTCGGCAGGTATCGGATGTTCAGCAAGAAAGTCGGCGATGGCCTGGCCTTTTATTGTCTTGAGGGGTCGATATAATATCGAGATCTCCATCAAGAGGAGGGCCCATTTGGCAAGCCTTCCTGTTATCATGGCTCTTGACATCAAATACTTGAGAGGATCCACCTTTGATATGAGATAGACCTCATGTGCCAATGCATAATGTCGAAGCTTCGTTACCGCGAAGATCAGTGCCAGGCAATGCTTTTCGATGGGGGAGTAGTTGTTTTCTTCCCCCAGGAGAACTCGACTCAAATAATAGAGAGCTCTCTCCTTCCCCTGGTCATTCTCCTATGCCCATAATGCGCCTAAAGAACCTTCAAGGGCTGTTGTGTACAGGATGAGGGGTTTTCCCTTAACCGGAGCGGTCAGTACTGGCGAGTTTTGCAGATATTGCTTGATTTCGTCTAGTGCGCTTTGGCATTTGCGATCCCAAACGAACGGGGTCCCTTTCTTCATTAGATGACTGTAGGGACAGCATTTGCCGGAGAGGTTAGCTATGAATCACTGGATATACGCGAGCTTTCCTTGGAGAGACCGCAGTTGCTTGAGAGTTCTTGGCGAAGGCATTTCCATAATCTCCTTGATCTTCGACAGGTCTATTTCAATGCCCCGGTGTCGTACGATGAATCCTAAGAATTTGCCTGAGGAAACTCCGAACGCGGATTTCAAAGGGTTCATCTTCATATTATATTTTCGAAGATGCTGGAACATTATTTTCAAATGCTCCCAGTGTTTCTCGTATGAGTTGCTCTTCACCACAAGGTCGTCGATATAACATTCAACAATCTCATGTACAAGGTCGTCGAAGATCTTTGTCATGGCCCTCTGGTAGGTGGCACTAGCATTCTTCAGACCAAAGAGCATCATTTTGTAGCAGAATATGCCCAGCGGAGTCCAGAAAGCAGTGTGCTTTTGGTCTTCAGGATGCATCTTGATTTGGTTATACCCTGAGGATCCGTCCATGAAGGAGAAGACTTCATGGGTGGATGTGTTATCGATCATCGGCTCGGTAATAGACACTGGGAAGTCATCTTTCGGACAAGCTCTGTTGAGATCCCGAAAATCTACGCAGATGAATATCGTCCCATTTTTCTTCATTACCAGAACGATATTGGCGATTCAGTCAGGGTATTGAACTTCTTGGATAAAACCGGAGTCGATTCGCTTCTTGACTTAAGCATTGATACTCATCTCAAGCTCAAGCCGCATTTTTCTTAGCGCCTGTTTGACCGGCTTGACGTCCGGCGATATCGCCAGTTTATGCACATCTATCTCTGGATCTAATCCCGGCATCTCAGAATAGTTCCATGCAAAATAGTCTTTATGCTGCATAAGCATGTCCTTTAACGTGGCTACCTGTTTCTCAGACAGCAACTCACTGCCGAATGTTGTCCTTGGCTCGTTTACCGTCCCCAAGTCGATTTTTCTTAGGTTGTCTGCTGTGGTGTGTATTCCGTCTTCCAGCTCTTTTGGCACTGGTGGAAATTCTGAGATCATCTCGTCCTCATCTTCATTTGCGAAGCACTGGGAGAGATTGTCCACATTCTCATGCTCTTCCTCCTTTGAGAATGTTATCATGTGGCGGGTACGAGCTCATTTCCAAGCTCGATGTCGATTTAGACTTTCCCTCACAGTATAGGTCGCTTTCGGCTCATGCTTTCGTGGTGGAGCTACCCTCCAACTGTCAGATAGAGCAAACCTACCTTGTTGATACTGATCTTCAACCCAGTCTTTGAAGGTGAAGCGGTCTTCAAGAGGATGTCCCATTATTCGGTGGTAGGAGCAATAATCCGGGTGATGGACCTCGTTTATCTGTTCGGGGTATCGAGACTCCGGGAGTGTCATCATTTGATACTTTATGATAAGGTTGAATATTTTTCTTGTCTTGTCTTGAGGGAAAGAGTACTCCCGACCCATCTTCTTCATAAAAGACGGGTTCCAGCTGAATTTTTCTCGATCGCATGGCTTCTTGGATCCGCTTCGCTATTTTCGAACGTCATTCCCGTTCTTTACCTTATTGTTTCTTCTACGTCGGGCTTTCTTTTTGCCACAAGAGTGCACCGCGGGTTGAGGGTGAAGGGGATCGTCGTCTTCTCCTTCCGTAACCTGCTGAATGATACGTTGCGTCCTGACTTTCTCGTAAATGGCCATTTCGCGGCTATGGTCATCCCGAACCTTTTGACCCGCTTCTCTTATTAGCTTGTCAATCTGTTCTTCGAATGACGGGCTGGGTATTCTCACGGTGGGATCTCGCTCTGGTTTGACATCAACGCCATCTGGAAATGTATTCGTTTCTCTATCGGAATTATTTATGACATGGCAGCCATGGAATCGCTCCCTTTTATTGGACCGAACGTATCCCGAACCTTTTATTGGCCAATCGTCTTCATTCTCCCGTTGGTCATCTTTCGCCGAGTCTTGGGAACGTCCTAAATCTTGTTATAGAAATGGGCTTGTCGAGCAGTCTGTTTGAAGGGTATGCCTTGGCGTCTCAATAGCCTTTTTAGTCCCTCTGCGTAGTATCTAGGAAGACGGATTGGTTGAAGCCTGTCGAGCGCAGGTTCGGCACCATGCTGTACTTCTTTCTCCACTTTAGTCTCCGTGGATTGGTAGAAAAGGATCGCCTTCTCACCTCTTTGCTTAGGAGGGACGTAGAAGGTCTGCAGCTCTTGTACGCTGTACATATCAAGTGTATCAAGTTCTTTGTAATGCCGCTGCGAGACCATGGTAACCTGTAAACTCCAGTCAGCTCCAGCAAAGGTCTGCATTGGCGGGCGGACGGAGAACACTGCGTTGGCCTCGTCCTCAAAGTCACTGCCAAAGACCAGTATAGGAGTAGACGGTCCTGGCCTATTGCCTTGGGGTTGTCCCGAGTAGGCCATCTTTTCATCCTCTTCGGTATCGCTCCCAAATATCGGGATAGTGGTGATGGCTTTTTATTTGTTCTCCGGTTTGCGACATCTTTCCATGTCTTCGAAGTCTGGTAAGAAGTACTTGGCGTTTTCATATTTGCGTACTTCATTTACGGAGAATGGGTTCAGCTCCCCTGTAACTGTGTACTCGAGGCCGTCCTTGAAGTACTTCATACACCGATGTTGTATAGAAGGGATAATGTTGTACTTATATAACCAAGGCCTGCTGAGCAAAGCATTGTAGCAAGTCTTGGGGTCAATAACATGGAACTTGATGTCAGTGACAAGGAGTTCAAAGCGTAATGTCAGTATTACAGACCCGGGCGTTTGTGATGATTGGGAGTCAAAACTGGAGATCGTAATTTTATCCCGAGCCAAGTGCTGAACGTTCATGCAAATCTTCTTCAGTACTCTTACATTGAGAAGGTTGACAGAGGACCCGTTGTCGACCAGGATCTTCCCTATCTTGATATCATGACAATACCCGGTTACATACAGCGGACGGTTGTGCTCGCACGTTCTGAGAAGGAGGTCTTCATTGCTGAAGGTGATATCAGTCGTGTGGACTTCTTCCAGCTCGTCCTTCGTCTTTTCTTCCGCCAGGAAGGCTTGAAACTGGTCGGGTTCTTGTAACGCTTTGATCAGGGAATCTCATGCTTCTTTAGACAGAAGAAGGGCATCTAAGATACTCAATTGTGAGGGTATCTTTCTTATATGTGCCAGAACATTGTAATCCACCTTGTTCTTCTTGAGCGGGTCCTTGGCTGTGAGCTCTTCGACAACTCTATCATCGAGAGCAATCTCCTCAGGGACTTTTCCTTACTTTTGTACCTTTTGCCCAAACCATTGTTTGAAGGTCCGAGATTCTTTTCAGCCAACGTACTGTTACACATCTGAATGTTCTCACAGTTCTTCATTTCCTCATCTTTTTCAGAGGTAGATTCCTTGAAGAGAGGGCCGATGGCTATTTCTTCGTCAGAATCGCTCCCGAAGGTAAGAACTTGAAGTTTGGCTCTTGTCGGGATGGCTCAACTATATGACAGTTACCGGCTGTTCCTTTATGCTCATCTGTCGTGCTTCTCTGCTCCCGACGGGCTTTGCGCTTTATTCACTTGAAGTGTTGTCGGTGGGCAACGTATCCCTGCCACCACTTCTTGAAGGCATTGCACTCTTCGGTAGGGTGTGTGACCCTCGGATGATATAAGCAATAATTCAGATGTACATCCGGTTTGTCGAGGCACGTTCTCCTGGAAG
The DNA here is from genome assembly GCA_030015575.1 of Agapanthus africanus. Taxonomy (NCBI): domain Eukaryota; kingdom Viridiplantae; phylum Streptophyta; class Magnoliopsida; order Asparagales; family Amaryllidaceae; genus Agapanthus; species Agapanthus africanus. The sequence goes on from CM057338.1 coordinate 408,573,227, forward strand.
TATTTTCTTTGAAAGGTGGTAGTTTCATTCCTATTAACAGAGCTCTGGCGAACTGCTTCCTTATCTTGATTCTGCTCTTGCTGGTGGGAAGGGCACTTTGATCCGGTTGAAGTACTTTATGGCTTCTCATCACCGGAGCTTTTTCGGCCTGACACCAACGCTTGCCCTTTTCGTAAATGGCCGCTTCACGTTCTTGATCAGTTTTGCTCTTTTTGAGAGCTTCATTCAGCAGCTTGTCGATGAGGTCATCCGACGGTTCCATAGGTTTTGGTTCTGGATCTGCCCCCAGTTTCTCTACATCAGGAGCCTCTTTGCCATTTATCGATGAGTGAGAGATCATGTGGCAACTCGCTACATAATCCTCGAGTTCTTCCGAAAAATTGTCTCCTTCATCAATATCACTGTTTCCATTCTTAAGAACCTGCTTGAAGAACTCTTCCAGTGTGACTGGGGTCCGTACCTCTTAGTTGTATTCCTCTAGTGCATCGATGTATTTCTGTAGACTCGTACGATTGCCGTCGAGCTGGATGGGCTTCTTGGCCTTCATCCTTTTCTTTAAAGATTTCGGAGGCTTGGCCTGGAGGTTTGTCCATCGCTACCAACTTTCAACGTTGGGCACGGTTTTAGCATTCCGTTAATAATCTCAGGCTCCAGCGGGCTTTTCTATTTGATTGCCGGATACGCTTGAAGATCTTTCAGCATCCTTTTAGTTTTAGCCGAAAGGACCACTTCCCATGGAGCTTCTTCTACAAACGAGCAGGATGCCCCCGGCGTATCCGCCTTTTTAGGAACGTGCTGCTGTGGCGGGTTTATCTTCCAGTTTTCGGACAACGCGAACTTGCCCTGCTGGTACTGATCTTCAACCCAGTTTTTGAAAACGTAGCAATTTTTGATTGGGTGTCCCACTACTCGGTGGTAGGGGCAGTAATTGGGATTGTTGACGTCGCCCGATTGTAGTGGGCGTCTCGGATCCGGTAGAGTGATGAGCCTGTTACGCACCGCTAATTCGAATAATCTCCTCGTTTTCTCCCGGGGGAACGAGTAAGGACATATCAACTTCTCTTCGAGGGCTCGAGGTCTGTTGTTTTGGCGAGCCACCGGCTTCGGGTCACTCGATTGTTGTTGATCGTTGGCGACGAAAGTCTCTTTCCCTTTCCCCTTCCTCTTTTCATTCCGGAGATCCGTTTTTGAAGAGGTTATTAACGGAATCCCCCGGCGTATCCACCTATGACCCATCTGATCCATTTGGTGTAACAACCCCAAAATCTTTATACATTTATATTATCTCTCTTCAATAATATACCGTATTTATTTGTACTTGGTATTTTCCATTTTCTATTAAATTTATTATTATTTTATTCCTCAATCTATTATGTATTTTTTAGGTACAATTTCTTTTTCTTATAATTAAGTTTTTAACTTCTCATTCTTATTTTTCCTTTCATAAATATTTAACCCAAATCCTTTATTTTTATTCTCTACAGCCCATCTGAAAAGCCCACATTCTTTTTAAGCAGCAGCATATATTTAATTCTAATTAAATATGTGCATGAACAACCTTGTAGCTCATTGGTTAAGTCTTTACATTGTTATTCCATAGATCACATGTTCAAATACCCATTCTTGCAATTATTATTTTTTTATCAATTTTTTATTCTTCTCATAACTTACAAATGAGACCTTTTATTTCCAAAATGAATGGTGACGTTTCATTTCTCTTTTAATTCCCATATTGAATGCATATATTATTATACATAATTCACCATTACACTATCTTATTTGTCCTCCTCTATCTTTTCCTTCCTCACATTTTTCTATCTCTCACATCTCCCTCTTCACTTAGAGTCCAAGAAAAAGAACATGAAGAAGTTTTCAAGAAGATCTCGCTAGTAACGCGAGGCTATCGGCGGATAGACAAGCCCGGTGACAATACCGGCTTGTGCATGTAAGTCCCTTCTCTCTCCCTCCCTCCATCTCTTTATTCTTCTTTTTTTCATATCTCGTGAACCCGTTTTTTTTCATATCGTAATCCTTAGGAGAAAAATAAACATAAACACACACACACATATATATATATATATATATATATATAAGTCTAGATACATATGGTTATATATGGTTTAATACTATCTTATTACCTCTTGTTCAAATTAATGTGTTTTCAATTCTTTGTTCTTGACTATGAATATTTATTATGAGTTGTGAGAACAAAAATTTTATACCACAATATATTTATAATGTCTCATAAAATCGGTTTGTTTATTAAAAGAAAAATAGAAGCTTGCATAAAAATACCAGTTAATCTTCTTGCCGATTTTAGCATACATATTAATACATTTACCTTTAAAATATTTTTTAGAAATTAATTTTAATTTTGGAAATTTCAGGAAATTTAAAGATTATAGAATATATAATTTTGTACATGCTGTTAAAATTTTAGATTGAACCGTATTACGGTTTAGGAATTACATCGTTTTTATTCACTGATCGTAAAACAGAAAACTGCAGTTATCAGTCAACTTCTAGGACATATAATTTGGTATACCGGTATCCAAATTGAGCAAACTCAGGTGTTTTTGATATCTACATTGAATGGTATAGATTTTCTTAGTTTTATAGTTTTACTGAAAACCCATCTAAACTAAAGAAAACTGCGTTACAATATTAAGTGACGGATCTGGACAGAATCTGTTCCGATTCGCACGCTGTTTTTAAATTGGACATAACTCGAACACCCGATATTCGTTTGTGACAAAATTTAGATGTGTAGATGCATTATTGATAGAAATATAATTTTCTGTATATTATATTACTTAGGAATGCATGAAACAACCTGATATAGGTTTTGCAATACAATATATAGTTGCTGTCCAGAAATCTGAATTTTTTTTTAAACACTGATATTAAAATGATTATAACTAGAGCTTCAGAAATCCAAATCGTGTAAATCTTGGTGTTTTGGATAAGTACATTGAATGACCTACAATTTTCTAATAATTTTATAAACCTAAAACCTGATGTAAATTGACCGAAACTATGTTTTAAAAATATGTGACGGTGCCGAATAGATTCTGATCTGTTCTGCGCGATGATACGAAAACAGATATATCTCCCAAAACGGTAGTCGTATTTAGGTGAAACTGGAACTCACGCATGAAAAACACTTAGAGCCATATTTCTGTTTATATTCCGCATTCGTTCGACTTGATTAATTAGTCATACATAATATTTCTTTACAGCATTGTTTATGGTAGTTACTCGAATAATATACTTGACTCATTTCATGCTCTTCGAACATGTATACATATTTATCTTTTTTTCTAAATTGTTGTATGTACATAAATACGATAATTAAATACTTGAGGTGTATTTTGAAAACTATACAAAATTATTTTTACATAAAACCCCCTCAAGTTCTATAAATTACCCTAAGGACCCTAGTAAATATAGGTTTAAGAAATAATCAAGACTTCGATTTACGTTTCTAATTGTCTGACTCGGATTTGAGTCTGATTATATCTTATTTGAATATGATTCAAGTACAATCTACAATCTATAATATTCCGATTCAATATGAATACATGAATTCATGAATCCAATTATCAATCTATACAACTTGACTAGACCGAACCATGGATATATATTCCATTTACATGGTTCTCCAGTTATTCCATTTACATGATTCTATGTTTACATCCGTTTACTGATATCATGGTTTCGGTCAGTCAACCAATTATACCATCAATACAATTTACATTACAAAACAATACAAATAAAATACTACGGGGTTTTAAGGGGTAGATTGGTACGGAAGGTGTTAAAGGTGGCACGAGACGGTAAGATTAAGACACATAACATGAATCCAATTGCCGTTATTCCGGGTTGTATAACGGAGCCTTGTACTTCCATTTGCCTCTAGTCTCTGGCATATAGAGACTCCTCTCGTATACACTGGCATCCTTCTGTACCAAGCTACAAACAACAACGTTAACACTAAATACAACATTATAACAATATAATACAACTTTAAAAACTACTCTCTCTCTCTCTCTCTTTCTTCTTTTCTACTTCTCCCTTCTCTTTGGGACTTACCGAGCGATCTGTTCGCTGACGACATTCTATCTCTTTCTTATTTGAATATCGTCAGGTAATCTGGACACGTCAGAGATAGAGCCCGCCGCTGAAGATTTGGACCAATTCAGTGAAGATCCCGAGCTCTAGTCATTGTACACTTTCCATTCAGTACTTTCATTTCTGTTATGCCATTGTTTAGGCATTGCTTTTTATTCAATTGTATTTATTTTTCATGCATTGTACAAAAGAATATTAATAAATAAAGTTGTTGTTCAGTTTATATCTCTTGTCTCTTGTGCTTACTTTTATATTGCTTAGATACGCTTAGCGTATTTACTTCACAGTAAATACGTAGCGGACTGGTCGCGTCCCCTTCACCATATACCGGGAAGCGGGGCATGACAGGTTTTGTTGGTGGCCCATGCAGGTCAGAGTTGTATAGAACACTGCCATGCAGTTCTGTTCTGCGTGAACAACTTAAGCAATATAACACAAGAACCAGCAACTGAAAATATTCTTTACATTACATATTCCTTGAATCCATCTTGAACTCTACCTTCGGCTTTCTTGAAGTCTATCTCAAGACATTTGAATTCTTAACTCTTATTCACCCTTTCTATTTGTATCTCGTTGGCATATTAGCTCAATTGGTTAGAGTATCAATCGACGGAGCTCAAAGACGATATCATCCTAATCATGTTTTCTTACTCTGTTACACCATCCTTCTTGAGTAATTTCGAGAACGAAATTATTTGTAAGGAGGGTAGAATGTAACAACCCCAAAATCTTTATACATTTGTATTATCCCTCTTCAATAATATACCGTATTTATTTGTACTTGTTATTTTCCATTTTCTATTAAATTTATTATTATTTTATTCCTTAATCTATTATGTATTTTTTCTAGGTACAATTTCTTTTTCTTATATTTAAGTTTTTAACTTCTCATTCTTATTTTTCCTTTCATAAATATTTAACCCAAATCCTTTATTTTTATTCTCTACAACCCATCTGAAAAGCCCACTTTCTTTTTAAACAACAGCATATATTTAATTCTAATTAAATATGTGCATGAACAACCTTGTAGCTCATTGGTTAAGTCTTTGCATTATTATTCCATAGATCACATGTTCAAATCCTCATTCCTGCAATTATTTTTTTAATCAATTTTTTATTCTTCTCATAACTAACAAAGAGACCTTTCATTTCCAAAACGAATGGTGACCTTTCATTTCTCTTTTAATTCCCATATTGAATGCATATATTATTATACATAATTTACTATTACACCATCTTTATTTGTCCTCCTCTATCTTTTCCTTCCTCACATTTTTCTATCTCTCACTTCTCCCTCTTCACTTAGAGTCCAAGAAGAAGAATATGAAGAAGTTTTCAAGAAGATCTTGCTAGTAACGCGAGGCTATCGGCGGATAGACAAGCCCGGTGACAATACCGGCTTGTGCATGTAAGTCCCTTCTCTCTCCCTCCCTCCATCTCTTTATTCTTCTTTTTTCATATCTCGTGAACCCGTTTTTTTTTCATATCGTAATCCTTAAGAGAAAAATAAACATAAACATATATATATATATATATATATATATATATATGTATATATATATATATATATATGTATGTATATATATATATATGTGTATGTATATATATATATATGTGTATGTATATATATATATATGTGTATGTATATATATATATATGTGTATGTATATATATATATATGTGTATGTATATATATATATGTATGTATATATATATATATATGTATGTATATATATATATATGTATGTATATATATATATATGTATATGTATATATATATATATATATGTATATATATATAAGTCTAGATACATATTGTTATATATGGTTTAATAATATCTTGTTACCTCTTGTTCAAATTAAAGTGTTTTCAATTCTTTGTTCTTGACTATGAATATTTATTATGAATTGTGAGAACATAAATTTCATGTCATAATATATTTATAATGTCTCATAAAATCGGTTTGTTTATTAAAAGAAAAATAGAAGCTTGCATAAAAATACCAGTTAATCTTCTTGCCGATTTTAGCATACATATTAATACCTTTACCTTTAAAATATTTTTTAGAAATTAATTTTACTTTTGGAAATTTCAGGAAATTTAAATATTATAGAATATATCATTTTGTACATGCTGTTAAAATTTTAGATCGAACTGCATTACGGTTTAGGAATTACATCATTTTTATTCACTGATCGTAAAACAGAAAACTGCAGTTATTAGTCAATTTCTAGGACACATAACTTGGTATACCGGTATCCAAATTGAGCAAACTCAGGTGTTTTTGATATCTATATCGAATGGTATAGATTTTCTTAGTTTTATAGTTTTACTGAAAACCCATCTAAAATAAAGAAAACTGTGTTACAATATTAAGTGACGGATCTGGACAGAATCTGTTCCGATTCGCACACTGTTTTTAAATTGGACATAACTCGAACACCCGATGTCTGTTTGTGACAAAATTTAGATGTGTAGATGCACAATTGATAGAAATATAATTTTATGTATATTATATTACTTAGGAATGCATGAAACAACCTGATATAGGCTTTGCAATACAATATATAGTTGCTGTCCAGAAATCTGAATTTCTGTTTTAAACACTGATATTAAAATGATTATAACTAGAGCTTCAGAAATCCAAATCATGTAAATCTTGGTGTTTTGGATAAGTAAATTGAAATACCTATAATTTTCTAATAATTTTATTAACCTAAAACCTGATGGAAATTGACCGAAACTATGTTTTAAAAATATGTGACGGTGCCGAATAGATTCTGATCTGTTCTGCGCGACGATACGAAAACAGATATATCTTCCAAAACGGTAGTCGTATTTAGGTGAAACTGGAACTCACGCATGAAAAACACTTAGAGACATATTTCTGTATATATTCCGCATTCGTTCGACTTGATTAATTAGTCGTACATAATATTTCTTTACAGCATTGTTTATGGTAGTTACTCGAATAATATACTTGACTCATTTCATGCTCTTCGAACATGTATACATATTTATCTTTTTTTCTAAATTGTTGTATGTATATAAAGATGATAATTAAATACTTGAGGTGTATTTTGAAAACTATACAAAATTATTTTTACATAAAACCCCCTCAAGTTCTATAAATTACTCTAAGGACCCTAGTAAATATAGGTTTAAGAAATAATCAAGACATCGATTTACGTTTCTAATTGTCTGACTCGGGTTTGAGTCTGATTATATCTGACTTGAATATGATTCAAGTACAATCTACAATCTACAATATTCCAATTTAATATGAACACATGAATTCATGAATCCAATTATCAATCTATACAACTTGACTAGACCGAACCATGGATATATATTCCATTTACATGGTTCTCCAGTTATTCCATGTACATGATTCTACGGTTACATCCGTTTACTGATATCATGGTTTCAGTCAGTCAACCAATTATACCATCAATACAATTTACATTACAAAATAATACAAATAAAACACTACGGAGTTTAAGGGGTAGATTGGTACGGAAGGTGTTAAAGGTGGCACGAGACGGTAAGATTAAGACACCTAACATGAATCCAATTGCCGTTGTTCCGGGTTGTATAACGGAGCCTTGTACTTCCATTTGCCTCTAGTCTCTGGCATATAAAGACTCCTCTCGTATACACTGGCATCCTTCTGTACCAAGCTACAAACAACAGCGTTAACACTAAATACAACATTATAAAAATATAATACAACTTTAAAAACTACTCTCTCTCTCTTTCTTCTTTTCTACTTCTCCCTTCTCTTTGGGACTTACCGAGCGATCTGTTCGCTAACGACATTCTATCTTTTTCTTCTTTGAATGTCGTCAGGTAATCTGGACACGTCAGAGATAGAGCCCGCCGCTGAAGATTTGGACCAATTCAGTGAAGATCCCGAGCTCTAGTCATTGTACACTTTCCATTCAGTACTTTCATTTCTGTTATGCCATTGTTTAGGCATTGCTTTTTATTCAATTGTATTTACTTTTCATGCATTGTACAAAAGAATGTTAATAAATAAAGTTGTTGTTCAATTTATATCTCTTGTCTCTTGTGCTTACTTTTATATTGCTTAGATACGCTTAGCGTATTTACTTCACAGTAAATACGTAGCGGACCAGTCGCATCCCCTTTACCGTATACCGGAAAGCGGGGCGTGACATTTGGGCCAGCTTGTCAATCAAGGTCTGAAAGGTGGTCGGCTTGAAGAACATCATAAATTGGGATATAGTTGCATGAGGGTCGAGGGTCCCACGAACACGCCCATAGTAGGAGCTTCTTCTATACGCTGTTCACACTTCGACCATAGGTTCCGCCACCGAATTGCGTACTGAACCCAGGTTTCTTCCGGCTTCATTCTGGCATTGATTAATGCCATGATTGGAGTGTGCTCGCTTGCGCTTGCGAACTGTTGTGGGAACAGTAGTTCCATCTCCGTAAATGTCTTGATGAAGTCATTCGGAAGCTCCGAATACCATTCAAATGCTGTCTCCGCCAAACTGCCGACAAATTAGCGAAGCAATAGTTTGTCATCGCCCCCGGTGTTATCGCACAAAGCTTTGAATTGGGCAACGTGCTGGTGTGAATTGCTCGTCCCTTTATACACGTGGAACTTAGGGATCGTATATCCCGACGGGTACTTAATTTGGTCGTACGAGCCTGGATAAGGTCGCCCAGTTCTAACGACCTGGCCTGCCGCTTCGTTCGCTTGATGAGTTCATATTTGTTGAGCTATGTAGTCATCAAGGGTAGCTTTGGAGATCGTCTCCTCTCTGGCTGCTGATAAAGCTGGAGGAGGGTTTGATGTCTCCCTTCTGTCGTTTTCAATGATTATTGGAGGGTTTTCAGCCGGAGGATCCAGTTGGATTATCATCCCCACTATGTCTTGGAAGAGAAGCGCCATTTGTTTTATATTAGCTGCTTGTTCCGCGGCCTCTTTGTTTTTCTTCTCAAGAATCCTCCGTAGGAATTCAGTGTCGGTCTTCTGCTCCTGGCGTTGTTCCGACGATACTTTCGGGCTTTCTTTCTGCCCAGTAAGTGCGACCATCCTTGTCAACATTTCCTGGAGCTTTTGTTGTTGCTCCTGAGCTTTCGTCACAGACTGTGTGAGTGGTCGATGACTCACGGAAGCACGAATATCCTCTTTTCCGGATGCTATGTAGACGGTATGCACAACTATACCCCCAGACTTGGAGCGTTTGGGTCCACTGCCTTTGAAATTTTCCGCAGGCAGGGAGATCTTCTACGGCCTTCTCCTCTTATGGGAGGTCGAAATTGAGGGGGCTGTTGCGGCAGGCACCCACGCAGATGATACCTTTCATGGTATAGCGGAGGGATGGTCCTCCTCTTGTCGAGCCTTCGTCTTCTTCAGCCGGCGAGAGAAATCTTTGTCAATTACAGAGTCTTAAATTTTCCGCCAAACTCTGCTGATCTTGGAGGACAACCGCTGAGGAGGTTGTTCCGGCTTCACCTGTATTGTGTTTTCGACAAGCGGAGGAGACTTCTTTAGTATGGCGGTTAGAGAGTTCTTACGCACCCTTCTGAGCAGCTCGAAACTGTTCCCAGTTGGAACAACAGCATCATTTTCCACCATTGGAGCTGGTGGGGTAAGTCCAGAGGGGGAACTGCCCCCTGTTGGAGATAGTGCCCTCAGAGTCAATTATTGGATCACAGGCATGTGATTGCAATGATTGAGGGAGGACCTATCCCGGTAGAACAGTCTTACTCGAGATGATAGTATGCTATCTGGTTTATCTTTATCATCGTGTACTGCTTTAGGTGACCTGACATGTCACTATTGCACGTTGATAGAGCCCCTAGGATTCTTGCTTGACTACCAGCAGTATGATGGCGATCATATACGTGGGAGCTGGTAGTCTATAAGCACATCCTTAAAAGGTCCCTAGTCGTAGGAGTTTCGAGACGGGCATCGATACTCCATTAGTAGACTAGTGTATACAGTCGAGACCCCGACGAGGGGCGGTGGCCGGTCTCACAAGCCACTGGTGTCAGTTGGTTCACCTAAGATGTATACAGGTGCTCATTGGGTTATGAGTACACCGGACAGGACTCGCTGGGAACCTGCTAGTTGGGATTATACCATACGTCAGATAGCAGTTCCCAGGTGACATGTGTACAGGTTAGTTCATCGACCTGAGATCGTCATTTGTCTCGTGTGAGTTCCCACTGTGCTTTGATTACTACCCTACCACGGCTCAAAGGAGTCGTGCAAACAGGTTTTAGTTGGGTACAGTCCCGAGCCACATGGAGGCAGTGAGCGGATCTGCAGGGGTTCGTCTCTCCCGGTATTGGGGGTTAGGTCGCGCTGTGTCTAGGAGAGCCATTACGCAAAGCCCTCGGCCGAGACAGGAGATTTACTGGTAGGTATTCCAGTAGTATCTCAGGGCGTTCTGGGCTACGCTCCGACACGACTTGTACCGCTTTTGAGGGTCTGACTTTTACCAACCCCCTAGGCCCGCCATGCGATACTCATAGATGAACGGACCGGACTGTACGGATATTGTCACTGACAGGCTCAGTAGGGTGTCAGGGTGAGTTCGCTCATCGACGTCCCTTTTGGTCAATAGCTGGTGGCCCGTCACGTATTGGCTAATACCTCTGACGTGCTAGTGGTTAAATCCACAGCCATAGTATTGACGAGTCTTTAGAGTCCACCACACTTTCAGTTACTCAGCTTTCGGGCGAAACGCTGTAGAGGCCGTATGGAGATATGGCAGGATCCGATCAGATACGTGCGGTATTGCATGGATCAGGATCGGACGGTTTGTACTAGTGGCCGTATGGTTATATGGCAGGGTTCGATCAGATACGTGCGGTATTGCACGGATCAGGATCGGACGGATATTACTAGCTGGCTTTGGCTTAAGCCGGTCCTAGTTTAGTACAGTGTAGATTTTGTCTCATTACATTTGTATCCGGTCGGAATACAGATGCGGGTGTGTATGCACAGTATCGTGGTTTTCCTGTAATTTATTACGGGACCAGTTTTCTGGAGTTGCCAGTTTGCATTCCGTTCCGGCCGGTTTTCCTTTGTTCTTTCCCGGCCGGACTTTTCTGATGGAGGGGGTAATTTGCAGTTTTGCAAATTACACTTTGTGGAGGGTTTTTCATGCAAATGTATTTATTATGATAGAATCTTTAGATACCATTCTCATCACTTGCTTTTGGTTGATTAGAAGTGATTTGGAGTTGATTTGATTTTGTGATGATGATGTTTAGCTTGTGGTTACCCTCCACCTTTTCCTACACTCACCTTCCTTCTAAGGTGATGGATTCATATTCTTTTCCTCCACCATTTTTCTAAGAAGAGAAGTTTTTCATGGTTGTGAGAAGAAGAAGAAGAGAGCTTCATTCTTGAGAGTTTCTTTCTTGATCTCATTTTCATGCTAGAAAAATGTAAGCACCATTTTTCTAATCCTTGTTTCCTCCATCATCCTCAATGGCAACAACATAACCCCAAAGAGACAAGCATCCTCTACACTACATTCTACAGCATATCTTGAGCATGTCGAGTTGCCGGCTTCATGCCCGAGTTGCCTCGGTATTGAGGCGGGAGCCCGTAAAAGACGCAGGCGATGTGGTGCCCTTTCCGGCGAGGAGGCGACGATGTGGAGACAAGACTTTCCGCGGGAGATCGGGGCGATGATGAGAAGACCGGAGGACTCGGATCACTTGGTATACTTCTCACCCTATCTCTTGTTTGCTAGCATTAGGTTAATGGTTACGATCCGGGTTTTTCATTGTCCGCGGTAGCGCCAGTTTCCAAGTAAGGAAAATTTTTGATTCCGCATTTTGGCCTCGAGTACGAGGCCGGGGCGCTGCCGTGGCGCAACACCCCCAGCCTTCCTTACTCGGCGCCAGTGGAGACGTCAAGCATGTCTTGCAGATAGGAATAGTTCAGTTACGGGAGTAGCTTCGTCATGCCCTTACTTTGATGGGGTGTTGTTGGTGTCAGCTTTTCGAAGACCGACGTCCGCTGAGAGGGGATGGTCAATCTTGCAAAGGCCAACTTTTTGGCAGGGGAAGCCCCTTTGACGACTTCGTCTACCGGAGCTGGAATGGCTATCCGCTTCGGGATAACCCCTTCAGGTATCGCGGGCCTCTTCACAGGCCTACTTGAGCTTTGGCTCAACCTGTCAAAGACTGAGGCGACGGACTTGGACGACCCGTTGAGAGGGGCCATGGTAGTTGTAAGCCGATCAAACACCGATTTCTTTAGAGCCTCCTGTGATGATATTGAAGCATTGAAGCTCATTGGCAGGAGCATAGTCCCGAAGAATAGTCCAGTGGTGGCCTGAGTCACCTGTCCCACTGGCATTACGAAGATGGAGCCGCTTGGGGCCCATAAGTTACTCCTCCAGCAGGGACGAAGTGAGAGTTGTTGTTGCAATTGGTGCAGTTGGAAGCCATCGATGTCATCTTCTCTTCTGCACGGAGCAAGACACTAAATCTTAGTACCTCGAATCCAGGGGCAACCATATTAAACCGCGATTCGTTCGCGAACATGACACAAGAAGTGTATAGTTGAAAGAGGAAAATGTCCCATCGGGCGTGCCGAAATATGTTTACCGCCGAAAACAGGGACGAAACTGCGTAGGTTGTCTTGCCTGAATTTGGGGACAGATGCTATTTGGTTTTATCTGTCTACCTCTCCGAAGATACCAAGTTGATTTATGACACCGTGTATCGAAAGTTTGGACAGATGCGGCCGTTGTAGCAAACTTCGTCAGATTCCCCTCGTTGTGAGGGGTTTTTGATTATGGGGATGCTGTTCCCTGCAGGCGCAAGCCCCTGCAGTTAATTACGTTACCGCGCAGCGATAACCACTTTCTCCTACTCCAGAAGGTCACTTCGTGTTGTGTGTGTTTATTTTATTTTTGGTTGCCCGTGGATTGTATACGGAGACTAATTTGTGTTATCGCCCATAGGGCGTGGATTAGTCCAAATCCGTATTTTCTTAGATTTGGGGTTTGGTTTGATTTAAGGATCGTTAACCTTGTTTGAGATTAAGATCGACTTAAATATTCCTTAAGGATACGTTAATCCGGTATTGGACTAAGATCTACTTAACGGGGGTTCAGGATCATTTTTGATCCAACGAAAGAGCATCCGGGCACTATCATTTTAGTTTCAGGACGTTGCGGTCCATACCTAGTTTAAGGACATTACGGTCCACAGCTAGTTTAAGGATATTACGGTCCATTGGGGTATGCTCATGGGTTTGGGAGTGCATTCAAGAGCTATTGATTTTCGGGACCCTCTACCATCGTTGAAGAATTACAACGACATATATCAGAGGTGTGGAAAGATATACCCTTGAACCGAACTCCAGATTGAAGGGCGAGATCATGGTGGAATGAACACCATTTTAGATACAATCTGTTAGGACATCATTTGGAACTAAAACCTGTTTGGGGAGACCGGAGCATAGGCAGACTCAGTTGAACAAGGGTTTTGGCCTCGGGAGACTTGGATGTTTAGGCTAAAGTCGACTTCTCATAGTGTTAAACACTAACATTTGCTTAGCGCTCACGTGCTCCCACGTGATGCTTTAAAGCAATGTTAAACACTGAAACTCTGGGACGATCACGTGTGACACGTGAGACGCTTGATAATTGGCGCTGTATACTTGGGTCCAAATCCTCATCTATATGTAAGTGTTAAATACTTAAATCTTGTGGCCATCACGTGTGGGCACGTGAGGTGCTCCAGAGTTGGGCACTGCCTTCTTTGGATTTATCTTCCTATTTTGTTCTAGGTGCTAAGCATTATTGGGGGTCACGTGGGATCACGTGAGGTGCCCCAAAATGAGAACTTTCTTAATTTATTCCCCCTCCCTTTCTACAAGTGCTGAGCACTATTAGGGGTCACGTGGGATCACGTGACGCCAACTCAGTCATTCTTTTTTGGTCCTTAAAGGCGCTCACGTGGGAACACGTGATCTGTCGTTATAACGTTGAATGCCAATATGCATGGGGCTCTTGATCTTAGTCTTGAGAATTTTTAGTCCTTTGTTTTATAAGAATTAAATTCTTATGCAGGGTTAAACCCTAGTTTTATCAGAGAAATTAAATTGCTATGTCTTTGGAAGAATTAAATTCTTCAAACCTAGCTCTTTTCTCTGAGTTTTGGGACTGCATAACAGAATCTCCCCAATGAGAATTAAATTCTCAACTTGTGGGGAGATCTGCTTCTGCAGACCTTAACCAGAGGAAGAACTAAGTTCTTTTTTGGAAGATTTAAACCCTTGTAAAAGGAGATAAAATGATCTCTAGATGTTTTCCCTCACATAGGGTTTCTTTTTCTTCAAAGAGAACTCCTCTTCTTCTTTTTTTTCTCAAATCTTATGGGGGGGCTCCTCTCTTGTTCTTTTCAGTCTCGGGACCTTTATATAGTAGAGGCAAGTTTGTTGATCTAGTTAAGGAAATCTCTCATTGAGAGATTTTTTGATTGATTCGGGAATTTTATCCACCGTTGGATTTTTGATCCAGGGACTTCTGTTTTACAGAAGATATTTTTCTTGTTTTTAGCAAGATTGGGAAAATATTTCCCCATACAGAGCTTATGCTGTAGTTTGGTGATTTTTAATCACTATTGGATTTTTAATCCAACGGTGCTCTGTTTTACAGAGCGTAATCTTTCTTGTTTAGAAAGATCGGGGAAATATTTTCCCATACAGAGCTTATTCTGTAGGTTGGTGATTTTTAATCACCATTGGATTTTTAATCCAACGGTGCTATGTTTTACAGAGCGTAATCTTTCTTATTTAGAAAGATCGGGAAAATATTTTCCCATATAGAGCTTATTTTTTAGCTTGGTGATTTTTAATCACCATTGGATCTTTAATTCAACGGTGCTCTGTGTTCCCGCCAAAAATTTCTGCGCAAAAGAGTCCAAGATATCAAATGGCAGCGATACGCTTAAGGAAATGCGAACCAGTATCTTCCGGCCTGTATTTTGATAAACTCCCGAAAGATAAACAGCTAAATTCTGATGATATTGGAAGCATCTTGAAAAACACTTCGATTTGATATATTATGGGTCTCATAATTCATCCGGGATCAAAAGTTATATGCTATGCACTGTTCCCTGATTAAAAATCAGGAATTACCTCAATGAAGTATCACGTGCTCACACGTGACCAATGGTCACGTGTTGACACGTGACAATCGAAACAGAAATGAAATAACAAACGGCTAAAGGAAATACCTCAATGAGGTATCACGTGCTCACACGTGACCAATGGTCACGTGTTGACACGTGATGGTTAAAACAACAACATAAAAAAGCGGCAGTTAAAGGAACCAATTTGGGGGTCACGTGCTCACGCGTGACCAAGGGTCACGTGCAAGCACGTGACAGGCTTTGAAAGCCTTACAGTTTAATAGAACTAAAATTCTAAATTTCTTTAAAATCTTTCGAAATAGAATTAAAATTCTAAAAGCTTATAAATCTTTCCAAATGGAAAAGAATTATGGGGACAATTGGATTAAAAATCCAAGGGTGATTAAAAATCACCAATTTATGGAAAAATCTTGGACAGAGAAAGATTTCCCCTAAATCTCCCCGAAAATAACAAACAGAATATCTTTGGATTTAAAATCCAACGGTGAATAAAATTCACTGAATGATCTAAAGGCTCATATTAAATATGAAAACAAATCAAATCTTTCAATGAAAGATTTGCTAAACAAATTGATTATTTTCCTTCTCCTATAAATAGGAGCAAAGAGAAGAGAAGAGGAGGGATCAACCTTGGAGAGAGAAGAATAGAGAGAGGAGAATTTAATTCACAAGAGAGAAGAAAAGAGAGGAGAATTTAATTCTCAACAAAAAAAAAACCCTAGGTGAGAAGGGAAAAAGGATCAAAACTTCAATAAAGAGAATTTAATTCTCAAAATCCAAGAGTTTAACTCTTATACAAAAAAGAACTTAGTTCTTCTTCTGGTTGAAGATCTGCACAGAGCACATCTCCCCATAATTTGAGAATTTAATTCTCATCGGGTCGAGATCCTGCCATGCAGATTCTAAACTTAGAAGGGGAATTGAGTTTTGAGAATTTAATTCTCCTAAAACAAAACTAGGGTTCAACCCTAATCAAGAATCTAATTCTTTTACATATCTGGGAATTTAATTCTTTTAAAAAGAAATCAGGGTTTTATCCTAAATAAGAATTTAATTCTTTCACAATAGGAATTTAATTCCTCCAAAATCATAATTAGGGTTTAACCCTACAGAGAATTCAATTCTTAAAAGATCTCTGTTCATGAAAAGAACTAGGGTCACGTGCCCCCATGTGACCCTTGAAAAGATCCCTGAAGAAAAGAAGTTTTGAGGCAATGCCTCACGTGCTCCCACGTGACTCCCAAAACGCAGAAAGAAAAAGCAAAGGAAATGAAAGCTTTGGGCGCTCTCACGTGTTATCACGTGACCCCTCAGCAAATGCTTTAACAATTGATGCATAAATCCCCATCACGTGCCAACACGTGATGCTCTAAAATAAAGATGAAAAGTGTTTAACACTTATTCGCAGATTTGAGGATAAAACAAAATGAGATCTGGCTCCACACTTAGGAGGCCCTCACGTGTCCCCACGCGACCCCTAACAAATCCCTTTAATATCCAATGGATGGATGCCTATCACGTGCCCACACGTGATGGCCAGGAAATGAAAAGTGTTTAACACTTAATTGCCGAATGAAGAAAGGGATCCGGTCCCCCCTTTGGCCGCTCTCACGTGTCCACACATGGCCCCTCTTTCTTTAGTGTTTAACACTAATTTGGGGATTATACTTCCAGTGTTTAACACTAAATTGAAGATTATATTTTCAGTGTTTAACACTGATTGTTTCTAGTGTTTAACACTAAATTGAAGATTATATTTCCAGTGTTTAACACTGATTGTCTTTTAGTGTTGAACACTAATTTGAGAGTTCTATCTCCAGTGTTTAACATTGTTGTTCTTTAGTGTTTAACACTACTTTTAGCCAAATTGGCTAATTTTCCAGAGGCAAAAGTCCCTCCTCCAAATGAATCTCAGAACTGAGAAAATCAAAGATGAAAATGTTTAGCATTGCTAAATAATGTTGGTTTGAACCCAAACAAATGTTTAATGGTCTAACAAGAGCCAATATTTCTAACTTAATTGGACTTAGCCCAAATTGGCCATAATCCTCAAATCATCTTGAACTGAGCACATATGCTCTTTCAACCAACTCATTGGTTCAAGGGTATATCTCTGAACTCCTTTGATATTTGTCGTTGTAATCCTTCAACGTCTTCAGAGAGGTGATGGGTCCCGACAACCATACATTCAATGGACCACCACGTGCCTAAACTGGAACTTGGACCACCACGTCCCTAAACTAGAACTTGGACCACCATGTCCCTAAACTGGAACAATAGAGCCCCCAAATGCTCTTTTGTCGGATCTAAACGATCCTGTTAAGTTGATCTTAGTCTGGCTATCAGGCTAACATATCCTTAACAAACGTTTAAGTTGATCTTTGCCTCAAATATGGCTAACATGTCCTTAAACTAACATCCGTCCCCAAAATGGGAATGTTGGACCACTATGTCCCTAAACTGGAACAATAGAGCCCCCAAATGCTCTATTGTCGGATCTAAACGATCCCGTTTAAGTTGATCTTAGCCTCAAATATGGCTAACGTATCTTTAAACCTTCAAACAGACTTTAGTCCCAAATTGGACTATGGATCCCCCAATCAACTTTGGTTCAAGGGTACATCTCTGAACTCCTCTGACATCTGTCGTTGTAATCCTTCAACGTCGTCAGAGAGGTGACGGGTCCCGACGGCCATACATGTAATGGACCCCTTGTCCTTAAACTGGAACAATAGAGCCAATTGCTCTTTTGTCGGATCTAAACGATCCCGTTAAGTTGATCTTAGTCTCAAATTGGACTAACGTATCCTTAACAAACGTTTAAGTTGATCTTAGCCTCAAATATGGCTAACGTATCCTTAAACCAAAACCCAAACCCAAATTTAAGATAATACGGATTTGGACTAGTCTACGCCCTACGGGCGACGACATAACTCAGTCTCCATATACAATCCACGGGCAACCACAAACAAAATAAACACCAACGACACGAAGTGAAATTCTGGAGCAGGAGAAAGTTGTTACTGCAGCGCGGTAGCGTAATTAGCTGCAGGGGCTTGCGCCTGCAGGGAAGAGAGTCCCCACAATCAAAAACCCCTCAAGCGAGGGGGAATCTGACGAAGTCTGCTACATCGGACGCATCCGTTTAAACCTTCGATACATGGTGTCATAAATCAACTTGGCATTTTTGGAGAGGTAGACGGATAGCACCAATTAGCATCTGTCCCCGGATCTCAGGCAAGACGTCATGTCTCCGCTGTCGTTCGGAAAGGAACAGATTCTGGCACGCCCGGTGGGACCTCTTCCTCTTACCACTCCACACTTCGTGTGTCGTGTTCGCGAACGAATCGCGGTTTGCTGTGGTTGCCTGTGGATTCGAGGTACTAAGATTTGGTGTCTTGCTCCGTGCAGAAAACAGAGGATCAATGGCTTCAAACTGCACTACCTGCAACTGCAACTCTCGCTCCGTCCTTACTGGAGGAGTGACTTATGGGCCCCAAGCGGCCTCCATCTTCGCTATGCCAGTGGAACAGGTGACTTTGGCCACCACTGGGCTATTCTTCGGGACCATGATCCCACCAATGAGCTTCAATGCCCCATTACCATCGCAAGAAGCTCCGAAAAAGTCGGTCTTCGATCGGCTTACAACTATCGCGGCCCCTCTCAACGGGTCGCCCAAGCCCAATGCCTCAGCTTTCAGCAAACTGGGCCAAAACTCATGTGGGCCCATGAAGAAGCCTGCAATACCAGAAAAGGTTGTTCCGAAGAGGATAGCCATCCCTGCTCCTGAAGTCGTCAAGGCGGCTTCTCCTGCCAAAGGGTCGGTCTTCACAAGACTGACTATTCCGGCTCCCGTTCCTGCTCGAAGGTCTGTCTTTGACAGATTGGATACCGCTACTCAAAAGACGTCAGTCTTCAAGAGACTGGCACCAGCAGCGCTTCATCTGGACAGGGGGCAAGACAAAGCCATCCCCATCGCTGAACCAACGCCGTCCGCTCGACATGCTCGCCGTCGTCACTGGCGCCGGGTAAGGAAGGCTGGGGGCAACTCTCCCTCTGGGATAACTCCGCCAGCTCCGATGGTGGAAATCAATGCTGCTGTTCCGACTGGGAATAGCTTTGAACCACTAAGAAGGGTGCGCAAAAACTCGCCAACTGCCGTATTGAAAAGATCTCCTACACCTGTGGATAATGCCCCAAAGGTGAAGCTGGAGCAGCCCCCTCAACGACTTTCCTCTAAAATTTACAAGGTCTGGCGTCAAGTCCAGGACTCCGTAGTGGATCAAGACTATCTCCACCAACAGAAAAAGATGAAGGTTAGGCAAGAGAAGGACTACTCTGTCAAGCCACCAAAAGCGACAGCTACTTGGGTACCCACTACAATGGCCCCCTCAATTTCGACCGCTCAGAAAAGAAGGAGGTTGGAGAAGACCCCTGTGTCTTTGGTAAATCGCAAAGACACTGAAGCTAAACGCCCCAAATCTGGGGGTATGGTGGTGCACACCGTTTATATGGTTTCCGGAAAGGAGGATAGCCGCGCTTCGACGGGTCACCGACCGCTCACCTGATCCGTGACAAAAGCCCAAGAGCAACAACAGAAGCTTCAGGAAATGCTGACGCAAATGGCCACACTCACCGGGCCAAAAGAAAGCTCGGAGGCATCGTTAGAACAGCGTCATGAACAAGAAACCGACGCTGACTTCTTACGTAGAATCCTTGAAAAGAAGGACAGAGAAGCAACAGAACATGCAGCTAATATAAAACAAATGGCGCTTATTTTCCAAGATATGGTAGGAATGATGTTACAGCAGGATCCTCCAGCTGAAGACTCTCCGACCATTACTGAAGACGATAAAGGGGAGACATCCAATCCTCCTCCGGCTCTTTCAGCAGCCAAGGAGGAAACTATTTCCAAGGCCGCACTGGATGATTATATCGCTCAACAAATACGAGCTCATCAGGCGAGTGAAGCGGCTGGGCAAATTGTTAGAACCGGACGACCCTATCCGGACTGGTACGACCAAATCAGTTACCCGCCGGGATATACGATCCCTAGATTCCACTTATACAAGGGGACAGGGAATCCACACCAGCATGTCGCTCAATTCAGGGCCTTATGCGGCAACACGGGAGGCGACGACAAACTGTTGCTTCGCCAATTCGTCGGCAGCTTAACAGAAACAGCCTTTGAATGGTATTCGGAGCTACCTAACGACTCTGTTAAAACATTTGCGGAGATGGAGCTGCTGTTTACACAAAGATTCGCGAGCACTAGTGAACGCACCCCGATAACAGCACTGATTAATTCCAGGGTAAGGCCAGGCGAGACATGGGTTCAATACGCGACACGATGGCGGAATCTATGGTCGAAGTGCGAACAACGCATCGAAGAAGCACCTGCGGTAGGCATGTTCGTGGGCACTCTTGATCCGCAAGCGACCATCTCGCAATTCATGATGTTCTTCAAGCCAACTACTTTCCAGGCCTTGATCGACAAGTTAGTCCAAATGGATCAGATGGGACATAAACCGTCTCTTCCAAAGCCAGACTCTCGAACTGAGAAAGGGAAAGCGATCGTTGTTGCCAATACTCAACAACGGCCGAGCAACTTAAAGCCGGTTGTCCTTCGAAACAATATGCGTCTACGCCCATCCCTTGAGGAAAGACTAGGACGTCCTTACTCGTTTCCTCAGAATAAAACAAGGAGACTGTTCGAGCTGGCAGTGCGCAACAGACTCATCAATCTGCCGAGTCCAAAACGTCCGTTGCAGCCAGGCGATGTCAATGATCCTAATTATTGCCCTTACCACCAAACAGTAAGTCACCCGATCGAGAATTGTTTTGTCTTCAAAGGCTGGATTGAGGACCAATACCAACAAGGCAAGTTCGCATTATCCGAAAATTGGAAGGTGAACCCACCACAACCTCACGCCCCTAAAAAGGTGGACATGCCGGGGGCATCATGCTCATTCATAAGGGAAGCCCCATGGGAGGATGTTCTTTCAGCCAAGACGAAAAGAATGCTGAAGGATCTCCAAATATGCCCGGCGATCAGGTGGAAGAATCCGCTGGAAACCGAGATTATCGAGGGAATGCTGAAGCCGCGCCTAATTCCAAAAACTGGTGGTGATAGTCAAAACGCTCATACCCAGCCGTCAAAGTCTTCGAAGAAGAAGAAGAAGACCAAAAAGCCCGTGCAGCCTGGTGACAAGCCCACGGACATGCAAAAACAGATTGATGCGTTGGAAGAATATAATCAGAAGGCGCGGACCCCAGTCACACTCCAAGAATTTCTGAGCCACGTCCATGAGGACGGAGATGATGACAAAGACTCGTCGGACGAACCTGAGAATTATGTGGCAAGCTGCCATGTGATCTCTCACTCGTCGATAGACGATAAAGAAGCCCCTTGCACCGAGAGACGGGAGGCAGGTCCTGAACCAGAACTTCTATGGCCGTCAGACGAAATGATCGACGCCTTCCTGAGTGAAATTCATCTAAAAAGTAAAGCCGATCGGGAGCGTGAGATGGCCATATTTGAAAAGGCCAAACGCCGGCGACTGGACAAAAGGGTCGAAACACTCCCACTAGATCAAAATACATCCGCTGCAAATGAAAGCAGGATCAAGACAAGGAAACGATTCGCCAAAGCCATATCGATGGGGATGAGGCTGCCCTCTTTCAGAGAAAATTCTCCTGGTGGTATACATCTTGATGAAGCGGACGTACATCCTAATTTCTGCATATATCATCAGATGATCGCACATCCTACTGAGGGCTGCAACTCCTTTAAGTGTTGGTGGCAAGGGTATGTCGCTCACAGGCAACACTTCAATAGGACAAAGTGTGAAGCTTGTAGACAGCAGATAAACGCGACAGATGAGCGTAAAAGAATTGCCGGCAATTGTCATAGGGTTGATCTCGAGGGACCGCGAGTTCTCACATTCGGGAGCGACTCCGATGAAAAAGTAGCCCTCGGCCTTCTCTTCAAGGATCCATCTCTAAAACGAAAGAATTGAGGAGTTGCGAGAACATTCAGCCGTGCAATCGCACGCTACCTGGAAAGAATCTCGGACCCGCAAATAAGGGATCGAACAAAAAGGATAAAGGGAAGGAAAAAACGGCATTCGTTGCCAACACTCAACAACAGTCGAGTGGCCCTAGAACGGTTGTTCGCCAAAACAACAAGCGGCAACCCCTCCATAAAAAGTTGAAACGTCCTTACTCATTTCCCCAGGATGAAACAAGGAGACTGTTCGAACTAGCAGTGCGCAACAGCCTTATTACTCTACCGGAGCCGAAACAACAGCTACAACTGAATGTTGTCAACAATCCTAATTACTGCCCTTACCACCAAGTATTGGGCCATTCGATCGAAAACTGCTACGTTTTCAAAAACTGAGTTGAAGACCAATACCAACAGGGCAAGTTCGTGTTTTCCGAAGATTGGAAGGTGAGCCCGCCACAACCACATGCTCCGAGAAAGGTGGACACGCCGGGGGCATCATGCTCAGTCATAGAGAAAGCCTCAGAGATCGAAAAGTCGGTAAACTAGAGATTCGCTTCAAATACGGCGACCACGGACCGAAACGTCCTTAAACTAACAATGGACCGCAACGTCCTAAAACTTGCAAACGAACGAAACGTCTTTAAACTACTACCGCAGTATCCTCAGGCTGACGAGATAAAAAAAAATATAAAAAAAATAATATAAAAACGGTATGTCTATAAGCAAAAGGGGCACGGATGAAAACCCGAAAGGGCTCCGTGAGTAAAAACAGCAGGGCTACCGGCGAGTCTTGTGAAAACCCGAGAGGGCGCAACCTCGTTAGAAAAAAAAAAGAATAAAAAGAATAAAAAAAAAGACGGTATGTCTATAAGCAAAATGGGCACGGATGAAAACCCGAAAGGGCTCCGTGAGTAAAACAGCAGGGCTACCGGCGAGTCTTGTGAAAACCCGAGAGGGCGCAACCTCGTTAAAAAAAGAATAAAAAGAATAAAAAAATACGGTATGTCCATAAGCAAAATGGGCACAGATGAAAACCCGAAAGGGCTCCGTGAGTAAAAACAGCAGGGCTACCGGCGAGTGTTTGTGAAAACCCGAAAGGGCGCAACCTCGTTAAAAGACACTTACAGGGTCCTCTCGACCTTGTAAGGAGAAACCACCCGCGTGAGATCCTTACGACTCACAAGGGAGCAACACACTTAGGGATCCTCACGATTCCTAAGAAGAAATTACACTTGCGAGATCCTCACGACTCGTAAGGAGAACTCTCTTATAGGACCCTCACGGCTCATAAGATTTGAAAGTCTTAAGTTACAGAGACTTGAACCTGTTCTTAAGCAACTCCCACAACCTTCGATATGGTCCTACAAGCGGCTCATACTGGCCCTTGTATACAATCCACGGGCGCGAATAAACATTTCCCTAACCAAGTCCCACCCGTGGCTAGGGATATGTCCATATGGTGAACGACCCTTGTAAATCCTCTCGACTTATAAGGAGAAAACCCTTTAGTAAGATCCTTATGACTTACAGGGGAATATACACTTAGGAATCCTCACGATTCCTAAGGAGAAAACACACCTACAAGATCCTCACGACTTGTAGGGAGAAATACCTTTGTGAGACCCTTACGGCTCATGAAGTCAAAAGCCTTAGTCGACGGGATCCTAACCCTGTTCGCTAAGCCACCTTTGTTCAACGTCGATAGAGGCAAATGATGATTCGCTCCTGGCAATATCCCAGTTGTAGCGATGCTGATGCCTAAACCGGTATCAAATTCCAAGTCCTTTCAGCAAATGATGATTCGCTCCTGGCAATATTCCAGCTGTAGTGATGCTGATGCCGAGACTGGTATCAGATCCCAAATCCCCTACTCGCGAGAAAAATCAGCGAGCCAAAAAAAATGCATATGAAATAGCCGAAATGATGGGGCAACTTGCAACAAAATCAGCAAGTAAAAATATATGCATACAAAAACAGCCGAAATGATTGGGCAACTCGCAATAAAAAGCAGCGAGTAAAAAGAAAAATAGCCGAAATGATTGGGCAATCGCGACCTCCGCGATATAAAAGCTGAAATGATAGAGCATCGCGAAAAAGAAAAATGAAACTTTTTGCCCTGCAGGTGAGGTCACATTGGCCCCTGTATACAATCCATGGGCACGAACAAGGAGGGAACCATACCTTCCCAACAGTCTCCATTAGAAAGCGAAGCCAAATCTCGACGGTTCATAGACAGCCTAGAAACAATCTCGACATTTGTCGCAATATTGCAGACACAATATCAACAAACGAAGCAAAGGAAGATTCCTAGTTTCAGGGTCTCGACGTCGATATCGACAACTTAGAGATCACCAACAGCGTTTCTCCTCATTCCAACCAGATGCAGACGTGACGTCAACAATCGACCTCAGAGTCGCAACGAAACGGAACCATAGCAAAGTCCCTAGCTCCAAATCTTAACGGCAATATCTACAGCCTAAGAATCAGCAACGGTGTTCCTTTGCAGTCCAGCAGGATGCAGATGCAACGTCAACAAGAGACCCCATGGTCGAAACAATGCGGAGTGATGGAAAAATCCCAACTCCACCTCGGCATTCGTCTCGTTACAGCAGACGCAATGTCAAAAACGGCGTTCCTTCGCAGTCCAGCAGGATGTAGATGCAACGTCAACAAGAGACCCCATGGTCG
The DNA here is from genome assembly GCA_030015575.1 of Agapanthus africanus. Taxonomy (NCBI): domain Eukaryota; kingdom Viridiplantae; phylum Streptophyta; class Magnoliopsida; order Asparagales; family Amaryllidaceae; genus Agapanthus; species Agapanthus africanus. The sequence goes on from CM057338.1 coordinate 408,598,219, forward strand.
AAATAATGCGAAGTGACGGCAAAATCCCAACTCCACCTCGGCATTCGTCTCGTTACAGCAGACGCAATGTCAACAACGGCGTTCCTTCGCAGCCCAGCAGGATGCAGAAGCAACGTCAACAAAAAACCTCATGGTCGAAATAAAGCAGAGTGACGGAAAAATCACAACTCCACCACGACATTCGTCTCGATACAAAGGACGCAATGCCAGCAAATGAAGCAAAAGGCTAAATTCCTAGCTTCAGGGTCTTGACGGCAACTCATATAAAGCCTGAAAGACAATCGGAGATCATCTCGCACCAGCACGGAGTGGTCACCACCTCGACGATCGTCTCGATACAGTAGATAAAATGTCACCCCAGCGTTCTTCCCCCAGCAGGATTCGGACGCGCCAAAGCAAATGAAGCAAAAGGCCAAATTCCTAGTTTCAGGGTCTTGATGGCAAGTCATATAAAGCGTGAAAGACAACCGGAGATCATTTCGCACCAGCACGGAGTGGTCACCACCTCGACGATCGTCTCGATACAGCAGATGAAATGTCACCCCAGCGTTCTTCCCCCAGCAGGATTCGGACGCGCCAAAGCAAATGAAGCAAAAGGCTAAATTCCTAGCTTCAGGGTCTTGACGGCAAGTCATATAAAGCCTGAAAGACAATCGGAGATCATCTTACACCAGCGCGGAGTGGTCACCATCTCGACGATCGTCTCGATACAGCAGATGAAATGTCACCCCAGCGTTCTTCCCCCAGCAGGATTCGAACGCGCCAAAGCAAATGAAGCAAAAGGCTAAATTCCTAGCTTCAGGGTCTTGATGGCAAGTCATATAAAGCCTAAAAGACAATCGGAGATCATCTCGCACCAGCGCGGAGTGGTCACCACCTCGACGATCGTCTCGATACAGCAGATGAAATGTCACCCCAGCGTTCTTCCCCCAGCAGGATTCGAACGCGCCAAAGCAAATGAAGCAAAAGGCCAAATTCCTAGCTTCAGGGTTTTGACGGCAAGTCATATAAAGCTGGAAGACAATCGGAGATCATCCCACATCAGCGCGGAGTGGTCACCACCTCGACGTTCGTCTCGACACAGCAGACGCAACATCACCAAAAGGAGCCACGACAAAATCCCTAGTTCCAAACCTCGGTGGTTCACCGGCAACCTAGAGACAACCACGACATTCGTCTTGATACAGCAGACGCAATGCCGCCAAACGAAGCAAAGGCCAAATTCCTAGCTTCAGGGCTTTGACGGCAAGTCATATAAAGCCTGAAAGACAATCGGAGATTATCTCGCACCAGTGCAGAGTGGTCACCACCTCGACGTTCATCTCGACACAGCAGACGCAACATCACCAAAAGGAGTCATGGCAAAATCCCTGGTTCCAAACCTCGACAGTTCACCAGCAACCTAGAGACAACCGCGACATTCGTCTCGATACAGCAGACGCGAAGCCAGCAAACGAAGCAAAGGCCAAATTCCTAGCTTCAGGGTCTTAACGGCAAGTCATATAAAGCCTGAAAGACTGTCGGAGATCATCCCACACCAGCGCGGAGTGGTTATGACTCATCAGGGCTCTCCAAAATGAGCCTAACCTCAAGTAAAAAGCGGCATGGCAAATTCCTAATGCTTGCTCTTCCGACGCCCAAATTGCCTAGGAGGATTGCTTGAAGACGTCTTGTCCAGCCCCCGAAAGGATCAGAGACACGGCAGTCGCAGGGCTACTAAAACAGCACGATTGCCTCGAGGGATACATCAGCCAATGCGATAGTACGACGGGCAAAACCCTAGTACCACAGACCCTAACGGACCTCTGTCGTAAAGAGCAGAGGTTAACTAAGACGTTAGGATATTCTTGCGAGATCTGCTCGATCCGTTTCGACTCGTGAGGAAATTGATGTGTTTGCGAGAACTTCTCGATTCGTCTCGACTCGTGAGATAAAGCCTTAAGCAATGGGGATAAAAACCTGTTTTCTAAGCACTGGGGCCCTGCAAGTTGGTCCAAAACGGACTCTTGCATACTATTCACGGACCTCACTCTCCAAAGTCGAATCTCGACAAGGAGGGAAACAACCACATAAGAGTCCTCTCGACTGGTAAGCGGGAAAAATTCTCTTGTGAGATCCTTACAACTCTCAAGAGAAAATACACACTTAGAAGTCCTCACGACTCCTAGGGAGAAAATACACCTACGGGATCCTCTCGACTCGTAGGGAGAAAAGTCTTTATGAGACCCTCACGGCTCATAAAGTTGAAAAGTCTTAGGTGGCAGATCCTAACCCTGTCTCCTAAGCTATCACTTTCCTGCAAAGAGGTCAAGACGGACCATCTATGAGCCGCACTTGCCAAAACTACATGCCACTGAAACGGAGAAGTTACTCATGAGCGTATAAACTACTTCAAGCCAGAGTAAGACATAAAGAAATAGAAGGGTGCGGCTCATGGAGTTGAGAGTTTGGAACTATATCTCTTAAGAGTCGAGATTTGAGTCAATGATAAATGACGACGCTTGTGTCCGCTCCTTAACTTCTCAGATCAAGATTCTGAAAGTTATATACCAACCCGAAACTGGTCATACGCTATGCATTACTCTGCACTACTTCACTCATGTATATATTTACGTGGGCAAAGTAGTGGGGGGCATTTGTTCCCGCCAAAAATTTCTGCGCAAAAGAGTCCAAGGTATCAAATGGCAGCGATACGCTTAAGAAAATGCGAACCAGTATCTTCCGGCCTGTATTTTGATAAACTCCCGAAAGATAAACAACTAAATTCTGATGATATTGGAAGTATCTCGAAAAACCCTTCGATTTGATATATTATGGGCCTCATAATTCATCCGGAATCAAAAGTTATATGCTATGCACTGTTCCCTGATTAAAAATCAAGAATTACCTCAATGAAGTATCACGTGCTCACACGTGACCAATGGTCACGTGTTGATACGTGACAATCGAAACAGAAATGAAATAACAAACGGCTGAAGAAAATACCTCAATAAGGTATCACGTGCTCACACGTGACCAATGGTCACGTGTTGACATGATGGTTAAAACAACAACATAAACAAGCGGCTGTTAAAGGAACCAATTTGACCAAGGGTCACGTGCAAGCACGTGACAGGCTTTGAAAGCCTTACAGTTTAATAGAACTAAAATTCTAAATTTCTCTAAAATCTTTCGAAATAGAATTAAAATTCTAAAAGCTTCTAAATCTTTCCAAATGGAAAAGGATTATTGGGACCATTGGATTAAAGATCCAAGGGTGATTAAAAATCACCAATTTATGGAAAAATCTTGGACAGGGAAAGATTTCACCTAAATCTCACCGAAAATAACAAACAGAATATCTTTGGATTTAAAATCCAACGGTGAATAAAATTCACTGAATGATCTAAAGGCTCATATTAAATATGAAAACAAATCAAATCTTTCAATGAAAGATTTGCTAAACAAATTGATTCTTTTCCTCCTCCTATAAATAGGAGTAAAGAGAAGAGAAGAGGAGGGATCTACCTTGGAGAGAGAAGAACAGAGAAAGGGGAATTTAATTCTCAAGAGAGAAGAAAAGAAAGGAGAATTTAATTCTCAACAAAGAAAAACCCTAGGTGCGAAGGGAAAAAGGATCAAAACTTCAATAAAGAGAATTTAATTCTCAAAATCCAAGAGTTTAACTCTTATACAAAAAAGAACTTAGTTCTTCTTCTGGTTGAAGATCTGCACAGAGCACATCTCCCTATAAGTTTAGAATTTAATTCTCATCGGGTCGAGATCCTGCCATGCAGATCCTAAACTTAGAAGGGGAATTGAGTTTTGAGAATTTAATTCTCCTAAAACAAAACTAGGGTTCAACCCTAATCAAGAATCTAATTCTTTTACATATCTGGGAATTTAATTCCTTTAAAAAGAAATCAGGGTTTTATCCTAAATAAGAATTTAATTCTTTCACAATAGGAATTTAATTCTTCCAAAATCATAATTAGGGTTTAACCCTACAGAGAATTCAATTCTTAAAAGATCTCTGTTCATGAAAAGAACTAGGGTCACGTGCCCCTACGTGACCCTTGAAAAGATCCCTGAAGAAAAGAAGTTTTGAGGCAATGCCTCACGTGCTCCCACGTGACTCCCAAAACGCAGAAAGAAAAAGCAAAGGAAATGAAAGCTTTGGGCGCTCTCACGTGTTATCACGTGACCCCTCAGCAAATGCTTTAACAATTGATGCATAAATCCCCATCACGTGCCAACACGTGATGCTCTAAAATAAAGATGAAAAGTGTTTAACACTTATTCGCAGATTTGAGGATAAAACAAAAGGAGATCTGGCTCCACACTTAGGGCGCCCTCACATGTCCCCACGTGACCCTTAACAAATCCCTTTAATATCCAATGGATGGATGCCTATCACGTGCCCACACGTGATGGCCAGGAAATGAAAAGTGTTTAACACTTAATTGCAGAACGAAGAAAGGGATCTGGTCCCTCCTTTGGGCGCTCTCACGTGTCCACTCGTGACCCTCTTTCTTTAGTGTTTAACACTAATTTGGGGATTATGCTTCCAGTGTTTAACACTAAATTGAAGATTATATTTCCAGTGTTTAACACTGATTGTTTCTAGTGTTTAACACTAAATTGAAGATTATATTTCCAGTGTTTAACACTGATTGTCTTTTAGTGTTTAACACTAATTTGAGAGTTCTATCTCAAGTGTTTAACACTGTTGTTCTTTAGTGTTAAACACTACTTTTAGCCAAATTGGCTAATTTTCCAGAGGCAAAAGTCCCTCCTCCAAATGAATCTCAGAACTGACAAAATCAAAGATGAAAATGTTTAGCATTGCTAAATAATGTTGGTTTGAACCCAGACAAATGTTTAATGGTCCAACAAGAGCCAATATTTCTAACTTAATTGGACTTAGCCCAAATTGGCCATAAGTCCTTAAATCATCTTGAACTGAGCACATCTGCTCTTTCAACCAACTCATTGGTTCAAGGGTACATCTCTGAACTCCTCTGATATTTGTTGTTGTAATCCTTCAATGTCTTCAGAGAGGTGATGGGTCCCGACAACCATACATTCAATGGACCACCACGTCCCTAAACTAGAACTTGGACCACCACATCCCTAAACTGGAACTTGGATCACCACGTCCCTAAACTGGAACTTAGACCACCATGTCCCTAAACTGGAACAATAGAGCCCCCAAATGCTCTTTTGTCGGATCTAAACGATCCTGTTAAGTTGATCTTAGTCTGGCAATTAGGCTAACGTATCTTTAACAAACGTTTAAGTTGATCTTAGCCTCAAATATGGCTAACGTGTCCTTAAACTAGCATCCGTCCCCAAAATAGGAATGTTGGACCACTATGTCCCTAAACTGGAACAATAGAGCCCCCAAATGCTCTTTTGTCGGATCTAAACGATCCCGTTTAAGTTGATCTTAGCCTCAAATATGGATAACGTATCCTTAAAGCTTCAAGCAGACTTTAGTCCCAAATTGGACTATGGATCCCCCAATCAACTTTGGTTCAAGGGTACATCTCTGAACTCCTCTGACATCTGTCGTTGTAATCCTTCAACGTCGTCAGAGAGGTGACGGGTCCCGACGGCCATACATGTAATGGATCCCTATGTCCCTAAACTGGAACAATAGAGCCAATTGCTCTTTTGTCGGATCTAAACGATCCCGTTAAGTTGATCTTAGTCTCAAATTGGACTAACCTATCCTTAACAAACGTTTAAGTTGATCTTAGCCTCAAATATGGCTAACGTATCCTTAAACCAAAACCCCATACCCAAATCTAAGATAATACGGATTTGGACTAGTCTACGCCCTACGGGCGACGACATAACTCAGTCTCCGTATACAATCCACGGGCAACCACAAACAGAACAAACACCCACGACACGAAGTGAAATTCTGGAGCAGGAGAAAGTTGTTACCGCGGCGCGGTAGCGTAATTAACTGCAGGGGCTTGCGCCTGCAGGGAAGAGCGTCCCCACAATCAAAAACCCCTCAAGCGAGGGGGAATCTGACGAAGTCTGCTACATCGGACGCATCCGTTTAAACCTTCGATACATGGTGTCATAAATCAACTTGGCATCTTCGGAGAGGTAGACGAATAACACCAATTAGCATCTGCCCTCGGATCTTAGGCAAGACGTCATGTCTCCGCCGTCGTTCGGAGGGGAACACTCTGTTTTACAGAGCGTAATCTTTCTTGTTTAGAAAGATCGGGGAAATATTTTCCAAATAGGATTTTGATCTCTCTTATTTAGAATTTAATTCTATTGGTTCAGAAGGCATTAGGAACCCTCACGTGTAGCACGTGACCCCCATGGCATTAAATTGGTTTGCTTATATGCAGCAGTCCCAGAGAAAGGTATCACGTGTTAGCATGTGAGCTGATATTTGGGAATGTCACGTGTGGCACGTGACCCCCATGAAGTTAAGCTCAATAAAGAGCATTACGTGCTGACACATGAGCTCCTTTGGTCTGTTATTTGTTTTAGGAAGGCGCCTACATACTTTGTATATAGATGCTCACGCGCCTGCACGTGAGGTTCAATTTCAGCCTTATTTGTTAATCGCAATGTCTATGATCTTTTCTCTAAGACGCATCACGTGTGGGCACGTGATGCTCCGTTTGGGGAATTTTTCCCATTGCTTTTTATTTATTATTTATTATTTATTATTATTTTTATTTATTTATTTTTTATAAAGGAACAGTTATATAATTATATATATAGATATGAACGTATTCGGGTTATCGTACGTAGATGTATCATTACTTGGTAGCAATGAGTTTAATCAAACACACATATTTTGAGCCATCGTGTTTGTTCATATTGGGTAGAACTCACATTAGGTATATTGATCATGTGAATATCATTTGGGTATTTTTTTAGGAATTAATCGGGTCCGCTCGCTGCTAGCGTACATCGGCTAAGTACTCGATGCGAAAACTAAATCGAATATGGTGGAACATAGGTCTACTAGATTACTTTAGTGATACAGGATATTATGTAAAAAGTTGGAATGAAAATACGGGCTTTAACACCATGGAATAATACCCCCATTTAGATCCATCAAATCTGAAATTTTCCCATACACTTAACTTGTGAAAATCATAGAAATTTGGATACTTACTGGAATACAGTGTTCGAGAGCTCGTATCGAATATGACTCGACAACCTAGAACCCACTATAATTTATATTTCGATACTGTTAAAATCCGATGACGAAAACTGTTCGGGAATGCAGCTCTAGACTGCAGTTTAGAACAGTACTGCTTGTCGACATCTGAATTAAAATATTTTTTATAACTCTGTATGAAAATGATATTATATGGAACCCTATACCATTACGAATATTATTCTGTTGGATAACCATTGGTGGTAGTTTCATTCGCTTCTATTGTCGTTTGCTATTTTAATCATATTTTAAATCGTCGTTACGTACTGCAGTCCCGAGTCGGGACAGAACGCATACCCTGATCTTAAACAGTGCATATCTTCTAGGAAACAGTGGATATTGTCAATCCGTCTGGTTCTATGGAAACCTAATTAATAGATCTAAATATTACCCAACTGTAGCATCTCCTAATTATGATCCCAACAGGGTGAAAATTGTGTTACAAAACCGACTTTCAGTTCAGGAACTGAATTTCCAGCAGAGAACACTTAAAAAAGAAATGACCGTAATTCACAAACCCGAAACCTGATTAACTTGAAACTAATTTCTTTGAATTTCTAATTCAATTTATTTTTACCCCTTTTGTATCTTTTTGCTTAATTTTGATCGTATGATTTAATGTGTATTTTTCTAAATTCTTAAGACGCGTAATGACTTATTGCATATGACTTGCTTAGCGGCTTAATCCACATATTTACCCGATTGTGATATCTTTAGTGATAGTGAGCATCCTAATTAATTCTTAGTGTATATTTCATTGCCGAACGCGAGTGGTATCAGATTAGTCGTGTCGAGTACGTCAGGGAAAAGTGAACGATTTGTGATAAGTGAACAGTACAGTGAATAGCGAATAAAACGGTGTTATTAATGCGTACTTATACACAACTAGCCCATGTTTATAGATAGTGAAACCCGGGGAAAAAGGGAAAATCGAAGTGGAAAGGAACTTGTATTTAACGAGCTTAGAGATTTAGAGGATGATCATTCGAACAGCGACTCCTATATATATTAGGTTTGGACTTAGCAGTCCGGCTGACAGGGTTATATCCCGGGCAATAATGAACCGTAGTCTCGGGTATGTACGAGACCCTCGTTAAACATGATCACTCTTTTCCACAATTCAATTTCAAATTGACCTAGCAACTAATAGGGACATGGATCATATACTGCATTGATTGTTGATACACTGATTACCTGCATACACTGTTTCCACTATCATTACCTTTTGTTTCATGCTTTATTATATTGCTATTGTGTCGCTCTGACGACCTGAGTATGCATGCTCAGTGAAGGAAGTTGACCCGTCTGATTTCGAAGAGATCGTGGATATCTAGACTAGTGATCCGGCCCTGTGGATATCTAGACTAGTGATCCGGCCCTATCGTTCTTTTCATTATCACCGGTTAGTTATTTGTATTTGCTACATTCAGTTTACTTTCCACCTGATAGTTTAGTGACTGCATTATCTCATTATCTGTGTTAAATTACTGCTACCATATACTGGCAGAAGCCGAAATGTGACTACAGCAGGATTTTCTTTGACCGTAGGAGCATGGCTGGCCTAGTCATCCTTGTATTCTGTATTTTGGGAAGCGGGGCATAACATGGTTTTGTTGGTATCAGAACGCCGGGTTTATAATGAGATTGCATTTCCAACTAGAGATCCCTTGATTTATACATTGTTTATTGGCCTTTCACTTTCATATTCTACTTGTGCATCACCACTCAAGTTCATTTTTTTTGAATCTTATCTACCTTATATTTTCCACATGTTCTGCATTATTAGTTGTTATTTTTCTTCGTGTTCTACTATTTGATTATAACCCTTACTCTTTAGGCCATGGTCAATTCTGGGGCAGCACCGCTTCTCGATGAGGACATTCGGTCCTGCATTTCTTTTGACTGCATACCAGTGAGTTCAGACGACGAGGTCGATGGCCCACAGGTTATTTTCGACGACAGCGAATCCGAGAATGAGAGAGTCGAAGTTGTAGCTCCAGAGATCAATATGATCAAGATTCTGACGATGAAGAGGATGATCCATAGAAGACCCTGAAGAGGAGGATCCCGAAGAAGACCCGACAGAAGAGGATCCATAAGAAAATCCAGTAGAGGAGGATCCGGATGAAGATCCTAAATAGTAGGATCCTGAGGAAGACCCTATGGAAGAGGATCCAGATGGGAACCCGGAAGAGACGGAACACATGGAGGAGAATCCCGATGAGGAAGCTCCCGCCAAAGAAGAAGAGCTGGGAGACGAAAACCCTATAGGAGAGGAGTTTGAAGACGAAGCTCCATTCAAGGAGGAGTCGAGGGATGAAGTCTCGAGTGAGGAGGAACTCGAGGCTAAAGAATCTCCAGCAGATGTTCTTGCAAGGCACTATGGAAATGGACGCCCCTATCTTTGCGCGAGAACTTATCGTAACTTGTTAAATTTCCACAATCGCGACTGACGCTACTTATTTTCTTTCCTTTTGGCCAAATAAAATGATGTATAGCTTAGAGCCATATTTATCTCTCAACTATACTCTGTCAAAATTTTCAGAATAATAAAGTTTCGGTTCGATCAAATTTGTCTAGAGTATTGTGCCTTTAAAATCCGCTTGATGCATTGATTGTTTCTTCTTACAAAATTTCTTTCCCTTCTTGTAAGTTATTATTATTATTCTATCCTTAAATCTTGTAGTCACCTGAACCCCAGCTTAGTTGACACTGTGGTTAGCATCGCATTTCTGATTATATTTTTCAATTAGGTCGTGTCTTACCACAATTTATGTTCTAACTAGTTTACTATATATTACTGGAATTATTTTCTATTACTATAATTACATTTAGTGACATTTGCCATTCCAAATTTAGTTTTCTCTCTATTTTGTATTTAGTTATGTTTTTTTTTTCTAATTTGTGTATTATTAATTACTTTTGTTTTACTTACTTACCTTAAGTATTCTACTATTTTCAAATTTCCAATAGTTCTAATTTACATTGTATAATTTATTTTCTGGTGAATTTTTCCTACTAATGATTTTCATACTATCGACCTTTTATTATGTAGTTCTATTCTTCATGCCTTTTATTTTGATTTTTATTTGCTTTAATTACAGGATGTCACTTCGAGTTATTTGCTATTCTATATTTTCTTTGACGTTTTATTGTTTATTATAGTATTATCATTCATATTCCTTTAGTTTGTTGATGTTCTTTTGTTAACTCTCGAAATTTATATTATTAGCGGTTTGGATTTTTCTTTAAAATGAGTTTTATCTTGATTTTCTACATAGTATTCTCTTTTATTTTATTCTTATTTATGCTAAATTTCTCCTGAGCTTACTTATATATTTCATTATATGTTTTCTTATTACTTCTTGTTAAGCTTACTTATTCATATAAAGTCTTTCTTCTTTTTGTAATATTTGATTTCATATCACTTCATCAATTTTCTTTTCTAATTTATTTGTGACCACTATGCTTTAAAATTTTTATTACTATATTCCATAATATATATTATGATTATCGTATTACTATATTTACTGCTACTTATTTAACTTAACTATTTTGCATTATCGGTTAATAATTTATTTATCTGTACACTCTATTTGCTGAAGTTTTTTTTCTATTACTTATAGTTTTCTAATGTTTTACTGGTTGCTTTCAATATCTCCTTTATACGAATATAGTAAGTTACATATTGCTTTATTTTATCATTCTCTTCATATTAATAATGTTTTTTTAATCTAATTTAAGGTTCATTTCTTTTCTGTTTTAATCTACTGATATAACTATATATTGAATATGTTTGGTTATGTAAACTACTATCAAGTTAGATTATTTTCCTTGTAAACTTTTATCCCTTAAGTATGCTCCAGCTATTTTCTGTACTTATTTGATTTGTTTATTCAGTAAGTAGTTTTGGGTCCTTTAAGGCCTATAAGCCGTTTATTCACTATTGTCCGTTATTGTTAATCTATTTCAATGTACTTATATATATATAACTATTTCTCGGCCATATGGCATTTTTCATAACATTTGGTTTTCCCAGTTGTTGGTTGCATGACTTTCATAGTTTGCTGTTTATTTTAAATTTCGAGGACGAAATTTTCTTGTTAGGTTGGTATAATGTAATACCCGTGTTCGTTATACGGTTTTAGTTGTAATTAAATAAAATTTTGTATTGTTTGATTTAAATTATTCAGGAAACCATTCGTTATTTTATTTTATTAGCACACTTCTTTTCTATTAACGAATTGATATATAGTAATTGCGAAATAAATTATTTGTATGGTTAGTTGTCGTATGTTAAGATTTATATATTTAGGTCATTACAATATCTTTTTGTCACTTGTAAGTTATAATAAATCTGAACTTAATGTAAATAAACATATTTGTATCTTACCGACAATATCTTACCGACAATGGTCATTATTATTTCAATGATTCCGTTTGTGTATTAATATCCTTACCTACCTATATTTGAATATTAATTATTCGAATTATGAATTTCATTTCAATGTTTTAAACATAACATACATTTTCATAATATATTATTACGATCCCACACATGTAAAATTTTCTTTAGGCATATTGATATATGTTGATTCATTTCCTTTTATTTGCAAATCCTATGTATATGTATTTTTCCCAACATTTGTAATTTTCATTAATAATGTTTAATAGGTTTAATGGTTATTAATGTTAGTTAATTGTCATTAATTGGTCAATTGAATTGTTTTTAAGAACCAAAATTCCACAACTTTAATTCTTTTTAATTATCTTTTCTTTCATCTAAGTATATAACAGCCTAGGCCTAAACCCAAACCCAAACCCAAACCCACTCACCCTTCATCTTTTCTCTTTCCCTCAACTATTACTTTCTTTTAATCCCCACAAAAATCCAAACTGAAATTCTCCTTTGATTTTCTATCAAGCCAAAACAATAATCCTCATAATTTCCCAAAATTACCCATAACTCCTATTAATTTATTCTTTATTCTCTCGCTCTCTCTCTTTAAACTCTCTCTCTCTCTCATCTCGTTTTCTTTCTTTCTCTCTTTCTCTCAAAATATCCTCACCGAGATTTTCCCCACAGTGCCCACCTCCACGTCGGTGCCGGCCACAACCGACATCACCTTGTCGCCGCTATCATCATGGTCGTTTTATCAAGAGGAAATCATGCTACTGTAGATTATAATATTATTTGATATCGTTATATAATTGTATATATAGATATGAACGTATACGGGTTATCGTACGTAGAGGTATCGTTAATTGGTAGCAATGATTTTAATCGAACACACATATTTTGAGCCATCGTGTTTGTTCATATTGGGTCGAACTCACATTAGGTATACTGATCATGTGAATATCATTTGGGTATTTTTTATGAATTAATCGGGTTCGCTCGCTGCTAGCGTACATCGGCTAAGTACTCAATGCGAAAACTAAATCGAATACGGCGGAACATAAGTTTACTAGATTACTTTAGTGATACAGGATAATATGTAAAAAGTTGGAATGAAAATTCGGGCTTTAACACCATGGTATAATATCCCCATTTAGATCCATCAAATCTGAAATTTTCCCGTATACCTAACTTGTGAAAATCATAGAAATTTGGATACATACTGGAATACAGTGTTCGAGAGCTCGTATCGAAGCCGACTCGACAACCTAGAACCCCCTATAATTTATTTCGATACTGTTAAACCCCGATGACGAAAACTGTTCGGGAATGCAGCTCTGGACTGCAGTTTAGAACAGTACTGCTTGTCGACACCTGAATTAAAATGTTTTTTATAACTCTGTATGAAAATGATATTATGTGGAACCCTATACCATTACGAAGATTATTCTGTTAGCTAGCCATTGGTGGTGGTTTCATTCGCTTCTACCGTCGTTTGCTATTTTAATCATATTTTAAATCGTCGTTATGTACTTGTCACGACCGGGAAAATGCACGTGACTGGCACTTGAATCAGGTGAAGTCTATAGGACCACACCTAATACAAGTAAGCCAAAAGCCCAGAAAATCTAAACCTTTTTAGAGGAAAATAGTGGAGGTGCAGTTTTGAAATAAGGTTTACTGAAATCAAGTTCTTTTTTAAAACATAGATAATATTATACGAAAACACAATGTTTATATTTATCTTGAAAATATTTTCGTCGTTGAAAATTTGGGCAGCACCTCCTTTGTTATTTTTAACCCGAAAACGGTACAAGCAAATATAAATATAGGTATCCCCAAGTGGGAGCTAGCTATTCGCCAATTGGCGGAAACAACCACGCAAGTAATATAAATATACAACGCCGGAGGCGAGGATCAAACTCAGAAATAAAGTAAAGAAAACTAATATCATCAAGAAAACCAGAAACAGTAATAAATACACAAGCGCGACTCTAAGGCCGAAAGAATATACAATTGTGGGTTTCTAAGTCTACTAAATATACAAGTCCGGTTGATGGAGCTTACTAGATACAACTGAAATAAATAAAATTACAACGGTGGTCATGATGTAAGTAAACCCACCTACCAAACCAATCACCCGGAAGGAAGTGGTGTCCAACGAAGCCGCCATGGAACCTGTACGGCTAAACCTGCAATAAACTGTGGCACAACGGGGGTGGGTTGTCAACTCGTGAGTAGAAGACATCATCGAGTAGAAACCGAATGTATGACGATCTCCTAAGTCATACAATAATGTACTCATAATATACATTGAAACATCTAGTAGTGGAAAGGGTAATCATCTAAACATAAGTGCAATACCAAGTGCTCGTGTCAGTGCCTCAAGTAGTAACATGTCATATATATGATGTACGAATGCATCAAGAATGAAATCAGAATATATATGTATGAGAAAGCTGTGTTCTTATCTCAGTAAGAATTTAGTGTAAAAACCGGAGTATTATCAATGAAATCAACAGAAATCCGTGTCAAATATCGACACAAAATCCTCAATATCCCGGGCTCCGTCAATCCGGATTGGCCCATATCATCAAATCTCATGACTACGATCGGTACCCACCGGATATCCGCCGCGCCAAATATCACCGGTAGGTAGTCTGCCCCTGCCAGGCTCATCGTCTATAACTCGAGCTTCTTGCCTCGAGGTACCTTACCGGGTCCACCATGTATCCGAAACGGTTCATCCTACTCCTTGAATAAACCAACTCAATCAGGAAAACTCATGGTGGACGCCACATACATCATATCACGAGAAAACCGCAACTTGCAATTTTAAAATGATAATGAGTTTATGAAATACTTGTGGTTTTCCCCCAAATCCAGAAATCTCATGGAAAATCCGAAATCCCAAAATCAAAATCAATAAGCAGTGAATATCGGCATAAATCCCACAATATTGCATAATAGAATGAATATATAAATGCATGGGGTATCTAAGTAAATAATGCAATATCTAAACTAGCATATAAGAGTAAGTATACTAGTACTATGTTGAAACCACCAGCCAGCAGGTTATACCAATGAAGTAACGTTTTCTAAAGTGTACGTGACATGGCAATTACCGATGATGATGTGTATGAGCCGGAAAACAAGTGTACGTGGAACATACGCATCATCGGTAATGATGCCGGTGTCCTAACAGATGGAATTCATAATAACTAATGAAAACACATGTAATAAATATGCAATGCAATGAGAACAACATAAAAATAACAGAACAAGCGAATAGTAAATGTAGCATTATAAAATATACGTATCAGTGTACGATTCATACGGTTTTAGTGTTTTGAAATAACACAAATCGTGGTTTTTAGAAAAGTAGGGGCTACGAGGTTTTAGAGAAAAGATATGTCCTTTGAAAAATCCGTAGTATCTCTCGGACCGTCTTTAAAAATACTCATAATTCGTTAGTTTTGAAAATCGGTATACCTCGAGCCTAGTATAATATCTATCTAAACAACTAAGAGACTAACTAAGAAACTAGTTGGAAGGATAATAAAATCTACCTAAATTCCGAGTCGATATACCTAGTAGTCGGCGATCCAGGCTCATAACGTCACGTACTGTATAATACATAGTACGGCATCCTCGAATTAAGAGCGCGAATCAATCGTCTTATATGTCTCGTACAGTAATATCCATTGTACGACATCCTCAAAGTCAAGGGTACGAGTCAAAATCATATATAATATCATCCTTCGTACGGTATCATCATTGTACAATATCATGATCATAGGTATGGTTCTAAAGTCTCGTACATTCAAATATTATCAACTCACATATCATAGTATGTATGAATACATATCGCCCTACGATCCATTATAATATCATATCACATACCATATCACGACTTAATCACATATCCAAATCTCACGGTATCATACCCGATCATATCGACCCATTTCCATATATCACATGCTATCCTCATCACCCGTGTATATGTATATATATATATATACACACATACATACATACACACACACACACAAAATCAAGTGTGTGTGTGCACGAATGTGTGTGTGACTATGTATAACCTGCGATTCACCACCAAGCTAATCATCCTTTGGATAGGTCTTCCTAGACCAACCTAATCTAACCTAAGGTCTTCTAAATACCATATTCGCTAAGTATCCAATATCGCATCCAAACTCATATTATAGTAATAACCCTATTCTACGTTTGCGGGGTGCTATACACCATCCACCCGACATCCCCCGTAGATATACACCTACTCACCTCGATTCTCGCTTGCCGAAGTCGATGACGCTTGTTTTCCCTTTGTCATCCCGAAGTCCACACGAAGTGCCTACAATTCAAATACGTTATATCGTAAAACAAGAATCAATTGCAAGAAAAGCTGATACGGCTCACGAAACACACATAGGTTAGAACCTATGGTCTATGTGAGCAAGAACAACCAAACATCCATCGTCGTCGACGTACAAATGTCCAACGATCGAGATAAAACACAATATCAAAACTCAAGTTATTAAAAATCCACAAAACTCAAAACTGAAACTTAGAAAACTAGGTCCAGATTTTTTGTCAGGGCAAATGGAGATAAACAAACAATACAGGGGATAGATCATCAGGTAAGTGAGCTACAGACAAAACCCCCACACTAAATCCTACACTTGACCCGGCGAGATCCCATTTTTGCCCGGTTTCGTCGACCATACAAGCAATTCCTTGGCTCGTTTTCTTGTGGTAGTCTTCTAATGGTCTATCTAGGTTATTCTACTTGTTTGATTTTCTTAAAAACACCTCAGCTTGCTCCAGATTTCCTGTAGTCCTCACAAAATTCACAAAACCGACATCGGCCACATCTAAGTTCAAGTCTTTGTTTTCTATGCTCAAGTTGGTCTAGGATTAACACTAAGGGTCTGTGGTCACCAATTATACTTCATAAACACCATCACAACTCATTCTATTCTCAAATCCTCTTGGAATTTCCAACACCACTAAACCATACAATATAAACTCTAAACTAACTAGGATGTAAGAAACACTAGTAACTTAACCACAAGTGCAGAAATATATCTCATTTGGCAACTCAAGAAAATTCTTGAGCTGTTCAAAGTCTTCAAAGTTCCAACTTGATTGGTCCAAAGGATTTGTAGTGATGTTGTGGTCATTTTTTGTGAAAGATGCATGCTTTTTAGTAAGGATTTTGGGGTGGCCATGAGTAGTAGTGGAGGTGGAGGATGTGGAGAGGAATGAAGAAGATGAGGATGAAGGAATGAAGGGAGTAAAGAAATGGCTAAGGGTTTTTGTGTAGAAGGTTCACCCATCTCTCTCTATCTCTCACCCTCACATGACACAAATCATTTCACTCTCTCTCTCATTTACTTTTTCTTTTCCTTTTTCTTTTTCTCTTTTTCATTTTAAAAGACAACTATTTGGAAAAGGAAAAAACCCATGGTTCATAACTAAAAATGTAGCAAGTCGTTTGCAACATGATTTGTTGCATGTCTCATGCATAAAAAGATTAATGCAAAATTAGTGAAATACTAATCGAGTTTAGTAAATAACTCATTTTCAAATAATTGTATAATAGTTTATAAAATGCCCAAATCACATAAATACCTTCAAATCAATAATTATTATTAATTTCCCAATTATTTTCCAAATTATCGGTATATAATTATACCCTTTCATTAAAACTAATTCTTGTACTTAATAATATTCATAGAAATTATTAATTCAATTATTCAAATTCCCAAAAATAATTTTTTATTTTTCTGAAATGTTACAGTGCTGCAGTCTCGAGAAGGGACAGAACGCATACCCTGATCTTAAACAGTGCATATCTTCCAGCACACAGCGGATATTGTCGATCCGTCTGGTGCTATGGAAACCTAATTAATATATCTAAATATTACCCAACTATAGCATCACCTAATTATGATCCCAACAGGGTGAAAACTGTGTTACGAAACTGACTTTTGGTTCATGAACTGAATTCCAGTAGAGAACACTTAAAAAAGAAATGACTGTAATTCACAAATCCGAAACCCGATTAACTTGAAACTAATTTCGTTGAATTGCTAATTAAGCTTACTTTTTACTCCTTTTGTATCTTTTTGCTTAATTTTGATCGTACGATTTAATATGTATTTTTCTAAATTCTTAAGACGCGTAATGACTTATTGCATATGACTTGCTTAGCGGCATAATCCACATATTTACCCGACTGTGATACCTTTAGCGATAGTGAGCGTCCTAATTAATTCTTAGTGTATATTGCATTGCCGAACGTGAGTGGTATCAAATTAGTCGTGTCAAGTACGCCAGGAAAAAGTGAACAATTTGTGATAAGTGAACAGTACAGTGAATAACGAATAAAACAGTGTTATTGGTGCATACTTATACACAACCAGCCCATGCTTATAGACAGTGAAACCTGGGGAAAATAGGGAAATCGAAGTGGAAAGAAACATGTATTTAGCGAGGTTAGCGATTTAGAAGATGGTCATTCGAACAACGACTCTTATATATATTAGGTTTGGACTTAGCGATCCGGTTGACCGGGTTATGTCCCGGGCAACAGTGGGCCGTAGTCTCGGGTACGTATGAGACCCTCGTTAAACATGATCACTCTTTTCCACGATTCGATTTCAAATTGACCCAGCGACTAATAGGGACATGGATCATATACTGCATTGATTGTTGATACACTGATTACCTGCATACACTGTTTCCACTATCATTACCTTTTGTTTCATGCTTTATTATATTGCTGTTGTGTCGCTCTGACGACCTGAGTATGCATGCTCAGTGAAGGAAGTGGACCCGTATGATTTCGAAGAGATCGTAGATATCTAGACTAGTGAGGCGGTCCTATCGTTCTTTTCATTATCACCGGTTAGTTATTTGTATTTGCTGCATTCAGTTTCCTTTCCACCTGATAGTTTAGTGACTGCATTATCTCATTATTTGTGTTAGATTACTGCTACCATACACTGGCAGAAGCCGAAGTGTGACTACGGCAAGATTTTCTTTGATCGTAGGAGCATGGCTGACCTAATCATTCTTGTATTCCGTATTTTGGGAAGCGGGACGTGACACGAGCTATCCACCGATCCGAACTTTCTCGGCTTCCCCGATCAACCCAGAACGCGGAGCCCAAGCGCCCCAACGACTCCATCTATCTAGCCAAAGCGAGATATTTGCCGCCCTACGTTCCACGTCCCACGCCGGCGCGTCCCTCCATTAATGAGCGTATCCCGCCATAGATGTACGTGTAACGCAGGGGCGTAACTAACGGCGAGTATTTCGCACCGGCTCGCTCCATGTGACCGTTATATAAACCCCCTTTCAAACAACTCAGGTAACATGAACTCATTTTGATACACCGCTACCCTGCTCTTATTCCACGGTACCGACTTGATCGTCGGAGGGTCTTACGGTGGTTTTCTGTTCCGGGACTTCCATTGCAGGTAGCTCGGTTTCAACAACATCCAATAACCCATTGAGACCCACACAACAATTCTTGTACCCAATTTCAACCGCTTGTTACCGCTCGCAATCAGATCGACGGGGGACAATATCTGAGGGAGATCCAGACTCCCATCAGCCAAGACCGTTTACAGCAAGATCGACGGAGGACAACATCAAAGGAAGATTCCGACCTCCATCACTCGGCAAAAAAAAGAGCAAAGAGAATCATTCGAGAACAATCAAAAGGTTTTCGAATGGTTATATGACTTTTATGAAATTGGAACCAAACTTGTTTTCTACGGACATTTATTTTTATAGATAATCGGTGGAATAAATTAGCCATCAACTTTTTTTTTAAGAGCTTTTGGGTTTAGGCAGCACAAGAATGAAGCATTTTTCACAGAGGAGTTAAAAGAGTAAAAAATGTAAATTGACCACACAAGGAAGGCATGAAGACTCATGTGATTTATGTGTCACCCATAATTTTAGCAAAATTTATATTACTGACTATAATTAATTAAAGTAATTAATAACCGTAATCAACGACAGGACAGAAAAAAATAGCATGTAAATGAAATTCCCAATAACCAGGCAAAAAACAAGGGTAAATTGTAAAAAAAAAATTAAATCTTGACCAGCGTTTCCACGGTAAAAAAAATAACGCCCCTTTCTCCCGCTATGGATGCAATATATCTAGTCGGGTTATATATCTATATAGTTTCTACAATATGTATGCAACTAACTTACTTATCTGTATAATTTCCTGGAAACTAGATATTGCAGGAAACCATATAGATATTGCAGTCAGGGAGGGTTTTAACAACAGGAGAATGGGCGGTGGGCTTTTTTCCGAGATTCTTTGGGTGGTTTTTTACTCTCTCTTTAACAACGGGACAGCCAGCCAGGGATTTTGTGTCAATTTCCCCTAAAAAGAAAGTCGGGTGGTGGTGTATTCATAAAATTCAATAAAATCCCCACAAAAGTTTAAATTCAAACTAAAAGAACCCGTAAGGTTGCAATGAAAATGGAGAGTGATAATAACAATCATCCTTAATTATTTTGGACCCTTAAAATCTTGGCTCATTCTTTGATACAACTCCGAAAAAATTACTTGGATGAATAAAAATCTTCAAACCTCTCATCAATCAAATAGGACCATATTATGTCAAGTCAAAGTGTGTTGATGGTTCTGTTAAGGCTATAACTTGCTACTAGCGGTAAAACTTCTCATTAATCAAATAGGACCATATTACTGCTCTTATTCCACGGTATTGACTTGATCATCGGAAGGTCCTACGGTGGTCCCATTCCGGGACTTCCCTTGCAGGTAGCTCGGCGTTAACAACATCCAACAAGCCATTAAGATCCACACAACAATTCTCGTACCCAATTTCACCCGCTCGTTACCGCTCGCAGCCAGATCGACGGGGGACAACATCTGAGGGAGATCCAGACCTCCATCAGCCAAGACAGTTTACAACAAGATCGACGAAGGACAGTATCAGAGAGAGATTCCGACATCCATCACTCGGCAAAAAAAAAGGCAAAGACAATCATCCGAGAACAATCAAAAGGTTTTCCAATGGTTATATTACTTTTATGAAATTGGAACCAAACATTTTTATTTTTATAGATAATAGGTGGAATAAATTAGCCATCCAGAATGAAGCATTTTTCACAGAGGAGTTATACGAATAAAAAAAAGTAAATTGACCACACAAGTAAGGCATGAAGTAACGCATGAAGACTCATGTGATTTATGTGTCACCCATAATTTTAGCAAAATTTATATTACTGACTATAATTAATTAAAGTAATTAATAACCGTAATCAACGACAGCACAGAAAAAAATAGCATGTAAATGAAATTCCCAATAACCAGACAAAAAACAAGGGTAAATTGTAAAAAAAAAAAAAAAATTAAATCTTGACCACCGTTGCCATGGTTAAAAAAAAAACCGGCCCAAAAAATATCATCAAAACTCCCGCCCCTTTCTCCCGCTATGGATGCTTCATATCTAGTCGGGTTATATATCTATATAGTTTCTACAATATGTATGCAACTAACTTACTTATCTGTATAATTTCCTGGTAACTAGATATTGCAGGAAACTATACAGATATTGCAGTCAGGAGGGTTTTAACAATAGGAGAATGGGCGGTGGGTTTTTTTCCAAGATTCTTTGGGTTGTTTTTCTCTCTCTCTTTAACAACGGGACAGTTAGCCAGGGTTTTTGTGTCAATTTCTCCAAAGAAGAAAGTTCGTGTGGTGGTGTATTCATAAAATTCAATAAAATCCCCACAAAAGTTTAAATTCAAACTAAAAGAACCCGTAAGGTTGCAATGAAAATGGAGAGTGATAATAACAATCATCCTTTATTATTTTGGACCCTTAAAATCTTGGCTCATTCTTGACACAACTCCAAAAAAAATACCTCGATGAATAGAAACTTCAAACCTCTCATTAATCAAATAGGACCATATTATATCAAGTCAAAGTGTATTGATGGTTGTGTTAAGGCTATAACTTGTTACTAGCGGTAAACCACGCACAGTTCGATGGGTTTTGGAATAATCTGTGAAAACTTCATTTATCCGACAGACGGTGGAAGTCCATGATATTTATTTGTGAAAAACAAAATCCATGGTATTTATCTGAAAAACGTTGAAATTTAATATTATTTATTTAACGGACAAAGCCATGATATTTATCTAAGAATAGTTGAAATCTATTGGCATTTATCTGAAAAACGTTGAAAGTTTATGATATTTTTTTATAACTTACAAAGTTCATGGTATTTGTTTGAAAAGAGAAAGTTCATCGTATTTTAATGAATATCTACCGCTATTGACTTATAAAACACCGAAAAGTTTATGTTATTTATTTGTAAACAAAACAAGTCCACGGTATTTATCTGAAAAATGGCGAACGTTAACGTTATTTATTTGTAACGGAAAAATCCATGATATTTTTTGAAAAACGTTGAAGTTAATGATATTTATTCATAACAAATAAAATACAAGTATTTATATGGAAAACGTTGGATATTTATGATATCTTTTTTGGACAAAATGCATAGTATTTATTTGAAAATAGCAATAGTTCATCGTATTTTAATGAAAATCTAATGGTATTTATCTATAAAACATTGAAATGTCATGTTATTTTAGGAAAACCTATTGGAATTTTGAATTGATATCATACTTGTAATTATTTTAAAAAAAACCAATAGCACAATTGTAAATAGAGAAAAGTTGAGATGATAACAAACTAGTAAATAATAAGAAATTGGCAAGACTTCGCTATGAACTGCTTAAAATACCCACACAAAAACATTAGAACTTACAAAAAAGAATAACAAATATTTTGCAAACAAATCTAAATGAATATTCTATTGTTAGGGATGATGTCACGCACCGCTTCCCAGTGTACGGGCAGAGGAGGTGACGGGTCATGCGATGTATTTACTCATAAGTAAACACGCTAGACGTATCTAAGCAATATAAAATGAAATAATACACAAGAGACAAGGTGTAAATAAACAATTTTATTTATTAAACATTCTTTTTTTTACAATACAACTGAAATGAAAATACATGGAATAAAAGCAATGTCTAAACAATGGCATAACAGAAATGAAAATGAATTGTACAAGTAACTAGAGCTCTGGGTCGAAAGCTAGCTGATCCAAATCCTTGCTTGTGGGCTCTGTCTTCAGAAAGTCCGATTCACCTGACGACATTCCAAAGAAGAAGAAAGAGAATGTCGTCAGCGAACAAATCGCTCGGTAAGTCTCAAGAGTAAGTAGAGACAGAATAGACAGAAAGAGAATATAACTTTTTAAGTTGTATTATATTGTTAACGCTATTGTTTGTAAGTTGGTACAGAAGATACCAGTATATACGAGAGGAGTCTCACTATCCCGAAGACTAAGGTATAGGGAGTATAAGGAACCACTCAGCCATGGTACAACGGCAATAGAAATTCAGGTTAGGTGTCTTGTGGTTGTAGTCTCGTGTCACTTCTATCACTTTCCGTACCAATCTACCCCTTATAAACCCCGCGATGTCTTGATTGTATTGTTTGTATTGTATTGTCTTGTTATATATAGATGGATGACTTACCGAAATCATGATATCAATAATGGAATGGATATAATGGATGAACATGTAGATGGAATATATCCATGGTTCGGTTTAGTCAATGTAGAATGATATAGATTGAATAGATGGATTCATATTGAATCATATTGTATTGTAGTTTATACTTGAATCACATTCAAGTCAGGTTGATTAGATTGAGATTCAGTCTGAGTCAGACACTTTTAAAAGAACTTGAAATCTGGATTGTTTTGGTGTTATCGGTAACTGCTGCACATGGACGACAAGATTTGTGTCTTTTTCCAAGACAATTACCATGTTGATAACACCGTTTGTTAGGTTGTCTAACTTGAATAGGCAAACACCCATATCTCCGGTTCCCTGAGGCTCAAGAGACTGGTCCCGCTTACACCTATGTTTACTAGGGTCTTTATTGTAGTTTAGTATAACTTGAGTAGGTTTTATGTAAAAATAATTTTGTATAATTTTGAAAATAACCACAAGCATTAAATTATTGTGTTCAGAGTTTTCATAGATGTATATTTTATATATGTGACATTTCTAGTGAATAAAACCTGATTTCATAATATATGGTATTTATTTGTAATATGGATATTGTTTTGAATTTTCATGGTAGTTTTATGTAATATTGGAATTCTTTTCTTGAGTTTTGAAATATGGAATATTATATATATTTAAAACAAGTATTTTGGTAATAATTATATATATATATATATATATTTAATAAAAATAATTTTATTTATTTTCTTGTAAAAATCCCATTTTCTAAAGAAAATTGTATAAAAATTCTATCGAGATCGAATGCTCCTTGCGGAGGTCTGCATCTCACTCTACTAAACCCGAGAATGTGCGATAATCCGTACCATCCCGAACGGGGTCCCCAAAAGTGAGTTGTAGAGGCGCAATTGTATGGAAAGTTAAATACACTTTTTAAAGAAAATGGTTTTACAAGTTAAAAGTATTTATTTGCAAAATCGTATTTCCCGTATTCTATTATCTCATGATTCATCGTGCTATGATAGATATATGTGTTGTGATGAGGTATGTCATTACCTCGTGAACTATCTAAAGGTATAGCAAGGAATTAGGGTTACAACGTCGAAATGAATAGTTTGTGGTATTTTTATTTAAAAATGCGATAAATATCACAAAAATGATTATTTTGAAGTGAAACTTATTTTGTTGAGTTTTTTAATGTTTGTTAAGAAATATGTGAGAATATGAAGTTATCTTGATTAAAGAAAATATAGTTTTTAAAGAAAACCGAATCGGAAGTCGGACTAACTCCGCTTCCGTCGGATTTTAGAAATGGAACTTTTTAAAGATGAAGATGAGAGCGGGAATTGGGACCTACAGATTAGAATCAAAGAGAAGAAAAAAGATGAAGCTATAGAAGGTTTCGGGGCGTCGTTTCGTTTCCGAAAACTCCTCGTATCGTCGCCGGAACTTCGTCGGAGCTTTGCCCTTTACTAACTCCACTTGTACACTAAAAGACTTGGGATTTTGGTATAATTTTTGCAAGAGAATTATGATTGAGAGGGGTGTAAGATGGGAGGGTATTTATAAAACAAATTAGGGTTTAGGGGTGATGAAAATGTATTAAAAATATGCATTAAAATGAGGTTAAATGGGCATTTTATTGCTCTCTGGATTAATTCAGAGTAAACAAGCAATAAGGGGTTAGTGGGGTAGCTGAAAGGGTGCAGGGGGCAAAGTTTGGGAGCATTTGGGACGGGTTGGACTGGCGGCGCCGGGCCTCTATACACAAGTCGACGGATTTTTACCGACGGAGGGTGCTGGGTCTTAGGCCATGTGTCCTTGACGCTTCAATTTCTCTCGCGCTTATGTTTATTTATTCTGTAAATTACCCTATTACGTATAGTGCACGTGCAAACTCTTGGGCTTCTAAAATATTAAAAGAATTTAAAATAAAAAGATATTGTGGTTGATGGGAGTTCAGCAGTGCAAGGTCTTATTAGTGAGCTACAAGCTCTTTCTTGCTGTTCAAAAGTAAAACAAATTCTTATAGCATTTGCAAATACCCTAATTGTACATTAGCTTTTTTAAAAAAAAATTTATGTACACAGAATATGAAGTTGTTACGGTCTACCCTCCTTACAAAAAAATTTCGTTTTCGAAATTTACAATTTATTTTAAGGACTAGTTTACAAATAAGCGAGGATATCTTGCACGCATCTCATCTTCCCTTTCCCATGTCGATTCTCCTGGAGTGTCTTTTCTCCACATCACTCGAACCAAGTTGACTTCCTTGTTCCGAATTGACTTCACTTTCCTGTCCAGGATCTCAACAGGTTGCAGCTCACAAGATAAATCTGGTTGTATAGTAAGTTTGGAGTGATCAAGTATATGGCTGGGGTCACTCACATACCTTCTGAGTTGGGATATGTGGAACACATTGTGCACTCCTTCCAATGAAGGTGGAAATGCCAAGCGATAAGCCGCTTCACCGACTCGTTCGAGAATGTCGAACGGTCCAATGTATCTTGGACTAAGCTTACCCCGTTTTCCAAATCGGATCACTCCACGGTTCGGAGATATCTTCAGAAATACATGATCTCCCGGCTGGAACTCCAAATGACAGCGCTTTGCATCAGCCCAGTGCTTCTGTCGATCTTGGGCTATGCGCATTCTTTCCCTGATAGTACGGACCACATCTACGGTTGCTACTATCATCTCTGGTCCTAGGAGTTCTCTATCTCCGATATCGTCCCAACTTAATGGTGATCAACACTTCCTTCCATAAAGTGCTGCAAAATGTGCCATTCCTATACTTACTTGGTAGCTGTTGTTGTATGAAAACTCCACGAGATGTAGGTGATCTTCCCACGATTCTTCGAAGTCTAGCATACACGTTCTGAGCATATCTTCCAAGATCTGAATAGTTCGCTCAGACTGACCATCTGTTTGTGGATGATAAGCCGTGCTGAAGTTCAAACTTGTTCCTAAGCTCGCTTGCAGACTCTGCCAAAATTGCGATCGGAATCTAGTGTCACGATCAGAGACAATGCAAACCGGTACACTATGAAGTCTCACAGTTTCCTGTATGAGTTCATGGGTATCAGAGATAGTATATATTTGAAGAGTTTAAATCTTACTTAGATTCGTACCTCCATGTACTTCTTTGCTAATGTCTCAGTAGATTGGCCAACTCGAAATGGAATGAAGTGAGCCGACTTTGTGAGTCGATCCACAATAACCCATACCGCATCGTTACCTTTTGTGCTGCAAGGAAGTGCAGTCACAAAATCCATTGTGATGTGTTGCCACTTTCATTCTGGGATTGGTAACGGTTGAAGTAAACCAACTGTCATGTGATGTTCAACATTTACTTGCTGACACACCAAGCATTTAGCGACGCTTCTGGCTACTCCACGCTTCAATCCAATCACTAACACTTATATATCGACAATGCAAATCAGTCACTAGGTCTCAATGTAAACGATCACCATGCAGAAGGCATAAAGCAAACACAAAATAAGATAGAAATGCACTGAACCGATATTCACCAAGTTATGACAGCCAACACCATATGACTTGAAAAATTCACCATAAATCACACGTACAGAACCGACCAAAACAATATAAAAGGCGTATGAAGTATACTTGATTATCTAAGAGGTAAAATTAGTTTCATATCAATAGAAATTCAGGTTAGGGACTTATCATCATTTTAAATCAGCGATCAGTTGCTGGAATTCCAGTTTCAGAACTGGAAGTTCTACTTCACGCGCTGTTTATTAGGTATTGTGTTTAGATTCAAACGTTGTCCCAGTTGAATAAAACCTAGTTATATCTGTTAAGTTTCCGACGCATCAAGAGGAACCATGATATCCTTTCTGTACTAGAAGATATGTCCTGTTTAGTGTGAGGGGGAAAGAAATGTCACTGCAGAAACTGCAGAACACGTCGATAGCCTAAAATATAAACAAAATACCAAACGACAGTGAAACTGGACGAGACTAGATCCATATGTTATCTAATTAAATTATCTACGCGACTATATAGGACTCTGCGCATTTTCAGTTTTATGTAGGGAGGTGCAGGCACTTAAGTTCAGGTATCCCCATGGAATGTTGTCCCGGACTGCAGTCCAGAGACGCATTCCCAGTCGGTTCTCATTGCTGTGGTCTATCGGTATTGAAAGATAAACTATAGAGGGTTCTAACTTATCGAGTCGGCTTTGATATGAACCATAGAACATTAAATTCCAACATGTAACTAATTTAATATCAATTTAACACTACTACGTGTACAGTGAAACTAGATTTGACGTCGTGTCTTTGGGATGTCGTTTTCTTGCGTGATGCTTTGTTATCTGAGTTCAGTTTTCTACATAATATTCATAAGTAGTGAAAGAAATTATTGGTAAAGCTTTGAGCATGTTTTGCGGGGTTTTAGTTCAGTTCACAATATCGAACTCTTAACGTACAATATCAAGAGCCATCGAATTAAAGTCGGTTTTGCCAAACTTGTGTAAATGGTATCTAATATATACAATTCCACAAGATATTAATATGATCTGATTAAGCTCAAAACTAACGTCTTAGGATTTCTATGGTTTTCTATGAAAATGCGGTGATGGCTTACAATATATACGTGATAGCATACTACTTAACACATGTTCGTAATAATCTATCTAATATAATTCTAGCACGAAATCATAGTTCTGTAACAACCCTAAAATTTTTGTACAAAATTTTTGTAAAGTACAGAAAGGAGTACCTTAACCTGAGCACAACTTAAACGTATTTCTTGTTTTAGAACAGAAAGAAAGAACTTGTAGTTCATTGGTAAAACCTTGCACTGCTGTGATATAGCCCCTGTGTTCAAATCCTCTCAGCCACATATTATTTTTAAATGATTTTTTTAAAAATGTTTTTGGAAGCCCAAAAGTTTACACGTGCAATACACGTAAAAATGAAAAGTCACTAAAATCAAACATGTGGAAAATACTATTTGAACAGACCATGACATGTGGCATCAATCCCATATCACGACCCCACACTAAGTGTAGGGTTCCTAGGCACTCTAATGAGGTCTCACAAGGAATCAACCATGCCAATTTCAAATTTTACAAGTGCCGAGAAACTCTAATACGGATCGTTAACTAGAATTTTAGGCGAAACATTAAACTAGTTAACAACTTAACTAAAGATAAGAAGCTATAACCTCTGTAGATCCGGTTATCCACTTCCTTAGCTCCACGTAGTCGTCCCCTCGCTGTCCATCTCGAATCCTGGACTCTTGCATCGGCTTCATCGGAGAAAATGAGCGGACTAGTCGTCGGCTACGATGCCGAAGATGATCTACGTCGAGATTACACAAGATCAATATAGGGTTCCTAGGCACACTAATGGGGTGTCACAAGGCATCAACCATGCCAAATTCAAATTTTACATGTGCCGGGAAACCCTAATACGGATCGTTGACTAGAATTTTAGGCGAAAAAGAAACTAGTTAACAACTTAACTAAAAGAAAGAGGTTACAACCTTTGTAGATCCGGTTCTCCACTTCCTTAGCTCTACGTAGACGTCCCTCCGCTGTACAAATCGGATCTTGGACTCTAGTGTCGGCTTCATCGGAGAAAAGGGCGGGCTAGGTCATCGACTACGATGCCGAAGATGATCTACGTCGAGGAATCACAAGATCAAGCTCCCACTTCACCAAGTCATGAAACTTGTGAAGAAAACACCCTATACTACTTGGCAAGAGATAGAGGATGAAGAAATAGGAAGTGGGTTCACTTTAGAATTGGATTTCTCACTCTTTTCATCAAATTACCATTGATGGTTGCAAGCTTTTTCTTCTTGAAGAAGAAGAAGAAGATGAAGATAATATGATAAGTTATTTTCTAATAGAAAATAATATGATAAGTATCATATTGCAACCATGGTTATGTGTAGAGAATAAACCAAGGTTAGGTGAATGGTTAGGTTAGGCAAAGAAACAAAAATGGTTGAACTTTTTCAAAGCTTCATGAAGCTTCAAGTAAATCCAAAAAGCAACCATTTCTTTTCTTGCCTTAAAAGGAAATAAACAAATAAATGAATAAATAAATAAACTAAATAATCAAGAGAAGATTATAAAACCCTAACCATTCACTTAAACATGATTTAAACTAAACATACACCCAAACTAGCATGTATCATCAAACATGATACAATATTGTGCACAAAAGTATATCACATATACAACTTGTGTATTTCAAGTGAGAAAATCCTTTTAAAGTGAACCAATACTAGTTAATGTAAAGTAATATATCAAATATATAATTATACATTAAATCATTAAATTAATACTTGATTTAACGATCCGGTCATATCGCATATAACCGACTAGTATCCAATGTATCGGCTTATCGAATCAATCTTCGATTCGATAACTAGGTTATATCGCATACAACCAGTCGATACATTCATCGCGAGAATGTAATACGGTATCACATACACGCATTATTCTCGGTCCTGCACATATCTCATATGCACTCCTATTTCGTTTCGCTTGAGCCAGGAAACCTCTGTGTAGGACTCTAAAGACTCGTCAATACGCCGGCAGCAGATGATGATCATATCAAACACCCACAAGCCGCAAGCGGTCTGCTAAACGTAACGGCCACCCGGGTATTGAGCGATCAGAAGATCGACGAGCAAGCCCGCTCACACTCCTGTGAATCCAACCAGTAACACTTACCGTACAGTCCGGTCTGTTCGTCTGATATGTCGCATATCTCGCCTAGGGGTGGTAAACGTCAGACCCCAGTAGCTCGATAAGTCATGCCGACTTGAGGTCTATAACATTCGTGAAACTACTGATAACTCTTACCAGTATATCACTGCAACCCTGGCTAGGGATTTCCTGTTATGGCCAGTCGAGCATAGCGCAACATCAACCCCCAATACCGGGAGAGACGAATCCCCTCCTATTGCTCATTGCCTCCATGTGAATCGGGACTGTACCCAAAAACCACCTGTTTGCACGACTCAGTAGAGCCGTGGTAGGGTGGAAATCAAAGCACAGTGGGAGACACATAAGACTCTATGACGATCTCGGGTCAACAGACTAAGCTGTACCAGTGTCACCAGAGAACTGCCATCTGACGTGAGGTATAATACCATCTGGGAGTTCTCGGCGAGTCCGTTCAGTGTACCCAGTCTCCACTGAGCACCCGCATACCATCTCTGATGTCAAACACCAATGGATGTGGGATCATCCATCGCCCATCACATGGGTCGAGAAGATATACGCTAGTCTACTCTGGAATATCAATGCCCCGTCTCGATATTCCCACGACTAGGAACATTGAAGGATGTACTCATGGACTACCCAGGCCCCACTAGTATGATCTGCATCATAGTCTTGGAAGTCGAGTACACATCCTAAGGGCTTTATCAACATGTAATCAGAGAGACAGAGAGTATACATGTTAAGATAAAGAGCAACCAGATAGCTTACTATCATGTCGAGCAAGAAAGTCCTACCTATATATGTCCCAGCATCCACTACAATATACATCCAATGTACAGTAATGGCCTCTAGGGCATACATATAACTAACAATCTCCCACTTGCACTAGGGCCATCTGTAGCAGTAGTTGTAGTATCTAATACTCAACTATCCCCTAAAAGTCTCTCTTTGGGAAAAGGACTTTGTGAGTGGATCCGCCGTGTTGTCCTCTGAGTCTACTCTCCTAACCTCGATCATCCTGGAGATCATCTATCTCCATGATCAGGTGATGCTGCCTCAGAATATGTCTGGGTCACTGATGGGACCAGGGTTCCTTGGCCAAAGCCACACTTCCATTGTCATACAATGGTAGGAACCTAGTTCATCTTATGAACCAATATACACCCAAACTGCCTCTTTGGTAGTATCTTAAGTAGTGATGTATCTTGCCTTTAATCGTCTAGTATGTCACGGTATCTAGCTTGGAACTCTTCCAACATACCGTCCCTCAATAGAGGGTAAAGACAATGCCTGTGACTGACATTCAGTCGTCCTTATCACCCTGGAACACTTCTAGTGATTCTCCCCAGGATCGATTGATACCATCTCACTACAATATACATCTAGTGAGAATTCTAGCATCCAATTAGATCTATCTCATAGATGAAAACTCAGGATTTAGGAGGTATCACTTTGATCCTATTGGAGAATCCTTGTGATAAGCGGAGATTGACCGAGCGCAGTATAGGAAACTCTTTTCCTATCAAGAGTATGTTGTCCACGTACAATACGAGGATGACCACCTTACTATCTACTACCGTTTTGTATATACAACGTTCATCTACCATTTTGATGAAGTCAAACACTTTGACTACCATATCAAAATAGACGTTCCAACTCCGTGATACCTGCTTTATCTTATAAAGCATCTTGTACACGTTTCCGCTGCTCCCACTGTTTACGAATAGACTCTCTCTTCTAAAACATCATTTAGAAAAGCAGTCATGACACCCAACCGCCAGATATCGTAGTCATGGTATGTAGCCGTGGCAAGTAGGATCTGGATGGACTTAAGCATAGTCCCTGGAAAAGATTTCATCATTATCCACGCCTGGTCGATGACGAAAACCTTTAACAAGTCTAGCTTTGAAAGTCTCAACTTTTCCATCTACACCAAGTAATCTTCTCAAGATATACTTGCTCCTGATGGGGATTTAACCCTTCAGATATAGCACCCAAAGTCCATACTTTATTGGTGTACATGGATTCCATCTCAGATCGCTAAGCATCCAGCCATTCTTACAGAGTCCCTACTCTCGATGACCTGCTCGAATCTAGTTGGGTCATCATCTCATGATGCATTCCTCACTCCCACTGTCATCGAGAAACCGAAGTATCTCTCAGGCGGATGAGGAACCCTACCAGATCGGCGGAGAGGCTGAGGTTCGTCGGGAACTATTGAATCCTTCGGTTCTGTCAAATCATCAGCTGCAGTTTTGTATAGCTGGAACCTTTCCAGTTCTACAGATCTGACATTGCCTCGATCTTGTCCGGATTTATCTTTTGACACAGGCCGGACAATCCCAAATCTTAACTTACTTAAGAGATAGGCTCTTCCCATACCATATCTTATATGGAGTGGTAGGCACTGATTTGAATCGAACCCAATTCAATAGGTATGCAGCTTCATAAGTGCATAACTCCCAAAAGGAAATAGGTAACTCAGTAGTACTCATCATAAAGCACACCATATCATATAGCGTGTTATTGCTCCGCCCCGATATACCATCGTGCTATGGTGTATACGGAGGAGTAATGCTGAGAGAGAATCTCATTCTCTTTTAGAATAGTTCAGGAATTCTATGCACAAGTATTCTCCTCCTTGATCTCATCAAAGGACATAATACTTATACCCGTATTGGTTCTCTACTTCTAACTTATATTCTGTGAATATCTCAAAAGGTTCGAACTTGTGTTTCAGCAGGACCATATGACTGAATCTTGAGAGATCATCAGAGAATGTAATGAAGTACAAAGAACCGGTCCTGCCATGTGTAGACAGGGGACCTTTATACATCAACATGTATCATCCCAAGAGTTCACCAACTCTTTCTCTGTTTCCAATAAACAGAGCTGGTGTCATTATATCTTTGTGACATGACTGGCAAGTTTCACAAGATGTAAATTCAAACTGATTTAAATATGCATCTACATGTAACTTCAGCTAGTCGGGTCGCATTGATATGACCTAGTCTACAATGCCTCAAGAAGGATTCGTTCATTGCTGAACTCTTCCTCTTATGTGTGTTCTGTATACTAAAAACTGTAGTTTGATTTAGAACATCAATGCTTTTATATAACGTGCCTGAACCAATCAACTTTTGATATAGGAAATGTTCAAAACATTATCCAACAATACAAAATTTTATCGTTTCTTTACTAATAAAGAGACAGATATGATTTTGTACATCAGGTTCGGTATCTAATAGCATTTGTTCAGAATCAATGTACTCAGGTAATACAGGGTGACAGTGACCAACAGACTTGGCTGCAACACTTGCCCCGTTTTCTGTCTCATGAAACTTATCATCCGTTCTCAGTTTTCTACCTTTTTGTAGCCCTATGTAACAGATTACATATCTGGGATCCTGACCCGGTATCAAATACCTAGGATTCAGAGGATACTGAGATACAGTTCTTTATAATGAACACACCCGAAGGAGATGCATCTCATGCACTTTCTTCGTTTGGGCGGCATAGGAATTCTGGTATTTCCCTATTTCCTGGTCTGTCTTATAACAATTATAAGTGGGAGCGGGACCAACATTCCCCAGCTCAGTATAACAATCGGGTTCGGTCAATATTCCGTATTATTATCTTGATTAAGGCATGACATGGTCGCTACCTGGAGAGAGAGAAAAGAAAACACTCTGCGTATGCTCTTGCAAGATCAGATTGGTTATTATTTTATCTAATCAGGATGGCTCCTACTGTTTTTATCAAATCTTCCTTCAAACCCTAAAAGGAAAGACTAGCCGGGATTAATTACACTCTATAAGTTCACCAATCTTTCAGCCAGGCCAGTGTCGGTACTTTGAGGGAGATTCCCCGTGCTTTCGCACAGACCTAATTACAGTAAACCTCGTTTTCCCAGAGGCGTAACCCCGTTGACACCTTTCTAGACACCTACTTGATCGGCTAATTGCAAAGTGCAAAACTCTCCTAGGAGTAACAATTACTCGCAGTGGGTATCGGGATCCAACTATCATATAGAAGGTATGCAATCTCATTGAAAGTTTCAACACTTGAAACTCCCGATAATGGTTTTTACCCCTAGCACCTATGACCTTGGCTAAGGTCAACAAATCATAGGTACTAGTCAAGTTCTACCCGTCATTTCGTGATTAATTAGACCCACCCAAATGACCCTTGGCTAAGGTCAACAAAGCCACATGACTGTCCTAACTAATCGCATCATATGCGGTGTAGGAAGACATCACTTAGCTACCGCACACTACGCCTCGACTATGGTCGACAAACGTAGCACGAATACTAAGTACTCTACTTCCTAAAATGACGGAGGGTTGCGAATGGTTTTTGTGAAAACCTTTAACGCTTTGAACTTGATCTCGTTGCGGAATCGAATGGTTTTTAAATGGAATGTTTTTGAGGCTTTTCTAGTTTTGCTAAAGGGGTCACTCCCGGTGAGGGGATCGTCGGCCCTTTCCTCCTCGAATGAGGTGTGGGATATATCATATATATCACTGTACAAAGCAGAAACTATAGAAGCAATCAAAAACAAACCGAGTGTGTAGCATCTGCCAGTTATTGCTAAAGGAGTCACTCCCGGTGAAGGGATCTCGGTCCTTTCCTCATCGAATAAGGTGCAGGATGTTCTACAAGGAACACCGCGATGCAAAGCAAGAACTGTAGCTACCTGTTTTATTTTGAAATTCGATTCCACAACATCAATTAGGTTTATTTTCTTTCATTAATCTCATTAATGAATATCCCATTATTTAAGTCCACCTAAACATCACAGATAAATATAACGTACGCTTATGCTATCCGCATTCGCCTCGATGTCGCGTCTGCACCGTTAGGTTAGGTAACTAACGCCAGAGCGAGGCAGGGCTAGTGTGGGTGTAAAACATAAGCAACGTCTATATAATATATCATATATACTATATATAATATCTATCTGAACACATCACATGATCACATCACAGATAACGCAGCAGAAAATATCATATGAAATATTGGATATACTAGGACGTCCGTGTTTTCAATACGAGCCAGTATAAAACACGGATTCCACGGTCGCGATGAATAGCCAAACCCACACCCTAGACCCCTACGAGAGCGGCAAGCAACCCTACCAATTCTAGGGTTAGGAGACCCGGACTCGACTCCTCGAGATGGTCTCCCACTGGACCCTAGAACCCGGTTACTTGTGCTCCCCTCCTTGGGTCTATCCTAATGCGGAAAAGTAAATAATATACAAAAGGTGACATCATCCGCAACCTGGAAGTGCCCCAATAAAAGAATATTACATACAAGTTTTTACATGAATGAAAATGAAAAACACTCATCTCACATAAAAACCCCCGGCTATTCGAACACGACGATCCAATATAACATATCCAGCAACACATAACATCATATGTCATCAACGTAAGTAAATATGCGCATTCCAATTGTCGTTGACATATAGCAACGAAACCGGCGATATCACATATTACACTTACGGTCACAGAAAAGAAAGTGTAAAACTACAACAGTTGGAATCCGCATCCTCTTTAGACATCGCATGCCTAGACCAGTGAATTCCTTAGACATCACATGCCTAA
This sequence comes from Agapanthus africanus, assembly GCA_030015575.1. Lineage (NCBI taxonomy): Eukaryota > Viridiplantae > Streptophyta > Magnoliopsida > Asparagales > Amaryllidaceae > Agapanthus > Agapanthus africanus. The sequence goes on from CM057338.1 coordinate 408,633,741, forward strand.
CAATTATAAACCCCGCATTTTAGTCTCATTATCGAAAACTCTTTTCAATATCAAGTCGGGAAATTCAACAGGATTCCCGACATTCTGATCGAATGCTCGTCGCAAACTTTAGTAGGCAGCTACACCCCCGATGCCGTCGACGAAGTGCACCAAGGCGGAACACCGCTGCCGCGAGCACCCAAACGGATGCTTTCGGCGACGGGGTTCTCCTACAGTCACTTGGTCGGGGCTATGGAGTGAGGCTGTCTATTAAGTTTACCCGGCGAGTATCCGCGTACACTACGTGACTGCGACGGACTTTTGATCGCATCAAAATTCCGTGGCAACCGATCAAGTGAGACTAAACTGCTATGTTTATAACATTCATCCAGTTATCTCATAACTACTTGTGAATTCCAAATGTTGTATCACATTCCGGATAAATAGAAAATGTTAAATTTTCCGATCGAACAATCGAACACCCAAGTTTTCCCGAAACAGCTCAACACATGAAATAAGTTTAAAAACATTCAGTTCATGCCTCAGTACCAACGGTCCAGCCGTAGAAGGGTCAAGCCAACGCCTCACATGTGGCACGCCGTACTGCCCTAAACCCTAAGGTTCAATGGGCAGTTCAAGACGGTCACATAATCGAGTTAAGGTTTGTTGTCTTTTAGAGGGACCATCGTGTTACTTGCACTACTTGGAACATCATTAAACTACGGAAAAGTCCAACAATTGGAAATTTCCCGGCAGGGAAAAAAGTGGGTATTTATATCCGATCGAACCTTTTAACATATTCTAAAATATCCGGAAAACACATAGACAAAGTTTGATAATCCGATCGAATCTACGAACTCCTAATACAACCCAGAATATTCAACTCTTGAATAAATATTAAAAAATCTCATAAAACTCAGTATTTAAATAAAGAAGTTACTGTGCAAAAATGGTTGACTGAAGAGGCTAAATGGGCGCGGAACCGCCGCATTAGCCTGCTAATGCCGCGGTTCCGCCACGCTTTAGACACATCATTAAGTAATTTTTGCACCATAATTCTTAGAATTTCCTGCTGAATTTTTTAAGCATTTTTAATTTACAAAATTCCACGAATTACAAAAATGTACAGAGAGCATTTTGGAGTTAGGGTTTCGGTTCGATCGGACTTCTAACTCCGTCTACGCATCGCCTAAGGCTCTAGCTAGGCTCTGATACCACAGGCGAAAAAGAAACTAGTTAACAACTTAACTAAAAGAAAGAGGCTACAACCTTTGTAGATCCGGTTCTCCACTTCCTTAGCTCTACGTAGACGTCCCTCCGCTGTACAAATCGGATCTTGGACTCTAGTGTCGGCTTCATCGGAGAAAAGGACGGGCTAGGTCATCGACTACGATGCCGAAGATGATCTACGTCGAGGAATCACAAGATCAAGCTCCCACTTCACCAAGTCATGAAACTTGTGAAGAAAACACCCTATACTACTTGGCAAGAGGTAGAGGATGAAGAAATAGGAAGTGGGTTCACTTTAGAATTGGATTTCTCACTCTTTTCATCAAATCACCATTGATGGTTGCAAGCTTTTTCTTCTTGAAGAAGAAGAAGAAGATGAAGATAATATGATAAGTTATTTTCTAATAGAAAATAATATGATAAGTATCATATTGCAACCATGGTTATGTGTAGAGAATAAACCAAGCTTAGGTGAATGGTTAGGTTAGGCAAAGAAACAAAAATGGTTGAACTTTTTCAAAGCTTCATGAAGCTTCAAGTAAATCCAAAAAGCAACCATTTCTTTTCTTGCCTTAAAAGGAAATAAACAAATAAATGAATAAATAAATAAACTAAATAATCAAGAGAAGATTATAAAACCCTAACCATTCACTTAAACATGATTTAAACTAAACAAACACCCAAACTAGCATGTATCATCAAACATGATACAATATTGTGCATAAAAGTATATCACATATACAACTTGTGTATTTCAAGTGAGAAAATCCTTTTAAAGTGAACCAATACTAGTTAATGCAAAGTAATATATCAAATATATAATTATACATTAAATCATTAAATCAATACTTGATTTAACGATCCGGTCATATCGCATATAACCGACTAGTATCCAATGTATCGGCTTATCGAATCAATCTTCGATTCGATAACTAGGTTATATCGCATACAACCAGTCGATACATTCATCGCGAGAATGTAATACGGTATCACATACACGCATTATTCTCGGTTCTGCACATATCTCATATGCGCTCCTATTTCGTTTCGCTTGAGCCAGGAAACCTCTGTGTAGGACTCTAAAGACTCGTCAATACGCCGGCAGCAGATGATGATCATATCAAACACCCACAAGCCGCAAGCGGTCTGCTAAACGTAACGGCCACCCGGGTATTGAGCGATCAGAAGATCGACGAGCAAGCCCGCTCACACTCCTGTGAATCCAACCAGTAACACTTACCGTACAGTCCGGTCTGTTTGTCTGATATGTCGCATATCTCGCCTAGGGGTGGTAAACGTCAGACCCCAGTAGCTCGATAAGTCATGCCGACTTGAGGTCTATAACATTCGTGAAACTACTGATAACTCTTACCAGTATATCACTGCAACCCTGGCCAGGGATTTCCTGTTATGGCCAGTCGAGCATAGCGCAACATCAACCCCCAATACCGGGAGAGACGAATCCCCTCCTATCGCTCATTGCCTCCATGTGAATCGGGACTGTACCCAAAAACCACCTGTTTGCACGACTCAGTAGAGCCGTGGTAGGGTGGAAATCAAAGCACAGTGGGAGACACACAAGACTCTATGACGATCTCGGGTCAACAGACTAAGCCGTACCAGTGTCACCAGAGAACTGCCATCTGACGTGAGGTATAATACCATCTGGGAGTTCTCGGCGAGTCCGTTCAGTGTACCCAGTCTCCACTGAGCACCCGCATACCATCTCTGATGTCAAACACCAATGGATGTGGGATCATCCATCGCCCATCACATGGGTCGAGAAGATATACGCTAGTCTACTCTGGAATATCGATACCCCGTCTCGATATTCCCACGACTAGGAACATTGAAGGATGTACTCATGGACTACCCAGGCCCCACTAGTATGATCTGCATCATAGTCTTGGAAGTCGAGTACACATCCTAAGGGCTTTATCAACATGTAATCAGAGAGACAGAGAGTATACATGTTAAGATAAAGAGCAACCAGATAGCTTACTATCATGTCGAGCAAGAAAGTCCTAGCTATATATGTCCCAGCATCCACTACAATATACATCCAATGTACAGTAATGGCCTCTAGGGCATACATATAACTAACAATCAAGCCCCAACTTCACCAAGTTGTGAAACTTGTGAAGAAAATACCTTATACTACTTGGCAAGAGGTAGAGGGTGAAGAAATAGGAGGTGGGTTCACTTTAGAATTGGATTTCTCACTCTTTTTCTCAAGATGCCATTGATGGAGGCTAGGTTTTCTTCATGAAGATGAAGAAGAAGAAGAAGAAGATAGAATATGATAAGTCTTGTTTAAAAAGAAAAATAAAATGAATACTTATCATCTTCTAACTATGGTTATGTGTAGAGATTAGACCATGGTTATTTGGAATGGTTAGAGTTAAGCATGAAGACAAAATGGTCACATTAGTCAAACCTTCATGAAGCTTCAACAAGCTTCATGTTAGAATGAAACCATTTTGTTTTCTTTTATTTATTTCTCAAAAATGAATGGATAAATAAATAAGTGAATAAATCAAAACCCTAACCATTATCATAACCATGGTATAAGTCTTAACACAAAGCCAAAAATACATGCATCATCAAACATGATACAATCATGTGCACAAAATTATATCACATATACAACTTATGAACATCAAGTGAGAAAATCCTTTTAAAGTGAACCAATACTAGTTAATGCAAAGTAATATATCAAATATATAATTATACATTAAATCATTAAATCAACACTTGATTCAATGATCCGGTCATGTCGCACATAACCGACTAGTATCCAATGTATCGACTTACCGAATCAATCTTCGATTCGATAACTAGGTTATATCGCATATAACCAATCGAAACATTCATCGCGAGAATGAAATACGGTATCACATACACGCATCATTCTCGGTCCCGCACATATCTCATATGCGCCCCTATTTCGTTTCGCTTGAGCCAGGAAACCTCTGTGTAGGACTCTAAAGACTCGTCAATACGCCGGCAGCAGATGATGATCATATCAATCACCCACAAGCCGCAAGCGGTCTGCTAAACGTAACGGCCATCCGGGTATTGAGCGATCAGAAGATCGACGAGCGAGCCCGCTCACACTCCTGTGAATCCAACCAGTAACACTTACCGTACAGTCCGGTCTGTTCGTCTGATATGTCGCATATCAAGTCTAGGGGTGGTAAACATCAGACCCCAATAACCGATAAGTCGTGCCGATGTGAGGCTCATAATGGGTCGAGAAACTACTGGTAACACTTACCAGCAAATCTCTGATCAGCCCTGGCCAGGGACTTCCCTGTTACGGCCAATCGAGCACAGCGCAACATCAACCCCCAATACCGGGAGAGACGAAACCCCTCCTATCGCTCATTGCCTCCATGTGACTCGGGACTGTACCCAAAGACCACCGTTTTGCACGCCCTCATGGACGTGGTAAGGTGGAGATAAAAGCACAGTGGGAATCACACAAGACTCTATGACGATCTCGGATCTACAGACTAACCTGTACAAGTGTCACCTGAGAACTGCCATCTGACGTGAGGTATAATACCATCTGGGAGTTCTCGGCGAGTCCGTCCAGTGTACCCAGTCTCCACTGAGCACCCGTATACCATCTCTGATGTCAAACACCAATGGATATGGGATCATCCATCGCCCATCTCATGGGTCGAGAAGCGTATACGCTAGTCTACACTGGTATATCGATGCCCCGTCTCGATACACCCACGACTAGGGACTTTGAAGGATGTACCTATGGACTACCATGTCCCCACTAGTATGATCTGCATCATAGTCCAGATAGTCAAGTACACATCCTAAGGGCTTTACCAACATGTAACTATAAGACAGTTTAAAGAGACAAGTGTACATGTTAAGATAAAGAGCAACCAGATAGCATACTATCATATCGAGCAAGAAAGTCATCTCTATATATGTCCAAGCATCCAATATAAAATACATCATGTGTACAATACTGGCCTCTAGGGCATACATACAACTAACACTAAGGCTGGCGAGATGGGGCTCTAGGCCGGCGCCGCCGGCCCCCCATAGGAAATGCCTCCAAAAATTTTCCCAACACCCCTTGGCCTCTCCCCACTACCCTAGTTCTGTTTGATTTTCCTGCATATTAACAGAGAATTAAAATGAGCTTTAAAATCAAATTTTAATGCATTTTAATACCCTAAATCCTAATTCTATCATATAAATACCACCCTACACTCTATCCATCACTATTCTAAAATCCATTGTCAAAACTCTCAAATTTTTCCAAGTCCAAAAAGTTGTACAAGTGGAGTTAGCCCAAGGTCAAGTTCCAGCGACAATTCAGGACAAATCCGGCGAAACCGCGACTCCACGATGTCTTCAAAACCTTCCCCCACCTCTTCTCTCTCTTCTCAATCAGTAAGTTCCCTCTCCTCTCCTCTCTTTCTACTCTAAAACGATCTTTTATTAAAACTCGTCGGAAGCGGAGTTATTCCGACTTCCGATTCTAATTTCATTAAAAATCTAATTTTTCTTAACAACAAATCAATCATTTCTTTATATCTTATTTCAAAACCATAAAACAACATTTAGAACAAGTTTCAATTAAAAATAAAATACTATGCAACTTGTATTACACTTTTTCGTTTAAATACCACAAAATTTATCTACGACATTACTTCATCATATTGCTCACATTACGTTTAGAAAACTCATGAGGTAATGACCTATCTCATCACAACACTTATGATGACATGGTACGATGGCTTGAAAACAATATTTTTGTGGCCAAGACGAATTTACAGTTAAATACCATAAACTATCAAAACCGTAATTCTTTTAATTGTTTTAATCAAATTCCATACAATTATGTCCTTACAACTTATTTTGGGGAATCTGATTTGGTTGGTGAGGGTTATCGCACATCTATCGGACTAGTAGGGCGAGATGCAGACCTCCTCAAAGAGCATACAATTGTTTCCCTCAATCAGAGCAAAGCTCTGTTCAAATTCCAAGGCAGGAAATGAAATAACGCTTCTGTTTACCCTAATCAGAGCAAAGCTCTGTTTTAAAAATTCAAATAATAATAAAGAAAGTAACGCTTTATATAACCTGCGCTCTGCGCTGCGCGACACGTGTCAGCGCAGGTGCGCTAGCGCAGTTGCGCTGCGCGACACGTGTGAAGCGCGGATGCGCTTGCGCCAACTGCGCCAGCATTTAAATAATAAATTATTTAATCAGAATTAAAATTCTAGAAAGATCTTTCCAAAACAAGAAGATTGTCTTCTGTAAAATAGAGACCTTAGGATCAAAGATCCAACGGTGGGGAAATATCCCCAGATCAATCAGAGAAAGATCTCTGTAACTAACCTAACAAACTAATTGGCCCTATGTAAAGGCCCCTAGACTCCAAGTTTCAGATATACAGAGCTCCTCTAAAAACTTTGAGAAAAACTCAAAGAGAAAAAAGATAAACCTTTGAAAAAAGAAGAATTTTTTCTAAAAAGATCAAAGATCTAAGAACAAGATCAAGATCTTCATTACAAAAAAGAAAAAGATCAAAAAAAGATCCAATCATAAAAAGAAAAAGAAGTAATTTACTTCAGTATTAGATCTTTTGATCTATATAAAGGCATTGCCTTTTGGATGAGAATCAGAACCATTGGTTCTTGAATTCTGAGGTAGAACCTCTTTAGAACAAGAAAAACTTGTTTCTTTGATCTAAATTGGATCAAGATGCGCTCTGCGCTATTGAACAGTGCCCTGCACTCTTAATTTGCACTGTTGCGCTGCTTGGACCGGCGCAAGTCACCAGAGAGCGCTACGTGTCAATCTGCGTCTTGCGCTCCTAAAAACAGAGCGCTGCGCTTTTGGATTGGCGCACTGCACCAGAGCGCGCCACGTGTCAGCAGCGCACCAGCGCAGCGCACTGACGCAGCGCACTGCGCCAACAGATTTGCGCTCAGCAGAGCGTGACACGTGTCACCTCCACATGCGCTAGCGCCTTGCGCTCTTTAATTGGCGCAAAGCGCCTGACAGACTACGTGGGCAGTGTCAGACCATTAAATGCTGCGCATTATTAAAAAAGGGTAGAGCCCAATTAAAAGGCCTAACAGGCTAATCTAAATGCTGTGCATTTAATTAAAGAGCCCAATGCTATGCATTAATAAAAGGGCTGAGCCCCAAATAAAGGCTCAAATAGCCAGAACAACAAAATGTTCAACTCATATCAACCGAGCCCATATGCTCACAAACCTTCAAACAGACTTTAGTCCCAAACTGGACTATAAATCTTCCAACCAACTTTGGTTCAAGGGTACATCTCTGAACTCCTCTGATATCTGTCGTTGTAATCCTTCAACGTCTTCAGAGAGGTGACGGGTCCCGACGGCCATACATCCCATGGACCACCATGTCCCTAAACTGGCAATGGACCACTATGTCCCTAAACTAGAACAATAGAGCCCCCAAATGCTCTTTTGTCGGATCTAAACAATCCCGTTAAGTTAATCTTAGTCCCAAATTAGACTAACGTATCCTTAACAAACGTTTAAGTTGATCTTAGCCTCAAATATGGCTAACGTATCCTCAAACTAAAACCCCAAACCCAAATCTAAGAAAATACGGATTTGGACTAATCCACGTCCTACGGGCGACAACATAAATTAGTCTCCGTATACAATCCACGGGCAACCACAAACAAAACAAACACCCACGACATGAAGTGACCAGCTGGAGAAGGAGAAAGTTGTTACCGCGATGCGGTAGCGTAATTAACTGCAGGGGCTTGTGCCTGCAGGGAAGAGCATCCCCACAATTAAAAACCCTTCAGACGAGGGGGAATCTGACGAAGTCTGCTATATCGGCCGCATCCGTCTAAACCTCCGATACATGGTGTCATAAATCAACTTGGCATCTTCGGAGAGGTGGACGGATAAAACCAAATAGCATCTGCCCTAAATTTCAGGCAAGACGTCCCTGTCGCGCCGTCATTCGGAGGGGAACAGATTCTGGCACGCCTGGTGGGACCTTTTCCTCTTCCTACTCCACACTTCGTGTGTCGTGTTCGTGAACGAATCGCGGTTTGTTATGGTTGCCTATGGATTCAAGGTAATAAGATTGGGTGTCTTCCTCCGTGCAGAAAAAGCAGAAGATCAATAGCTTCAAACTGCACTAACGGTATTAACTCTCACTCCGTCCTTGCTGGAGGAGTGACTTACGGGCCCCAAGCGGCCTCCCTTTTCAAGATGCCAGTGGGGCAGGTAACTCAAGCCACTACCGGACTATTCTTTGGGACCATGCTCCCACCAATGAGCTTCAACGCCCCTGTGCCGTCACTAAGATCTCCAAAGAAGTCGGTCTTTGATCGGCTTACAACTACCGCGGCCCCTCTCAACGGGTCGTCCAACTCCACTGTCTCGGTTTTTAACAGACTAGGCCAGAGCTCCAACGGGCCCATGAAGAAGCCTGCAATACCAGAAGGCGTTATCCCGAAGCGGATAGCCATCCCTGCTCCCGTTCCAGGCAAAATCACCAAGGTGCTTCCCCTACTCGGAAGTCTGCTTTTGATAGGTTGGCCGTCTCCATTCAACGGACGTCGGTCTTTAAAAGGCTGATACCGGCGAATTTTGACCAACACAGGGGGCATGAGGAGGTCACCCTACGGCTAAACCAACCCCAATCACGCGATATGCTGGCCGTCATCACTGGCGCCGGGTAAGGAAAGTTGGGGGCAATTCCCTCTCTGGGATAACTCTGCCAGCTCTGATGGTGGAAATCAATACTGCTGTTCCGACCGGGAATAGCTTTGAACCTCTAAGAAGGGTGCGCAAAAACTCACCAACTGCCGTATTGAAAAGATCTCTTACACCTGTGGATAATGCCCCAAAGGTAAAACTGGAGCAGCCCCATCAACGACTGTCCTGTGAAATTCACAAGGTCTGGCGTCAAGTCCAAGACTCCGTAATGGATCAAGACTATCTCCGCCAACAGAAAAAGATGAAGGTTCGGCAGGAGAAGGACTACTCTGTCAAGCCAGAAAAAGCAACAGCTGGCCGGGTGCCCACTGCAACGGCTCCCTCAACGTCAATCACTCAAAAGAAAAGGAGGCCGCAAAAAACCCCTGTGAACATGGCGAGCCGTAAAAGCGCTGAGCACAAACGCCCCAAGTCTGGGGGCATGGTGGTCCATACTATTTACATGGCATCCGGGAAGGAGGATAGCCGTGCTTCGACGGGTCACTGACCGCTCACTCGATCTATGACCAAAGCCCAGGAGCAGCAACAAAAGCTTTAGGAAATGCTAACGCAAATGGCCGCACTCACCGGGCCAAAAGAAAGCCCGGAGGCATCATCAGAGCAGCGTCACGAACAAGAAATCAATGCTGACTTCTTACGCAGAGACCTCGAAAAGAAGGACAAAGAAGTCGCAGAGCAAGCGGCTAACATAAAGCAAATGGCGCTTCTCTTTCAAGACATGGTTGGGATGATGATCCAGCCGGATCCCCCAGCCGAAGATCCTCCGATTATCCTTGAAGATGACAGAGGAGAAACGTCAAATCCACCGCCGGCTCTTTCAACAACCAAGGAGGAGACAATTTCCATAGCTGTCCTAGATGACTATATAGCTCAGCGAATACGAGCTCACCAGGCAAATGAAGCGGCCGGTCAAGTCGTTAAAACGGGACGACCGTATCCGAGCTGGTATGATCAGATCAAATACCCGCCGGGCTACACTATCCCAAAATTCCATGTCTACAAGGGGACAGGCAATCCCCATCAACATGTTGCCCAGTTCAGGGCTCTTTGTGGCAACACCGGCGGCGATGATAAGCTCCTGCTTCGCCAAGTCATCGGCAGTTTATCGGAGACGGCGTTTGAATGGTACTCCGAGCTTCCGAATGATTCCGTCAAAACTTTCGCTGAAATGGAGTTGTTGTTTACCCAGCGTTTCGCAAGCGCCAGCGAGCGTACTCCAATAACAGCTTTGATCAATGCAAGAGTAAAGCCAGGCGAGACGTGGGTCCAATACGCAATACGGTGGCGAAACTTATGGTCGAAGTGTGAACAACGCATCGAAGAAGCACCTGCGGTGGGCATGTTCGTGGGCACTCTTGATCCGCAAGCGACCATCTCGCAATTCATGATGTTCTTCAAGCCCACTACTTTCCGGGCCTTGATCGATAAGTTGGCCCAAATGGATCAGATGGGGCATAAACCGTCTCCTCCAAAGCCAGACTCTCGAAATGAGAAAGGAAAAGCGATCGTCGTCGCCAATACTCAACAACAGCCGAGCAACTCAAAGCCGGTTGTTTGCCAAAACAACATGCGTCCACGCCCATCCCTTGAGGAGAGACTGGGACGTCCTTACTCGTTTCCTCAGAATAAAACAAGGAGACTGTTCGAGCTAGTAGTGCGCAACAGACTCATCAATCTGCCGAATCCAAAATGTCCGTTGCAGCCAGGCGATGTCAACGATCTTAATTACTGCCCTTACCACCAAGCGGTAAGCCATCCAATCGAAGATTTCTTCGTCTTTAAGGGATGGATCGAGGATCAGTACCAACAAGGCAAGTTCGCGTTATCCGAAAACTGGAAGGTGAACCCGCCATAGCCTCACACTCCTAAGAAGGCAAACACACCGGGGGCAACGTGCTCTTTTGTTGAGGAAGCTCCATGGGAAGTGGCTCTTTCGGCCAAGACCAAAAAGATGTTGAATGATCTTCAGACATGCCCGACGATCAGTTGGAAGAACCCGCTGGAACCTGAGATCATCAAGGGAATGCTGAAGCCGCGCCCAACTCCAAATATTGGTGGTGATAGCCAAAGCGTTCACACCCAGCCGTTGAAATCTTTGAAAAAGAAGAAGAAATCCAAGAAGCCCGTGAAGCCTGGCGACAAGCGCACGAACCTACAAAAGCAGATTGACGCGCTGGAAGAGTATAACCAGAAGGTGCGGACCCCAGTCACACTCCGAGAATTCCTCAGCCACGTCCATGAGGACGGAGATGATGGAGAAGAATCGTTGGACGAATCTGAGGATTACGTAGCAAGTTGCCATGTGATCTCTCACTCGTCGATAGACAGTGAAGAAACTCCTGACGCAGGGAAACCGGGGGCAAATCCTGAGCCTGAACTTTTAGAACCATCAGACGAAATGATTGATGCATTCCTAAACGAGGTCCGTCAGAAAAGCAGAGCTAATCGAGAGCATGAACTGGTTATATTCGAAAAAACCAAACGCCGACGACTAGAGGAAAAGGTCGAGACATCCCAACTCGAGCAAAGCATCCCTATCGCCAGCAAAACCAAGCTTAAAGTAAGGAAACGATTCGCTAGGGCCCTGGCAATAGGAATGAAGTTGCCCTCTTTCAAAGGAAATTCCCCTGTCAATATACGTCTTGATAAAGCGGACATACATCCTAACTTCTGCCTATACCATCAGAGGATTGCACACCCTACCGAGGAGTGCATAGCCTTTAAAAACTGGTGGCAGGGATATATTGCCCATCGACAACACGTTCAACGAGTGAAGCGTGAGGCTCGTCGGGAACAGAAAAGCACGATAGATGAGCGCGAAAGAGCTGCTGGCAACTGTCACATAGCCGACACCAAGGGATCGCAAGTTATCACCTTCGGAATCGACTCTGACGAAGAAATCGCCCTCAGCCCTCTCTTCAAGGAATCCACTTCTGGCACAAAACATGCGAAGATTTGCGACAAAATCTAGCTGCATAATCGTACGTTGACCAATGACCGAAACGTCGTTAAACTACTATCAACCCGCGGCATCCCTAGGCTGACGTGGTAAAAAAAACGGTATGTCCATAAGCAAAATGGGCATGGATGAAAACCCGAAAGGGCTCCGTGAGTAAAAACAGCAGGGCTACCGGCGAGTGTTTGTGAAAACCTGAAAGGGCGCAACCTCGTTAGAAAAAAGAATAAAAAAAAAGAAGACTGTATGTCCAGAAGCAAAATGGGCACGGATGAAAACCCGAAAGGGCTCCGTGAGTAAAAACAGCAGGGCTACTGGCGAGTGTTTGTGAAAATCTGAAAGGGCGCAACCTCGTTAAAGGACACTTACAGGGTCCTCTCGACCTTGTAAGGAGAAACCACCCGCGTGAGATCCTTACGACTCACAAGGGAACAATACACTTAGGGATCCTCACGATTCCTAAGGAGAAATTACATTTGCGGGATCCTCACGACTCGTAGGGAGAACCTTCTTATGGGACCCTCACGGCTCATAAGATTTGAAAGTATTAAGTTACAGAGACCTGAACCTGTTCTTAAGAAACCCCCACAACCTTCGATATTGCCCTACAAGTGGCTCAATATTGACCCTTGTATACAATCCACGGGCGCGAATAGACATTTCCCTAACCAAGTCCCACCCGTGACTAGGGATATGTCCATATGGTGAACAACCCTTATAAGTCCTCTCGACTTATAAGGAGAAAATCCTTTTGTAAGATCCTTACGACTTACAGGGGAATATACACTTAGGAATCCTCATGATTCCTAAGGAGAAAACACACCTACGAGATCCTCATGACTCGCAGGGAGAAATACCTTTGTGAGACCCTTACGGCTCATGAAGTCAAAAGCCTTAATCGACAGAATCCTAACCCTGTTTACTAAGCCACCTTTGTTCGACATCGAAAGAGGCAAATGATGATTCGCTCCTGATAATATCCCAGTTGTAGCGGTGCTGATGCCGAAATCGGTGTCCAATTCCAAGCTCATAGTAAGAAGCTAGTAAGCCACACATGCATACGAAATAGCCAAAATGATGGGGCAATTTGCAACAAAATCAGCAAGTAAAAATGTATGCATGCAAAATAGCCGAAATGATTGGGCAACTCGCAATAAAAAACAGCGAATAAAAATAAAATAAATAGCCGAAATGATTGGGCACCGCGAAAAATAGCCGAAATGATTGGGCAACTCGCAATAAAAAGCAACGAGTGAAAATAAAATAAATAGCCGAAATGATGGGGCAACTTGCAACAAAATCAGCAAGTAAAAATGTATGCATACGAAATAGCCGAAATTATGGGGCAACTTGTAACAAAATCAGCAAGTAAAAATGAATGCATGCAAAATAGCCGAAATGATTGGGCAACTCGCAATAAAAAGCAGCGAGTGAAAATAAAATAAATAGCCGAAATGATGGGGCACCGCGAAAAAACAGCCGAAATGATTGGGCAATCGCGACCTTCGCGATATAAAAGCTGAAATGATAGAGTATCGCGGAAAGAAATAAAATGAAAAATATATATAATGAAATTTATGCCCTACAGGTGAGATCACATCGATCCCTGTATACAATCCAAGGGCACAAACAAAGAGAGAACCATACCTTCCCAACAGGCTCCACCAGAAAGCGAAGCCAAATCTCGACGGTTCATAGACAACCTAGAGACAACCTTGACATTTGTCGCAATATTGCAGACACAATGTCAACAAACGAAGCAAAAGAAGATCCCTAGCTTCAGGGTTTCGACGTCGATATCGATAACTTAGAGATCACCAACGGTGTTTCTCCTCACTCCAACCAGATGCAGACATGACGTCAACAACCGACCTCAGAGTCGTAACGAAACGGAGCCACGGCATAGTCCCTAGTTCCAAATCTTAACGGCAATATCTACAGCCTAAGAATTAGCAACGGCGTTCCTTCGCAGTCCAGCAGGATGCAGATGCAACGTCAACGAAAGACCCCATGGTCGAAACAATGTGGAGTGACGGCAAAATCCTAGCTCCACCTCAGCATTCGTCTCGTTACATCAGACGCAATATCAACAACGGCATTCCTTTGCAGTCCAGCAGGATGCATATGCAACGTCAACAAAAGACCCCATAGTCAGCAAAGCGGAGTGACGGCAAAATCCCAACTCCACCTCAGCATTCGTCTCGTTACAGCAGACGCAATGTCAACAACGGCGTTCCTTCGCAGTCCAGCAGGATGTAGATGCAATGTCAACAAAAGACCCCATGGTCAATAAAGCGGAGTGACGGCAAAATCCCAGCTCCACCTCAGCATTCGTCTTGTTACAGTAGACGCAATGTCAACAACAGTGTCCTTCCTCCAACAGGACTCGGGCATAACAAAACAAATGAAGCGAAGGCCAAATTCCTAGCTTCAGGGTCTTGACGGCAACTCATATAAAACCTGAAAGACTATCGGAGATCATCCCGCACCAGCGCGGAGTGGTCACCACCTCAACATTCGTCTCAATACAACAGACGAGATGTCACGACAGCGGTCTTCCTCCAACAGGATTCGGACGTGACAAAGCAAACGAAGCAAAGGCCAAATTCCTAGCTTTAGGGTCTTGACGGTAACTCATATAAAACCTGAAAGACCATCGGAGATCATCTCATACCAACATGGAGTGGTCACCATCTTGACGTTCGTCTCGATACAGCAGACGAGATGTCACCCCGGCGTTCTTCCTCTAGCAGGATTCAGACGCGACAATCAAACAACGGAGCCACGGCAAAATCCCTAGTTCCAAACCTCGACAGTTCACCAGCAACCTAGAGACAACCGCGACATTCGTCTCGATACAGCAGACGCAATGCCATCAAACGAAGCGAAGGCCAAATTCCTAGCTTCATGGTCTTGACGGTAACTCATATAAAACCTGAAAGACTATCGGAATCATCCCACACCAGCGCGGAGTGGTTATGACTCATCGGGGCTCTCCAAAATGAGCCTAACCTCAAGCAAAAAGTGGCATGGCAAAATTACTAATTCTTGCTCTTCCGATGGTCAAACTGCCTAGGAGGAATGCTTGAAGACGTCTTGTCCAGCCCCCGAAGGGATCAGAGACACGACAGTCGCAAGGCTACTCGAACAGCAAGATTGCCTATCGAGGAATACATCAGCCAATGCAACGGTACGACGGACAAAACTCTAAGTACCACAGACCCTAACGGACCTCTATCGTAAAGAGCAGAGGTTAACTGTGACGTTAGGATATTCTTGCGAGAACTGCTCGATTCGTCTTGACTCGTGAGGAAATTAGTGTCTTTGCGGGAACTTCTCGATTCGTATCGACTTGTGAGATAAAGCCTTAGGCAGCGGGGATTGGAAAAAAAACCCTGTTTCCTAAGCACTGGGACCCCGTGAGTCGATCCAAAATGGACTCTTGCATACCATTCACGGGTCACACTCTTCAAAGTTGAATCTTGACAAGGAGGGAAACAACCGCTTACGGGTCCTCTCGACTCGTAAGAGGGAAAATTCTCTTATAAGATCCTTACGACTTATAAGAGAAAACGCACTTAGGAATCCTCACGATTCCTAAGGAGAAAATACACCTACGAGATCCTCTCGATCCGTAGGGAGAAAAGTCTTTGTGAGACCCTCACGGCTTATAAAGTTGAAAAGCCTTAGGCAGCAGATCTGAACCTGCTTCCTAAGCCATCACTACTCCTCGAAGTATTCAAGACGGAATGTTCTATATCACCTACAAGCTACGCTTACTTAAGGAATATGCTAATAACGAAGCAGAAAATAAAAGGAAGGAGGTAAAAGATTTGTCATTCATACTCGGAAAATTCTTACATCAATGAAGACAATAAACAAAAGCAGCATTATTGAAATGTTTACAATGGCAAAACCTCAGATCCAGAGCATGGATTAAGGAATTCGAAAGTAAGGCCATCTAGAGTCTTTCTGGCCTTTCTGATCATTCTCGTGTGCATCCTCTCGCACTCACGCGTGTCAAGATCTTCGGCAAGGCCCCCCATCCTTTGATAAGCAGCAATTATCGTCGTCTGTTCAAAAATTTGATGCAGAATGTCAATGAGGCTATCTCGCCGTTTCCTCGAGATCAGCCCCGACAGGTACACTGAATGCAAATTGTCTTCGGCATCATCCAGTGCATTAAGCGGCATGGCCTCGTGAAACCCCGGAAGTGCTCTCCAAATTGCTCCCAGCACGACTTTCAAGAGAGCAGAACGGCGAGGAAGCAACCAACCAACGCGTGCATGTAGACGATCCATAATCTCTGCACACTGGGCATCTGTAAACTCTTGGTTTTAGTGACGGCCCTGTACGCGGATGTCCTCATAAGTAATGAACTTGTGCAGACTGTATAAATGAACAGCCATAATGCCCGAAAGAAACATCATTGGAAGATTAGCAATGAGGAAAAAAAAGAGACACATGGAGTTAAACTCCTCGAGAGCAATGCTCTGCAGACGGGAGTGACACCTGTCAAAATTAGTTATGAGGAGAATTTAAAGAAAATCTCTCGAGAACATTGAGAACTTTGCTCTGAAAAGATGATATAATTCATCAAAAAATAAAATCCCGTTTTTAATCTTCAAAGATCCATGAAAAATTCTTAAGAGTTCTGCTATATGATTTAAAAGGAGCAAAACTTCATTAATGAATCAAGAAATTATAAATAAAATCCTTTTAGAGAGTAAAGGCTCTATTATTGGAACCCTAAAATGGTTCTCTTTAGATCAAAGATCTATAAAGAGCAAAGCTCTGTTAATGGGTAAAACCCTGGTTTCTTAAAAGTTTTAAACTATACCTAAGTTTTAACAGAGTTTTACTCTTGAAAAGTTCTTAAAGCCTAAGAGCAATGCTCTGAATAAGATATAATTCTCAAGGAGGTGATGAAAATCATCTAAGAGACCAAAGGTCCTATTTATAGGCATTGAGAGCCGTTTCAACTTCCAAAAGATGGCGCGGCAGTTGGAATTCTGCCACCGCTGCGCTCACGTCTGGGGCCACGTAAGCGCAACAATGGAGGGGCATTTTTTTCCCCAATCAGAGCAAAGCTCTGTTCAAATTCCAAGGCGGGAAATGAAGCAACGCTTCTGTTTCTTCCAATCAGAGCAAAGCTCTGTTTTAAAAATTCAAATAATAATAAAGGAAGCAACGCTTCAGATAACCTGCGCTCTGCGCTGCGCCACACGTGTCAGCGCAGTTGCGCAGCGCTCTGCGATGCGTGACACGTGTCAGCGCAGTTGCACTAGCGCAGTTGCGCTGCGCTCTGCGCTGCGCGACACGTGTCAAGCTCAGGTGCGCTTGCGCCAACTGCGCCAGCATTTAAATAATAAATTATTTAATCAGAATTAAAATTCTAGAAAGATCTTTTCAAAACAAGAAAATTGTCTTCTGTAAAACAGAGGCCTTAGGATCAAAGATCCAACGGTGGGGAAATATCCCCAGATCAATCAGAGAAAGATCTCTGTAACTAACCTAACAAACTAATTGGCCCTATATAAAGGCCCTAGACTCCAAGTTTCAGATATACAGAGCTCCTCTAAAAACTTTGAGAAAAACTCAAAGAGAAAAAAGATAAACCTTTGAAAAAAGAAGAATTTCTTCTAAAATGATCAAAGATCTAAGAACAAGATCAAGATCTTCATTACAAAAAAGAAAAAGATCAAAAAAGATCCAATCATAAAAAGAAAAAGAAGTAATTTACTTCAGTATTAGATCTTTTGATCTATATAAAGGCATTGCCTTTTGGATGAGAATCAGAACCATTGGTTCTTGAATTCTGAGGTAGAACCTCTTTAGAACAAGAAAAACTTGTTTCTTTGATCTAAATTGGATCAAGATGCGCTCTGCGCTATTGAACAGTGCCCTGCACTCTTAATTTATGCTGTTGCGCTGCTTGGACTGGCGCAAGTCACCAGAGAGCGCCACGTGTCAATCTGCGCATTGTGCTCTTAAAAACAGAGCGCTGCGCTTTTAGATTGGCGCACTGCACCAGAGCGCGCCACGTGTCAGCAGCGCACTGGCGCAGTGCACTGGCGCAGCGCACTGGCGCAGTACACTGCGCCAACAGACTTGCGCTCAGCAGAGCGTGACACGTGTCACCTCCACATGCGCTAGCGCCTTGCGCTCTTTAATTAGCACAAAGCGCCTGACAGACCACGTAGGCAGTGTCAGACCATTAAATGCTGTGCATTATTAAAAAAGGGCAGAGCCCAATTAAAATGCCTAACAGGCTAATCTAAATGCTGTGCATTTAATTAAAGAGCCCAATGCTATGCATTAATAAAAGGGCTGAGCCGCAAATAAAGGCTCAAATAGCCAGAACAACAAAATGTTCAACTCATATCAACCGAGCCCATATGCTCACAAACCTTCAAACAGACTTTAGTCCCAAACTGGACTATAAATCTCCCAACCAACTTTGGTTCAAGGGTATATCTCTGAACTCCTCTGATATCTGTCGTTGTAATCCTTTAACATCTTCAGAGAGGTGACGGGTCCCGACGGCCATACATCCCATGGACCACCATGTCCCTAAACTGGCAATGGACCACCATGTCGTTAAACTGGTAATGGACCACTATGTCCTTAAACTAGAACAATAGAGCCCCCAAATGCTCTTTTGTCGGATCTAAACGATCCCGTTAAGTTGATCTTAGTCTCAAATTAGACTAACGTATCCTTAACTAACGTTTAAGTTGATCTTACCTCAAATATGGCTAACGTATCCTTAAACTAAAACCCCAAACCCAAATCTAAGAAAATACGGATTTGGACTAATCCACGTCCTACGGGCGACAACATAAATTAGTCTCCGTATACAATCCACGGGCAACCACAAACAAAACAAACACTCACGACATGAAGTGACCAGCTGGAGAAGGAGAAAGTTGTTACCGCGATGCGGTAGCGTAATTAACTGCAGGGGCTTGTGCCTGCAGGGAAGAGCATCCCCACAATCAAAAACCCATCAGACGAGGGAGAATCTGACGAAGTCTGCTACATCGGCCGCATCCATCTAAACCTCCGATACATGGTGTCATAAATCAACCTGGCATCTTCGGAGAGGTGGATGGATAAAACCAAATAGTATCTGCCATGAATTTCAGGCAAGACGTCTCTGTCGCGCCGTCATTTGGAGGGGAACAACAATCTCGATGGAATTTTTATTATTACAATTCTTAAGAAAACATGATTTCTATTAATAAATAAATTCTATTTTTAATAAATATTTATATGTGTAAATAATATCAAAATATCTATTTTAAATATATATTATATTCCATCTTTTCTAAATCAAAAGAAAAGAACCACAAAAGTTCATGAAACTACCATCACAAATCAATACAAGTCAATTTACATGAAAATACCATATAATATTCAATTTATGTTTATATCCACCAGAATATCTCATCTTATGAAAATTACATCTATGAAAACCATAAAGACGATAAATAAATACTTAAGATTTATTTTGAAAATATATCAAAACTATTTTTCATAAAACTCTTCAAGTTATATTAATTTACAATAAGGACCCTAATAAATATAGGTTTAAGCGGGACCAATTCTCTTGAGTCTCAGGAAGCCGGAGAAAGTGGGTGCCTTCCTATTTAAGGCAGACAACTAAAAACGGGGTTATCAATACGGTAATTGTCTTGGAAAAAGACACAAATCCTGCCGTCCATGTGCGGCAGTTACCGATAACTCCAAAACTAATTCAAGACTTCAATTCTCTTTAAGTTGGCTGACTCAATATGAGTCTCAGTCTAATCTGAAATCAATCCATCCATGAATACAATTCAAATATAGCTCTAATACAACATGAATCCATTTATACCAGAATACAATCAATATCAACATGAATTGATTTGACTGAACCATGGATATACGTGGACTTGATCACATGACTATCCGTTTACATTCTTTCCGTTTACATGAACAACCGATATCATGTTTTCGGCAAGTCTTACATCTATAAATTACTACAAAACAATACAATAAAACATTACGGGGTTTTAAAGGGGTAGACTGGTACGGAATGTGTTAAAAGTGGCACGAGATGGTCATTAAAAGACGTAACTAAATATCCATTGCCATTGTTCCGTGGGGTTTGACGGAGCCTTGTACTACGGTTACTCTAGTCCATGGGATAGTTGGACTTCTTTCGTAAACACTAATACTTTCAGTACCAAGCTACAAACAACGGCGTTAGCATAATTATTAAACATTATACCAGTTATATTCTCTTTTATCTGTCGATTCTATTCATATCTCTCTTTGGGACTTACCGAGCAATTGTTCGCTGACGACGTTCCTTTTCTATTCTTTCTTTGGAATGTTGTCAGGAGGACCCGACTCTCTGGAGATCGAGCCCAGCTCAGACGATTTGGAGCAGTTCTCAGAAGACCCCGAGCTTTAGTCACTTGTATATACTTTCATTTTCAGTTCATACCATTGTTTAGGCATTGCTTTCCATATTGTATTTACTTTTCAGTTGCATTGTAAAGAATGTTTAATAAATAAAAAGTTGTTGTTCTTTTACATCTCATGTCTTTCTTGTGGACATTTACATTATATTGATTATCTACGCTTAGCGTGTTTACTTTTGAGTAAATACGCCGCGTGACCCGTCATGTCTCCTTACCGTACTCTGGAAAGCGGGCCGTGACAGGTTTTGTTGGCGGCCCATGCATGTCAGTTCTGTATGGAACCCTACCATGCAGGGTCAGTTCTGCATGGAAACCTAACTAATATAACACAATAATTATAAGATTCAATAACTAAACATTCCTTACATTTCATATTCCTTGAATCTATCCTAACCATATTTTTCTTTCAAGATTATGGATTCCCCGAACAATAATAGCACCAACGTGATCGGTAACACCACACCACCACCTTTTCCACTTACGCCTACCGTTGTAGCTCCGATCAACGAGCAGATGTTACTGCTTGAGGCAATTAAGAGCCTCTTGGAGGCACAGCAGCAACAGACTACCATACTAATGAACCGCCCAGAAGCGGAAGCACCTGGAGTGAAGCAATTCCGGGTACTGCATCTGAAACAATTTTCTAGAAAAGAGAGCCCCTTGGAAGCTGAAGAATGAGCTCAGTCGATTGAGGACGATCTGGAAGCAGCATAAGTTCCAGACATTACTTGGGTAAGGGTTGCGAAGCTGTATCTTACTTATAACGCCCGAGTATGTTGGAAGGTGGAAGAAAGCCGTCTTACCCAACCGATCGAATAGGAAACATTTCGCGACATGTTCGACGTGAAGTATTTTCAAGAGACCGCTCGATTTGACATGAAGCAACAATTCATTCACTTACAACAAGGCTCTATGTAGAGCAAATCTTTGGACGAGTATGATGCCGAGTTCACTATGTTGAGTAGGTAAGACATGTCTTAAATATTCGATTTTCTAATAACACATACTACACAGCTAACAAAAGACCGTAACAGGTTCACGGCACACCTCATACCGATTACTGAGATCAGTGCTAGACGATTTCAGCAGGGGTTGGACTCGGAGATCCAAACTGTTTTAGCTACAGAGGATTTCCCAACCCATGATTTGTCTTTGAAGGCTGCCCGAAGATATGAGGCAGTAGTGAAGAAGAGAGGAAGACCTCAATCTGCTGGTGTGAAGCGCCCTGCCACCCAGATGGAAGGAGGAGACCCTCATATACAAACTTTTGCACCTTGGAGACCGGAAGTAACATCTAATCGGCCCAGTCTAGACTTTTGTTACTACTGCAAGATGGATGGACATCTGCTGAAGGACTGCAGGAGCGCAAAAGGCCTGTGCTTAGTTTGTGGCGCATCCACTCATGGTATTGGAACAGATCCTCATAGACGCAACCCAGTTCCATCACACATCACCTTTCCGCAGCGGCCAGCCATTTAGGCTCCTGCACATCGTCTTGCTCTCCCAGCTCCACCTCCACGTGGACCTCCTACACAGCCTAATCGCCAATTCTATCAAGCACTGAGGAACATGCCTCGAGGGCAGAGGAACATGCTCCAAGGACGGAGGAATGTGCCTCCAGCTAGGAGGAACGTATCTCGACGTCAGGCTTACACATTAGCGGCAGTAGAAGCCGAGGCTATAGACAAGGTAACACTGGTAATTCCCTTCAATCTTTTCAAAACCCTTGCATCTTTTCATCCTTTCAAACATATTTTTCATGCACTTTCAGTAGCTCTTTGCACCTCCACTATCATCAAATTTTTTTTGAATCTGTTACAACTTCCTTCTATAAATTTCGAGAACGAAATTTTTATAAGGAGAGTAGAATGTAACAATCTTAAACTTTCTGTACAAATTTTTTGTAAAGTACAGAAAAGAGTACCTTAGCCTGAGCACAACTTAAAAGTATTTCTTATTTTAGAACAGCAAGAAAGCACTTGTAGCTCATTGGTAAAGCCTTGCACTGCTGTGACATAGCCCCTGTGTTCAAATCCCCTCAGCTACATATTATTTTTAAATGATTTTTCTTTTAAAATTTTTGGAAGCCCAAAAGTTTACACGTGCAATACACGTAAAAATGAAAAGTCACTAAAATCAAACATGTGGAAAATACTATTTGAACAGACCATGACACATGGCATTAATTCCATACCTCGACCCCACACTATGGCCGGCGAGATGGGGCTCTGGGCCGGCGCCGCCAGACCCCCCATAAGAAATGCCTCCAAAATTTTTCCCAACACTCCTTGGCCTCCCCCACTACACTAGTTCTGTTTTATTTTCCTGCACATTAACAGAGAATTAAAATGATCTTTAAAACCAAATTTTAATGGATTTTAATTCTCATTTTTAATACTCTAAATCCTAATTCTATTCTATAAATATCACCCTACACCCTATCCCTCTCTATTCTGAAATCCATTGTCAAAACTCTCAAATTTTTTCAAGTCCAAAAAGTTGTATAAGTGGAGTTAGCCCAAGGTCAAGTTCCGGCGACAAATACGGGACAAATCCATTGCCGTTGTTCCGTGGGGTTTGACGGAGCCTTGTACTACGGGTTACCTTAGTCCACGGGATAGTTGGACTCCTCTCGTAAACACTAATATCTTCTGTACCAAGTTACAAACAATGGCGTTAGCATAACTATTAAACATTATACCAGTTATATTCTCTCTTATCTGTCGATTCTATTCATATCTCTCTTTGGGACTTACCGAGCGATTGTTCGCCGCCGACGTTCCTTTTCTATTCTTTCTTTAGAATGTTGTCAGGAGGACCCGACTCTCTGGAGATCAAGCCCAGCTCAGATGACTTGGAGCAGTTCTCAGAAGACCCCGAGTTTTAGTCACTTATATATACTTTCATTTTCAATTCATGCCATTTTTTAGACATTGCTTTCCATATTGTATTTACTTTTCAGTTGCATTGTAAAGAATGTTTAATAAATAAAAAGTTGCTGTTCTTTTACATCTCATGTCTTTCTTATGCATATTTACATTATATTGCTTATCTACGCTTAGCGTGTTTACTTCTGAGTAAATATGTCATGTGACCCGTCACGTCTTCTTACTGTACTTTGGGAAGCGGGGCGTGACAAGTTCATAGCATGTTAAAGCAAGTGAGGGCTTCACTTGCCTTCGGTCGCTGATATAGAAGTGATACCACTTGGGACTTTGTCTCGACACACGAGACGATACGAGGCTGGACACGGTACGTAGCGTGAGCGTGACGCGTGGAGATCTAGTACTGGGCATGGTGACGACGCTGGCGTAACACGGTAGTGGGCGTGGTCTTGGCCCTATGCATGGTGCAGGAGTGGCACGGCGCCACACGGTACCGAACGCGATACTGGTGCGGGAGTGGACACGGCGTGGCACGGGGGATGGCACGATGTGGCATGGGGGCTGACACGGCGTGGCACGGGGACTGGCACGGTGTAAGTGATGTTGGATATAGTGCCCTCAAGGCAATTATTGTAATTGCAGGCATGCGATTATGATAATTGATGGAGTACCTATACAGGTAGAACAATCTTACTCCAAATGGTTTGTTTTTATATTGATGTGTACACATTTTACTTGTTATTGCGTGTCGCTAATACATAATGATGAAGCCTGTAAGATTCTTTCTTGACTATCAGCATTATGATGTTGATCATATACGTGAGAGCTGGGTAGCCTATAAGCACATCCTTAAATTTCCATAATCATAGGAGTATCGAAACTGGGCATCGATATTCTGGAGTAGACTAATGTATACGTTTCGAGACCCCGACGAGGGGCGGTGGCCGGTCTTACAAGCCATTGGTCTTATGTCACCTAAGATAGTATACATGTGCTCACTGTAGGTGAGTACACTGGACGGACTCGCCGAGAACTTTTAGATGGTATTATACCCATCATCAGATGGAAGTTCTCAGGTAGAATAAGTACATGTTAGTCTTTTGATCTGAAGTCGTCGTTTGTTTCGTGTGAGTTCCTATTGTACTTTGATTACTACCCTACCACAGCTTAAATGAGTCGTACAAATAGGTTTTAGTTGGGTACAATCCCGAGCCATATGGAGGCAGTGGTCGACTGTCAGGAATTCGTCTCTCCTGGTATTAAGAGTCGATGTCGTGTTGTGTTCGGTTGGCTATCACCAGAAATCCGTGGTCACGGTAGGGGAGATTTACTGATAGTCGATCGGTAGTATCTCAGTTGGTGATGAGCTAGACTCAGACACGACTTATCGGGTTAGTAGTGAAAGTCGACCCTAAAACCTCATGGTGGTGCTAGGGTCGACTTTCATGGTATAATAGCTTGTAGCGACGTTAGAAATCCGCCGTTTTTGTCGCGCAAAAACTGCCGATAAAAACAATTTCCAAAATGATATTTTGAGTTGTATGCACACCCCGCGGGCTCACGGTTTGAACCGAGAAGCCGTGGGGTGGAGCATGCGCATCCCGGGGACACCCAGGGGGGACCAGAGGCCAGACCCACACCCCAAGACCACCACAAGGTGGCCTTGGGGGTGGGTGACCTGAGAGCACCCTAATTGGGTGCTCTCGGGTCTGCCTTCCCCTAGGGGCCACTTCGAGGTAGCCCCTGGGGGTGGGTTCCTCCTGAGGCCCCCCATTTGATAGTTAATTTTCGAATCTTTGCCTCTGCGAAGATTTGGGCAGGTTTCGAGTTCGTTTCGATTTCCGGATTGGCTTAAAACGATCGGTTTTGGAACTTTAGCTCACTGGATTTTTCATGTCTTGGAAAACTTGGTTTAGTTTGCTAATTGCGTGCGGAATTCTAATGTCGCGGTTACTTTATAAGCTTTGTGATGTGTGATACAATTATTAGAATCTGGATTAATTAGTTTTATAAAAACTAGTTAGTATATTGTAAACCTACCCGTTTAGTCTCAATTGATCGATTGCCACGAAGTTTTGATTCGGATCAAAACTCCGTCGCAATTGCGTATTGTACGCGATCAATAAGTCGGGAATCTTGTTGAATTATCCGACAACCAATTGAAAGAGTTTTCAATTTGAGACTAAAATGCAAGTTTTATAAGTTAGGCATGAAATCCGGAATATGAGATATTCCGGGTTTATGATGTCTAAGAATATTGCGGATTCTAATTATTGTAGTTTTCTGTTTTTTTTTCTACGACCGTAAGTGTAATATGTGTGGTATCCCAATCTCGTTGCTATATGTCAACAAGTTTTAGGGATATGCATATTTGCTTACGTTGATGATATGTGATATCATGTGTTGCTGTTGATATGATTTATTAAATCGTCGTGAAAGAATAGATGGGGGGGTTCTATGTGAGATGAGAGTTTTTATTTTCGTTCATGTAAAATCTGTATGTAATATTCTTTTATTGGGGCACTTCCGGATTGAGGACGATGTCATCATTATTGTATATTATTTACTTTTCCGCATTAGAATAGACCCAAGACGGGGATCATAAGTAACCGGGTTCTAGAGTCCAGTGGGAGACCATCTCAAGAAGTTGAGATCGAGTCTCCTAACTCTAGAATTGGCAGGGTTACTTGCCGCTCTCGTAGGGGTCTAGGGATGTGGGTTAGGCTATTCATCACGACCGTGGAATCCGTGTTTTACATTACTGGCTAAATTTAAAACACGGACATCTTAGTATATCCAATATTTCATATATTGCTTCTGCTGCTTGATTCTGTGATGTTGATCATATAACTGCGTAAGACGAATGTACTATTATATATATGATATATAATAAACGTTGCTTATATTTTGCACCCGCGCTAGTCCAGCCCCCACTCTGCCGATAGTTAAGTAACCCAACGGTGCATGACAGGCCCCGTGGCGAATGCGGATAGCATAAGTGTACGTTCTATTTTCGTTTCATTTTTCTGTGATGTTTAGGAAACATTAAATGATGGGACTTCATTAATGTGATTAATGAAAAGAAAGAAACCTAAAGATGTTGTAGAATCAAAATTTCAGAAAGGGTAGCTCTAGTTTTTACTTTGCATAGTGGTATTCCTTGATGAATATTCGGATTCCCATACCACCTAAACGAAGAATAAGCATGTTGATGCATTGTCTTCGGGTGTGTTCGTAACCAAGAACTGTTTCTCAGTTACCTCTATGTCCTGGGTATTGGATACCGGATCAGGATCCCACACATGTAATTTGTTACATGGGATATAGACAGGTGGAGAACTGGGAAAGGATAATATGTCTCTAGTAATAGAGATGGTGCAATTGTTGCAGCCAAAACAGTTGGCAAATATCACCTAGTGTTACCAACTGATAATACGATGATTCTGAGCTACTGTTATTTCGTACTAATAATATTGTGAATATTTTCCTAAATCAAGCGTTGATTGGGTAAGGTATGTTGTATAACAGTGTACACGTTCTGAATCAAACTACAGTTCTAAACGTACATAACACACACAAGAGGAACAGTTCAGAAATGAACGAAGTCTTCTTGTGGTATTGTAGACTGGGTCATATCGATGAAACAAGACTAGCTAAAGTTCCATAAGGATGCATATTTGAATCCATTTGAATTTACATCTTATGAAACTTGCCAGTCATGTCTCAAAGACCAAGGTGACCAAATCTCTGTTTACTGGAAACGGAGAAAGAGCTACTGAACTCTTGGATAGATACATGATGATGTATGCGGTCCTATGTCTACATATGCCAGAGATGGTTCCGTGTACTTTATTACATTCACTGATGTTCTCTCAAGATACGGACATGTGTTCTTGTTGAAACACAAAACTGAATCTTTTGAGAATTTCAAGGAATATAAGTACGAAGTTGAGAACCAGATGGATAAAGGTATTCAAATCCTTCGATATGATCGGAGAGAAGAA
This sequence comes from Agapanthus africanus, assembly GCA_030015575.1. Taxonomy (NCBI): domain Eukaryota; kingdom Viridiplantae; phylum Streptophyta; class Magnoliopsida; order Asparagales; family Amaryllidaceae; genus Agapanthus; species Agapanthus africanus. The sequence continues at coordinate 408,661,026 of CM057338.1, forward strand.
TACTGGATCACGGAATTTCGAGACTATTTAGAAGAGAATGAGATTCTCTCTCAGTTTACTCCTCCGTATACACCACAGCATAACGGTGTATCGGGGTGGAGGAATCACACCCTATGAGATATGGTGCGCTCTATGATGAGTACCGCCGAGTTGCCTATTTCCTTTCAGGGACATACACTTGAGAAGATGCATACCTATCGAATAAAGTTCCGACCAAATCTGTTGCCTACCACTCCATATGAGATATGGAATGGGAAGAGACCATCTCTTAAACGAGTTAAGATATGGGGTTGTCCGACCAATATTGAAAAGCAAAATTCGGACAAGCTTGAAGCAAGGTCAGTTCTGTGCAAGTTTGTAGAATATCCCAACCATTCGCGAGGGTATATCTTCTACTACACCGAGAAACAAAAGATGTTTTGTTTCTCAACATGCCACCTTTTTAGAAAAGGAATTTCTTGTCAAAGAAATTAGTGGCAATGAGGTAGAACTGGAAGTAGTTACAGCAAACAAAAACTATAACTGACGATTTGTTGGAACCGGAGAATTCAATAGTCCCTGACGAACCGAAGCCACTCCGTAGATCTTGTCACGCCCCACTTCCCGGTGTACGGCGAAGGGGACGCGATGAGACCGCTACGTATTTACTCTGAAGTAAATACGCTAAGCGTATCTAAGCAATATAAATAAAAATGCACAAGAGACAAAGACAGTAGGTATAACTGAACAACAACTTTATTTATTAACATTCTTTTGTTCAATGCATGTAAAAGTAAATACATCTGAATGAAAACAATGCCTAAACAGTGGCATAACAAAAATGTAAAGTACTAAAATAAAATGTATACAATGAAGCTAGAGCTCTGGGTCGTAGGCAAGTTGATCCAAGTCCTCGCTGATAGGCTCGATCTCTTGAGTGTCCAGATCACCTGACAACATTCCAACGAAGAAAGAGAAGGAATGTCGTCAGCGAACAATCGCTCGGTAAGTTCCAAAGATAAGGGAGAAGTAGAAAAGACAGAGAGTACGAGAGAGTGTGTAGCTTTTAAAGTTATATTATATTATAATACTGTTGTATTCATTAACGCTGTTGTTTGTAGCTTGGTACAGAAGGATGCCAGTGTATACAAGAGGAGTCTCTATATGCTAGAGATTAGGGAAAATGGAAGTACAAGGATCCATCGATAATACCACGGAACAACGGCATGAATGTAATTACGTCTTATGGTTGCTGTCTCGTGCTACTTCTAACACCTTCCGTATCAATCTACCCCTTAAACCCCGCGATGTCTTGTTTGTATTGTTTGTGTTGTATTGTAACTTGTATTGTCTTGTATAGATGGATGACTTGCCGAAACCATGATATCAGTAAATGGATGTAACTAGAGAATCATGTAAATGGAAGTATATCCATGGTTCGGTTCGGTCAATACGGATTGAATAGATTGAATATATGTATTCAGGAATTCATGTTGAATTGTAGATTGTAGATTGTACTTGAATCATATTCAAGTCAGATTATTTATAACGAGACTCAGTCTGAGTCAGAACAATTAGAAAAGAAATTGAAGTCTTGAATTAGGTTTTGATATTATCGGTAACCGCTGCACATGGGCAGAAGAATTTGTGTCTTTTTTCAAAGACGATTACCGTGTTGATAACACCGTTGTTAAGTTGTTTATCTTAGATAGGCAAGCACCCACTTCTCTGGCTCCCTGAGGCTCAAGAGATTGGTCCTACTTAAACCTATAATTACTAGGGCCCTTAGGCTAATTTATAGAACTTGAGGGGGTTTTATGTAAAAATACTTTTGTATAATTTTCAAAATACACCCTAAGTATTTAATTATCGTTTTTAGAGTTGTCATAGATATATATTTTATATTTGTAATATTCCTAGTGAAAATAACTTAATTTCTTAATATAGGGTATTTAATTGTAATATTGAACTTGTATGGAATTCATGGTATTTTAATGTAAAGTGATTCATGTGATTTTAGAAAAAGTTGGAATATTCATATTATCACAAAATAGATATTTTAATGATACATATATACATATTTATATAAAAATAATTTTAATATATATTATATTTCTAGAAATCTCATTTTCTTAAGATATTTGTGTTTTAAATCTTTCGAGACCGAATGCTCCTTGCGGAGGTCTGCATCTCGCACTACTAAGCCCAGAGATGTGCGATAATCCGCACCATCCCAGTCGGGTTCCCCAAAATGGGTTGTAACGGCGCTTTGCAAAGATTTATAAAAAATACAAATTCTTATAGAAAACGGTTTTAATAGTTAGTGGTATTTATATGTAACGTTTCGTTTTCCCGTATTCTATGTTCCCGAAAGGTATTATGCTATGTTGCATATGAGTGTGTGAGGAGGTAGGTCATTATCTCGTGATCTACTTAAAGGTATAGCAAGATTTTGATGTTTTAAATGTTGGAATTAAACTATATGGTATTTTAGTGAAAAAATACGATAACAATTGAAATAGAAATCCTTTTGATATGGAACTTGTTCAATATGGCTTGTTAATATTTAATAGTCAACATGTAAGGGTTTAGTATGATTGTATTTAAGAAAAAGTGAGATTTTTAGGAAGAACCAAATCGGACATCGGATTAACTCCGATTCCGTCGGGTTTTATTAAAAGAAGTTTTAAGACTAGAGAATAGAAGAAGGAGGTAGGACTTATGGGTTTTCAGATTAGAGGAGAGGAAGAGGGAACGGTAGAAGGCGCCGGTGCATCGTTTCGTCGCCGGGAGCTCATAGGGTCGTCGTCGGAATTTTGCCAGAGCTTCGCCCTTCGCTAACTCCAAATGTACACTAACTTCTAAGGATTTCTTAAGAGTTTTGATCAGGATTTTGGAGTGAGGGGTGTGTGTTTTGGGGTTGTATTTATAGGGTAAGGCTAGGGTTTAGGGTAGGTGAAAGGTGAAATGAAAATTTTATTAAAATGTATTAAAATGTATTAAAAATGGAGTAATTAGAGTTTTAAAGGGGCTCTGTTACCGATCCAAGAAAATTAAGTGTGCAGGGGTACTGGGGAGATGAAGAGGCAGACTTTTCATGTTGGGGACTCGGCGGTCCGGCCGAGTCCGGCCGGCGGCGGCGGCCCAAGTCGGCCGAGTCGCCGGCCAATTCAGCCGATTCTGGCCGAGTCATGGGTGCCTCGTGCTCCTCGTCGGTTGGGTATACTCCTGGAACAGTTTGTTTTATTAGTGTAGTGGGGTTTTTACGAGTTATGCACGTGTAAACCCTTGGACTTCTAAAATTTTGAAATAAAACAATATTAAAAATAATGTGGGGGTATGGGATTTGAACTCTGGTGGCTTGGTTCAGCAGTGCAATATCGTACCAGTGAGCTACAAGCTTCTTCTTGCTATTAAAAAGCAAAACAAACTTATAACTTGTGCTCAGGCAAAAATACTCCTTTCTGTATTATTTGAAAAAAAAATTGTACAGAAAGTTGTACAGAAAGTTTGGGGTTGTTACATTCTACCCACCTTATAAAAATTTCGTCCTCGAAACTTGTAAAAGGAAAGTGTAACGGATTCAAGAAAATTTTGGTGACTGAAGTACTGATAGTGTATGAAAGATGACAAAGTGATACAAGAGTTTTAAAAAATGTGAAAGAGAATTATTAGTGTTACTTTGGTCAACTGTCTCGGCTTCTACGGCTGCTAAGGTGTAAGCCTGTCGCCGTGGCACGTTCCTCCTAGCTGGAGGCATATTCTTCTGTCCTCGAGGCATGTTCCTCAGTTCCTGATGGAATTGGCGATTTGGCTGTGCAGGAAATCAATGTGGAGGTGGTGCTGGGAGTGTAGGACGAGTTGCCGGAGCCTGGATAGCTGGCCACTGCGGGTAGTTGGTGTGTATGTGAGCTGAGTTGTATCTATATGGACAGGTCTCAATTCTGTGATTGGACGCACCACAAACTAGGCACAGGCCTTTTGCGCGTCTACAGTCCTTTATCAAATGTCCATCTCTCTTGCAATGGAAACAGAAATATGGTCTTGGCTGGTTATTGGGTTCTTCAATTCTCCTGGGTTCGAACGATGGCCTGGAAGAGGCTCCTCCTGCCATTTGAGTGGCAGGGCATTTCAAACCGGCAAATTGAGGTATGCCCTTCCTCTTTACTACTGCCTCATATCTTCGGGCAGCCTTCAAAACCAAATCATGGGTTGGGAAATCTCCTGTAGCTAGAGCAGCTTAGATTTCTGGGTCCAACCCTTGCTGAAATCTTCTAGCTCTGATCTCAGCAGTCGGTATGAGATGGGCCGCAAACCGACTGAGCATGGTGAATTCAGCGTCATATTCATCTACTGACTTGGTCTACATTGAACTTTCTTGCAGATGGATGAACTGCTGTTCCATATCAAAGCGGGCAGTCTCAGGGAAGTAATTTTCGTCGAACATGTCTCGGAAAGTCTTCCATTCGATGGGTTGTTCAAGACGTCTTTCTTCCGCCTTCCACTAGTTCCGTGCATTGTCCGTGAGCTGTAATTTTACAACACGAACCCAAGCTATTTCTGGCACTTGTGCTGCTGCCAGATCATCTTCGATACTCTGTGCTCATTCCTCAGCATCCAGTGGGCTCTCCTTTCCTGAGAACTGTTTGGGGGTGAAAAGCCCTGAATTGCTTCACCCTAGGTGCTTCTGCCTCGGGACGGTTCATTAATAGAGCAGTCTGCTGCTGCTGTCCCTCCAGGAAGCTACGGATCGTCTCAAGTAAAACCGTCTACTCGTTGAGCGGAGCAGGGACGATAGGTGTGAGTGGTAGTGGTGGAGGTGTGTTATTGACATTGGTGCAGGCGTTGTTTGCGGAATCCATAACCTTGAAGAAAAATTTGGGTTAGGACAGATTCAAAGTATATGATTCAAAGAATATGAAATGATAAGATTCAAGGAGTATGAATTGTAAAGAATGTTTTAGTTGCTGGTTCTTGTGTTATATTGCTTAGGTTGTTCACGCAGAACAGAATTGCATGGTAGTGTTCCATACAGCTCTGACCTGCATGGGCCGCTAACAAAACTTGTCACGCCCCGCTTCCCAGTGTATGGCGAAGGGGACGCGACGAGGCCACTACGTATTTACTCTGAAGTAAATACGCTAAGTGCATCTAAGCAATATAAATAAAAATGCACAAGAGACAAAGACGGTAGGTATAACTGAACAACAACTTTATTTATTAAAATTCTTTTGTACAATGCATGGAAAAGTAAATACATCTGAATGAAAGCAATGCCTAAACAGTAGCATAACAGAAATGAAAAGTACTGGAAAAAAATGTGTACAATGAAGCTAGAGCTCTGGATCGTAGGCAAGCTGATCCAAGTCCTCGCTGATAGGCTCGATCTCCTGAGTGTCCATATCACCTGACAACATTCCAAGAAAGAAAGAGAAGGAATGTCATCAGCGAACAATCGCTCGGTAAGTCCAAAAAATAAGGGAGAAGTAGAAAAGACAAAGAGTAAGAGAGAGTGTAGCTTTTAAAGTTGTATTATATTGTTATACCGTTGTATTCATTAACGATGTTGTTTGTAGCTTGGTATAAAGGAATGCCAGTGTATACGAGAGGAGTCTCTATATGTTAGAGACTAGGGCAAATGGAAGTACAAGGCTCCGTCGATAATACCACGGAACAACGATATGGATGTAATTACGTCTTATGGTTGCTGTCTCATGCCACTTCTAACACCTTCCGTACCAATCTACCCCTTAAACCCCGCGATATCTTATTTGTATTGTTTGTGTTGTATTGTAACTTGTATTATCTTGTATAGATGGATGACTTGCTGAAACCGTGATATCAGTAAATGGATGTAACTGGAGAATCATGTAAATGGAAGTATATCCATGGTTCGGTTCAGTCAATACGGATTGAATAGATTGAATATATGTATTCAGGGATTCATGTTGAATTGTAGATTGTAGATTGTACTTGAATTATATTCAAGTCAGATTATTTATAATAAGACTCAGTCTGTGTCAGAACAATTAGAAAAGAAATTGAAGTCCTGAATTAGGTTTTAATGTTTTCGGTAATCGCTGCACATGGGCGGCAGGATTTGTGTCTTTTTTCAAAGACGATTACCGTGTTGATAACACCGTTGTTAAGTTTTCTATCTTAGATAGGCAAGCACCCACTTCTCCGGCTCCCTGAGGCTCAAGAGATTGGTCTTGCTTAAACCTATAATTACTAGGGTCCTTAGGGTAATTTATAGAACTTGAGGAGTTTTTATGTAAAAATACTTTTGTATAATTTTCAAAATACACCCCAAATATTTAATTATCCTCTTTAGATTTGTCATAATGTAGATTTTATTATTGTGATAACCTAATTTCATAATATATGGTATTTAATTGTAATATTGAACTTGTATGGAATTCATGGTAATTTAATGTAAAGTGATTCTTGGGATTTTAGAAAAAGTTGGAATATGCATATTATCACAAAATAGATATTTTAATGATACATGTATACATATTTATATAAAAATAATTTTAATATATATTATATTTCTAGAAATCTTATTTTCTTAAGATATTTGTATTTTAAATTTTTCGAGACCGAATGCTCCTTGCGAAGGTCTGCATCTCACACTACTAAGTCCAGGGATGTGTGATAATCCGCACCATCCCAGTCGGGTTCTCTAAAATGGGTTGTAGTGGCGCTTTGCAAAGATTTATAAAAAATATGAATTCTTATAGAAAACGGTTTTAATAGTTAGTGGTATTTATATGTAACGTTTCGTTTTCCAGTATTCTATGTTCCCGAAAGGTAATATGCTATATTGCATATGAGTGTGTGAGGAGGTAGGTCATTATCTCGTGATCTACTTAAAGGTATAGCAAGATTTTGATGTTTTAAATGTCGGAATTAAACTACATGGTATTTTAGTGAAAAAATACGATAACAATTGAAATAGAAATTCTTTTGATATGGAACTTGTTCAATATGACTTGTTAATGTTTAATAGTCAACATGTAAGGGTTTAGTATGATTGTATTTAAGAAAAAGTGAGATTTTTAGGAAGAACCGAATCGGACATCGGATTAACTCCGATTCCGTCGGGTTTTATTAAAAGAAGTTTTAAGACTAGAGAATAGAAGAAGGATGTGGGACTTACAGGTTTTCAGATTAGAGGCGAGGAAGAGGGAACGGTAGAAGGTGCCGGTGCGTCATTTCGTCATCGGGAGCTCCTAGGGTCGTCGTCGGAATTTCGCCGGAGCTTCGCCCTTCGCTAACTCCAAATGTACACTAAACTTCTAGGGATTTCTTGAGAGTTTTGATCAGTATTTTAGAGTGAGGGGTGTGTGTTTAGGGGTTGTATTTATAGGGTAAGGCTAGGGTTTAGGGTAGGTGAAAGGTAAAATGAAAATTTTATTAAAATGTATTAAAATGGAGTAATTAGGGTTTTAAAGGGGCTCTGTTACTGATCCAAGAAAATTAAGTGTGCGGGGGTACTGGGGAGATGAAGAGGCAGACTTTTCATGTTGGGAACTTGGCAGTCCGGCCGAGTCCGGCCGGCGACGGCGGCCCGAGTCGGCCGAGCTGCTGGCCGATTTGGCCGATTTGGCCGATTTCGGCCGAGTCATGGGTGCCTCGTACTCCTCGTCAGTTGGGTATACTCCTGGGACAGTTTGTTTTATTAGTGTAGTGGGGTTTTTACGAGTTATACACATGTAAACCCTTAGACTTCTAAAAGTTTAAAATAAAACAATATTAAAAATAATGTAGGGTATAGGATTTGAACTCTGGTGGCTTGGTTCAGCAGTGCAAGGTCTTACCAGTGAGCTACAAGCTCCTTCTTGCTATTAAAAAGGAAAAAAAAACTTATAACTTGTGCTCAGGTAAAAATACCCTTTTCTGTATTTTTTGAAAAAAAAATTGTAAAGAAAGTTGTACAGAAAGTTTGGGGTTGTTACAGATCTAGTTGGGTTTCTCATCCACCTGAGAGATACTACGGTTTTCTCATAAACGGTGGGAGCGAGGATTGCATCATGGAAATAATGACCCAACTAGTTTCGTGCAGGCCATCACGAGTGGGGGCTCTGTGAAATGGCTGGATGCTATGCGATCTGAGATGGAATCCATGTACACCAACAAAGTGTTGACTTTGGATGTTACTCCTTAAGGGGTAAAACCCATCGGGAGCAAGAGCATCTTTGAGAAAGTTTATTTGGTGTAGATGGAAAAGTTGAGACTTTCAAAACTATGATTAAGTCCATCAGGATCCTACTTACCATTGCTGCATACCATGACTACGATATTTGGCAGACTGCACGTCAATACCGCTTTTCTAAACGGTGATTTATAAGAGAGCGTGTATATGATACTGCTAGAGGGCTTCGTAGACAGTGGGAGCAGCGGAAGCATATGCAAGCTGCTTAAATCCATCTACGGGCTAAAGCAGGCATCACGAAGATGGAACATCTGTTTTAATGAAGCTGTCAAAGAGTTTGACTTCATCAAAAAGGTAGATGAACCATGTATAAGTAAGAAGGTTGTAGAGAGTATGGTTGTCTTCCTCGTATTGTACATGAATGACATACTCTTGATAGGAAACGATGTTCCTATGCTATACTTGGTCAAGCTCCTCTTATCATATAGGTTCTCCATGAAAGATCTAACTGATACCTCCTACATCCTGGGGATATAGATCTTTAGAGATAGATCTAAACAGATTTGGGATTGTCCCGATCCAGGTATATAGACACCATACTAAAGGGGTTTAGTATGGATGATTCTAAGAGTGGTAATGTACCCGCTTGTTCAGGAATCACTCTCTCCAAAGAGATGTCTCTCGAGTCTAATTTGGAGAGGGCTCGCATGCATTGAATGCCCTATGCTTTGGCAGACGGGTCAATCATGTATGCGTGTTATATACCAGACCAGATGTAGTTTACTCACTAGGTGTAGTGAATAAGTATCGAAAAGATCTTTGGGAAAACCACTGGACATCTGAAGAACATTCTTAAGTGTTTGAGAAAAACTAAAGATATGTTCTTGGTGTATGGTAATGGTGAACTCCAGATGGAGTCCTTTACCGATTCGAGCTTCCAGAGTGATAAAAACGACTGAAAGTCAGTCCCGGGTTTTGTCTTTACTCTCAGTGGAGGGACGGTATGTTGGAAGGGTTCCAAGCTGTATACCGTAGCAGACCCGTTGATAAAGGCTAATTACATCGCTACCAATGATACTGCCAAAGAGGTTGTCTGGATGAATAAGTTCATATGATGAACTTGGTTCCCACCATTGGGCATCCAGTACCTGTGTATTGGGATGACAATGGAGCTGTGGTTTTGGCTTAGGAACCCCGTTTCCGTCAGTGATCCAGACATATTCTTAGACAGTATTACCTGATCAGGGAGATAGTTGATCTCCGGGAGATCGAGGTCAGGAAAGTTGACACAGAGGATAACATAGCGGATCCACTCACCGAGGCCATCCCCCAGATGCTATTTGAGAGACTTTTGGGACGTTGGGTATGAGATACAACAATAACTGGCCTTAGTTCAAGTGGGAGATTGTTAGTAATATGTATGCCCTAAAGGCCATTATTAATGATATAGTAGATGCTTAGACATATATATAAAGGACTTTCTTGCTCGACATGATAGTATGCTATAAGGTTACCTTTATCTTAACATGTAGACTGGTATTTATACTGTCTGTCTCTTACATGTTGATAAAGCCCTTAGGATATATACTTGACTATCAGGATTATGATGAAATCATACTAGTAGGGCCAGGGTGGTCCATAAGTATATCCTTTAATCTGTTCCTAGTCGTGGGAATATTGAGAGACTAGGAACAGATTAAAGGATGTACTTTTGGACCACCATGGCCCCACTAGTATGATCTCATCATAATCCTTGTAGTCAAGTACATATCCTAAGGGACAGACAGTAAAAAACCAATCTACATGTTAAGATAAAGGTAACTTGATAGCATACTATCATGTCGAGCAAGAAAGTCCTATATATATATGTCCAAGCATCCACTATATTATCAATAATGGTCTATAGGGTATACATATTACTAACAAGTTGGGGTCTGGCGTTATCCACCCCTAGATCCAATATACGATACTCTTTAACGAAGAGACCGGACTGTACGAAGATTGTCACATTCAGACTCAGTAGGGTAAGGACGCACTTGATTGTCGACGCCCCTTTCGACAACTACCTGGGTAGCCGTTACGTACAGCTAGTGTCGTTGACGTGTTTGTGGTTAAACCCACTGCCAGCGTATTTTCGAATCTTTAGATTCCCACACAGAAGGTTTTCCTGGTTCATACGACAGATGTAAGAGCCGTACGGTGGTACGTGCAGGGGGTCCGATTAAATACGTGTACGCGATACACGGACTTTAATCGGACGATTGATAATACTAGCCGGCTTATGATTAAGCCGAATTATTAAATCAGGTTTTGATTTAATAATTTATATATGTATTTTGATACATGTATTTTAGTATTATTGTTCACTATTTATTTTCTCTCTTTGGTGCTATTTGCATTTTTATACGGATACACGTATATGTAGCGATACATATACCAGGTGAAGTATTCCGTATTTGTACGGCAATACTTCTAGAAGAAGGACACCTCATATTTAATTTTCTATTTAGAAAATTAAATGGGAAATGAGGTGTAAAGTTAGAGACAATGAAGCATGGCTACAACATTGTAGAGAGGCATGGTTTTCTTTTAAAAATGATTAATCATTTGGGTGCACTATTCATGTATGGTTGAGGAAGAGCAAGCCATGCTCACTCTCTTGACTTGATGTTTTTCTTGACTTCCTCACTTGAGCTCCATTGTTCATGCTTCATCTTCTCCTGCTCCTTTTTCTTCTTGCTCCCATATTTGAGCAAGATTCCAGAGAGAAAAATTTAGTGGAGTATTCCTACATCACCGACCATCCAAACCTAGCAACTTTGGGTCGTCGGTTTGAGCCTTCTCCGCGTTCCCTCTGGTGGATCGTCTTCGGTAAGGGTGGTCAATTTTCAAGCGCGATCCCGGCAGCTACGAGCTTGGAGGGGTCTTCCACAATTGGGAGGACACACGACAAGGTTGTATTTCTCAAACCTTGAATGTTTAAGATTTCTAGTTTAGGGTGTTTGGATTGATTCTTGGGTTTGAGCGTCCGGTGCCCGCAAAAAGTTTTTGTTTTCGCTTCCGTCTCAGCCGCAGCCTCTGCGGCACGGGTGTCGGATCCCAACATGGTATCAGAGCTACCGAAACACCATAAACTAGTGTTTGACGATGCTTCAAATTTCAAAACCGAAAACTCCATTTTAAAAACCCAGTTTCTGTTCGAAATATTTTTGGTCTCTAAATTTTATTTTAAACAAGTGCAGAAGCTTACTCTAGACTAGACAGTGACACACAATGAAAACGAGCGGCTTTGATCATGATTGGACCGGAGAGAATGTTGTTTGGACTGGCCTCACCTTTTACTATCCACTTCAGGAGCTCGTTTTCATGCCGTGTGCTGGGTTTTGTAAATTGGTATTTTTGGTGTTGTTTGATTTTTTCCAGATTTCTATTTGTATCATCTTAGATTTGGGACAACTCGGGAGTTTTAAAAACTTGAAACTTTTGCATCGTCGGTATCTGTGATGTTGTATTTGTGTTGCTGAACGTCGTCTAATTGCTATATGTTCATTTAGACGGGGTTACATATATTCTGGTGTTGCTTGCTTCTGTGGTTATATATATATCTGGTTATGGTTTGTGCGGATTGTCGTGATGGATAGCCTTGTGTGCAATGTTAGATGTACAATTCAGATTCATTTGTATATTCGTTATTGCGGGACGAGCGCCCGACATGTGGATTGCCGTCACTGCAAGTTTGTATATTCTTTTATTGGAGCACGACCGGGTTGAGGTCGATGTCGCCGTTGTATATATATTTTCTTTTATGTACTAGGATTACCCCACGGAGAAGTGCTCGAATAGCCAGGTTCTAGAGGGCAACGGGCTCGCATCTCATGGCGTTGAGATCGGGGGGAGGCCTTACTCTAGAATTGGAGGGCCATTCACCACACTCGTAGGGGGTATAGGTTGACCCACGGAGGGGTGCTCAAGTTACCGGATTCCGTGAAGTGCTGGGTAGCCCATTCACTTTGTTGATTGGGGTTGCCTCACTTTGGGAATTGGCGGGTAACTTGCTGCACTCGTAGGGGTCTAGGATCTTCATTGCACTGGCTATCCATATGACCGGGAAACGTCGCGTTTCATTTATGGCTCAAATGAAACGCGGGGCTCCTAGATTATCTGCTCTTCCATATTGTTGTTCGCATGCTTATGATGATTTTTATCTGCCTGCGATGACTATTATCTGCCTGCGATGTTGATATATATATATATACATATATATATTATATTTGGTAGATACTTCTATATGTTTTTGCATCCGCGCTAGTTCAGCCCCCGCTCTACCGTTAGTTAAGTAACCTAACGGTGTATGACGGGGCCCCGTGGCGAATGCGGATAGCATATAAAAAGCATGTTATTTTGGTTGTTTCTTTTGTGGCGTGGAAACATAAAATGATGGGAGCGCATTATCTGAATAATGCAAGGAAAAATAAATCTAAATGATGTTGTCGGAACCAATTTTAAAACTACTCGGTTTTCTTCAAAACTTATAGTCGTATTCTTTTGCTTTGCATAGAGGTATTCGGTTCGGAATATCCCGCACCTCATTCTATGAGGGAAGAGCCTTGATCCCTTCACTGGTAGTTCGCTCTTAAAAAAAAGTTTATGTTACTAGTTTTAAAAAGCGGAGCTTAAGCCACACCATTTCAAAGCCACTCGAGTTCCTTCAACGATATCAAGTTCATTACGTTAATGGTTTTTTGCTAAAAACCATCCGTAGCCCTCCGTCATTTCAGACGGGTAGCACCTAGTATTCATGCTATGTTTGTTGGCCTTCGTCAAGGCATAGTGTATGGTAGCTATGTGTTACTTTTCTATTGCATGGATATGCATTAATTTAGGACAGTCGTACAGCCTTGTTGCCTTCGTCAAGGGCGAGTACAGGTGGGTTTAGATTAATCAGGACAATGACGGGTAGAACTTGACTTGCGACTTATGATTTGTTGGCCTTCGTCAAGGTCATAAGTTGCTTGGGGCAAAAATCATATCGGGAGTTTCAAACATACGGGAAACTTGCCAGGCATGCGCATACCTTCTGGAGTGTGGTGACTTGAGTGGATTCCGTCAGGTTATTACATGATGATAGTTGAGTCCCGATTCCTACTGATGAGTACGTATTACTCCTCAGGAGATTTTCACTTAAATGATCCCGACTAGTTTTCCTTTTAGGATTTGAAGGAGAATTCGAGGAAACAGTGGGAGCCATCTTGATCAGATAAAGTGATAACCAATCTGATCTTGATAGAGTGCACGCAGAGAGTTTCTTTTCTCTCTCTCTGGTACAGTGTAACAACTCCAATTTTAGTGTACAAAAATTTGTTTAAAAGTTAATTTATACTTGGGGTATTTGCATTTCCTGTGAGTACTATAAATAATTGTTTTGCTTTTTAATAGCAAGAAGGAGCTTGTAGCTCATTGGTAAGATCTTGCACTACTGATCCAAAGCACCAGAGTCCAAATCCTATCAGCCACATTATTTTTAATATTGTTTTATTGTAAATTTTTTAGAACTCCAAGGGTCTACACATGCATAACTCGTAAAAACCCCACGTCACATATAAAAAAAACTGTCCCAGGGGGTAAACCAAGCGACGACGGACCTTTGACGGCGAGCCCCGGCGTGAATCGGCCGGCGACTCGTCCGACTCGGCCCGCCGCCGCCGGCCGAACTCGGTCAGATCGCCGAGTTGTCAACATGAAAGTTCTGCCTTTTGGCCTCCCCATTATTGCTGTATACTTTAAATTTTCTGCATATTAACAGAGCTTTTTAAAACTCCATCAAACCATTTATTAATACAAAATTTAATATTTTTCTCACACCCTTTCACCTACCCTAACCCTAATCTTATCCTATAAATACCATCCCTAAACACACACCCCTCACTCCCAAATCATGTCCAAAACTCTCAAGAAAACTCTCTAGAATTTTGTGTACAAGTAAAGTTAGCGAAGGGTGAAGCTCCGACAATTTTCTGACGACGACTCTAGGAGTTTCCGGCGACGAAACAACGCACCGGCAAATTCAACTTCCTCCTCTCCCTCTTCTCTAACCTAACAACAAGTAAGTCCTTCCTCCCCCTTCTCTATTCCATTCTAAAAATTTGTAAAACTAAAACCCGACGGAAGCGAAGTTAATCTGAGTTCCGATTCGGTTTTCTTTAAAAATTACAATTTTCATTAAACGCAACCATTCCAAACTCTTATATCTTGACTATTAATCATTAACAAAACAAGTTGAGCAAGTTTCATTGCAAAATATTTCATTTTGTAACTTTTACCGCTCTTTTTCAGAAAAATATCATGTAGTTTAGCTTCGACTTTAAAACATCATAATTTTTGCTATATTTTTAGATAGATCATGAGGTAATGACCTACCTCTTCACAACACTCATATGCAATATAACACAATACCTTTCGGGAACATAGAATACGGGAATACGAATTTACAATTAAATACATTTTACTATTAAAACCGTTTTCTACAAGATTACATATTTTTACAAATCTTTGTAAAGCGCCGCTACAACCCATTTTGGGGAACCTTACTGGGATGGTGCGGATTATCTCACATCCCTGGGCTTAGTAGTGCGAGATTCAGACCTCCGCAAGGAGCATTCGGTCTTGAAGGATTTAAAAATACAAATATCTTAAGAAAAATGAGATTTCTAGAAAAATAATAAATTAAAATTATTTTATATAAATAAATATATCATCAAAATATCTATTTTTGATATAATATAAATATTCCAACTTTTCTATATCAAAAGAATCACTTTACACGAAAATACCATGAAATTCCATACAAGTTCAATACTTTACAATTAAATACCATATATTATGAAAAATAGGTTTATCTCACTAGAAATGTAACATATATAAAATCTACATCTATGAGAACTCTAAAGACGATAATTAAATACTTGAGATGTATTTTGTATACTATACAAAATAATTTTGCCATAAAACCCCCCTTAAGTTTTATAAATTACAATAAGGACCCTGGTAAACATAGGTTTAAGCGGGACCAGTCTCTTGAGTCTCATGGAGCCGGAGATATGGGTACTTGCCTATCTAAGGTAGACAACTTAACAAACGGTGTTATCAACACGGTAATTGTTTTTGAAAAAGACACAAATCCTGCCGCCCATATGCAGCGGTTACCGATAACACCAAAACCTAATTCAGGACTTCAATTTCTTTTCTAATTGTCTGACTCAGACTGAGTCTCATTATAAATAATCTGACTTGAATATGATTCAAGTACAAACTACAATTCAATATGAATCTATGAATCCATATATTCAATATATTCAATCTATTCAATCTGTATTGACCGAACCAAATCATGGATATACTTCCATCTACATGATTCTCCAGTTACATCCTTGTTACTGATATTATGGTTTCGGCAAGTCATCCATTTATTACAAGACAATACAATTTACAATACAACTATACAATCAAGATATCGCGGGGTTTCTAAGGGGTAGATTAGTATAGAAGGTGTTAGAAGTGGCACGAGACTGCAAGATTTAAGACACCTAACCTGTATTCCGTTGCTGTTGTACCGTGGCATAACGGTTCCTTGTACATTCCGTTCACCTTAGTCTCTAGTCTACTGAGACTCTTCCCGTATACACTGGCATCTTTTTGTACCAAGCTACAAACAACAGCGTTAACAATATAATACAACTTTAAAAGTTGCACACACTCTCTCTGTCTATTCTATTTCTCCCTTATCTTTGGGACTTATCGAGCGATTGTTCGCTGACGACATTCCTTCTCTTTCTTCTTTGGAATATTGTCAGGTGATCTAGACACTCAGGAGATTGAGCCCACCGGTGTAGACTTAGACCAGCTAGCCTACGACCCTGAGCTTTAGATTCATTGTACACATTTACTTTCAGTACTTTTCATTTCTGTTATGCCACTGTTTAGGCATCACTTTATCCCATGTATTTACTTTTCCATGTATTGTTTAGATACGCTTAGCATATTTACTTCAGAGTAAATACGTACCAGCCTCGTCGCATCCTCTGCCAGTACACTGGGAAGCGGGGCGTGACAGGTTTTGTTGGTGGCCCATGCAGGTCAGATTTGTATAGAATCTTACCATGCAGTTCAGCTCTGCGTGGACAACTTAAGCAATATAACACAAGAACCAGCAACTAAAATATTCTTTACAATTCATATTCCTTGAATCTTATCATATACTTTGAATCTGTCCTAACCCAATTTTTCATTCAAGGTTATGGATTTCCCAAACAATACCAGCACCAATTTCAACAACACTCCACCACCACTACCAATCACACCTGCCGTCCCTGCTCCGATCAACGAGCAGACGGTTCTACTTGAGTCAATCCGCAGTCTCCTAGAAGGACAGCAGCAGCAGACTGCTCTTTTAATGAACTGTCCAGAGGCAGAAGCACCTGGGGTGAAGCAATTCAGGGCTTTGCACCCCAAACAGTTTGCAGGAAAGGAGAGCCCACTGGAAGCTGAGGAATGGGCTCAGAGCATCAAAAATGATCTGGCAGTGGCACAAGTGCCAGAGATAGCTTGGGTCCGTGTTGCGAAGCTGCAGCTTACGGACAATGCACGGGTCTGGTGGAAGGCGAAAGAAAGCCGTCTTGATCAACCCATCGAATGGAAGACTTTCCGCGACATGTTCGACGCAAAGTACTTCCCCGAGACTGCCAGGTTCGACATGGAACAACAGTTTATCCATCTGCAACAGGGTTTAATGTGGACCAAGTCAGTAGATAAATATGACGCCGAGTTCACCATACTCAGTCGGTAAGATATGTCTCACTAATTCGAATTTTCAATAAATCACATACCACACAGCTAACACAATACTTTAACAGATTTGCGGCACACCTGATACCGATGGATGAGATCAGAGCCCGTCAATTTCAATAAGGTTTGGCTTCGGAGATCTAGGCTGCACTAGCCACAGGAGATTTTCCGACTCATGAATCGGCTCTGAAAGCTGCCCACCGTTATGAGGCAGTGGTAAAGATGAGAGGCAGATCTCAATCTGCTGGAGTTAACGCCCTGCCAACCAGATGGTAGGAGGAGCCTCATCAAGGCTATCTTTTGTGCTAAGGAGACCGGGAGTACCGAACAACAGGCCCAGCGAGCCTTTTGTACCTACTGCAAGAGAGTTGGATATATGATGAAAGATTGTCGGAGAGCCAACCGTCTTTGCTTAGTCTGTGGCTCAGCTACTCATGATATTGGGTCTTGTCCCCAAACACAAAACCCAGTTGCTGCATTCAGGACAGCAATCACTTATCAGCAGAGACTAGCCTTTCAAGCACTTGATCCAAGACTTGCATTACCTGCTCCACCACCTAAAGGACCACCGACTGCACCTCCTCCTCGCCAGTTCCATCAAGCTCAACGGAACGTTACGAGGAATACTCCTCGGGCCAGGAGGAATGTACCACAGCGACAGGCTTTCACGATAACCGTGGAAGAAGCTGAGACCACTGGCTAAGTTATCACTGGTAACCCTTCCTTCTCAAACTTTTCCTTTCAGTCTTAATACCTATCCACATATTTTCCTATACCTAAAACATATCCCACACACCTTAAGTACAATCTTAGTAGCCTCACTTCCTGCACTAGCACTCTTCGATACTGGAGCATCTCACTGCTTTATGTCGCAACGGTTCGTCCGAACTCATGCGATTCCAGTCACACCGCTTGTATCCAGTTAGAATGTCAGTTCAGGGAATGACGTTCTAAAGGCAACAATAGGATATAGCTTATGTCCAGTAATCGTCTACAGCAGAGAATTCTATGCTGACTTCAAGGTACCGGACATACCGAACTTCGATGTGGTTCTAGGTATGGATTGGCTAGGAACCTTCTATGCTACCATCGACTGTCGTCAAAGGAGGGCAGTGTTCGAGATTCCAGACCATCCGGTCTTCTATTTCAAAAGTGGAGACCGTATCCTGGAGCCAAGTACATACAAGGAGAAGCCAAAGAAGACAGTAATTGCAGCAACTCAAGAAGAGGAAGAATCAAAGCCAGATGTGGTTCGAGAGTTCGACGATGTGTTTCCTGACGATATATCAGGTTTGCCTCCCAATCGAGCTCTTGAATTCAGCATTGATTTAGTACCAGGAGCACAACCGGTGATCAAAGCACCTTATCGATTAAGTCCGGAAGGTTTGAAGGAAGTCCGAACTCAGTTGGACGAATTATTGGTGAAAGGATGGATTCGTCCCAGCACTTCAAGTTGGGGATCACCAGTACTGCTTGTGAAAAAGAAGGAAGGTTCATATCGAATGTGCATTGATTATAGAGCCTTGAATGCAGTCATAATAAAGAACAAGTATCCGCTACTGCGCATCGACAATTTATTCGATCAGCTAAGTGGATCTTGTGTTTTCTCTAAACTAGATCTTCGTTCAGGTTATCATCAAGTAAAGGTCAAGAAAGCTGATATTCATAAAACGGCCTTCAGAACTCGCTATGGACATTACGAATTTCTTGTGATGCCATTTGGAGTGACCAACGCACCAGCAATATTCATGAACCTGATGAATCAAGTTTTCCGAGAGTACTTAGACAGGTTCGTTGTCATCTTCATCGATGACATCCCGGTGCATTCTAAGAGTCAGAAGGAATATGCCGAGCATCTACGAATTGTCTTGGAAACTCTACAACAACATCAACTCTACGCTAAGTACAGCAAGTGCGAGTTTTGGTTAGATCAAGTTAGTTTTCTTGGATATATCGTATCAGGCGAAAGAATCTTTGTGGATCCAGCGAAAGTTTCAGCAGTAAGCGAATGGCCGACACCAAAGTCAGTGAAGGACATTCGGAGTTTCTTGGGTCTAGCTGGATATTACAGAAGGTTCATTGAAGGCTTTTCGAAGATAGCAACACCCCAGACCAAGCTCACACGTAAAGATGAAGAATTTGTGTGGTCAGAAGCCTGTGAACACGCTTTCGTATAACTCAAGTCAAGGTTGACATCGGCGCCTATTCTCGTTATACCGGACCAATCTGGAGGTTCCGAAGTGCACCGTGATGCATCCGGTAAGGGATTAGGATGCGTTCTACATCAGCACGGTAAAGTTGTGGCTTATGCTTCAAGATAGTTGAAGATTCATAAGCGCAATTATCCGATGCATGATTTAGAATTGGCACCCATCATCTTTGCTCTCAAAATTTGGCGCCATTATCTTCTTGGTGAGCGAGTGAACATATACACAGATCACAAGAGTCTGAAATATGTGTTTACTCAGAAAAAACTTAATATGCGGCAGAGACGATGGTTATAACTCATAGCGGACTTTGACATCAACCTACAATATCACCCAGGGAAGGTGAATGTGGTACCTGATGCCCTTAGTCGCCAACCATTATCAATGAATCTCACCGCTCAGTGGAAGCTTCAACAAGACTTGCATCAGATGGAGATTGAAGTAGTCATGCCAGGTAACGATTCAAGTTTGATGAATTTACAAGTTCAATCTACCATTGTCAATCAGATCAAGGCAGCTCAAGCAAGTGATGCTAAGTTGCAAAAGATCAGAGAACAAATGGAGAATGGACTCAGAACAGACTTCATCATCCATGAAGACGGATTTTTGAGATACGACAGCAGATTATATGTACCAAAAGGTTCTGTTCGGGAAGAGTTAATGAAAGAAGCTCACAGCTCTCCCTACTAAGTACACTCTGGAGGTACAAAGATGTACAAACATCTACGTCAGAATTACTGGTGACATGGAATGAAGCGTGAAGTCGCCAGAAGCGTCGCGAAATGCTTGGTGTATCAGCAAGTAAAGGCTGAACATCACAGGACTGCTGTATTACTTCAACCGTTACCAATCCCAGAATGGAAGTGGCAACATATCACCATGGATTTTATGACTGCACTCCCTCGCAGTACAAAGGGTAACGATGCGGTATGAGTCATTGTGAATCGACTCACAAAGTCGGCTCACTTCATCCCATTTCAAGTTGGCCAATCAACCGAGACATTAGCAAAGAAGTACATGGAGGTAAGAATCTACTTAAGATTTAAACTCTTCAAATATGTACTATCTCTGATACCCATGAACTCATACAGGAAATCGTGAGACTTCATGGAGTACCGGTCTGCATTGTCTCCGATCGTGACATCAGGTTCCGATCGCAATTTTGGCAGAGTCTGCAAGCGAGCTTGGGAACAAGTCTAAACTTCAGCACGGCTTATCATCCACAAACTGATGGTCAGTCTAAGCGAACTATTCAGATCTTGGAGGATATGCTCAGAGCATGTATGTTGGACTTCAAAGGATCGTGGGAAGATCACCTACATCTTATGGAGTTTTCATACAACTACAGCTACCAAGCAAGCATAGGAATGACACCTTTTGCAGCGCTCTATGGAAGTAAGTATCGATCGCCATTAAGTTAGGATGATATCGGAGATAGAGAACTCCTTAGACCTGAGATGATAATAGCAACTGTTGATGTGGTTCGTACTATCAGGGAAAGAATGCGCATAGCCCAAGACCGACAGAAGCACTGGGCTGATGCAAATTGATGTCACTTGGAGTTTCAACCAGGAGATCACGTATTCTTAAAGATATCTCCGAATCGTGGAGTGATCCGATTTGAAATACGGGGTAAGCTAAGTCCAAGATACATTGGACCGTTCGATATACTCGAACGAGTCGGTGAAGTGGCATACCGCTTGGCACTTCCACCTTCATTGGAAGGAGTGCATAATATGTTCCACATATCCTAACTCAGAAGGTATGTGAGTGACCCCAGCCACATTCTCGATCATTCCGAGCTCACTGTACATCCTGATTTATCTTGTGAGCAACAACCTGTGGAGATCCTGGACAGAAAAGTGAAGTAACTTCGGAACAAGGAAGTCAACTTGGTTCGAGTGATGTGGAGAAAAGACACACCAGCAGAATCGACTTGGGAAAGGGAAGATGAGATGCGTGCAAGACACCCCCACCTATTTGTAAACTAGTCCTTAAAATAAAATTTGTAAATTTCGAGGACGAAATTTTTGTAAGGAGGGTAGACTGTAACAACTCCAATTTTAGTGAACAAAAATTTGTTTAAAAGTTAATGTATACTTGGGGTATTTGCATTCCTGTGAGTACTATAAGTAATTGTTTTGCTTTTTAATATCAAGAAGGAGCTTGTAGCTCATTGGTAAGATCTTGCACTATTGATCCAAAGCACCAGAGTTCAAATCCCATCAGCCACATTATTTTTAATATTGTTTTATTGTAAATTTTTTAGAAGTCCAAGGGTTTACACGTGCATAACTCGTAAAAACCCCATGTTACATATAAAACAAATTGTCTCAGGGGGTAAACCAAGCGACGACGGACCTTTGACGGCGAGCCCCGGCCTGACTCGGCCTGAATTGGCCGGCGATTCGGCCGACTCGGCCCGCCGCCAGCGGCCGAACTCGGTCAGATCGCCGAGTTGTCAACATGAAAGTTCTGCCTTTTAGCCTCCCCATTACCCCTGTATACTTTAAATTTTCTGCATATTAACAGAGCTCTTTAAAACTCTATTAAACCATTTTTAATACAAAATTTAATACTTTTCTCACACCCTTTCACCTACCCTAACCCTAATCTTATCCTATAAATACCACCCCTAAACACCCCCTCACTCCCAAATCCTGTCCAAAACTCTCAAGAAAACTCTCTAGAATTTTGTGTACAAGTGAAGTTAGTGAAGGACGAAACTCCGGCAATTTTCTGATGACGACTCTAGGAGCTTCCGGCGACGAAACGACGCACCGGAAAATCCTACTTACTCCCCTCCCTCTTCTTTAACCTAAAAACAAGTAAGCCCCTCCCCCCTTCTCTATTCCATTCTAAAAATTTGTAAAACTAAAACCTGACGGAAGCGAAGTTAATACGACTTCCGATTCGGATTTCTTTAAAGAGTACAATTTTAATTAAACAAAACCATTTCAAACTCTTACATCTTGACTATTAATCATTAACAAAACAAGTTGAGCAAGTTTCATAGCAAACTATTTTATTTTGTAACTTTTACCGCTCTTTTTCAGAAAAATACCATGTACTTTAGTTTCGACTTTAAAACATCATAATTCTTGCATACCTTTAGATAGATCACGAGGTAATGACCTATCTCTTCACAACACTCATATGCAATATAGCACAATACCTTTCGGGAACATAGAATGCGGGAATACGAATTTACAATTAAATACCTTTTACTATTAATACCGTTTTCTACAAGATTACGTATTTTTACAAATCTTTGCAAAGCGCCGTTACAACCCATTTTGGGGAACTCTACTCGGATGGTGTGGATTATCGCACATCTCTGGGCTTAGTAGTGCGAGATTCATAATTCCGCAAGGAGTATTCGGTCTCGAAGAATTTAAAAATACAAATATCTTAAGAAAAATGAGATTTCTAGAAAAATAATAAATTAAAATTATTTTATATAAATAAATATATCATCAAAATATCTATTTTTGATATAATATAAATATTCCAATTTTTCTATATCAAAAGAATTACTTTATATGAAAATACCATGAAATTCCATACAAGTTCAATACTTTACAATTAAATACCATGTATTATGAAAAATAGGTTTATCTCACTAGAAATGTCACATATATAAAATCTACATCTATGAAAACTCTAAAGACGATAATTAAATACTTAAGGTGTATTTTGTAAACTATACAAAATTATTTTTACATAAAACCCCCTCGAGTTTTATAAATTACAATAAGGACCCTGGTAAACATAGGTTTAAGCGGGACCAGTCTCTTGAGCCTCAAGGAGCCGGAGATATGGGTGCTTGCTATCTAAGGTAGACAACTTAATCAACACGGTAATCGTCTTTGAAAAAGACACAAATCCTGCCGCCCATGTGCAACGGTTACCGATAGCACCAAAACATAATTCAGGACTTCGATTTCTTTTCTAATTGTCTGACTCGGACTGAGTCTCATTATAAATAATCTGACTTGAATATGATTCAAGTACAAACTACAATTCAACATGAATTCATGAATCCATATATTCAATATATTCAATCTATTCAATCTGTATTGACCAAACCGAACCATGGATATACTTCC
Source organism: Agapanthus africanus (assembly GCA_030015575.1). Taxonomy (NCBI): domain Eukaryota; kingdom Viridiplantae; phylum Streptophyta; class Magnoliopsida; order Asparagales; family Amaryllidaceae; genus Agapanthus; species Agapanthus africanus. Next base: position 408,684,320 of record CM057338.1, read on the forward strand.
ATCTACATGATTCTCCAGTTACATCCTTTTTACCGATATCATGGTTTCGACAACTCATCCATCTATTATAAGACAATACAATTTACAATACAACTATACAATCAAGACATCGCGGGATTTCTAAGGGGTAGATTGGTACGGAAGGTGTTAGAAGTGGCACGAGACTGCAAGATTTAAGACACCTAACCTGTATTCCGTTGCTGTTGTACCGTGGCATAATGGTTCCTTGTACATTCCGTCCACCTTATTCTCTGGTCTACTGAGACTCCTCCCGTATACACTGGCATTCTTCTGTACCAAGTTACAAACAACAGCGTTAACAATATAATACAACTTTAAAAGTTACACACACACACTCTCTCTCTCTCTCTGTATATTCTATTTCTCCCTTATCTTTGGGACTTACCGAGCGATTGTTCGTTGACGACATTCCTTTTCTTTCTTCTTTGGAATGTTGTCAGGTGATCTGGACACTTAGGAGATTAAGTCCACCGGTGTAGACTTGGACCAGCTAGCCTACGACCCTGAGCTTTAGATTCATTGTACACATTTACTTTCAGTATTTTTCATTTCTGTTATGCCACTGTTTAGGCATCGTTTTATCCCATGTATTTACTTTTCCATGTATTGTAAAAATATGTGAATAATTAAAGTTGATGTTCAATTATATATTTTGTCTCTTTTTCATTTTTTATTTATATTGCTTAGATACGCTTAGCGTATTTACTTCAGAGTAAATACGTAGCGGCCTCATCGCGTTCTCTGCCCGTACACTGGGAAGCAGGGCGCGACATACAACGACCCATGACTTACCTTAAAAACTCATGAACCGATTTGACCGAATCTTCTTACACCCTTTGGTTTTGGCTTGTCTTGATTCGCAACAAAGTCGTATATATCCCTACTATTTCTACTTTACCCTTTGCATTTCTTTAGAATACGTCGTATTATTACTACGATGATCCATATTGCTTGGAACGACCATCGTATAGTTACATACGAACTCGAAAAAGTTACTTCAGTCGAGGATGGCCATAGGTTCTGAAGAAATTGAATATGATTATTCGGTTGTCTCTTTCCTTTACCTTCTCTCAGATTGCAAGAGCTTCTTGATTAGGAGAGTACACCTGTTACGCTTATTGGATAGTCTTCTTCCAAACCTTAGGCTAGTGCCAAAAGGTAGGGTAGGAAGAAAACCAGTTAGCTCAGGAACGATGTGTAGAAGGTAAGAAATAAAGACATATAAAGGGATTGAAGTGAGGGAAAAGAAAATTGCGATTACTGTTATGAATCTGGATAATGGAAAATGCACTACTAGGAATACCTGACCATCCCCTATGAAACAATTTCATATTTCAGTTTTTCAGTGTATGTGTAATAGAGAACTGTTTTCCCAATCAATTCTGACTCTAGGGTATGTATTTATCAGTTTTGGATTTCACATCTGTACGGTGTTACAGATGATGAATAGGAGTAGAATATTGGGAAATGGGCAATTCGACCCTCAATATTGGAATTCGTTGTAATTGGTGATATTGGATTAAATCGCCTGGTTTTGCCTGACGGCAAACATTTGGTTTTGAATAACCGTTCTTATGCACCAGATTTTAAATGAAATATCTGTACCTTTAGTTTTATAAAGTGAGATATACATTTTGAAAATTGTGTTGTAAACATTTACCTTTATCAGTTGTGGATAAGATAAGGTGCATTGAATAACGGTGTAAGATATTCTTAACCAAGATACAGTTTTCAATTTACAAAACACGGAATTTGAGTTAGTATACTCTTGGAACTTATACATGGAGATGTATGTTGTCCAGTGTCCTTCGGAATAAGGGGTTGGTACTCTTACTTCATTCAGAATTACTTATGAGTTCTCTGGTTTTAGACATGCATTCGTAGTAATGCAAGGTCCAAAGATTTCGAGAAGTTTGTAGATATAAGAATAAAGTAGAAAACTATACGTTGGAAGTATCGGGATTCTTCGAGATGATCGAAAATGTAGATACTTATATTAAGTATTCCTTCATAGTAATATCGAGAACTTGATTCTCTCACAGGTTACTCATCCGTGGACGCGCTCCATGATAAGTAATGCTGTATTGGCCTTTTTCCATTAGATGATATGCACTGGAAATAACTGCATGACTTTTGAATCTGGTTTCATTTAAATTAGTGCCTTGATCCTATATGGATACAGAACATTATCTTCAGGTTGTTAAGATATAGAGTTATCCGGTTTCTGTCTAAAAACAAAATCCGGAAAAACTCGAGACACGCTTCGGTAATGGCGGTTTGTGGATTATCCCAAGCATTAGCTAGGATTTTGTTTCTACCATTTTCAAGATCAATAGTTATATTGTTCTTGACTCACCACATTTTTATAAAGGGATCTTTTTGCAAAAGAAACTAGTGGGGGTATGGTAGAATTGGAAGTGATTCCAGAATTCTACCAACGGTTATCGAAAATTTAGTAGAACCTAAGAATTCAATTGGACTTGACAAACCGTTGGCCGCTCCGCAGATTTTAGTAGGTGACCTCACACACCCGAGAGACACTTCGGTTTTCTTGTAGACGGTGACAGGGAGGTCGGCATCATGGTGATGATGATCCTACTAGTTATCAGTAGGTCATAGGATGTGGTAACTTCCAGATGAACAGATGCTTCATATCCAAGATGGACTCCATGCACTTAAGCAAATTATAGATTTTGGACTTTTCTTGGTGCTCTTGAAGGGATAAAACCCATTAAGAGCAAGAAGATCTTTCGAGATCTGTGCATGTGGAAATGTGCTAACCTAATAAGGCTAGACTTGTTGTAAATAGTTTTCATCAAATACCCATTGTGGATTGTGATGTGACTTTTACTTCAGTGTCTATGCTGAAGTCCATATGGATATGACTTGACACTGCTATTTCCCCTACTTGTTATCAGTAGGTCATAGGAAGTAGTAACTTCCAGGTGACCAGATATTTTATATCCAAGATGAACTCCATGCACTTCAGCAAATCATGGATTTTAGACTTTACTGGGTGCACCTGAAGGGGTAAAACCCATTAGGAGTAAGTAGATTTTTCGAGATTTGTGCAGGTGGAAAGGTGCTAACCTAATAAGACTAGACTTATTGTAAAGAGTTTTAATCAAATACATGTTGTGGATTGTGATGTGACTTTTATATCAGTGTCTATGCTGAAGTCCATATGGATATGTTTTGGCGTTGATGCAGTTCATGGCTATGATATCTGGCAGCGGGTGACTATAACGTCTTTCCAAATGGGATCTTGGAAGTGCACGTGTATATGACTCTGCCAGAGAGTTATCGTAGTCAATGGGAGCAGTGGAAGGTGTGCAAGATGCTTATGTCTATTCGTAGACTAAAGCAAGGATAGCGGAGACGGATCATCTGTTATTGATGTGACAGTCAAGGTGATTGACTTCGTCAAAACAAAGGTGAACCTAGTAAGAAGGATGTAGGGAGTACCGTCTATGTTTTAGATGACATACTCGGGATAGAAAGTGATGTTCCTATACTGCAATCGGCCAGAATTGGTTGTCACACAGTGTTTTCTCAACGTTGGATATGGATAGTATATCAGGAGTTTTGGTGACTAGGTTTTAGATCTAGATTTGGGAAGTTTTCCAATTCGGGTACTTAGACAGCATTCTAAAAGTATTTTAGAATGGACGTGTCACGACCCGCAGAGTACGGAACGTGACCGGCACTTAAGTTACGAAACGTCTCAAGGCGTCCGTAAGATAAGTAAGCCGAAGCCCAGAAATCAAAACCCAATTAAGAATTAGAGTGAAGGAAAAACCATTTTTATTTAAAGCACTTTGTTCCATTGAATCATATCAAGTCTCTTTTTATTAAAACAACTTTCCTTTCCCAAATTTCCGGCAAAATCTTCTTTGTAAAATAGTCCCCCAACGGGTACAAACAGGAATACAAGTGAAAAACAGGAATATGGCATCCCCAAGCGGGAGCTAGCTCTTCGCCTCAAGGCGGTCACAAATCCCACGCAAAGTAAATACAATGTGCATAAGTAAGCATGAAAGCACAGGTAAAAATAATATATCGACTCAAGTGAGCTCGACCCCAAATATAACATAAAATCCCCAAGTCTCAAAACCTCGTCTCTAGGTCAATATACAGTAATCCAAATAAGACTGGTACAGCTGAAATAGTAGCAGATGGAGTACTCTAGATACAATGAATATATAAGGTGGTACAAAATGATAACAACCCACCTATGAGCAAAAGCCTCGAGTCCAGGCAAAAAGAGCAAAAGAGGCAAAAGTGTCCGCCGCTACGGTGCTGACAGAACGGACCTGCAGAAAAGCTGTGGCACAACGGGGGTGAGTTGCCAGCTCGTGAGTAATAAATAATATCTACAAAGGCTATCGCATGCATGCACACAAGTATCCTAGCATCTCTAAAACAGGTATGGTTATATGTACCAGCAGGTATGCATGCATCATCAGTGTACTAACAAGTATGTATGTCACATGGATGTACTAACAGGTATGTATGCCACATGAATGTACTAACATGTATGTATGCTATATGAGTCAACTTAAGATCTCAACATGTAAGTACAAGAACTATTCATTCTTTGTTTTTGAAACTCTTTTCAAATATCAGCATAATATCCATGAAATCAACAAAATCCGTGTCCAGCAACGACACCTCAAAACTGTCTCAATCTCATATATCCATGTTAAGTATCTCTCGTCTCAGCCATCCGGCTGATCCATCCCAAATATCCATATCTCAATCTAGCGACCACGGTCAGTATCCTCTGGATATCCGCCGTGCCAAATGAAGTCACCGGTAGGTAATCCGTCCCCTGCCAGGCTCAACGCCATCTCCTGCGATCTTCTTTCCCCGGGGTACCTTACCGGGCCCACCATATACCCGAGACGGTTCACCCACCTCCTCAAAACGGGTCTCGAAAACCACAGCAATCTCATGGTGGACGACACTTTACATCACTAGAAAACCGCAGCTTTTATATTTTAAAAGATTATAAGTTTGAAATCTTGCGGCTTTCCCCCGAAATCCAGAAATATCATAAATCTCATGAAATCATCATTGGTGCATATGTCGATGATAATGAATGCATATGGTATCAATGTTCAAGTTGCAATGTATGATTTATAACTAGGCATGAACAATTGATATAATGATGAATATGCACGAGGGTAGCAATTCTATGATTCCATTTTAAAGATTTATGGCAGTAGCACAGGTCTAAGCAATTAACATGTTCAGATTAATAGTTATCTAGTGTCATGACATGGCAATTACCAGGGTGTGTGTGTACACATGAATAGTGCTCGTGCTGCATATAAAAACCTGGTAATGGTGCATGTGTCCTACAGAATGAGTTTACGCATGTGGGTACAACATATAGATCCTAAGTGCAGCAAATATCATGCAAGTATTATTATTTCTAATGTCACAAGTAAATGTTAAAGTTTACTAATTTCAAGTTTACTAAATCTATCGGGCGACTTGCGCCATCCAAACGATCGTCCTCCATAGATGTGAAATCTACTCACCCGTGATCCCGTGCTAGGCGTGTCCGATCACTTGCTTCCCTTTCTCCGCTGCGCTCGAAGTCTCCGCCGGCGAACCTAGAATTTACAAAAGTCACCATATAAGGAAAAATCCTGCGAAACACGATATATCGATAAAAAGGATACGCGTGCGTGAAACTAAACGCGCGTATACATGACACGTCGCGACGCGCACAAACCCACCAGAACCTACTCCGACGCGCTGTGTCGCGCAGCGTGCCACAAAACCACGCGTATCACGCGCGTGTCGCACAAGCTTTAAAACATCGAAAACACGTTTGTAGCTTCAGATTTTGCTTCTGGACCTAACTTAAAAAGTTACAGATACCAACAGACTAAGCTACCCAGCAGAGCCCCACACTCAAAATCCCAACACCCCACCCCCCGTTCTGGCCGCAAATTGCGGCCAGATCGATTAAATCGGCGGCTAGAAAGGGGAGAGGGCCCCCCGTGTTTTATGTGTGTGTTTCTGCTAATCTTACCATACCACAGTTTTCCCAATTTTATCCCGAAGGGCTCAGATCAACAGCAGATCTAACAGAGGCAAAAGAGACGCTAAAACTGCTAAATTACGCCAAGTCGGATAAATCGGGTATTTGGTGAAATCTGGGACCAAACTTGGGTGATCTAGTCTTAACAGCATCTAATAAGGCTACTCTAACCATCACAACCATTACTTTGCCAAAACTCCCCTAAATTACCCAAAATCACCACTAAAACATATAGTAACCACTAAATTAAGCTAGATAACCATAACTTTAGCAATTAGGAGTCGGGTTAAGGGGTTATACCTCTAGGGATCCTAGATGAAGGAGAAGAGAAGAGGTAGGAGGGTATGTGCTGCTGCTACAGCTCCTGGTGCTGCAAAACTTGGCTGGAAATGCTGCTTCTATAACTTGCTGTAACTTGCAGAAGCTGCTGCTGTTGTTTTTGTGTGGTGTTTTCTTCTGAGTTGCTGTTGTAATAGCAGGTGAAGAAGGGGTTGTAGTATTTATGGTGGAGTGTGGGGTGTAGTGATGTGGTTGTGTGAGTGTGGTTTTGGAGTTTTAGGACTGTTTGCAGCAGCTGAAGTTGCTGTTTTATTGCTGAGCTGAGGCTGAAATGTGCTGATATGAGCTGAGAGTGGGCTGATGGTGATATATCAGCTGCTGTAGCAGCAATTGGTGTTGGTTTGGTGGCTGATTTGTGGTTGAAGTAGAGGCATTTGATGATGATTGTGTGAGTGTGTGAGAGATGTGAGTGAGAGGGTGATGGATTTGCCAAAAAGTTGTGAAATGAAAAGGAGGTGACACATCCTTAAAGCCATCATTCTTCCTCTCACAAACAAAAAGGTAGCATGACAACCATCACATCTCTCCCTCCCCCTCTCTCTCTCTCACAACAAGCAAGTCAACCTAAACCCTAAAGACCCTTGGACAAAACCAAAAACCCTTAATTAAACTAATTAGCCTAATCAAGTGTGTTAGACCACCATGGTTAACTTAAACATGGTTAACCCACAAGCTCAATTATATGGCAACCCTAATCTTAACCCTAGTTAACGTGCACAAGTGTGTGCGGTCGAGATAAAATCCTACTAAAATAACCATAAAACCAGATAAATTATTAAAAACCTGTTTTGGTAAACTTTTTACCAAAAACCTTACATTAACACACAATTACCACTAAACCTAAACTCAGGTGTTACAGTCTTCCCCCCTTAAGAAAATTCGTCCCCGAATTTCAAAATATGCAACTACGCGTACCTTCAAAAAGATGAGGGAATTTCTTCCGCATCTCTCCCTCGGTCTCCCAAGTGATCTCCTCACTATTCGGGCTGCGCCAAAGAACCTTCACAGATGGCAGGACCTTTGATCGAAGTTTCTTCACCTGCCGATCCAATATCTCTACTGGCTGCATGGTGAACGAAAGGTCGGGCTCAAGCTGAACGGTTTGATGCTGAATCGTGTGGGAAGGGTCATGATGATATCTGCGTAGTATTGACACGTGGAAGACGGGGTGAACATCTAAAAAGCTGGGTGGAAGAGCCAAATGATATGCAACCGTGCCGACACGCTCGAGGATCTTGAAGGGACCCATGAATTTGGGGCTAAGCTTTCCCTTTCGCCCAAATCACATCACGCCCTTCATCGGAGAGACCCTCAAAAAAACATGATCGCCAACTGCGAACTCTAATTTGTGACGGCGCCTGTCTGCATACAATTTCTTCCTGCTCTGAGCCGCTCTCATCCGATCTCGAATCAACTGTACTTTCTCGGTCGTCTCCTGCATGATCTGCGGTCCTAAAATACTGCTTTCGCTCAGCTCAGTCCAACAGACGGGCGATCTACATCTCCTCCCATACAAGGTCTCGAAAGGTGCCATCTGAATAGTGTCCTGGAAGCTGTTGTTGTACGAGAACTCCACTAGAGGTAAATGACGATCCTAGCTACCGCCAAAGTCCAAAACGCACGCTCTGAGTATGTCCTCGAGAGTCTGGATAGTCCGCTCTGACTGTCTGTCGGTCTGCGGATGAAATGCGGTGCTGAAACTCAAACGAGTGCCCAAAGCCTCCTGAAGCCTCTGCCATAGTCGGCTGGTAAACTGGGTGCCTCGGTCTGATATGATACAAGTCGGTACGCCGTGTAACCGCACGATCTCGTCGATGTAAATCTGGGCATACTGAGCAAAACTGAAAGTGGTCTTCACTGGCAGGAAGTGAGCCGCTTTCGTCAATCGATCCACGATTACCCAAATAGAGTCGTACCCTCGACTGGTCCTGGGTAGACCCACAACGAAGTCCATCAAAATCTGCTCCCATTTCCACTCCGGAATGGGCAAAGGCTGCAACTCTCCTGCTGGCCTCTGGTGCTGGGTCTTGACCTGCTGACAAGTCAGGCATCTCGATACGAAGTCAGTGACATCCCTCTTCATCCCGTCCCACCAATAGACATCTCTCAAATCACGGTATATCTTGGTGGAACCTGGATGAACGCTGTATGTAGATTTATGCGCCTCCTCAAGAATCTCACGTCGCAGTCCCTCCGAATCCGGTACGCACAATCGAGTCCCAAATCGTAATACTCCCTGATCGTCGATCACGAACTCGGAATCTCTGCCCTGCCTAATCTGCTCCATGATCTCTGAAAGTCGGTCATCACTGGGCTGTGCCTTTCGAATGCGGTCAAGTAACTGCGGACGTGCACGAACATGCGCAAGCTGTCCCCCTGTCGGAGTGAACTCGAACTCAACTTGGCCGTCGCATAAAATCTGCCAATCTGCTGACGACTGCCTCTGCACTGCGCGCAAATAAGATAGACTACCCCCGGGCCTCCTACTCAAAGCATCCGCCACTACATTCGCCTTGCCTGGGTGGTACAAGATCTCACAGTCATAGTCTTTCACCAGCTCCATCCAATGACGCTGTCTCAGATTCAGGTCTCGCTGCTGAAATATATACTTTAAGCTCTTGTGGTCAGTGAATATTTAGCACGACTCGCCGTATAGGTAATGTCGCCATATCTTAAGTGCAAAGACCACTGCAGCCATCTCCAAATCGTGAGTGGGGTAGTTCTATTCATGTTTCTTCAATTGCCGCGAAGCATACACGATCACCCTGTCATGCTGTATCAATACGCATCCCAGCCCCACCCATGAAGCGTCACAATAAACCACGAATCCGCCTGATCCTGAGGGCAAAGATAGAACCGGTGCCGTAGTCAAACAAGTCTGTAGCTGCTGAAAACTGTGCTCGCACTCCTCCGTCCAAATGAAAGGAACTCCCTTCCGGGTCAAACCGGTCAAAGGTGCAGCAGTACGGGAGAAATCCTGAACGAATCGCCTGTAGTAGCCCGCCAGGCCTAGAAAACTGCGGATCTCCATAATCGATGTCGGTCTGGGCCACTGCTGAACGGCCTCAATCTTCTCCGGGTCCACACATATGGCATCTATCGTAATCACATGACCTAAGAAACCAACGCTGTCCAACCAGAATGCACATTTGGAAAATTTTGCGAAGAACTGGTGCTTCCTCAGAGTCTGCAACGTAATCCGCAAGTGCTGCTCATGCTCCTCTCGGCTCCGGGAATACACCAAAATATTATCAATGAACACTATGATGAACAAGTCGAGATATGGCCTGAAGGTACAGTTCATCAAATCCATAAATGCTGCTGGGGCGTTGGTGAGTCTGAACGACATCACCAGAAACTCATAGTGGCCATAGCGTGTACGGAAAGCTGTCTTCGGTATATCCTCCTGTCGGACTCGCAGTTGATGGTATCCTGATCGCAAGTCGATCCTCGAAAAATAACCCACACCCTAAAGCTGATCGAACAAATTATCAATGCGTGGCAACGGATACCTGTTCCGCATGGTAACTTTGTTCAGCTGGCGGTAGTCGATACATAAGCGCAAACTTCCGTCCTTCTTCTTGACAAACAGGACCGGAGCACCCCATGGAGAAACACTGGGTCGAATAAGTCCCTTATCTAACAAATCTTGCAGCTGAACCTTCAATTCTCTAAGTTCCGTCGGGGCCATCCGATAGGGCGGTATAGAAATAGGCCCCGAGCCGGGAATCAAATCAATACAGAACTCGACATCGCGCTCAGGCGGCAATCCTGGCAGCTCATCAGGGAAAATATCGGGGAACTCGCATACAATCGAAATCTGGTCCAATGGAACATCTGTAGCTCTAGTATCGCAAACATAAGCTAGAAATCCCCGACATCCCTTTCTCAACAGCTGATCAGCGCGAAGAGAAGAAATCAATATGTAAGGGGCGGCACCACGGTCCCCCTGCACAACAAAAGCCGACTCGCCGGGAAAACAAAATCTAACTGTCTTCTCACGGAAGTCCACAGACGCATAGCACGTGGCTAACCAATCCATGCCCAAAAGAACGTCGAAGTCCAACATCTCAAGAAGGGTCAAGTCGACAGGCAGCTCTCGCTCAGCAATACGGACGGTACAGGATTGGAACACGTGCCTAGCAACAAATGACTCTCCTACAGGAGTGGTCACAACAAGCGGCTGATCAAGAAAACCAGACTCTCTACCCAAACTCGGTACGAAGTGTGTGGATACGTACGAGTGCGTGGATCCGGGATCAAATAACACGTGTGCATCAACATAACATACTGATAGGGTACCTGTCACGACGGCATTGGATACCTGCGCATCCTGCGGTGTCAACGCAAAAACTCGAGCCTGACCTCCACCAATAGCGGGCTGACCTCGGCCTCGGCTTCTGCCTCCTCGTCCTCTTTGGATCGGTCCGCCGTGTCCACGTCCTCTGGGTGCACCTAACTGGCGTGGAGCATCTCCTGTGGCAGGAAGTAGAGCTCTCTGAGGAGGGGGCGGTGATGGTGGTAGGGTCACATGCAGAACTGTCGCCGCTCCCTGTCGTCTCGCTGGACAATCTCTAATATGATGGTGCAGACTCCCGCACCCATAACATCCTGGCGATGCCTGTTGTCCCTGTGGATACGAACCATACAGCTGACCTCGTCCAAACCCTCTGCCGGCCCTATCTCTAGGAAAGAATATGGCATGCTGCCTCTGATCTGGCGTGCCGGTACGAATCCTCTTCGGCCCGGGAACGGCCGAAGTCGCTGAAATACGTGCCTCCATTCGCAACGCCGTATCCATAGCCGCTGAATAGGTATCGAAGTGCTGGGCGCCAATGGCAAGAAATAGCTGGGCATCCAGTCCTTGTATGAACCTCTTCACCCTCTTTGCTTCGGTATCCACCAGATACGGAGCATATCGGGACAACTGTGTAAACTGGACGTCATACTCAGACACCGTCATCCCTGGAGTCTTGATCAAGGTCTCAAAACTACGAGCTCTGGCGTCACGAACGCTCTCCGGAAGGAAACGGGCTAGAAAGACTGCTGTGAACTCGGTCCAGGTCATGGGCGGTAGACCTGTAGCTCGACCTCTCAAAACTGACTCCCACCATATCTGTGCGAGACCCTCTAGTCGGAAACTCGCAAGCTCTACCCGGCGATCATCAGAACATCTCAGCGAACGGCAGATCCTGGCCAAACTGTCAAGGAACGTCTGCGGGTCCTCTGCTGCATCGGTACCCGTGAAGACTGGAGGTCTCAGCCTCATGAACTCCTGTAGCGAAACCGGGATGGTCACGGCGGTAGTAGTAGGAGCAGGTATCATAGTAGTCTGGGATGTAGTAGGTACGTCCTCCGGCCTCGGTACACGACTGGCCGTAACTAAGGATCCCACCATCTGACGTAGCTCCTGCATACTCCCCATCATCTGTCGCAGCTCCTCCATACCGGTCTCAAGCCTATCCATACGGCCTGGGGAAGGCGGATCAGTCTGTCCCTGCGGCGTAGGCATACCGCCCTGCTCAGTCCTAGTCTCGAACGAGCCAGCTCGAATCTCGTCTCGGGCGGTAGCCCTCTGCGCTCTGGTAGCCCTCTACGGCATAGTGACTGGTACAGGAAACAGGACAATAAGAACGGTGCAATAGAATCGTAGGATATACGGAATTGAAGAAGGAATTTCAAGAAAGTATATCCTAAAGTCACTTAGGCGGGGTACCGTATCGCAAGTATGCCGCGGACATACGCACGCTACGCTACCCTGCTTAAGTCACTCACTCTATCTACTAAGGGTCATCCTACACTCGGAAAGGTGAAACCTATCACTTTGATACCAACATTGTCACGACCCGCAGAGTACGGAACGTGACCTGCACTTAAGTTACGAAACGTCTCAAGGCGTCCGTAAGATAAGTAAGCCGAAGCCCAGAAATCAAAACCCAATTAAGAATTAGAGTGAAGGAAAAAACATTTTTATTTAAAGCACTTTGTTCCATTGAATCATATCAAGTCTCTTTTTATTAAAACAACTTTCCTTTCCCAAATTTCCGGCAAAATCTTCTTTGTAAAATAGTCCCCCAACGGGTACAAACAGGAATACAAGTGAAAAACAGGAATATGGCATCCCTAAGCGGGAGCTAGCTCTTCGCCTCAAGGCGGTCACAAATCCCACGCAAAGTAAATACAATGTGCATAAGTAAGCATGAAAGCACAGGTAAAAATAATATGTCGACTCAAGTGAGCTCGACCCCAAATATAACATAAAATCCCCAAGTCTTACAACCTCGTCTCTAGGTCAATATACAGTAATCCAAATAAGACTGTACAGCTGAAATAGTAGCAGATGGAGTACTCTAGATACAATGAATATATAAGGTGGTACAAAATGATAATAACCCACCTATGAGCAAAAGCCTCGAGTCCAGGCAAAAAGAGCAAAATAGGCAAAAGTGTCCGCCGCTACGGTGCTGACAGAACGGACTTGCAGAAAAGCTGTGGCACAATGGGGGTGAGTTGCCAGCTCGTGAGTAATAAATAATATCTACAAAGGCTATCGCATGCATGCACACAAGTATCCTAGCATCTCTAAAATAGGTATGGTTATATGTACCAGCAGGTATGCATGCATCATCAGTGTACTAACAAGTATGTATGTCACATGGATGTACTAACAGGTATGTATGCCACATGAATGTACTAACATGTATGTATGCTATATGAGTCAACTCAAGATCTCAACATGTAAGTACAAGAACTATTCTTTCTTTGTTTTTGAAACTCTTTTCAAATATCAGCATAATATCCATGAAATCAACAAAATCCGTGTCCAGCAACGACACCTTAAAACTGTCTCAATCTCATATATCCATGTCAAGTATCTCTGGTCTCAGCCATCCGGCTGATCCATCCCAAATATCCATATCTCAATCTAGCGGCCACGGTCGGTATCCTCTGAATATCCGCCGTGCCAAATGAAGTCACCGGTAGGTAATCCGTCCCCTGCCAGACTCAACGCCATCTCCTGCGATCTTCTTGCCCCGGGATACCTTACCGGGCCCACCATGTACCCGAGACGGTTCGTCCACCTCCTCGAAACGGGTCTCGAAAACCACAGCAAACTCATGGTGGACGACACTTTACATCATTAGAAAACTGCAACTTATATATTTTAAAAGATTATAAATTTGAAATCTTGCGGCTTCCCCCCGAAATCCAAAAATATCATAAATCCCATTGAATCATCATGGGTGCATATGTCGATGATAATGAATGCATATGGTATCAATGTTCAAGTTGCAATGTATGATTTATAACTAGGCATGAACAATTGATATAATGATGAATATGCACGAGGGTAGCAATTCTATGATTCCATTTTAAAGATTTATGGCAGTAGCACAGGTCTAAGCAATTAGCATGTTCAGATTAATAGTTATCTAGTGTCGTGACATGGTAATTACCAGGGTGTGTGTGTACACATGAATAGTGCTCGTGCTGCATATAAAAACCTGGTAATGGTGCATGTGTCCTACAGAATAAGTTTACGCATGTGGGTACAACATATAGATCCTAACTGCAGCAAATATCATGCAAGTATTATTATTTCTAATGTCACAAGTAAATGTTAAAGTTTACTAATTTCAAGTTTACTAAATCTATCGGGCGACTTGCGCCATCCAAACGATCGTCCCCCGTAGATGTGAAATCTACTCACCCGTGATCCCATGCTAGGTGGGTCCGATCACTTGCTTCCCTTTCTCCGCTGCGCTCGAAGTCTCCGCCGGCGAACCTAGAATTTACAAAAGTCACCATATAAGGAAAAATCCTGCGAAACACAATATATCGATAAAAAGGATACGCGTGCGTGAAACTAAACGCGCGTGCACACGACACGTCGCGATGCGCACAAACCCACCAGAACCTACTCCGACGCGTTGTGTCGCGCAGCGCGCCACAGAACCACACGTATCACGCGCGTGTCGCACAAGCTTTAAAACATCGAAAACACGTTTATAGCTCCAGATTTTGCCTCTGGACCCAACTTAAAAAGTTACAGATACCAACAAACTAAGCTACCCAGCAGAGCCCCACACTCAAAATCCCAACACCCCACCCCCCGTTCTGGCCGCAAATTGCGGCCAGATCGATTAAATCGGCGGCCAGAAAGGGGTGAGGGGCCCCCGTGTTTTGTGTGTGTGTTTCTGCTAATCTTACCATACCACAGTTTTCCCAATTTTATCCTGAAGGGCTCGGGTCAACAGCAGATCTAACAGAGGCTAAAAAGTCGCTAAAACTGCTAAATTACGCCAAGTCGGATAAATCGGGTATTTGGTGAAATCTGGGACCAAACTTGGGTGATCTAGTCTCAACAGCATCTAATAAGGCTACTCTAACCATCACAACCATTATTTTGCCAAAACTCCCCTAAATTACCCAAAATCACCACTAAAACATATAGTAACCACTAAATTAAGCTAGATAACCATAACTTTAGTAATTAGGAGTCGGGTTAAGGGGTTATACCTCTAGGGATCCTAGATGAAGGAATCCTAGATGAAGGAGATGAGAAGAAGTAGGAGGGTGTGTGCTGCTGCTACAGCTCCTGGTGCTGCAAAACTTGGCTGGAAATGCTGCTTCTGTAACTTGCTGTAACTTGCAGAAGCTGCTGCTGTTGTTTTTGTGTGGTGTTTTCTTCTGAGTTGCTGTTGTAATAGCAGGTGAAGAAGGGGTTGTAGTATTTGTGGTGGAGTGTGGGATGTAGTGATGTGGTTGTGTGAGTGTGGTTTTAGAGTTTTGGGACTGTTTGCAGCAGCTGAAGTTGCTGTTTTATTGCTGAGCTGAGGCTAAAATGTGCTGATATGAGCTGAGAGTGGGCTGATGGTGATATATCAGCTGCTGTAGCAGCAATTGGTGTTGGTTTGGTGGCTGATTTGTGGCTGAAGTAGAGGCATTTGATGATGATTGTGTGAGTGTGTGAGAGATGTGAGTGAGAGGGTGATGGATATGCCAAAAAGTTGTGAAATGAAAAGGAGGTGACACATCCTTAAAGCCATCATTCTTCCTCTCACAAACAAAAAGGTAGCATGACAACCATCACATCTCTCCCTCTCTCTCTCTCTCTCTCACAACAAGCAAGTCAACCTAAACCCTAAACACCCTTGGACAAAACCAAAAATCCTTAATTAAACTAATTAGCCTAATTAAGTGTGTTAGACCACCATGGTTAACTTAAACATGGTTAACCCACAAGCTCAATTATATGGCAACCCTAGTCTTAACCCTAGTTAACGTGCACAAGTGTGTGTGGTCGAGATAAAATTCTACTAAAATAACCATAAAACTAGATAAATTATTAAAAACCTGTTTTGGTAAACTTTTTACCAAAAACCCCACATTAACACACAATTACCACTAAAGCTAAACTCAGATGTTACAGGACGATTCCTGACGTGGTGGTGTACCCACAGGTGATAGAGTCACCTTCTCTAAAAGGATGTCTTTTTGGACTGATGAGGAGAGGGACTGGTATGAATGACATATCATTTTCTTAGGCAGCTGAGTTAATCATGCAATGTCTTGTACAACACCAGATATTGCTTTTGCACTAGTTGCAATAAGCGTATATTAATCTAATTCTCGAGAAATAAAGGGAAGCAGTAAAGAATATAAGAGGATGTTCTTGGTATAAGATAACGGCAGCCTCCTCTGGGAGGCGGTTATCGGTTATCGCTTCCAAGGTGACCTGGATGACAGAGATGCTGTCAAATTTTGAGTTTAGCATCTTCTGAGGATCAGTATATTGGATAGTGTTCCAATAGAAATACTGAGGTAATCATGGTGCAGGATGTTGGTTATAACTCAACAGAAAATATAGCCCAAGAAGTTTGTTGGATGGAGTGTTCATTGATGAACTTGGTCCCATCAGGTATCCAAACAAATTCTTGAGGCGGGTTATCGCTCAGATTAGAAGATTGTTCATCTCCGCAAAGTTGAGAATTAGAGAGATGAAGTCGGAACATTGTAGCGAGTCCACTCACCGATGCTTTTTCTCGAACACGTTGAGTTTCACAAACGTAGTTTGCGAAACTTATTAATAGGGAAATTGGGTATTCGGTAGCACACGAGCTGTAGGTACGCGATACCGCAATAATTAACCTTAAGTGCAAGTGGGAGATTGTTGGATATAGTGCCCTCAAGGCAATTATTGTAATTGCACGCACGCGATTATGATAATTGAGAGAGGTCCTATACAGGTAGAACAATCTTACTTGAAATGATAGTATACTATCTGGTTTGTCTTTATCATTGATGTGTACACGTTTTACTTGTTATTGTGTGTCGCTAATACATAATAATGAAGCCCGTAGGATTCTTGCTTGACTACCAGCATTATGATGGTGATCATATACGTGAGAGCTGGGTAGCCTATAAGCACATCCTTAAATGTCCCTAGTCGTGAGAGTATCGAGACTGGACATCGATATTCCGGAGTAGACTAGTGTATACGTTTCGAGACCCCGACAAGGGGCTGTGGCCGGTCTCACAAGCCATTAGTGTTATGTCACCTAAGATAGTATATATGTGCTCACTGGAGGTGAGTGCACTGGACGGACTCGCCGAGAACTTCTAGATGGTATTATACCTATCGTCAGATGAAAGTTCTCAGGTGGCATGAGTACAGGTTAGTCATTTGACCTGAAGTCGTCATTTGTCTCGTATGAGTTTCCACTGTACTTTGATTACTATCTTACCACGACTCAAAGGAGTCGTGCAAATAGATTTTAGTTGGGTACAGTCCTAAGCCACATGGAGGCAGTAGTCGACTGTCAGGGATTCGTCTCTCCTGGTATTAGGAGTCGATGTCGTGCTGTGTTCAGTTGGCTATCACCAGAAATCCGTAGCCACGGTAGGGGAGATTTACTGATAGTTGACCGGTAGTATCTCAGTTGGTGATGAGCTAGATTCAGACAGGACTTATCGGGTTAGTAGGGGTCCGACGTTATCCATCCTAGATCCGATATGCGATCCTCTTTGATGAAGAGACCGGACTGTACGGAGATTTTCATATTCAGGCTCAGTAGGGTAAGGACACACTTAATTGTCGACCCCCCTTTCGACAATTACCTGGGTAGCCGTTACGTACAGCTAGCGCTGCTGACGTGCTTATGGTTAAACCCACTGGCAGCGTATTGTCGAGTCTTTAGAGTCCTACATAGAGGATTTTCCTGGTTCAGGCGACAGATGTAGGAGCCGTACGGTGGTACGTGCAGGGGGTCCGATTAAATACGTGTACGCGATACACGGACTTTAATCGGACGATTGATAATAGCAACAGGTTTAGGATTAAGCCGAATTATTAAATCAGGTTTTGATTTAGTAATTTATATATGTATTTTAGTATTATTGTTCACTATTTATTTTCTCTCTTTGGTGCTATCCGTATTTTTAAACGGATATGCGTATATGTAGCGATACATATACCAGGTGAAATATTCCGTATTTGTACGACAATACTTCTAGAAAAATGACACCTCATATTTAATTTTCTATTTAGAAAATTAAATAGGAAATGAGGTGTAAAGTTAGAGATAATGAAGCATGGCTACAACATTGTAGAGAGGCATGGTTTTCTTTTAAAAATGATTAAATCATTTGGGTGCACTATTCATGTATGGTTGAAAAAGAGCAAGCCATGCTCACTCTCTTGACTTGATGTTTTTTTTGACTTTCTCACTTGAGCTCCATGGTTCATGCTTCATCTTCTCCTTCTCCTTCTTCCTCTTGCTCCTATATTTGAGCAAGATTCTAGAGAGAAATTTAGTAGAGTATTCCTACATCACCGACCATCCAAACCAAGCAACTTTGGGTCGTCGGTTTGAGCCTTCTCCGCATTCCCTTTGGTGGATCGTCTTCGGCAAGGGTGGTCAATTCTCAAGCGCGATCTCAGTGGCTACGAGCTTGGAGGGGTCTTCCACAATTGGGTGGATACGCGACAAAGGTTGTATTTCTCAAACCTTGCATGTTTAAGATTTCTAGTTTAGGGTGTTTAGATCGATTCTTGGGTTTGCGCGTCCGGTGCCCGCAAAAAGATTTTGTTTTCGCTTCCGTCTCGGCCGCGGCTTCCTCGGCACGGATGCTGGATCCCAACAAGTGATGCGGTGGCATAGGGCCGCGGGTTGCAGAGAAGCTTGGGGCATTTGGAAGTAGATGGTTCAGGCGCTGGAGTCGAAGAAGAGCAGGGAGGTGTCAGAAGGGGTCGTCGGCAAAGGGGTTTGTCGGCGGTGGAGCTCGATAGTGGGGTCTAGCAGTGAAGGAGGCTATGGCAGCGAGGGCTTGATGTTGGGGTGGAGGTCGAGGGTGCTGCGGTTTGTGTAGAGGTGGTGAGGCTCATTGTTGAGGGGCGCGAGAGTGAAAAGAGTTCGGTGGTGTTGGTAGAGGAGTGGACGAGAAGTGGTTGCGGATGTGATGGCGGTGGCAGAGGGTTGTCGGAGTTGGAACATAGAGGGATTTGAGGAGGAAGTAAGGGAGTGAAAGATTAGAGATAGAGAGAGAGGGGGATCGGTTGAGCGAGATGATGGAGCATTGAGAGGGTCTCAGGGGAGATCGTTGGAGGGAGCGACGACGACTTGGAAGGGGTCGCGAGGTGTCAGTTGCGTTGGAGGAGGCGTTCGTCGGGTTGAGGAAGAGAGAACGAAAGGGAGAGGGAGTGAGGATTTGGAGGAGAGGATCTCGGGGAGGATGTTGGTGTGTTGGGTCGTCGTGAGCGCGAGTCAGGCAGAGGCAACGCGAGAAGACGGGGGAGGAGCCGTTGGGTTGTGGCGGGAAGAAAAAGAAGAGAAGGAGAAGAAGAAGGAGGATAACGTGTCGGGTTTAGGGTTTAGATTAGGAAATCATAATAAATAAAATAAATAAAAATATTTAAAAATGTGCAAAAATAATAGGAAAATTCTGAAAAAATATGGAAAATATATACATGGAACTGGAGATTTACAGAAGATATCAACATTATATACTTTTTAAAGCTGTCAAAAAGCTCTTGCCGAAATTCTAATCATTAAACAAAAGGAAACAATATCATATTTATTTGTAATTATATATTCAGAAAAAAGAAAAAAATCCTTAACTATTCGAGCCATCCACCATTTTGTTATGAAAATCTTATGGAATCAATAATTTTAAAAGCCTTTAAAAATAAAAATATATGAAGAGATTATTATAGTTAACAAAAGTTCAACATTTACACAAATTTAATCAAATCCATCTTAACCATCCAATCTTAAAATATTAAAGGAAAATTGATCTAAGCCCATTTCTAGAAGCGGCTTATTTTTAAACTCAAGTGTTTTAAAAATTGTTACAAATCAAGATTTGGTTTTAAAATAAATCAATATATGCTTTTTGTTTTTTCATAATTTTGGATCTTTTTGGGTGTAAAATAAATCAAGTTAAGAAAGTGGGTCTTAAAATAATTTTCCCAATATTAGAAGTTATCTAACACGTTACTAATAAATTAAAGCGATATATCCTAGAGATAGTGAAATTACAAAATAAACAAATCTACTTATTTTCTCTATATTTTTAATAGGGTAAATCATCAAAAACCCCAAGCACTTTTTTCTGTTGTCAAAAACCCCCGGCCTCAAAAAATAAGTCAAAACCCCGCTAAAAAGTTTTCAGTTGTCAATAAACTAATTAACTGTGATATCTAGTAGTTGTATGCTATGTCTAATTTTCTGCGATATTTAGCCATATTTAAGCAGTTGCCTGTGATATCAAAACCGTTTCATGCAATATCTATATAGTTTGTAATACCGCAGGAAAAATTTTTAAGAACTTTTTGACTACCATTTCGAGATCAGTATGTTTTTGACAGCAGATAAAAGTGCATGTTTTTTTTGGTTGACAATTTACCTTTCTTAATATAACGGCGTGTATCACACGTGCCAAAACCAGATAGAAGTTTAACTGTTTGTATTTAGATTTAGAATATTTTGGGTGTTCGTATTTAGATTTATCCAGCTTTTGGGGGTGGGTCTATTATAAAAGAACTCTTTTATTTTTGAATTTTAAAGGAGAGAAATAAAAGGAGCTTCTTTCTTTTTGTTCGCTCCAGCTCTCTTCATATTCTCTCTCCTCTCTCTCTCTTCCCCCCTGAAACGAGGTTAGTCTGTATCGATGCATGCATTGTAGTTTTTTGTTTTAATTTCTTTTTTCCCTCATAAAGTGTTGTCTATTTGATGGAATTAATTTCTCATGTTATGAATGATAAAATTTTCTGGGTATTTGATTTTGTTTAAGTTGGAAGATTAAGCCCAGCCTTTCTGTGAGTTGGGTTCTTTGATTTTTTTTTTTGGCTTAATTTTATATGTACACCTTAACAATTGTTTCTTTCCTTTTTTAAAAAATAAAATTTTCTTCTCTCTATTTTCTGATTTGGGTATTTTCATCTTATGCATGTGATTGATGCATTGAATTTTAAATTTTGTGCTCAAAATCCTAGCTTTAATTTATTAGCGCTCTTAGATTTATGTGATTTTGTAAGCACTTTCAACCTGTGCAATTGTGTTCTTAGATTTTGGGAGTTTGTAGACATTTTCATGTGTGAAAATAAGAATCGTAGTTGATAACTTTTAGTCATAATCTTGCCATTTTTCTTCTTTTTAGTCTGTTTTGGTGTGTTTGTTCAATCTAATTTCATCTGGGTATTGTTCAAAATCCAATCTTGAATTTAGATTTTGGGGTTAAAGGAACTCAAATTTATACCCTAACCACATATATTTTCTCTTTTTTGATTATTTTCACAGGTTCTTTCTTGCTCAAGGTAAGCTTCATATTCCAATTATAACGAAATCATTGAAGAAAAAATCATGGCAGAACCAAAGTTTTCTACTACTCCATTACTCCAACCCTCGTCGCCACGAAAACTCCCCGATTTCAAGAAATCGATCAAACTAAAATACGTAAAGCTCGGCTACCACTATCTTATGACCCATGGCATTTTCCTCTTCATCCCCCCTTTTGTTATCCTGATCACAGCCCAAATCTCCACATTCTCCATCACAGGCCTCTACCACCTTTGGGAGCATCTCCGCTATAATCTCATCTCCACAATCCTTTGCTCGACTCTCTTAGTTTTCCTCTCGACTCTCTATTTTCTCTCTAGGCCAAGAACCGTATATTTAGTCGACTTCTCTTGCTACAAGCCCGAAGACGCACGAAAATGCACTAGAGAAACTTTCATGGATCGAACTCGAAACCTCGGTTTATTCACTTCAGAAAACATCGAATTTCAGCGTAAAATTTTGGAGAGGTCGGGCCTTGGCGAGTCTACTTATCTCCCGGAAGCGGTGATTAGAGTTCCTCCGAATCCTTGCATGGCCAAGGCTAGGAAAGAGGCCGAGCTTGTAATGTTTGGATCGGTCGATGAGCTTTTTGCGAAAACTAGTGTCAATCCAAAAGATATCGGGGTTTTAATCGTGAATTGTAGCTTGTTCAATCCGACTCCGTCTCTTTCTGCGATGATCATGAATCATTATAACCTCCGGGGGAATATCGCAAGCTATAATTTAGGTGGAATGGGCTGCAGTGCTGGCCTGATCTCGATTGATTTAGCGAAGGATCTACTCAAAGTTCATCCAAATACTTATGCCTTGGTGATCAGTACGGAGAATATTACTCTCAATTGGTATTTTGGTAATAACCGGTCAATGCTCGTGTCAAATTGCTTGTTTCGAATGGGTGGCGCCGCAATTCTTCTATCTTGCAGGCGTTCTGATCGCTGGCGATCAAAGTATCAACTAGTGCACACGGTTCGGACCCACAAAGGTTCTGATGATAAATGTTTTAAATGTGTCACACAAGAAGAGGACGATGACGGAAAGATCGGGGTTTCACTATCTAAGGAGTTGATGGGTGTGGCAGGCAATGCTTTAAAAACTAATATCACTACTCTAGGCCCGCTTGTCCTTCCCATGTCGGAACAGTTGCTATTTTTCGCTACATTGGTTGGGAGAAAATTATTCAAAATGAATGTGAGGCCATATATTCCCGATTTCAAATTGGCGTTTGAGCATTTCTGTATTCATGCAGGAGGTAGAGCCGTGCTTGATGAATTGGAGAAGAATTTACAGTTAACGCAATGGCACATGGAGCCATCAAGGATGACATTATATCGATTCGGTAACACATCGAGCAGCTCTCTCTGGTATGAATTGGCTTATACTGAGGCAAAGGGGAGGATTAAGAGAGGGAATAGAGTTTGGCAAATTGCGTTCGGGTCCGGATTTAAATGCAATAGTGCGGTTTGGAAAGCGATGAGGACAGTAGATCCGAAGAAGGAGAAGAATCCATGGATGGATGGGATCGATAAGTTTCCTGTCGAGGTTCCTATGGTCGCTGCACTGTGAAAAACCTGAAATTTGTTTCAGATTTGGGTTGTAAGACAAAATCGTGATAGAATTAGTAGTGATTGCATCGTGTTAGTCTAGCGTCGATATCGTAGATTTGTATCGGACTTCTTAGTGTCGTAGTCTTTAACTTGTATCAAGATTGTTCATTGTTTATGAATTTGCAATGCATATATTTTCTCATGTTGTTAGAATTCTTACAAACAGAAATTTATTTTCATAGATTATGCATAGTTTTCGATCGTCTCTCTTTCGAAGCCAACGATTTAAAGAAGGGAATATTTTTTTTTGGGAATTGGCCAGTAAGCCTGTTTCACGCACACATCACACACATACATCCATGGTCTCAAGGATTTGTGCCGAACGTGTTAAATTGTGAGCACTTCCCCTTCTGAAGATCGATCCCCGAACACTCCCTAGAAAGGGAAGTGCTGTGGCCATCTGAACTAAAGAAGGTGGTAATTGAAACCATTTGAAATTCTGTATTTGGTAAATCTTTTTGCTGCAAACAATTATAATTTGCAATGCGTGTATTTTCTCATGTCGTTGGAATTCTTACCAACGGGAATTTATTTTCTTAATTTGTATAGTTTTCGACTGTCTCTCGAGCCCGTCGATTTCTATGTTAACTGAAGAAGGTGGTTTTTTTTCTTGGGGAAGTGGCCCGTAAGCCTGTTTCACGCACACATCACACACTCACACATCCAGGGATCTCACGGATTTATAATTTTCTTTTATAGGGAAAAAGAAAGTCATGTGGTTGGCATGGGCAGAGTAAGAGTGATAAGATAGCCACTTGCTTTTAGAGTTGCCAGAAATGCAGTGATTGTTTGCTTTGAGGGCAACTAACTTCAAAAGCTGAGTAGGTTTTTTCTATTCATTCAGTAAGAGGTCAATTTTGGTGGAATCATCATTCGTTTTTAATGAACAGAATGCGACTCTCACCTTATATCACTAGCAAGGGAAAATTTGTTACAGGCATTGATGTGTTTATTTGTTTGATATGTTCTTTTATCTAACAAGAGCCTCATGTTTGGTTCATGCCCCTATTTTCAGATTAAGGATGGAAATGAGTGGTCAGTTGGGTTTAATTTATTTATTTTAAATTTATTTATTGTCATGCATGATCGACTTTTGACTTGCTGTTTTCAGATAAAGAAAAGTTTTATACCATGAGCCAGCTATGCCAAGTTGGTTTTCTGCTTGATAAGTTCCTCTAAATAACAAAGGAGTTTTTTTTTCGTTCTTTCTTTGTTTTTTTTCTGAAGAAAATGAGTATAATTTTTAATAAAAACATTTTAAAAAATTCCGTAGTTCTTCTAGCTGTTATATTGCTTAAGCTGAGTATATATCTATGCCTTTGAACCCAATGCAGATCAGAACAAAAGCTACTGAGGTTTAGGGATGCAGATAATCAAAAGAATCAAGCATAAATTATAAGAGGAAAATGAATACGCTGTATGACTTTGTTGTAAACTTAATAGGCTTTAACGCGGTTGGAGGCGAGCGCAACCCTTGACGCCCATTGCTGCGCTTCCCACTCTCTAACCCGGCGTTATTCACTTATGCTCGCAGTCCGATAGAGCTCAACTTAACAATCCATTTTTCTAAGAGTCATAAAAGAAACAGTTGATATTATTTGATGCGTGGCTTCAAGATGCACGATTTCCTATCTGTATTCAATATAGAGTTATGCGGATCGTATATTCAATACAGAGTGCAGATCGGCTTAATTTTCCAAGCCGTTCTTTGATAGGTGAGATAAGCTTTAGCTTATTTCCTAGGGACAATAAACCTTTATACATTCCATGCATGGGCACATTAATGTATTGGACATTTCTAGTTAACAATTCTTATGTCTATTGAAAGTGTCGAATTTGGAATATCAAACATTATTGTATTGAAAGTCCTGGTTATGATTAGACATAAATGAGAGTTAACATATGCAATTTCTTTCTAATGAAAGGAGTTTCTAGTTGAATGTTCTTTTAATGCATGGTCCAAACCCAGGTTGTTTTCACAAAGTGGATATATTTATACCGTTATTTTTTACACCCATATGTAATGGGTTTGAAACTGGCAATTTGATTTCAAGAATGGCATTTGTGGCGAGGAATGTCCTTGCCTATAAGAAATAAAAAATTTGAAAAAACATAACTAACTTTTCAAATCATATCGAATCTTTAAAAAGAAAAAAAAAAACCTAGAGAGACTTTGAAAATTCTCAACATCTAAACTAATATTCATTGAAATTTTCTCAAATCTTTTTTCCCGATCAGCATAATATCAACACACGTGAATCACACACACATGCGGAATTCCAGTTATAGATGAAAAAAACTTTAATCTCTAATTAAAATTTTCCTAGATGCAAATGTCTTATCTACTTCGGGTCTCGAAAACTTACAAACAAAACATAAATAAATAGATAATCATCGTCTTACCTCCTCTCCAAGAAAAGCGATCAAAATGCCCCCGTCAAGAAACCTCAAGCAATTGCGATCGCTCCAAGGGAAGCCCGCGTATATCCGGCGATTCATCATCAACCTATCTGGCAAATGCCGTCCTTTCTCCCACCTCATGAAGAAAGACACCCCGTTCGTATGGGATGGAAAATGCTAAAGGGCGTTAGAAGAAATCAAGCAGCACCTGCAAAATCCGCCGGTGTTAGCTGCTCCAGTCATAAGAAAATCCCTTATACTATACACAAAACCACTCGATCATTCTCTAGGTGCGCTATAGGCACAAGAGAATGAGCAGGGAAAAGAAAGAGCCCTGAACTATCTAAGTTGAGTCTTGCTGGGGGCAGAATGCAACTATTCCTCCATCCAGAAGTATTGCTTGGCGCTGATTTTTGCAGCTACGAAACTTAGACACTGCGCCCTAGCGCATGAAGTTCATCTTATATCAAAAGTGGATCCTGTCACGTCCCGCTTCCCAGTAGACGGAAGCAGTGACGTGGCGGGCCGCGACGTATTTACTAAGAAATAAATACGTTAAGCGTAATTAAACAATATATAAAATGAACAAGAATGATAAGGGTATTAAAATAAAACAGCAATTTTATTTACATTCATCTTTACATACAACTGTTTGAAAATGAAAAATACAATGAGTAAAGCAGGGCCTAAACAATGGCACACAAAATGAAAGTGCAGGTGAACTAGCAGTCAGGCTGAGTGGTGAGCTGGTCTAAGTCCTCCTGATTAGGCTCGATCTCCTAAGAGTCCAGTCCTCCTAATGAACATTCCAAAGAAAGAAACAGAAGGAATGTCGTCAGCGAACTAACGCTCGGTAAGTCCCAAAAAAAGAAAAAGAATATAACAAACAGTGTGAAATGAACAGGTAAGTTGTGTATGATTGATTCCTAGTATATGATAGTTATTCTAACATGGTTGTTTGTACTTTTATAAAGAAGATATTCACGTATACGAGAGGAGTCCATCTTATCCCGTGGACTATGGTAACATGTAGTACAAGGCTCCGTCATAACCCACGGGACAACGGCACGTGAATTCATGTAGGTGTCTTTTAAGTGACCTCTCGTACCACGATATACGTTCCGTACCAATCTACCCATTTATCCCCGCGTAATGTATTGTATAGATTATGTTTACAAGTCTTGCCGAAACCATAGATACAAAATGTTCAGGTATTCATGTTCAGGATGTAATCAAGTATTCAAGTAGTCAAGTCAAGTTATAATCATGGTTCGGTCAAGTCATGTAAAACCCTAGTTCATTTATATCATATTTTATTTGAGTATTTTCTAATCTTGCGACTATCTATTGTTTATTATCGTTTTGGGTGCGGATAGTGCATTTGGTATATGTGGTTAGTATCCGAGCCGACCCGCATGATCGAAACCCATCATGGTTCTAGATTACGACATATCCTTGCTAGTACAGATGATCCGTGCACATCTAGGCTCTATATATACATGTATAATATTATTGGTATCTGCATATCGTTAAATAATACAAATTATTACCAGATAATATTTTTTTAAAATCTAGCATGGCCTGTATCATACCCCGTACCCTATAGTTGTATCCTAATATCGTGTTCATGTCCAATTTGATGTAACAGACTCGTTTGGATCGCTACGTGTATTTACGTGTATCCGTTCTTGGGGGTATACACTTTATTTAACCAGATATCGCGTTATGATTTTGGCTGATACGTATATTCTTCATATTTTAAAACTAGAATTTTAGAAGAGACCCGGATACTTTTCGAAGTATTTTGTTATTAGCTGTTTAAACCCAAAATATATAATATAATATTCTTTATATATATAACGGTTTATAATATATTTTAAATATATATTTTAAAATAATCCTCACCGCCACTCTCTCTCCCCCTCTCTCTCCGCTATCTCTTTCTCTACATTCTTTTTCTATCTCTCTCTTTGTTATTCCCTTTCTCTCTCTCTCTCTCTACCTATATATATATATATATACGCACACATTATATTTACCCTAAATATAATAAGAAAATGCCTCTCTCCCCTATCTCTTTCTTCCTCACATCCGTCTCCCGCGACGAACCCAAAAAACCTAACCTAGACTTCATCGCCAACTGCTTCGTCCCCTCGCTTTCGTCCCCATAACCTCGCCACCCTTATCACCTTCTTCTCCTCTCCTTCTTTTCCCCCGACCACGACCCTGCACCCGATGACGACCCAACCCTGCAACTCCTGCAACCCAAGAATCCCTCACCTTGCCACCGACCTCCCCACAACCTCGTCGCCTCGTCATCATCATCACCTCCACTTCCTCCTCTCTTTCATCTCCCTCTCCTCCTTTCCCCCGACCACGACCCTGCACACAACGACCCCCTTGCAAACTCGCCCTAACCTACGCCTGCACCCTAGACCTCGCCGTCGACACCCTCGTAGAGCATTCTAAACTTATCACCTCCTCACTACTATCGTCACCTTCTTCTCCTCACCTCTTCCCCTCTCCCCAAGAACCCAACAACTTCACCATGACCCAAACTCCCTGCAACCCACGCCCCCGAACAACCTGCACCCTCATTGCCGGCGACTCGACGTTGCCACCACCCCAACCTCACCATCATCTCCACTTACTCTTCTTCCTCTACCCGAGCTCCCTGCACCCGACGACCCACGACTCGAGAACACTTTGCACCTTACAAACCCCCGACGTCGGCACCTCTCATCGCCAGAGACCCACGACCTCGTCGTCGTCCCTCCCTCCGTCACCTTACCTCCCTCTTCAACTCCCAACACCATCACCACCATCCCTACAACTCCCCGACTAATTTCCAGCAACCCCGACAACCTTCGCAACCGAACCCAGAAAAACCCATCGCCAGCCGTCGTTACCTCCTCGTCTCCCATATCCTTTGAACTCAGAGCCGACACCCAACCCATTCCTCTTCTTCTCTTTTCTCTTCTTTCTTTCTTTCTTTCTTTTCTTTCTTTTCTTTTTGGTTTTCTTGCTTTTTGTCACGCCCCGCTTCCCGGTATACGGCGAAGGGGACGCGACGAGGCCCGCTACGTATATACTCAGAAGTATATACGCTAAGCGTATCCAAGCAATATAAAATAAATACACAAGAGACAAGATATAAAAGAAACAACAACTTTTATTTATTAACATTCTTTTGTACAATACATGAAAATGAAATACAACTGAAATAAAATGATGCCTAAACAGTGGAATAACAGGAAATGAAAAATACAGAAAGAAAAAGTGTACAATGAAACTAAAGTGCAGGGTCTTCGGCAAACTGCTCCAAGTCTTCTTGAGATGGCTCGATCTCCGCTGGGTCCAAACCACCTGACGACATTCAAAGAAGAAAGAAATAGAATGTCGTCAGCGAACAGGTCGCTCGGTAAGTCCCAAAAATAAGGGAGAAATAGACAGAGTAAGAGAGAGAGAGAGTAGCTTTTAATGTTGTATTATAATATTGTAATATTGTATTAACGCTATTGTTTGTAGCCTGGTACAGAAGATGCCAGTGTATACGAGGGGAGTCCCACTTACACCGGGGATTTTGGTAACCTGTAGTACAAGGCTCCGTCGATAATACCACGGAACAATGGCATGGATGTAATTACGTCTTAAGTGATCATCTCGTGCCACCTTTAACATATTCCGTACCAGTCTATCCCTTAAACCCCGCGATGTCTTGTTTGTATTGTTATCTTATAAATTGTATTGATTGTAAGATTGATTAACTGACCGAAACCATGATATCAGTAAGCGGTTGTAACCATAGAGTCATCTAAATGGAATAACTGAGAATCATGTAAAAGGAATATGTATATCCATGGTTCGGTTCAGTCAAGATGTATAGATTGATATTGGATTCATGAATTCATGAGTTCATATTGAAGTGGAAACTTATAGATTATAGATTGACTTGAATCATATTCAAGTCAGATTAATCAGACTCAAACCCGAGTCAGACAATTAGAAATATGAATCGAAGTCTTATAATTGCTAAGGTCTTTAGGGTAATTTATAAAACTTGAGGGGGTTTTATGTAAAAATACTTTTATATATTTTTCAAAATACACTTCAAGTATTTATTGTTCGTCTTTAGAGTTGTAATGAGGGTGGATTTTATGTCGTGACATTTCTAGTGATAATATCCTAGTTATAGGTATTTATCTGTAATATTGATTCTTTGAAGTTCATGGTATTTCAGTGTAAAATTTATTATTGTGATTTTTAGGAAAAAGTGGAAAATTTATATTATAGTAAAATAGATATTTAAATGATAAATATACATATGTTTATACAAAAATAATTTTTAATAAATATTTTATATTCCAAAAATCTCATTTTCTTAAGATGTCGTATTTTAAACCTTTCGAGACCGAATGCTCCTTGCGGAGGTCTGAATCTCGCACTACTAGCCCGAGGGTGCGCGATAAACCGCACGAACCCGAACGGGTTCCCCAAAGATGGGTTGTAGCGGCGCTTTGTAAAGATTGTAAAATACTAATTTTTTAGAAAACAGTTTTATAAAGTAAAAGGTATTTATTTGCAAAGTGTAATTTTCCATATTTTAGATTCTAGGGTTTGCTAAGCCAACTAGCCTATTTCTAAATGGTCTAAACAACAAGTCGTTAGAAGACTCAAATCGTCTCTTCACCGCCAATTGCGGCCAGGTAAATGCCAGGTAAGTGGGAGGCTCTCCACTACAAGTAGTGGCCCTAATTAAGTAACCACTTGCCTTAGACACACTTGCCTAGACACCACAAAGTCAGATTTAGATAAACGATCAATGTTCACAACTTATCGTATTTTTCTTATTAAAGATATTGTTTAAACAAATGTATCAAACCTAAACTTTTATAAAAGGTTTTATTAAGGAAATGGTATTTTAATGTAAAATCTTATTTTATCGTACTAGGAGTTTTCAAGATAGCGTATTATGGTTGCATATGTGTGTGTGAGGAGGTAGGTCATTACCTCGTGATCTATTTTAAGGTATAGCAATATTAACGGGTTAAATGTGAAATTGAAACATGATAGTATTAAAGTGAAAAAAATACGGTAAGTTAAAAAGGTTATCATTTCATGTGTGAAAACTTATTCAAATTGATTTTTACAAGCTTAATAATCATGATAAAGATGTTTAGACATGTTTGAATTGATTAGAAGTGAAATTTTATAGAAAACCGAATCGGAAATCGGATTTGTTCCGATTCCGTCGGGTTTCGTAATTTCGTATTTTTGAGAATTAGAAAGGGAGATAGAATGGGACTTACGGGTTTCTATCTATACTAAAGAGTATATGAGAACTAAAGAAGTTGCCGAGGCGTTGCTTCGTCGCTGGTTGTTTCTAAAAACGTCGCCGGAATTCCTGCTGGAATTTCGTCGGAGCTTCGCCGCGAACTTGTTTTCAAAGCACACACTTCTTGGAAAACTTTTGAGAGAGTGGCTCAAGATTTTGGGGGTGAGAGGGTAGTGTGTAGAGTTGGTATTTATAGGGTTAGGCTAGGGTTAGGGTAGATGAAAAGTTAAAAATAAAAATGTGATAAAATGTAATAAAAATGTATTAAAAGTGGAGTAATTGGGGTTTTTTAAGAGCTCTGGAATTGGTCTGAGGCTGAAATTTTGCAGGTGCATAGGGAATATGAAAAGACACAACTTTCATGTTGTGGCCGTCGCCGGAATCGGCCGACTCGGGGGTGACTCGGCCGTGACTTGGTCGGAGCACTGAGTCGGCCGAGTCAAGGCCGAGTTGGCCGATTCCCGGCCGAGTCCGATGGCCTGGATCCCCCCTGACGGTTCATCTAACTCCTGTAAGTGTTACATGTTTGGGTGTAGTGGGGTTTTTATGAGATATGCACGTGTAAACTCTTGGTATTCTAAAGGTTTTAAAAAAACCAATATTAAAAATAATGTGGGGTATGGGATTTGAACTCTGGTGGCTTGGTTCTGTAGGGTTCCTAGGCACACTAATAAGGTCTCACAAGGCATCAACCATGCCAATTTCAAATTTTACAAGTGCCGAGAAACCCTAATACGGATCGTTAACTAGAATTTAGGCGAAAACGATAATTAGTAAACAACTTTACTAAGAGTTGAACGGAAATACAACCTTTGTAGATCCGGTCCTCCACCTCCATAGCTCCGTGATGAGGTCCCCTCGCTGCGATCATCGGAACTCGGGCTCTAGCGTCGGCTTCATCGGAGAAATGGGCGGGCTAGGTCGTCGACTTCGATGCCGAAGATGATCTACGTCGAGGCAACACAAGATCAAGCTCCAACTTCACCAAGCCATGAAACTTGTGAAGAAAACACCCTATACTACTTGGCAAGTGGTAGAGGATGAAGAAATAGGAAGTGGGTTCACTTTAGAATTTGATTTCTCACTCTTTTTCTCAAGTTGCCATTGATGGAGGCAAGCTTTCTTCATGTTGAAGAAGGAGAAGAAGAAGAAGATAATATGATAAGTATTTTTCAAAAAGAAAATAATATGAATACTTATCATATGACAACCATGATTAGGTGTAGAGAATAGACTATGGTTAGTTGGAATGGTTAGGGTTAAGCATGAAGACAAAATGGTCACTTAGTCAAAGCTTCATGAAGCTTCAACAACAAACAAAGAAAGCCACCATTTTCTCTTTATGCCAAAATGAATGAATAAATAAATAAATAAATAAATCAAGTGAAACCCTAACCATTGACCAACCATGGTTTAAACCAAACATACACCCAAACTAGCATGTATCATCAAACATGATACAAACAAGTGCACAAAAGTATATCACATATACAACTTGTGTACATCAAGTGAGAAAATCCATTTAAAGTGAACCAATACTAGTTAATGCAAAGTAATATATCAAATATATAATTATGCATTAAATCATTAAATCAACACTTGATTTAACGATCCGGTCATATCGTATATAACCGACTAATATTCAATGTATCGGCTTATCGAATCAATACTTGATTCGATAACTAGGTTATATCGCATACAACCAATCGATACATTCATCGCGAGAATAGAATACGGTATCACATACACGCATTATTCTCGGTCCCGCACATATCTCATATGCGCTCCTATTTCGTTTCGCTTGAGCCAGGAAACCTCTGTGTAGGACTCTAAAGACTCGTCAATACGCCGGCAGCAGGTGATGATCATATCAAACACCCACAAGCCGCAAGCGGTCTGCTAAATGTAACGGCCACCTGGGTATTGAGCGATCAGAAGATCGACGAGCAAGCCCGCTCATACTCCTGTGAATCCAACCAGTAACACTTACCGTACAGTCCGGTCTCGTCGTCTGATATGTCGCATATCTCGCCTAGGGGTGGTAAACGTCAGACCCCAACAGCTCGATAAGTCGTGTCGATATGAGGTCTATAACATTTCGAGAAACTACTGGTAACACTTACCAGTAAATCTCAGCAACCCTGGCCAGGGATTTCCGGTTATAGCCAATCGAACATAGCGCAACATCAACTCCCTATACCGTGAGAGACGAATCCCCTCCTATCGCTCATTGCCTCTATGTGATTCGGGACTGTACCCAAAAACCACCGTTTTGCACGCCCTCTTGGACGTGGTAAGGTGGAAATCAAAGCACAGTGGGAACTACACAAGACTCTATGACGATCTCGGGTCAACAGACTACTCTGTACCAGTGTCACCAGAGAACTGCCATCTGACGTAAGGTATAATACCATCTGGGAGTTCTCGGTGTTAGTTGTATGTATGCCCTAGAGGCCAGTATTGTACAGATTATGTATATTATATTGGATGCTTGGACATATATAGAGATGACTTTCTTGCTCGACATGATAGTATGCTATCTGGTTGCTCTTTATCTTAACATGTACACTAGTCTCTTTATACTGTCTTATAGTTACATGTTGGTAAAGCCCTTAGGATTTGTACTTGACTACCTGGACTATGATGCAGATCATACTAGTAGGGACATGGTAGTCCATAAGTACATCCTTCAAGGTCCCTAGTCGTGGGTGTATCGAGACGGGGCATCGATATACCAGAGTAGACTAGCGTATACGCTTCTCGACCTATGTGATGGGCGATGGATGATCCCATATCCATTGGTGTTTGACATCAGAGATGGTATACGGGTGCTCAGTGGAGACTGGGTACACTGGACGGACTCGCCGAGAACTCCCAGATGGTATTATACCTCACGTCAAATGGCAGTTCTTAGGTGACACTTGTACAGGTTAGTCTGTAGACCCGAGATCGTCATAGAGTCTTGTGTGATTCCCACTGTGCTTTGATCTCCACCTTACCACGTCCATTAGGGCGTGCAAAACGGTGGTCTTTGGGTACAGTCCCGAGTCACATGGAGGCAATGAGCGATAGGAGGGGTTTCGTCTCTCCCGGTATTGGGGGTAGATGTTGCGCTGTGCTCGATTGGCCGTAACAGGGAAGTCCCTGGCCAGGGCTGATCAGAGATTTGCTGGTAAGTGTTACCAGTAGTTTCTCGACCCGTTACGAGCCTCACATCAGCACGACTTATCGGGTTATTGGGGTCTGACGTTTACCACCCCTAGACTCGATATGCGACGTATCAGACGAAGAGACCGGACTGTACGGTAAGTGTTACTGGTCGGATTCGCAGGAGTGTGAGCGGGCTAGCTCGTCGATCTTCTGATCGCTCAATACCCGGGTGGCCGTTACGTTTAGCAGACCGCTTGCGGCTTGTGGGTGCTTGATATGATCATCATCTGCTACCGGCGTATTGACGAGTCTTTAGAGTCCTACACAGAGGTTTCCTGGCTCAAGCGAAACGAAATAGGAGCGCATATGAGATATGTGCAGGACCGAGAATAATGCGTGTATGTGATACCGCATTTCATTCTCGCGATATATGTTTCGATTGGTTATATTCGATATGACCTAGTTATCGAATCATTGATTCGATAAATCGATACATTGGATTCTAGTCGGTTATGTGCGACATGACCGGATCATTGAATCAAATGTTGATTTAATGATTTAATGCATAATTATATATTTGATATATTGCATTGCATTAACTAGTATTGGTTCACTTTAAACGGATTTTTCTCACTTGATGCACATTGTATATGTGATATGCTTTAGTGCACTACTTTGTATCATGTTTGATGATACTTGATAATGTGGTTAAGTGTAAAGGGTTAAACCATGGTTAAGTGATGATTAGGGTTTGGGTTTTTCATTTATTTTTATTAGGAAAGGATTAAGTTAAGAATGGTGGCTTATTTTGGAGCTATGTTGAAGCTTCTTGAAGCTTTGACAAAGTCCACCATCCTTATCTCATCCTTAACCCTAACCACTCTAACTAACCTTGGTTTAATCTCTACACTTGACCATGGTCAAGATATGATAAGTATTCATATTAGTTTTATTTTTAAAAAGTGAAGACTTATCATTCTTGCTTCATCTTCATCTTCTTCTTCTTCTTCAAGCTTGCTACATCAATGGCAACTTGAGTTTTAGTGAGAGAAATCCAAATCTAAAGTGAACCCATCTCCTATTTCTTCACCCTCTACCTCTTGCCAAGTTGTTTTGGGTGTTCTCTTCACAAATTTCACAACTTTGTGAAGTCGGAGCTTGAACTAGTGCAACCTCGACGTAGATCGTCTTTGACACGAAGCCGACGACCTATTCCGCATGCTTTTCCGATGAAGCCGACGAATGAGTCGAGGATTCATGATGGACAGCGAGGGCATGACCACGTGGAGCTAAGGAGGTGGAAATCCGGATCTACAAAGGTTGTAGCTTCCGACCTTTAGTTAATTTGCTAACTAGTTTAGCTTTTCGCCTAGATTTCTAGTCTAAGATCCGTGTTAGGGTTTCTCGGCACCATAATTTTTGTAAAATGGCATGTTAGATGCCTTGTGAGACCTCTATAGGGTGCCTAGGAACCTTTCAGTGGTATCAGAGCCTAGCTAGAGCCTTAGGCGAAGTCTAGACGCGATTTGAAGTCCGAACGAACCCGAAACACCAAATCTATAATGCTCTCTGTACTTTTTCTAAAAACCGGGATTTTTCCAGATTAAAAATGCCTAAAAAATTCAGCAGGAATATCTAAGAGTTATGGTGAAACACGATCTCTTGATTCATCTAAACAGCCGCTGAAACGCGGCAGAAGCATGCCTTCTGCCGCGCTTCCGCCGCTCACTGTTCATATTGCGCAATAATGTTTGCACAGTAACTCATATTTAATTATGCTGAATTTTCTGGGAATTTTAATACTTATTAAAGAGTTGAATTTTCTGGAATTGTTTTGGGGATTCGGTGTTTCGATCGGAGTATCAAATTTCGTCTTTGTGTTTTTCCGGATAATTTTTAGAATATGTTAAAAAGTTCGACCGGATATAAATACCCAATTTTTCCCCTGTCGGGAAATTTCCAAGTGTTGGATTTTTCCGTAGTTTAACGACGTTCTAAGTAGTGCAAGTAACTCGATGGACCCTCTAGAAGACAACAAACCTTAACTCGATTATGTGACCGTCTTGAACTGCCCTTTGAACCTTCGGGTTTGGGGCAGTACGGCGTGCCACATGTGAGGCGTTGGCTTGACCCTTCTACGGCTGGACCGTCGGTACTGAGGCACGAACTGAATGTTGTTAGACTTATTTCATGTGTTGAGCTGTATCGGGAAAACTTGGGTATTCGACTGTTCGATCGGAAAGTTTAACATTTTCTGTTTATCTGGAATGTGATACAATAATTGGAATTCACAAGTAGTTATGAGATAACTGAATGAATGTTATAAATCTAGTAATTTAGTCCTATATGATATTGAAAAGAGTTTTCGATAATGAGACTAAAATGCGGGATTTATATCTGTTAGGCATGTGATGTCTAAAGTAGTTGCGGATTCCAACTGTTGTAGTTTTACACTTTCTCTTCTGTGACCGTAAGTGTAGTATGTTCATATCGCCGGTTTCGTTGCTATACATCAACGACAATTGGGGTATGCATACTTACTTACGTTGATGACATGTGATGTTATGTGTTGCTGGATATGTTATATTGGATCGTCGTGTTCGAATAGCCGGGGGTTTTTATGTGAGATGAGTGTTTTTCATTTTCATTCATGTAAAAACTTGTATGTAATATTCTTTTATTTGGGGCACTTCCAGGTAGCGGAAGTTGTCACCGTTTGTATATTATTTACTTTTCCGCATTAGGATAGACCCAAGGAGGGGAGCACAAGTAACCGGGTTCTGGGGTCCAGTGGGAGACCAACTCGAGGAGTCGAGTCCGGGTCTCCTAACCCTAGAATTGGCAGGGTTGCTTGCCGCTCTCGTAGGGGTCTAGGGGTGTGGGATTGGCTATTCATCACGACCGTGGAATCCGTGTTTTATACTGGCTCGTATTGAAAACACGGACGTCCTAGTATATCCAATATTTCATATGTTTCTTCTGCTGCGATATCTGTGATGTGATCATGTGATGTTCTGTGATGGATATAGTATATATGATATATTATATAGACGTTACTTATGTTTTACACCCGCGCTAGCCCTGCCCTGCTCTGTCGTTAGTTACCTAACCTAACGGTGCACGAGGGGACATCGAGGCGAATGCGGATGGCATAAGTGTACGTCATATCTATCTGTGATGTTTAGGTATTTAAATGATGGGACTTCATTAATGTGATTAATGAAAGATAAGAAACCTAAGATGTTGTAGAATTAAATTTTAAAATAAAACAGGTAGCTACAGTTCTTGCTTTGCACAGCGGTATATATGATATACCCTGCACCTTATTCGATGAGGAAAGGACCGAGATCCCTTCACCGGGAGTGACTCCTTTAGCAGTAACTGGCAGATGCTACACACTCGGTTTGGCTTTGATTGCTTTTAAGAGTTTTTGCTTTGCACAGTGATATATATGATATATCCCGCACCTCATTCGACGAGGAAAGGGCCGACGATCCCTTCACCGGGAGTGACCCCTTTAGCAAAACTGGAAAAGCCTCAAAATCACTCCATTTCAAAACTTCATTTGATTCTACAACGATATCAAGTTCATTACGCTCATGGTTTTTATGAAAAACCTGCGTAGCCCTCCGTCATTTCAGATAAGTATTAGTTAGTATTCGTGCTGCGGTAGTTTGGCCTCCGTCAAGGCGCAGTGTATGGTAGCTAACTAGTGCTTATCTGCTAGCATATGATGCGATTGGATTAGGGTATTCGTACGGCGTTGTTTGGCCTCCGTCAAGGGTCGTGCGGGTGGGTTTAATTCAATCAGGAAATGACGGGTTGAACTTGACTAGCGGACTATGGGTTGTTTGGCCTCCGTCAAGGTCATAGGACGCTAGGGGCAAAACATTATCGGGAATTTCAAGTGTTGAAATTTGCAATGAGATTGCATACCTTCTATGAGATAGTTGGATCCCGATACCCACTGCGAGTAAGAGTTACTCCTGGGAGAGTTTTACACATTGCAACTAGCTGATCAAGTAGGTGTCTAGAAAGGTGTTAACGAGGTTACGCCTCTGGGAAAACGAGGTTTACATTAATTAGGTTCGTGCGAAAGCACGGGGGACCTCCCTCAAAGTACCGACACTGGCCTGGCTGAAAGATTGGCGAACTTGTAGTGTGTAATTAATCCCGGCTAGTCTTTCCTTTTAGGGTTTGGAGGAAGATTTGATAAAAAGCAGTGGGAGCCATCCTGATTAGATAAGATAATAACCAATCTGATCTTGCACGAGCATACGCTAAAGTGTTTTCTTCTCTCTCTCTCCAGGTAGCGACCATTTCATGCCCTAATAAAGATAATAATATGGATGTATTGACCGAACCCGCATGTTATACTGTGCTGGGGAACGTTGGTTCCGTTCTTTCCTATAAGAGTTATAGGAATGAACAGAATATAGGGGAATACCAGGATTCCCATGCCACCCGATTGAAGAAAGTACATGTTGATGCATTTTCTTCGGGTGTGTTCGTTACTGAGAACTGTTTCTCCATTTGCTCTACGTCCTGGGTATTGGATACCGGGTCGGGATCCCATATATGTAATCAGTTACATGGGCTAAGGAAAGGTAGAGAACTTGGAGAAGGTGATAAAGATATTAGAGTTGGAAATGGTGCAATTGTTGCAGCTAAGACTGTCGGGGAATATCACCTTGTATTACCAACTGGTAATACATTGGTTCTGAACGAATGCTATTACATGCCGAACCTGATATGCAACATTATATCGGTTTCTTTATTAAGTAAAGAGGGATATAATTTTGTACTACAGCACAATGTTATGAACATTTTCCATAACCAAAAGTTGGTTGGATCAGGCACGTTGTGCAATGGCATTTATGTTCTAAACCAATCAACAGTTCTGAGTATAACAAACACACACAAGAGGAAGAGTTCAGAACTGAATGATTCTTTCTTGTGGCATTGTAGACTAGGTCACATCAATGCGACACGACTGGCTAAGTTGCATAAAGATGGGTATTTGAAACCTTTCGAATTTTCATCTTATGACACTTGCCAGTCATGTCTCAAAGGCAAGATGACCAAAACTCCGTTTACGGGACACGGAGAAAGAGTTACCGAACTCTTGGGACTGATACATAGTGATGTATGCGGTCCCATGTCTACACATGCCAGGGATGGTTCTTCATACTTCATTACATTCACTGACGATCTCTCTAGATTCGGATATGTGTTCCTGATGAAACACAAATCAAAAGCTTTTGAGAAATTTAGGGAATATAAACAAGAAGTTGAGAACCAAACCGGAAAAAGTATTAAAATCCTTCGATCTGATCGAGGAGGAGAATACTTAAGCAATGAATTCCTGGACTTCCTAAAAGAGAATGGGATTCTCTCTCAGCTGACTCCTCCATATACACCACAGCACAACGGTGTATCGGAGTGGAGAAATCGCACCCTATTAGATATGGTGCGCTCTATGATGAGTACAGCTGAGTTACCTATCTCCTTCTGGGGATATGCACTGGAGACTGCTGCATACCTACTGAATAGAGTTCCGATCAAATCAGTGCCTACCACTCCATATGAGATATGGAATGGTAAGAGACCATGTCTTAATTTTATTCAGATATGGGGTTGTCCGGCCTATGTTAAAACACAAAATCCGGACAAGCTCGAGGCAAGGTCTGTTCTATGTAAGTTTGTTGGATATCCCAAACATTCGCGAGGGTATATCTTCTACCACTCCGAGGAACAAAAAGTGTTTGTTTCTCGGCATGCCACTTTCTTAGAAAAAGGTTTTCTTATGAAACAGATAGGTGGCATTGAGGTAGAACTGGAAGAGGTTCCAGCAATACAGACTACAACAGAAGATTTGGTTGAACCAGAGGATTCCGTAGTTCCCGACGAACCCCAGCCTCTCCGCCGATCTAGTAGGGTTCCTCGCCAACCTAAGAGATACTACGGTTTTCTCATGGACGGTGGAAGCGAGGACTGCATCATGGAGGATGATGACCCAACTAGCTTCGAGCAGGCCATCACGAGTAGGGACTCAGTGAAATGGCTGGATGCTATGCGGTCCGAGATGGATTCCATGTACACCAACAAAGTATGGACTTTGGAAGTTTCTCCTGAAGGGGTAAAACCCATTGGGAGCAAGTGGATCTTCAAGAAGAAACTTGGTGTAGATGGGAAAGTGGAGACTTTCAAAGCTAGACTTGTAGCAAAGGGTTTTCGTCAAAGACCAGGTGTGGACTATGACGAAACCTTTTCTCCAGTGGCTATGCTTAAATCCATCCGAATCATGCTTGCCATTGCTGCCTTTCATGACTACGAAATCTGGCAAATGGATGTTAAGACCGCCTTTCTAAATGGTGATTTAGAAGAGTCCGTGTACATGACTCAGCCAGAGGGCTTCGTAGACAGTGGGAGCAGCGGG
Source organism: Agapanthus africanus (assembly GCA_030015575.1). Lineage (NCBI taxonomy): Eukaryota > Viridiplantae > Streptophyta > Magnoliopsida > Asparagales > Amaryllidaceae > Agapanthus > Agapanthus africanus. The sequence goes on from CM057338.1 coordinate 408,724,503, forward strand.
AAGGTGTGCAAGCTGCTTAAATCCATTTATGGATTAAAGCAAGCATCGCGGAGTTGGAACATCTGCTTTGACGTCGTTATCAAAGAGTTTGATTTCGTCAAAAATCCAGATGAACCTTGTATCTACAAGAAGGTGGCAGAGAGTAAGGTTGTCTTCCTCGTATTGTACGTGGACGACATACTCTTGATAGGAAATGATATTCCTATGCTGCAATCGGTCAAGCTCTTCTTATCACAAAGATTCTCAATGAAAGATCTTGGTGATGCCTCCTGCATATTGGGAATCAGGATCTATAGAGATAGATCCAAAAGGATATTGGGATTGTCCCAATCCAGGTACATTGACACCATACTAAAGAGGTTTAGTATGGAAGAGTCCAAGCGTGGGAATTTGCCCACGATCTCTGGAGTCACTCTCTCCAAAGAGATATCTCCCAAGACTGATTTGGAGAGAGCTCGCATGCAAGGGATACCCTATGCTTCGGCAGTAGGCTCTATCATGTATGCGATGCTATGTACCAGACCCGATGTAGCATACTCACTAAGTGTAGTGAGCAGGTATCAAGCTGATCCTGGAGAGAGTCACTGGACAGCTGTGAAGAGCATTCTCAAGTACTTGCGAAGGACTAGAGATATGTTCTTGGTGTATGGTAACGGAGAGCTCTAAGTGGAGTCCTTTACCGATTCGAGCTTCCAGAGTGATAAGGACGACTCTAAGTCGCAGTCGGGATTTGTCTTTACCCTTTACGGAGGGGCGGTTAGCTGGAAGAGTTCCAAGCAGGAAACCGTGGCAGACTCGACGATGGAGGCTGAATACATCGCTGCCAACGATGCTGCTAAAGAAGCTGTCTGGATCAAAAAGTTCATTACTGAACTTGGAGTGGTTCCATCCATTGAGCGTCCAATACCTTTGTATTGCGATAACAATGGAGCGGTGGCTTTGGCCAAGGAACCCAGGTCCCATCAGCGATCCAGGCATATTCTGAGGCGGTATCACCTGATCCGGGAGATAGTTGATCGCCGGGAGATCGAGGTCAGGAGGGTTGACACGAAGAACAACACGGCGGATCCACTCACGAAGGCCATTCCCCAGATACAGTTTGAGAGACTTTTCGGGATGCTCGGTATGAGATACTACAGCAGCTGGCCCTAGTGCAAGTGGGAGATTGTTAGTTGTATGTATGCCCTAGAGGCCAGTATTGTACAGATTATGTATATTATATTGGATGCTTGGACATATATAGAGATGAATTTCTTGCTCGACATGATAGTATGCTATATGGTTGCTCTTTATCTTAACATGTACACTAGTCTCTTTATACTGTCTTATAGTTACATGTTGGTAAAGCCCTTAGGATTTGTACTTGACTACCTGGACTATGATGCAGATCATACTAGTGGGGACATGGTAGTCCATAAGTACATCCTTCAAGGTCCCTAGTCGTGGGTGTATCGAGACGGGGCATCGATATACCAGAGTAGACTAGCGTATACGCTTCTCGACCCATGTGATGGGCGATAGATGATCCCATATCCATTGGTGTTTGACATCAGAGATGGTATACGGGTGCTCAGTGGAGACTGGGTACACTGGACGGACTCGCCGAGAACTCCCAGATGGTATTATACCTCACGTCAGATGGCAGTTCTCAGGTGACACTTGTACAGGTTAGTCTGTAGACCCGAGATCGTCATAGAGTCTTGTGTGATTCCCACTGTGCTTTGATCTCCACCTTACCACGTCCATTAGGGCGTGCAAAACGGTGGTCTTTGGGTACAGTCCCGAGTCACATGGAGGCAATGAGCGATAGGAGGGTTTCGTCTCTCCCGGTATTGGGGGTAGATGTTGCGCTGTGCTCGATTGGCCGTAACAGGGAAGTCCCTGGCCAGGGCTGATCAGAGATTTGCTGGTAAGTGTTACCAGTAGTTTCTCGACCCGTTACGAGCCTCACATCAGCACGACTTATCGGGTTATTGGGATCTGACGTTTACCACCCCTAGACTCGATATGCGACGTATCAGACGAAGAGACCGGACTGTACGGTAAGTGTTACTGGTCGGATTCGCAGGAGTGTGAGCGGGCTAGCTCGTCGATCTTCTGATCGCTCAATACCCGGGTGGCCGTTACGTTTAGCAGACCGCTTGCGGCTTGTGGGTGCTTGATATGATCATCATCTGCTACCGGCGTATTGACGAGTCTTTAGAGTCCTACACAGAGGTTTCCTGGCTCAAGCGAAACGAAATAGGAGCGCATATGAGATATGTGCAGGACCGAGAATAATGCGTGTATGTGATACCGCATTTCATTCTCGCGATATATGTTTCGATTGGTTATATTCGATATGACCTAGTTATCGAATCATTGATTCGATAAATCGATACATTGGATTCTAGTCGGTTATGTGCGACATGACCGGATCATTGAATCAAATGTTGATTTAATGATTTAATGCATAATTATATATTTGATATATTGCATTGCATTAACTAGTATTGGTTCACTTTAAACGGATTTTTCTCACTTGATGCACATTGTATATGTGATATGCTTTAGTGCACTACTTTGTATCATGTTTGATGATACTTGATAATGTGGTTAAGTGTAAAGGGTTAAACCATGGTTAAGTGATGATTAGGGTTTGGGTTTTTCATTTATTTTTATTAGGAAAGGATTAAGTTAAGAATGGTGGCTTATTTTGGAGCTATGTTGAAGCTTCTTGAAGCTTTGACAAAGTCCACCATCCTTATCTCATCCTTAACCCTAACCACTCTAACTAACCTTGGTTTAATCTCTACACTTGACCATGGTCAAGATATGATAAGTATTCATATTAGTTTTATTTTTAAAAAGTGAAGACTTATCATTCTTGCTTCATCTTCATCTTCTTCTTCTTCTTCAAGATTGCTACATCAATGGCAACTTGAGTTTTAGTGAGAGAAATCCAAATCTAAAGTGAACCCATCTCCTATTTCTTCACCCTCTACCTCTTGCCAAGTTGTTTTGGGTGTTCTCTTCATAAATTTCATAACTTTGTGAAGTCGGAGCTTGAACTAGTGCAACCTCGACGTAGATCGTCTTTGACACGAAGCCGACGACCTATTCCGCACGCTTTTCCGATGAAGCCGACGAATGAGTCGAGGATTCATGATGGACAGCGAGGGCATGACCACGTGGAGCTAAGGAGGTGGAAATCCGGATCTACAAAGGTTGTAGCTTCCGACCTTTAGTTAATTTGCTAACTAGTTTAGCTTTTCGCCTAGATTTCTAGTCTAAGATCCGTGTTAGGGTTTCTCGGCACCATAATTTTTGTAAAATGGCATGTTAGATGCCTTGTGAGACCTCTATAGGGTGCCTAGGAACCTTTCACTCGGCGAGTCCGTCCAGTGTACCCAGTTTCCACTGAGCACCCGTATATCATCTCCGATGTCAAACACCAATGGATATGGGATCATCCATCGCCCATCTGTATGGGTCGAGAAGGTATACGCTAGTCTACTCTGGTATATCGATGCCCCGTCTCGATATACCCACGACTAGGGACTTTGAAGGATGTACTTATGGACTACCATGTCCCCACTAGTATGATCCGCATCATAGTCCAGGTAGTCAAGTACACATCCTAAGGGTTTTACCAACATGTAACAGAGAGACAATCAGTGTACACGTTAAGGTAAAGATCAACCAGATAGCATACTATCATGTCGAGCAAGAAAGTCCTCCCTATATATGTCCAAGCATCCACTACAATATACATCCTATGTATAGTAATGGCCTCTAGGGCATACATATAACTAACAATCTCCCACTTGCACTAGGGTCATCTGATAGCAGTGGTTGTAGTATCTCATACTCAACCATCCCATAAAAGTCTCTCTCTGGGAAAAGGCCTTTGTGAGTGGATCCGCCGTGTTGTCCTCTGAGTCTACTCTCCTAACCTCGATCACCCTGGAGATCAACTATCTCCATGATCAGGTGATACTGCCTTAGAATATGTCTGGATTACTGATGGGACGGACGTTCCTTGGCATAAGCCACAACTCCATTGTCACACAATGGGAGGAACTAAGTTCATCTTATGAACAAATATACATCCAGACTGCTTCTTTGGTAGCATCTTAAGTAGCGATGTATCGAGCCTTTATCGTCTAGTATGCCACGGTATCTAGCTTGGAACCCTTCCAACATACCATCCCTTTACTGAGGGTAAAGACAATGCCTGTGACTGACTTTCAGTCGTCCTTATCACCCTGGAACCCTTCCAGTGATTCTCCCCAGGATCGGTTGATACCATCTCACTACAACTAGTGAGAATCCTAACATCCAATTAGATCTATCTCATAGATCCAAAACCCAGGATTTAGAAGGTATCACTTTGATCCTATATGGAGAATCATTGTGATAAGCGGAGATTGACTGAGCGTAGCATAGGAAACTCCTTCCCTATCAAGAGTATGTCATCCACGTACTCTACGAGGATCATCACCATACTTCCTACTACCTTTTTGTATATACAAGGTTCATTTACCATTTTGATGAAGTCAAACTCTTTGACTACTACATCAAAACAGATGTTCCAACTTCGCGATGCCTGCTTTATCACATAAAACATCTTGCATACGTTTCCGCTGCTCCCACTATTTACGAAGCCCTCTGGCTGTGTACTTATAGACGTTCTCTTCTAAAACATCATTTAGAAAAGCAGTCATGGCACCCAACCGCCAGATATCGTAGTCATGGTATGTAGCCGTGGCAAGTAGGATCTGGATGGACTTAAGCATAGCCACTGGAAAAAGGTTTCATCATTATCCACGCCTGGTCGATGACGAAAACCTTTAACAAGTCTAGCTTTGAAAGTCTCAACTTTTCCATGTACACCAAGTAATCTTCTCAAGATATACTTGCTCCTGATGGGGATTTAACCCTTCAGATAAAGCAACCAAAGTCCATACTTTGTTGGTGTATAAGGATTCCATCTCAGATCACTAAGCATCCAGCCATTCTTACAGAGTCCTACTCCTGATGGCCAGCTCGAAACTAGTTGGGTCATCATCTCATGATGCAGTCCTCACTCCCACTGTCATAGAGAAACCAAAGTATCTCTCAGGTGGGTGAGAAACCCTACTAGATCGGCGGAGAGGCTGAGGTTCGTTGGTTACTATTGAATCCTTCGGTTCTACCAAATCATCTGCTGTAGTTTGTATAGCTGAAACACTTTCAGTTCTACATAACTGACCTTGTCTCGAGCTTGTCCGGATGTTGCTTTTAGACATAGGCCGGACAACCCCAAATCTTAACTAGCTTAAGACATGGGCTCTTCCCATACCATATCTCATATGGAGTGGTAGGCAACTGATTTGATTTGAACCCTATTCAATAGGTATGCAGCTTCTCAAGTGCATAACTCCCAAAAGGAAACAGGTAACTCAGTAGTACTCATCATAGAGCGCACCATATCGAATAGGATGCAATTGCTCCGCCCCGATATACCATCGTGCTATGGTGTATACGGAGGGGTAATGCTGAGAGAGAATCTCATTCTCCTTTAGAATAGTCCAGGAATTCCGTGCTCAAAGTATTCTCCTCCCTGATCGCATCAAAGGACATAATACTTATACCCTCATTTTGGTTCTCTACTTCTAACTTATATTCCGTGAATATCTCAAAAGGTTCGGACTTGTGTTTCAACAGGAACATATGTCTGAATCTTGAGAGATTATCAGAGAATGTAATGAAGTACAAAGAACCGGTCTTGGAATGTGTAGACAGGGGACCTACATACATCAACATGTATCATCCCAAGAGTTCACTAACCCTTTCTCTGTTTCCAGTAAATAGAGCTATGGTCATTCAATCTTTGTGACATGACTGACAAGTTTCACAAGATGTAAATTCAAACAGATTTAAATATGCATCTTTGTGCAACTTAGCTAGTCGGGTCGCATTGATATGACCTTGTCTACAATACCTCAAGAAGGATCCGTTCATTTCTGAACTCTTCCTCTTGTGTGTGTTCCGTATACTAAAGAACTGTAGTTTGATTTAGAACAACAATGCTTTTAGATAACGTGCCTGAACTGATCAACTTTTGATATAGAAAATGTTCAAAATATTATCCAACAATATAAAATTATATCATTTCTTTACTAATAAAGAGACTGATATGATTTTGTATATCAGGTTCGGTATCTAATAACATTCGTTCAGAATCAATGTATTTGGAATACAGGGTGACAGTGACCAACAGACTTGGCTGCAACACTTGCCCCGTTTTCTGCCTCATGAAACTTATCACCCGTTCTCAGTTCTTTACCTTTCTGTAGCCCTATGTAACAGATTACATATCTGGGATCCTGATCCGGTATCTAATACCCAGGACGTAGAGGATACAGAGAAACAGTTCTTTGTAATGAACACACCCGAAGATGATGCATCAACATGCACTCTCTTCGTTTGGGCGGCACGGGAAATCTGGTATTCCCCAATTTCCTGCTCTGTCTTATAACAATTATAAGTTGGAGCGGGACCAACGTTCCCCAGCTCAGTATAACAAGCGGGTTCGGTCAATATATCCGTTTTATTATCTTGATTAAGGCGTGATATGGTCGCTACCTGGAGAGAGAGAGAAGAAAACACTCAGCGTGCGCTCTTGCAAGAATAGATTGGTTATTATTTTATCTAAACAGGATGGCTCCCACTGTTTTTTATCAAATCTTCCTTCAAACCCTAAAAGGAAAGACTAGCCGGGATTAATTACACACTACAAGTTCGCCAATCTTTCAGCCAGGCCAGTGTCGGTGCTTTGAGGGAGGTCCCCCGTGCTTTCGCACGAACCTAATTAATGTAAACCTCATTTTCCCAGAGGCGTAACCTCGTTAACACCTTTCTAGACACCTACTTGATCGGCTAATTGTAATGTGTAAAACTCTCCCAGGAGTAACTCTTACTCACAGCGGGTATCGGGATCCAACTATCTCATAGAAGGTGTGCAATCTCATTGCAAATTTCAACACTTGAAATTCCCGATAATTTTGCCCCTAGCGTCCTATGACCTTGACGCAGGCCAACAAACCATAGTGCGCTAGTCAAGTTCAACCCGTCATTTCCTGATTGAATTAAACCCACCCGCACGACCCTTGACGCAGGCCAACAAAGTCGCACGACTACCCTAATCCAATCTGCATCATATGCATAAGCAGATAAATACTAGTTAGTTACCGCACACTACGCCTTGACGCAGGCCAACAAACGTAGCACGAATACTAACTGGCACTTATCTGAAATGACGGAGGGCTACGACAGGTTTTTCTGAAAACCTATTGCGTAATGAACTTGATATCGTTGTAGAATCAAATGATTTTAAAATGGAGTGTTTTTGAGGCTTTTCTAGTTTTGCTAAAGGGGTCACTCCCGGTGAAGGGATCGTCGGCCCTTTCCTCATCGAATGAGGTGCGGGATATATCATATATATCACTGTGCAAAGCAGAAACTATAGAAGCTATCAAAAGACAAACCGAGTGTGTAGCATCTTCCAGTTATTGCTAAAGGAGTCACTCCCGGTGAAGGGATCTCGGTCCTTTCCTCATCGAATAAGGTGCAGGATATATCATATATACCGCTGTGCAAAGAAAGAACTGTAGCTACCTGTTTTATTTTTTGAAATTCGATTCTACAACATCTTTAGGTTTCTTTTGCTTTCATTAATTACATTAATGAAGTCCCATCATTTAAGTACCTAAACATCACAGATAAATACGACGTACACTTATGCCATCCGCATTCACCTCGATGTCCCCTCGTGCACCGTTAGGTTAGTTGACTAATGGCAGAGCGGGGCAGGGCTAGCGCGGGTGTAAAACATAAGTAACGCCTATATAATATATCATATATACTATATACAGTATCCATCACAGAACATATCACATGATCACATCACAGATATCGCAGCAGAAGAATCATATGAAATATTGGATATATTAGGACGTCCGTGTTTTCAATACGAGCCAGTATAAAACACGGATTCCACGGTCGCGATGAATAGCCAAACCCACACCCCTAGACCCCTACGAGAGCGGCAAGCAACCCTACCAATTCTAGAGTTAGGAGACCCGGACTCGACTCCTCGAGTTGGTCTCCCACTGGACTCCAGAACCCGGTTACTTGTGCCCTCCTCCTTGGGTCTATCCTAGTGCGGAAAAGTAAATAATATACAACGGGTGACATCTTCCGCAACCTTGAAGTGCTCCAATAAAAGAATATTACATACAAGTTTTTACATGAATGAAAATGAAAAACACTCATCTCACATAAAAACCACCCGGCTATTCAAACACGACGATCCAATATAACATATCTAGCAACACATAACATCACATGTCATCAACGTAAGTAAATATGCGCATCCCAATTGTCGTTGGCATATAGCAACGAAACCGGCGATATCACATATTACACTTACGGTCACAGAAAAGAAAGTGTAAAACTACAACAGTTGGAATCCGCAACCTGCATAGACATCGCATGCCTAATCAAATGAATTCCTTAGAAATCGCATGCCTAACAATTATAAACCCCGCATTTTAGTCTCATTATCGAAAACACTTTTCAATATCAAGTCGGGCAATTCAACAGGATTCCCGACATCCTGATCGAATGCTCGTCGCAAACTTTAGTAGGCGGCCGCACCCCCGATACCGTCGATGAAGTGCACCAAGGCGGAACACCGCTGCTGCGAGCACCCAAACGAATGCTTTCGGCGACGGGGTTCTCCTACAGTCACTTGGTTGGGGCTATGGAGTGAGGCTGTCTATTAAGTTTACCCGGCGAGTATCCGCGTACGCTACGTGATTGCGACGGACTTTTGATCACATCAAAATTCCATGGCAACCGATCAAGTGAGACTAAACTGCTATGTTTATAACATTCATTCAGTTATCTCATAACTACTTGTGAATTCCAATTATTGTATCACATTCCGGATAAATAGAAAATGTTAAACTTTCCGATCGAACAATCAAACACCCAAGTTTTCCCGAAACAGATCATCACATGAAATAAGTTCAAAAACATTCACTTCGTGCCTCAGTACCAACGGTCCAGCCGTAGAAGGGTCAAGCCAACGCCTCACATGTGGCACGCCGTACTGCCCCAAACCCGAAGGTTCAAAGGGCAGTTCAAGACGGTCACATAATCGAGTTAAGGTTTGTTGTCTTCTAGAGGGACCATCGCGTTACTTGCACTACTCAGAACGTCCTTAAACCACAGAAAAATCCAACACTTGGAAATTTTCCGGCAGGGGAAAAGGTGGGTATTTATATCCGGTCGAACTTTTTAACATATTCAATAATTATCCAGAAAACACATAGACAAGATTAGACAATCCGATCGAATCTACGAACTCCCAATACAACCCAGAATATTCAACTCTTGAATAAATATTAAAAATTCCCAGAAAATACAGCAAACAAAATAAGACATTACTGTGCAAACAGGTATCAAGAGGAGATATTTTGGCCGCGGAACTGCCGCAGAAGCCATGCTTCTGCCGCGGTTCCGCCGCGCTTTAATCATATCATGAGGTGATTTTTGCACCGTAATTCTTAGAATTCCCTGCTGAATTTTTTAAGCATTTTTAATCTGGAAAAAACCCAGTTTTTGAAAAAAGTCCAGAGAGCATGAAAAGTTTGGGGTTTCGGGTTCGATCGGGTTTCTAACATCATCTAAGCATCGCCTAAGGCTCTAGCTAGGCTCTGATACCACTGTAGGTCAGGCAGCAACTCCATCCAATGGGGTCGCCGTGGCACCAACGGGTCCCTTAGCGGCTACTTTTTACGCATGCCCCCTCGCGAGGACTACAACCCGCCGGAACACCTTCCGGTCTCGGGACACCCTGGGGGTAAGAGCCTATGCTTCGCCACACTGTCACACAGTGAGAACCTCCTATAGATCGACATCCAATGCCTAGTAGCTCTGATACCACTGTAGGGTTCCTAGGCACACTAATAAGGTCTCACAAGGCATCAACCATGCCAATTTCAAATTTTACAAGTGCCGAGAAACCCTAATACGGATCGTTAACTAGAATTTAGGCGAAAACGATAATTAGTAAACAACTTTACTAAGAGTTGAACGGAAATACAACCTTTGTAGATCCGGTCCTCCACCTCCATAGCTCCATGATGAGGTCCCCTCGCTGCGATCATCGGAACTCGGGCTCTAGCGTCGGCTTCATCGGAGAAATGGGCGGGCTAGGTCGTCGACTTCGATGCCGAAGAAGATCTACGTCGAGGCAACACAAGATCAAGCTCCAACTTCACCAAGCCATGAAACTTGTGAAGAAAACACCCTATACTACTTGGCAAGTGGTAGAGGATGAAGAAATAGGAAGTGGGTTCACTTTAGAATTGGATTTCTCACTCTTTTTCTCAAGTTGCCATTGATGGAGGCAAGCTTTCTTCATGTTGAAGAAGGAGAAGAAGAAGAAGATAATATGATAAGTATTTTTCAAAAAGAAAATAATATAAATACTTATCATATGGCAACCATGATTAGGTGTAGAGAATAGACTATGGTTAGTTGGAATGGTTAGGGTTAAGCATGAAGACAAAATGGTCACTTAGTCAAAGCTTCATGAAGCTTCAACAACAAACAAAGAAAGCCACCATTTTCTCTTTATGCCAAAATGAATGAATAAATAAATAAATAAATAAATCAAGTGAAACCCTAACCATTGACCAACCATGGTTTAAACCAAACATACACCCAAACTAGCATGTATCATCAAACATGATACAAACAAGCGCACAAAAGTATATCACATATACAACTTGTGTACATCAAGTGAGAAAATCCATTTAAAGTGAACCAATACTAGTTAATGCAAAGTAATATATCAAATATATAATTATGCATTAAATCATTAAATCAACACTTGATTTAACGATCCGGTCATATCGTATATAACCGACTAATATTCAATGTATCGGCTTATCGAATCAATACTTGATTCGATAACTAGGTTATATCGCATACAACCAATCGATACATTCATCGCGAGAATAGAATACGGTATCACATACACGCATTATTCTCGGTCCCGGACATATCTCATATGCGCTCCTATTTCGTTTCACTTGAGCCAGGAAACCTCTGTGTAGGACTCTAAAGACTCGTCAATACGCCGGCAGCAGGTGATGATCATATCAAACACCCACAAGCCGCAAGCGGTCTGCTAAACGTAACGGCCACCTGGGTATTGAGCGATCAGAAGATCGACGAGCAAGCCCGCTCATACTCCTGTGAATCCAACCAGTAACACTTACCGTACAGTCCGGTCTCGTCGTCTGATATGTCGCATATCTCGCCTAGGGGTGGTAAACGTCAGACCCCAACAGCTCGATAAGTCGTGTCGATATGAGGTCTATAACATTTCGAGAAACTACTGGTAACACTTACCAGTAAATCTCAGCAACCCTGGCCAGGGATTTCCGGTTATAGCCAATCGAACACAGCGCAACATCAACTCCCTCAACCGTGAGAGACGAATCCCCTCCTATCGCTCATTGCCTCCATGTGATTCGGGACTGTACCCAAAAACCACCGTTTTGCACGCCCTCTTGGACGTGGTAAGGTGGAAATCAAAGCACAGTGGGAACCACACAAGACTCTATGACGATCTCGGGTCAACAGACTACTCTGTACCAGTGTCACCAGAGAACTGCCATCTGACGTAAGGTATAATACCATCTGGGAGTTCTCGGCGAGTCCGTCCAGTGTACCCAGTTTCCACTGAGCACCCGTATATTATCTCCGATGTCAAACACCAATGGATATGGGATCATCCATCGCCCATCTGTATGGGTCGAGAAGGTATACGCTAGTCTACTCTGGTATATCGATGCCCCGTCTCGATATACCCACGACTAGGGACTTTGAAGGATGTACTTATGGACTACCATGTCCCCACTAGTATGATCCGCATCATAGTCCAGGTAGTCAAGTACACATCCTAAGGGCTTTACCAACATGTAACAGAGAGACAATCAGTGTACGCGTTAAGGTAAAGATCAACCAGATAGCATACTATCATGTCGAGCAAGAAAGTCCTCCCTATATATGTCCAAGCATCCACTACAATATACATCCTATATATAGTAATGGCCTCCAGGGCATACATATAACTAACAGGTTCAGCAGTGCAATGTATTACCAATGAGCTACAAGCTCCTTCTTGTAATTATGGAGTTATTTAATTACTTAAAATGATAGCAGCAAGAGTAAATACTCCAAGTATACATTAAATTTAAAGTAATTTCTTGTACACTAAAAATGGAGTTATTACATTCTTGTAGCTTGTAATTAAAAACAAAATAATTACTTATATCTTGTGCTCAGGCTAAAATACCCCTTTATGGATTTTGAAAAAAAATTTAAAATTTTGTGTAGAAAAGTGTATAGGAAAATTAGGGTTGTTATATTCTACCCTCCTTATAAAAATTTCGTCCTCGAAATTTGTAAAAGGAAAATGTAACAGTTTGGTGACAGAACTAAAGATTGTAAAGAAGTTTTGGTCAAAGTTGTGAGAGAGTTACTTGGGTTACCTTGGTTCACAGTTTCAGGTTCTATGGCTGCTAAGGTGAAAACATGTCGCCGTGGCACGTTCCTCCTAGCTGGAGGCATATTCCCCCGTACTCGAGACATGTTTCTCAGTGCCTGATTGAATTTGCGATTTGGCTAAGCAGGAAATTCACGTGGAGGTGATGCTGGGAGTGTAGGATGAGTTTCAGGAGCCTGGATAGCTGGCTGCTGCGGGTAGTTGATGGGTGGGTGTGCTGGATTGCGTCTATAAGGACAGTTTCTAATTCCGTGATTGGACGCGCCGCAAACCAAGCATAGGCCTTTTGCACGCCTACAGTCCTTCCACAAGTGTCCTTCCCTCTTGCAATAAAAGCAAAAATCAGGTCTTAGCCGATCCTTAGCTTCTTCCAGTCTTCTGTGTTCGACAGCTGGCCTTGAAGAGGCCCCTCCTGCCATTTGAGTGGCAGGGCGTTTCACTCCTGCAGACTGAGGTCTGCCCCTTGCCTTTATCACTGCCTCATAACTGCGGGCAGCTTCCAGAGCATCTTCATGAGTTGGAAATTTCCCTGTGGCTAGTGCAGCCTGGATTTCCGTGTCCAAACCTTGTTGAAATCGACGGGCTCTGATCTCATCCGTCGGTATCAGGTGTGCCGCAAATCTGTTATGGTCTTGTGTTAGTTGTGTAGTATGTGATATCAAAAATTTGAAATACTGTGACATATCTTACCGACTGAGCATGGTGAATTCAGCGTCATACTCATCTACTGACTTGTTCCATGTCGAACCTTGTTGTAGATGAATGAACAGCTGTTCCATGGCAAACCTGGCAGTCACAGGGAAGTATTTCGGGTCGAACTTCTCGCGAAACGTTGTCCATTCAATAGGCTGTGCAAGACGGCTTTCTTCCGCCTTCCACCAGTTGCGAGCGTTGTCCGTGAGCTGTAGTTTCGCTACAAGGACCCAAGCGATGTCTGGCACTTGTGCTGCGGCCAGATCATCCTCGATACTTTGAGCCCATTCCTCAGCTTCCAGTGGGCTCCCCTTTCCTGAGAACTGCTTTAGATGTAAAGCTCTGAATTGCTTTACCCCCGGAGCGTCAGTCTCGGGACGGTTCAAGAGTTGTTGCTGTCCCTCGAGAAGGCTGCGGATTGCCTCAAGTAGCACTGTTTGCTCGGTAGGTGGCGCAGGAACAGCTGGTGTGAGAGGTAGTGCTGGAGGTGTGTTGTTGACGTTGGTGCTGGTGTTGTTTGAGGAATCCATAACCCTGAAGAAAAATTTGGGTTAGGACAGATTCAAGTACATGAAATGATAAGATTCAAGGAATAGAAATTTGTAAGATTCAAGAAACATGAATTGTAAAGAATGTTTTAGTTGCTGGTTCTTGTGTTATATTGCTTAGGTTGTTCACGCAGAACAGAACTGCATGATAGGGATTCATACAGCTCTGGCCTGCATGGGCCACCAACAAAACCTGTCACGCCCCGCTTCCAGGTATACGGCGAAGGGGACACGACGAGGCCCGCTACGTATATACTCAGAAGTATATACGCTAAGCGTATCCAAGCAATATAAAATAAATACACAAGAGACAAGATATAAAAGAAACAGCAACTTTTATTTATTAACATTCTTTTGTACAATACATGAAAATGAAATACAACTGAAATAAAATGATGCCTAAACAGTGGCATAACAGGAAATGAAAAATACAGAAAGAAAAAGTGTACAATGAAACTAAAGTGTAGGGTCTTCGGCAAACTGCTCCAAGTCTTCTTGAGATGGCTCGATCTCCGCCGGGTCCAAACCACCTGACGACATTCAAAGAAGAAAGAAATAGAATGTCGTCAGCGAACAGGTCGCTCGGTAAGTCCCAAAAATAAAGGAGAAATAGACAGAGTAAGAGAGAGAGAGAGAGTAGCTTTTAATGTTGTATTATAATATTGTAATGTTGTATTAACGCTGTTGTTTGTAGTCTGGTACAGAAGATGCCAGTGTATACGAGGGGAGTCCCACTTACACCGGGGATTTTGGTAACCTGTAGTACAAGGCTCCGTCGATAATACCACGGAACAACGGCATGGATGTAATTACGTCTTAAGTGATCACCTCGTGCCACCTTTAACATATTCCGTACCAGTCTATCCCTTAAACCCCGCGATGTCTTGTTTGTATTGTTATCTTGTAAATTGTATTGATTGTAAGATTGATTAACTGACCGAAACCATGATATCAGTAAGCGGTTGTAACCATAGAGTCATATAAATGGAATAACTGAGAATCATGTAAAAGGAATAGGTATATCCATGGTTCGGTTCAGTCAAGATGTATAGATTGATATTGGATTCATGAATTCATGAGTTCATATTGAAGTGGAAACTTGTAGATTATAGATTGACTTGAATCATATTCAAGTCAGATTAATCAGACTCAAACCCGAGTAAGACAATCAGAAATGTGAATCGAAGTCTTATAATTGCTAAGGTCTTTAGGGTAATTTATAAAACTTGAGGGGGTTTTATGTAAAAATACTTTTATATACTTTTCAAAATACACCTCAAGTATTTATTGTTCGTCTTTAGAGTTGTAATGAGGGTGGATTTTATGTCGTGACATTTCTAGTGATAATATCCTAGTTATAGGTATTTTTCTGTAATATTGATTCTTTGAAGTTCATGGTATTTCAGTGTAAAATTTATTATTGTGATTTTTAGGAAAAAGTGGAAAATTTATATTATAGTAAAATAGATATTTAAATGATAAATATACATATGTTTATACAAAAATAATTTTTAATAAATATTTTATATTCCAAAAATCTCATTTTCTTAAGATGTCGTATTTTAAACCTTTCGAGACCGAATACTCCTTGCGGAGGTCTGAATCTCGCACTACTAGCCCGAGGGTGCGCGATAAACCGCACGATCCCGAACGGGTTCCCCAAATATGGGTTGTAGCGGCGCTTTGCAAAGATTGTAAAATACTAATCTTTTAGAAAACGGTTTTATAAAGTAAAAGGTATTTATTTACAAAGTGTAATTTTCCGTATTTTAGATTCTAGGGTTTCCTAATCCAACTAGCCTATTTCTAAATGGTCTAAACGACAAGTCGTTAGAAGCCTCAAATCGCCTCTTCACCGCCAATTGCGGCCAGATAAGTGCCAGGTAAGCGGGAGGCTCTCCACTACAAGTAGTGGCCCTAATTAAGTAACCACTTGCCTTAGACACACTTACCTAGACACCACAAAATCAGGTTTAGATAAATGATCGATGTTCACAACTTATCGTATTTTTCCTATTAAAGATATTGTTTAAACAAATGTATCAAACATAAACTTTTATAAAAGGTT
Organism: Agapanthus africanus; assembly: GCA_030015575.1. NCBI lineage: Eukaryota > Viridiplantae > Streptophyta > Magnoliopsida > Asparagales > Amaryllidaceae > Agapanthus > Agapanthus africanus. Next base: position 408,740,422 of record CM057338.1, read on the forward strand.
TTATTAAGGAAATGGTATTTTAATGTAAAATCTTGTTTTATCGTATTAGGAGTTTTCAAGATAGCGTATTATGGTTGCATATGTGTGTGTGAGGAGGTAGGTCATTACCTCATGATCTATTTTAAGGAATAGCAATGTTAACGGGTTAAATGTGAAATTGAAACATGATGGTATTAAAGTGAAAAAAATACGGTAAGTTAAAAAGGTTATCATTTCATGTGTGAAAACTTATTCAAATTGATTTTTACAAGTTTAATAATCATGATAAAGATGTTTAGACATGTTTTAATTGAATAGAAGTGAAATTTTATAGAAAACCGAATCGGAAATCGGATTTGTTCCGATTCCGTCGGGTTTTGTAATTTCGTATTTTTGAGAATTAGAAAGGGAGATAGAATGGGACTTACGGGTTTCTATCTATACTAAAGAGTATAGGGGAACTAAAGAAGTTGCCGAGGCGTTGCTTCGTCGCCGGTTGTTTCTAAAAACGTCGCCGGAATTCCTGCCGGAATTTCGTCGGAGCTTCGCCGCGAACTTGTTTTCAAAGCACACACTTCTTGGAAAACTTTTGAGAGAGTGGCTCAAGATTTTGGGGGTGAGAGGGTAGTGTGTAGGATTGGTATTTATAGGGTTAGGGTAGATGAAAAGTTAAAAATAAAAATGTGATAAAATGTAATAAAAATGTATTAAAAGTGGAGTAATTGGGGTTTTTTAAGAGTTCTGGAAGTGGTCTGAGACTGAAATTTTATAGGTGCATAGGGGAATATGAAAAGACACAACTTTCATGTTGTGGCCGTCGCCGGAATCGGCCGACTCGGGGGTGACTCGGCCGTGACTCGGTCGGAGCACTGAGTCGGCCGAGTCAAGGCCGAGTTGGCCGATTCCCGGCCGAGTCCGGCGGCCTGGATCCCCCCCGACGGTTCATCTAACTCCTGCAAGTGTTACATGTTTGGGTGTAGTGGGGTTTTTGTGAGATATGCACGTGTAAACTCTTGGTATTCTAAAGGTTTTAAAAAAAATCAATATTAAAAATAATGTGGGGTATGGGATTTGAACTCTGGTGGCTTGGTTCAGCAGTGCAAGGTATTACCAATGAGCTACAAGCTCCTTCTTATAATTATGGAGTTATTTAATTACTTAAAATGATAGCAGAAAGAGTAAATACTCCAAGTATACATTAAATTTAAAGTAATTTCTTGTACACTAAAAATGGAGTTATTACATTCTTGTAGCTTGTAATTAAAAACAAAATAATTACTTATATCTTGTGCTCAGGCTAAAATACCCCTTTATGGATTTTGAAAAAAATTTTAAAATTTTGTGTAGAAAAGTGTATAGGAAAATTAGGGTTATACTTTTCGTCGCAGGAGTCGCGCACGTCGCCAACGATCCGAACGACCCAGTCATCGTCGCCATCCAGTGTGGTTACGTCTTTGAGTAGCCTGGTCTATTCCTGTATGCACGTGGTTGCATCACGACGTTTATCCGACGTCGAACGTGACGTATGTACCCCATCTTGAGATCCGATCAGGCAAGTTTATCTTGCAATATGCTATGCTAATATATTTATATCCATATGAATAAAAATAATACATAAGATTTGATTATGCATCCAATGTTATAGTTTTACCATTTTTAATATCCGTACGTATCCGTACATATTCGTACTGATAATAACACCTCTAATTACATGCCGGAACATCCTGATATCATTTCACTATTATATTATCATAGCGTGTTATTTAGATTGCGTCATAAGTAGTCATGGACGTATAAAAGGTTATTACTGATATACACATATGCATCCTGGTATTCATCGTGCTTACCGTGTTAGATATTCGTTACAGTTTCACATTTTGGTATCTATTTGATACATATGCACCATATGAACACTGCTTGACTTGTTACTTTGATCTTGTTACTAATACCAATAATCCTGAATTGTTGTCCTGATGGACGTAACCTGTTGTCTACATAGACAAAACCTGTACCTGCTTGATCCTATGTTGGTATTAGACTTACATTATCAATACCTGACTTGAACACATAATCTTGGGGATAAAGGGAAATCAATAATAAAACCCGACTTGTAACTCAACAGTTCGATACTTATACTGATCAGTTTTTACGGGTTAGGCCAGCCCTGGGATGCTGTTGCTGACATCATTCATCTGTACATGTTACCTGTTTACTGCCTAGCATCACGTCTTGGATTCAGCCTAAGAATCTTGACTGTGGTCCCGAGCACATACGGGATACTATTGAATTATATCGACGATTCCATTAAATTGATTTCAAAGACTTTAGTAGATAACCTAGTAGCACAGTTTTAGGTTACTCATCACACTTCACATACATATACATACCTCACTGTTTCATATCCGTGTTATTCATTATATTCATGTTTACCTATATCGTTACATCCTGGTTAATATTGTTGGCTTGGTATTATGACGCACTGACGTCTGGGTTTTGTATGGTCTAGTTCCTCTATCTCTATCACAGGCTGAATAGGAGTATGTTCCCTCATGGGAACTGAATAAAACATATGAGTAAAGCAACAAGGAAAGCCCCTAAGTGGAGCATCACGTGCCCACACGTGATCGGGCCTCACGTGCAGACATGTGACTTTTTATAGGCAAAGTCTATAGGCGCCGAATGAAATAAACAATTAGAGATGCTTAATTGGTGAGCTCACGTGCCAACACGTGATGGGTTCCTGAGCCCTCTGAACTAATAGATTTAAATTCTAATTAGAAGTTTTATGCTTAATTGATGAGGTCACGTGCCAACACGTGATGGGCTCCTGAGCCCTCTGACTAATAGAATTAAATTCTAATTAAGAAGCTTTATGCTTAATTGGTGAGGTCACGTGCTAACACGTGATGGGCTCCTAAGCCGTCTGAACTAATAGAATTAAATTCTAATTAAAAGGAATCAAAAGTCCTAATTGGAAAAATATTTTTCTAGATCTTTCCAAACAAGAAAAATTGCGCTCTGTAAAACAGAACGCCATTGGATTAGTGATTAAATGATCACCAATTTACAGAAAAATTCTGTACAGGGAAATATCTTCTTAATTTTGTTAAGAACAACAAACAAGATATCTACTGTAAAAAAGAAGTCTTTGGATTAAAAATCCAACGGTGAATAAAATTCACCGAGTGATTTAAAAGATCATGTTTGTTATAAAATCAATCAAAATCTCTCAACGAGAGATTGGCTGAACAAACTGATTCTTTTCTTTCTCCTATAAATAGGAGCCAAGAAGAAAAAAAGAGAAGGAGACACAGAAGGAAGGAGAGAGAAGAACCCCCTTGAAAGCAAAAAAAAGGAGAGAAAAGAGAATTTAATTCTCCAGAGAGAAGAAGGTCTCTTCAAAGAAGAAAGAAACTTTAGGTAAGAGAAGGAAAGAGATCACCCCATAAGCTCCCACAAAACAAAAGAGAATTTAATTCTCAAACCAAGAGTTTAACTCTTCTGAAAAAAACTTAGTTCTTCCTCCAGTTGAGATCTGCAAAAGCAGATTTCCCCACAAGTTGAGAATTTAATTCTCATTGGGGAGATTCTGTTATGTAGATTCAAACCCAGGGGAAAGAACTAAGTTCAAAGAATTTAATTCTTATCAGAACATATAGGAATTTAATTCCTCTAATAAAATTAGGGTTTAACCTTATAGAAGAATTTAATTCTTATAAAACAAAAGGGGATCGAACGTCTCAAAACTCAAGATCTCCATGCACGTAAGGAAAAGATTAGTACTTGAACAAAAAGAGAACAAACTGAGATCGGCTCACGCGATCCCACGTGACCCCCTAAGCAATGCTTGGCTTTCATAAAGCAGAAAGGGAATAGATTAAAGGCAATAGCACCATATTTCGAGCGCCTTACGTGACCCCACGTGAGCGCCTCAAATTCTTAGTGTTTAACACTATTTCAAGCGCCTCACATGACCCCACGTGAGCGCCTCAAATCCTTAGTGTTTAACACTACTTCAAGCGCCTCACATGACCCCACGCGAGCGCCTCAAATTCTTATTGTTTAACACTATTTCAAGCGCCTCACATGACCCCACGTGAGCGCTTCAAATCCTTAGTGTTTAACACTACTTCAAGCGCCTCACATGACCCCACGTGAGCGTCTCAAATCCTTAGTGTTTAACACTACTTCAAGCGCCTCACATGACCCTATGTGAGCGCCTCAAATCCTTAGTGTTTAACACTACTTCAAGCGCCTCACGTGACCCCACGTGAGCGCCTTAAATTCTTAGTGTTTAACACTACTTCAAGCACCTCACGTGACCTCACGTGAGCGCCTCAGACTCTCAACGTTTAATGCTACTTCAAGCGCTTCACGTGACCCCACGTGAGCACTCTAGATATTCAGTATTTAAACAATACTTTAAGACCCAACGTGGGAGCATGTGAGCACAGAACATATGTTATTGTTTTAGGCCAACCTTAGCCCAAGTTAGCTAAGTCTCCCAAAACCAAAACTCTTTTTCAACCGAGCCTCAATTATACTCGGGTCTTTCAAAATTGATCTCAGATGGCATTCAAAGTAATGTTATCCCATTTCATCTCAATCTGACAATTGGTTCAAGGGTACATCTCTCCACACCTTTGATACACGTCGTTGTAATTATTCAACGTCTTCAGAGAGGTGGTGGGTCCCGACAACCAACAACTTTTTTGGTACATTTCCAAGCCCATGGACACACCCCATTAGACCGTAACGTCTTTAAACTAACTACGGACCGTAACGTCCCTAAACTAAACTCTATGGACTATGAGGTTCTTAAGCTCATGAACTATAATGTCCTTAAACTTATGGACCGCAACGTCCCTAAACTAAACCCTACAGACTATGATGTCTCTAAACTAGACTATGATGTCTCTAAACTATGGACTATGATGTCCTTAAACTCCACGGACTATGATGTCCTTAAACTTATGGACCGTAACGTCCTTAAACTGAAACGATAGAGCCCAAATGCTCTTTCGCTGGATCAAATGATCCTAAAACCCTGTTAAGTAGATCTTAGTCTAAAATTAGACTAACGTATCCTTGATAACCATTTAAGTTGATCTTAATCTCAAACGAGATTAATGATTCTTAAATCAATCCAACTACAGATCCCTCAACTGATATTGGTTCAAGGGTACATCTCCTCACACCTCTGATATGTGTCGTTGTAACTCTTCAACGTTTTCAGGGAGGTGGCGGGTCCCGATAATCAATAAACCCAATGGACCGCAATGTCCCTAAACTAAAACAATAGAGTCCAAATGCTCTTTTGTTGGATTTAAATGATCCTGTTAAGTAGATCTTAGTCTAAAATTAGACTAATGTATCTTTAACAAACGTTTAAGTTGATCTTAGTCTCAAATGCGATTAATGATCCTTAAACCCAACCCAAACCCAAATCTAAGAAAATACGGATTTGGACTAATCCACACCCTACGGGCGACAGCATAATTTAGTCTCCGTATACAATCCACGGGCAACCAAAAACAAAACAAACATACACGACACGAAGTGACCATCTGGAGAAGGAGAAAGTGTTTACCGCGATGCGGTAGCGTAATTAACTGTAGGGGCTTGCGCCTGCAGGGAAGAGCGTCTCCACAATCAAAAACCCCTCACAATGAGGGGGAATCTAACGAAGTCTGCTACATCGGCCGCATCCGTCTAAACCTTCGATACATGGTGTCATAAATCAACTTGGTATCTTCGGAGAGGTGGACGGATAAAACCAAATAGCATCTGCCCCCAAAATTCAGGCCTGACGTCCCAACGTCCCGGTTGCGTCCTTCGGCGGTGAACAGATTCTAGCACGCCCGGTGGGACCTTTTCCTCTTCCCACTCCACACTTCATGTGTCGTGTTTCGTGAACGAATCGCGGTTTGCTATGGTTGCCCCTGGATTCGAGATACTAAGATTTGGTGTCTTACTCCGTACAGAAAATAGAAGATCAATGGCTTTCAACCGCACTAACTGCAACAAATCCCACTCCGTCCTTACTGGAGGAGTGACCTATGGGCCTCAAGCGGCTTCCCTTTTTACGATGCCAGTGGAACAGGTGACTCAGGCCACCACTGGACTGTTCTTTGGGACCATGCTCCCACCTATGAGCTTCAACGCCCCACTGCCGCCGCAAGAAACTCCGAAGAAGTCGGTCTTTGATCGGCTTATGACTATCGCGGCCCTTCTCAACGGTCACCCAAATCCAACGCCTCAGTCTTTAACAGACTGGGCCAAAACTCCAGTGGGTCCGTGAAGAAGCCCGCGATACCTGAAGGGGTTATCTCGAAACGAATAGCCATCCCTGCTCCAGTGAATGAAATCATCAGAGAGTCTTCTCTTGCTAAAGAATCATTCTTTGCAAGACTGACCGCTCTAACTCCCGTTCCAGGCGAAGTCACCAAAGCTGCTACCCCTGTTCGAAAGTCTGCCTTCGACAGGTTGGCCATCCCCTCTCAGCGGACATCAGTCTTCAAGAGACTGGCACCGGCAACAACCCTTCACCAGAACAGGGGGCATGATGAAGCCACCCCCATAGTTGAGCCAGTACCGTCTGCCCGACATGCTCGACGTCGTCACTGGAGCCAAGTGAGGAAAGCTGGGGGCAATTCCCTATCTGGACTTACCCCGTCGGCTTCAACGGTAGAAGTCGACACTGCTGTTCCAACTGGGAACAGCTTTGAACCATTCAGGAGGGTCTGCAAGAACTCTTCGACTGCCGTCCTGAAAAGATCTCCTCTACCTATAGAGAATGCTATAAAGACAAAGCCAGAATAGCCCCCTCAGCGGCTGTCCTCTAAAATTCATAAGGTTTGGCGGCAGGTCCAAGACTCGGTGATCAACCAAGACTACTCCCTCCGACCGAAGAAGATGAAAGTTCGGCAAGAGAAGGACCACCTTGTCGTACCACAGAAGGTGTCGTCTACTTGGGTGCCCGCCGCAACGGCCCCCTCAACTTTGGCTGCCCACAAAAGGAGAAGGCCGGAGAAAATCCCCGGGTCTGCAACGAATCTAAAAGTCATTGAATCCAAACGCCCCAAGTCTGGGGGCATGGTGGTGCACACTGTTTATATGGCTTTCGGAAAAGAGGAAAGCCGTGCTTCTACGGGTCATCGACCTCTCACACGATCAATGACAAAGGCTCAGGAGCAACAACAGCAAAAGCTCTAGGAGATGCTGACAACTATGGCTGCACTCATCGGGCCAAAAGAAAGCCCGGAGACATCGTTGGAGCAGCGCCAAGAACAGGAAAATGATGTCGAATTTCTCCGAAGAATGCTCGAGAGGAAAGACAAAGAGGCCATGGAACAAGCGGCCAACATAAAACAAATGGCGCTTTTATTCCAAGATATGGTTGGGATGATGATACAGCCGGATCCTCCAGCCGAAAACCCTCTAATTATCCTTGAAAACAACAGAGGGGAAACATCGAACTCTCTTCCGGCTCTATCAGTGGCTAAAGAGGAGACCATCTCCAAAGCCGCCCTGGATGACTATATCGCTCAACAGATACGAGCTCATCAAGAGAGCGAAGCGGCCAGCTAAATTGTTAAGACTGGACGACTCTATCCGGGTTGGTACGACCAAATAAAGTACCCGCCGAGATACTCGATCCCTAAGTTCCATGTATATAAGGGGATGGGGAATTCACACTAGCACGTTGCTCAATTCAAGGCTCTGTGCGGCAACACCGGAGGTGACGATAAGCTACTGCTTCGTCAATTCGTTGGCAGCTTGTCGAAGACAGCATTCGAGTGGTATTCCGAACTCCCGAATGACTCTGTCAAGACATTTGCAGAAATGGAGCTGCTATTTACGCAAAGGTTCGCAAGTGCTAGCGAACGCACCCTAATCACCACACTAATTAACGCCAGGGTGAAGCCAGGCGAAACATGGGTTCAGTACGCGATACGGTGGTGGAACCTATGGTCAAAGTGCGAATAGTGCATAGAGGAAGCTCCTGCAGTAGGTATGTTTGTGGGTACCCTTGATCCGCAGGCGACCATCTCCCAGTTCATGATGTTCTTCAAGCCGACCACTTTCCAGGCCTTGATAGACAAGCTGGCCCAAATGGACCAGATGGGCCATAGGCCTGCCTTCCTCTTCAAAGACAGAGCTTCAGAATGAAAAGGGGAAAAGGAAAGCGACCTTTGTCGCCAATTCTCAGCAACAGCCGAGTGGTCCAAAACCGGCTGATCGCCAAAACGACAGAGAGCGATTTATCAACGAAAAGTTAAAGCGTCCTTACTCATTCCCTCAGGATTAAACAAGGAGACCGTTTGAACTGGCGGTGCGCAACAGGCTCATCACTTTACCAGATCCGAGACGCCCACTGCAGTCAGGCGACGTCAACAATCCCAATTACTGCTCATACCACCGAGTAGTAGGCCATCCAATCGAAAATTGCTTCGTCTTTAAAGGCTGGATTGAGGACCAATACCAACAGGGCAAATTCGCACTGTCCGAGAATTGAAAAGTAAGCCCGCCCCAGCCACATGCTCCTAAAAAGATGGACACGCCAGGGGCATCATGCTCTTTTATAGAAGAAGCTCCATGGGAAGTTGTCCTTTCAGCAAAAACGAAAAGAATGCTGAAAGATCTCCCAGCGTGTCCGGCAGTTAGATGGAAAACCCGCTGGAGCCCGAGATTATTGAAGGGATGCTGAAGCCGCGCCCAACGCTGAAAATTGGTGAAGGTGGACAAAACATTCAGGCCAAGCCTCCAAAGTCTTTAAAGAAAAAATAAGAAGGCCAAGAAGCCCGTCCGACTCAAAACCAGCCGTACAGGTCTGCAAAAATACATCGATGAGCTGGAAGAATATAACCAGAAGGCTCGGACTCCAATCACGTTGGATGAATTCTTTAAGCATGTTCTTGAGAATGAAGCCGATGACGATGATGAAGGAGACAATTCTTCAGAAGTGCCCGAGGATTATGTGGCAAGCTGCCACATGATCTCTTACTCATCAATAAAGGGCAAAGAAACTCCCGATGTAGAGAAACTGGGGGAAGATCCAAAACCGGAACCAAAATCCCTGGAGCCATCGGACGAATTGATTGACTGACTGCTGAGCGAAGCTCTTCAGAAAAGAAAATCTGACCGAGAGTGTGAAACGATCATATATGAAAGGGCCAAACATTGGCGTCGCGTTGAAGAAGCTCCGGTATTGAGAAGTCATAGAATACCCCAACCGGATAGAACTACTTCTGCCACCAGCAAAAGCAGGTTTAAGACAAGAAAGCAGTTCACTAAAGCCTTGTTGATGGGAATGAGGTTGCCACCTTTCAAAGAAGACACTTTGGAAAATACGTTCCCCGACGAACTAGATGCATATCCAAACTACTGCTTATACCATCGAAGGATCACCTACCCTACCGAGGAGTGCATGGCCTTTAAAAATTAGTGGCAGGGATACGTTGCTCATCGACAGCATTTCAAGCGGATGATGCGCAAAACTCGTCGAGAGCAGAGAAGCACAACAGATGAGTGCAGAAGAACTGCCGGCGACTGTCACATGGTTAATTCTGGGGGATCACAAGTTCTCACCTTCGGGAGCGATTCTGATGAAGAAACAGCCTTCGGCTCCATCTTCAAGGAATCCATCTCTGAAGCAGAAGAGACGAAGACCTGTGAGAACATTCAGCTGCGCAATCGTACGCTACCCGAAAAGAATCTCGGATCCACAAACAAGGGATCGAACAGAAAAGATAAGGGGAAGAAAAAGTCCCTGAGGATATCACCCTCGATGATCGAGTCGTCGAGGAGTTGGCAGCCAAGGACCCGCCAAAGAAAAATAAGGTGGATTACAACGTTCTGGCACACTTGAGGAAGATACCCTCGCAGCTAAGCATTCTTGATACCCTTCTGCTATCTAAAGAGGCGAGATATTCTTTGATCAAGGCACTACAAGAGCCTGAACAGTTCCAAGCTTTCCTTGCCGAAGAAACGATGAAGGACGAGTTAGAAGAAGTGCACACTGCCGACGTCACTTTCGGTGATGAAGATCTCCTCCTCGGGACATGCGAGCACAACCGTCCCCTGTATGTCACCGGATACTGCCATGACATCAAGATAGGTAAGATCTTAGTTGATAACGGGTCCTCTGTCAACCTTCTCAACTTGAGAGTGCTAAAAGAAATCTGCATGAGCGTTCAACACCTCACTTGGGATAAAATCACTATCTCCGGGTTCGACTCTCAGTCATCACGGACGCTCGGGTCTGTGATACTGACATTACACTTTAGGCTGCTCGTCACTGACATCAAATTTCATGTCATTGATGCCAAGACTTGCTACAACACTTTGCTCGGCAGGCTTTGGTTACACGAATACAACATCATCCCTTCTACACAACATCAGTGTATGAAGTATTTCAAGGATGGTCTTGAGTACACCGTAACGGGAAAGCTAAACCCATTCTTCATGAATGAAGTTCGCAAATACGAGGACGCAAAGTACTTTCTGCCAGACTTTGAAGACACAGAAAGATGCCATAAACCGGAGAATAAGCAAAAAGCTAACACCACTATTCCGGTCTTCGGGAGCGATACCGAGGAGGAAGAAGAGATAGTCTATTCGAGGCTGCCCAATGCAACAAGCCGGGACCGTCTACCCCTATTCTGGTCTTTAGCAGTGACTCTGAAGACGAGGTCAACGCAGTGTTCTCGGTCCGCCCATCGATGCAAGCCTTCACTGGAGATGATCAGAGTTTGCAAATAGCCATGGTTCCGCGACAGCACTACAGAGAACTTGATGCGCTTGAAACATATAGCGTGCAAGAGCTGCAGACATTCTACGTCCCTCCCAGGCAAAAAGATGAAAAGGCGATCCTCTTTTATCGATTCGCGGAAACCAAAGTGGAGAAAGAAATCTGGCATGGTGCCGATTCTACACTTGACAGGCTCCAGCCCATCCGTCTGCCCAAATATTACACAGAAAGATTAAAAAGGCTGTTAAGGCGCCAAGGCGTACCCTTTAAGCAGATCGCGTGACAAGCCCAGTTCTACAACAAGATCTGGAACGTTCCTGGTACTCAACGAAAATTGCCCAACGGAAAGATGGAAGCGATCGGGCTTGGATATATCCGATCCAAGAAACGGGAGCAATTCCATGGCTGCTACCTCATACATGACTTCGATGAAGAAGGAGATGCTCTTTTAAAAGACGCTAACGCTGAGCCAGAACGTGGTCCTGCCATAAAACTGCCGAGTCCGTCGTTTGAAGAACAGATGGACAAGCTAGTATGGGAAGCGAGTCAGAAGGTCCGGGACGACCACGGCCGCAAAATTGCCATTTACGAGAAAGCCAAGATGCAGCGCCTCCTTCAGCAGGTTACAGAGAATGACGATTCCCTTTGTCGCCAGCCCGTCATACAGAAGACCCGACGTGGAGGCAAAAACAAACTAAAGAACAGAAAAAGCGTTCGACAATGGCAAAGCGGGTCCAAGAAGCCATGCGATCGAGAATCGAGAAGCCGGGATCCATCTCTTATAAAGAAGATGGGTCGAGCATATCTTTTCCCCAAGACAAGACAAGGAAGATATTTTATCTTGTCATGAAACATCAAATGATCATGCTCCCGGAATCCAAACACCCCGACCAAGAAAACGAGGTTCATCATCCGGATTATTGCTCCTATCATCGAGCAATAGGACACCCTCTCGAAGATTGCTTCACTTTCAAGAACTGGGTCGAAGACCAATATCAACTCGGCAGGTTCGCTCTATCCGACAATTGGAAGGTAGCCCCACCGCAAAAACATATACCGAAAGCCACGTATATGGCAAGAGTAGAACCGGATCAACATCGGTCTTGGAAACGATCTCGTACCTGCCACGTGATAACGCTGTCAGAAAAAGGAGTTCCCAAGGACATGGATGACCTCTTCTAGTGCTTCAAAAATAAGGATGAAGATGAGTTGATCTCAGAATTTCCACCGGCACCAAAAGAGCTGGAAGATGGGATACATACTACTGCAGATAACACCAGAAAAATCGACTTGGGGATGACAAACGACCCACGGGCGACGTTCGTCAGTGAGCTGTTGTTTGAAGAAAAGGTGGCTACGCTCAAAGACGTGCTCATGCAGTATAAAGACTGTTTCGTGTGGAACTATTCCGAAATGCCGGGACTAGATCCAGAAGTAGCTGTGCACAAATTGGCGGCATCTCCGGACATCAAGCTAATCAAACAAGCACCGAAGAATGCGGCTCAAACTTGAAATGAGCATCAACGCCGAAGTCAAGAAACTAATCGACTCCGGCTTCATCCAAGAAGTTCAATATCCTGATTGGATTTCCAACATCGTCCTAGTGATAAAGAAGAAAGGGACGGTGCGCATCTGCGTGGACTTTCGGGACCTCAACAAAGCTTGTCCGAAAGATGACTTCCCCGTACCGGTTACTGAGCTGATAGACAACACGTCCACTCAGGAAGTTTTCTCTTTCATGGAAGGTTCATCAGGGTACAATCAAATAAAGATCCATCCTGAAGACCAGAGGCATACCGCTTTCCGGGCCTCTTTGGGTATATTCTGCTACAAAGTGATGCCTTTCGGTCTGAAGAACGCTAGCGCCCCCTATCAGAGGGCCATGACGAAGATTTTCGATGACCTCATACACGAAATCGTCGAGTGCTATATTGACGACCTCGTAGTAAAAAGAAAATCACACGAGGAGCATTGGGAGCATCTAAAGATAGTGTTCCAACGTCTTCAGAAATACAACCTGAAGATGAACCCTCTCAAATGCGCATTCGGAGTTTCCTCGGGCAAATTTCTAGGGTTCATCATACGACACCGGGGCATCGAAATAGACCCGTCAAAGATCAAGGCAATTACGGAATTGCCTTTGCCAAGGACTCTGAAACAACTGCGGTCTCTCAAAGGAAAGCTCGCGTATATCCGACGGTTCATAGCTAACCTCTCCGGCAAGTGTCGACCCTACAGTCATCTAATGAAGAAAGGGACTCCGTTCGTCTGGGATCACAAATACCAAAGCGCACTAGACGAAATCAAGCAATACCCGCAGAACCCGCCAGTACTGACCGCCCCAGTCAAGGGAAAGCCTCTCATCCTGTACACAACAGCCCTTGAAGGTTCTTTAGGCGCGCTATGGGCACAGGAGAATGACCAAGGGAAGGAAATGGCCCTTTACTATTTAAGTCGAGTTCTCCTGGAGGCAGAAAACAATTACTCCCCCATTGAAAAACACTGCCTGGCGTTAATCTTCATGATAACGAATCTCATACACTACGCATTGGCGCATGAGGTCCACCTCATATCAAAAGTGGATCCTCTAAAATATTTGATGACAAGAGCCATACTAACGGGATGACTTGCTAAATGGGCCCTCTTCTTGATAGAGTTCTCGATTACATACCTGTAAGTCCATGGTAGCGTCCCGGCCGTCTAACAGACGCCAAATGCGGAACAAAAACTTTTTACAACTGGCGCTATCACGTACTATAACCCGGATCTGCCATTAAAGCTAAACTAACAAACTACAAAGTGGGTAGAAATGTTATACCGAACGATCCGAGTCCTTCGGTCTTCAACCATCATCCCACGCTTTGTTGCGGCTGCTCCGATCTCCTGAATCTCCAGTCTCCTCATCCAGGTGGCACCACGTCGACGGATCTTTAAACGGGCTCCCGCCTCTGAACCGAGGTAACTCGATCATCAAGTTTGCTAAAAGAGATGACCAAGATTGATGTAGAGAATGAGTAGAACACTTTGTCTCACTTCGTCCAAAACCATGGACGAACGGTTAATGAAGTTGCCTTTTGGATCGGGTAAATGGGAAATGAGTAGATTAATTTCCATGAACCATAATCTTTTTTATCAAATGAACAACCATATCTTTTGCAAGAGGGGGCCGTCCATATAAAGGGAAGGAGGAGGGTGAGTGTAGGAGGATAAATGGTGACCATAAGAATAAATGAAGGAGTGAGTCATATTAACACATCATGAAACCATTAAATGCAAACATGAATCACTAACCTAGTCATTAACCTAGTCACCATTCAATTAATGCAACACATAAGTCACAAGCCATCTCATCATCCTAGTCATCATCTAGAAACTTCTAGAACCATGACTCACCCAAGAAAAGATAAATCCGAATTTAACCGAATGTTAAATACGGGTGATAGAAAACAGGAAACTGGCAACTTCCAAAAGCGATCCCGAAACGAATTTCAGAATAACCCCGTAACAGTATAAACATACCCGCATTTGTATTACGGCCAAATACAAATGCAACTGAGACAAAGATATTATATCTACACAGTATAATACTCGAATCCGGTTTAAACCAAAGCCGACCAGTATTATCAGCCCGAAATATGACACGTGCGAAAACGCACGTGCATTTTCCGAACCCTGCCATAAAACCATACGGCCTCTACAACGTTTCACCCGAACTTGGGAAACTGTCTGTGGGGGACTCTAATGACTCATCAATACACTGGCACTGGGTATAACCTCTAGCACGTCAGAGGTACTAGCTGTACGTAACGGTTGCCTATGTATTGATTGGAAGGGAAGCTGACGAGCAAGCTCATCCAGAAACCCTACTGAGCCTAACAGTGACAATATACATACAGTCCGGTCCGTTCGTCTATGAGCATCGCATATCAGCCTAGGGGGCTGGTAACGTCAGACCCCCAATAGCGGTATAAGTCGTCTCAGAGAGTGGCCCAGAACACCCTGAGATACTACTGGAGTACCTACCAGTAAATCTCCTGCCTCGGCCGAAGGCTTTGTGTAATGGCTCTCCTAGACACAGCGCGATCTCACCCCCAATACCGGGAGAGACGAATCCCCTGTCGATCCGCTCACTTGCCTCCATGTGGCTCGGGACTGTACCCAAAAAGGACCTGTTTGCACGACTCCTTTGAGCCGTGGTAGGGTAGAAATCAAAGCACAGTGGGAACTCACACGAGACAAATGACGACCTCAGGTCGATGAACTAACCTGTACACATGTCACCAGGGAACTGCTATCTGACGCTAGATATAATACCAACTAGCAGGTTCCCGGCGAGTCCTGTCCGGTGTACTCATAACCCAATGAGCACCTGTATACATCTTAGGTGAACCAACTAACACCAATGGCTTGTGAGACCGGCCACCGCCCCTCGTCGGGGTCTCGACTGTATACACTAGTCTATTCTGGAGTATCGATGCCCTGTCTCGAAACTCCCACGACTAGGGACACTTTAAGGATGTGCTTATAGACCCCAGCTCCCACGTATATGATCGCCATCATACTGCTGGCAGTCAAGCAAGAATCCTATGGGCTCTATCAACATGCAATAGTGAACTAAAGCATGTATACGATGATAAAGACAACCCAGATAGCATACTATCATCTCGAACAAGACTGTCATATCGGTATAGGTCTTCCCTCAATCATTGCAATCACGTACCTGCGATCCAATAATTGACTTTGAGGGCACTATATCCAACAATCTCTCACTTGCACTTAAGGCTAATTATTGCGATGTCGTATACTCACAGCCCGTGTGATACCGAACATTCAACTCCTCTACTAATCAGTTTCACAAAGCTAGTTTGTAAAACTATTGCGTTCGAGAAGTAGCCTTAGTGAGTGGATCCGCCCTAATGTTTCTTTCTATATCTCTCTAAATCTTAAATTCTCGGAGAAAGCCATCTCCCGAATCGAGTAATATCTGTCTTAGAATATGTCTGGATATCTGATGGGACCTAGTTCATAAATGAACTCCAAATCCAAATTTCTTAGACTGTATTGATAACTGAACCTAATCAGTTTCCAGCACCATGCCTCCCACAGTATCCTCTTGGACCAACTGTCCATAATACTGTCCCTCGTCAGAGGGAAAACTATAACTCTGACAATCACTCTGTCATCCATGTCACCATTTGAAACTTGGAATGATAACCGTCTCCCGAAAGAGGCCGCCGTTATCAAATCCGTAGAACATACACTCATGTTCTAAAACTGCTTCCTTATGTTTCTTCAGGATTGGATTAATATAAACTTATCGCAACTAGTGCAAATACAACATCTAGTGTGGTACTTGACATCTCACGATTGACTCAATTGCCTAAGCAAGTGATTTGCCAATCATGCACATTCCTCTATTCTTTAGTCTGTAAGACACCTTTAGAAAGGGTGACTCCATCATCTGCAGGTACACCACCATGCCAGGAGTCATCTATTCTAAAATACTATTAGAATACTGTCAAAGTACCCAAATTGGGAAACTACCCAATTCTAGATCTAAAACCATAGATCTAGTAACCAAAATATCTGATATTATATCCATATCCTTTGTGGAGAAACAACTGTGTGACGACCAAAGTATAACCGATTATAGTATAGGAATTTTACTTCCTTCTCTGTGTATGTCATCCAAATACCAGGACATCACACCCTACTACCTTCTTAACAGATCCATTCCCTATTCTGATGAAGTCAAACCCATGACTGTCACATCAAAAATAGATGATCTATCTCTGCTATATCTGCTCAAGTCTATAAATAGACATAAGCTACTTGCCCACTATGCTTCCGCTGCTCCCACTGACTATGACAACCCTCTGGCAGAATAATATATACGTACACTTCTAAAGCTAGTTTAGAACGACGCTATACTTATCCTCCTGCCGGGTCTTATAGCCTGGAACAACAGTAGTGTCAAGTCTGGGTAAACAAGAACCTCCCTGTCACCGTCTTTGAGGCTACCGGAGTACCTCTCGGGTGTCTGAGGTTACCCACCATATCTGCGGAGTGGCTATTGGAATGTCAAACTTGATTGAATATATAGGTCTTATTAAATTTTCCGTAATCGTTTGCGGTTCTGGAATCACTTCCAGTTCTCCCATACTCCCACTACTGTTTTCTGAAAAAATCCATTTTACTAAAACTGTGGCGAGTCAAGAACAATATCACTATTGATCTTCCAGATGGTAGAAAATCAACCCTCGACATAGCCCGGGTCAACCCACAAACTGCCATTACAGAAACGTGCCTTTAGTTATCCAGAGTCTGGTTTTAAGCATAAGCCGGACAACTCCCCGTATCTTAACATCGTTAAGATATGAACCATTCTATATACAATATAGAAATAGAGGCACTAATTTAACTGGAACCATATTCAAAATATGCAACTGTCTCCAGTGCATATCAACTTAATGGAGAGAGGCTAATCAGCATTACCCAACTTAGGAATACATCCAATTATGAGTAACCCGAAAGAGAAACAAGTTTCTCAAAACCATTACTATCAATTGAATACTAATCACAAGAATCTACATCTTCGATCTCTTTGAAGAACCCCGATACTTGCGATACCTGGTTCTCTACTTTATTCTTATACCCACAACTTCTCAAAACATAGACATTGTATTTCTACGAAACACTTGTCTAAAAACTAGAGAAGTCACAAGTAAACAGAACATAGTATGAGGACCTACCTCTTTGTCCTGATGGACACTGGACAACATACAATACTCTGTATAAGTCCGCTGAGTTGAATAACTCAAAAACCTGTGCATCGTAGGTTGAAAACTGTACCCAGGCGATTTCCTCAAATATCACCAATTACAACGAATTCCGATATATTGAGGATGATCTCCTAATTCCCAATAACTTACTCCCACTCATCATCTGTAAAAATCATACAGATGTGAGAATCATACCTGATAAATACATACCCTAGAGTAAGTATCTAAT
This sequence comes from Agapanthus africanus, assembly GCA_030015575.1. Classification (NCBI taxonomy): domain Eukaryota; kingdom Viridiplantae; phylum Streptophyta; class Magnoliopsida; order Asparagales; family Amaryllidaceae; genus Agapanthus; species Agapanthus africanus. Next base: position 408,758,165 of record CM057338.1, read on the forward strand.
CGGGAAATCAGTTTTCGACTAACAATGCACTGAAATATGAAAATGTTTCGTAGGGGTATCCTGGTATTCCTAGTAATGCCTCTTCTATAATCCAATTCATGACTTTAACCGTATATTTCTTTGCCTTCTTTCCAAATCCCTTTATTTGTCTTTATTCGTTACCTTCTGTACACCATCGTTAGGCTAAGTGGTTTTCTTCCTTCCCTACCGTTCGGCACCAGCCTATGGTTTGGAAGAAGACTATCCAGTAAGCATAATAGGTGTACCCTCCTTAACCTAGGAGTACTTGCAACTTGAGAGAAGGTGATGATAAAAGACAACTGAATAATATCTTATTCTATTTCTCCCGAACTGGGAAAAAATCAAAGGTGAAATAGGAGTGGCAATGAAGTACGCGGTTTGGTCGTGAATGATAACAGTCACAATTTACTTTGCCCTCTTTCTAATCCCTTTATTTTGTCTTTAGTTATTACCTTCTGTACACCCTACTTAGGCTAATTAGTTTTCTTCATTCCCTACCGTTCGGCACCTGCCTATGGTTTGGTATAAGACTATCCAATAAGCGTAATAGGTGTACTCTCCTAAACTAAGGAGCCCTCGCAGCCTGAGAGAAGGTGATAATAAAAGACAACTGAATAAACTAATTCTATTCCCCTGAACCTGGATCCATCCTCGAAGAAGTCCCTTCGAGTTCGTATATAACCATACGATGGATCTATCCAATGGAAGTGGATGTCCGTAATAATACGGGGTGTTCTGAGAAATACAAAGGGTAAAAGAAGGAGCGGCAATGACTTATGCAATTCGGACAATCCAAAAGCCAGTATTTTAAGAAGGTTCGGTCAACTTGGTCACTGAGTCATAGTCTAGGGTCGGTCAAAGGTCGCTGCCAAAGAGAGAGAGAAAAGAAACACTCTGCGTGCACTCTAACCTAGATCAGAATAGTTATCACTTTATCTAATCAGGAAACCTCCCACCGTAATCTCAAATTCTCCTCCAAACCTGAAAGAAGAATTAGTCGGGATCATCCGAAGAGTAAACCAACTCATCAGTGAGAATCGGGATCCAACTATCATCGCATGATAACTTGATGGAAGCCACTCAAGTTATCACACTCCAGAAGGTATGCGCATGCCTGGCAAGTTTCTGTATGTTTGAAACTCCCGATGTGATTTTTACCTCATGCTCTTATGACCTTGACTAAGGGCCAACAAATCATAAGTCACATGTCAAGTTCTTCCTGTCATTATCCAGGTTGATTTGAACCCACCCGTACATACTCTTGATTAAGGGCCAACAAAGTAATACGACTGTCCCAAACCAACGCATCTATCTATGCAACAAATGAATACCCAGCAGCTACCAAACACTATGCCTTGACTACGGGCCAACAAACATAGCTTGACTACTACTGAATATCCATAAGAAATGACGGAGGGCTACGGCTGGTTTTTGGCGAAAAACCTTTAACGTAATGAACTTGATCTCGTTGAAGGAACCTGATAGCTTTTTATAAAGATATAGTGGCGAAAACCTTTTGCTAAAGAGGTCACTCCCGGTGAAGGGATCCCGGCTCTTTCCTCGTGGAATGAGGTGCAGGATATTCCAACTGAATACCGCGATGCAAAGCAACTTGCAATCGACTATAGTGAAGTTATTACCCTGACGCAAACTTCTGCCCAAGGGGTCACTCCCGGTGAAGGGATCTCGGCCCTTGCCTCATCGAATGAGGTGCAGGATATTCCAACTGAATATCACTATGCAAAACAAAAGGAAACGTCTTTGTAATAACACTTTTTAAAATTGTTCCAACAACATCAAATATAGGTTTGTTTTATCCTTGCATTGATAAGAATCAATGCAGTTCCATCTATCAATCACACCAGAAAAGAACGAAAATATAATGTACGTATATGCCATCCGCATTCGCCACTGGGTCCCGTCATCACCCGTTAGGTTACTTAACTAACGACAGAGCGGGAACTGGACTAGCGCGGGTGTAAAACATATACAACATCTAATAGTATATATACGAATATACAATAATCTCTCCAGGCGTGATAATATGCAACATTACAGAAAAGTAATAAGCATCAAAGAACAATACAGATAATCTGGGATCCCCGGGTTTCATAGAGCCGCTACTGAAACCCGATGTTCCCCTGGTCGTGTGGATAGCCTATGCAATGAAACCTAGACCACTATGGGTGCGGCAAGTTACCCGCCAAAACCTGAAGCGAGTCAGCCCCCTACAGCATAGTGAATAGACCACCCGACACTTCACAGAATCTGGTAACTTGAGAACCCCTCCTTGGGTCAACCTGTACCCCTTACGAGTGCGGCGAATAGTCTGCCAATTCTAGAGCGAGGCCCCTCTGCCTCTCAACGCCATGAGATGCGGGCCCGTTGCCCTCTAGAACCCGGCTATTCGTGCACTCCACCGCGGGGTAAACCTAGTACAGAAAAAAAATTATGTACAACGGGTACATCGACCTCTGCCCGGTCGTGCTCCAAAAAGAATATTATACAAACAGGCAGTGACGGCAGTCCACATGTTGGACGCTCGTCCCGCAATATCAAATGTACAAATAAATTCAAAAAGCACTACCATTGCACCGTGCTATCCACCACGACAAATCCGCAACATCACAGCACAACAGAGAACATCAACGCGAATGTCACGTTCGCAAATCCGTCTAAAAGAGCTATAGCAATTAGACGCAATTTACCGCTCGAATGACATTCCCGGTCGGAGATATAATGTAAGTACTGTAAGCTAACACGTTTAAATTTCGATCGACAAAATTTCCCAAAGTGGGCCCCACGAACATCTGCTGTATAGTAATAAAATCTGGGCCCAAAAGAAATATATCAAAAACCACAATTTCCCATGTGAAGCTCTCTGGAAAAAATTGGAGCACTGTTCCCACAAAGTAGCCGCGGTTCCGCGGTCAAACCCTAGTTTTGACCGCGGATCCGCGGTGGTTCTGTGGGAACACATGCTCGAATTTTACAAGAAGTCTTCAAAAACCCTGCTCAATTTTCTGTGATATGCAAAATAATTTTTAGACCCTTTTAAAAATCGACAGAAAGTTTGAACAGAAAAAGTGTAGTTTTTGAAATTCGGTTCGATCGATATTTTAAACGTGTTAGCACATGTTAGTAAAGCTTAATGGTGAGGCTCTGATATCACTGTAAGTCCACGGTAGCGCCCCGGCCGTCTAACAGACGCTAAATGCGGAACAAAAACTTTTTACAACTGGCGCTATCGCGTACTATAACCCGGATCTGCCATTAAAGCTAAACTAACAAACTACAAAGTGGGTAGAAATGTTATACCGAACGATCCGAGTCCTTCGGTCTTCAACCATCATTCCACGCTTTTTTGCGGCTGCTCCGATCTCCTAAATCTCCAGTCTCCTCGTCCAAGTGGCACCACGCCGACGGATCTTTAAACGGGCTCCCGCCTCTGAACCGAGGCAACTCGATCATCAAGTTTGCTAAAAGAGATGACCAAGATTGATGTAGAGAATGAGTAAAACACTTTGTCTCACTTCGTCCAAAGCCATGGACGAACGGTTAATGAAGTTGCCTTTTGGATCGGGTAAATGGGAAATGAGTAGATTAATTTCCATGAACCATAATCTTTTTTATCAAATGAACAACCATATCTTTTGCAAGAGGGGGCCGGCCATATAAAGGGAAGGAGGAGGGTGAGTGTAGGAGGATAAATGGTGACCATAAGAATAAATGAAGGAGTGAGTCATATTAACATATCATGAAACCATTAAATGCAAACCTGAATCACTAACCTAGTCATTAACCTAGTCACCATTCGATTAATGCAACAAATGAGTCACAAGCCACCTCATCATCCTAGTCATTATCTAGAAACTTCTAGAACCATGACTCACCCAAGAAAAGATAAATCCGCATTTAACCGAATGTTAAATACGGGTGATAGAAAACAGGAAACTGGCAACTTCCAAAAGCGATCCCGAAACGAATTTCAGGATAACCCCGTAACAGTATAAACATGCCCGCATTTGTATTACGACCGAATACAAATGCAACTGAGACAAAGATATTATATCTACACAGTATAATACTCGGATCTGGCTTAAACCAAAGCCGACCAGTATTATCAGCCCGAAATATGACACGTGCGAAAACGCACGTGCATTTTCCGAACCTTGCCATAAAACCATACGGTCTCTACAACGTTTCGCCCGAACTTAGGAAACTATCTGTGGGGGACTCTAATGACTCATCAACACACTGGCACTGGGTATAACCTCTAGCACGTCAGAGGTACTAGCTGTACGTAACGGTTGCCTATGTATTGATTGGAAGGGAAGCTGACGAGCGAGCTCATCCAGAAACCCTACTGAGCCTAACAGTGACAATATACATACAGTCCGGTCCGTTCGTCTATGAGTATCGCATATCAGCCTAAGGGGCTGGTAACGTCAGACCCTCAATAGCGGTATAAGTCGTGTCAGAGAGTGGCCCAGAACACCTTGAGATACTATTGGAGTACCTACCAGTAAATCTCCTGCCTCGGCCGAGGGCTTTGTGTAATGGCTCTCCTAGACACAGCGCGATCTCACCCCCAATACCGGGAGAGACGAATCCCCTGCCGATCCGCTCACTTGCCTCCATGTGGCTTGGGACTGTACCCAAAAAGGACCTGTTTGCATGACTCCTTTGAGCCGTGGTAGGGTAGAAATCAAAGCACAGTGGGAACTCACACAAGACAAATGACGACCTCAGGTCGATGAACTAACCTGTACACATGTCACCAGGGAACTGCTATCTGACGCTAGGTATAATACCAACTAGCAGGTTCCCGGCGAGTCCTGTCCGGTGTACTCATAACCCAATGAGCACCTGTATACATCTTAGGTGAACCAACTAACACCAATGGCTTGTGAGACCGGCCACCGCCCCTCGTCGGGGTCTCGACTGTATACACTAGTCTACTCTGGAGTATCGATGCCCTGTCTCGAAACTCCCACGACTAGGGACACTTTAAGGATGTGCTTATAGACCCCAGCTCCCACGTATATGATCGCCATCATATTGCTGGCAGTCAAGCAAGAATCCTATGGGCTCTATCAACATGCAATAGTGAACTAAAGCATGTATACGATGATAAAGACAAACCAGATAGCATACTATCATCTCGAGCAAGACTGTCATATCGGTATAGGTCCTCCCTCAATCATTACAATCACGTACCTGCGATCCAATAATTGACTTTGAGGGCACTATATCCAACAATACCGTCCTCTCAAGGCAGTGAAAGGACAGGCCATCGCCGACTTCCTTGCTGAACAGCCGATACCTGCCAATTCACCTTTAATTTGCGAATTTCCAGACGAGCGCGCGTTTGACACGATCGACAGGGAAAAAGAAGGGAGTGATACCCGATGGGAACTTTACTTCGATGGAGCATCTTCCATGAAGAAGAAAAAGCACAACTCCCTCATAATCAAATCTGGGATAGGCCTCATCTTCGTGACTCCGTAAAGATGGATAATGCGCTTCGCCTTTTCCTTAACAGACCCGAGGACGAACAATGAAGCTGAATATGAAGCTTTGATAGCAGGTCTTGAGATCGCTGTCAACATGGGAATCGAAGACCTCCTCATATACGGAGACTCCCAACTAGTCGTTAGACAAGTAAACGGCGACTATCAAACGTGCAAACCAGAGTTGGTAAGGTACGGTGAGAGTGTGCAACAATTGCTGACTCAAATTCCCTCCTATGCCCTGGAAAGCATACCGAGTGCGGAAAATAGCAAAGCGGATGCGTTAGCCAAACTCGCTAAAGAACTGGCTGACGAAAACCTCGATGACGTGGGGATCGTTGTGCAAAGCCGTTGGGTTCTTGCACCGGCAGAAATATCTCCAGAGTCGTCCGAAGAAAAAGGAGCGACCAAGAAGACGACCCTACAAATAAAAGACCAGGAAAAGGCTAAGGATTGGAGAGAAGTCTTTATAGACTACTTCAAATCCCGTCGAACACCTGAAGATGCATCCTCAAGACATCAGCTCATGAAACGAGCTCTGTCCTTCGCCTTTGTCAATGACACTCTGTATAAGAGATTGTTCGACTCCCTGTGGCTAAGATGCCTGGGACCAGAAGAAGCAAGGAGAGTCGTCCAAGAAACTCATGACAGACTCTGCGGTTCTCATCAAGCCGGGCCAAAGATGAAGCTGAAGATCAAAAGGATGGGCTACTATTGGCCCACGATGATTCAGGACTGTCTCGAATACACGAAGCAGTGCCACTCGTGCCAAATTCACAGGGACTTCATCAACCAGCATCCGAATCCGCTACACCCAACGGTGGCTAGCTGGCCATTCGAAATGTGGGGAACTGATATAATCGGGCCCATCGAACCATCATCATCCAGAGGACATCGATTCAAATTGGCGACAACCGATTACTTCTCTAAGTGGGCAGAAGCATACCACTAAGAGAAGTGAAGACGGAGAATATTCTTCATTTCTTCAAGACGCACGTCATCTATCGGTTCGGCACTCCACGACGGATTATCTCCGATAACGGGCCAGCCTACAGAAGCCACAAAATCAGCCGCTTCGCACAACAGCATAACATAGACTGAAGATACTCTTCGGTCTATAATCCCCGAGTTAACGGTCTGACTGAGGCTTTCAACAAGACCTTGACGAAGATCATAAAGAAGACGGTGTCCAAAAACAAAAAGGACTGGCATGAGAGACTGCATGAAGCTCTCTGGGTGTATCGAACTACATTCAAAACGGCCACAAATACAACGCCGTATGCATTGGTATTCGGCGCAGAAGCGGTACTCCCCTTGGAGATAGAGCTACCCTCTCTATGAGTGGCGGTTCATTACGAGCTAACAGAAGAAGAGAATGCTCATCTTCGGCTGGAGGAGCTCGACGCCCTTGACGAAACCCAGCTCATGGTGCAGCAAAACCTGGAGGCTTACAAAGCAATGATGACGCGCTCGTACGAAAGATTGACTAGGCCGAGAACATTCCGCCAAGACGAACTCGTGCTAGCCGTAAAGAGACCTATAACCCCCAATCATGCCAAACGGAGGAAATTCGAGCCAAACTATAAGGGCCCGTAAATCATAGACAAGGTCTACCAAGGTGGGGCTTACTTTCTCATGTATATGTATGGCAAAAGACCCTTTAGGCCAATAAACGGTCGGTTCTTGAAAAAATACTATGCTTGACCGAAACGTCTATAAACTACTACGAAACGCAGCATCCTAAGGCCGACAAAAAAAATGGTACGTCCATAAGCAAAATGGGCACGGATGAAAACCCGAAAGGGCTCCGTGAGTAAAAACAGCAGGGTTACCGGCGAGTTTGTGAAAACCCGAAAGGGTGCAGACTCGTAAAAAAAATTCATGCACACTTGCAAGGTCCTCTCGACCCTGTAAGGAGAAAATACCTGCGTGAGATCCTTACGACTCATAAAGGAACAACACACTTAGGGATCCCCATAATTTCCAAGGAGAAATTATACTTACGAGATCCTCACAACTCGTAAGGAGAATTCCCCTATGAGACCCTCACGGCTCATAGGATTCTAAAGCCTTAAGTTACAGGGATCTGAACCTGTTCTTAAGCCATCATAATCCACAGATTGCCCTACAAGCGGTTCAATATTGACCCTTGTATACAATCCACGGGCGCAAATAATCATTTCCTCACCAAGTTCTACCGATGACGTGAAATGTCCTCATTTGGTGAATGCCACTTGTAAGTCCTCTCGATTTACAAGGAGAAAACACTCTTGTAAGATCCTTACGACTTATAAGAGAACATACACTTAGCAATCCTCATGATTCTTAAGGAGAAAACGCACCTACAAGATCCTCACGACTTGTAGGGAGAAATATCTTTATGACACCCTTACGGCTCATGGAGTCAAAAGCCTTAGTTGACAGGATCTTAACCCGGTCTACTAAGCCACATTTGTTCAAACTGACAAAGGCAAATGATGATTCTCTCCTGGAAATATCCCAGTTGTAGCAGTGCTGATGCTTAAATCGGTATCAGATCCTAAGTCTCATACTCGCGGCAAGAAATCAGTGAGCCATAAATGCATATGAAATAGCCGAAATGATAGGGCAACTTGCAACAAAATTAGCAAGTAAAATATATGCATACAAAAATAGCTGAAATGATTGGGCAACTCGCAATAAAAAGCAGCGAGTAAAAAGGAAAAAAAACAGCCGAAATGATTGGGCACCGCGAAAAATAGTCGAAATGATTGGGCAATCGCGACTTTCGCGATACAAAAAGCTGAAACGATAGAGCATCGCGGAAAGAAAACAAAAAAAATATATGAAATGAAACTTTTGCTCTGCAGGCGAGTCCATACTGACCCCTGTATACAATCCATAGGCATAAACAAAAAGGGAACCATATTTTCCCACCAAGCTCTTTCAAACGGAGAGTCAAGTCTCGACGACAACATCTACAGTCTAGAGATCACCAACAGCGTTTTTCCTCCAGCAGGATGCAGACGCGACATCAACAAATGGAGCTACGACAAAGTCCCCTAGTTCTAAATCTTGACGGTTCACACGCAACCTAGAGATCAACATCGGAGTTCCTTCTCAACTCCAACAGGATGCAGATGCAACGTCAACAACTGACCCCAGGGTCAAAACAACGGAGCCATGGCAAAATTCCTAGTTCCAAGCCTCGACGGTTCACACGCAACCTCGAGACAACCGCGACATTCGTCTCGTTACAGTAGACGCAATGCCTGCAAACGAAGCAAAGGAAAATCCCTAGCTTCAGGGTCTTGACGGCAACTCAAATAAAACCTGAAAGACTATCGGAGATCATCCCACACCAGCGCAGAGTGGTTATGACTCATCGGGGCTTCCAAAATGAGCCTAACCTCAAGTAAAAAGTGACATGGAATATCCCTAACGCTTGCTCTCTCGAAGGTAATACTACCTGGAAGATTGCTTGAAGATGTCTTGTCCAGCCCCCGAAAGGGATCAAAGACACGACAGTCGCAAGGCTACTCGAACAGCAAGATTGCCTATCGAGCAATACATCAGCCAACGCGACGGTACGACGGATAAAACCCTAGTACCACAAACCCTAATGGAGCTCTGTCGTAAAGAGCAGAGATTAACTGTGACGTTAGGACATTCTTACGAGAACTTCTCGATTCGTCTCGACTCGTGAGGAAATTAGTGTCCTTGCGAGAACTTCTCGATTCGTCTCGACTCGTAGGGAAAAGCCTTAGGCAGTTGGGATTAAAAAACCTGTTTCCTAACCAATGGGGCCCTGCAAGTCAGTCTAAGATGGGCGCTTGCATACTATTCACAGGCCACACTCTCCGAAGCCGAACATCGACAAGGAGGGAAACAACCACTTACGAGTCCTCTTGACTTGTAAGTGGGAAAATTCTCCAGTGAGATTTTTATGACTTTTAAGAGAAAGCACACTTAGGAACCCTTACGATTCCTAAGAAGAAAATACATCTACGAGATCCTCTCGACTTGTAGGGAGAAAAATCTTTATGAGACCCTCACGGCTCATAAAGTTGGAAAGCCTTAGGTGGCAGATCTGCACCTGACTCCTATGCCATCGTTGTCCTGCAAGGAGATCAAAATAGATTATCCACAAAATTCATTTGCTAAAAGGGACACACCAACATGAAACAAAATATGTCTTTTATTCATGAATCAAAATGAATACAAAGTACAATCTATAAAAGAATCAAAAAATACTCTTCATTCAGGAGTAAGTACAAAAGGAGAATAAAAAGAAACATATATATTTTTTAAGCCGGTGAACGATTTAATAAATTCGTCAGTTCATATTTCTTTCGCTGGGTCTCGGCTTCATGTTTTGTTATTGCTATGAGACGGGTCTCCGCCTGAGACTGTTGAGCCTGATACGAGGCGAGCCGACTTTCAAGCTCCTTTTCAGCGACTTTGTGAGCTTCAACTATCTCGCGAGTAAAAATAACGGCTTTGTTAATGGCTACCACCTCCCTGATAGCTTCTTGAAGCACCCACCAAAGTTTATACGCACGAGTGCTCTTAGCCATGAGTTCGGCTTGAAGTTCCCCCCAAGCATTTGAAGCTAGCTCCCTCTCCAAAAATTTTCGGTTGAGCCTCGTCTCACATGATTGCAGATTTACGGCGCGCCGCTCAACCAGCCCCCGCAAGCTCGTCTTTGCAGCCACAACCTCTAATGGAAGGCGCGTGCACTCAAGACCATGTAAGCAAGCCTCCACTCGACGACAAAACTCAACCCAGCCATGCACCAATGTTTCATCTTGGTAAGTGGCGAGAAAGAGCAGAGAAATGTTGGCTTCAGCAGCGTATTCTTCGGCTGTGATCGAACTACCAGCACGAAGATCTTCGATAAGAGCCGACAAGGACCGAAGGCTTTGCTTCGCCATCCGTTCAGATGCGCGCCGAGCATAAGGGCTGGGTGGCATAATGATGCGAGATTCGAGCGGGATAAGAACGGGCAAACCTGCCAAGATTCATAAACAATCAGCGAGATTTGCAAGCAAAGAATAGATGGAACAACGTCAAAACTTTACTTACCCACAGTCATGCAAGGAGGGTTTAAAAGATCCCTAGGCCCGTCGAGGATCTCAACTTCGTCGTCAGCTTCCAGAACTACAGAAGGCATTAGCATCGTTATACGAAATAATGATAATGAAATGAGGGGGTCAAATAACACTAACCTTTCCCAGAAGAGAGGACGATGCGTTGCGGGGATATTTCCTGCGGAGCGGCCATCTCGAGCAGACGCTGGAAAGAATTTTTGGGGGATAGATCCGCGATGGACGCCGCCAATCCTCGTAATTCGGAAAACACAGAAAGATTCAGATAATGAAGAGATCATTAAAACAAAATATAGAAGACTACCTTCGATACTCCTCCCACTTTGAACTGGAGAGATAGCAGCTTCGGCAGCCTCTTCCGTACCCTCAGGCACATCACCGAAGATGTGGACTGGTGTAACAACTTCCAGTTGAGGGGCAGCGGCCACCGCTTCAGGCTCCAATGAAGGGACGGCGGTCTTGACTACCTGTTCCACAATCTCCAGGACGTCACCAGTAAGATCCATTAAATCTGCGGCCAATAAGGATGCCTCTTCTGGGAGAGCAAGCACCGGAAGAACAGAAGCCACCAATGGAAGCTCTGCAGCAGTAATAGCAGTCATGAAGACCTCCTCCGCACCTACTAGTGCCTCATCGAGGACATTTACAAAGTCCACAGTCAGGACGCAACTCGAACTCAGATTCTCTGCCATTGCCGAAGTCCCTGCAAAGTTTTATGAAAATAAGAATACATAAAAAGCGATACAAATTACTTGCCAAAGGAAAAATACAGAAAACATGCATACCGATATGCCAAGATGCCTCTAGTATGGCTTTTTCAAGCCGATGTTCCTTCCTGAGAAGGTATGCTCGCCGGGGTTCAAGTGTAGATTCATGGCCGCCCGTCCACAATGACAACTCATCTTCGGAAGCGGCTGAGATAGGCTGCTTGAGAGCTATCTCGCCTCCCTTTTCCAGAGGACCTATAAATATTCGCCCTATTGATGGAGGATCTTCATAGAATATGACGGCAGGATAAGAACTCTTCGGGATGCGCACGTTCTCGGTCTCATCCTGGGAACGCCTTATAGCCTCAGCCAATTGTGCGGCTTCCTCGGCAGATGAACCCGGAAAGAGAAGACCATCATCCGGCTCTTGTATAGATATTAGTTCGTCTTGAACAATAGGCTCGGATTCCACCAAAAGGTCAAGCAGACAGGTGACTGTCTTCTTTCTCCTCTTCGACCCAGAACTAACGCTGGAAGATGATCGCTTCCTTCCCTTCGGTGCTTTGGCGCGATGTTGACCCACTTCGCCTCCACTGTCCCCTTTTGGTGACACCCCTGCTGATAACGTCGCCACTAATGGAGGGGCAGCTGGCGCCTCAGCGGAAGCCTTTGCTTGAGCTCTAGTACGCATCGACATCTCTGCAGTGGGAGGAATCGACTCGGCTTCTGCGGCCTGCGAGATGAGGACCACACCACCATCCCTCAAAAGAGGGCGAACGACTGACTGCGGTCACAACGGAACGCTAGCAGCTTGGGTCAGGAGTCTTATATTCGAAGAGTACTCGCCTTTCCTCAGCAATGATAGGACCAACCTGGTGGCGATACCATCCCATAAAGGAGCCCACAGACCTGGGGAGATAGTCAGGTTCTGGGATCATGAACATGGAGCTAGGATTCAGCCGCATAAAATGATGAATAACGTCGCGAATAACTCCCAACGATGAAGTAGACTCAACCAAGAACGCTTCGAAGGGGATGCCCTGATTATAGCCCAGTTTCCGGACAAATCGGTGCGGATTATACCGCATAAGGAGAGCCGTATCATTCTGGTGGAACACCAAATAGCCCGGCTTGATTGAGTATAGATGCATGATCTCCTTAGGCTTTAAAGAGGGTTCTCCCCCTTTCGACGAGTCGAATAGCTGCTGGACAGGCCCCGCTGGAGCAGAAAGAACGCGATCAACAAACACCATTCCTCCCTCATGGGTATATGTATTGAGCAGAACACTGAGGGCCCCTAATTAAGTCGGATCGGGAGCGGAGGCATCCACCAATCTCATAACTCGAGGGAAGGTGTATGAGTCATAGAAGTTCGGCCGTTGATGTGCCACGAATGCCCCCAGCACATGCATTTCGATCCAAGATATGAAGTAATGAAGGGGGAGATTCACAATATCTGCACCTGGAGTCGAAGTGTTGGCCGCAACACTTAACCCGTGATAAAGATGCGATAGTCCCTCAATGCCGACGGCCAACTTTGCCCTTTCAGCTACACGATGGGCGGGATAGAAGACGAAAACTCTCATGAATCGTCGGTGTGACGGTATCACAAACCAGCTGAGCCAAAGGTTGATAAAATCGACAAAGAAGGTCTCTTCATCCATGTCAGGATCCGCAATCGAACTAAAAGGAACGGCTGACAAGATCGGGATGTAAAACTGTGGTAGATCTTCTGCTTTAACCGGTAGTCTATCCAAACCAAACCCAAAAGGGTCATCGATACTCGCAAACTTTGGGGCCTCCTTGGATAACATGTCTCCCCGAATGAAACATGCGATAAAGCTCTCGAAAGTGACACCCTTCCCTTCTGACTTTGTAAACAATCTGTCGAAAATACCCAGGGCCTTGATCAGGCTAGGGTACTTATGACGGACGGCGGTTTCGGCTGTCAGACCATCAAGCACAGCAGACATGGTGGAGAAAACATATTCATCAGGAAGCAGCAGTTCCTCGTAATGCTCCCCCCTAATGGGCAGTCCTGAAATCTCACGGAATTCATCCAATGAGATAGACACCTCTCGATCCCCTAGCAAGAAGGTGTTGGTGGGCAGATTCTACTGGTTTAAGAAGGCTTTGATCCACCAGATGTGAGGAGCATGGTAATGAAAGAGCGATGCATACACTGCCTGATATAGTCCGACCTTTTGCAGCCTTGCGCGGTGGGCAGAAAGAATATAACGAGCCCAAATAAGGTAGCCTACAGGGTGCCGGGGTGTGTGTGTGGGGTGATACCCACTTTATAGACTTGCCCCCAAGGTCGAGCTTCACCTTGGAAAATCCGACGACCCAAGATGTCTATAGCAGGTAGGGGCTGGTTAGGTATCCCAGAAGTAGAAGGCTCCAGTCGGCCCGAAAGAGTCCAATTGGTCACTTCCATTGCGTAAGCAGTCTGTGGGCGTTCCATCGGCAGTATAGAGCGAAGAGGTTCCACCGGCTCCCTGCAAATAAAACTTCGGCGACCCTGGATGATGTGACCGTACCAAGTGCCCCATAAGAGCAGATTTGTCCGATCTTTATCATGGGCTCTGATCATCGCCATTGCCTCCTCATCTGACGACTATTGTGGAAAAGCGGCGTCTGAGTAGGTATAAGGGAAATAAGGAAGAGAAGCCATTATGCATGAAATAAGGAAAAGAGGAAGCTATTAATAAAACCCATGCACATATATATATATATATATATATAATAATAATAATAATAATAATAATAATAATAATAATAATAATAATAATAAAACAAGATGTCTGTTTTGCAAGGCCACTGCCTACGAAACACATAGACCCCACAAAATCAATATGGCGACTCACTAATGATGAGACAGAGCAATCATTGTGAGAATCAAAAAAGATCCTCGTTAAACAGACATTGGAATTCAAACAACTCTTGGAAAAACAACATCTGATAAGACACCTAACAAATGCGCGAATGAGGGGAAAACCCTATGAAAAGATTATCAAGAACACCAAGGAATAAAATTCCCAAGGAGTCCTCCTGATCTTTCAGAGCTAAGCTCTTCGCTTTAGGAATTAAATTCCCTTTACATGATGGAATTAAATTCTAAGAATTCACAAAAGAAAAACTTATATGAGAAACAAAATCTCATGAATCCCTAAAAACAGAGGTGAATGTTCGAGATATGGAGATTTACTAATCAAAGATCACAACTTTGGATCCCTAAGCGAATGGGTCTTTGAAGAGAGCAAAGCTCTCATGGTGGATTTAAAATCCAGAAATTTTTGTTCAGAAAGAAAGTTTTTTTATGAGCAGAGAGTCCATACCTAAAAAAAAGGGTTTCTTATTGACAGAGTTAAACTCTGGAATTACAATGGCAGAGAACTAAGCTCTGAGGAGGAGAATTAAATTATCGAAGAGGATGAAGAAGGAAGAAGATGAGCGAAACAGTGGCTGCCTCAAGAATGAGACCTCTGCATTTATAAGACATGATAGGAAACGGTTCATCTTCCCCATTCCCTAGGCAGATCCAATGGTCATAAAGGTGACAGCGTTGCACTCACGTGCAAACACGTGAGAACAACGCTGTGGGGGCATTTGTTCCCTCATGGAAACTGAATAAAACATATGAGTAAAGCAACGAGGAAAGCCCCTAAGTGGAGCATCACGTGCCCACACGTGATTGGGCCTCACGTGCAGTCACGCGACTTTTTATAGGCAAAGTCTATAGGCGCTGAATGAAATAAACAATTAGACATGCTTAATTGGTGAGGTCATGTGCCAACACGTGATGGGTTCCTGAGCCCTCTGAACTAATAAAATTAAATTCTAATTAGAAGCTTTATGCTTAATCGATGAGGTCACATGCCAACATGTGATGGGCTCCTGAGCCCTCTAACTAATAGAATTAAATTCTAATTAAGAAGCTTTATGCTTAATTGGTGAGGTCACGTCCCAACACGTGATGGGCTCCTAAGCCCTCTGAACTAATAGAATTAAATTCTAATTAAAAGGAATCAAAAGCCCTAATTGAAAAAATATTTCCCTAGATCTTTCCAAACAAGAAAGATTGCTCTCTGTAAAATGGAACGCCATTGGATTAACAATCCAATGGTGATTAAAAGATCACCAATTTACAGAAAAATTCTGTACAGAGAAATATCTTCCTAATCTTGTTAAGAACAACAAACAAGATATCTTCTGTAAAAAAGAAGTCTTTGGATTAAAAATCCAACGGTGAATAAAATTCACCGAGTGATCTAAAAGATCATGTTGGTTATAAAATCAATCAAAATCTCTCAATGAGAGATTGGCTGAACAAACTGATTCTTTTCTTTATCCTATAAATAGGAGCCAAGAAGTAAAAAAGAGAAGGAGACACAGAAGGAAGGAGAGAGAAGAAACCCTTGAAAGCAAAATAAAAAGGAGAGAAAAGAGAATTTAATTCTCCAGAGAGAAGAAGGTCTCTTCAAAGAAGAAAGAAACTTTAGGTAAGAGAAGAAAAGAGATCACCCCATAAGCTCCCACAAAACAAAAGAGAATTTAATTCTCAAACCAAGAGTTTAACTCTTCTGAAAAGAACTTAGTGCTTCCTCTAGTTGAGATCTGCAGAAGCAGCTCTCCCCACAAGTTGAGAATTTAATTCTCATCAGGGAGATTCTGTTATGTAGATTCAAACCCAGGGGAAAGAACTAAGTTCAAAGAATTTAATTCTTATCAGAACATATAGGAATTTAATTCCTCTAATAAAATTAGGGTTTAACCCTATAGAAGAATTTAATTCTTATAAAACAAAAGAGGCTCGAACATCTCAAAACTCAAGATCTCCATGTACGTAAGGAAAAGATTAGTGCTTGAACAAAAAGAGAACAAACTGAGATCGGCTCACGCGATCCCACGTGACCCCCTAAGCAGTGCTTAGCTTTCATAAAGCAGAAAGGGAATAGATCAAAGGCAATAGCGCCAAATTTCGATCGCCTCACGTGACCCCACGTGAGCGCCTCAAATTTTTCGTGTTTAACACTATTTCAAGCGCCTCACATGACCCTACGTGAGCGCCTCAAATCCTTAGTGTTTAACACTACTTCAAGCGCCTCACATGACCCCACGTGAGCGCCTCAAATCCTTAGTGTTTAACACTACTTCAAACGCCTCACATGACCCCACGTGAGCGCCTCAAATCCTTAGTGTTTAACACTACTTCAAGCGCCCCACGTGACCCCACATGAGTGCCTTAAATTCTTAGTGTTTAACACTACTTCAAGCACCTCACGTGACCTCACGTGAGCACCTCAGACTCTCAGCGTTTAATGTTACTTCAAGCGCCTCACGTGACCCCACGTGAGCGCTCCAGATCTTTAGTATTTAAACAATACTTTAAGACCTCACGTGGGAGCACATGAGCGCCAAACATATGCTAGTGTTTTAGGCCAACCTTAGCCCAAGTTAGCTAAGTCTCCGAAAGCCAAAACTCTTTTTCAACCGAGCCTCAATTATACTCGGGTCTTTCAAAATTGATCTCAGATGGCATTCAAAGTAATGTTATCCCATTTCTTCTCAATCTGACATTTGGTTCAAGGGTACATCTCTCCACACCTTTGATACATGTCGTTGTAATTATTCAACGTTTTCAGAGAGGTGGCGGGTCCTGACAACCAACAACTTTTTTGGTACATTTCCAAACCCATGGATACACCCCATTAGACCGTAACGTCTTTAAACTAACTACGGACCGCAACGTCCTTAAACTAAACTCTATGGACTATGAGGTCCTTAAGCTCATGGACTATGATGTCCTTAAACTTATGGACTGCAACGTCCCTAAACTAAACCCTACAGACTATGATGTCTCTAAACTAGACTATGATGTCTCTATACTATGGACTATGATGTCCTTAAACTCTACGGACTATGATGTCCTTAAACTTATGGACTATAACGTCCTTAAACTAAAATGATAGAGCCCAAATGCTCTTTCACTGGATCTAAATGATCCTAAAACCCGGAGTACTTCAGCAGCCAAGTCGAGCAGTGAGGAATTGATTATGTGTGATTTAGAGATATTTTAGTCTAGTTTTTTGCCGCAGCTTTATTTCTTGATGTGAGCCCATATTGGGACGTATTTTCAGCTGTTGTTTATTGGATATTAATTTGTTTCCGCTTATACTTTTTCTTGACTCTTTTATTGTGGAAAATGGACATATATTAGATAACTTTTATATTTTACTGTTCTTGATATCCTATAGACAGCCATAATGTGACTGTGGAGGGATGATTCCTATCCACAGGTAGCATGGTTAGATCTGTTACGTGCCGTAGTTTGCGCACTCTGGGAAGCAGGGAGTGAAAGGGTTTGTTTGATATCAGAGCATAGGTTTTAGGTTAGCTGAGTTTTTTTTGTAGTTGGGTATTGGACCTAATACACTAATCAGGAAACCCTGAATTTTAAGAACATGTCCTGCCACATTATTGTCTTGTCATTCAAATTCTTGAATCTTATCCCTCTCTTAAACTCTTTTATCTCAACGATTTGGAAATGACTTTGCATCTTGGCTTGGAATCCTTTTGGTTCCTTATTGTTTCTCCCATCTTATTCTCTCGATTCTGTTAATAGGATTTGGGCAAATTGAATGGAGTTATGTAGTTATAACTATATACCGCGGTATGGTTACAATGCGGTACTCTATTTTGGTAACCCGGAGTCCTACTTTGATTCTTTTTCTTGACTTATGGTCGTTGTATTACCTTGTTTCCTCTCAGCGTCATTGCTTAGAAGTTTATGACTTATTGCGTGCTTGAATCCAGCAACCATGATATATCCTTCCTCTCGTCCTGTAGGAACCAATCCGTTTGCGTTTCGAAAAACAAGGAGAAACACAGTAGAAGCTTTTGATGATTGCAGTAGTTTGAGTTTAACCCTAGCGGGAGCTGGTACAGACCACTTCAAGGTCGATCAGATGTAAGATGGGTGATTGAAGAAGTTTGACAGACCCACCTCAAATTATCAGAGTAGCGTTGCAGAAGAGTGGTGGGCCAATATCCCATAAGTCTTAGAAAAAACTTGCAAATTCATGATGAGGGGAACCGTTTACTGAAAAGTGAAGTTCATAACCAAGTTGTAGATGAAGCGCTGATAGCAGTTCGGGATTTCATGGATGTGTTCAAGGAAATCTTGAGTTTACCGTCTAAACGAGATGTGGAGTTCGTGATTGATCTTATTCCTGGAGCAGCGCCGATTTCGAAGGCTTATTATCCGATGGCACCGGTGGAACTAGAAGAGATAAAGAAACAAGTCACTGAATTATTAGAGAAGGTTTGGATTCGCAGCATCAATTCATCCTGGGGAGCTCCAGTTCTTCTAGTCAAGAAGAAGGATAGCACGCAGAGGATGTGCATTGATTATCGAAAACTAAGCCGGGTAACTATTAAGAACAAGTATCCAATCTCTCGTATCGGCGAATTATTTGATCAACTTAGTGGCGTGAGAGTAGTCTCGAAGTTGGATTTACGATCAGAGTATCATCAAGTTCGGGTGAAAGAAGAAGACATTTGTAAGACAACGTTCTGAACTCGATATGGGCATTACGAGTATTTAGTGATGCTATTTGGAGTTACTAATGCACCAGCAATATTTATGGACTTAATGAACCGAATGTTTTCACCATATCTGGATCATTTTGTAGTGGTCTTTATTGATGATATTTTAGTTTATTCGAGGAGCAAAGAAGAGCATGAAGAACACTTGAGGATCGCACTGTAAACGTTGAGACGAGTAAAATTATATGCTAAGATGAGCAAGTACGAGTTTTGGCTCGAAGAAGTGAAGTTCTTGGGTCATATTATATCCGGAGATGGAATTGCTGTTGACCCTGAAAAGATTGCAGCTGTTCATGATTGGCCACTTCCAAAGAACGTAGGGGAGATCAGAAGTTTTCTTGGGCTTGCCGGATATTATAGAAGGTTCGTGGAGAATTTCGCTCGAATAGCTAAACCATTGACCAAGCTAACACGAAAGGAGGTACCGTTCATATGGACAGATAAATATGCGTCAGCTTTTGAAGCACTGAAGCAAAGATTGACCACCGCTCCTATTTTGACAGTGCCAGACAGTTCCGGAGGGTTGGTTATTCATAGCGACACATCTGGGAAAGGCTTGGGATGTGTTCTAATACAGAATGGGAAGGTTATAACCTACGCATCGAGACAATTGAAGACACATGAGAAGAATTACCCAACTCATGATTTGGAGCTAGAAGAAGTGATTTTCGCTTCGAAGATTTGGAGACACTACTTATTGGGCGAAAGGGTCGAAGTATTTACCGATCACAAAAACCTAAAGTATGTGTTCACACAGAAAGAGCTCAATATGAGGCAGCGTAGATGGTTAAAGTTGATGGCTGACTACGATCTTGATCTAAAATACCATCCGGGGAAAATTAATGTAGCGCCGGATGCTCTTAGTCGGTTTCCAGCAATACAGATGTTGACTGCACAGAAGGAGCTTATAGATGATTTTCAGATATTCGAATTGGAGATCGTATTACCGCATTCTTTGGGACAGTTGATGCAGCTGCAAGTACTGTCGTCCTTGATCGATAATATTAAAGCAGCACAGTCGCACGATCCAAGATTGCAGAAGTTTCGAGAACAAGTTGAAGTAGGACTTTGAACGGACTTGTTGATTCATGAAGATGGTTCTTTATGATATGGGAGCCGTTTATATGTGCCAAAAGGAGATGTTCGAGAAGAAGTCATGAAGGAGGCTCATAGTTCCGCGTATTCAGTACACCTGGGAGGCACGAAGATGTACCGAGATTTATGACCACAATTCTGGTGGGAAGGCATGAAAAGGGAGATTGCTCGCTACGTATCGAAGTGTTTAGTGTGTCAGCAAGTCAAGGCTAAACATTAAAGGGTAGCTGGTTTATTGCAACCACTTCCAATTCCTCAATGGAAGTGAGAACATATAACCATGGATTTCGTGACAGCTTTATCACAGAGTCCAAAGGGCAATAATGCAGTTTGGGTGATTGTTGATCGATTAACCAAGGTAGCTCATTTTATACCATTTCGAGTTGGTCAGTCGATGGAAGCTTTAGTAGAGCGGTACATGCAGGAGATTGTGAGATTGCATAGAGTACCTGTGAGCATCGTTTCCGATCGTGATACCTGATTCTTATCGCACTTTTAGAGGAGTCTACAGAAAAGTTTGGGGACTCGATTGAAGTTTAGCACCTCCTATCATCCTCAGACGGATGGCCAGTCCGAAAGAACGATCCAAACTCTTGAAGATATGTTAAGAGCATGCATGTTAGACTTCAAGGGTTCATGGGAGGATCGTTTGCACCTGGTGGAGTTTTCGTATAATAACAGTTTTCAGGCGACTATACAGATGGTTCCATTCGAAGTATTGTATGGTCGTAAGTGTCGCTCGCCCATCTATTGGGACGATACTGGAGAAAGAAGATTGTTGGGACCAGATCTTATCGTGCAAACCGTGGAGAAAGTTAGTGTGATCCGAAATCATATGAAGGCGGCACAAGATCGACGGAAAAGTTGGGCCGATACAGGACGAAGACCTCTGGAGTTCGCAGTTGGTGATCTTGTATTCTTGAAGATATCACCGACCAGGGGAGTGATTCGATTTGGTAGTCGAGGCAAGCTTAGTTCTCGATACGTGGGGCCTTACGATATTATCAAGCATGTGGGAGAAGCAGCTTATTGATTGGCTTTACCATCATCCTTGACGAGTGTTCATGACGTGCTTCATATATCTCAACACCGCAAGTATGTTCGAGATGAGACGCACGTTTTAGATCACCCGGAACTAACAGTAAAGGAGGACTTGACATACAAAGAATGACCGATGGCGGTTGTAGATTGAAGAGAAAAGGTCCTCAAGAACAAGATTATCCTTTTAGTACTTGTTTCATGAGGAATCGTTTGCACGGAGAATCAACTTGGGAACATGAAAATGAGATTCGACAGAAGTTTCCACACCTATTTTCTTAGATTCATATTTTCTTGTCTTTTCTTGTTCCGGGAATTTCGAGGACGAAATTCTTTTGTAGTTAAGTATAATGTAACATCCTAGTTCATTTATACCATATTTTATTTGAGTACTTTCTAATCTTGCGACTATCTATTGTTTATTATCGTTTTGGGTGTGGATAGTGCATTTGATATATGTGGTTAGTATCCTGAAAGTGTGTCTTAGCACCTCAACTAGGTTTCCACATGCATAAAGTATGCAATTTTAAAAATCTTGAGGTCTAAGCTACACTAATCTAGAATCGAACTAGAGAATTAGAGTTTTCTAGGCATGTAAACAAGTTTTACACTAAGTGAATAAAGAATACAACCTTTGTAGACCGGTCCTTCACTTCTAAAGCTCCAAGTAGTAGTCCCTTAGCTCTAAGTAGTGGTCTCTAGAACTCTTCTTGGCTCAACTTGGTGAAAGGAACGAACTTGCTTCGTGATCTTCAATATCGAAGATGATCCACCTTGAAGTTTCTCTAACTCAAGCTATCTCTTCGCTAATCAAAGAACTAGTGAAGCAAACAACCTAATCTAATGGGCTAGATGAGATTAGGTTGATGAAGTAGGAATATTGCTCACTTTAGAAATCTCTTTCTCTTTTATTTTCCTCACCTCAAGAAAACCTAGAGAGTTCTTGAGAGGAAAAAGATGAAGAACTTAGGTGAAGAAATTATCTCAAGTGATAAGTAGAGAGTAACTATGGGCTAAAGATAATGGTTGGGTTATAAAATATCTAGAGTAAAACAAAATTGGTGAGATGAGTCATGGCTTCTACATGCTTCCACAAGCATCTAAGCCATGCTCATTTCCACCTCATTTGTGATTTACTTTTAATAAATAAACACTCTAATTATCTTTAGTCTTGGTGTGAGTCTCATACACCCATGTTCTATATATCATCAAGCTTGATACATTATATAAATACATATATTAATATATATCACATATATATTAAATGTATTTAGATGAGAATAAAATCTTTAGTGAGATAAAAATATTAGTTAATATATAAATATATATCAAATTATTAAATCAACACTTGATTCAATAATCCAGTTATATCATATATAACCGACTAATATGATATAAATATGTATATCAAATTATCAAATTAACACTTGATTCAATAACCCGGTTATATCATATATAACCGACTATATTCAATATACTATATCAAATTAACACTTGATTCAATAATCTAATCATATCATATATAACCGGCCAATATCAAATATATATACATATAACAAATCATTGAATCAACACTTGATTCAATAATCCGATTATATCTCATATAACCTAACCGATATCAAATATCGCGAGATTAGAATACGGTATCATATACTCGTATTTAATCAAGCATCCGCACATATCACTATATGTGCCCTACTTCGTTTCGCTTGAGCTAGGAAACCTCTGTGTGGGACTCTAAAGACTCGTCAATACACCAGCAGTAAGTAATGATCACATCAGTCACCCTCAAGCCGTCAGCGTACTAGCTGGACGTAACGGCTACCCAGGTATTGAGCGAATAGATGATCAACAAGTAAGCTTGTCCAAACTCCCGCAAAGCCTATAAGCAACACTTACCATACAGTCCGGTCTCTTCGTCTGATATGTCGCATATCAAATCTAGGGGTGGAATCGTCAGACCCCAGTAACTTGATAAGTCATGCCGATGTGTGGTTTATAACCTTTCGAGAAACTACTGATAACACTTACCAGTAAATCTCAACAGCCCTAACTAGGGACTTGCTGTTATAGCCAATCGAGCATAGCGCAATATCAACTCCCTATACTGGGAGGTACGATACCCCTCCTATCGCTCACTGCTTCCATGTGACTCGGGAATGTACCCAAAATCCACCTGTTTGCACGATCCCTTTGAGCCGTGGTAGGGAGGAAATCAAAGCACAGTGGGAACCACACAAGACACTATGACGATCTCGGGTCTACAGACTAACTTGTACCAGTGTCACCATAGAACTGCTATCTGACGATAGGTTGGTACCATCTAGGAGTTCTCGGCGAGTCCTGTTCGGTGTACCCATTCTCTAATGAGCACCTGTGTACAATCTTTGATGTCAAACACCAATAGTTATAGGATCAACCATCGCCCCCATACAGGGTCAATAAACGTACAAACTAGTCTACTCTGGAATATCGATGCCATGTCTCGACACTCCCTCGACTAGGAACGGTTAAAGGATGTGCTTGCGGACTACACAAGCCCTACTAGTATGATCTGCATCATAGTCCTGGTAGTCAAGCTAACATCCTAAGGGCTTTATCAACATGTATCAGAGAGACAGAATAATATAAGTGTACATGTTAAGATAAAGTGCAACCAGATAGCATACTATCATGTCGAGTAAGAAAGTCCTCATATATATATGTCCAAACATCCACTATAAACTACAATAATGGCCTCAGGGCATACATATGACTAACAATCTCCCACTTGCACTAAGACCAGTTGTTGTTGTTGGAGATAGTGCCCTCAGAGTCAATTATTAGGTCACAGGTACGTGATTGTAATGATTGAGGGAGGACCTATCCCGGTAGGACAGTCTTACTCGAGATGATAGTATGCTATCTGGTTTACCTTTATCATCGTGTACTGCTTTAGGTGACCTGACACGTCGCTATTACACGTTGATAGAGCACCTAGGATTCTTGCTTGACCACCAGCAGTATGAGGGCGATCATATAAGTGGGAGCTGGGGGTCTATAAGCTTATCCTTAAAAGGTCCCTAGTCGTGGGAGTTTCGAGACTGGGCATCGATACTCCATTAGTAGACTAGTGTATACAGTCGAGACCCCGACGAGGGGCGGTGGCCGGTCTCACAAGCCACTAGTGTCAGTTGGATCACCTAAGATGTATACAGGTGCTCATTGGGTTATGAGTACACCGGACAGGACTCGCCGGGAACATGCTAGTTGGTCATATACCAGACGTCAGATGGCAGTTCCCTGGTGACATGTGTGCAGGTTAGTTCATCGACCTGGGGATCGTCATTTGTCTCGTGTGAGTTCCCACTGTACTTTGATTACTACCCTACCACGGCTCAAAGGAGTCGTGCAAACAGGTTTTAGTTGGGTACAGTCCCGAGCCACATGGAGGCAGTGAGCGTATCTTCAGGGGTTCGTCTCTCCCGGTATTGGGGGTGAGGTCGTGCTTTGTCTAGGAGAGCCATTACACAAAGTCCTTGGCCAAGGCAAGGAGATTTACTGGTAGGTATTCCAGTAGTATCTCAGGGTGTTCTGGGCTACACTCCGACACGACTTGTACCGCTTTTGGGGGTCTGACTTTTACCAACCCCCTAGGCCCGCCATGCGATACTCATAGACGAACGGACCGGACTGCACGGATATTGTCACTGACAGGTTCAGTAGGGTTGTCAGGCTGAGTTCGCTCACAGACATCCCTTTTAGTCAGTACCTGGTAGCCCGTTACGTATTGGCTTATACCTCTGACGTGCTAGTGGTTAAATCCACAACCAAGGTGTTGATGAGTCTTTAGAGTCCCCCATATTTCAGTTACTCAGCTTTCGGGCGAAAGGTTGTAGAGGCCGTATGGAGATATGGCAGGGTCCGATCAGATACGTGCGGTATTGCACGGATCAGGATCGGACAGTCTGTACTATAGGCCGTATGGTTATATGGCAGGGTTCGATCAGATACGTGCGGTATTTCACAGATCAGGATCGAACGGATAATACTAGCCGGCTTTGGTATAAGCCGGATCCTAGTATAGTACAGTGTAGATTTTGTCTCATTGCATTTGTATTTCGGTCGAAATACAAATGCGGGTGTGTATGCACAGTTTCGGGGTTTTCCTGTAATTTATTACGGGACCAGTTTTTTGGAGTTGCCAGTTTGCTTTCCGTTTCGGCCGATTTCCTTTGTTCCGTTCATTGGCCGAAGATTGGTGGAGGAGGGTTTATTTGCATTGTTGCAAATAGACATTTGTGGAGGGGGTTCTTTGCATCTTTTGGCATCATGATGGTTTTCATGATGTGCACCATCATTGACTTCTCCTTCTCATGATGGATTGACTTTGGTTATGTTGATGGTTGTGTGGAGTGTTGGCTTAGTTTTGTGATCATGGTTGTTTTTGATAACCATTCCTCTCTCTCTCTCTTGTTTGATTCATATGGTCACCTCCCCTTTGACTTTTCCTTCTCTCCAATCACACAAGATAAATGTGGGGGCCGGCCACTTTTGTAGAGTGGTTGATTGATTTTTTGATGTGGCATTTTTTGGTTCATATTGTGCAAAGAAAAGAGCTCTCTTGTTCCTCTCCAAAAATCCTCTCTTTTCTTCCACCAAATGGCAAAGCTCCAAAACCCCAAATGAGACTTGAGGACTACATATTCTACAGCGAACCTTGGGCACGTCGAGTAGCCGGCTTCGTTCCCGAGTTGCCTCGGCATTGAGGTGGGAGCCCGTAAACAAAGTAGGCGATGTGGTGCACTTCCGGCGACAAGGAGGAGACGGGACATTCCGCAGGAGATCGGGACCATGACGAGAAGACCGGAGGACTAGGATCGTCGGTATATCTCTATTCCCTTTCTTGTTGTTAGCTAGGACTAGTTAATGGTTCGATCCGGATGTTTAGTGCGCGGTGGTGCCGGTTTGCTAAGTCCGCAAAAATTTAAGTTATTCACCGCTTCCGCATTCCGGCGTCGGATTGACGGCCGGGGCGCCGCCGTGCACTTACAGTTGTAGTATCGCATACCCAACATCCCAAAAAGTCTCCCGAATTGCGTCTGGGGGAGGGCCTTCATGAGTGGATCTGCTGTGTTGTCCTTCGTGTCAACTCTCCTGATCTTGATCTCCCGGCGATCAACTATCTCCCGGATCAGGTGCTACCGCCTAAGAATATGTCTGGATCGCTGATGGGACCGGGGTTCCTTGGCCACAGCCATAGCTCTATTGTTATCACAATACAAAGGTATTGGATGCTTAATGGATGGAACCACACCAAGTTCAGCTATGAACTTCTTCATCCAGATAGCGTCTTTGGCAGCGATGTATTCAGCCTCCATCGTCGAGTCTGCTACGGTATCTTGCTTGGAACTCTTCCAACATACCACCCCTCCATTGAGGGTAAAGATAAAACCCGAGACCGACTTACTGCCGTCCTTATCACTCTGGAATCTCGAATCGGTAAAGAACTCCACCTGGAGTTCTCTGTTACCATACACTAAGAACATTTCTTTAGTCCTTCTCAAGTATGTAAGAATGTTCTTCACAGCTGTCCAGTGTTTCTCCCCAGGATCTGATTGATACCTACTTACTACACTAAGTGCGTAAGCTACATCCGGTCTGGTGCATAACATCGCGTACATGATAGACCCAACTGCAGAAGTATAGGGTATCCCTTGCATGCGAGCCCTCTCTAAATCAGTCTTAGGAGACATCTGTTTGGAGAGAGTGATTCCCGAATAAGCGAGTAAATTACCATGCTTAGAATCTTCCATACTAAACCTTTTTAGTATGGTGTCAATATACCTGGATTGGGACAATCCCAATATCCTTTTAGATTTATCTCTATAGATCTTAATCCTCGGGATATAGAAGGCATCACCTTGATCTTTTATGGAGAACTTTTGTGATAAGAAGAGCTTGACCGAGTGTAGCATAGGAACATCATTTCCTATCAAGAGTATGTCATCCACATACAATACGAGGAAGACAATCTTACTCTCTACTACTTTCTTGTATATACAAGGTTCATCTACGTTTTTGATGAAATCAAACTCTTTGACTGCCACATCAAAACCGATCTAGTTCCGCGATACCTGCTTTAATTCGTAGATTGATTTAAGCAGCTTGGACACCTTTCCGCTGCTCCCACTATCTACGAAGCCCTCTGGCTGTGTCATGTACATGCTCTCTTCTAAATCACCATTTAGAAAAGTAGTTTTGACGTCCATCTGCCAGATTTCGTAGTCATGGTATGCAGCAATGGCAAGTAGGATCCTGATAGACTTAAGCATAGCTATTCATCTCAGAAAACTATTTTTTAATACCGCTCATTCATTATCTATTTTGTGATAAATCGGTACTATTAATCAGTGTCTGCTCAGTAATTACAGATTATAGGTATTCGTGATAAAATACTGAAAACACACTCAATATCATGGATATAGCATTAGGGAGCCGACACTGCAATCAGAACAGAGAACCGACCGATATTTAAAGAGCTCTTTTACAATAAACATTTGTGCACACAATTTTGGTCCAACATAACACAAGTGTGCACATTGCTCTTTGATGACTTAGACCATGGTGGGGCTGTCTATGGTATTAGTGGAAACATGTGAGTTGATGTGTGTTAAATGCAAAAAGGTGTGATGTGAAATAAAGCATCAAATTTCCCTCCAAATTCTACTGAGTGCAAACCAGGGTTATTTAGAGAAATCAAACAGCACCAGAAGAATAGTGGAGAGCACACTAGTCCACCATACCAAGACGAGCCCCAGTGCTCGGATCCTGACCGGAAAGAACCCCACAATATCCGGTGCCGCCGGGCCCCCTAGCTCCTTTTTCCCTCATTTTTCTTCTGGCACTTTATAGGCATCACATCATTCATTCTATATTGTTTGTTTATTCTATTTTGATGCCTATAAATACCTGAACATATTAGAGCTAATGGGACCATATGTGCATAGATATATACCATTTTCATTTTTCTTTTGTTTTGGTTTAGGCTAGAGAGTTGAGTGTGTTTTAACTTGGTTTCTTTTTCTTCTTCCCTCTTGAAGTTTTCTTTTGAGAGCTTCATTATGGAGGTTGAACAAGTTACCAACATCTTGTACCTCAATTTTATCATGTGTTAATAATATTGTTATTGCTTTGATTACCTGCTTCTTTTCTTTACTTGCTTTTCTTTTCATTATGTTTAACTAATTTCTTTGGTTGTGGTGATGGTAGGGAAGTAAGATGATAGTTTTTGCTTTCCTCCTCTTCTTGTTTATGTTTAATATGTTTAATTTGATTCTAACTTAGAGATTATTTTATGTATTGATGTGATATGGTATTTTGAAACCATGGTTACTTTGTAACCTCTTCATATACCATATTCACTCCCTTTCCCCATTTCACAATGTTTAAGTTAAGATCAATTTGGTGTTAAATTTGCTAAGTTTAGATACGGTATTTTATGACCAAGTGCTTGATAAACCCTCGGTTTTCATATACCCTATACTATCACAAACACTTAGCAAAATTAATACTAAAACTAATTGCTCTCACTCGCTACTTTGTGTTTTTTATGTTGACGTATGCTTGCTAACCCTTATGCTTAGTGTTGATACCTCAAGTTTGGACATACAAACGGTAAGTAAACAATACGGACTCGTTTCGTGTATTGCATCAAATATCGGTATTTTGATGATTTGTGCTCTACAACCGCCTTGACAAGTCATGCTTCACGCCGGGATCGACGCAAGGACGGAAAACTCATGAGCAAGGGAGCGTCGAAGAAATCATCGCGATTCGACCATCCGAGCCAAAGCCACGGCCATTTCTTACTTAACTTATTTTCTTTGTTTTCGTGTTTTATATTTTTATGACAAACCAACCAATTCATTATTTGTGGAACCTTAAACAACAAAACCTAATACACAATTCCCTGCGGATCGACCCGTAGTTGCTGGCTTGCTACAACGCGCCGTGCACTTACGGTTTATAAATTTTAAAATGAGACCGAGGTCGCGTGCGCATCCATTTCCTTAAAAAGATTCCATTTTCAAAACATACGCGTTTGTACTCGCGGGTGAGGTCCCAACAAGTTTTTGGCGCCGTTGCTGGGGAGTTGGTTGTTATTAGGAATTTTTATTTCTGGTTCGTACTAACTCACTAAATTTTTAACTCAATTTTTTCAAAATTAACACAACAAACATTCTTTTTACTTTGTTCTCTATCCTTCAGACCTGCTATCACTCTGTAATCAAATTAAAAAATCAAAGTATGCTAGTAGAATACTAATATAGCCTTGAGAGTACACACAAAATTCGAGCACCCAACTCTTAAAACAGATCGATGACATCATTGTAAAATCCGGCGCCGCCGGGTCTATGATATGATTTTTGGTTTTTTCTTTTAGTGTGATCTCCTATGACTTGTTGGTATTCTAGTGGTATTGTTTGATTTTTATAATTTTGAGTGTGCAGGAATTGGGGCATATATATCGCTTTTTGACACTAAATATCGTATTTTCCGACATTTCAGATTTTTAAGGAATTACGACCAGTGATCGTGCGGAGCAAGGATCAAATTCAATTCCAAAACGTTGGTAAAGTATAGTGCCAAAGATCCGGGTAGTTTGACTCGTGCAAGCGAACATTCAAATACCCGTAATCACTTCAAAGGGGTTTCTAAAACCAAAAATTGCATCGGTACGTATTTTCTAATACTTTCGCTCAAATCCGACGCATTCCAATACTCTATCTTCTGCAGGATTCTTCGCACAAATTTGCCACCAATTGCACATAGAACTAACCCGTATTTGTTGCAGCGCTTAAGCCTAAACAGAAAAAGAATTGCTTTATTGATTGAATTCTTGAATTCTTTTATTGAATTGCTCATTTGCATCTTAATACGGATAATAAAGGCATGAAACCAAACAAGATACGGTAAAGGATTTCATCACCTTTCTCCATAGCCCACAAATCACAAAACTGCATTCTTGCATACCCCCAGTAATTTTAAAATCAATTAGAACTCTGACTTTAAGGACTTCGCGCTCATTAGGAGAAGTTAACTGTGTTTAGAACACCGCTTAATGGTATATCGTTCACGGGGTGTCTAGGCAAGTGTTCATGGTGAAACTGCCAAAAGAGAAAGGGTTATCTATTTAAGGAACTTCGCGAAAGCGTTAGAAAACCTCCCCTTATCTCTGCACTTACCTGGCTTCGTGATCCGTATATCGTGAGTCCGTTTCTTGACACAGTTTTACTACGACAATCAGGTTCTTGAGCAGGTCTAGTTGACTTATCATAATATATACTGCTAGGGGTGTGATATTATTTGTTTTTGTGATATTTATGAATTCTTGTTGATATGGGTGATACACAGTTCAATTCAATTTTTCACGATTCTTATTCTTTTGTCTATACTCAGTCCCAATTCTCTTGTTCAAATTGCCACGATTCTTCCTACACTCATGAAGAAAAGGACCAACTTAGATCAAATGATTGAAAATTTAAAGAAAGAGGTCGATAGGGTAACAACTTTAGCATCACCACCATCATAACCCTCCATGCCTGAAACAACTGAACCATCATTAGGGAATGATAGTGAGATGGATGCTAGGTTGACCACTTTAGGGAAGGGTATTGAAGTGATGATTGCGGTTGAGAATCAAACAGCTGCGACGCTAGCCCTGTTTATACAACAGTTTGAGCAATTATTTCACGCTCAAGCTCAATCTTTAGCTAGAATCGAAGAGCATGTAGCTGTAAGAATTTTAGAGAGTGAACACAGTCAATTAGAATCATATAGTGTCAATATCTGTCATCTAGGAAGTCACCCAAGTAAGATAAATGATAAATTGAATTTTGATGATTTCATAGACGATGATGCGAATGAATTGATTAAGTGTTATCAGGACACACAGGAAAACCCTCTAAGTCAGCCCACCACTAACCTTCAGGTACCCACTGAACCTCCTGTTACTTGTGATTTTGAGGTTGATTTAACTGAAATATTACTTGAAGAAGAAATTCATGAACCGACTAATTTTTTCATTCCGATTTTAAAGGAGGGAGCTTATGAATTTGACAGGTATGGTTGGGATAAATTATTAGAGAAAATCAATGATCAAGAACCCACAATTTTTGTATCACCATTTGATATTGTTTCGGAAGAAATATTAGTGTGGGAACCTACTTTTTTAGATGACATGTACCTACACATTTGTGAATGTGACGAGGGAGAAATTGTATTGGGAGAGTTAGGGGGCTGTAACAATGAGAATAGGATTGTGCAGGATTATAGCGAGGAAGGCAGCCTTGATAAATATTCTTTTATGCAAAGTTTTGAGGAATTATTTGAGGATGAACTTGATATTCTAGGTGATTTTGAATCAGGATCAATTTGGGAACATCTCATGAACCTTTCCTTTTCCAAATTTTTTGCGGATGAACTCCAGTTTTCAAACAAACATGACTCCGAAACTCAACACGAGCTTTTTGAAAATTCAATTCATTCGGGCAATAATTATTTTACCTCTTCAAAACTTCATCTTCACCTTCAACGTCTTTCGATCCTTACTTACACACACCCATACCCTTCACTAACAACTAACACATTCTTTTTCTTTTTTATATACGTATTCTTTTACCGGCCCTTGCATTATATCGATAAAATTTTTGAATAGCTGATATTAATTTCTGAACTAACACTTTCTTTGAACTTGTTAATACTGTAATTAATCTTAGTTTTTTTTTAGTTTTTGAAAATAAGATCTCACCTGTTAGGGGGTGAGTGCTGAATTTTTGGGGATAGCATATAACTTCTGATTTGAGTAAATATGTAAAGAGTGGGGTTTCTTTTTTTTTTTGATGGGTTTTTTTTGTAAAAAGTCCATTATAAGTCACTAAATCCCTGACCCGACCCCTTATTCTCATTACTCAAACAACACCATCTCCCTTCTCTGCTCTCCCCAAACTTTCCTCCAAAACTCTAGCCCCTTCGCTCGGATTCCGACCGGCGAATCCCTCTAAAAATCCGGTGCCGCCGGTCTGGTCGCCTCCGATCATCGTTTGCCTTCTCCAGCTTTATAAGAATTTTCCTTCCCCTCCCTTCAGCATTGTTTAAATTTCCTGAAATTTTAGAAAACCCACAGATCATGACCCCTTTTGAATTAGAGAGAAATTTTGTCGATGTGTTCACCCACGAGGTGTTTGGGAGCTATTTTCATGACGCTGTCCGACAGTTGGGGTGGGAGTTTTTGCTGTATGGGGATAAGAGGTTGTGTGCTTGTGAGCAATTCGTAGATGAGTTCTACGACGCTCTAAGAGAAGGTGAAATACTCCAGGACCGTATTAGATTTCACTTTAAGGGTAGAAAGATCGTATTCTCAGCGGATATGATTTCAAATATCACCAACATCCCTACCCGACCAGGTTTCCAGAGACCGTTAGAACTTTCCCAGTATAGGACGATCATGGGGGCACAATGTGAGTTACGAGATGCTGGGCTAAATGTCCAGCAGATTTACCGCAATGTCTATACGGCTTGCCGCTGGGCTTACCATAATGTCAAGGGGATCATTCGAGTTTCCTCGTTTCCAGCGATTGTGGGGCATATCGTTCATTATTTGCTAAGTTTAGATACGGTGTTTTGTGACCAAGTGCTTGACAAACCCTCGGTTTTCATATACCCTATATTATCACAAACACTTAGTAATGTTAATACTAAAACTAATTGCTCTCACTCGCTACTTTGTGTTTTTTTATGTTGACGGATGCTTGCTAACCCTTATGATTAGTGTTGATACCTCAAGCTTGGACATACAAACGGTAAGCGAACAATACGGACTCGTTTTGTGTTTTGCGTCAAATATTGGTATTTTGATAATTTGTGCTCCGCAACCGCCTTGACAAGTCATGCTTCACGCCGGGATTCGACCATCCGAGCCAAAGCCATGGCCATTTCTTACTTAACTTGTTTTCTTTGTTTTCGTGTTTTATATTTTTATGACAAACCAACCAATTCATTATTTGTTGAAGCTTAAACAACAAAACCTAATACATAATTTCCTGCGGATCGACCCGTACTTGCCGGCTTGCTACAATGCGCTGTGCACTTGCGGTTTATAAATTTTAAAATGAGACCGAGCTCGCGTGCGCATCCATTTCCTTAAAAGATTCAATTTTCAAAACATACGTGTTTGCGCGTGCGGGTGAGGCCCCAACAATAGTTACTGGAGAAAAGGTTTTATCATAATCGACACCTGGTCATTGACGAAAACCTTTTGCTACAAGTCTAGCTTTAAATGTGTTAACCTTTCCATCTACACCAAGTTTCTTCTTAAAGATCCACTTGCTCCCGATGGGTTTTACCCCTTCTGAAGCAACTTCCAAAGTCCATACTTTGTTGGTGTACATGGATTCCATCTCAGATCGCATAGCAGCCAGCCATTTCATAGAGTCCCCACTTGTGATGGCCTGCTCGAAACTAGTTGGGTCATCATCTTCTATGATGCGATCCTCGCTCCCACCGTCTATGAGAAAACCGTAGTATTTCTCAGGTGGATGAGGAACACTACTAGATTTGCGGAGTGGATGAGGTTCGTCGGGGACTATCGAATCCTCTGGTTCTACCAAATCATCAGCTGTAGTTTGTGGAGCTGGAACTTCTTCCAGTTCTACCTCATTGCCACTAATTTCTTTCACAAGAAATTCCTTTTCTAAAATGGTGGCATGTTGAGCAACAAACACTTTTTGTTCCTCATTGTGGTAGAATAGATATCCATGTGAATTCTTTGGATATCCCACAAACTTGCAAAGAACTGATCGTGTTTCGAGTTTGTCCGGATTTTGTTTTTTAACATAGGCCGGACAACCCCATATCTTAACTCGTTTAAGATATGGTCTCTTTCTACTCCATATCTCGTATGGTGTTTTAGGCACCGATTTTGATGGAACTTGATTCAATAGGTATGCAGCTGTCTCAAGTGCATAACCCTAAAAGGAAACAGGTAACTCAGCAACACTCATCATAGAGCGCACCATATCTAATAGGGTGCAATTCCTCCATTCCGATACACCGTTATGCTGTGGTGTATACGGAGGAGTTAGCTGAGAGAGAATCCCATTCTCTTTTAAATAGTCTCAAAATTCCATGCTCAAGTATTCTCCTCCCCGATCAGATTGTAGGTCTTTAATACTTTTACTCGTCTGGTTCTCAACTTCGTACTTGTATTCCTTGAATTTCTTGAAAGCTTCAGATTTGTGTTTCAACAAGAACACATGTCCGAATCTTGAGAGATCATCGGTGAATGTAATGAAGTACGAAGAATCATTCCTGGCTTGCGTAGACATAGGACCTCATACATCACTATGTATCAGTCCCAAGAGTTCAGTAGCTCTTCTCCGTGTCCAGTAAATGGAGTTTTGGACATCTTACCTTTGAGACATAACTCGCAAGTTTCATAAGATATAAATTCAAACTGATTCAAATATCTATCTTTATGCAACTTAGCTAGTCTTGTCGCATTGATATGACCAAGTCTATAATACCACAAGAAGGATTTATTCATTTCTGAACTTTTCCTCTTGTGTGTGTTCTGTATATTTAGAATTGTAGTTTGATTTAGAACGTATATATTGTTATTCAGCGTACCAAACCCAATCAACACTTGATTTAAGAAAATGTTCATAACATTTTTCTCTAATACAAAATTATATCCTTCTTTATCTAATAAAGAAACTGATATTATATTGCACATCATTTTTGGTACGAAATAACAGTCGTTCAAAATCAATGTATTACCATTTGGTAATTCAAGATGATATTCACCAACTGCTTTAGCTGCAACAATTGCACCATTCCCTACTACGAGAGACTTATCACCCTTTTCCAGTTCTCTACTTCTTCTTAACATATGTAACATCTTACAAATGTGGGATCCTGATCCGGTATCCAATACCCAGGACGTAGAGCATACTGAGAAACAGTTCTCGGTAATGAACACACCTGAAGAAGATACATCATCATACTCTTTCTTCATTTGGGTGGCATGGGAATCCTGATATTCCCCTATTCCTTACTCAGGCTTATGACAATCATAAGATAGAGCGGAACCAACGTTCCCCAGCCCAGTATAATAAGCGGGTTTGGTCAATACATCCATATTATTATCTTGATTAAGGCGTGTCATGGTCGCTACCTGGAGAGAGAGAGAAGAAAACACTTTAGCGTGCGCTTTTGCAAGATTAGATTGGTTATTATCTTATCTAATCAGGATGGCTCCCACTGTTTTTATCAAATCTTCTTTCAAACCCTAAAAGGTAAGACTAGTCGGGATTAATTACACCCTACAAGTTCGCCAATCGGTCAGCCAGACAGGTATTGGTACTCCGAGAGAGTCTCTTAATTCTTTCGCATGGAACTAATTAAATAACCTCGTTTCCGCAGGGGAATAACCCCGTTAACACCTTTCTTAGACACCTACTGGATTAGCTAATTGTAAAGTGCAAAACTCTCGCAGGAGTAACTCTTACTCGCAGTGGGTATCGGGATCCAATTATCACATAGAAGGTATGCAATCTCATTGCAAATTTCAACACTTGAAATTCCCAATGTCTGTTTTTACCCCAAGAGGTTTATGACCTTGACAAGGTCAACAAACCATAAACCGCAAGTCAAGTTCAACCCGTTCATTTTGTGATTGAATTAAACCCACCTGCACGACCCTTGACAAGGTCAATAAGGCCGCACGACTACCCTATCCAATCACATCATATACGACAGATAAGCACTAATTAGCTACCGCATACTACGTCTTGACAAGGTCAACAAACGCAGTACGAATACTGAATATTACTTATCTGAAATGACGGAGGGCTACAACTGGTTTTAAATAAAACCTTTAGCGTAATGAACTTGATATTATTGTAGAATCGGGTGATTTGAAAAGGAGTGGTTTAAGCTTCGGTTTTGAAATTGAATAGTTTTCAAAACAAACCGAGTGGGTTGTAGCATTTGCTAGTTTTGCTAAAGAGGTCACTCCTGGTGAAGGGATCTAGGCTTTTTCCTCATCGAATGAGGTGGTGGATATTCATAAAGGAATACCGCTATGTAAAGCAAAAACTAGAGCTACCTTTTTGAAAAATTTAATTCTACAACATTTTTAGATTTCTTTTCTTTTCATTAATCTCATTAATAAAGTCCCATCATTTATGTTTCCTAAACATCATAGAAGAAATGAAAATAGAACGTACGTTTATGCCACCCGCATTCGCCACGGGGTCTCGTCATGCACCGTTAGGTTACTTAACTAACGACAGAGCGGGGGTAGGACTAGCACGGGTGCAAAACATAAGCAACGTTTATTATATATATATATACATTTATTATATATATATATATATATATATATATATAGCATTCGTCTCACGCAGTTATATGATCACATCATAGAACACAGGAAGCAGAAACAAACATATGAAATATAGGATATACTAGGAGGTCCGTGTTTTAAATTAAGCCAGTAATAAAAAATACGGATTCCATTTTCATGATGAATAGCTAAACCCACATCCCTAGATCTCTACGAGAGCGGCAAGCAACCCTCCCAATTCTATAGTTAGGAGACCCGGTCTCGACTCCTCGAGGTGGTCTCCCACTGGACTCTAGAACCCGGTTACTTGTGCTCCCCGTCTTGGGTTTATCCTAATGCGGAAAAGTAAATAATATACATCAATGGTGACATCATCCTCAACCCGGAAGTGTCCCAATAAAAGAATATTACATACATATTTTACATGAATGAAAATAGAAAAATTCTCATCTCACGCAAAAACCCTCGGCTATTCATTCACGACGATCCAATATAACATATCACAAGTAACACATAACATCACATGTCATCAACGTAAGAAAATATGTGTATCCCGAATGTCGTTGACATATAACAACAAGATCAGGGATACCCCTCATATTACACTTACGATCGCAGAAAAGAAATAAAAACTACAATAATTAGAATCCGCATCAAACCTTAGACATCATAAACCCGGAATATCTCATATCTCGGATTTCATGCCTAACCCAATAAATCTTGCATTTAAGTCTCAAATCGAAAACACTTTTCAATATCAAGTCGGGTAATTCAACAAGATTCTTGATGAAATGATCGAATGCTCGTCGGGAACTTTAGTAGATTGCCACACCCCCGATGCCGTCAACGAAGTGCACTTGGGCGGAACACTGCAGCTGCGAGCACCCGAGTGGATGCTTTTGGCAACGGGGTTCTCCTATAGTCACTTGATCGGGGCTATGGGGCGTGGCTATCTAGTAGTGTTTCCCAGCGACTATTCGCATACAATACGAGATTGCGACGGAGTTTTGATCCGAATCAAAACTCCATGGCAATCGATCAAAAGAGATTAAAACGCGAGATTTACAAAACACAAACTAGTTTTCACAAAACTAATTAATGTGGATTCCAAATATTGTATCACATAAGAAAACTATCTTGACGATGTTAAACTTTTCGTTCGATTCATCAAACACTCACAAATCACAGAGACCTCAAAAACTTGAGCCTCACTATAAATACCCAAAATGTGCCAAATATCACATTGGAGCAGCACAAGAAACATGATCCCACATCACCATAAACTTGCCGCGGAACCACGGCTAAACTAAGGTTTAGGCCGCGGTTTCGCGGCGGTTTAGTGGAGATGGGGCCTCGTATTTTTTGGGGCTCTATCAAATACCCTGCATGATTTTCTGCATATTTTTAATCTGAAAAATATCAACTTTTGAAAAATTGGACAGAAACTATGAAATTAGGGTTTCAAAAATATCGATTGAACACTTTAACGTCATTTAGACCTCGCCTAATGCTCTAGCCTGGCTCTGATACCATGTAAGTGTGTCTTAGCACCTCAACTAGGTTTCCATATGCATCAAGTATGCAATTTTAAAAATATTGAGGTGTAAGCTACACTAACCTAGAATCGAACTAGAGAATTAGGGTTTTCTAGGCATGTAAATAAGTTTTACACTAAGTGAATAGAGAATACAACCTTTGTAGACCGGTCCTTCACTTCTAAAGCTTCAAGTAGTAGTCCCTTAGCTCTAAGTAGTGGTCCCTAGAACTCTTCTTGGCTCAACGTAGTGAAAGGAACGAACTTGTTTCGTGATCTTCGATGCCGAAGATGATCCACCTTGAAGTTTCTCTAACTCAAGCCATCTCTTCATTAATCAAAGAACTAGTGAAGCAAACAACCTAATCTAATGGGCTAGATGAGATTAGGTTGATGAAGTAAGAATATTGCTCACTATAGAAATCTTTCTCTTTTATTTTCCTCACCTCAAAAAAACCTAGAGAGCTCTTGAGAGGAAGAAGATGAAGAACTTAGGTGAAGAAAATATCTTAAGTGATAAGTAGAGAGTTAACCATGGGCTAAAAATAATGGTTGGGTTATAAAATATCTAGAGTAAAACAAAATTGGTGAGATGATTCATGATTTCTACATATTTCCACAAGCATCTAAGCCATACTCATTTCTACCCCATTTGTGATTTACTCTTAATAAATAAACACCCTAATTATCTTTAGTCTTGGTGTGAGTCTCATACACCCATGTTCTATGTATCATCAAGCATGATACATTATATAAATACATATATTAATATATATCACATATATATTAAATGTATTTAGATGAGAATAAAATCTTTAGTGAGCTAAAAATACTAGTTAATATATAAATATATCAAATATAAATATATATCAAATTATTAAATCAACACTTGATTCAATAATCCAGTTATATTATATATAATCGACTAATATCATATAAATATGTATATCAAATTATCAAATCAACACTTGATTCAATAACCCGGTCATATCACATATAACCGACTATATTCAATATACTATATCAAATAAACACTTGATTCAATAATCCAGTCATATCATATATAACCGGCCAATATCAAATATATATACATACAACAAATCATTGAATCAACACTTAATTCAATAATCCGGTTATATCTCATATAACCTGACTGATATCAAATATCGCGAGATTAGAATACGGTATCACATATTAGTATTTAATCAAGCATCCGCACATATCACCATATGTGCTCTACTTCGTTTTGCTTGAGCTAGGAAACCTCTATGTGGGACTCTAAAGACTCGTCAATATACCAGCAGTAGCTAATGAACACATCAGTCACCCACAAGCCGTCAGCGGTACTAGATGGACGTAATGGCTACCTAAGTATTGAGCGAATAGAAAATCAACAAGCAAGCTTATCCAAACTCTTGCAAAGTCTATAAGCAACACTTACCGTACAGTCCGGTCTCTTTGTCTGATATGTCACATATCAAGTCTGGGAGTGAAATCGTCAGACCCTAATAATTTGATAAGTCATGCCGATGTGTGGCCTATAACCGTTCAAGAAACTACTAATAAAACTTACCAGTAAATCTCATCAGTCCTGGCCATGGACTTGCTGTTATAACCAATCGAGTATAGCGTAACATCAACTCCCTATACCGGGAGAGATGGAACCCCTCTTATCGCTCACTGCCTCTATGTGACTCGGGACTGTACCCAAAATCCACCTGCTTGCACGACTCTTTTGAGCAGTGGTAGGGAGGAAATCAAAGCACAATAGGAACCACATAAGACATTATGATGATCTCTGGTCTATAGACTAACTTGTACCGGCGTCACCAGAAAACTGCTATCTGACGATATGTATGGTACCATCTAGGAGTTCTCGGCGAGTCCTGTTCCGTGTACCCATTCTCTAATGAGCACCTGTGTACAATCTTTGATGTTAAACACCAATGGTTATGGGATCAACCATCGCCCTCATACGGGGTCAAGAAACGTACACACTAGTCTACTCTGGAATATCGATGCCCTGTCTCGATACTCTCTCGACTAGGAACGGTTAAAGGATGTGCTTGCGGATTACACAAGCCCAACTAGTATGATCTGCATCATAGTCCTAGTAGTCAATCTAACATCCTAAGTGCTTTATCAACATGTATTAGAGAGACATAATAATATAAGTGTACATGTTAAGATAAAGTGCAACCAGATAGCATACTAACATGCCAAGCAAGGAAGTACTCTTTCTCTCTCTATATATATATATGTCCAAGCATCCACTATAATATACATTAATGGCCTCTAGGGCATACATATGACTAACATATCCGACCCGACCCGCATGATCGAAACCCATCATGGTTCTAGGTTACGACATATCCTTGCTAGTACAGATGATCCGTGCATATCTAGGCTCTATATATACATGTATAATATTATTGGTATCTGCATATCGTTAAATAATACAAATTATAACTAGATAATATTTTTTTAATATCTAGCATGGCCTGTATCATACCCCATACCATATGGTTGCATCCTGACGGCGTGTTCATGCCTAGTTTGATGTAACGGACTCGTTTGGATCGCTACGTGTATTTACGTGTATCCGTTCTTGGGGGTATGTACATTATTTAACCAGACACCGAGTTTTGATTTTGGCTGATACGTATATTCTTCATATTTTAAAACCAGAATTTTAGAAGAGACACGGGTATTTTTTGGAGTATTTTTTTATTAGCTGTTTAAACCCAAAATATATAATATAATATTCTTTATATATATAACAGTTTATAATATATTTTAAAATAATCCTCACCGCGTCTCTCTCTCCCCCTCTCTCTCCGCTATCTCTCTCTCTCTCTCTACACTCTCTGCCTCTCTCTCTCTCTCTCTTATTCCCTTTCTCTCTCTCTACCTATATATATACATTATATTTACCCTAAATGTAATAAGAAAACACCTCTCTCCTCTCTCTTTCTTCCTCACATCCGCCTCCCGCGTCGAACCCAGAAAACCTAACTTAGCCTTCATCGCCGACCTCCTCGTCCCTCGTCCCCACAACCTCGCTACCCTCATCACCTTCTTCTCCTCTCCTCCTTTTCCCCCGACCATGACCCTGCACCTGACGACGATCTAACCCTACAACTCCTGCAACTTAAGAATCCCTCACCTTGCCGCCGACCTCCCCACAACCTCGTCGCCTTGCCATCATCATCACCTCCACTTCCTCCCTCTCCCTCTCCTCCTTTCCCCCGACAACGACCCTGCACACAATGACCCCTTGCAAACTCACCCTAACCCACGCCTACACCCTAGACCTCGCCATCAACACCCTCGTCGACCATCCCAACCTCATCACCTCCTCACTACCATCGTCACCTTCTTCTCCTCACCTCTTCTCCTCTCCCTAAAAACCCAGCAACTTCACCACGATGCAAACTCCCTGCAACCCATGACCCCGAACAACCTGCACCCTCACAGCCGGTGACTAGACGTCGCCACCACCCCGACCTCACCATCATCTCCACTTCCTCTTCTTCCTCTACCTAAGCTCCCTGCACCCAACGACCCATGACCCGAGAACACTCTTCACCCTACAAACCCCTAATGCCGGCACCTCTCATCGCCGGATACCCACAACCTCGTCGTCGTCCCCCCTCCGTCTCTTCACCCCCTTCTTCAACTCCCAACACCACCAACATCATCCCTACAATTCCCCGACTAATTTCCAGCAACTCCGACGACCTCTACAACTGAACCCAGAAAAACCCATCACCGTTAAACTTCATCGTCGACGGCAGCCATCGTCACCTCCTCGTCTCCCGTGTCCTCCGAACCCAGAGCCGACACCCAACCCATTCCTCTTCTTCTCCTTTCTCTTGTTCTTTCTTTCTTTTCTTTCTTCTCTTTTTGGATTTCTTGCTTTTCGGCCGTTGCCGGAGTCACGCACGTCGCGAACAATCTGGACGACCCAGTCATCGTCTCCATCCAGCATGGTCACGTCTTTGAGTAGCCTGGTCCAGTCCTGTACGCGCATGGTTGTATCATGACATTTATTCAACGTCGAACGTGGCGTACGTACCCCTTCGTGAGATCCGATCAGGAAAGTTTATCTTGCAACATGCTATGTTAATATATTTATATCCATATGAATAAAAATAATACATGTGATTTTATTATGCATCCAATGTTATAGTTTTACCGTTTTTTATATCCGTACGTATCTGTACTGATAATAACACCTCTAATTACATGCCGGAACATTCTGATATCATTTCACTATTATATTATCATAACGTATTATCTAGATTGCATCATAAGTAGTCATGAACGTATAAAAGGTTATTATTGATATACACATATGCATCCTGGTATCCGTCGTGCTTACCGTGTCAGATATTCGTTATAATTTCACATTTCGGTATCTATTTGATACATATGCACCACATGACATGTCCTGACACACTACTTGACTTGATACTTTGATCTTGTTACTAATGCCGACAATCCTGATTTGTTGTCCTGACGGATGCAACCTATTGTCTACATAGACAAAACCTGTACCTGCTTGATCCTGTGTTGGCATTAGACTTACATTATCAATACCTGACTTGAACACATAACCTTGGGGGTAAGGGGAAATCAATAATGAAACCTGACTTGTAACTCAACAGTTCGATACTTATACTGATCAATCTTTACGGGTTAGGCCAACCCCGGGATAATGCCGCTGACATCATTCATCTGTACATGTTACCTGTTTACTGCCTAGCGGCATGTCTCGGATTCAGCCCGAGAATCTTGACTGTGGTCCCGGGCACGCACGGGATACTATTGAGTTACATCGACAATTCTATTAAATTGATTTCAAAGACTTTAGAGTAGATAATTTAGTAGCACAGTTTTAGGTTACTCATCGCACTTCATATACACATAAATACCTCACTACTTCATATCCATGTTATTCATTATATTCATGTTTACCTATATCGTTACATCCTGGTTATTATTGTTGTATTAGTATTATGGATCACTGACTTCTGGGTTTTGCATGGCCCAGTTCCTCTATCTCTATCACAGGCTGAACATGAGTACTTCAGCAGCCAAGTCGAGCAGTGAGGAATTGATTATGTGTGATTTAGAGATATTTTAGTTTAGTTTTTTTCCGCAGCTTTATTTCTTGATGTGAGCCTGTATTGGGACGTATTTTCAGATGTTTTTTTATTGGATATTAATTCATTTCCGCTTATACTTTTTCTTGACTCTTTTATTGTGGCAAATGGACATGTATTAGATATCTTTTATATTTTACTATTCTTGATATCCTATAGACAGCCGTAATGTGACTGTGGAGGGATGATTCCTATCTACAGGTAGTATGGTTGGCTCTGTCACGTGCTGTAGTTTGTGCACTCTGGAAAGTGGGACGTGACAAGTCAAGTCAAGTATACATGTTTGATATTGATGTTTGGATTCGAGTATTCATGT
Source organism: Agapanthus africanus (assembly GCA_030015575.1). Lineage (NCBI taxonomy): Eukaryota > Viridiplantae > Streptophyta > Magnoliopsida > Asparagales > Amaryllidaceae > Agapanthus > Agapanthus africanus. The sequence continues at coordinate 408,801,640 of CM057338.1, forward strand.
TCTTGATCAAGTATTCATGTTTGATTTTGGATTCAGGTTTGAATTGGACTCTGACTGAGTCAGACACTTGTAAACAGATTTAGCTCTTGAATTAGGCTCGGGAGTCATCGGTAACTGCTGCACTTGGACGACAAGATTTGTGTCTTTTTCCAAGACAATTACCATTGATAACTCCGTTAAGTTGTCTACCATAAATAGGCAAGCACTCATTTTCTTCGGCTCCCCGGGGCTCAAGAGAATTGATCGCACTTAAACCTATAATTACTAAAGTCCTTATAATATTGTTTTTATATAACTCGAGAGGGTTTTATGAAAAATATTTTAATATTGTTAAAAGTAAACGAGGGTGATTAGTATTACTTAGGGTTTTCTTGAGCATGGATTTTGAGTATTTGGGGTATTTCAGTGATAAATACTTAGCTTGTAAAAGTTCATGGTATTTTATTTGAAAACTTGTCCTTTTTGGTATCTTGATGGTATTTTATTGACATTTGTTAATCTTTTCATTTTTAGAAAAATATATGCTTATTATATTTTGAAAATATGAATTTATAATTTTATATAATTTTAATTTTAAAAATAATTTTATTTTATCTAGAAAATTCGCATTTCTTAAAAATGTATTTAAATCCTTTCGAGATCGAATGCTTTGTGAGGAGCTTTGCATCTTGCTCTACTAGTCTAGGATATCAATGGGTTATTGCTCATAGATTAGGTCAGTCTGTACTGTGAGCTCTGAGTGGTCCAGTATATGACTTGGGTCGCTCACATATCGTCGTAGTTGGGATATGTGGAACACGTTGTGCACTCCTTCCAATGAGGATAGTAGTGCTAGACGGTATGCCACTTCTCCAACTCGTTCGAGTCTGTCGAATGGTCCTATGTATCTTGGAATTATCTTACCCCTATTTCCAAAGCGTATCACTCTTCTGTTTGGAGAGATCTTCAGAAAAATACGGTCTCCAGGTTGGAACTCCAGATGTCGACGCTTTGCATCTGCCCAATGCTTCTGTCGGTCTTGGGTTATGCGCATTCTTTCCCTGATCGTGCGAACTACGTCCACAGTTGCCACGATCATCTCTGGTTCAAGGAGTTCACTATCTCTGATGTCGTCCCAACTTAGTGGTGAACGATACTTTCGTTCGTAGAGTTCTGCGAATGGTGCCATTCCAATACTTGCCTGATAGCTGTTGTTGTATGCAAACTCCATAAGGTGTAGGTGATCTTCCTACGAACCTCCGAAGTCTAACAGACAAGCTCTTAGCATGTCCTCCAGAATATGAATTGTTCGCTCGGACTGTCCGTTCGTTTGTGGATGATAAGCCATGCTGAAATTCAGACTCGTTCCTAAGCTAGCTTGCAGACTCTGCTAAAACTGTGATCGGAATCTTATATCACGATCGGAGACGATGCAAACAGAAACTCCATGTAATCTCACGATCTCCTGCATGAGTTCATGGGTATCAAAATATAGTACATCTTGAAGGTTTAAATCTTATTTTAGATTTATGCTTACCTCCATGTATTTCTTTGCTAACGTCTCAGTTGATTGGCCAACGCGAAATGGAATAAAGTAAGCTGACTCAGTGAGTCGATCCATAATAACCCATACTGCGTTGTTACCCTTCGTGCTACGAGGAAGGGCAGTCACGAAGTCTATGGTAATGTGCTGCCATTTCCATTCCGGGATTGGTAATGGCTGAAGTAGACCAGCAGTTTTGTGATGTTCAGCCTTCACTTGCTGACACACCAAACACTTGGCTACGCTTCTAGCTACTTCGCGCTTCATTCCATACCACCAGTAGTATTGCTGTAGATCCTTGTACATCTTTATGCCACCGGGGTATACAGAATAAGGAGAGCCGTGAGCTTCTTTCATCAACTCTTCTCGAATATGGCCGATTGGCACTTATAATCGACTTCCATATCGCAAGGATCTATCTTCGTGGATGATGAAATCAGTTCAAAGTCCACTTTCTACTTGTTCTCGGATCTTTTGTAGCTTGACATCATTTGCTTGAGCTGCCTTGATCCGATTGACAAGAGTGGACTGGACTTGTAAGGTCATCAAATATGAAGTGTTACCTGGCATAACTACTTCGATCGCTAATCCGTGCAATTCTTTCTGTAGTTTCCACTGAGCGATGAGATTCATTGCTAATGGCTGATGGCTAAGTGCATCAGGAACTACATTCACCTTCCCAGGATGATACTGTAGGTTGATGTCGAAGTCCGTCATGAGTTCTAGCCATCTTCTCTGCCGCATATTTAGTTCCTTCTGAGTGAATACATACTTCAGACTCTTGTGGTCAGTGTATATATCCACTCGTTCATCCAAGAGATAGTGGCGCCAAATCTTAAGTGTGAAGATGACGGCTGCCAACTCCAGATCATGTGTTGGATAGTTGCACTCATGAACCTTTAGTTGTCCTGATGCAAATGCCACAACTTTCCCAATGCTGGTGTAGAACACATCCTAATCTTTTACCGGACGCATCACAATACACAATGAATCCTCCAGATTGATCCGGTATTACAAGAATAGGAGCAGAGGTTAATCTTGACTTGAGTTCTACAAATGCTTTTTCACATGCTTCTGACCACACGAATGCTTCATCTTTACATGTGAGCTTTGTCAGGTGTGTTTTAATCTTTGAGAAGCCTTCAATGAATCTTCGGTAGTATCCTGCTAATCCCAAGAAACTTCATATATCTTTCACTTTCTTTGGTGTCGGCCACTCACTGATAGCTGATACCTTAGCTGGATCTACTGAGATTCCTTCGCCTGAAACGATATGTCCGAGAAATCCAACTTGATCTAACCAAAATTCACACTTTCTTTACTTGGCGTAGAGTTGATGTTGTCGCAATGTCTTCAGGACAATCCGTAAATGCTCGGCGTGTTCTTTCCGATTCTTTAAATACACCAGGATGTCGTCGATGAAGATGACAACGAACTTGTCTAAGTACTCTCAGAAAACTTGATTCATTAGATTCATAAAGATGGCATGTGCATTGGTCACTTCAAATGGTATTACGAGATACTCATAATGACCATATCAAGTCCTAAATGTTGTTTTCGGAATATCGGACTCTTTGACCTTCACCTGATGATAACCCTGTTCCCTCATAAAAAGAGAGAAAAGGGGAGAAAATTCCCTACTACTCAAGCCTCACGTATTAAACACGTAAGCGCCTATATGCAAAGTATATAGGCGTTGCAGTTAAAACAACTCATTGGCTAAATAAGCCTCACGTGTTAAACACGTGAGCGCCTATATGCAAAGAATATAAGCGCTGCAGTTAAAACAACTCATAGGGTAAATAAGCCTCACGTGTTAAATACGTGGGCGTCTATATGCAAAGAATATAGGTGCTGCAGTTAAAACAACTCATAGGATAAATAAGCCTCACGTGTTAAACACGTGAGTGCCTATATGCAAAGTATATAGGCGCTGCAATCAGACAATCGATAGGCCAAACAAGCCCCACGTGTTATACACATGAGCGCTCATATTCAAACCATATGAGCGTTGAAAATACACAAACCAAAACCCATGCTAAGGATCACGTGTTAAACACGTGAGTTCTCCTGCTACATAAATTAGCAGCGCTTACATGCAAAGCATGTGAGCGTCCCAATTTTAAAATACTCACATATGATTCTATGTGATAGAATTAAATTCTATTTGAGAAATATTTTCCCTATTCTTTCTAATATGGAAATTTTTTTCTCTAACTGAGAATCTTAGATTTAAAATCCAATTGTGATAAAATATCACCAATTAAACCATCTGATATGATTAAATTCTACGTGGGAAATATCTATTTGATCTTTCTCAAACTAGAAAAATCTTCTCTGTTAAAAAGAGGACTCTTGGATTAAAGATCCAACGGTGATTATAAAATCACCCACCGATCATCTAATAGAATGAAATTCTATCTTAGGAAAAATATTTCCTAATCTTGTTAAACAAAAAAAACTTCTCTGTTAAACAGAGAGCCTTTGGATTAAAAATTTAACGGTGAATAAAATTCATCAATTGATCTAAAAGATCATTTTTGATTGATTATGAAATCAATCATGATCTCTCAATCAGAGATTTTCTTAACAAGTTGATCTTTTTTCTTCTCTTATAAATAGAAGTAAGAAGATAGAGAAAAAACCACTGACAGAGGAGAGAACTTCCCACAAGTTTCTGCAAAAAAGAATACAGTGAGCTCTTGAGAGAAGAGAGAATTTAATTCTCATAGAAGAAGATTTTCCTTGTTGAAACACTAGGTAAAGAAAACACAGAGATCATATTGTATATCCTTTGCCTATATAAGGGTTTAATCCTTCATATAAGAACTTATTTCTTCCTCTGGTTGAGATTTGCACAAGCAAATCTCCCCACAAGTTGAGAATTTAATTCTCATCGGGGAGATTTTGTTCTGCAAATTCAAAACTTAGGGGAAAAGAACCAGGTTAAAGAAAAAAACAGAAAGAGAAAGAATAGGAACATATGGGAATTTAATTCCTCAAAAAGAAAAAAAATTAGGGTTTAACCCTACATAAAGAACCTGGTTCTTACAAAAGTATAAAAGAACTTAGTTCTTCAATAAAAACAATGATGATGATCCAAGATCTTCAAAACCGAAATCTTGATGATTATCCATGACTAGTCATTAACAGAGATCAATATCTCTGAAAACAAATAACAAGCGTCTCATTAGTGCTTAGCATTGTTTTGGAGCCTCAAGTATTTCCCACGTGAGTGCTTAAAACTGAAAGAATGTCTTAGCACCACTACTAGGTTTCAAGAGGCATCAAGTATGCAATTTTTAAAAAATCTAGTGGGCTAAGCTACAAACCTAGAATCGAACTAGAGAATTAGGATTTGTAAACATGTAAGCAAGTTTTAAACCAAGTGAATAAAGAATACAACCATTATAGACCGGTCCTTCACTTCTAAAGCTCCAAGTAGTAGTCCCTTAGCTCCAAGTAGTGGTCCCTAGAACTCTTCTTGGCTCAACTTGGTGAAAGGAACGAACATGCTTTGTGATCTTCGATGCCGAAGATGATCCACCTTGAAGAATCTCTAACTCAAGCTACCTCTTCACTAATCAAGGAATTAGTGAAGCAAACAACCTACACTAATGGATTAGATGAGAGTAGGTTGATGAAGTAGAAATTTTGCTCACTTTAGAATTCTATTTCTCTTCTTTTTCTCTCAACCCAGAGGAGGAAGATGATGAAGCTTGTGAAGAACTAGGGTGAAGAAAATATCACAAGTGATATTTACAGAGAGTTAACCATGGCTAAGAATAAAGGTTAGGTTATAAAATATCTAAAGCAAAACAAAATTAGTGGGATGAGTCATGGCTTCTACATGCTTCATGAAGCATCTTAAGCCATGCTCATTTTCCACTAATTTCCTTTTTATTTTAAATATAAATCACCCAATATTATCCTTGGCTTGGAGTGAGTCCCATACACCCATGTTCTATGTATCATCCATCATGACACAATAGTATATATATAGAGATTAATGGAGGAAAGAGGCGATAGGAGGGGATTTCCTCCTATGGCGTCGAAAAAACACCCCCTCCTTAGTTTTTTCCGACGATCGGCACCCACCATCTTCATCGTCATCATCTAAGATGTGGGTATACCAAATTTCATGTGATTCTACAACTTTTTCACCGTTGATTTAGTAGGTTCAAAATTAACGGTTTACCGACAATAGAACTTTTTACATTGCTAAATCAACGGTGAAAAAGTTGTAGAATCACATGAAATTTGGTGTATCCACATTTTAGATGATGACGATGAAGATGGTGGGTGCCGATCGTCGGAAAAAACTAGGGAGAGGGTATTTTTTCGACGCCATAGGAGGGAATTCCCTCCTATGGCATCTTTTCTCCATTATTCTCATATATATATATATATATTATGTACACATTACATAAATATATATATCAACATTTATATATATATTCAAGAGAAGAAATTCTTTAGTGAGCTAATATTAGTTAATATATATTAATATATCAAATATAAATATATATATCAAATTATTAAATCAACACTTGATTTAATAATCCGGCTATATCACATATAACCGACTAAATCTTTTATATGTATATCAATTTATCGAATCAATACTTGATTCAATAATCCGGTTATATCACAAATAACCGACCGATATTATATAACGCGAGATTAGAATACGGTATCATATACATGTATTCAATCAAGGTCCCGCACATATCACATATGTGCCCTACTTCATTTTGCTTGAGCTAGGAACCTCTGCGTGGGACTCTAAAGACTCGTTAATACGCCAACAATAGGTAATGATCACATCAGTTACCCACAAGCCGTCAGCGGTACTAACTGGATGTAACGGCTACCTAGGTATTGAACGAATAGAAGATCAACAAGCAAACTTGTCCAAACTCCCATGAAGCCTATAAGTAATACTTACCATACAGTCCGGTCTCTTTGTCTGATATATCGCATATCGAGTCTGGGGGTGGAAAACGTCAGACCCCAGTAATATGATAAGTCATGCCGATGTGTGGTCTATAATGGTTCTAGAAACTTCTGATAATACTTACCAGTAAAACTACATATATATATGATATATATAATTGTAACATGCTAGGTTATACATGCAACTAGGGTTTATGAGAATCACACCATGATTTGTGATAATGGTTAGATCTTAATTATTTTAGTTAATTCAAAATTGTGATGAATTAGTCATGAGCTTGGATGAGCATTGACTAAGTCAACCAATTTTGATATTTCTAATATATTTATTAACCTAACCCTAATCACTAGCCATGGTTTATTCTCTACAATGGTTAGCTATGACATATAGATAGCATGGTTGCATTTCTAACCTCACACAACTCTCATTCTCTTCATCACTTGAGCTTCTTCTTCTTCTTCTTCTTCATTTTTCTAGCTCTCTTGACTTGAAAGTGATAAAAAGTAGTGAGAAATAAAATTATAAAGTGAGCAAAATTCCTACTTCATCACCCTCTTCTATACTAGCCATTTAGATTAGGGTGTTAGCTTCACTAATTCCATATTAGTGAAGTGAAAGCTTGAGTTCGTGCTGTCTCGACGTAGATCATCTTGGATTGTGAAGACTTCAAGCAAGCATTCATCATTCACCTCATGGAGCCGCTTAAGAGTCCGGGAGCTTGATGATCGCAATGAAGGGACCACAACTTGGAGCTTATGAAGTGAAGGAGAAGACTACAAAGGTTGTAATCCCTAATCACTTAGAAGTAAAGTAGTTTACATTTCGATTCCGCATGATTCTCTAGTTAAAGATCTTGTTTAGGGTTGTTTAAGCATGGCAAAGTTTTAAATTTGGCATGGATGATGCCACCCGAAACCTTGCTGTCGTGCTTAGGAACCCTACAGCTTGTGGACTACCCTGGACCCACTAGTATGATCTGCGTCATATTCCTAGTAGTCAAGTACACATCCTAAGGGCTTTATCAACATGTGAGAGCAAGACAGTAACACAATACAAGTCAACATGTTAAGACAAAGTGTAACCAGAAAGCTTACTATCATATCGAGCAAGAAAGTCCTCTCTCTATATATCCTAGCATCCACTATAATATACATCATATGTACAACAATGGCCTTTAGGGCATATACATAACTAACAATCTCCCACTTGCACTAAGGCCAGCTGTTGTAGTATCTCATACCCAACATCCCGAAGAGTCTCTCAAATTGTATTTGGGGTATGGCCTTCGTGAGTGGATCCGCAGTGTTGTCTTTCGTGTCAACTCTCCTGAGCTCGATCTCCCGGCGATCAACTATCTCCCGGATCATGTAATACCGCCTCAGAATATACCTGGATCTCTGATGATTGTGATACAATATTTGGAATCCACAAAAAGAGTTATGAGATAACTAGTTTGAATTTTATAAATCTAGCAGTTTAGTCTCATTTGATCGGTTGCCACAGAATTTTGATGTGGATCAAAAGTCTGTCACAATTACGTAGTGTACGCAGATACTCTACGGGTAACCTTACTAGATAGCCACGCCCCATAGCCCTGACCAAGTGATTGTAGGAGAACCCCGTCGCCAAAAGCATTCGTTCGAATGCTCGCGGCCGCGGTGTTCCGCCTTAGTGCACTTTGTCGATGGCATCGGGGGTGCGGCCGTCTATTATAGTTTCCGACGAGTATTCGATCAGGTTATCGGGAATTTTGTTGAATTACCCGACAGGTTATTAGAAATTGTTTTCAATATCGATACTAAAATGCGGGGTTTATAATTTTTAGGCATGTGGTGTTTAAGGAATTCATTTGGTTAGGCATGAAATACAATGTATGTGATACATTGGGTTTATGATGTCTAAGGTGGTTGTAGATTCCAACTGTTATAGTTTTTCACTTTCTTTTCTGTAACCGTAAGTGTAATATATGGTGTATTGCCGGTTTCATTGCTATATATCAACGAAAATTGGGATACGCATATTTACTTACGTTGATAACATGTGATGTTATGTGTTGTTGTGATATGTTATATTGGATCGTCGTGTTTTGAATAGCTGGGTTTTTTTTTATGTGAGATGAGAGTTTTCATTTTCATTCATGTAAAAGCTTGTATGTAATATTCTTTTATTGGGGCACTTCCGGGTTGAGGATGATGTCACCATTGATGTATATTATTTACTTTTCCGCATTAGGATATATCCAAGGCGGGAAGCACAAGTAACCGGGTTCTAGGGTCCAGTGGGAGATCATCTCGAGGAGTCGAGACCGGGTCTCCTAACTCTAGAATTGGAAGGGTTGCTTGCCGCTCTTGTAGGGGTCTAGGGATGTGGGTTTGGCTATTCATCGCGACCGTGGAATCCGTATTTTATACTGGCTTAATTTAAAACACGGAATTCCTAGTATATCCAATATTTCATATGTGATTCTTCTTCTGCTGTTATTTTGTGATGTGATCACTTGATATGTTCTGAGATGAATGCCTATATTATATATATGAGATATAATTAATATTGCTGCTTTCGTTTCATCTGTGATGCTTAGGAAGCATAATTAATGGGACTTCATTAATGAGATTAATAAAATAAAAGAAACCTAAAGATATTGTAGAAACTTGTTTTAAAAACTGGTAGCTCTAGTTCTTGCTTTGCATAGCGGTATTCCTTGTAGAATATCCAACACCTTATTCGATAAGGAAAGAGCCGAGATCCCTTCACCGGGAGTGACCTCTTTAGCGAAACTAGTGGATGCTACAAACTCAGATTGTCTTTTGATTGCTTTTATAGTTTTTGCTTTACATAGTGATATTTGTGAAATATCCTGGACCTTATTCGATAAGGAAAGAGCAGAGATCCCTTCACCGGGAGTGATCTCTTTAGCGAAACTAGTAAAATCCTAAAAAACACTCCTTTTCAAAATCACTCGATTCTACAACTATATCAAGTTCATTACGCAAAAGGTTTTCTTAAAAACCTGTTGTAGCCCTCCATCATTTCAGATAAGTAATATTTAGTATTCGTGTTGCGTTTGTTGACCTTTTCAAGACGTAGTGTGCGATAGCTGATTAGTGCTTATCTGCTAGCATATGATGCGATTGGATTAGGGTAGTCGTGCGACCTTGTTGACCTTGTCAAGGGTCGTGCAGGTGGGTTTAATTCAATAAGGAAATGACGGGTTGAACTTGACTTGCGGTCTATGATTTGTTGACCTTGTCAAGGTCATAGATCGCTCGGGGCAAAAAGATTATCGGGAATTTCAAGTGTTGAAATTTGCAATGAGATTGCATACCTTCTTTGAGATAGTTGGATCCCGATACCCATTGCGAGTAAGAGTTACTCCTGGGAGAGTTTTACACATTACAATTAGCCGATCAAGTAGGTGTCTAGAAAGGTGTTAACAGGGTTACGCCCCTGGAACAACGAGGTTTATTTTAATTAGGTCCGTGCGAAAGCACGGGGAATCTCACTCAAAGTACCGGCACTGGTCTGGTCGAAAGATTGGCAAACTTATAGAGTGTAATTAATCCCGGCTAGTCTTACCTTTTAGGGTTTGAAGGTAGATTTAACTAAAACAGTGAGAGCTATCATGATTAGATAAACTAATAACCAATCTAATCTTGCTAGAGCGCACGTAGAGTGTTTTCTTCTCTCTCTCTCTCCTGGTAGCAACCATGTTACGCCTTAATCAAGATAATAATATGGATGTATTGACCGAACCTGCTTATTATATTGAGCTAGGGAACGTTGGTTCCGCTCTATCTTATAACTGTTATAAGTTCAAACAGGAAATAGGGGAATATCCGGATTTCCACGTGACCCAATCGATGAATAAGCATGTTGATGCATATTCTTCGTGTGTGTTAATTACCAAGAACTGTTACTCAGTATCCTCTACGTCCTGGGTATGTGATACCAGATCAGGATCCCGTAAATGTAAGATGTTACATGGGCTACAAAAAGGTAGAGAACTGGGATTGGGTGATATGTATCTAAGTGTAGAGAATGGTGCAAGTGTTGCGGCCAAATCAGTTGGCAGATATCACCTTGTATAAATACATTGATTCAGAACAAATGTTATTAGATACCGAACCTGATATACAACATTACATCAGATTCTTTATTAAGTTAAAGAAGGATATAATTATTTATAAGAGGATAATGTTGTGAACATTTTCCTTAATCAAGGGTTGATTGGATCAGGCACGTTATATAATAGCATATACGTTTTAAATCAAACCACAGTTCAAAGTATATAGAACACACACAAGAGGAGTAGTTCAGAAATGAACGAATCCTTCTTGTGGCATTGTATACTAGGTCATATCAATGCGACACGACCAGCTAAGTTACATAAGGATGAATATGAGAATCTGTTCGAATTTTCATCTTCTGATACTTGCCAGTCTTGTCACAAAGGTAAAGTGACTAATACTCCGTTTACTGGAAACAGAGAAAGATTTATTGAACTCTTGGGATGGATACATGATGATGTATACAGTCCTATGTCTACAAATGCCAGGGTTGGTTCTTTGTACTTCATTACATTCATCGACTATCTCTCAAGATTTGGACATATGTTCCTGTTGAAACATGAGTCTGAAACTTTTGAGAAATTCAAGGAATATAAATTTGAAGTTAAAGAACCAGATGGGTAGAAGTATTAAAGTCCCACGATGTGATCGAGGAAGCGAATACTTGGGCATGGAGTTCCTGGATTATTTAAAAGGAGAATGTGATTCTCTCTCAGCTTACTCCTTCGAATACACCACAGCACAACGGTATATCGGGGCGGAGGTATCGCACCCTATGAGATATGACGCGCTATATGATGAGTACTGCTGAGTTGCCTGTTTTCTTTTGGAGTTGTGCACTTGAGAAGATGCATACCTATTGAATGTGGTTCCATCCAAATCAGGGCCTACCACTACATATGAAATATGGAATGGGAAGAGACCATGTCATAAACGGGTTAAGATATAGGGTTGTCCGGCCTATATTGAAAGATAGAATCTGGAAAAGCTCGAGACAAGGTTAGTTCTGTATAAGTTTATTAGGATATCCCAAAACATTTGTGAGAGATTATCTTCTACCATTCTGAGGAGCAAAACGTGTTTTGTTTCTCAGCATACCACCTTTTTAGAAAAGGAATTTCTTATGAAGAAATTTGTGGTCATGAGGTAGAACTGGAAGGAGTTTCAGCTAGACAAACTAACAGCTGATGATTTGGTAAAACCAAAGGATTCAATAGTCTCCAACGAACCTCAGCCTCTCCGCGAATCTGGTAGGGTTCTTCATCCACTTGAGAGATACTGCGGTATTCTCGGTGACAGTGGGAGCGAGGATTGTATCATGGTAGATGATGGCCCAACTAGGTTCAGGCAGGCCATCACGAGCGGGGACTCTATGAAATGGCTGGATGCTATGCGATCAAAGATGGAATCCATGTACACCAACAAAGTTTGACTTTGTATGTTGCACCTAAAGGGGTAAAACCCATCGGGAGCAAATGGATCTTGTGAAGATTCTTGGTGTAAATGTAAAAGTTGAGACTTTCAAAGCTATGTTTAAGTCCATCAGGATTAATGCGCGCATCACGGAGTTGGAACATCTGTTTTGATGTGGCAGTCAAAGAGTTTGACTTCATCAAAAAGGTAGATGAACCTTGTATATAGAAGAAGGTTGTAGAGAGTAAGGTTGTCTTTCACGTATTGTACGTAGATGACATACTCTTGACGAGAAAGGGTTTCCTATGATATAATCGGTCAAGCTCCTCTTATCACGAGGATTCTCAATAGAAGATCTGGATGATATCTACTACATCTTGTGGATTATGATCTATGGTGATAGATCTAAGTGGATGTTGGGAGTGTCCCAAATCCAAGTACATTAACATCGTACTAAAGGGGTTTAGTATGGAGGATTCTAAGCGTGGTGGTTCGCCCACTACCTAAGGAATCACTTTCTCCAAAAAGATGTCTTTCAAGACTGATTTGGAGAGAGCTCGCGTGCAAGGGATACCCTATGCTTCGGAAGTAGGCTTTATCATGTGTGCGATGTTATGTACCAGACCAGATGTAGCTAAATCACTAGGTGTAGTGATCAGGAATCAACCGGATCTTGAGAGAATCACTGGAAAGCTGTGTAGGGCATTCTTAAGTACTTGAGAAGCACTAAAAGAAAGTTCTTGGTTCGAGCTTCCAAGGTGATAAGGACGGCTGAAAGTCAGTCACAGGCATTGTCTTTACCCTCAGTGGAGGGACGGTATGTTGGAAGAGTTCCAAGCTAGATACCGTGACATACTAAACGATAAAGGCTGAATACATTGCTACCAATGATGCTGCCAAAGTGGCTGTCTGGGCATTTCTTGTTCATGAGATGAACAAGGTTCCTACCATTGAGCGTCCAATAACTGTTATTGTGACAACAATGGAGTTGTGGCTTTGGCCTAGGAACGAAGGTCCCATCAGTGTTCCAGACATATTCTGAGGCAAGTATCACCTGATCAGGGAGATGGTTGATCTCCAAGGGATCGAGATAAGGAGAGTAGATTTTGAGCTTAACACGGTTGATCCACTCACCAAGGCCTGCTTCCTCAAATACTATTTGAGAGATTTTGGGATGGTTGAGTATGGGATACCACAACCACTGCTATATTGTTGGGTATAGGATACTGCAACAGATGGTCTTAGTGCAAGTGGGAGATTGTTAGTTATATATATGCCCTAGATGCCATTATTGTACATGGGATGTATATTGTAGTGGATCCTTAGACATATATAGGGAAGACTTTCTTGCTCGACATGATAGTATGCTATCTGGTTGCACTTTATCTTAACATGTACACTTATTGTCTCTCTATTACATGTTGATAAAGCCCTTAGGATGAGTACTTGACTACCAGGATTATGATGCAGATCATACTAGTGGGGACAGGGTAGTCGGTAAGTACATCCTTCAAATGTTCCTAGTCGTGGGAGTATCGAGACAGGGCATCGATATACCAGAGTAGATTAGCGTATACACTTTTCGACCCATATGATGGGTGATGGATGATCCCACATCCATTGGTGTTTGACATTAGAGAAGGTATACGGGTGCTCAGTGGAGACTGGGTACACTAGACGGACTCGCCGAGAACTCCTAGATGGTATTATACCTATCGTCGGATAGCAGTTCTCTGGTGACACTGGTACAGATTAGTCTGTAGACCCGAGATCGTCATTGAGTCTTGTGTGATTCCTACCGTGCTTTGATTTCCACTATACCACGGTCAAGAGATCGTGAAAAAAGGTGGTTTTTAGGTACAGTCCTGAGTCACATGGAGGCAATGAGCGATAGGAGGGGTTTCGTCTCTCCCGGTATTGGGAGTTGATGTTGCTCTATGCTCGATTGGCCATTGTAGGGTTCCTAGGCACTCTTGTGAAGGTTCATAAGGCATCAAACATGCCCGGATTAAATTTTAGACGTGCCGAACAACCCAAAGCCGGGATCTTTGCTAGATTATTAGGGTTTAACATGCAATAAGATAACTTTTATCTAAGTGTGAGGGATTACAACCTTTGTAGTCCGCTCCTTCACTTCACAAGCTCCGAGTAGAAGTCCCTTTGCCGCGATCCACGATCTCCCGGACTCATGAGAGGCTCCACGACTCGAACGATTCATTCTAGCTTGTCGTATTCCAAATCTCCGATGATCTACCTTGAAGTTTCTACGACTCAAGCTTTCTCACTCAAAAGAGAAGAACACACTAATCCCATGGGCTAGATGAGATGAGGATGAGAGAGTAGTAATTTTGCTTTCTTTTTATATCATTTTCTCATATTTAATCATCACTTTAGGATTTTCAAGAGAGCTTATCAAGAAGGAAGAAGATGATAATGGAAAGATAATGATCATCATCATCCTTTTGTGATGAATAGAATAAAATCTATATGATTGAATTGTAAACCATGGTCAAGGATGAGTGGCTAAGAATGAGTAGAGAATAAACTAGAGTTAGGGTTTGGTTGGGTTAAGAATGTGTCATCACAAATATCTTAACCAAGACAAAAGAATAAAGCTTCTAGAATGTGCATGAAGCTACTAACCCTAATCAAACCCTAACCTCAATTAATCATCCTTAAACATGTTTAACAATTAATCATATCATGTCACAATAATATATATCACATATATATTATATATTTGCAACAAAAGAAAATAATACAATTAACATATATCGCATATATATCAATGTATCATCCACTGAGAAAATGAAATAATAAAGCGAGCCTATATTAGATAATGTAATACAATATATCAAATATATTATTATACATTAAATCATCGAATCAACACTTGAATCGATGATCCGGCTATATCGAATATTACCGACTAATATATCATGTACCGATTCATCGAATCAACACTTGATCCGATGACCCAGTTCATATCCATATATCGCGAGAATATAATACGGTATCCCATATCGCATTATTCACGCTCCTGCGCATATCACATATGCGCCACTACTCCGTTTCGCCTGAGCCAAGAAACCTCTGTGTAGGACTCTAAAGAATCGTCAATACGCCGGTAGCAGGTGATGATCATATCAAACACCCACAAGCTGCAAGCGGTCAGCTAAACGTAACAGCCACCCAGGTATTGAGCGATCAGAAGATCAACAAGCTAGCCTGTGCGTTCTCCTGTGAATCCAACCAGTAACACTCCCGTACAGTCCGGTCTGTTCGTCTGATATGTCGCATATCAAGTCTAGGGGTGGTATACGTCAGACCCCAGTAACCGATAAGTCGTGTCGATGTGTGGCTCATAACGGGTCGAGAAACTACTAGTAACACTTACCAGTAAATCTCTATATCAGCCCTGGCCAGGGACTTCCAGTTATAGCCAATCGAACACAGCACAACATCAACTCCCTATACCGGGAGAGACGAATCCCCTCCTATCGCTCATTGCCTCCATGTGATTCGGGACTGTACCCAAAAGCCACCGTTTTGCATGCCCTCTTGGACGTGGTAAGGTGGAAATCAAAGCACAGTGGGAATCACACAAGACTCTATGACGATCTCGGGTCTTCAGACTACCCTGTACCTGTGTCACCGGAGAACTGCCATCTGACGTGTGGTATATCACCATCTGGGAGTTCTCGGCGAGTCCGTTCAGTGTACCCAGTCTCCACTGAGCACCCGTACACCATCTCTGATGTCCAACACCGATGGATATGGGATCATCCATCGCCCATCATATGGGTCAAGATGCGTATACGCTAGTCTACTCTGGTGTATTGATGCCCTGTCTCGATATACCCTCGACTAGGAACAGTTATAGGATGTACTCATCGACTACCGCGGCCCCACTAGTATGATCTCATCATAGTCCCAGTAGTCGAGTACAAATTCTAAGGGCTTTATCAACATGTGAGAGTAAAACAGTAAACCAATACAAGTCAACATGTTAAGATAAAGTGAAACCAAATAGCATACTATCATGACGAGCAAGAAAGTCATCTCTATATATATCCAAGCATCCATTATAATATACATCATATGTACAACAATGGCCTCTAGGGCATATACATAACTAACAATCTCCCACTTGCACTAAGGCCAGCTGCTGTAGTATCTCATACCTAGCATCCCGAATAATCTCTCAAACTGTATCTGGGGAATAGCCTTCGTGAATGGATCCGCAGTGTTGTCCTTCGTATCTACTCTCCTGACCTCGATCTCCCGGCGATCAACTATCTCCCTGATCAGGTGATACCGCCTCAGAATATGTCTGGACTTCTGATGGGACCTGGGTTCCTTGGCCAAAGCCACAGCTCCATTGTTATCGCAATACAGAGGTATTGGATGCTCAATGGATGGAACCACACCAAGTTCACTAATGAACTTCTTGATCCAGACAGCTTCTTTGGCAGCATCGTTGGCAGCGATGTATTCAGCCTCCATCGTTGAGTCTGCAACGGTATCCTGCTTGGAACTCTTCCAACATACCGCCCCTCCATTGAGGGTAAAGACAAAACCCGAATGCGACTTAGAGTCGTCCTTATCACTTTGGAAGCTGGAATCGGTAAAGGACTCCACCTGGAGTTCTCCGTTACCATATACCAAGAACATCTCCTTAGTCCTTCGCAAGTACTTGAGAATGTTCTTCACAGCTGTCCAATGACTCTCTCCAGGATCTGCTTGATACCGACTCACTACACTTAGTGAGTATGCTACATCGGGTCTGGTACATAGCATCGCATACATGATAGAGCCTACTGCCGAAGCATAGGGTTTCCCTTGCATGCGAGCTCTCTCCAAATCAGTCTTGGGAGACATCTCTTTGGAGAGAGTGAGTCCAGAGATCGTGGGCTGATTCCCACGCTTGGATTCTTCCATACTAAACCTCTTTAGTATGGTGTCAATGTACCTGGATTGGGACAATCCCAGTATCCGTTTAGATCTATCTCTATAGATCATGATTCCCAATATGCAGGAGGCATCACCTAAATCTTTCATTGAGAATCTCTGTGATAAGAAGAGCTTGACTGATTGCAGCATAGGAATATCATTTCCTATCAAGAGTATGTCATCCACGTACAATACGAGGAAGACAACCTTACCCTCTGCTACCTTCTTATAGATACAAGGTTCATCTATATTTTTGATGAAGTCAAACTCTTTGACTACAACATCAAAACAGATGTTCCAACTCCGCGATGCTTGCTTTAACCCATAAATGGATTTAAGCAGCTTGCACACCTTTCCGCTGCTCCCACTATCTACGAAGCCCTCTGGCTGAGTCATGTACACGCACTCTTCTAAATCACCGTTTAGAAAGGCGGTCTTAACATCCATTTGCCAGATTTCGTAGTCATGGTATGCAGCAATGGCAAGTAAGATCCGGATGGACTTAAGCATAGCCACTGGAGAAAAGGTTTCGTCATAATCCACACCTGGTCGTTGACGAAAACCCTTTGCTACAAGTCTAGCTTTGAAAGTCTCAACTTTTCCATCTACACCAAATTTCCTTTTAAAAATCCACTTGCTCCCAATGGGTTTTACCCCTTCAGGAGCATTTTCCAAAATCCATACTTTATTGGTGTACATGGATTCCATCTCAGATCGCATTGCATCCAGCCATTTCACGGAGTCACCACTCGTGATGGCCTGCTCGAAACTAGTCGGGTCATCATCATCCATGATGCAATCCTCGCTTCCACCATCAATGAGAAAACCGTAGTATCTGTCAGGTGGACGAGAAACCCTACTAGATCGGCGGAGAGGCTGGGGTTCGTCGGGTACCACTGAATCCTCTGGTTCCACTAAATCTTCAGTTGCAGTTTGTGTTGCTGGAACTTCTTCCAGTTCTACCTCTTCGCCACTAATTTCTTTAGTTAGAAATTCCTTTTCCAAAAAGGTGGCATGTCGAGAAACAAACACCTTTTGTTCCTCGCGATGGTAGAAAAGATATCCATGTGAATGTTTGGGATATCCCACAAACTTGCATAGAACTGACCGTGCCTCGAGTTTGTCTGGATTTTGCCTTTTGACATAGGCCAGACAACCCCATATCTTAACTCGTTTAAGACATGGTCTCTTCCCACTCCATATCTCATATGGTGTCGTAGGTACAGATTTAGTTGGAACTTGATTCAATAGGTATGCTGCTGTCTCCAGTGCATGCCCCCAGAAGGAAATAGGTAACTCAGCTGTACTCATCATAGAGCGCACCATATCTAATAGGGTGCGATTCCTTCGTTCCGATACGCCGTTGTGCTGTGGTGTATAAGGAGGAGTAAGCTGAGAGAGAATCCCATTCTCTTTTAGATAATCTAGGAACTCACTGCTTAAGTATTCACCTCCTCGATCAGATCGAAGAATCTTAACACTTTTGCCCGTTTGATTCTCTACTTCGTGCTTATATTCTCTGAATTTCTCAAAAGCTTCAGACTTGTGTTTCATCAGGAACACATATCCGAATCTTGAGAGATCGTCAGTGAATGTAATGAAGTAGGAAGAACCGTTCCTGGCATGCGTAGACATGGGACCGCATACATCACTATGTACCAGTCCTAAGAGTTCGGTAACTCTTTCTCCGTGTCCACTAAACGGAGCTTTGGCCATTTTTCCTTTGAGACATGAATGGCAAGTATCATAAGATGATAATTCGAACGGATTCAAATAACCATCCTTATGTAACTTAGCCAGTCGTGTTGCATTGATATGACCAAGTCTACAATGCCACAAGTAGGATTCGTTCATATCTGAACTTTTCCTCTTGTGCGTGTTTTGTATATTCAGGACTGTATTCTGATTTAGAATGAATATGCCATATGTAACGAGCCTGATGCAATCAACTTTTGATCTAGGAATATGTTCATAACATTATCCTGTACTACAAAATTATATCCCTCTCTACTCAATAAAGAAACTGATATAATGTTGCACATCATGTTCGGTATATAATAACACTCATTCAGAATCAGTGTATTACGACTTGGTAATACAAGGTGATATTCGCCAACTGCTTTGGCTACAATACTTGCACCGTTCCCTACTTGAACGGAATGATCACCTTTTCCCAGTTCTCTACCTTTACGTAGCCCATGTAACAATTTACATATGTGGGATCCTGATCCGGTATCTAATACCCAGGACGTAGGGTGAACTGAGAAACAGTTCTCAATAACTAACACACCCGAAGAAGATGCATCAACATGCATGTTCTTTTGGGCGGCGTGAGAATCCAGATATTCTCCTGTTTCCTGTTCAGTCTTATAACTCTTATAAGAAAGAACGGGTCCAACTTTCCCTAGCTCAGTACAATAATTGGGTTCAGTCAATACATCCATATTATTATCTTGATTATGGCATGACATGGTCGCTACCTGGAGAGAGAGAGAAGAAAACACTTTAGCGTATGCTCTTGCAAGATTAGATTGGTTATTATCTTATCTAATCAGGATGTCTCCCACTGTTTTTATCAAATCTACCTTAAAACCCTAAAAGGTAAGATTAGCCGGGATTAATTACACCCTACAATTTCGTCAATCTTTCAGCCAGATCAGTGTCGGTACTTTGAGGGAGGTTCCCCGTGCTCCCGCACGGACCTAATTAATGTAAACCTCGTTTTCCCAGAGGCGTAACCTCGTTAACACTTTTCTAGACACCTACTTGAATGACTAATTGTCCTGTGTAAAACTCTCCCAGGAGTAACACTTACTCGCAGTGGGTATCGGGATCCAACTATCTCATAGAAGGTATGCAATCTCATTGCAAATTTCAACACTTGAAATTCCCGATAATGCTTTTGCCCCTAACCCCTATGACCTTGACAAAGGCCAACAAACCATAGGAAGCTAGTCAAGTTCAACCCGTCATTTCTTGATTGAAATTAAACCCACCCGCACGACCCTTGACAAAGGCCAACAAGGTCGTACGAATACCCTAATCCAATCACATCATATGTTTAAACAGATAAGTACCAGTTAGCTACAGCACACTACGCCTTGACAAAGGCCAACAAACGCAGCACGAATACTAAATAGTCTTTATCTGAAATGACGGAGGGCTACGCAGGTTTTTCAGAAAACCCTGAGCGTAATGAACTTGATATCGTCGTAGAATCGAGTGAAGTTTTGAAAAGGAGTGTTTTTGAGGCTTTTCTTAGTTTCGCTAAAGGGGTCACTCCCGGTGAAGGGATCGTCGGCCCTTTCCTCATCGAATAAGGTGCAGGATATATCATATATACCGCTGTGCAAAGCAAAACACTAAAAGCAATCAAAAGACAAACCGCGTTTGTAGCATCTGCCAGTTTTGCTAAAGGAGTCACTCCCGGTGAAGGGATCTCGGTCTTTTCCTCATCGAATAAGGTGCAGGATATATCGTATATATCACTGTGCAAAGCAAAACTGTAGCTACCCTTTTTATAAAGTTTTGATTCTACAACATCTTTAGGTTTCTTTTCTTTTATTAATCTCATTAATAAAAATCCCATCAGCTTATGCTTCCTAAGCATCACAGAAGAACCGAAAGCAGTAATATTTATATATCATCATATATATATAGTATAAGCATTCGTCTCAGGAAGTAATATGATCTCATCACAGAACATTGCAGCAGAAGAACATATATGAAATATTGGATATACTAGGACGTCCGTGTTTTCAATACGAGCCTGTATAAAACACGGATTCCACGGTCGCGACGAATAGCCAAACCCACATCCCAAGACCCCTACGAGAGCGGCAAGTAACACTGCCAATTCTAGGGTTAGGAGACCCGGTCTCGACTCCTCGAGATGGCCTCCCACTGGACCCTAGAACCCGGTTACTTGTGCTCCCCTCCTTGGGTCTACCTAATGCGGAAAAGTAAATAATATACACGGGTGACATCAACCGCAACCAGGAAGTGCCCCAAATAAAAGAATATTACATTACAAATGAATTTTACATGAATGAAAATAAAAACCCTCATCTCACATAAAACCCCCGGCTATTCAGAACGCGACGATCCAATATAACATATCACAGCAACACATAATATCACATATCATCAACGTAAGTAAATATGCGCATCCCAATTGTCGTTGAATCATATAGCAACGAAACCGGCGATCTCACATATTACACTTACGGTCACAGAAAAGAAAGTGTAAAACTACAATATTTGGAATCCACAATCACTTTAGACATCGTAAATCCGAAATATCACATACTCCGCATTTCATGCCTAACTCTATGAATTCCACATATTGTATCACATTCCAGATAAATCGATATTATTAAACTTTCTGAACAGATAATCAAACACCCAAAATTTCCTAAACTGCTCAACTCTTGAGCGGGGTTCAAATAATCCTAGAATATGTCACAGTACCGGTGATCCAGCCGTAGAAGGGTCAAGCCAACGCCTCACATGTGGCACGCCGTACTGCCCCAAACCCGAAGGTTCAAAAGGCAGTTCAAGACGGTCACATAATCGAGTTAAGGTTTGTTGTCTTCTAGAGGGTCCACCGCTTAACTTGTACAATTTTCCGAAAGATTTAAACCCGAATAAATTTCAACACTTGAAAATTTGCCGTACCGGGAAACAGTAAGTTAATGATATCCGTTCAAATAGTTTAACAGTTTCTAAATATCCGGAAAAAATACGAATTTAAAATTTCCGATCGAGTCTACTATTACAAAACAAACCCCAGAATTTTAAACACCTGGAACAGATTAAAAATACCCAGAATAGTCAGCAAGTACCTACGGTCATTACCATAAAATCCACGTGTCATGATCTCATCAATCCGCCGCGGAACCGCCGCGAAAGGCTTGCTTTCGCCGCGGTTCCGCCGCCGTTTAATCGAATTAGGGGCTCGGGTTTTATGGTAATTCTTAGAATTCCCTGCTGATTTTTTTACATATTTTTAATTCAGAAAAATCCCAAAATTTAAAAAATTTCCAGAGAGGGGTCAAGTTTCGTCGTTTCGGGTTCGATCGGAGTTTTAACTTCGTAAACACATCGCCTAATGCTCTAGCTAGGCTCTGATACCACTGTAGGGTTCCTAGGCACTCTTGTGAAGGTTCATAAGGCATCAAACATGCCCGGATTAAATTTTAGACGTGCCGAACAACCCAAAGCCGGGATCTTTGCTAGATTATTAGGGTTTAACATGCAATAAGATAACTTTTATCTAAGTGTGAGGGATTACAACCTTTGTAGTCCGCTCCTTCACTTCACAAGCTCCGAGTAGAAGTCCCTTTGCCGCGATCCACGATCTCCCGGACTCATGAGAGGCTCCACGACTCGAACGATCCATTCTAGCTTGTCGTATTCCAAATCTTCGATGATCTACCTTGAAGTTTCTACGACTCAAGCTTTCTCACTCAAAAGAGAAGAACACACTAATCCCATGGGCTAGATGAGATGAGGATGAGAGAGTAGTAATTTTGCTTTCTTTTTATATCATTTTCTCATATTTAATCATCACTTTAGGATTTTCAAGAGAGCTTATCAAGAAGGAAGAAGATGATAATGGAAAGATAATGATCATCATCATCCTTTTGTGATGAATAGAATAAAATCTATATGATTGAATTGTAAACCATGGTCAAGGATGAGTGGCTAAGAATGAGTAGAGAATAAACTAGAGTTAGGGTTTGGTTGGGTTAAGAATGTGTCATCACAAATATCTTAACCAAGACAAAAGAATAAAGCTTCTAGAATGTGCATGAAGCTACTAACCCTAATCAAACCCTAACCTCAATTAATCATCCTTAAACATGTTTAACAATTAATCATATCATGTCACAATAATATATATCACATATATATTATATATTTGCAACAAAAGAAAATAATACAATTAACATATATTGCATATATATCAATGTATCATCCACTGAGAAAATGAAATAATAAAGCGAGCCTATATTAGATAATGTAATACAATATATCAAATATATTATTATACATTAAATCATCGAATCAACACTTGAATCGATGATCCGGCTATATCGAATATTACCGACTAATATATCATGTACCGATTCATCGAATCAACACTTGATCCGATGACCCGGTTCATATCCATATATCGCGAGAATATAATACGGTATCCCATATCGCATTATTCACGCTCCTGCGCATATCACATATGCGCCACTACTCCGTTTCGCCTGAGCCAAGAAACCTCTGTGTAGGACTCTAAAGAATCGTCAATACGCCGGTAGCAGGTGATGATCATATCAAACACCCACAAGCTGCAAGCGGTCAGCTAAACGTAACAGCCACCCAGGTATTGAGCGATCAGAAGATCAACAAGCTAGCCTGTGCGTTCTCCTGTGAATCCAACCAGTAACACTCCCGTACAGTCCGGTCTGTTCGTCTGATATGTCGCATATCAAGTCTAGGGGTGGTATACGTCAGACCCCAGTAACCGATAAGTCGTGTCGATGTGTGGCTCATAACTGGTCGAGAAACTACTAGTAACACTTACCAGTAAATCTCTATATCAGCCCTGGCCAGGGACTTCCAGTTATAGCCAATCGAACACAGCACAACATCAACTCCCTATACCGGGAGAGACGAATCCCCTCCTATCGCTCATTGCCTCCATGTGATTCGGGACTGTACCCAAAAGCCACCTTTTTGCACGCCCTCTTGGACGTGGTAAGGTGGAAATCAAAGCACAGTGGGAATCACACAAGACTCTATGACGATCTCGGGTCTTCAGACTACCCTGTACCTGTGTCACCGGAGAACTGCCATCTGACGTGTGGTATATCACCATCTGGGAGTTCTCGGCGAGTCCGTCTAGTGTACCCAGTCTCCACTGAGCACCCGTACACCATCTCTGATGTCCAACACCGATGGATATGGGATCATCCATCGCCCATCATATGGGTCAAGATGCGTATACGCTAGTCTACTCTGGTGTATCGATGCCCTGTCTCGATATACCCTCGACTAGGAACAGTTATAGGATGTACTCATCGACTACCGCGGCCCCACTAGTATGATCTCATCATAGTCCCAGTAGTCGAGTACAAATTCTAAGGGCTTTATCAACATGTGAGAGTAAAACAGTAAACCAATACAAGTCAACATGTTAAGATAAAGTGAAACCAAATAGCATACTATCATGACGAGCAAGAAAGTCATCTCTATATATATCCAAGCATCCATTATAATATACATCATATGTACAACAATGGCCTCTAGGGCATATACATAACTAACAGCCATAACAGGAAATCCTTGGCCAGGATTGCTGAGATTTACTGGTAAGTGTTATCAGTAGTTTCTCGAACTGTTATGGACTTTGCATCGGCAAGACTTATCAGGCTATTGGGGTCTGACGTTATACCACCCCCAGGCTGTGATATGCGACATATCTGACGAAGAGACCGGACTGTACGGTAGTGTTACTGATTGGATTCACAGGAGTACGAGCAGGCTTGCTTGTTGATCTTCTGATCGCCCAATACCCAGGTGGCCGTTACGTTTAGAAGACCGCTTGCGGCTTGTGGGTGTTTGATATGATCATCACCTACTGCCGGCGTATTGATGAGTCTTTAGAGTCCTACACAGAGATTTCCTGGTTCATGCAAAATGGAGTAGGAGCACATATGTGATATGTGCGGGACTGAGATTAATGCGAGTATGTGATACCACATTCTATTCTCGCGATATGTGATTTTCGTCGGTTATATGTGATATAGCCAAGTTATCGGATCAAGTGTTGATTCAATAAATTGTTACATTTGATATTAGTCGGTTATATGTGATATAGCCGGATTATTAAATCAAGAGTTGATTTAATAATTTAATGTAGAATTATATATTTGATATATTAAATTACATTAACTAATATTAGCTCACTTAAGTATTCATTTTTCTCACTTATGATACATTGATATATATGTGATATATGTTAAATGTATTGTTTTCTTTTTGCACAAAATATATATGTGATATATATTGTTGTGTCATGCAAGGTTACACATGCAACTTGTTTGTAAGAGATTCACCCCATGCTAGGTTAATGCTAGGGTTTTATTAATTTTAAGTAATTCAAACATTTGGAATTAGTCATGAATGAGCTTGGAGAAGCTAGTAGAACATTGACTTAGTCCACTTATTTGTCTAGATTAAGATATTTATTAACCCAACCCTTAACTCATAGCTATGGTTTTGTCTCTACAATGCTTAGTACATGACATACACTCACCATGGTTGCATTTCTAACCACACGAGTTTCATTCATCATCTTCTTCTTCACTTAAGAAAAATCTTGCTAGTTTTTTCTAAGTGATGAAATCTTGTGAGAAAAATAAAACTAAAGTGAGCCCACTTCCTACTTCATCATCCTCTACCATTAACCATTTAGTTTAAGGTGTTTGCTTCACTAATCTAACCATTAGTGAAGAGGTAGCATGAGCTCGAGTCTCCTCGACGCAGATCATCTTCGGACTCGAAGACATTGAGCAAGCTTGTTCGTTTCTTTATGTGAGCCCTTGCTAGAGTCCGGGTCTTCACAACTTGCAGCGAAGGGACTACGACATGGAGCTTTCGAAGTGAAGGACTGGTCTACAAAGGTTGTATTCCCTCATTCACTTAGATGTAAAGTGTTTACATTTAGTATCGTCGGATTTTCTAGCAACGATTCTAGGGTTAGGGTTAGCTAATACGACAATTTTTAAAAAATGGCATAGACAATACCTTCCAAAACCTTGCTTCCGTGCTAGAAAACCTTATAGTGCCGGACAACCCCATATCTTAATAAAATTAAGACATGGTCTCTTCCCTTTTCATATCATATATGGAGTGGCAGACACGGATTTGGTTGGATCCATATTCAATAGGTATGAAGCTATCTCAAGTGCATAACCCCAAAATGAAATAGGTAACTCAGCAATACTCATCAAAGAGCGCACCATATCTAATAGGGTGTGATTCCTCCGCTCCGATACTCCATTGTGCTGTGGTGTATACGGAGAAGTAAGCTGAGAGAGGATCTTATTCTCTTTTAAATAGTCACGGAATTCCGTTCTCAAGTATTCTCCTCCCTGATCAGATCGAAGAATTTTAATACTTTTACCCGTCTGGTTCTCAACTTCGTACTTATATTCCTTGAATTTCTCAAAAGCTTCAGATTTGTGTTTCAACAAGAACAAATGTCCGAATCTTGAGAGATCATCGATGAATGTGATAAAATATGATGAACCATTCCTGGCATGTGTAGACATAGGCCTCATACATCACTATGTATCAGTCTTAAGAGTTCAGTAGCTCTTTCTCCGTGTCTAGTAAATAGAGTTTTGGTCATCTTGCCTTTGAGACATGACTGGAAAGTTTCATAAGATGTGAATTTGAACGGATTCAAATATCCATCTTTGTGCAACTTCGCTAGTCTGATCGCACTGATATGACCAAGTCTACAATGCCACAAGAAGGATTCGTTCATTTCTGAACTTTTCCTCTTGTGTATGTTCTGTATATTTAGAACTGTAGTTTGATTTAGAACTGATATACCGTTATATAACGTACCAAACCCAATTAACACTTGATTTAAGAAAATGTTCATAACATTATTCTCTAGTACAAAATTATATCCTTCTTTATCTAATAAAGAAATTGATATTATATTGCACATCATTTTTAGTACGAAATAACAGTCGTTCAGAATAAATGTATTACCATTCGGTAATATAAGGTGATATTTGCCAACTACTTTGGCTGCAACAATTGCACCATTGCCTACTACAAGAGTTTTATCACCCTTTCCCAGTTCTCTACTTCTTCTCAACCCATATAACATATTACATACGTGGAGTCCTGATCCGGTATCCAATACCCAGGACGTAGATCATACTGAGAAACAGTTCTCGGTTACGAACACACCCGAAGAAGATGCATCATCATGCTCTTTATTCATTCGGGTTGCATGGGAATCCTGATATTCCCCTATTCCTTACTCAGACTTATGACAATCATAAGAAAAAGCGGAACCAACGTTCCCCAGCTCATTATAATAAGCGGGTTCGGTCAATACATCTATATTATTATCTTGATTAAGGCGTGTCATGGTCGCTACCTAGAGAGAGAGAGAAGAAAAACACTTTAGTGTGCGCTCTTACAAGATTAGATTGGTTATTATCTTATATAATCAGGATGGCTCCCACAATTTTTATCAAATCTTTCTTCAAACCCTAAAAGGTAAGACAAGCCGGGATTAATTACACCCTATAAGTTTGCCAATCGGTCAGCCAGGCAGGTATTGGTACTCCGAGGGATTCTCCCCAAGCTTTCGGATGGAACTAATTAAATAATCTCATTTCCGCAGGGGCATAACCCCGTTAACACCTTTCTTAGACACCTACTGGATTAACTAATTGTAAAGTGTAAACTCTCCCAGGAGTAACTCTTACTCGCAGTGGGTATCGGGATCCAACTATGTTATAGAAGGTATACAATCTCATTGCAAATTTCAACACTTGAAATTCCCAATATCTGTTTTTACCCCTAACGTCCTATGATCTTGACGGAGGCTAACAAACCATACGCCGCTAGTCAAGTTCAACACATACATTTCTTGATTGAATTAAACCCACCTGCACGACCCTTGACGGAGGCCAACAAAATCGTACAACTACCCTAATCCAATCGCATCATATGCGGTAGATAAGCACTAATTAGCTACTGTACACTACGTCTTGACCGAGGCCAACAAACGTAGCATGAATACTAAAATAATCCTTATCTGAAATGATGGAGGGTTACGAATGGTTTTGAAGAAAACCTTTATCGTAATGAACTTAATATCGTTGTAGAATCGAGTGATTTGAAAAGGAGTGGTTTAATCTCCGCTTTTAAAATCAAGTAGTTTTCAAAATAAACCGAGTGGGTTGTAGCATTTGCTAGCTCTTACTAAAGAGGTTATTCCCGGTGAAGGGATCTAGGCTCTTTCCTCATCGAATGAGGTGCTGGATATTCATAAAAGGAATACTGCTATGCAAAGCAACAACTAGAGCTGCCTTTTTGAAAAATTTAATTCTACAACATCTTTAGGTTTCCTTTTATTTTCATTAATCTCATTAATGACGTCCCGTCATTTATGTTTCCTAAACATCACATAAGAAACGAAAATAGAACGTACGTTTATGCCATCCACTTTCACCATGGGGCCCCGTCATGCACCGTTCGGTTACTTAACTAATGGCAGAGCGGGGACTGGACTAGCGCAGGTGAAAAACATAAGCAACGTTTATTATATATATCATATATATTGCATTCGTCTCAGGCAGTTATATGATCACATCACAGAACTCAGGCATCAGAAGTCAACATATGAAATATTGGATATATTAGGAGGTCCGTGTTTTAAATTCAGCCAGTAATGAAAAATACGGATTTCATGGTCGTGATGAATAGCCAAACCCACATCCTTAGACCCCTATGAGAGTGGCAAGTGACCCTGCCAATTCTAAAGTTAGGAGACTCGGTCTCGACTCCTCGAGATGGTCTCCCACTGGACTCTAGAACCCGGTTACTTGTGCTCCCCGCCTTGTGTCTATCCTAATGTGGAAACGTAAATAATATACATCAATGGTGATATTATTCTCAATCCGGAAGTGTCCCAATAAAAGAATATTACTTACATCTTTTACATGAATGAAAATGAAAAACTCTCATCTCACGCAAAAAACCCCGGCTATTCAAACATGATGATCCTATATAACATATCACAGCAACACATAAACATCACATGTCATCAACGCAAGTAAATATGTGTATCCCAAATATCGTTGACATATAGCAACAAGATCGGGGATACACCATGTATTACACTTACGGTCGCAGAAAAGAAAATGAAAACTACAATAATTAGAATCCGCAACATCCTTAGACATCATAAACCCGAAATATCACATACTTCGGATATCATGCCAAACATAATAAACCTTGCCTTTTAGTCTCGAATTGAAAATACTTTTCAATAACTAGTCTGGTAATTCAATAGGATTCCCGACTACCTGATCGAATGCTCGTCAGGAACTTTAGTAGATGGCCGCACCCCTGATGCCGTCGACGAAGTGCACTTAGGCGGAACACCGCGGCCGCGAGCACCCGAATGGATGCTTTTGGAAATGGGGTTCTCCTATAGTCACTTGGCTGGGGTTATGGGGAATGGCTATCTAGCAGTGTTACCCGGTGAGTGTTCGTGTACTATACAAGATCGCGACAGAGTTTTGATCCGAATCGAAACTCCGTGGCAATCTATCAAAAGAGACTAAATTGCTAAATTTATTAAAACACAAACTAGTTTTCACAAAACTAATAATTGTGGATTATAAATATTGAATCACATATCAATATAATCTAGACGATGTTAAACATTTCGATCGAATTATCAAACACCCACAAATCCCAGAGACCTCAACAGCTTGAGCCTTATTAAAAATACCCAGAAAGTGCTAAATATCATTATGGAGCAGCACAAGATAGAAAAGTACACAACTCATTAATGTTGCCGGCAACCGTGGCCAAACCCTAGGTTAGGCCGCGGTTCCGCGGCCAAGTGGTCGAGTTGGGCCCTCGAATTTCTTGGGGCTCCATTATATACCCTGCACGATATTCTGCATATTTTTAATCTTAAAAATTCCAACTTTTGAAATTTTTTACAGAAACTATGGAAATTTAGGGTTTCGAAACTCGATCGAACACTTTAACTTCGTTTAGAATACTCCTAATGCTTTAGCTTGGCTCTGATACCATGAAAGTGCGTCTTAACACCACTATTCGGTTTCAAGAAGCATCAAGTATGCAATTTTTAAAAAATCTAGTGGGCTAAGCTATACAAACCTAGAATCGAACTAGAGAATTAGGGTTTGTAAACATGTAAGCAAGTTTTACCCTAAGTGAATAGAGAATACAACCTTTGTGGACCGGTCCTTCACTTCTAAAGATCTATGTAGTAGTCCCTTAGCTCCAAGTAGTGGTACCTAGAACTCTTCTTGGCTCAACTTGGTGAAAGGAACGAACTTGCTTCGTGATCTTCGATGCCAAAGATAATCCATCTTGAAGAATCTCTAACTCAAGCTATATCTTCACTAATCAAGGAATTAGTGAAGCAAACAATCTACACTAATGGGCTAGATGAGAGTAGGTTGATGAAGTGGGAATTTTACTCACTTTAGAATTCTATTTCTCTTCTTTTTCTCTCAAAGAAAAACCAAGAGGAGGAAGATGATGAAGCTTGGTGTGAGTCCTTGGATTGGTGTGAGTCCCATACACCCATATTCTATGTATCATCCACCATGACACAATAGTATATGCAATACACACACACACATTACATAAATATATATATATATACACAAGAGAAGAAATTCTTTAGTGAGCTAATATTAGTTAATATATATTAATATATCAAATAAAAATATATATATAAAATTATTAAATTAACATTTGATTTAATAATCCGGCTATATCACATATAACCGACTAGTATCTTTTATATGTATATCAATTTATCGAATCAATACTTGATTCAATAACCCGGTTATATCACATATAACCAACTGATATTATATAACACGAGATTAGAATACGGTATCACATACACGTATTTAATCAAGGTCCCGCACATATCACATATGTGCCCTACTTCGTTTCGCTTGAGCTACGAAACCTCTGTGTGGGACTCTAAAAATTCGTCAATACGCCAGCAGTAGGTAATGATCACATCAGTTACCCACAAGCCGTCAGCGGTACTAGCTGGACGTAACGGCTACCCAGGTATTGAGCGAATAGAAGATCAACAAGCAAACTTGTCCAAACTCCCATGAAGCCTATAAGTAACACTTACCGTACAGTCCGATCTCTTAGTCTGATATGTCGCATATCGAGTCTGGGGTAGAAAACGTCATACCACAATAAGTTGATAAGTTATGCCGATGTGTGGTCTATAACAGTTCGAGAAACTGCTGATAACACTTACCAGTAAATCTCATCAGCCCTGGCCAGGGACTTTCTGTTATACCCAATCGTGCATAGCGCAACATCAACTCTCTATACCGGGAGAGGAAAAACCCCTCCTATCGCTCATTGCCTCCATGTGACTCGGGACTGTACCCAAAATCTACCTGTTTGCACGATTCCTTTTAGCCGTAGTAAGAAGGAAATCAAAGCACAGTGGGAACCATACAAGACTCTATAATGATCTCTGGTCTACGGACTAACCTATACCAGTGTCACCAGAGAACTGTTATCTGACGATAGGTATGATACTATCTAGGAGTTCTCGGCGAGTCCTGTTCAGTGTACCTATTCTCTAATGAGCACCTGTGCACAATCTTTGATGTCAAACAACAATGGTTGTGGGATCAACCATCGCTCCCATACAGGGTCAAGAAACGTACACACTAGTCTACTCTGGAATATCAATGCCCTATCTCGATACTCCCTCGACTAGGAACGGTTAAAGGATATGCTTGCGGACTACACAATCCCCACTAGTATGATCTGCATCATAGTCCTCGTAGTCAAGCCAACATCCTAAGGGCTTTATCATCATGTATCAGAGAGACATAATAATATAAGTGTATATGTTAAGATAAAGAGCAACCAGATAGCATACTATTATGTCGAGCAAGAAAGTCCTCTATATATATGTCCAAGCATCCACTATAATATACAATAATGGCCTCTAGGGTATACATATGACTAACAAAAACAAGCAAAAGAAAAGCTAAAACTACCTCAAGTGTTTCCCACGTGGGCGCCTGAAGAGCAAAGAAAAACTCCTTTGTCAATTAAGCAGCCATCAAATAAAACCTCAAAAGAAAGTAGTCAAGTGAAATACACGTGAAACGCTCTTGGAAACCCAAGTGCTTAGCACTTCTGTAAAAATAGGGGAAGTGAATAAATGAAACCTAATGCTCAGCACTTACGTGCTTTCCACATTAGTACCATGCAAAGTGTTGGCTATAGTGCCCTCAAGTCAATTATTGGATCGCAGGCATGCGATTGCGATGATTGAAGGATGACCTATATCGGTAGAACGGTCTTACTCGAGATGATAGTATGCTATCTAGTTTGTCTTTATCATCATGTATCTGCTTTAGGTGGCTTTACTGATCACTATTACATGTTGATAGAGCCCATAGGATTCTTGCTTGACTACCAGTATTATGATGGCGATCATATACGTGGGAGCTGTGTGGTCTATAGGCACATCCTTAAATGTCCCTAGTCTTGGGAGTTTCGAGACTGGGCATCGATACTCCAGAGTAGACTAGTGTATACTGATCGAGACCCCGATGAGGGGCGGTGGCCGGCCTCACAAGCCATTAGTGTTAGTTTGTTTACCTAATATGTATACAGGTGCTCATTGAGTTATGAGTACACCGGACGGACTCGCCGGGAACATGCTAATTGGTATTATGCCTATTGTCAGATAGCAGTTCCTATGTGTAAAGGTTAGTCTATCGACCTGAGATCGTCATTTGTCTCGTGTGAGTTCCTACTGTGCTTTGATTACTACCCTACCACGGCTCAAAGGAGTCGTGCAAACAGGTTTTAGTTGGGTACAGTCCTGAGCCACATAGAGGCAGTGAGCAGATCGTTGGGGGATTCGTCTCTCCCGGTATTTGGGGTTGATGTCGCGGTTGTGCACGGGTGGCCATCACCAGAAATCCTTGTCTAAGGTAGTCGAGAATTACTGATCAAGGATCGGTAGTTTCTCAGGTGGTGATGGGCTTCATTCTGACACTAAATGTCGTGTTATTAGGGGTCTAACTTTATCCACCCCCTAAACTCTATATGCGATACTCATAGACAAACGGACCGGACTGTACGGATATTGTCACTGTCAGGCTCAGTAGGGATTTCAGGTTGAGTTTGCTCGTCGGCCTCCCTTTCGCTCAATACCTGGGTAGCCGTTACGTACAGTTTGTGCCGCTGACGTGCTTGTGGTTAAACCCACTGCCAGCGTATTGACGAGTTTTTAGAGTCCCACACAGAAGGTTTCCCTAGTTCGGGCGAAACGATATAGAGGCCGTATGGTTTTACAGCAGGTTCGATCACATACGTGTACTTGTGCACGGATAATGTTTGAACAGATAACACTAGTGGGTTTTGGTTTAAGCCGAATCCTAGTATTATATTTGTTGGATTATTTTCGTCTCTTTGTATTAGTATTCTTTAGAATACGGATGCGGGTATGTATTTACGGTTGAGGGGTATTCTTGTAATTTATTACAAGATTACTTTTAGAAGATTACACCTCATCATGGTTTAGATCTTTTTGGATTAAAAGGTTATTGAGGTGTAGGATGAGGTGTTTATTGCATTTTTATGGCATGAGTAATTAGTGACCCATGGTTACTATTCTAGCATGCTTAGGGTTTTTGTTTGTTGTGAGATTATGTTGACTTGAGATACTTTTTGTTGACTAAGATATTTTGGAGACATGGACATTTATGTGATGGCTCCATTATTTCTTATCATACTCACACAACAAACAAAAACACAAGCCATTATTCATTTTCTTTTTCTCTCTCTTGAGTTGCTCTCAATACCTCATCCTCATGGCATCTTCTTGTTCCTCCACCCAAACCCTCTCATGTGTTGAGAAACCTTAGGTTTCTTGAGATAAATTAATCCTTCATCACTCTCTACTTCTTCTACGGTATCTAGTGTAGCGATCTAGGTACCCTAACTACCTCGGATATGAGGTTGGAGCTCGTTGAATAGACTCTCGGGTGGATCATCTTCGATGGAGGGTGACCGGAGATCAAGCTTGATCAAGGATCCCCTAGGAGCTTGGGATGATGGTTAAAGACCGAAGGACACGAATCTATTCGGTATAACCATTCTAACTCCTTTGCATGTTTTGTTATCTAGGGCTTATGGGTCGATCCGGGTTATCGGATTGTTCTAGCGCCGGTTTTTGAAAAATTTTGTTCCGCAAGGCCGGGGTGCTTGTATAACCCAACATGGTATCAGAGCCACTCCATAAACCTTAGTTAACTCATTGCGACATTAGAAATCCGCCATTTTTATCGTGCAAAATCTGCCGACAAAAACAGTTCCGAAAACTGAAAGTTTGAGATGTTTACACACCCCTCGGGTTTACGGTTTGAACCGAGAAGCCGCGGGTCGGTGCATGGGCACCCCGGGGAATCCCCGAGGGGGACCAAATGGCTGGGCCTACTCCTTAATACCACCACAAGGTAGTCTTGGCGGTGGGGACCCGAAACTGCCCCACCTTGGGCAGTTTCGGGTCTATCTCACCCTCTGGACATCTCATGGTGGCCTCGGGGGTGGGGTACCCCGTCTAAGCCCCCCAACTCAAATTTAATTTCATGCTCTAACTTCCCATGAAGGTTCGGGTGCGTTTCGTTTTGATTCGGACTTCCGAATTGTCTTTAAACGGTCGGTTTTTAGAACTTTAGCTCACTGTTTTTTTCATGGTTTTGAAAATTGGTTTAGTTTGCTAATTGCATATGGAATTATAATATCATAGTTTTCAGTACAGACATTACTATCTGTGACCATGAATATCATTAGAGCAGTACAACTCATCTAATTACTATATGACTTTTAGACGGGGTTTGCGAAGGTGACATTTACGTTGATGTTCTGTGTTGTGCTGTGGTTGTGGTTGGATCGTCGTGGTGGATAGCTTGGGTGAAATGGTAGTACAGTTTAGTTTCATTTTTACATTTGATATTGTGGGCGAGCGTCCGACATGTGGACTGCCGTCACTGCCCGTTTGTATATTATTTGTTTGGGGCACGACCGGGTTGAGGTCGATATCACCCTTGTACTTATTTTCTTTTCTGTACTAGGATTACCCCGCGGTGGAGTGCATGAATAGATGGGTTCTAGAGGGCAACGTGCCCGCATCTCATGGCTGTGAGACGGAGGGGACCTTACTCTAGAATTGGCGGGCTATTCTCTGCACTCGTAGGGGGTATAGGTCGACCCAAGGAGGGGTGCCCAAGTTACCGGATTCCATGAAGTGCTGGGTGGCCCATTCATGTTGTTGATTGGGGTTGCCTCGCTTCTGGGATTGGAGGGTAACTTTCCGCGCTCGTAGGGGTCTAGGTTTTCATTGCACAGGCTATCCACACGACCAGAGGAACGTCAGGTTTCACTTGCGGCTCAAAGGAAACCCGAGGATCCCAGATTATCAGTATTGTTCTATGATACTTATCGCTTTTCTGTGATGTTGCATATATCATGCCTGGAACGATTATTATATATTGTTATATATATACTAATAGATGTTGTATATGTTTTGCACCCACGCTAGTCCAGCCCCCGCTCTGTCGTTAGTTAAGTAACCTAACGGGTGATGACGAGGCCCAGTGGCGAATGCGGATGGCATATACGTACATCATATTTTCGTTCTTTTCTGGTGTGATTAATTGAAGGGACCGGGTTGATTCAGATCAATGCAAGGAAAACAGACCTATAAAATGTTGTTGGAAAAATTTTGAAAAGCTGTTATTACAAGGACGTTTTCTTTTGTTTTGCATAGCGGTATTCGGTTATGAATATCCAGCACCTCATTCGACGAGGCAAGAGCCGAGATCCCTTCACCGGGAGTGACCTCTTGGGCAGAAGTTTGCGTTAGGGTAATAACTTCACCATAGTCAATTACTTTTTTGCTTTGCATCGAGGTATTCAGTTGGGAATATCCTGCACCTCATTCGATGAGGAAAGAGCCGAGATCCTTTCATGGGGAGTGACCTCTTTAGCAACGGTTTTTACCACTATATATTTATAAAGCTATCCAGTTCTTTCAATGATATCAAGTTCATTACGTTAATGGTTTTCGCCAAAAACCATTCGCAGCCTTCCGTCATTTCAGATGGGTAGCACTTAGAATTCATGCTATGTTTGTTGGCATTCGTCAAGGCATAGTGTATGGTAGCTATTTGTTACTTTTCTGTTGCATAGTTAGTTGCGTTGATTTGGGACAGTCGCACTACTATGTTGGCCTTCGTCAAGGGTATGTACGGGTGGGTTCAAACTAACCTGGACAATGACGGGTAGAACTTGACATGTGACTTATGATTTGTTGGTCTTAGTCAAGGTCATAAGAGCATAGGGCAGAAATCACATCGGGAGTTTCAAATATACAAGAAACTTGCCAGGCATGCGCATACCTTCTGGAGTGTGATAACTTGAATGGATTCCATCAGGTTATCATGCGATGATAGTTGGATCCTGATTCCCACTGTTGAGTTGGTTTACTCCTCGGGTGATTTTAGATGATCCCAACTAATTCTTCTTTTGGGTTTGGAGGAGAATTTGAGCATATTGTGGGAGACATCCTGATCAGATAAAGTGATTAACCATTCTGATCTAGGTTAGAATGCACGCTGAGTGTTTTTTCTCTCTCTCCCTTTGGCAGCGACCATGGCCTGACCCTAGACTAAAACTTATGAACCAAGTTAACCGAACCTTCTTAAAACACATTGTCAGTTGGATTGTCAGAGTCGCATTTATCATTGCCACTCCTACTTTTACCCTTTGAATTTCTCCGGAACATTCTGTATCACTACAAAGATCCACATTTATTGGATATGACTATCGTATAGTTACATACGAACTTGAAGAAACTTGTTTCAGATTCGAGAATGGTTTCCGGTTCTGGAGAAATTGAATAGGACTATTCAGTTGTCCTTTCCTTTTACCTTCTCTCAGGTTGTGAGGGCTCCTAGGATTAGGAGAGGGTACACCTATTGCGCTTATTGGGTAGTCTTCTTCTAAATCATAGGCAGGTGCCGAAAGGTGGGGAAGGAAGAAAACCAATTAGCTTAAGTGAGGTGTACAGAAGATAATAAGTAAAGACAAATAAAGGGATTAGAAAGAAGGCAAAGTAAATTGCGAATGCTATCATTCACGACCAAACCACGTATATCATCGCCACTCCTACTTCACCTTTGCATTTCTCCAGAACACCCCGTATCACTACGAAGATCCACATTTATTGGATAATCCATCGTATAGTTACATACGAACTCGAAGGAACTTGTTCCAGTTCGAGGATGAATTCTGGTTCAGGAGAAATAGAATAAGGATTATTCAGTTGTCTTTTCCTTTTAGCTTCTCTCAGGTTGTGAGGGCTCCTAGGATTAGGAGGGTACACCTATTACGCTTATTGGATAGTCTTCTTCCAAACCTTAGGCTGGTGCCAAAACGTAGGGAAGGAAGAAAACCATTTAGCCTAAGTACGGTGTACCGAAGGTAATAAGTAAAGAAAAATAAAAGGGATTTGAGAGATGGCAAGGAAATATACGGCTACAGTCATGAATCTGGATAGTGGAAGAGGCATTACTAGGAATACCCGGATACCCCCTCGAAACATTTTCATGTTTCAGTTTCACTGTGAGTTGTTAATTGAAAACTGATTTCCCAATTAGATTCTTACTCCAGGATATGTATTTACCAGACTTGATTCTCACATCTGTATAGTATTACAGATGATGAGTGGGAGTAAGATATTGGGAATTAGGTGATTATATCCTCATTATATCGGAATTCATTGTAATTGGTGATATTTGAGGAAATCACCTGGGTTTTTTCCTGATGACAAATATTTGGTTTTGAATATCCGTTGTTATACACTAATTTCAAACTGATATATCTGTACATTTATTTTATAAAGCGAGATATAACTTTTTGAAATTATGTCTATGACATTTACCTATATCAGTTGGTGATTGGGTAAGGAGCATTCAACAGCTGTGTAATTCTTCTTAACCATAGTACAGTTTTCAACCTACGACGCATAGAGTTTGAGTTATTGAACTCAGGGGACTTATACAAAGTATTGTATATTGTCCAGTGTCCATTAGGACAAAATGGTTGGTACTCGTATTATATTCTGTTTACTTGTGACTTCTTTAGTTTTTAAATAAGTATTTCGTAGAAATACAAGGTCTAAGTTTTGAGAAGTTATAGGTACAAGAATAAAGTAGAGAACCATGTGTTGCAAGTATCGGGATTCTTCAAGGTGATCGAAGATGTAGATACTTGTGTTTGGTATTCAGTTGATAGTAATGGTTTTGAGAACTTGCTTCTCTTTCAGGTTATTCATATCTGGATGCACTCCTAGTTGAGTAATACTGATCGACCTCTCTCCATTTAGTTGACATGCACTAGAGACAGCTGCATGATTTGAATCTGGTTCCAATTAAATTAGTGTCTCTGTTTCTATATTTTATATAGGATGGTTCATATCTTAACGATGTTGAGGTATATGGAGTTGTCCGGCTTATGCTTAAGACCAGACTCTGGACATACTCAAGGCACATTTCAGTTATGGCAGTTTGTGGGTTATCCCGGGCTATGACGAGAGGTAACTTTCTACCATTTGGAAGATCAATAGTGATATTGTTCTTGACCCGCCACAGTTTTAGCAAAATGGACTTTTTCAAAAAACAGTAGTGGGAGTATAGTAGAACTGGAAGTGATTCCAGAACCACAAACGATTACTAAAAATTTAATAGAACCTAAAGATTCAATCGGGTTTGACATTCCATTAGCCACTCCGCAGATATGGTGGGTAATATCAGGCGCTCAAGAGGTACTTCGGTATCCTCAAAGACGGTGACAGGGAGGTTCTTGTCTACCCAGACTTGCCATTACTGTTGTTCTAGACTATGAGACCCGGTAGGAGGATGAGTATAGCGTCGTTCTAAACTAGTTTTAGAAGTGCACGTGTATATGACTCTGCCAGAGAGTTGTTATAGTCAGTGGGAGCAGCAGAAGCATGGTGGACAAGCAACTTGTGTCTATTTATAGACTAAAGCAGGTATAGCGGAGATAGATCATCTATTTTTGATGTGACAGTCATAGGCTTTGACTTCATCAGAATAGGAGATGGATCTGTTAAGAAGGTAGTAGGGTGTGATGTCTTGGTATTTGGATGACATGCACTTTATAGGAAGTGAAATTCCTATACTATGATCGGTTATACTGTGGTTGTCACACAGTGGTTTCTCCACATTGGATATGGATAATATATCAGGCATTCTGGTAACTAGATCTATGGTTTTAGATCTAGATTTGGGTAGTTTCCCAATCTGGGTACTTTGACATTATTCTAAAGGTGTTTTAGAATGGATGGCTCCTGGCATTGGTGGTATACCTGCAGGTGATGGAGTCACCCTCTCTAAAGGTGTCTTACAGACTAAAGGGAAGAGAGATGTGCATGATTGGCATATCACTTGCTTAGGCAATTGATTCAATCATGAGATGTCAGGTACCACACCAGATGTTGTTTTTGCACTAGTTGCAATAAGTTTATATTAATCCAATCCTTGAGAAACGTTCGGAAGCAGTTTATGAACATAAGTGTATGTTCTAGGGATATGGTAACAGCAGCCTCCTTCGGGAGACGGTTATCATTCCAGGCTTCCAAGGTGACCTGGATAACAGAGCGACTGTCAGAGTTATAGTTTTCCCTCTTCTGAGGGGGTAGTAGTTCGGACAGGTGGTCCAAGCGGATACCGAGGATGGCATGGCACAGGATACTGATTAAATTCAGTGAACGATACAGTCTAAGAAGTTTACTGGATTTGGAGTTCATTTGTGAACTGGGTCCCATCAGATATCCAGACATATTCTAAGATAGGTATTGCTCATTTCGGGAGATGGTTTTCTCCGTGAACTTGAGATAAAGAGAGATATAGATAGAAACATTGGAGCGGGTCCACTCACTGAGGCTATTTCTCGAATGCGATAGTTTCACAATAGAGCTTTGTGAAACTGATTAGTAGAGAAGCTGGGTGTTCGGTATCACACGAGCTGTGAGTATGTGACACCACAATAATTAGCCTTAAGTGCAAGTGGGAGATTGTTTGCTATAGTGCCCTCAGGTCAATTATTGGATCGTAGGCACGCGATTGCGATGATTAAAGGAGAACCTATACCGGTAGAACAATCTTACTCGAGATGATAGTATGCTATCTGGTTTGTCTTTATCATCATGTATGTGCTTTAGGTGGCTTTACGGATCACTATTACATGTTGATAGAGCCTATAGGATTCTTGCTTGACTACCAGCATTATGATGGCGATCATATACGTGGGAGCTGGGTGGTCTATAGGCACATCCTTAAATGTCTCTAGTCGTGGGAGTTTCGAGACTGGGCATCGATACTCCATAGTAGACTAGTGTATACTGATCGAGACCCCGACGAGGGGCGGTGGCCGGTCTCACAAGTCATTAGTGTTAGTTTGTTCACCTAAGATGTATACAGGTGCTCATTGGGTTATGAGTACACCGGACGGACTCGCCGGGAAAATGCTAATTGGTATTATACCTTTGTCAGATAGCAGTTCCCTGGTGACATGTGTACAGGTTAGTCTATCGACCTGAGATTGTCATTTGTCTCGTATGAGTTCCCACTGTGCTTTTACTACTACCCTACCACGGCTCAAAGGAGTCCTGTAAACAGGTTTTAGTTGGGTACAATCCCGACCCACATGGAGGCAGTGAGCGGATCGTCGGGGGATTCGTCTCTCCCAGTATTGGGGGTTGATGTCGCGGTTGTACATGGGTGGCCATCACTAGAAATCCTTGGCCAAGGTAGTCGAGAAATACTGATCTAGGATCGGTAGTTTCTCAGGTGGTGATAGGCTTCATATCGACACTAAATGTCGTGTTATTAGGGGTCTGACTTTATCCACCCCATAGACTCGATATGAGATACTCATAGACGAACGGACTGAACTATACAGATATTTTTATTGTCAGGCTTAGTAGGGGTTTCACGATGAGTTTGCTCATCAGCCTCCCTTTCGCTCAATACCTTGATAGTCGTTACGTACAGCTAGTGCTGCTGACGTGCTTGTGGTTGAACCCACTGTCAGCATATTGATGAGTCTTTAGAGTCCCATACAGAGGGTTTCCCTACTTCGGACGAAACGATGTAGAGGCCATATGGTTTTACGACGGGGTTCGATCACATAAGTGTACTTGTGCACGGATGATGTTCGGACGGATAATACTAGTGGGCTTTAGTTTAAGCCGGATTCTAGTATTATATTTGTTGGATTATTTTCGTCTCTTTGTATTCGTATTCTTCGGAATACGGATGCGGGTATGTATATACGGTTGAGGGGTATTCTTGTAATTTATTATAAGATTACTTTTAGAAGATTACACCTCATCATGGTTTAGACCTTTTTGGATTAAAAGGTTATTGAGGTGTAGGATGAGGTGTTTATTGCATTTTTATGGCTTGGCTAATTAGTGACCCATGGTTACTATTCTAGCATGCTTAGGATCTTTGTTTGTTGTGAGATTCTGTTGACTTGAGATATTTTTTGTTGACTAAGATATTTTGGAGACATGGACATTTATGTGATGTCTCCATTATTTCTTATCACACTCACACAACAAACAAAAACACAAGCCATTATTCATTTTCTCTCTCTCTCTCTTGAGTTGCTCTCAACACCTCATTTTCATGGCATCTTCTTCTTCCTCCACCCAAATTCTCTCATGTGTTGAGAAACCTTAGGTGTCTTGAGACAAATTAATTCTTCATCACTCTCTACTTCTTCTACGGTATCTAGTATAGCGACCTAGGTACCCTACTTATCTCAGATATGAGGTTGGAGCTCGTTGAATAGACTCTCGGGTGGATCATCTTCGATGGAGGGTGACCGGAGATCAAGCTTGATCAAGAAAGCCCCTAGGAGCTTGGGATGATGGTTGAAGACCAAAGGACACGGATCTATTCGGTATAACCATTCTAATTCCTTTGCATGTTTTGTTATCTAGGGCTTATGGGTCGATCCAGGTTATCGGGTTGTTCTAGTGCCGGTTTTTGAAAATTTTTGTTCCGCAAAGGCCACGGTTTGATGGCCGGAGCGCTTGCATAACCCAACACAAAGTGCTCAGCACTTTAAGATTAGTCAAAATGTCTAAAGTGCTTCGCACTGATTGGGGCAACCCTCATATCTGAGCGCCTCACGTGTTTCACACGTGAGTGCTGTATGCTCCGGTGCTTATCACTTTTGGGTAATTATGGAAACGCAATCTCAGCCCAAAATTGGCTAAGTTTCCTGAGGTTAAACCTCTTTGTTTTTAAATCAGTTGAGCCCATATGCTCTTGATTTCCAAGGTCTCAAATATGACAAAAAATTCTTAATTCTACAACAATCCCTTTTCCCTCAAATACCGGATTTAGTTTAAGGGTACATCTCTTCACACCCCTGATACATGTCGTTGTAATTCTTCAACGTCTTTAGAGAGGTGGCGGGTCCCGACGACCAACAACTTCTTTTGTTGATGCACTTCCGAATTGACGTGCATGCCTCAAATCGGATCGTGCCCCAAATTGGGCACATTCCATATCAACATTGTTCACTTCGTCACGTAACAAATACGCGTGTGCACAAGATGAATGTCAGACCGATAAGTCCTTAAACTAATTATTCGCCTCAAACATGGCGATAATCGACCGAAATGTCCCTAAACTAATATTCGTCCCCAAAATGGGAATATTGGACCGAAATGTCCCTAAACTAATATTCGCCTCAAACATGACAATAATAGACCTTGATATCCTTAAACTAAAATAATTGGGCCTAAATGCTCATATGTTTAAGTCGACCTTAATCTCAAATCAGATTAACGGTCCTTAAATAAACCAAACCCAAATCTAAAATATACGGATTTGGACTAATCCGCGCCCTACGGGCGATGACATAAACTGGTCTCCGTATACAATCCACGGGAAACTAAAACAAACAAAAACACACACGACACGAAGTGAACTTTCGAAGCAGGAGAAAGTGGTTATCGTAATGCGGTAACTTAATTAACTGCAGAGTCTTGCGCTTGTAGGGAAGAGCGTCCCCACAATCAAAACCCCCTCATAAATGAGGGAGAATCTGATAAAGTCTGCTACAACGGCCGCATCTGTCCAAACCTCTGATATATGGTGCCATAAATGAACTTGATATTTTCGGAGAGGTGGATGGATAAATCCAAATAGCATCTGCCCCCAGATCCAGGCAAGACGACCCATCCCCAGTTCATCTCCGTTTCCGGCAGTAAACAGATTCTGGCACGTGTTGGCTATAGTGTACTCAAGGCAATTATCGTAATCGCAGTTAGGTGATTATGATGATTAAGAGAGGACCAATACCGGTAGAACAGTCTTACTCGAGATGATAATATACTATCTGGTTTGTCTTTATCATCACTATTATATGTTGATAGAGCTCATAGGATTCTTGCTTGACTACCAGCATTATGATGGCGATCATATACGTGGAAGCTGGGGGGTCTATAAGCACATCCTTAAATGTCCCTAGTCGTGAGAGTATCGAGACTGGGAATCGATACTCCAGTGTAGACTAGTGTATACTGATAGAGACCCCGATGAGAGGCGGT
The DNA here is from genome assembly GCA_030015575.1 of Agapanthus africanus. Lineage (NCBI taxonomy): Eukaryota > Viridiplantae > Streptophyta > Magnoliopsida > Asparagales > Amaryllidaceae > Agapanthus > Agapanthus africanus. The sequence continues at coordinate 408,845,070 of CM057338.1, forward strand.
GTCCAGGTCTCACAAGCCATTGGTGTTAGTTTATTCACCTAAGATAGTATACAGATGCTCATTTGGTTATGAGTACATTGGACGGACTCACCGGAAACCTGCTAGTTGGTACTATACCTATTGTGAGATGGTAGTTCCCTGGTGACATGTGTACAGGTTAGTCTGTCGACCTGAGATCGTCATTTGTCTCGTGTGAGTTCCCACTGTGCTTTGATTACTACCCTACCACGGCTCAAAGGAGTCGTGCAAACAGGTTTTAGTTGGGTACATTCCCGAGCTACATGGAGGCAGTGAGCAGATTGTCGGGGATTCATCTCTCCCGGTATTTGGGGTTGATGTTGGGCAGTGCACAGATGGCCATCACCAGAAATCCATGGCCAAGGTAGTCGAGAATTACTGATCTAGGACCAGTAGTTTCTCAGGTGGCGATGGGTTTCATACCGACACGAATTATCGTGTTATTAGGGGTCTAACTTTATCCACCCCCTAGACTCGATATGCGATACTCATAGACGAACGGAACGGACAATACGGATATTGTCACTGTCAGGCTCAGTAGGGGTTTGGATGAGTTTGTTCGTCGGCCTTTCTTTCGCTCAATACCTGGGTAGCCGTTACGTACAGCTAGTGCCTGTTGGATATAGTGCCCTCAGAGAAAATTATTGGATCGCAGGCACGTGATTGCAATGATTGAGAGAGGACCTATACCGGTAGGACAGTCTTACTCGAAAGGTTTGTATACTATCTGGTTTGTTTTTATCATCGTGTGCATACTTTAAATGACATTGCGGTTCACTTTTACACGTTGATAGAAAAAATCGTATACTATCTGGTTTACTTTTATCATTGTGTACTGCTTTAGGTGATGGTATAGATCACTATTGCATGTTGATAGAGCCCTTAGGACTCTTGCTTGACTACCAGCAGTATGATGGCAATCATATACGTGGGAGCTGGGGTCTATAAGCACATCCTTAAAAGGTCCCTTGTCGTGGGAGTTTCAAGACTGGGCATCAATACTCCATTAGTAGACTAGTGTATACAGTCGAGACCCCGACGAGGGGCGATGGCCGGTCTCACAAGCCATTGGTGTCAGTTGGATCACCTAAGATGTATACAGGTTCTTATTGGGTTATGAGTACACCGGACAGGACTCGCCGGGAACATGCTAGTTGGTATTATACCTGACGTCAGATAGCAGTTCCCCGGTGACATGTGTACAGGTTAGTTCATGGACCTGAGATCGTCATTTGTCTTGTGTGAGTTCCCACTGTACTTTGATTACTACCCTACCACAGCTCAAAGGAGTCGTGCAAACAGGTTTTAGTTGGGTACAGTCCCGAGCCATATGGAGGCAAGTGAGCGGATCGGCAGGGGTTTCGTCTCTCCCGGTATTGGGGGTGAGGTCGCGCTGTGTCTATGAGAGCCATTACACGAAGTCCTTGGCCAAGGCAGGAGATTTACTGGTAGGTATTCCAGTAGTATCTCAGAGTGTTCTGGGCTACACTCCGACACGACTTGTACCGCTTTTGGGGGTCTGACTTTTACCAGCTCCCTAGGCCCGACATGCGATACTCATAGACGAACGGACCGGACTGTACGGATATTGTCACTAACAGGCTCAGTAGGGTGTCAGGATGAGTTCGCTTATCGACCTCCCTTGTGGTCAATACCTGGTAGCCCGTTATGTACGGCTAATACCTTTGACGTGCTAGTGGTTAAATCCACAGCCAAAGTATTGACGAGTCTTTAGAGTCCCCCGCAGACAGTTTCTCAAGTTTCGGGCGAAACGATGTAGAGGCCGTATGGATTTATGGCAGGGTTCGAACGTACGCGTGCACTTGTGCACGTGTAGTGTTTCGGACGGATAATACTAGTGGGCTTTGGTTTAAGCCGGATCCTAGTATTACACAGTGTAGATTTTGTCTCACCGCATTTTGTATTCGGTCGGAATACAAATGCGGGTATGTATATACAAGTTGCCAGCTTGCTTTCCCTTTTCGGCCATTTTCCTTTCTTTCTTTCCTTGGCTGAATTTTCCATGGAGGGGCTTATTTGCAAATGTGCAAATTAGCAAAATGGAGGGTGTTTTTTGTGGTGGAGGGTTCATGATGGTTCTAGCCTCTTATGATTACTTTTTGGTCCATCATTACTTGCTATTTGAATTGATGGAGATTGGATTAGTTATGATGATGAAGTGAGGTTTGCTTTTGGCTTATGATCACCTCTTGCCTTTTTCCTACACTTACCTTCCATCATTGTTTTTTCCCTTCTCCATATACATGGCCGGCCACATTTGAGAGAGAGAGGATTTTCTTTTTGTGTGGGAAAAATATTGATCTCATTTGCTTGCCACAAAATTCTATAGCTCCATTTCAAAGCTTATCTCCAAAGTTCATTCCTCCATCTCCATTGTGGCAACTTCATTAACCCCTTGAGACAAACCGTTCTACACTAAGTCTACAGCAATCTTGGACACGTCGGCTAGCCAACTTCGTGTCCGAGTTGCCTCGGTTCAGAGGTGGGAGCCCGTAAAAAGACTCGGTGATGTGGTGCCCTTTCTGACGAGGAGATCGAGATCGGGATGGTGGCCGAAGACCGAAGGACACGGATCGCTCGGTATAGCCTTTCTACCCTTTCTCTAGTTAGTTAGTAGTAGGTTAATAGTCCGATCCGGGTTTATAGTCCGCGGTAGCGCCGGTCTCTAGTTAAAGAAAAGTTTTTGTTTCCGCATTTTGGTCTCGGACAGACGGCCGGGGCGCTGCCATAGACTTACATGGTATCAGAGCCAGGCCATTAACCTTTTCTAGCTTGCTCTAACGTATTTAGAACTCGATCGAACGAAATTTCCAAAAACCACAATTTCAAAAGCATCAGTTTCTGTCGATTCTGTTTTGTTGTCAAAAAATTATTTGGTATATTGCAGAAATATGTGCAGGATTTTTCAAGAGAACCGAAGAAATTTGGTCGGCTGATTTCTCTGTAGCACGGCGGTTCCGCGGCCGTAACCACGTTTTGGCCGCCGCCGTACTGTAGCCACAGTGCACCAATTTCTTCAGTAGGTCTCTGTGTTGGAATTGGGGTTTTTGGTATATTCTGTTTGGGCCCAGATTTTTTTTGAGTGCTACAGTTGTGCTTGGGCCCACTTCGGGAATTTAGTCGATCGAAAATTTTAAAACATGTTAGTTCATAGTATTTACATTATATCTGTGACCGTGAATGTCATTTGATCGGTATATCCTGTCTAATTGCTATAGTCCTTTTAGACGGATTTGCGAACGTGACATTCACGTTGATGTTCTGTGTTGTGCTGTGATGTTGCGGATTTGTCGTGGTGGATAGCCTGGATGCAATGGTAGTACAGTTTGGTTGTATATGTACATTTGATATTGTGGGACGAGCGTCCGACATGTGGACTGCCGTCACTGCTTGTTTGTATATTATTCTTTTGGGGCATGACCGGGCTGAGGTCGATGTACCCGCTGTATATTTTACTTTCTGTACTAGGATTACCCCGCAGTGGGGTGCACGGGTAGCCGGGTTCTAGAGGGAAACAGGCCCGCATCTCATGGCTTTGAGACGGATGGGGCTTTACTCTAGAATTAGCGGGCTATTCGCTGCACTCGTAGGGGGTGCAAGTTGACCCAAGGAGGGGTGCTCAAGTTACCGGATTCCGTGAAGTGCTGGGTGGTCCATTCACATTGTTGAAGGGGGCTGCCTCACTTCAGGTTTTGGCAGGTAACTTGCCGCACCCGTAGGGGTCTAGGATTTCATTGCACAGGCTATCCACACTACCAGGAGAACGTCGGGTTTCAGTAGCGGCTCTATGAAACCCGGGGAACCCAGATATCTGTATTGTTCTATGATACTTATTACATATCTGTGATGTTGCATTTTATCACGCCTGGAGCGAATATTATATATTGATATATATACCAGTAGATGTTGTATATGTTTTACACTCGCGCTAGTCCAGTCCCCGCTCTGTCGTTAGTTAAGTAACCTAACGGGTGATGACGGGACCCAGTAGCGAATGCGGATGACATATACGTACATCATTATTTTCGTTCTTTATTGGTGTGATCAATGATGGGACTGCATTGATTCGGATCAATGCAAGCTAAACAAACCTATTCTGATGTTGTTGGAACATTTTTAAAAAAGCTGTTATTGCAAGGACGTTCTCTTTTGTTTTGCACAGTGGTATTCGGTCATGAATATCCAGCACCTCAGTCGATGAGGTAAGGGCCGAGATCTCTTCACCGGGAGTGACCCCTTGGACAGAAGTTTGCGTCAGGGTAATAACTTCACTATAGCCGATTGCCTTCTGCTTTGCATAGTGGTATTCAGTTGGAATATCCTGCACCTCATTCTATGGGGAAAGAGCCGAGATCCCTTCACCGGGAGTGACCTCTTTAGCAAAGGTTTTCGTCACTATATTTTTATAAAAAGCTATCCGGTTCCTTCAACGATATCAAGTTCATTACGTTAATGGTTTTTCGCCAAAAAACCATTCGTAGCCCTCCGTCATTTTAGAAAGGTAGCAGTTAGTATTCATACTATGCATGTTGGCCTACGCCAAGGCATAGTGTATGGTAGCGATTTGTTACTTTTCTGTTGCATAGATAGATGCGTTAGTTTGAGACAGTCGTACTACTATTTTGTCCTTCGTCAAGGGTATGTACGGGTGGGTTCAAATTAACCTGGATAATGACGGGTAGAACTTGACATGTGACTTATGATATGTTGGCCTACGTCAAGGTCATAAGAGCATGGGGTAAAAATCACATCGGGAGTTTCTAAAGAAACTGAAACTTGCCAGATATGCGCATACCTTCTGGAGTGTGATAACGTGAGTGGATTCCATCATATTATCATGCGATGATAGTTGGATCCCGATCCCCACTGATGAGTTAGTTTACTCCTCGGGTGATCCCGACTAATTCTTCTTTCAGGTTTGTAGGAGAATTTGAGGTTACAGTGGGAGGTTTCCTGATTAGATAAAGTGATAACCATTCCGATCTAGGTTAAAGTGCACGCAGAGTGTTTCTTTTCTCTCTCTCTCTTTGGCAGCAACCATGACCCGACCTTAAACTATGACTCAGTGACCAAATTAACCGAACCTTCTTAAAACACTAGATTTTGGATTGTCAGAATTGCATACCTCATTGCCACTCCTACTTTTACCCCTTTTTCTCCAGAACACCCCGTATTACTATGAACGTCCACTTCCATTGGATAAAACCATCGTATGGTTATATACGAACTCGAAAGAATTTATTCGAGGATGGTTTCCGGTTCTGGAGAAAACGAATAGGACTATTCAGTTGTCTTTTCCTATCACCTTCTCTCAGGTTGCGAGCGCTCCTTGGATTAGGACGGTACACCTATTACGCTTATTGGATAGTCTTCTTCCAAACCATAGGCTGGTGCCGAACGGTAGGGAATGAAGAAAACCATTTAGCTTAAAAGGTGTACAGAAGGTATTAAGTAAAGACAAATAAAGGGATTAGTAAGAGGGCAAAGTACACTGTGACTGCTATTCACGACCAAACCAAGTATTTCTTCGCCAATCCTACATCACCTTTGTATTTCTCCAGAACACTCCGTATCACTACGAAGATCCGCAGTTATTTAGATACTCCATCGTATGGTTATATACGAACTCGAAGGAACTTGTTCCAGTTCGGGGATGGATTCTGGTTCAGGAGAAATAGGAATAAGGTTTATTCAGTTGTCTTTTATCTTCACCTTCTCTCGCATTGCGAGTGCTCCTAGGATTAGGATAGTACACCCATTATGCTTATTGGATAGTCTTCTTCCAAACCATAGGCTGGTGCCGAACGGTAGGGAAGGAAGAAAACCGTTTAGCCTAAGAGGGTGTACAGAAGGAAATGGCTAAAGACATATAAAGGGATTTGGAGAGATGGTAAAGAAATATATGGTTACAGTTGTGAATCTAACATTGGAAGAGGCATTACTAGAAATACCCGGATACCCCTTCGAAACATTTACATGTTTCAGTTTCACTGTGTACTGTTAAAAGAAAACTGATTTCCCAATTAGTACTTACTCCAGGATATGTTTTTACCAGGTTAAATTCTTATATCTGTATGGTTTTACAGATGATGAGTGGGAGTAAGTTATTAGGAATTGGGTGATCATCCTCATTATATCGGGATTCGTTGTAATTGGTAATATTTGAGGAGATCACCTGGGTTGTTTGCCGGATGGCAGATATTTAGTTTTGAATATCCGTTGTTATGCACCAATTTCAAATTGATATATCTGTATGTCTATTTTTATAGAGTGAGATATAACTTTTTGAAATTATGTCCATGACATTTACCTATATCAGTGGATGGTTAGGTAAGGAGCATTAAAACAGCGGTGTAATTCTTCTTAACCATAAGTACAGTTTTCAACCTACGACACCCAGGGAATGAGTTATTAGACTCAAGGGACTTATACAGAGTATTGTATGTTGTCCAGTGTCCATAAGGACAGAGGGGTTGGTACTCATACTATATTCTGCTTACTTGTGACTTCTCTAGTTCTTAGACATGTGTTTCATAGAAATGTAAGGTCTAAGTTTTGAGGAGTTATAGGTATATGAATAAAGTAGAGAATCAGGTGTTGCAAGTATCAGGATTCTTCAAGGTAATCGAAGATGTAGATACTTGTGTATGGTATTCAGTTGATAGTAATGTTTAAGAGAACTTGCTTCTCTTTCAGGTTACTCATAATTGGAAGCCCTCCTAAGTTGAGTAATGCTGATCGGCCTCTCTCCATTTAGTTGACATGCACTGGAGACAGCTGCATGATTTGAATCTGGTTCCAATTAAATCAGTGCCTCTGTTTCTATATTGGATATAGAATAGTTCGTATCTTAACAATGTTAAGGTACAGGGAGTTGTCCGGCTTATGCTTAAAACTAGACTTTGGATAACTCAAGGCACGTTTTTGTAATGGCTGTTTGTGGGTTGACCCGGGCTATGACGAGGGTTGACTTTCTACCATCTGGAAGATCAATAGTGATATTGTTCTTGACTCGCCACAGTTTTAGTAAAATGGATTTTTTCAGAAAACAGTAGTGGGAGTATGGTAGAACTGGAAGTGATTCCAGAACCGCAAACGATTACTGAAAATTTGATAAGAACCTAAAGATTCAATCTGGTTTGATATTCCATCAGCCACTCTGCAGATATGGTGGGTAACCTCAGGCACTCGAGAGGTACTTCGGTATGCTCATAGACGGTGACAGGGAGGTTCTTGTTTACCCAGACTTGCCATTGATGTTGTTCCAGACTGTGAGACCCGGCAGGAGGATGAGTATAGCGTCGTTCTAAACTACTTTTAGAAGTGCACGTGTATATGACTCTGCCAGAGGGTTGTCGTAGTCAGTGGGAGCAGCGGAAGCATAGTGGGCAAGTAGGTTATGTCTAGTTATGGACTAAAGCAGATATAGCGGGGATAGATCATCTATTTCTGATGTGACAGGTTTGACTTCATCAGAATAGGGGATGGATCTGTTAAGAAAGTAGTAGGGTGTGATGTCCTGGTATTTGGATGACATACACAGAGTAGGAAGTGAAATTCCTATACTACGATCGGTTATACTTTGGTAGTCACACAGTGCTTTCTCCACATAGGATATGGATATTATATCAGATATTCTGGTTACTAGATCTATGGTTTTAGATCTAGATTTGGGTAGTTTCCTAATCTGGGTACTTAGATAGCATTCTAAAAGGTGTTTTAGAATGGACGACTCCTGGCACGGTACTATACCTGCAGGTGATGGAGTCACCCTCTCTAAAGATGTCTTACAGACTAAAGGGGAGAGGGATGCGCATGATTGGCAGATCACTTGCTTAGGCAATTGAGTTGATCATGAGATGTCAAGTACCACACCAGATGTTGTTTTTGCACGAGATGCGATATGTTGATATTGATCCAATCCTGGAGAAACGATCGGAAGCGGTTTTAGAACATAAGTGAATGTTCTAAGGATATGATAGCGGCATCCTCCTTCAGGAGACAGTTATCATTCCAGGCTTCCAAGGTGACCTGAATGACAGAGTGACTGTCAGAGTTATAGTTTTCCCTCTGACGAGGGGCAGTGTTTTGGACAGGTGATCCAAGCGGATACTGAGGGAGGCATGGCGCAGGATACTGATTATGTTCAGTTGATGATACGGTCTAAGAAGTTTGGATTTGGAGTTCATTTATGAACTAGGTCCCATCAGATATCCAGACATATTCTAAGACAGGTATTGCTCATTTCGAGAGATAGCTTTCTCTGCGAACTTGAGATAAAGAGAGACATATAAAGAAACATCAGGGCGGATCCACTAGCTGAGGCTATTTCTCGAACGCAATAGTTTCGCAAACGGGCTTTGTGAGACTGTTTAGTAAAGGAGTTGGGTGTTCGGTATCACACAGGCTGTGAGTACGCGACATCACAATAATTAGCCTTGAGTGCAAGTGGGAGATTGTTGGATATAGTGCCCTCAGAGTCAATTATTGGATCGCAGGCACGTGATTGCAATGATTGAGAGATGACCTATACCGGTAGGACAGTCTTACTCGAAAGGTTTGTATACTATCTGGTTTGTTTTTATCATCGTGTGCATACTTTAAATGACATTGCGGTTCACTTTTACACGTTGATAGAAAAAATCGTCTACTGTCTGGTTTACCTTTATCATCGTGTACTGCTTTAGGTGATGGTACAGATCACTATTGCACGTTGATAGAGCCCTTAGGATTCTTGCTTGACTACCAGCAGTATGATAGCGATCATATACGTGGGAGCTGGGGTCTATAAGCACATCCTTAAAAGGTCCCTAGTCATGGGAGTTTCAAGACTGGGCATCAATACTCCATTAGTAGACTAGTGTATACAGTCGAGACCCCGACGAGGGGCGATAGCCGGTCTCACAAGCCATTGGTGTCAGTTGGATCACCTAAGATGTATACAGGTGCTCATTGGGTTATGAGTACACCGGACAGGACTCGCCGGGAACATGCTAGTTGGTATTATACCTGACGTCAGATAGCAGTTCCCTGGTGACATGTGTAAAGGTTAGTTCATCGACCTGAGATCGTCATTTGTCTCGTGTGAGTTCCCACTGTACTTTGATTACAACCCTACCATGGCTCAAAGGAGTCGTGCAAATAGGTTTTAGTTGGGTACAGTCCCGAGCCACATGGAGGCAAGTGAGCGGATCGGCAGGGGTTTCGTCTCTCCCGGTATTAGGGGTGAGGTCGCGCTGTGTCTAGAAGAGCCATTATACGATGTCCTTGGCCAAGGCAGAAGATTTACTGGTAGGTATTCCAGTAGTATCTCAGGGTGTTCTGGGCTACACTCCGACACGACTTGTACCGCTTTTGGGGGTCTGACTTTTACCAGCCCCCTAGGCCCGACATGCGATACTCATAGACGAACGGACCGGACTGTACAGATATTGTCACTGACAGGCTCAGTAGGGTGTCTGGATGAGTTCGCTCATCGACCTCTCTTGTGGTCAATACCTGGTAGCCCGTTACGTACGGCTAATACCTCTGACGTGCTAGTGGTTAAATCCACAGCCAAAGTATTGACGAGTCTTTAGAGTCCCCCGCAGAAAGTTTCTCAAGTTTCGGGCGAAACGCTGTAGAGGCCGTATGGATTTATGGCAGGGTTTGAACGTACGCGTGCACTTGTTCATGTGTAGTGTTTCGGACGGATAATACTAGCGGGCTTTGGTTTAAGCCGGATCCTAGTATTACACAGTGTAGATTTTGTCTCACCGCATTTGTATTCGGTCGGAATAAAAATGCGGGGATGTATATACAGTCGCGGGGTTTTCCTGTAATTTGTTACGGGATCGCTTTTTGAAGTTGCCAGCTTGCTTTCCCTTTTTCGGCCATTTTCCTTTCTTTCTTTCCTTGGCTGAATTTTCCATGGAGGGGCTTATTTGCAAATGTGCAAATTAGCAAAATGGAGGGTGTTTTTTGTGGTGGAGGGTTCATGATGGTTCTAGCCTCTTATGATTACTTTTTGGTCCATCATTACTTGCTATTTGAATTGATGGAGATTGGATTGGTTATGATGATGAAGTGAGGTTTGCTTTTGGCTTATGATCACCTCTTGCCTTTTTCCTACACTCACCTTCCTTTATTGTTTTTTTTCCCTTCTCCATATACATGGCCGGCCACATTTGAGAGGGAGAGGATTTTCCTTTTGTGTGGGAAAAATATTGATCTCATTTTCTTGCCACAAAATTCCATAGCTCCATTTCAAAGCTCATCTCTAAAGTTCATTCCTCCATCTCCATTGTGGCAACTTCATTAACCCCTTGAGACAAACCGTTCTACACTAAGTCTCCAGCAATCTTGGACACGTCGGCTAGCCAACTTTGTGTCCGAGTTACCTCGGTTCAGAGGTGGGAGCCCGTAAAAAGACTCGGTGATGTGGTGCCCTTTCCGACGAGGAGATCGAGACCGGAGATGCCGCGACGAGATCGGGATGGTGGCCGAAGAGCGAAGGACACGGATCGCTCGGTATAGCCTCTCTACCCTTTCTCTAATTATCTAGTAGTAGGTTAATGGTCCGATCCGGGTTTATAGTCCGCGGTAGCGCCGGTCTTTAGTTAAAGAAAAGTTTTTGTTTCCGGATTTTGGCCTCGGACAGACGGCCGGGGCGCTGCTGTAGACTTACAGCGCCGCTGATGTGCTTGTGGTTAAACCCACTGCTAGCATATTGATGAGTCTTTAGAGTCCCACACAGAGGGTTTTCATGGTTCAGGTGATATAGTGTAGATGACGTATCTTGGTACATATAGGTGTCCGATTGAATATGTGTACAGGCTGCACAGACTTTAATCGGACGGTTGATAATACAGGCGGCTTAGGATTAAGCCGGATTATTAAATCAGGTTTTGATTTAATAATTTATATATGTATTTATATATATGTATTCTAGTATTATTGTTCACTATTCATTTTCTCTCTAGGCTATTCGTATTTTTGTATGAATACGCGTATATGTATTTCGATACGTGTACCGGGTTGTATTCTGTATTTATACGGAATAGCTTCTAGAAGATTTGACACCTCATTATTTGTGTTTTCTTTTTGGAAAATCATTTTGGGAAATGAGGTGGAGGGGGTGAGGTGGCATGAACATGGACTTGGCATGTAGAGAGGTATGGTTTGCATTATTTTATTGAAAAAGGAAATGAGTCTTTTGTGTGCATGATTGAGAGAGAGAGAGAGAGAGGAGGCAGCCACTTTTCTTGGGTTGGCCTTGCTTATTTTCTTCACTTGATGTCTTGCTCAATTTGTTTTCTAGACTTGCTTCTCTTCACTTCATCACTCTTACTCACTTGGAGAAAACACTTAGCCATTTCTTTAGTTGCTCATGCCACATAGTTTCCTCACCTCCTCTTGATCTTCTTGAGTTGCTCCTTGAGCATTTGTGTTGAGAGAAAAATTATAGTGACACATTCCTACACCTCCACTCTCCATTGCAAGCAACCTTGGAGCATCGGTTGTCTCGCTTGGCGAGGTTGGAGCTTGCACCGTTTCCCTCAGGTAGATCATCGTAGATGGAGGAAGACCGGCAACCAAACTCGATCCGCAACCAATAGGAGCTTGGGATGAAGGTTGAAGACCGAAGGACACGGATCAACTCGGTATAACCATTCCTAACTCTTTATATTGCCTGCTAGTATTGGGTTCCGGGTATCGGGTAATGGTAGCGTCAGTTTAGAAAATTTTTGTTCCGCATTTGGCCACGGTTTGATGGTCGGGGCGCTGCCGTAACCCAACATGGTATCAGAGCCAACCTGTAAACCCCTTACTAGCTTGTTTAGACAATGTTAAAGTATCAAAATCGAAACAACCCCGAAATGATACCCTGCAGATTCCAGTCTCTGTCGATTTTCGAAGTCTTCAAAAAATTATTTTAGCAACTGCAGAAGACTATTTGTATGACCACAATAGCATACACCAAATACGAATCCATTTCACCTGTTTTCAACCAAGCACATTGCTCAAAATTCCGAGCCGGCCGGCCCTATTGGGGAATTAAGACTTCGTATTTTGTGTGTGGTCTGGTCTCTGGAATATGGGTTCAGTGGTATTGCTAATTTTGCCCATTTTGGATATTATGTTATCTATTGTTCAGGGGCAATTCGGGGTGTTTCGAAGTCGATAATTTAGCACTGTTTAAATATTTATCAGTACATGCATTACTATCTGCGACCGTGAATGTCATTAGTGCGGTATAACTCATCTAATTGCTATATGTTCTTTTAGACGAGTTTTCGAACGTGGCATTCACGTTGATGATCTGTGTTCTGCTGTGTTGTGGTAGGATCGTCGTGGTGGATAGCTTGGGTGCAATGTTAGTACTGTTTAGTTTCATTTGTACATTTGATATTGCGGGGCGAGCGTCCGACATGTAGACTACCGTCACTACCAGTTTGTATATTATTTATTTAGGGCACGACCGGGTTGAGGTCGATGTCACCCTTGTACATATTATTTTCTTTTCTGTACTGGGATTACCCCGCGGTGGAGTGCACGAATAGCCGGGTTCTAGAGGGCAACGGTTCCGCATCTCATGGCGTTGAGATGGAGGGGACCTTACTCTAGAATTGGCGGGCTATTCACTGCACTCGTAAGGGGTATAGGTTGACTCACGGAGGGGTGCTCAAGTTACCAGATTTCGTGAAGTGCTGGGTGGCCCATTCACGTTGTTGATTGGGGTTGCCTCACTTCTCGGATTGGCGGGTAACTTGCCGCGCTCGTAGGGGTCTAGGTTTCATTGCACAGGCTATCCACACGACAGGGAACGTCGGGTCTCATTTGCAGCTCAAGTGAAACCCTGGGCTCCAAGATTATCCACCATTCTTTGTTGCTTCTGTGATGCTTCTGTGATGTTGTTTTATATCAAGCCTGGGACGATTGTTATATATATTTAAATATATACTAGTAGATGTTGTATATGTTTTGCACCCGCGCTAGTATAGTCCCCGCTCTGTCGTTAGTTAAGTAACCTAATGGGTGATGACGAGACCCAGTGGCGAATGCGGATGGCATATATGTACATCATATTTTCGTTCTTTTCTGGTGTGATTAATTATGGGACTGCGTTGATTTTTATCAATGCAAGGATAAAACAAACTTATATAATGTTTTTGGAACCACTTTTTTAAAACTGACATTTCAGACGTTTTCTTTTGCTTTGCACAGTGGTATTCGGTTATGAATATCCAGCACCTCATTCGACGAGGCAATGGCCGAGATCCCTTCATCGGGAGTGACCCCTTGAGTAATAGTTTGCGTCAACATAATAACTTTACTATAGTCGATTCTTTTGATTTGCATTGTGGTATTCGATTAGGAATATCCTGCACCTCATTTGTCGAGGAAAAAGCCGAGATCCCTTCATAGGGAGTGACCTCTTTAGCAAAATTTTGTGCCACTATATATTTGTAAAACTACTTGGATTCCTTCAACGAGATCAAGTTCATTACATTAAAGGTTTTTTGCCAAAAACCATCCGTAACCCTCCATCATTTCAGATTAGTATTGCTTAGTATTCGTGCTACGTTTGTCATGCCTTGCCGAGGCGTAGTGTACGGTAGCTCTGTAATTGTCACGCCCCGCTTCCCAGTGTACGGCGAAGTGGACGCGACAAGGCCCGCTACGTATGTACTCAGAAGTACATACGCTAAGCGTAGCTAAGCAATATAAGGTAAATCACAAGAGACGAATGATATAGAATAACAGCAACTTTATTAATAACATTCTTTTGTACAATGCATGAAAAGAAAATACAACTGAAATAAAAAGCGATGCCTAAACAGTGGCATAACAGGAAATGAAAATACAGGAAAGAACAAGGTACAATATCTAGAGCTCAGGGTCTCCGTGGAACTGCTCCAAGTCTTCACCGGTGGGCTCGATCTCAGCTTGGTCCAATGCACCTGACGACATTCAAAGAAGAGAGAAACGGAATGTCGTCAGCGAACAGGTCGCTCGGTAAGTCCCAAAGATAAGGAAAAATTAGACAGAGAGTAAGAGAGAAAGAGAGAGTAGCTTTTAATGTTGTATTGTATTGTCATATTATAGTAGTATGGTGTTAACGCTGTTGTTGTAGCTTGGTACAGAAGGATGCCAGTGTATACGAGAGGGGTCTTAGTATGCTAGAGACCAGGGCAAATGGAAATACAAGGCTCCATTATACAACCCGGAACAACGGCAATTGGATTCAGGTTAGGTGTCTTAATCTTACCATCTCATGCCACCTTTAACACCTTCCGTACCAATCTACCCCTTAAACCCCGCGATGTCTTGTTTGTATTGTTATCTTGTAAAATTGTATTGATTGCATGATTGACTGACCGACTGACCGAAACCATGATATCAGGAAACGGTTATAACCGTAGAGTCATGTAAATGGAATACTGGGAAACTTGTAAAAGGAATATCCATGGTTCGGTTCAGTCAAGTTATATAAAATGTTAACTGGATTCTGGGATTCATGTTGAGTTGGAATATAAAGAATATAGATTGACTTGAATCATATTCAAGTCAGAAATAGTCAGACTCTAACCAGAGTCAGACTAAAAGAAAGTTAATTTGAAGTTCAATAATTGTTAGGGGCCTTATTGTAATTTATAAAACTTGAGGGGGTTTTATGTAAAAAGTACTTTTGTATAGTTTTCAAGATACACCTCAAGTATTTAATATTCGTCTTTATAGTTATAATGAGTGTGAATTTTATTTGTGTTATTCTAGTGAATATATCCTAATAAAAGTATTAATTTATTTATTTGAAATTCATGGTATTTTAATGTAACTTTTAATCTTGTAATTTTTAGGAAAATGTGGAAACTTTATCTTATAACAAAATAAGCGTTTAAATGATAATTATATATACATTAACACATGAATAATTTTAAATAAATATTTTATTTTCGAAAATCTCATTTTCTTAAATGTCTTATTTTAAACCTTTCGAGACCGAATACTCCTTGCGGAGGTCTGAATCTCGCACTACTAGCCTGCGGGTGCACGATGAACCGTACTATCCCTAACAGGTTCCCCAAAAGTGGGTTGTAGTGGCACTTTGCTTAGGTTTAACAAATACTATTCATTTAGGAAAACGGTTTTATAAATAAAAGGTATTTATTTGTAAAAGAGTATAGTTTTCCGTATTTTAGTTTATAGGGTTTCCTAAGCCAACTAGCCCATTTCTAAGGTCTAAACGACAAGTCATTAGAAGCCTCAAATCGCCTCTTTACCGCCAATTGTGGCCAGGTAAGTACAAGTGAGGAGGGAGGGATCCGCTCACGAATCGTGAGACGGGCCTTTTAAAGTTACCCAAGCCCACTTGCCTAGCCTAGACACCACAAAATCAGTTTAGATAAACGATCGATGTCCATGACATATCGTATTTTCCTTTTAAAAGATTTTATTTAGACTTGCATACAACTTAAAACTTTCAAGAAAAGGTTAAAAAGAATATGGTATTTTAGTGAAAAGTCCTGTATTTTCGTATTCTATGTTTTGACGTTTATCAATTAGGGTTATATTTGTGTGTGTCTAGAGGTAGGTCATTACCTCGTGACTTATTTTAAGTTTTAATGAAATTTAGAGGTTAAACATGATATATTAAACTTGAAGGTATTAAAGCGCAAGAATACGGTATTAAAAACGTTATCATTTCATGTGTGAAAACTCATTCAAATTGATTTCTACAAGTTTGGTGATCAAGATAAACATGTTTAGGAGTGAGGTAATTAATTAGAACAAGAAAAGTAAACTTTATGGTATTTTAATGAAAAGAATACGATTTTACAAGAAAGCTATCATTTCATGTGAGAAACTTTATTTAAATTGGTTTCTAGGTGATTAATAGTCATCATGGATATGTTTAAGTATTATAGATTAGGTGACAAGTGGAATTTTGTAGAAAAACCGAATAAGAAATCGGTTTGTTCCGATTTCCGTCGGGTTCCAAAAAGTCGTATTTTTTTATTAAAAGAAAAGAGAGATAGAAGAGATGGAACTTACGGGTTTGGACAAACTAAGGAGGCTAAGGAAGTGGTGGTTGTCGGTGCGTCGAAAACGCCGCGAAGGTTCTAGTACGATCGCCGGAATCCGTCGTCGGTTTCGGCAGTGCTTCGCTTCTCGCTCTTTTTCTACGTACCGAGTTCTCTTGAGAATTTGAGAGAGCGGACTTAGAGTTGTAGGGTGAAATGGTAGAGGGTAGGGGTGTTTATATAGGACTAGGCTAGGGTTAGGGTTTGGATTAAAAAAAATATTAAAAAAATATAAAATTTCATTAAAATTTCATTAAATTTGGGATTAAAAGAGGTGTAATGGGAATTTGGTAACAGTTCTGAAAAATTGAAGTATGCAGGGGTATTGACCAAGTCAACACGGAATTTTTCCGTGTTGACAACTCGGCCAACCGGCCGAGTCCGGCCGGCGGCGCCGGCCGATTCGGCCGAGCCACCGGCCGATTCGGCCGAGCCACCGGCCGACTTGGCCGAGTTGGGGCCGAGTCGGGGCTCAAACGGTAAGGTTTCACATGGGGGGATTTATGGTGTACTTTATTTTTTATATACCGCATTAGTTTTGTGTGTTATGGCAATTTGACCGTTGACTTCCCAAAAAATTAAAACAAAAGGATTTAAAAACTATGTGGGGCATGGGATTCGAACTCTGGTGGCTTGGTTCAGCAGTGCAAAATATTACCAATATGCTACAAGCTCCTTCTTGTAATTATTGTAGAAAAGTAGATACTTAAAATGATATCAACAGTAATAAATATTCTTAGTACACTTTAATTTCAAAATAATTTTATGTACACTAAAAATGAAATTATTTAAAAACAAAATAATTAATTATATATATCTTGTGCTTAGATTAAAATACTTCTTTATGGATTTAAAAAAAAAATTAAAAAATTTTGTACAGAAAAATGTATATGAAAATTAGGGTTGTTACATCCTACCCTCCTTATAAAAATTTCGTCCTCGAAATTTGTAAAAGGAAGGTGTAACAGTGCTAGAAAGTTTGGCGAATAAAAGTGATACGATGGTGAAAAAGGCTTACCGGTGTTACCTTGACCTACAGTCTCGGCTTCTACGGCTTCTAATGTGAAGGTCTGTCGTCGTGGTATATTCCTTCTAGCTGGAGGCACATTCTGCCTTTGAGGCCTATTTCTCTGTCCTCTAGGCATGTCCCTCATTGCCTGTTGGAATTAGCGAGTAGGCTGTGCAGGTGATGGAGCAGGTTGTGCAAGACGAGTTGCAGGAGCCTGGATGGTTGGCCGCTGCGGTTGGTTGGTGTGTGTGCGAGATGAGTTGCTGTTGTAAGGACAGTTCCCAATTCCATGGTTGGATGCGCCATAAATTAGACACAGGCATTTTGCGCGCCTACAGTCCTTCCACAAATGTCCCTTTCTATGGCAGTAATGACAAATTTCTTCAGTCCTCCTGGGTTCAAACAATGGCCTGGAAGAGGCTCCACCTGCCATCTGGTTGGCAGGGCGCTTGACTCTTGCAGACTGAGGTCTGCCCCTCTCTTTTATTACTGCCTCATAACTGCGGGCAGCTTCTAGAGCTTCCTCATGTGTCAAAAACTTTCCTGTGGCTAGAGCAGCCTTAATCTCTGTGTCTAAGCCTTGTTGAAAGCGACGGGCTCTGATCTCGTCCGTCGGTATCAAGTGTGCCGCGAATCGGCTCAACATGGTGAACTCAGCGTCGTATTCATCTACCGATTTGTCCTACATTGATCCTTGCTTTAGATGAATAAACTGCTGCTCCATAGCGAACCTGGCAGTCACAGGGAAATATTTCGCGTCGAACTTCTCGTGAAAGGTCTTCCATTCAATCGGCTGTACCAGACGGGTTTCTTCCGCCTTCCACCAACTGCGAGCATTATCCGTGAGCTGTAGTTTTGCTACACGGACCCAAGCGTTGTCTGGCACTTGAGTTGCTGCCAGATCGTCTTCAATACTTTGTGCCCATTCTTCCGCTTCAAGAGGGCTTTCTTTACCCGAGAATTGCTTTGGGTGCAAAGCTCTGAATTGCTTTATTCCCGGTGCATCGTTCTCAGGACGGTTCAAGAGTTGTTGCTGTCCCTCGAGAAGACTGCGGATCGCCTCGAATAGCATCGTTTGCTCAATGGGTGGTGCAGGAACAACTGATGTGAGAGGTAGTGCTGGAGGGGTGTTGTTGACGTTGGTGCTGGTGTTGTTCGGGGAATCCATAACCCTGAAGAAAAATTTGGATTAGGACAGATTCAAATACATGAAATGATAAGATTCAAGGAATAGAGATTTGCAAGATTCAAAGAACATGAATTGTAAAGAATGTTTTAGTTGCTGGTTCTTGTGTTATATTGCTTAAGTTGTTCACGCAGACCAGAACTGCATGACAGGGATTCATACAGCTCTGACCTGCATGGGCCACCAATAAAACCTGTCACGCCCCGCTTCCCAGTGTACGGCGAAGTGGACGCGACAAGGCCCGCTACGTATGTACTCAGAAGTACATACGCTAAGCGTAGCTAAGCAATATAAGGTAAATCACAAGAGACGAATGATATAGAATAACGTCAACTTTATTAATAACATTCTTTTGTACAATGCATGAAAAGAAAATACAACTGAAATGAAAAGCGATGCCTAAACAGTGGCATAACAGGAAATGAAAATACAGGAAAGAACAAGGTACAATATCTAGAGCTCAGGGTCTCCGTGGAACTGCTCCAAGTCTTCACCAGTGGGCTCGATCTCAGCTTGGTCCAACGCACCTGACGACATTCAAAGAAGAGAGAAACAGAATGTCGTCAGCGAACAGGTCGCTCGGTAAGTCCCAAAGATAAGGAAGAATTAGACAGAGAGTAAGAGAGAAAGAGAGAGTAGCTTTTAATGTTGTATTGTATTGTCATATTATAGTAGTATGGTGTTAACGCTGTTGTTGTAGCTTGGTACAGAAGGATGCCAGTGTATACGAGAGGGGTCTCAGTATGCTAGAGACCAGGGCAAATGGAAGTACAAGGCTCCGTTATACAACCCGGAACAACTGCAATTGGATTCAGGTTAGGTGTCTTAATCTTACCATCTCGTGCCACCCTTAACACCTTCCGTACCAATCTACCCCTTAAACCCCGCGATGTCTTGTTTGTATTGTTATCTTGTAAAATTGTATTGATTGCATGATTGACTGACCGAATGACCGAAACCATGATATCAGGAAACGGTTATAACCGTAGAGTTATGTAAATGGAATATTGGGAAACATGTAAAAGGAATATCCATGGTTCGGTTCAGTCAAGTTATATAAAATGTTAACTGGATTCTGGGATTCATGTTGAGTTGGAATATAAAGAATATAGATTGACTTGAATCATATTCAAGTCAGAAATAGTCAGACTCTAACCCGAGTCAGACTAAAAGAAAGTTAATTTGAAGTTCAATAATTGTTAGGGGCCTTATTGTAATTTATAAAACTTGAGGGGGTTTTATGTAAAAAGTACTTTTGTATAGTTTTCAAGATACACCTCAAGTATTTAATATTCGTCTTTATAGTTATAATGAGTGTGAATTTTATTTGTGTTATTCTAGT
This sequence comes from Agapanthus africanus, assembly GCA_030015575.1. NCBI lineage: Eukaryota > Viridiplantae > Streptophyta > Magnoliopsida > Asparagales > Amaryllidaceae > Agapanthus > Agapanthus africanus. The sequence continues at coordinate 408,864,710 of CM057338.1, forward strand.
GAATATATCCTAATAAAAGTATTAATTTATTTATTTGAAATTCATGGTATTTTAATGTAACTTTTAATCTTGTAATTTTTAGGAAAATGTGGAAACTTTATCTTATAACAAAATAAGCGTTTAAATGATAATTATATATACATTAACACATGAATAATTTTAAATAAATATTTTATTTTCAAAAATCTCATTTTCTTAAATGTCGTATTTTAAACCTTTCGAGACCGAATGCTCCTTGCGGAGGTCTGAATCTCGCACTACTAGCCTGCGGGTGCACGATGAACCGTACTATCCCTAACAGGTTCCCCAAAAGTGGGTTGTAGTGGCACTTTGCTTAGCTTTAATAAATACTATTCATTTAGGAAAACAGTTTTATAAATAAAAGGTATTTATTTGTAAAAGAGTATAGTTTTCCGTATTTTAGTTTATAGGGTTTTCTAAGCCAACTAGCCTATTTCTAAGGTCTAAACGACAAGTCATTAGAAGCCTCAAATCGCCTCTTTACCGTCAATTGTGGCCAGGTAAGTACAAGTGAGGAGGGAGGGATCCGCTCACGAATCGTGAGACGGGCCTTTTAAAGTTACCCAAGCTCACTTGCCTAGCCTAGACACCACAAAGTCAGTTTAGATAAACGATCGATGTCCATGACATATCGTATTTTCCTTTTAAAAGATTTTATTTAGACTTGCATACAACTTAAAACTTTCAAGAAAAGGTTAAAAAGAATATGGTATTTTAGTGAAAAGTCCTGTATTTTCGTATTCTATATTTTGACGTTGATCAATTAGGGTTATATTTGTGTGTGTGTAGAGGTAGGTCATTACCTCGTAACTTATTTTAAGTTTTAATGAAGTTTAGAAGTTAAACATGATATATTACTTGAAGGTATTAAAGCGCAAGAATACGGTATTAAAAACGTTATCATTTCATGTGTGAAAACTCATTCAAATTGATTTCTATAAGTTTGGTGCTCAAGATAAACATGTTTAGGAGTGAGGGAATTAATTAGAACAAGAAAAGTAAACTTTATGGTATTTTAATGAAAAGAATACGATTTTACAAGAAAGGTATCATTTCATGTGAGAAACTTTATTTAAATTGGTTTCTAGGTGATTAATAGTCATCATGGATATGTTTAAGTATTATAGATTAGGTGACAAGTGGAATTTTGTAGAAAAACCGAATAGGAAATCAGTTTGTTCCGATTTCCGTCGGGTTCCAAAAAGTCGTATTTTTTTATTAAAAGAAAAGAGAGATAGAAGAGATGGGACTTACGGGTTTGGACAAACTAAGGAGGCTAAGGAAGTGGTGGTTGTCGGTGCGTCGAAAACGTTGTGAAGGTTCTAGTACGATCGCCGGAATCCGTCGTCGATTTCGGCAGCGCTTCGCTTCTCGCTCTTTTTCTACGTACCAAGTTCTCTTGAGAATTTGAGAGAGTGGACTTAAAGTTGTAGGGTGAAATGGTAGAGGGTAGGGGTGTTTATATAGGGCTAGGCTAGGGTTAGGGTTTGGATTAAAAAAAATATAAAAAAAATATAAAAATTCATTAAAATATCATTAAATTTGGGATTAAAAGAGGTGTAATGGGAATTTGGTAACAGTTCTGAAAAATTGAAGTATGCAGGGGTATTGACCAAGTCAACACGGAATTTTTCCGTGTTGATGACTCGGCCAACCGGCCGAGTCCGGCCGGCGGCGCCGGCCGACTTGGCCGAGTTAGGATCGAGTCGGGGCTCAAACGGTAGGGTTTCACATGGGGGGATTTATGGTGCACTTTATTTTTTATATACCGCATTAATTTTGTGTGTTACGGCTGTTTGACCGTTGACTTCCCAAAAAATTAAAACAAAAAGATATAAAAAATATGTGGGGCATGGGATTCGAACTCTGGTGGCTTGGTTCAGCAGTGCAAGGTATTACCAATGAGCTACAAGCTTCTTCTTGTAATTATTGTAGAAAAGTAGATACTTAAAATGATATCAATAGTAATAAATATTCTAAGTACACTTTAATTTCAAAATAATTTTATGTACACTAAAAATGAAATTATTTAAAAACAAAATAATTAATTATATATATCTTGTGCTCAGATTAAAATACTTCTTTATGGATTAAAAAAAAAATTTAAAAAATTTAGTACAGAAAAATGTATATGAAAATTAGGGTTGTTACAATAATACTTTTCTGTCCCATGGATATGTGGATTGGTTAGGACAGTCGTTCGATCTTGTTGACCTTGTCAAGGGTTTGTGCGGGTGGGTCTAATGCAATTAGGACAATGAAGGGTTGAACTTGATTAGGACCCTTTGACTTGTTGACCTTGTCAAGGTCACTTGGATCCTAGGGGTAAAAACACACATCGGGAGTTTCAAACATACAGGAAACTTTCCAAGTATGCACATACCTTCTAGAGTGTGGTGACTTCAGTGGCTTCCATCAGGTTATCATGCGATGATAGTTGGATCCCGATTCCCACTGATGAGTAGGTTTACTCTTCGGGTGATTTTAGACGATCCCGACTAATTCTTCTTTTGGGTTTGGAGGAGAATTCGAGGTAACAGTGGGAGCCATCCAGATTAGATAAAGTGATTAACCATTCTGATTTAGGTTAGAGTGCACGCTGAGTGTTTCTTTTCTCTCTCTTGCAGCGACCATGGCTCGACCTAGACTAAGACTCATGAACCAAGTTAACCGAACCTTCTTAAAACACTTTGGCCTTTGGAATGTCACGGTGTCGCATATATCATTCCCACCTCTATATCACCTTAGCGTTTCTCCAGAACACCCCGTATCACTACGAAGATCAGCACTTATTGGAAAAATCCATCATATAGTTACATACGAACTTGAAGGAACTTGTTCCAGATTCGAGGATGGATTCTGGTTCTGGAGAGATTGAACAGGATTATTCGGTTGTCTTTTCCCTTTACCTTCTCTCAGATTGCGAGGGCTCCTAGGATTAGGAGAGAGTACATCTATTGAGCTTATTGGATAGTCTTCTTCTAAACCTTAGGCTGGTGTCGAAGGGTAGGGAAGGAAGAAAACCAATTAGTCTATAGGTGGTGTACAGAAGGTAATAAGTAAAGACACATAAGGGGATTAGAATAAGGGCAAAAGACATTGCGACTACTATCATTCACGACAAAACCGTGCATACCCCTGCCACTCCCACATCCACTTTGGATTTCTCCAGAACACTTCGTATCACTACGAACGTCCATAATGCTTGGACATGCCATCGTATAGTTACATACGAACTCGAAAGAATTCGTTCCAGATTCGAGGATGGTTTTCGGTTCAGGAGAAATAGAATAGGATTATTCAGATGTCCTTTCCCATTACCTTCTCTCAAGTTGCGAGGGCTCCAGGCATAACGAGTGTACACCTATTACGCTTATTGGGTAGTCTTCTTCCAAACCTTAGGCTGGTACCGAAGGGTAGGGAAGGAAGAAAACCAATTAGCCTAAAGAAAGTGTACAGAAGATAATAAGTAAAGATATAATAAAGGGATTGGAGTGAGGGTATGGAAGTATACGGTTACAATCATGAATCAGGATAGTGGAAGAGGCATTAGTAGAAATACCCGGTTACCCCTTCGAAACATTTTCATATTTCAGTCCGACCGTTCGATATTAATTGAAAACTGTTTTCCTAATTGGAATCTAACTCCAGAGTATGTATTTACTAGATCAGTTTCTCACATCTGTATGTTATTACAGATGGTGAGTGGGAGTAAGATATTGGGAATTGGGTGATTAGATCCTCATTATATCAGAATTCGTTGTAATTGGTGATATTTGAGGAAATCACTTGGGTTTTGCCGGATGGCAAATTCTTTTGGTTTTGAATATCCGTAGTTATGCACCAGTTTCAAACTGAAATATCTGTACGTTTATTTTATAAAGTGAGATATAACTTTTTGAAATTATGTCTGTGACATTTACCTATATCAGTTGATGGTTAGGTAAGGTGCATTCAACAGCGGTGTAATTCTTCTTAAGCATAGTACAGTTTTCAACCTACGACGCACAGGGTTTAAGTTGTTGAACTCAGGGACTTATAAAAAGTATTGTATGTTGTCCAGTGTCCATTAGGACAAAGGGGTTGGTACTCGTACTATATTCTATTTACTCACGACTTCTCCAGTTCTAGACAAGCATTTCATTGAAAGGCAAGGTCATTTGAGAAGTTATAGGTATAAGAATAAAGAAAAGAACCATTTGTTAGAAGTATCAGGATTCTTTGAGATAGTCGAAGATGTAGATACTTGTGTTTGGTATTCCGTTGATAATAATGGTTTTGAGAACTTGCTTCTCTTTCAGCTTACTCATATATGGATGCACTCCTAGTTGAGTAATGCTGATTGGCCTCATTCCATTTGGTTGATATGCATTGGAGACAGCTGCATGATTTTGAATCTGGTTCCAATAAAATTAGTGCTTTTGTTTCTATATTGGATATATATAGAATCAATTTATATCTTAACGATATTAAGGTATAGGGAGTTATCCAGCTGATACTTAAAAGCAGAATTCGAATAAACTTGAAGCACGTTTCAGTAATGGCAGTTTGTAGGTTATCCCGGGCTTTGACGAGGGTTAACTTTCTACTATCAAGAAGATCAATAGTGATATTGTTCTTGACTCGCAACAGTTTTAGTAAAATGGATTTTTTCAGTAAACAAAAGTGGGAGTAGGGTAGAACTGGAAGTGATTTCAGAACCACAAACGATCACTGAAGATTTAATAGAACCTGAGGATTCAATTGGTTTTGACATTCCATTAGCCACTCCGCAGATTTGGTGGGTAACCTCAAGCACCCGAGAGGTACTTCGGTCTTCTCAGAGACAGTGACAGGGAGATTCTTGTTTACCCATATTTGCCATTGCTGTTGTTCTAGACTATAAGACCCAGCAGGAGGATGAGTATAGCGTCATTCTAAACTAGCTTTAGAAGTGCACGTGTATATGACTCTGCCAGAGGGTTGTTGTAGTCAGTGGGAGCAGCGGAAGTAGAGTAGGCAAGTAGCTTATGTTTATTTATAGACTAAAGCAGATATAGCGGAAATAGATCATTTATTTTTGATGTGACAGTCATAGGCTTTGACTTCATCAGAATAGGAGATGGATCTGGTAAGAAGATAGTAGGGTATGATGTCCTCGTATTTGGGATGACATGCACTTTATAGGAAGTGAAATTCATATACTACGATCGGTTATACTGTGGTTGTCACACAGTTGTTTCTCCACATAGTACATGGATATAATATCAGGTTTTCTGGTTACTAGATCTATGGTTTTAGATCTAGATTTGGGAAATGTCCCAATTTGGGTACTTGACACTATTCTAAAGTGTTTTAGAATGGATGACTCCTAGCATGGTGGTGTACCTGCAGGTGATAGAGTCACCCTTTCTAAAGGTGTCTTACAGACTAAAGGGGAGAGGGATTTGCATGATTGGCATATCACTTGCTTAGGCAATTGAGTCAATCATGCGATGTCAAGTACCACACCAGATATTGCTTTTGCACTAGCTGCAATAAGCATATATTAATCCAATCCTGGAGAATATTGGGAAGCAGTAATGAACATAAGTGTATGTTCTTAGTATATGGTAACGACAGCTTCCTTCAAGAGGCGGTTATCATTTTATGCTTCCAAGGTGACCTGGATGACAGAGTGACTGTCAGAGCTATAGTTCTTCCCTCTTTTGAGAGGCAGTATGTTGGACAGGTGGTCTGAGAGGATACTGAGGAAGGCATGGCGCAGGATACTGATTAAATTCAGTAGGCGATACAGTCTAAGAAGTTTGCTGGATTTGGAGTTTATTTATGAACTGGGTCCCATCAAATATCCAGACATATTCTAAGAAAGATATTGCTCATTTCGGGAGATAGTCTTTCTCCGTAAAGTTGAGATATAGAGAGATAAAGATAGAAACACTGGAGCGGATCCACTCACTGAGGCTATTTATCGAACACAATAATTTCACAAACAGGATTTGTGAGACTGATTAGTAGAGAAGTTGGGTGTTCGATATCACACAGGTTATGAGTATGCGACATCTCAATAATTGGCCTTAAGTGCAAGTGGGAGATTGTTGGCTATAGTGCCCTCAAGGAAATTATCGTAATCGCAGTTAGGTGATTATGATGATTGAGGGAGGACCTATACTGGTAGAACAATCTTACTCGAGATGATAGTATGCTATCTGGTTTATCTTTATCATCACTATTACATGTTGATAGAGCCCATAGGATTCTTGCTTGACTACCGGCATTATGATGGCGATCATATACGTGGGAGCTAGGGGGTCTATAAGCACATCCTTAAATGATCCTAGTCGTGAGAGTATCGAGACTGGGCATCGATACTCTAGTGTAGACTAGTATATACTGATAGAGACCCTGACGAGGGGCGGTGGCCAGGTCTCACAAGCCATTGGTGTTAGTTTGTTCATCTAAGATAGTATATAGGTGCTCATTTGGTTATGAGTACACTGGACAGACTCGCCGGGAACCTGCTAGTTGGTACTATACCTATTGTCAGATGGTCGTTCCCTGGTGACATGTGTACAGGTTAGTCTGTCGACCTAAGATCGTCATTTATCTCGTGTGAGTTCCCACTGTGTTTTGATTACTACCCTACCACGACTCAAAGGAGTCGTGCAAACAGGTTTTAGTTGGGTACAGTCCCAAGCCACATAGAGGCAGTGAGCGGATTGTCGGGGATTCGTCTTTCCCGGTATTAGGGGTTGATGTCGCGCAGTGCACGGGTGGCCATCACCAGAAATCCTTTGCCAATGCAGTCGAGAATTACTGATTTAGGATCAGTAGTTTCTCAGGTGGTGATGGGTTTCATACCGACACGAATTATCGCGTTATTAGAGGTCTGACTTTATTCACCACCTAGACTCGATATGCGATACTCATAGATGAACGGACCAGACTGTACGGATATTGTCACTATCAGGCTCAGTAGGGGTTTGGATGAGTTTGCTCGTCGGCCTTCCTTTCGCTCAATACCTGGGTAGCCGTTACGTACAGCTAGTGCCGCTGTCGTACTTGTGGTTAAACCCACTACCAGAGTATTGACGAGTCTTTAGAGTCTCACACAGAGGGTTTTCACGGTTTAGGCGATATGGTGTAGATGACGTATGTTGGTACATACAGATGTTCGATTAAATATGTGTACAAGCTGGACAGACTTTAATCGGACGGTTGATAATACTAGTGGCTTAGGATTAAGCCGGATTATTAAATCAGGTTTTGATTTAATAATTTATATATGTATTTATATATATGTATTCTAGAATTATTGTTCACTATTCATTTTCTCTCTAGGCTATTCGTATTTTTGTACGAATACGCGTATATGTATTTCGATACGTGTACCGGGTTGTATTCCGTATTTATACGGAATAGCTTCTAGAAGATTTGACACCTCATTATTTGTGTTTTCTTTTTGGAAAATCATTTTGGGAAATGAGGTGGAAGGGGTGAGGTGGCATGAACATGGACTTGGCATGTAGAGAGGTATGGTTTGCATTATTTTATTGAAAAAGGAAATGAGATTTTTTGTGTGCATGATTGAGAGAGAGAGGAGGCATCCACTTTTCTTGGGTTGAACTTGCTCATTCTCTTCACTTAATGGCTTGCTCTTTTTGTTTTCTAGACTTGCTTCTCTTCACTTCATCACTCTTACTCACTTGGAGAAAACACTTAGCCATTTCTTTAGTTGCTCATACCAAATGGTTTCCTCACCTCCTCTTGATCTTCTTGAGTTGCTCCTTGAGCATTTGTGTTGAGAGAAAATTTATAGTGACACATTCTTACACCTCCACTCTCCATTGCTAGCAACCTTGGAGCGTCGGTTGCCTCGCTTGGTGAGGCTGGAGCTTGCACCGTTTCCCTCAGGTGGATCATCGTAGATGGAGGAAGACCGGCAACCAAACTCGATCCGCAACCACTAGGAGCTTGGGATGAAGGTTGAAGACCGAAATACACGGATCAACTCGGTATAACCATTCCTAACTCTTTATATTGCTTACTAGTATAGGGTTTAGGGTAGATCAGGGTATCGAGTAATGGTAGCGCCAGTTTAGAAAATTTTTGTTTCGCATTTGACCACGGTTTGATGGCTGGGGCGCTGACGTAATCCAACAGCACGCCCGGTGGGACCTTTTCCTCTTTCCACTTCACTTCGTGTGTCGTTTTCGTGAACAAAATCGTGGTTCGCTGTGGTTGCCCTTGGATTTGATGTACTAAGATTTGGTGGCTTGTTCCTGTGCAGAAAAAGAGAATATCGATGACTTCCAGCTGCACAACTTGCAACAACAACTCTCGCTCTGCCCCAACTGGAGAAGTGACTTATTGGACCAACGCGGCCTTCATTTTTTCAATGCCGGTGGGGCAAGTAACTCAAGCTACTACCGGATTGTTCTTCGGGACCATGATTCCACCAACGAGTTTCAGCACCTCACCGCCGCAAGACGAAGCTCCCAAGAAGTCGATCTTCGATCGACTTGCAACCAAAACGGCCCCTCTCAACGGGTCATCCAAATCCGATGCCTCAGTCTTCAATAGGCTAAGCCGAAGCTCAGACGTCTCAGTCTTCGACAGGCTGAGCCAGAACCAAAATGGGCTCGCAAAGAGGCTCGTCATACCTGAAGGGGCTGCCCCAAAACGGATAGCGCTCCCAACTCCTCCTTCAGGTGAAATCGTCAAAAGTGCTTCCCCTACCAGAAGATTGGTCTTCGGAAGATTGGCCGTTCCTCCGCAAACCTTACCGAGGACATCAGCCTTCAATAGGCTAACACCAGCAATAGTCCTTCAACAAATCTAGGGACATGAAGAAGCTGCTTCCAAAACTGAGGCGGTCCCTTCTGGAAGACACGCTCGACTTCGTCACTGGCGCCGGGTGAGAAAAGCTACGGGAAACTCCCCCTCTGGACTTACTCCACCAGCTCCAATGGTGGAAGTTGATGCCGCTGTTCTAACCGTGAACAACTTTGATCTGCTTAGGAGGGTGCGAAAGAACTCTCCAACGGTGGTGCTAAAGAAATCTCCTCTTCCTGTAGAAACCACAGTGCAGGCAAATGCATAGCAGCCCCATCAGCGACATTCCTCATAAATTCACAGGGTCTGGTGGAAAGTCTAGGACTCTGTGATCAACAAAGATTACTCTCGTCGACCGAATAAATCGAAGGCTCGATAAGAGTATTAGTGTATATGCCCTACGGGCCATTATTGTATCATACTAGCTTGTATATTACTTAATGGAAGCTTGGGATATTCACAATTGTATTAACAGTCTTGCTCAACATAGTAGTATGCTACTTGGTTTATATCTATCTTAATATGTGTATATGTTTCTTTTAGCATATCGCGAATACATATTGATAGAGCCCTTAGGATCTTTCTTGACTACCAGCGTTGTGATGGAAGTCACACTAGTAGGATCTGGGTAGTCTACAAGCACATCCTTTTTCAGGTCCCTAGTCGTAGGATTATCGAGACAGGGCATCGATACTCCAGAGTAGGCTAGTGTATACGCTTCTCATCCCAGCAGGGGAGATGGTCTGTTCCACAGCCATTAGTACGTTGTACTGGAGATAGTATGCAGGTGCTTGTTGGGTTATGGGTACACCGGACAGGACTCGCAGGGAACTGTTGGTTGGTATTATACCCGTCGTCAGTTAACAGTTCCCAGGTGACATGAGTACAGCATAGTCCGTAGACCTGACACTGCTGCTTCGCCTCTAGTGTGTTCCTATTGTTCTTAGATTGCTACCCTACCACGGCTCAAAAGAGTTGTGCAAACAGGTAGCAGTTGGATGCAGTCCCGAAGCACTTGGAGGCAGTGGCAGTCAGATAGGATTCGTCTCTCCCGGTATTGGGAGTTGATATCGCGCTGTGTTTGGAGAGCCATTACGCAAAGTCCCTGGCCAGGGCAAACGAGATTTACTGGTAGGTTTTCTATTAGCTTCTCTAGGTGTAATGGGCTTCACTCCGACATGACTTATACAGCTTTTAGGGGACTGACGCTTGCCGCCCCCTAGGCCCGATATGCGATAATCTTAGATGAACAGACCGGACTGTATGGAGATTGTCACATCAGGCTCAGTAGGAGTTCGGATGGGTTTCCTCATCGGCCTTCTTATTGATATTTACCTAGGGACCGTTACGTACAGCTAGTACCGCTTGCGGCCTGTAGTTAAACCCACTGCCAGCGTAGTGTCGAGTCTTAAGAGTCCCACACAGAGAGTTTCCCTACTTCAGGCGAAACGATATAGAGGTCGAATGGTTTTAGGACAGGGTTCGGACATATACGTGTACTTGTGCACGTATGATGTTCGGACAGTTTATACTGGCGGGCTTTATTTAAGCTAGATTCTAGTATTGGATTATTGGATTTATACAGTCTCAGTATTTCTGTGTTTTTACGGATGGGAGGGGCATTCTTGTAATTAGTCGAGAAGCTTCTAGAAGAAAGGTGAGGTGGGGAGCTTAGGTGTAAAATGCATTATATGAATTCGTGACTCATGAGATGATTCATCCAAATGAGTTAATGAAGCATTTATTGCTTAATGACTCATGTGATGATTCATTGAATATATTAAATGAAGCATGGTTGAAATTATCATATATCTTTTATTTGATAATCTTTATGCTTCATAATATATATAGAAATGAGACATAATTCATTTCATTATCACATACACACTCTCTCTCCTCAAGCTCTCTCTCTTCAAGAACCTAACCCTAATCCTCTCATGTGTTGAAATCCCAAGGGTTAGCAAGACTAATAGATCCTTAATCCACTTCTATATCTTCTAGGTCACTTTGATTAGCAATCATAACCACCTAGTTACCTCAAGTGAGAGATTAAAGCTTGGAGAAGGAACTCTCGGGTGGATCTTCTATCACATCGAGGAGGCCGATAAGGAGGTGAACATCAGGAATAAGAAGGACTAGTATCTTGAGGTATAATCATCTATCATAGTAGTTTAGAACTTCTAGATAGTTGTTAGTTAGGGTTTAGCAAAGATCCGTAAAGTTAGTCGATGTTTACCTGAACAAAATGATTGTTTTACCTATTCCGCCTCCCCGCATCATATGGGGTGTCTAATGTCGACTTGCAGTGGTATCAGAGCCTAGCTAAACCATAACTAACATGTTAGCAAAGTCGTTAGAAATTCGATCGCAAAACGAACCCGGAAAAACATCATTTTCATATAGTTTCTGCCGTTTTTAAAACAGAGTCTAAAATTTTTTCAGGGACCCTTAAAAATATAAGCAGGGTTTTTTAAGAATTGTGAAGAAATTTGGGATCGTGACTCGACCATACCACTGCGGAACCGCCGCCGATCCAAGCGATCCGCCGCGGATCCACGGCCGGGTTGACTCCGAGTCAACCCAAATTTGCTCAGTTATTCTTCTTTGTTGATGTTGTGTTTTCTGGGATGTTTTGTTTCTGCTCAGGTTTTATGTGCACAGATAATTGTTTGGAGTAGATTCATTTGTGTTGCTTGATCGAAGTTCTAAGATATTTGGCTAACTTGATTATATCTGTGTTGTGTTTAATGTGTTTATAAACTTCCCCTAACTGCTAGTATGTCGGTTAGCAGGGGGTTGTACATTTCTGTAATGGTTTTTACTGGTTTGTGATTGTGAACTTGTTGGATTGTCGTGAATGGATAGCCGGGGATGTGAGACGAGTATTTCTTTCATTCAAATGTAAATTGTAATTTGTTGTAATATTCTTTTGCGGGGCACATCCGGGTTGAGGTTGTAGCCACCGTTGTATTATTTCATTTACTGTTTTCTGCTCCTACGATAGACCCAAGATGGGGTGCACAAACTACCGGGTACTTTGAAGTGTTTAGTGGCCTACTCATGTCGTTGAGGGAGACCGCTTCACTTCGGGTACTAGGCGGGTAGTTTGCCGTACCCGTAGGGGTCTAGGGTGGGGTTTTGGCTATTCATCGCGACTGTGTAATCCGTCTTTCTTTGCAGGCTCAAAAGGAATGCGGATTCGTAGAAAATCCAATATGTTCATCTGTGATCTGGAATGACTATTATTGCGTCTGACGAATGTATAATATCTATATATGATATCTAGTAGGCGTCACTTATGTTTTGCACCCGCGCTAGCCCAGCCCTTGCTCTGTCGTTAGTTAAGTAACCTAACAGGTGAATGACGGGGCCCAGTGGCGAATGCGGATGGCATAATAGGACGTTGTATTTTCATTGTTTTCTGCAATGATAGGTTAATTGATGGGACACATTATTTTAATGCAAAGAAAATAAACCAAAGTTGAATCGTTGGAACAGTTTAAAAGAAACCACTCGGTTATTTTAATACAGAAGATATTTTTTTAATTGCGGAGTTTAAACCACTCCTTTTAAAAGCTATCAGGTTCCTTCGATCATATCAAGTTCACTACGTTCACGGTTTCGCCAAAACCAGTCGTAGCCCTCCGTCATTTCATATGAATGGTCAGTAGTATTCAAGCTATGATTGTTTGGCCCTTAGTCAAGACATAGTGATTGGTAGCTGCTGGGGTGTTCACATGTAGCATAGATAGATGCGTTGATTTGGGACAGTCGTATTACTTTGTTGGCCCTTAGTCAAGTGTATATACGGGTGGGTTCAAATCAACCTGGATAATGACGGGTAGAACTTGACATGTGACTTATGATTTGTTGGCCCTTAGTCAAGGTCATAAGAGCATGGGGCAAAAATCCACATCGGAAGTTTCTAAAGAAACTGAAACTTGCTAGAGTTGCATACCATTTGGAGTGTGATGATTTTGGTAGGATTCCTTCAGCTTTATCACACGATGATATTTGGATCCCGATACTACTGTGAGTATATGCTACTCATCAGGAGATTCTTTCACTTAACGATCAATATTATAAACCAAGTAGGTGTCGAGAAAGGTGTCAGCGGGGCTACGCCCCCAGGGAAAAGAGGTTATTTAATTAAGGAACTTCACGAAAGCGTCGTAAAACCTCCCTCGAAGTACTGACACTTGCCTGGCTGAACGGTTAAGCAAGTATTATACGGTGAGATCAGTCCTGACTAATTCTTCTTTTATGGTTTGAGGAGGGATTCGAGAAATAGTGGGAGCCATCCAGTTTAAATAAACTAGAAACCAATCTAAACTTGCAACAGCATCATGCTAAAGTATTTTCTTCTCTCTCTCTTAACTGCAGCGACCTTGTGACCATGACTAGGTTACATCTAGATGACAAGTTGACTGAATCTGACTTTTATGAATGGCAAAGGTCTGTCCCGATGTCCATTGCCTATGACAAGCTGGACCACCCTATTACTACTCAAGTCCTTGCCGTCCCAGGTCCAGTTCCCACCGTCGCGGATATGAATATCCGTCAGACAAGGGAAAAGGACAGTGCGAGTGCCAAGTACCTCGTGTTGGCTTCAGTTGATGGTGTATAGCAGAAGCAGCACGAGAAGATGGACTTAGTTTCCATCTTCCTCCATAACAAAGATTTATATGGAGAGCAATCTCATACCGCAAGATATGAGACCTCGAACGAATTGCTTCAAACGAGGTTGGCTGTCGGGTCATCTGTAGGGGACGACGTCCTTACGATGACTAGCTATATTGATGAGCTCATGGACCTGGAGACCACATTGGGAAACAGGTCATATGATAACTTAATTCCACAGTCCATACCCTCTACTTACACCCTGAAAGAAACCAGGGAGACACTCGCTCTGCTTAATGGGGGACCTTCTTCTTCTACATCCAGGGCGAAAGCAAAGGGTGAAAAGAAGAAGACCTCCACAAAGCCGATATACGGTGTCAGTGAAGTAGAAGGAAAGGGAAGAGCAAAAGTTTCGGGACTTGGTGTAGGGAAGGAGGGATATTCCTATTGTTATGGGAACAGACATTGGCAGAAAGATTGCAGGGCTTTGGAAGCCAGTAGCCAGGATTCGAAGCATGTTGTGGCTTCGGCCTCGGGTGTGTTTGTTATTGAGAACTGTTTGTCAATTAACTCTACTTCCTGGGTACTACATACCGGAGCAGAATCTCATATCTGTAATTCATTACATGCTTGGAGAAACCGTAGAGTTATTAGGGTAGGCGATTTGTCTTTCAGAGTTGCAAACGGAATGAGCGTGGACGCTGAATCCGTGGAAGAATATCGCCTAGGTTTGACAAGTGGGCAGATATTGATTCTACGTAACTGTTTGTATGTACCTAGTTTGACTTGTAATATCATATTAGTGTCCTCACTTTCGAGAGAGGGATATGATTTTACATTCGTAAGCGATGTAGTAAACATCCACCTAAATCAAGTTCTGATTGGGTCCGGTACATTAGATGACGGTATATACGTATTAAATCAAGCTCAAGTTTTCAATGTCCAGAACACACTTAAAAGAAAGTCTCCAGAAATAAATCAGGCTTTCTTATGGCATTGTAGACTAGCTCACATCAATGTAACACGGTTGACAAAGTTACATAGAGAAGGATATTTGAATCCGTTCGAATATCAATCTTATGCTACTTGTGAATCTTGTCTCATGGGAAAGATGACAAAGACTCCGTTTACTGGACACAGAGTAAGAGCGAGCGAGCTCTTGGGACTCGTACATAGTGACGTGTGCGGTCCAATATCTACAGATGCAAGAGGTGGTTATTCCTACTTCATTACTTTTACGGATAATTTCTCTAGGTATGGACATATCTTCTTGATGAAGCATAAATCCGAGGCCTTTGAGAAATTCCGAGAATACAAGAATGAAGTGGAAAAATAGACAGGCAAAAGTATCAAGACACTGAGATCTGATCGAGGTGGTGAATACTTAAGTGTCGAGTTCCTGGGATACTTAAAAGAGAATGGAATTCTCTCTCAGCTTACTCCTCCATACACACCACAATACAATGGTGTATCGGAAAGGCGGAATCGAACCCTATTGGATATGGTTCGTTCCATGATGAGTAAGGCTGAGTTACCGCAATCTTTCTGGGGTTATGCACTAGAATCAGCTGCATATCTTTTGAACCAGGTTCCAACCAAGACTGTGCCTACCACACCATATCAGATGTGGAGTGGGAAGAAACCCTGTCTTAAACACTTTAGGACATGGGGATGTCCAGCTTTTATTAAAAAGTAGCATGCGGACAAGCTCGAGGCACGCTCAGTACAGTGTAAGTTTGTAGGATATCCAAAGAACTCCAAGGGGTATTATTTCTATTACACAGTGGAACAAAAGGTTTTTGTTTCTCGTCATGCCCACTTCTTGGAAGCTGAATTTTTAGAAAATCAGAAGAGTGGGAGCGCAATAGAACTGGAAGAAATTCCAGAACCATAAGCTGCTACTGAAAGTTTGGTAGAACCAGTAGTTCCAGAAGAACAGGACATTCCCGCACCCCTCCGCAGGAGTAGTAGGCCGTCTCATCCGCCTGAGAGATACTACAGTTTTCTCATAGACGGGGATAGAGAGGATTGCGTCATTGATAATGATGAACCTAGTAGCTTCCAGTAAGCCATCCAGAGCGGCGACTCGGTAAGATGGCTGGATGCAATGTGGACCGAAATGGAGTCCATGTACACCAACAAAGTATGGACTTTGGACTTTGCTCCAGATGGGGTAAAACTCATAGAATGCAAGTGGATCTTTAAGAAAAAGATTGGTGTAGATGGACAGGTGGAAACCTATAAGGCTAGACTTGTTGCAAAGGGTTTTCGTCAAAGACCTGGTTTGGACTATGACGAAACTTTTTCTCCAGTGGCTATGCTCAAATCCATTCGGATCCTTCTTGCCATTGCCGCCTTCCATGATTATGAGATCTGGCAGATGGACGTAAAGATGGCTTTTCTAAATTGTAATTTAGAAGAATGCGTCTATATGGTTCAGCCAGAAGGTTTCAATCAGAGTAGGAGCAGCGGGAAAGTGTGCAAGTTGCTTAAGTCCATTTATGGACTAAAGCAGGCATCACGGAGTTGGAACATCTGTTTTGATGAAATGGTCAAAGAATATGACTTTATCAAAAATCCAGATGAACCATGTATATATAGTAAAATTGTAGCACGAACTGTCGTATTCCTCGTCTTGTACGTGGTTGACATTCTATTGATAGGAAATGACATTCTTATGCTACAATCTGTCAAAGGATTCTTGTCACACAAGTTCTCCATGAAAGACCTGGGTGATGCCTCTTACATTCTGGGGATCCAGATCTATCGTGATAGATCTAAGAGGATGTTGGGATTTTCACAGTCCAGGTATATCAACACTATACTGAAAAGATTTAGTATGGAAGATTCTAAGCGCGGTAATTTACCAGCTTGTCACGGAATCACCCTCTCCAAAGAGATGTCTCCCAAGACTGATTTGGAAAGGGATCGCATGTCAGTTATACCCAACGCTTCTGCAGTAGGTTCTATAATGTATGCGATGTTGTGCACCAGACCAGATGTAGCTTACGCACTGAGCGTGGAAAGCCGGTATCAGTCAGACCTAGAGGAGAAGCACTGGATAACAGTAAAGAACATTCTCAAGTACCTGAGAAGGACTAAGGATATGTTCTTGGTTTACGGTGGAAAAGACCTCCAGATCGAGGTTTTTGCCGACTCCAGCTTCCAGAGTGACAAGGATGACTCCAAGTCCATGTCAGGTTATGTCTTTACCCTCAATGGAGGGGCGGTATGCTGGAAGAGTTCCAAGCAGGACACCGTTGCTGACTCGACGATGGAAGCGGAGTATATAGCTACTTGCGATGCCGCAAAAGAAGCAGTCTGGATGAAGAAGTTCCTAACAGAACTTCAGGTGGTTCCTACCATTGCTGATCCAATACCGCTGTATTGTGACAACAACTGCGCTATAGCTTTAACGAAGGAACCCAGGTCCCATCAGAAGTCCAGACACATCTTGAGGCGGTATCACCTGATTAGGGAGATTATTGATCGCCAGGAGATCGAGGTCCGGAGAGTTGCTACAGAGGAGAACACTGCAGATCCATTCATAAAGGCCTTACCTCATACACAGTTCGAGAGGCTATTCGAGATAATAGGTCTTCGATATGCCAGTATATGGCCCTAGTGCAAGTGGGAGATTGTTAGTGTATATGCCCTAGGGGCCATTATTGTATCATACTATCTTGTATATTACTTAATGGAAGCTTGGGATATTCACAGTTGTATTAACAGTCTTGCTCAATATAGTAGTATGCTACTTGGTTTATATTTATCTTAATATGTGTATATGTTTCTTTTAGCATATCGTGAATATATATTGATAGAGCCCTTAGGATCTTTCTTGACTACCAGTGTTGTGATGGAAGTCACACTAGTAGGAGCTGGGTAGTCTACAAGCACATCCTTTTTCAGGTCCCTAGTCGTAGGATTATCGAGACAGGGCATCGATACTCCAAAGTAGGCTAGTGTATACGCTTCTCATCCCAGCAGGGGAGATGGTCTGTTCCACAGCCATTAGTACGTTGTACTGGAGATAGTATGCAGGTGCTCGTTGGGTTACGGGTACACCGGACAGGACTCGCAGGGAACTGTTGGTTGGTATTATACCCGTCGTCAGTTAACAGTTCCCAGGTGACATGAGTACAGCATAGTCCGTAGACTTGACACTGCTGCTTCGCCTCGAGTGTATTCCCACTGTTCTTAGATTGCTACCCTACCACGGCTCAAAGGAGTCGTGCAAACAGGTAGCAGTTGGGTGCAGTCCCGAAGCACTTGGAGGTAGTGGCAGTTAGATAGGATTCGTCTCTCCCGGTATTGGGAGTTGATATCGCGCTGTGTTTGGAGAGCCATTACGCAAAGTCCCTGGCCAGGGCAAACGAGATTTACTGGTAGGTTTTCCAGTAGCTTCTCTAGGTGTAATGGGCTTCACTCCGACACGACTTATACAGCTTTTAGGAGACTGACGCTTGCCGTCCCCCTAAGCCCGATATGCGATAGTCTTAGACGAACAGACCGGACTGTACGGAGATTGTCACATCAGGCTCAGTAGGAGTTCAGATGGGTTCCTCATCGGCCTTCTTATCGACATCTACCTGGGGACCGTTACGTATAGCTAGTACCGCTTACGGCATGTGGTTAAACCCACTGCCAGCGTAGTGTCGAGTCTTTAGAGTCCCACACAAAGGGTTTTCCTGCTTCAGGAGAAATGATATAGAGGTCGTATGGTTTTACGACAGGGTTCGGACATATACGTGTACTTGTGCACGTATGATGTTCGGACAGTTTATGCTGGCGGGCTTTAGTTTAAACCAGATTCTAGTATTGGATTATTGGATTTATACAGTCTCAGTATTTCCGTGTTTTTACGGATGGGAGGGGCATTCTCGTAATTAGTCGAGAAGCTTCTAGAAGAAAGGTGAGGTGGAGAGCTTAGGTGTAAAATGCATTAAATGAATTAGTGACTCATGAGATGATTCATCCAAATGAGTTAATGAAGCATTTATTGCTTAATGACTCATGTGATGATTCATTGAATGTATTAAATGAAGCATGGTTGTAATTATCATATATCTTTTATTTGATAATCTTTATGCTTCATAATATATATAGAAATGAGACATAATTCATTTCATTATCACATATACACACTCTCTCCTCAAGCTCTCTCTCTTCAAGAACCTAACCCTAATCCTCTCATGTGTTGAGATCCAAACGGTTAGCAAGACTAATAGATCCTTAATCCACTTCTATATCTTCTAGGTCACTTTGATTAGCAATCATAGCCACCTAGTTACCTCAAGTAATAGGTTAAAGTTTGGAGAAGGAACTCTCGGGTGGATCTTCTATCACATCGAGGAGGCCGATGAGGAGGTGAACAACAAGAACAAGAAGGACTAGTATCTTGAGGTATAATCATCTATCATAGTAGTTTAGAACTTCTAGATAGTTGTTAGTTAGGGTTTAGCAAAGATCCGTAAAGTTAGTCGATATTAACTTGAACAAAATGATTGTTTTAGCTATTCCGCCTCCCCGCATCATGTAGGGTATCTAACGTCGACTTACAAAGAGGAAGACCACTCCTCCATCATACAACGAGGGGCTTCTTCTATATAGGTGCCTGTCATAATGTCTCCTTCAACTTTGACCTCCCACAAAAGGACGAGGTCGGAGAAAATCCCACCGCCTGTGGCAAACTCCAAAGGCGATGGCTCCAAACTCCCCAAGTCTGGGGTCATGATCATGTATACAGTCTACATGGCTTCCGGGAAAGAGGAAAGTCATCTTTTATGGCTCATTGACCGCAAACTCGGCCATTAACAAAAGTTCAGGAATAACAACAAAAGCTCCAAGAAATACTAACCAAAATGGCAGCACTCACCGGACAGAAAGAAAATCCGGAACCATCATCTGAACAGCGCTAAGAGCAGGAGACCGATACAGAGTTCCTGTGAAGGGTGCTTGAAAGAAAAGATAAGGAAGCCGCTGAGCAGGCTGCCAACATAAAGCAGATGGCTCTTTTGTTCCAGGACATGGTTGGAATGATGATCCAGGCAGAACCTCTAGCCGAGGATCCGCTGATAATCATCGAGGATGACAGAGGGGAAACATCAAAACCTCTTCCGGCTTTATCAACAGCTAAAGAGGAAACGATCTCCAAGGCTGCTCTTGATGACCATATAGCTCAACAAATACGAGCTCATCAGGCTAGTTAAGCAGCTGGCCAAATAGTCAGAACTGGACGACCGTATCCAGGCTGGTGTGACCAAATCAAATACCTGCCGGGATATACGATCCCCAAGTTCCATGTGTACAAGGGGACAGGAAACCCACACCAACACATCGCTTAGTTCAGATCTTTGTGCGACAACGCTTGAGGCAACGACAAACTGTTGCTTCACCAGTTTGTTGGCAGCTTGTCAGAAATGGCTTTTGAATAGTACTCGGAGCTCCTAAATGACTCCGTGAGAACATTCACAGAAATGGAATTGTTGTTCACATAGCAGTTCGCCAGCGGAAGCGACCGCACCCGATCACGACTTTAATCAATGCTAGGGTAAAGCCGGAAGAAACCTGGGTCCAATATGCTATCCGATGGCGGAACCTGTGGTCAAAGTGCGAACAACGCATCGAAAAATCCCCCGCCGTGGGCATGTTCATCGGGACCCTAGATCTGCAAACAATTGTGTCCCAGTTCAAGATGTTCTTCAAGCCGACGACCTTCCATGCTCTGATTGATAAACTGGCCCAAATGGACCTGATGGGTCACGAACCTTCCACCTCAAGTAAGACCCTCGAAATGCTAAGGGTAAAGGGAAAGCGGCTTTCATCGCCAACACTCAACAACAACTGAGCGACCAAAAACCGACGGTTCGCCAAAACAATGCACGTCCACGCCTATCCTTGGAAGAAAGGCTAGGATGTGTTGTTATATGTATACCCTAGAGGCCATTATTATACATGTGATGTATATTATAGTGGATGCTTGGACATATATAGGGATGACTTTCTTACTCGACATGATAGTATGCTATCTGGTTGCTCTTTATCTTAACATGTACACTTATTGTCTCTCTATTACCTGTTGATAAAGCCCTTAGGATGAGTACTTGACTACCAAGATTATGATGCAGATCATACTAGTGGGGCAGAGGTAGTCGGTAAGTACATCCTTCAAATGTTCCTAGTCGTGGGAGTATCGAGATGGGGCATTGATATTACTGAGTAGACTAGCGTATACGCTTCTCGACCCATATGATGGACGATGGATGATCCCATATCCATTGGTATTTGACATCAGAGATGGTATATGGGTGCTCAGTGGAGACTGGGTACACTGGACGGACTCGCCGAGAACTCCTACATGGTATTATACTTATTGTCAGATAGCAGTTCTCTTGTGACACTGGTACAGGTTAGTCTGTCAACCCAAGATCGTCATAGAGTTTTGTGTGATTCCTACTGTGCTTTGATTTCCATCTTACCACGTTCAAGAGATCGTGCAAAACTGTGGTTTTTGGGTACAGTCCCGAGTCACATGGAGGCAATGAGCGATAAGAGGGGATTTCGTCTCTCCCGATATTGGGGGTTGATGTTGCGCTATACTTGATTGGCCATAACAGGAAACACCTGGCCAGGATTGCTGAGATCTATTGATAAAGGTTATCAGTAGTTTCTCAAACCGTTATGAGCCTCACATCAGAATGATTTATCAGGCTATTGGGGTCTGACGTTTACCACCCCCAGGCTGAGATATGCGACATATCAGACGAAGAGACCGGACTGTATGGTAGTATTACTTATTAGATTCACAGGAGTATGTGCAGGCTTGCTTGTTGATTTTCTGATCGCTCAATACCCGGGTGGCAGTTACGTTTAGCAGACCGCTTGCGGCTTGTGGGTGACTGATATGATCACCACCTACTGCCGGCGTATTGACGAGTCTTTAGAGTCCTACACAGAGGTTTCCTGGTTCAAGCGAAATGAAGTAGGAGCACATATATGATATGTGCGGGACCGAGATTAATACGTGTGTGTGATACCGTATTCTATTCTTGCGATATGTGTTATCGGTCGGTTATATGTGATATAGCCGGGCTGTCGAATCAAGTGTTGATTCGATAAGTTAATACATTTGATATTAGTCGGTTGTATGTGATATAGCCGGATTATTAAATCAAGTGTTGATTTAATAATTTAATGTATAATTGTATATTTGATATATTAACTTACATTAACTAATATTAGCTCACTCAAGATTTCTTTTTCTCACTAGTGTACACTTAGTATATATGTGATATATATTAATATACATCTTTTGTGTCATGCTTGATGCCACATACTACATAGGTGTATGAGACTCACACCATGCTTATAATAATGTAAGGTTTTGTTTATTTAAAGTAAATAAAATTAGTTGGAAATTAGTCACATGGTTGAAACTTGTAGGAGCTTGTGGAACCATTGACCTAGTCCACTAATTTTGTTTTACTTGAAGATATTTATTAACCTAACCATTATTGTTTAGCCATGGTTTAGTCTCTACATGAGTTAATATATGATATTAACACACCCATGGTTGCTATTCAACACTTAGACTTTTTCCATGGTTCCTTTTCTTCATCTCCTTCCTCAAGCTCTCTAGCTTTTTGGGAGGTGAAGAAAATGAGTGAGAAAAATATTTCTAAAGTGAGCAAAATTCCTACTTCATCATTCTCTACTAGATTAGTCATTTAGTTTAGGGTGTTTGCTTCACTAATTCCATATTAGTGAAGAGATAGCTTAAGTTGGTGTCTCCTCGACGTAGATCATCTTTGGCTCGAAGACTTCAAGTAAGCTTGTTCCTTTCATCTTGTGGAGCTTTTCTAGAGTCCAGGAGTTCACTGCTTGGAGTTAAGGGACTACTACACGGAGCTATTAAAGTGAAGGACCGGTCTACAAAGGTTGTATTACTTGTTCACTTAGATATAAAGATGTTTACATTCTTGTTTCGTTTAATTCTCTAGTTAAGATTCTAGGCTAGGGTTCTTTAGCACGCCAAATTTTTGAAAATGGCATGGTCAATGCCTCCCGAAACCCAGTGGCC
Organism: Agapanthus africanus; assembly: GCA_030015575.1. Classification (NCBI taxonomy): domain Eukaryota; kingdom Viridiplantae; phylum Streptophyta; class Magnoliopsida; order Asparagales; family Amaryllidaceae; genus Agapanthus; species Agapanthus africanus. The sequence continues at coordinate 408,887,247 of CM057338.1, forward strand.
GCCCTAGGGAACCTTGCAGTGGTAACAGAGCCATGCTAGAGAATTAGACGATATTTATAGAATTACGAAACCGAAACAACTCCGAAACACCTGAAACAATAATCTAGTTTCTGTCGAAATTTTCAGAGTGTCTAAATTTTTTATTTTCAGAGTGTCTAAATTTTTTTTAAGTAGTTGCAGAATGTTACATGAGATGTTACATGAACACCACAGGAAAACGAACCCCTCTCGCCAGATTTTGGCCGGCCATATCATGATAAAAATCGGCCCCACCGATTTTTAATTGCATTCTGGGTTCGTTTTTTCGTGGTGTTCCAGTCTCCGGGTTTTGGTGTTTCAGGTGTTGCTTGTTTTTGCTAAGATTGCATATGATGTTATCTTTCTGTAAAGGCAATTCGGAGTGTTTCGTAGTCGTAATTCTAACATTATTTTGGGTTATTTTAGACGACGTTAAAATGTTCAAACGGATATCAATAACCCATTTTCTCTCGCTGGAAATTTTTCAAGAGTTGGATTTTTCCGTGTTTAAAATCTTCAGAAAATTGTGCAGGTGTTTTCTATGGACCCTCTAGAAGAACGAAACCCTAACTCGATTCTGTGACCGTCGGAACCGCCACCAAACCCTAGGGCTTGTGGTAGTTCCGCGGCGCCATTGGTGAGGCAAGGGTTGACCTTTCTACGGTTGGTCCATAGGTGCTGTGGCATGTTCTGGGTGTTTTTTAAACTGTGCTCAAGTGTTGAGTTCTTTGGGAAATTTTGGGTGTTTGTTGATTTGATCGAAAAGTTTAACATCGTCTAGCTATCTGTGATTGTGATACAATATTTGGAATCCACAATATTTAGTTTTATGAAAACTAATTTGAATTTTATAAATCTAGCAATTTAGTCTCATTTGATCGGTTGCCACGGGATTTTGATGTGGATCGAAAGTCCGCCACAATTACGTAGTGTACGCGGATATTCGCCGGGTAACCTTACCAGATAACCATGCCCCATAGCCCCGACCAAGTGACTGTAGGAGAACCCCGTTGCTAAAAGCATCCGTTCGGGTACTCACGGCTGTGGTGTTCCGCCATAGTGCACTTCGTCGACGGCATCGGGGGTGCGGCCGTCTACTAAAGTTTCCGACGAGTATTCAATCAGGATGTCGGCAATCTTGTTGAATTGCCCGACTTGTTATTGGAAAGTTTTTTTTCAATAACGAGAATAAAATGCTGGGTTTATAATTGTTAGGCATGAAATTCGGAATATGAGATATTCCGGGCTTATGATGTCTAAGGAATTCATTTTGTTAGGCATGAAATCCAAAGTATGTGATACATTGGGTTTATGATATCTAAGGTGGTTGCGGATTCCAATTGTTGTAGTTTTTCATTTTCTTTTCTGCGACCGTAAGTGTAATATGTGGTGTATTGTCGATTTCGTTGCTATATGTCAACGACAATTAGGATACGCATATTTACTTACGTTGATGATATGTGATGCTATGTGTTGCTGTGATATGTTATATTGGATCGTCGTGTTTTGAATAGCATGCTTTTTTTTATGTGAGATGAGAGTTTCTCATTTTCATTCATGTAAAAACGTGTATGTAATATTCTTTAATTGGGGCACTTCCGGGTTGAGGATGATGTCACCATTAATGTATATTATTTACTTTTCCGCATTAAGATAGTCCCAAGGTGGGGAGCACAAGTAACCGGGTTCTAGGGTCTAGTGGGAGACCATCTCGAGGAGTCAAGACCGGGTCTCCTAACTCTAGAATTGGTAGGGTTACTTGCCGCTCTCATAGGGGTCTAGGGATGTGGGTTTGGCTATTCATCGCGATCGTGGAATCCGTATTTTTTATTGGCTTAATTTAAAACACGGAATTCCTAGTATATCCAATATTTCATATGTGTTCTTCTGTTGCTGATATTCTGTGATGTGATCACTTTATATGATAAGACGGATGCTTATACTATATATATGATATTTAATAAATATTGCTGCTTTTGTTTCTTCTGAGATGCTTAGGAAGCATAAATGATTGGAATTTATTAATGAGATTAATGAAAAGAAAAGAAACATAAAATTTTGCAGAATCTTGTTTTAAAAAAACTGGTAGCTCTATTTCTTGCTTTGCATAGCGGTATTCCTTGCAGAATATCCAACACCTTATTCGATAAGGAAAGAGCCGAGATCCCTTCACCGGGAGTGACCTCTTTAGCGAAACTGGCAGATGCTACAATCCACTTGGTTTTGTTTTTGATTGCTTTTTTAGTTCATGCTTTACATAGTGGTATTTGTGAAATATCCAGCACCTCATTCGATGATGAAAGAGCCAAGACCCCTTCACCGGGAGTGACCTTTTTAGCGAAACTAGCAAAAGCTTAAAAAATACTCCTTTTCAAATCACTCGTTTCTACAATGATATCAAATTCATTACGCAAAAGGTTTTCTTAAAAACCTGTTGTAACCCTCTGTCATTTTAGGAAGTAGAGTACTTAGTATTCGTGCTACGTTTGTTGACCATAGTTAAGGCGCAGTGTGAGGTAGCTAAGTGATGTCTTCCTACACAGCATATGATGCGATTAATTAGGACAGTCATGTGACTTTGTTGACCATAATTAAGGGTCATGTGGGTGGGTCTAATTAGTCACGAAATAACGGGTAGAACTTGACTAGTGCTTATGATTTGTTGACAATAGTTAAGGTCATAAGTCACTAGGGGTAAAATATTATCGGGAATTTCAAGTGTTGAAATTTGCAATGAGATTGCATACCTTCTATGAGATAGTTGGATCTCGATACCTACTGCGAGTAAGAGTTACTCCTGAGAGAGTTTTGCACATTACAATTAGCCGATCAAATAGGTGTCTAGAAAGGTGTTAACGGGATTACGCCCCTGGGAAAATGAGATTTATTTTAATTAGGTCCATGCGAAAGCACGGGGAATCTCCCTCAAAGTACCGACACTGGCCTGGCCGAAAGATTGGCGAATTTATAGGGTGTAATTAATCCCGGCTAGTCTTACCTTTTAGGGTTTGAAGGAAGATTTGATAAAAACAGTGGGAGCCATCCTGATTAGATAAAATAATAACCAATCTGATCTTGTAAGAGCATACGCTGAGTGTTTTCTTCTCTCTCTCTCCTGGTAGCGACCATGTCATACCTTAATCAAGATAATAATATGGAAGTATTGACTGAACCTGCTTATTATACTAAACTGGGGAACGTTGGTTCCGCTCTATCTTATAATTGTTATATGTCCGAGCAGGAAATAGGGGAATATCCGTATTTTTATGTGACCCAAACGAGGAATGAGCATGTTGATGCATATTCTTCGGGTGTGTTCGTTACCGAGAACTGTTTCTCAATATCCTCTACGTCTTAGGTATGAGATACCGGATCAGGATCTCACATATGTAAGAGTTACATGGGCTATAGAAAGGTAGAGAACTGGGATTGGATGATATATCTCTAAGTGTTAGAGAATGGTGCAATTGTTGCAGCCAAATCAGTTGGCAAATATCACCTTATATTACCAAGTGGTAAATACATTGATTCTGAACAAATATTATCAGATATCGAATCTGATATACAACATTACATCATTTTCTTTATTAAGTTAAAGAAGGATATAATTTTGTATTATAGGATAATGTTGTGAACATTTTCCTTAATCAAGAGTTAATTGGATCAGGCACGTTATGTAATGGCATATGTTCTAAATCAAATCACAATTCAAAGTATATAGAACACACACAAGAAGAGTAGTTCAGAAATGAACGAATCCTTCTTGTAGCATTATAGACTAGGTTATATCAATACGACATGAGCAGCTAAATTACATAAGAATGAATATTTGAATTTGTTCAAATTTTCGTCTTATGAAACTTGTCAGTCTTGTCTCAAAGGTAAAATGATCGAAACTCCATTTACTGGAAACGGAGAAAGAGTTGCTGAACGCTTGGGACAGATACATGATGATGTATATGGTCCTATGTCTACACATGCCAGGGATGGTTCTTTGTACTTTATTACATTCATCGATGATCTCTCAAGATTCGGACATATGTTCCTGTTGAAACACAAGTCTGAAACTTTTGAGAAATTCAAGGAATATAAGCTTGAAGTAGAGAACCAAATGGATAAAAGTATTAAAGTCCTTCGATGTGATCGAGGAGGAGAATACTTGGGCATGGAGTTCCAGGATTATTTAAAAGAGAATAAGATTCTCTCTCAGCTTACTCCTCCGTATACACCACAGCACAACGGTGTATCGGGACGGAGGTATCGTGCCCTATGAGATATGGTGCGCTCTATGATGAGTACTGTTGAGTTGCCTGTTTCCCTTTGGAGTTATGCACTTGAGAAGTCACATACCTATTGAATGGGGTTCCAACCAAATCAGTGCCTACCATTCCATATGAGATATGTAATGGGAAGAGACCATCTCTTAAACGAGTTAAGATATGGGGTTGTCCGGCCTATGTTGAAAAGAAAAATCCGGACAAGCTCGAGGTAAGGTCAGTTCTGTAAGTTTGTTGGATATCCCAAACATTTGCGAGGGAATATCTTCTACCACACTGATGAGCAAAAGGTGTTTTGTTTCTCAGCATGCCACCTATTTAGAAAAGTAATTTCTTGTGAAGAAATTTGTGGTCATGAGATAGAACTGGAAGGAGTTCCAGCTGGACAAACTAACAGCTGATGATTTGGTGAAACCAAAGGATTCAGTAGTCTCCGAGGAAGCTCAGCCTCTCCGCGAATCTTGTAGGGTTCCTCATCCACCTAAGAGATACTACGGTTTTCTCGGTGACGGTGGGAACGAGGATTGCATCATGGTAGATGATGACTCAACTAGGTTCTGGAAGGCCATCACGAGTGGGGACTCTGTGAAGTGGCTGGATGCTATGCAATCAAAGATGGAATCCATGTACACCAACAAAGTATGACTTTGATTGTTGCACCTGAAGGGGTAAAACCCATCAGGAGCAAGTGGATCTTGAGAAGATTCTTAGTGTAAATGGAAAAGTTGAGACTTTCAAAGCTATGCTTAAGTCCATCAGAATTAAAGCAAGTATCGCGGAGTTGGAACATCTATTTTGATGCGGTAGTCAAAGTGTTTGACTTCATCAAAAAGGTAGATGAACCTTGTATATACAAGAAGGTTGTAGAGAGTAAGGTTGTCCTCCACGTATTGTACGCAGATGACATATTCTTGATAGGAAATGGCTTCCTATGCTACACTAGGTCAAGCTCTTCTTATCATGAGGATTCTCCAAGAAGATCTGGATGATACCTACTATATCTTGTGGATTATGATCTATGGTGATGGATCTAAGTGGATGTTGGGAGTGTCCCAAATCCAGGTACACAACACCATACTAAAGGGGTTTAGTATGGAGGATTCTAAGCATGGTGGTTCGCCCACTTACTCATGAATCACTCTCTCCAAAAAGATGCCTTCCAAGACTGATTTGGAGAGAGATCGCGTGCAAGAGATACCCTATGCTTCGGTAGTAGGCTCTATCATGTATGCGATGTTATGTACCAGACCAGATGTAGCTAACTCACTAAGAGCAGTGATCAGGAATCAATCGGATCTTAGGAGAATCACTGGACAGCTGTGAAGGACATTCTTAAGTACTTGAGAAGCACTGAAAAAATGTTCTTGGTGTTTGGTAACGGGGAACTCCACTGGGAGTCCTTTACCAATTCGAGCTTCCAGAGTGATAAGGACGACTGAAAGTTAGTCTCAGGCTTTGTCTATACCCTCTATGGAGGGACGGTATGTTAGAAGAGTTCCAAGCTATATACCATGGCAATCTAGACGATAAAGACTGAATACATCGCTACCAACGATGCTACTAAAGTGGATGTTTGGATAATTCTTGTTCATGAGATGAACATGGTTCCTACCATTGAGCGTCCAATAACTGTTATTGTGACAACAATGGAGTTGTGGTTTTGGCCTAGGAACACCGGTCCCATCAGCGATCCAGACATATTCTGAGGCAAGTATCACCTGATCAGGGAGATGGTTGATCTCCAGGGGATCGAGGTAAGGAGCGTTGACGTGAGGGATAACATGGCGGATCCACTCACAGAGGCCTTTCCCTAGAGAGACTTTTATGGGGCGTTGAGTATGAGATATTACAACAAATGGCCTTAGTGCAAGTGGGAGATTGTTAGTTATATGTATGCCCTAGAGGCCATTATTATACATGTGATGTATATTATAGTGGATGCTTGGACATATATAGGGAGGACTTTCTTGCTCGACATGATAGTATGCAATCTGGTTGCTCTTTATCTTAACATGTACACTTATTGTCTCTCTATTACATATCGATAAATCCCTTAGGATGAGTACTTGACTACCAGAATTATGATGCATATCATACTAGTGGGGCAGAGGTAGTCGGTAAGTACATCCTTCAAATGTTCCTAGTTGTGGGAGTATCGAGACGGGGCATTGATATTCCAGATTAGACTAGCATATACGCTTCTCGAACTATATGATGGGCGATGGATGATCCCATATCCATTGGTGTTTGACATCAGAGATGGTATACGGGTGCTCAGTGGAGAATGGGTACACGAGACAAACTCGCCGAGAACTCCTAGATGGTATTATACCTATCGTCAGATAGCAGTTCTCTGGTGACACTGGTACAGGTTAGTCTGTCGACCCGAGATCGTCATAGAGTCTTGTGTGATTCCCACTGTGCTTTGATTTCCACTTTGCCACATTCAAGAGATCATGCAAAGCGGTGTTTTTGGGTACAGTCCCGAGTCACATGGAGGCAATGAGCGATAGGAGGGGATTTCGTCTCTCCCGATAATGGGGGCTGATGTTGCGCTATGCTTGATTGGCCATAACAGGAAACACCTGGCAATGATTGCTGAGATATATTGATAAAGGTTATCAGTAGTTTCTCGAACCGTTATGAGCTTCACTTCGAAAACTTTGATAAAGGTTATCAGTAGTTGCTGAGATCTATTGATAAAGGTCATCTTCAGCCTTGAAGACTTCAAGCAAGCTTGTTCCTTTCATCTTGTGGAGCCTTTATAGAGTCCGGGAGTACACTACTTGGAGCGAAGGGACTACTACACGGAGCTATTGAAGTGAAGGACCGGTCTACAAAGGTTGTATTCCTTGTTCACTTAGATATAAAGATGTTTACATTCTTGTTTCGTCTAATTCTCTAGTTAAGATTCTAGGCTAGGGTTCTTAAGCGCGCCAAATTTTTGAAAACGGCATGGTCGATGCCTCCCGAAACCCAGTAGCCGCCCTAGGGAACCCTCCAGGATGCGCTTACTCGTTCCCCCACGATAAGACGAGGAGACTATTTGGGTTGGCAATGTGTAACAAACTCATCACATTGTCAGATCCACGGCGTCCACCGCAACCCGGCGACGTCAACAACCCCAACTACCGCTTCTATCACAGAATGGTGAGCCACCCAATTGAGAATTGCTACGTCTTCCAGAACTGGGTCGAGAATCAGTATCAATAGGAGAAGTTTGCACTTTCTGAGAACTAGAGAGTGTACCCGCCACAAAAGCACACTCCCAAAAAGATGGATGCACCGGGGGCATCATGCTCGCTCGTGGAAGAAACTCCATGGGAAATTGTTCTTTCAGCAAAGACTAAAAGAATGCTGAAAGATCTACATGCATGTCCGACAGCCAAGTGGAATAGCCCACTTGAACCTGAAATTATCGAAGAGATGCTGAAACCACGTCCCATACCGAAAGTTGTTGACAAATGGCAAAATCCCAAAGTAAAGCCTTCAAAGTTTTTGAAGAAAAAGAAGAAGACCAAGAAGCCTGTGTAGCCTGCCGAGTATGATGACAAGAGCACAAATATACAAAAGTACATCGACGCGTTGGAGGAGTACAACCAGAAGGCACGGATACCGTTTACCCTCATTAGAAGAAACCGAAGACTATGTAGCAAGTTGCCACATGGTCTCCCATTCATTATTAAATGACGAAGAAACTCCCTCAGCGTCAGAAAACAACGCAGATGAACTGGGGGAAGAATCGGCGCTAAAATCCCCGGAACTGCCAGAAGACCCGATCGATAGGCTGTTAAACGAAGCCTTTCGAAAAAGAAAAGCCGACCGAGAACGCGAAACAGCCGTATACAAAAAGGCTAAGCGTCAGCGTCAGGATGAAGAAACCGCGGCAAGGATAAGCCGTAAAGTACTCCAACCAAACCGAAGCACCCCTGTCACAAATAAGAGTAGGATCAAGGCAGAGAAGCGGTTCACCAAAGCCCTGTCAATGGGAATGAAGCTGCCACCTCTGGTAGGAAACACTCCCTGGGTCATATGCCTTGACAGAGAGGATTCACATCCAAACTACTAGCTATATCATCAGAGGGTTACCTATCCCACCGAAGAATGTAGTGCCTTCAAGAAATGGTGGCAAGGATATGTTGCCCACCAAAAACACTTCAAGAGGATGAAGCGCGAAGCTCGTCGAAAGCAAAAGAGTGCAACAAACGCGCATGAAGAAACGACTGGCAACTTTCATATGGTTGATACCAGTTCAGAAAGGGATAAACCCTAAGTTCTTATTTTCGGGAGCGATTCTGAGGATGAAATAACCCTCAGCCCTCTCTTCAAGGACTCTGCCTCCGAAAAAGAAGAGGAGGAGAAGAACTGCGAGAACATTCAGCTGCGTAGCCGTACGCTGCTTGAGAAGAATCCCGGACCTACAAACAAAGGTTCGAGCAAAAGAGACAAAGGGAAAAAAAATCCCTGAGGAAATTGCCCTTGATGATGGAGTTGTCAAAGAGCTCGCAATCAGGGACCCGCCTAGAAAAAACAAGGTGGATTACAATGTCCTAGCACATCTAAGGAAAATACCCTCACAATTGAGAATATTGGATGCTCTCCTCTTGTATAAAGAGGCACGGGAGTCACTGATCAAGGCATTACAAGAGCTCGATCAGTTCCAAGTTTTCCTTGCAGAAGAGAAGATGAAGGACGAGCTGGCAGAGGTTCGCACAACTGGCATTACATTCAGTGATGATCTCCTCCTTGGTACATGCGAACATAACCGCCCATTATACATCACCGGTTACTGCCACGACATCAAGATAGAAAAAATCCTTGTCGACAACGGATCCTCCGTCAACCTTCTCAACGTGAAAGTGCTGAAGGAGATTTGCATGAATGTTCAGCACTTGGCTCGGGAAAAAATTACCATCTCTGGGTTTGATTCACAGTCGTCACGGACACTTGGGTCCGTAATTCTGACGTTACGCTTTGGCTTGCTCGTCACTGACATCAAATTTCACGTCATTGATGCCAAGACTTGCTATAACGCTTTGCTCGGCAGGCCCTGGCTACATGAGTACAACGTCATCCCTTCTACACAACATCAGTGTATGAAGTATTTAAAAAACAACTTGAAATACACCGTCACGGGGGAGCTAAACCCGTTCTCGGTAAACGAAGTCCGGAAAAATGAAGACGCAAAGTACTTCCTACTAGACTTTGAAGATACGGAAAGGTGTCATAAGCCGGAGGATAAACAGAAACCCGTCGCCACAATCCCGATCTTTGGGAGCGATACCGAGGAAGATGAAGAAATAGTCTACTCGGGGCAACCCCAAGACAACAAGCCCAGACTATCTACTCCCATTTTGGTCTTTGGCAGCGACTCTGAGGATGAGGCCAACGCAGTGTTCTCTATCCACCCGCCAGCAAAAACCATCGACGATGGTTCCTCCTCGGCATTATAAGGAATTTGTTGCGCTCGATACATACAGCGTACAGGAACTACAAACTTTCTACGTGCCTCCCATGCGAAGATGTGAAAAGGCGATCCTCTTTTACCAATTTACAGAGACCGGAGTAGAAAAAGAAGTCTGGCACGGTGCAAATTTTGCACTCGACAGGCTTCAACCAATCCGTCTGCCAAGATACTATGTGGAGGGATTGAAAAGGCTATTAAGATGCTATGGTGTACCCCTCGAACAAACTGTTCGGCAAGCCCAATTCTACAAAAAAATTTGGGAAATCCCTGGGACCCAGCGAAAAATGCCCAATGGGAAGATGGAGACAACCAGGCTCGGATACGTTTGATCCAGAAGACGGGAGCAGTTCCATAGCTGCTGCATCATAAACAGCTCCAAGGAAGAGGAAAATGCTCTTCCAAATAGATGTGACGTTGAAACAGAGCGAAATCCCGCTCTAAGAACGTTAAGTCCATCGCTCGAAGAACAAATAAACAAGCTAATAGAGGAGGCTTATCAAAGGAGTCGAGACAACCACAGCCGCGAAATGGTTATCTATGAAAAGCCAAGATGCAACGCCTTAATCAGCAGTCTGCGGAAAAGGAAGACCACAATGCCCTCCATCCCCAGCTCGCTTTATGTCCTCGCAAAAAAGAAAAATCCTGAAATAAAGGCAAAAACAGGACAAAGAGCGCAAAACATTCGAAAACAACGATGCGGATCCAAGAAGCCGTGCAATCGAGGAAAAGTTGATTGCAACCCATCCTTTATAAAGAAGATGGGTCAGGAATACTCTTTTCCCCAAGACAAGACGATGAAAATATTCAACCTTATCATGAAGCACCAAATGATGACACTTCCAGAGTTTTGGCACCCCGAACAAATAAACGAGGTCCATCACCAGGATTATTGCTCCTTTCATCGAGCAATAGGTCATCCCCTTGAAGACTGCTTCACTTTCAAAGACTGGGTCGAAGACCAGTATCAACAAGGTAAGTTCGCTTTATCCGACAGCTGGAGGGTAACCACACCGCAAAAGCATGAGCCAAAGAGAACCTATACCGCGAGGATAGGACCAGCTCAACATGAAATATGGAAGCGAACCCGTACCTGCCATGTGATAACACTCTCAAAGGAGGGAGGGCACGGGACTATAGATGACCCCTTCAAGTGCTTCGCAAATGAAGACAAGGATGAGGTGATCTCAAAGTTTCTACCAGCACCAAAAGAGTTGGAAGACGAGATACACACTACGTGTAGCGTCTTGAAAAGTCGTTTTGGTGTTTTCCTGAAATTCGGTGAAAATTCGGTATTTTTCCGAAAACCGTCTTTCTTGTTATTTCGCAGTTTAGGGCTAATTATACCTTAAAAGGATAGGTAATTTCTTGTTTTTAGTAGCTAATGAGTTAATTATGAAATTTCGGGTCATTTAAAAATTTTTCCCTATTTTTCATTTTTTAATATTATTTTAAGCCGGTAAGAAAATACATTAAATAAGCGATAAATACAAATTTTTCCGGGCTAATTTTAATCTCTAAAATTATGATAATTATAATCTAGTGATAACATGAATTTTTAGTAATTTATTTTGATTTTTAACAAATTTTTATGATTTGAAACGAATTTATTGAATTTTGAGCTAAAACTTGCAATTTTTGAGTTGTAGGGGGCCTTTTTGCATAAAATTTCTTTTGTAAAACCCCTCTCTCTTTTTCCTCAGCCCTAGGACAGCCCCACCTTGTGTGAGACCAGAAATTTCTGGCCTCTCTCTTCTTGGTTTCTTTCTTGAGTTAATTTGATAGTTTATGGTATTATTTTAATTAAAATGGATAATGTATGATACATTGACTTTTGTGGACTTGACCATGACTTTCCCCACTTGCCCACACCCTCCCCCATACCTCATTCTGGCCGAAATTCCTGCACACCCTCTTCTTCCTCTCTTTTCTTTTCATTTTTCTTCAATTTCTTCAAGAAATACATCAAAATCCATGAATTAATTCCAAAAATCCAAACAAAATCCTTATGCTATCATTATCCTTAGCCATTCTTGCTTGAATCTTGGAGCTAGGAAGCCATTCCTTAGAGCAAATTCTCTTGCTTGATCCATTGATCAAGAGGTATAATTCTCATCAAGTTGCTTTCTTTTGCTAAAAAATTCCTTTAATTGTATGGTTAGTGTTAAAAGTTAGCTTATTTCTAATCTAGTTTAAAAGAGTAGTTTGTTTAAATTAGGGTTTTGAAGCCATGATAATTAATTAAGTTGTTTATTAGTTAATCTAGTTGTTAGTGAACTAATCTATATGGTTACCTTGTTATGTAGTCTTTAATTATGCTAATTTAGGTAATTTTAGAAGTTGATTTTAGTTGTAAATTGTTGTTTTAAATTTTCAAGAGAAGGTTTTTGTATGGAATTGATATTTGAAACTTGATTAGTGAGTTGATTAAGTTTTAGAAAGCATTACTTAATTGATTTAAACCTAATTTGCTATCTAGTGTTTTGCTAACCTTAATCTAAGAGGTGAACTTGCTAATTGGGGTTGAAATTAGTGTTAATTAAGTTTTTCAAGTATGGTTTTTGATTTGCAATTGCTATTTATAAAAATCAAGAAAGGGTTTGGTTGTGGAATATAGGTTTTGGAGCATGGTTAATGTGTTGTAATTAGTGGGTGTGGATTGCTTGTAGTGTGCTTGGGTGAGTATGCTTTATTGTAGTCGTTTTGTCGCAAATCGGCGATTTTTGCACCGATTTTTGGAATGTATATGCTTACTAGATTTTTATATAAATTATGTGATGGACTATTTTTGATATCTTGATGATTGTAATGGCTTGTCCTACGACTTTTAGGATGCGTGAGTGCGGTTTTTGGGTAGTCGGGTTTTAGTTTTGCCGGGTGACCCAAATCGGCGTTTTTGGCAGTTTTTGCGATTTTCGCGTGTGTTCCGCGCACTTTGTGCACGTTGTACCTAGCTAGCGAACTTTAGTAGTTTCGTTGGGGTTTACGTCGTTCTTGATATGTAACCTTATAATTGGTAATGATGTAAATTCCAGGTTCGGTCGCGGAAACGTCAGACGCGGCGCGAAAGGGAAAGGCGGTGATTGGACACAGCTAGCCAGGGATCCCGGTGAGTAGATTTAACATCTACGGGGGACGATCGTTTGGATGGCACAAGTCGCCCGATAGATTTAGTAAACTGAAAATAAAATAGTAAACTGGATAACCACTTGTGACATTAGAATAATAATACTGGCATGATAATTGCTGCAATTAGATCAATATGTTATACCCATATACGCAAACTCAATTGTAGGACACATGCACCATTACCAGGTTTTTATATGCAGCACGAGCACTATTCATGTTTACACACACACCCTGGTAATTGCCATGCCACCACACTAGATAACATTTAAATTTAAACCTTTTACTAATTGATACTTAAACTGGTGCTATTGCCTTTAATTCCTTAAAATGAAACCGTAGAATTGCTATTCATGTGCATGTACTTCATCATATTAATTGTTCATGCTTAATCCATTAATCACACATCGCAACTTGATTATTGATATCATATGCATTCATTATCACTGATATATGCACTTATGAGGATTTCTTGAGATTTTATGATATTGCTGGATTTCGGGGGAAAGCCGCAAAATTTCCAAACTTATGATATTTTTAAAACATGTAAATTGCGGTTTTCTAGTGATGTAAGTGTCGTCCACCATGAGTTTGCTGTGGCTTTGGAAATCCGTGTCGAGGAGTGGAGGAACCGGCACGGGTACATGGTGGGCCCGGTAAGGTACCCCGGGGCAAGAGGAATGTGGTGATGACGTTGAGCCTGGCAGGGGACGGATTACCTACCGGTGACTGTTTGGGACGGCGGATATCCAGAGGATACCGACCGTGGCCACTAGATGATGAGATATTGATATTTGAGATGGGTCAGCCGGACGGCTGAGGCCAGAGATACATTTATGAGGTTTGAGACAGCTTTTAGGTGTCGTTGCTGGACACCGGTTCTCGTCGATTCTTTGATATTATGCTGGCATTCTAAAAGAGTTTCAAAAACAAAAAGAGATAAAAATATTTATATATATATATACTATTGAGACCTCAGATACTCATGTTGCATACATATTCGTACACTGATGCTGTATAATACCTGCTAGTATATCCATATTGCATACATACTTGCCATTATGTCCTGCCTTACCAGTATTATAGATGCTAGGATGCTTGTGTGCATGCATATGATAGCCTTTGTAGATGTTCTTTATTACTCACGAGTTGGCAACTCACCCCCGTTGTGCCCTAGTCTTTTGCAGGTCCGCCCCGTCAGTACGGTAGCGGCGGGTGCGCTTGCTTCTTTTGCCTATTTTGCCTGGACTCGAGATTTGCTCATAGGTGGGTTATGTTAATATTTTTGTACCACTTGTATATTCTTTGTATCTAGTGTACTCCATCTACTGTTTCTACCAGATTATTGTATATTGACCTAGAGATGAGACTGTGAGGTTTGTGGATTTTATGCTGTATTTTGGGGTCGAGCTCACTTGAGCCGACATGCTGCTTTTTCATGCTTCCTTATGCTTTATTATGATTATTATGCTTGCTGTCATTTACATTGCGTGGGATTTGTGACCGCCTTATGGCGAAGAGCTAGCTCCCGCTTGGGGATGCCCTATTTTGTTGGATTCATGTATATATTCTTGTTGTACCCATTTTTGGGGGCCAGTATTTACAAAGGAGACTCTGCCGAAATTTTCGGAAAAATTAGTATTGTTTTTAAAAAAAAGGGTTTTACATGACTTATTTGATAAACTTGCTTTCAAATGTTTGGGTTTTCTTCACTCTTTTGCTTAATTGGTTTTGTTTTCTGGGCTTTGGCTTACTTATTTTACGGACGCCTTTAGACGTTTCGTAAACTTAAGTGCCAGTCACGTTCCGTACCCTGCGGGTCGTGACAAAGTTGGTATCAGAGCGATAGGTTTTACCTTTGTGAGTGTAGGATGACCCTTGGTAGATGGAGTAAGTGACTTAAGCAGCGTAACGTAGCGTGCGTATGTCCGCGGCATACTTACGATACGGTACTCCGCCTAAGTGACTTTAGGATATACTTGCTTGAAAAATTCCTTCTTCAACTCCGTGTATCCTATGATCCTATTGCACTGTCCTTATTATCCTTTTCCTGTACCAGCCACTATGCCGCCGAAGGCTACGAGGGCACAGAGGGCTGCCGTCAGAGACGAGATTCGAGCTGGCTCGTCCGAGACTAGGACTGAGCAGGGTGGTATGCCTACGCCGCAGGGACAGACTGATCCGCATTCCCCAGGTCGCATGGATAGGCTTGAGTCCGGTATGGAGGAGCTGCGACAGATGATGGGAGGCATGCAGGAGTTACGACAGATGGTGGAATCGTTAGTAGAGGTCAATCGAGTACAGAGATCGGATATTACTCCCCCTACAGTCGTTTCGAGACCGAGTTGGATTCGCACTGATATGTTAGCACCTAGGAGGGTTCGCAGAGGCTGTGGTGGATTCTTTAGGGGCCAGTTATATCTCCTTCACCCATATGATCAGCAGCCATGGTTAGGATGTTTTTGGTGTGGTAGCCTGCATCATCGTATCAGAGACTGTCCGGTGAGACGACAGGGAGCAGCGACAGTTCCGCATGTGACCCTACCACCATCACCACCCTCTCCTCAGAGAGCCCTACTTCCTACCCCAGGCGATGCTCCACGCCAGTTAGGTGCACCGAGAGGCCGAGGACGTGGCGGTCCTGTTCAGAGAGGACGAGGAGGCAGAGGCCGAGGTCGAGGTCCGCCCGCTATCGGTGGAGGACAGGCCCGAGTTTTTGCTTTGACACCGCAGGATGCGCAGGCATCCAATGCCGTTGTGACAGGTACTTTGCCAGTTTGTTCTTTCGACGCACGGGTATTATTCGACCCAGGTTCCACACATTCGTACGTCTCTACACACTTTGCACCGATGTTGGGCCGTGAGTCGTCGTCGTTGGATCAGCCGCTTGTTGTTGTTACTCCGGTAGGCGAGTCGTTTGTCGCTCGGTTTGTATTTCGTTTGTGTTCCGTTCGTATCGGGGAGAGGGATTCATCAGTTGATTTGATACTCCTCGATATGTTGGACTTTGATGTGCTTCTGGGCATGGATTGGCTAGCCACTTGTTATGCTTCGGTGGACTGCCGTGAGAAGGCAGTCAGATTTAGCTTTCCGGGAGAGCCAGTCCTTGTTATTCAGGGAGACCGCAGTGTCGCCCTTCCCAGCTTAATTTCGTCTCTTCGCGCTGGTCAGCTCTTGCGGAAGGGATGTCAGGGATTCTTAGCGTTTGTTTGTGTTACTCGAGCTGCAGAGGTTCCGTTGGACCGGGTCCCGGTAGTTTGTGAGTTCCCTGATGTTTTCCCTGATGAGCTACCTGGGCTACCGCCTGAGCGCAATGTTGAGTTCGGCATTGATTTGATTCCCGGTTCGGGGCCTATTTCTATACCGCCTTATCGGATGGCCCCGGTAGAGCTTCGAGAGCTGAAGGATCAGTTGCAGGATTTGTTGGACAAGGGGCTTATTCGACCGAGTGTTTCTCCGTGGGGTGCTCCGGTCCTGTTTGTCAAGAAGAAGGATGGAAGTTTGCGCTTATGTATCGACTATCGCCAGCTGAACAAAGTTACCGTTCGGAACAGATATCCGTTGCCGCGCATTGATGATTTGTTCGACCAGCTTCAGGGTGCGGGGTATTTTTCGAGGATCGACTTGCGATCAGGATACCATCAGCTGCGAGTTCGACAGGAGGATATACCGAGGACAGCTTTCCGTACACGCTATGGCCACTACGAGTTTTTGGTGATGTCGTTCGGACTCACCAACGCCCCAGCAGCATTCATGGATTTGATGAACCGTACATTCAGGCCGTATCTTGACTTGTTCATCATCGTGTTTATCGACGATATCTTGGTGTACTCCCGGAGCAGAGAGGAGCACGAGCAGCACTTGCGGATTACGTTACAGACTCTGAGGGAGCACCAGCTGTTCGCGAAGTTCTCCAAGTGTGCTTTCTGGCTGGACAGCGTCGGATTCTTGGGTCACGTGGTTACGAGAGACGGCATTCGTGTGGACCCGAAGAAGATTGAGGCCGTTCAGCAGTGGCCCCGACCTACATCGGTTACTGAGATCCGTAGTTTTCTAGGCTTGGCGGGCTACTACAGGCGTTTTGTTCAGGACTTCTCCCGTATAGCTGCACCGTTGACCAGTTTGACCCGGAAGGGAGTTCCTTTCGTTTGGACAGAGGAGTGCGAGCGCAGTTTTCAGCAGCTACGGACTTGTTTGACTACGGCGCCGGTATTATCTTTACCTTCGGGATCAGGCGGATTTGTTGTCTACTGTGATGCTTCGCGAGTGGGATTAGGATGCGTATTGATGCAGCATGGCCGGGTGATCGCTTATGCTTCTCGGCAGTTGAAGAAGCATGAACAGAACTACTCCACTCATGATTTGGAGATGGCTGCAGTGGTCTTTGCACTGAAGATTTGGCGACATTACCTATACGGCGAGTCGTGTCAGATATTCACCGATCACAAGAGCTTAAAGTATATATTTCAGCAGCGAGACCTGAACCTCAGACAGCGTCGTTGGATGGAGTTGGTGAAAGACTACGACTGCGAGATCTTATATCACCCAGGCAAGGCGAATGTGGTGGCAGATGCGTTGAGTAGGAGGCCCGGGGGTAGTCTATCCTTTTGCGCGCAGTGCAGAGGCAGTCGTCAGCAGATTGGCAGATGTTATGCGACAGCCGAGTTGAGTTCGAGTTCACTCAGACAGGGGGACAGCTCGCGCATGTTCGTGCACGCCCACAGTTGCTTGACCGTATATATGAGGCACAGTGTAGTGACGACCGTTGCTCAGAGATCATGGCACAGATGGGGCAGGGCAGATTTTCCGAGTTCATGGTTGACGATCAGGGGATTTTATGATATGGATCTAGACTGTGCGTACCAGATACTGATGGATTACGGCGCGACATTCTTGAGGAGGCACACCGATCAGTGTATAGTGTCCACCCCGGTTCCACCAAGATGTACCATGATATGAGAGAGACCTACTGGTGGGACGGGATGAAGAGGGACATTGCGGAGTTCGTTTCGAGATGCCTGACTTGTCAGCAAGTCAAGGCCGAGCACCAGAGGCCCGCAGGAGAGCTACAGCCGTTACCCATTCCAGAGTGGAAATGGGAGCAGATTTCGATGGATTTCGTTGTGGGTCTACCCAGGACCAGTCGAGGGTACGACTCCATCTGGGTGATCGTGGATAGATTGACGAAAGCGGCTCACTTCCTGCCAGTGAAGACGACTTTCAGCTTCGCTCAGTATGCTCAGCTCTATATTGACGAGATCGTGCGACTACACGGCGTACCGACTTGTATCGTGTCAGATCGAGGCACTCAGTTCACCAGCCGACTTTGGCAGAGACTCCAGGAGGCTTTGGGCACTCGTTTGAGCTTCAGCACAGCGTTTCATCCGCAGACAGACGGACAGTCAGAGCGGACCATTCAGACTCTCGAGGACATGCTTAGAGCGTGCGTTTTAGACTTTGGTGGTAGCTGGGATCGTCATTTACCTCTAGTGGAGTTCTCCTATAACAACAGCTTCCAGGATACTATTCAGATGGCACCTTTCGAGGCATTGTATGGGAGGAGATGCAGATCGCCCGTTAGTTGGACAGAGCTCAGCGAGAGCAGCATTTTGGGGCCGCAGCTTGTTGAGGAGACGACATCGAAGATCCAGTTGATCCGAGACCGGATGAGAGCGGCTCAGAGCAGGCAGAAATCCTATGTAGACAGACGCCGTCGCAGATTAGAGTTCGCAGTTGGCGACCATGTTTTTCTGAGGGTCTCTCCGATGAAGGGCGTGATGCGTTTTGGGCGAAAGGGGAAGCTTAGCCCTAGATTCGTAGGTCCCTTCGAGATCCTCGAGCGGGTTGGCGCTGTTGCATATCGTTTGGCTCTTCCACCCAGCTTTCCCGATGTTCACCCCGTTTTTCATGTTTCGATGCTCCGCAAGTACCTTCACGACCCTTCGCATGCGATTCAGCACCCGACAGTCCAGCTAGAGCGCGACCTTTCCTTTGCAGAGCAGCCGGTGGCCATCCTGGATCGGCAGGTGAAGAAGTTGAGGTCGAAGGTTATACCAACCGTCAAGGTCCTTTGGCGTAGCCCAAGCAGCGAGGAGGTTACCTGGGAGACCGAGGGCGAGATGAGGAAGAAATATCCCCATCTCTTTGAAGGTACGCGTAGCTATATTTTTAAATTCGGGGACCGAATTTCTTTTAGGGGGGAAGATTGTAGCGTCTTGAAAAGTCGTTTTGGTGTTTTCCTGAAATTCGGTGAAAATTCGGTATTTTTCCGAAAACCGTCTTTCTTGTTATTTCGCAGTTTAGGGCTAATTATACCTTAAAAGGATAGGTAATTTCTTGTTTTTAGTAGCTAATGAGTTAATTATGAAATTTCGGGTCATTTAAAAATTTTTCCCTATTTTTCATTTTTTAATATTATTTTAAGCCGGTAAGAAAATACATTAAATAAGCGATAAATACAAATTTTTCCGGGCTAATTTTAATCTCTAAAATTATGATAATTATAATCTAGTGATAACATGAATTTTTAGTAATTTATTTTGATTTTTAACAAATTTTTATGATTTGAAACGAATTTATTGAATTTTGAGCTAAAACTTGCAATTTTTGAGTTGTAGGGGGCCTTTTTGCATAAAATTTCTTTTGTAAAACCCCTCTCTCTTTTTCCTCAGCCCTAGGACAGCCCCACCTTGTGTGAGACCAGAAATTTCTGGCCTCTCTCTTCTTGGTTTCTTTCTTGAGTTAATTTGATAGTTTATGGTATTATTTTAATTAAAATGGATAATGTATGATACATTGACTTTTGTGGACTTGACCATGACTTTCCCCACTTGCCCACACCCTCCCCCATACCTCATTCTGGCCGAAATTCCTGCACACCCTCTTCTTCCTCTCTTTTCTTTTCATTTTTCTTCAATTTCTTCAAGAAATACATCAAAATCCATGAATTAATTCCAAAAATCCAAACAAAATCCTTATGCTATCATTATCCTTAGCCATTCTTGCTTGAATCTTGGAGCTAGGAAGCCATTCCTTGGAGCAAATTCTCTTGCTTGATCCATTGATCAAGAGGTATAATTCTCATCAAGTTGCTTTCTTTTGCTAAAAAATTCCTTTAATTGTATGGTTAGTGTTAAAAGTTAGCTTATTTCTAATCTAGTTTAAAAGAGTAGTTTGTTTAAATTAGGGTTTTGAAGCCATGATAATTAATTAAGTTGTTTATTAGTTAATCTAGTTGTTAGTGAACTAATCTATATGGTTACCTTGTTATGTAGTCTTTAATTATGCTAATTTAGGTAATTTTAGAAGTTGATTTTAGTTGTAAATTGTTGTTTTAAATTTTCAAGAGAAGGTTTTTGTATGGAATTGATATTTGAAACTTGATTAGTGAGTTGATTAAGTTTTAGAAAGCATTACTTAATTGATTTAAACCTAATTTGCTATCTAGTGTTTTGCTAACCTTAATCTAAGAGGTGAACTTGCTAATTGGGGTTGAAATTAGTGTTAATTAAGTTTTTCAAGTATGGTTTTTGATTTGCAATTGCTATTTATAAAAATCAAGAAAGGGTTTGGTTGTGGAATATAGGTTTTGGAGCATGGTTAATGTGTTGTAATTAGTGGGTGTGGATTGCTTGTAGTGTGCTTGGGTGAGTATGCTTTATTGTAGTCGTTTTGTCGCAAATCGGCGATTTTTGCACCGATTTTTGGAATGTATATGCTTACTAGATTTTTATATAAATTATGTGATGGACTATTTTTGATATCTTGATGATTGTAATGGCTTGTCCTACGACTTTTAGGATGCGTGAGTGCGGTTTTTGGGTAGTCGGGTTTTAGTTTTGCCGGGTGACCCAAATCGGCGTTTTTGGCAGTTTTTGCGATTTTCGCGTGTGTTCCGCGCACTTTGTGCACGTTGTACCTAGCTAGCGAACTTTAGTAGTTTCGTTGGGGTTTGCGTCGTTCTTGATATGTAACCTTATAATTGGTAATGATGTAAATTCCAGGTTCGGTCGCGGAAACGTCAGACGCGGCGCGAAAGGGAAAGGCGGTGATTGGACACAGCTAGCCAGGGATCCCGGTGAGTAGATTTAACATCTACGGGGGACGATCGTTTGGATGGCACAAGTCGCCCGATAGATTTAGTAAACTGAAAATAAAATAGTAAACTGGATAACCACTTGTGACATTAGAATAATAATACTGGCATGATAATTGCTGCAATTAGATCAATATGTTATACCCATATACGCAAACTCAATTGTAGGACACATGCACCATTACCAGGTTTTTATATGCAGCACGAGCACTATTCATGTTTACACACACACCCTGGTAATTGCCATGCCACCACACTAGATAACATTTAAATTTAAACCTTTTACTAATTGATACTTAAACTGGTGCTATTGCCTTTAATTCCTTAAAATGAAACCGTAGAATTGCTATTCATGTGCATGTACTTCATCATATTAATTGTTCATGCTTAATCCATTAATCACACATCGCAACTTGATTATTGATATCATATGCATTCATTATCACTGATATATGCACTTATGAGGATTTCTTGAGATTTTATGATATTGCTGGATTTCGGGGAAAAGCCGCAAAATTTCCAAACTTATGATATTTTTAAAACATGTAAATTGCGGTTTTCTAGTGATGTAAGTGTCGTCCACCATGAGTTTGCTGTGGCTTTGGAAATCCGTGTCGAGGAGTGGAGGAACCGGCACGGGTACATGGTGGGCCCGGTAAGGTACCCCGGGGCAAGAGGAATGTGGTGATGACGTTGAGCCTGGCAGGGGACGGATTACCTACCGGTGACTGTTTGGGACGGCGGATATCCAGAGGATACCGACCGTGGCCACTAGATGATGAGATATTGATATTTGAGATGGGTCAGCCGGACGGCTGAGGCCAGAGATACATTTATGAGGTTTGAGACAGCTTTTAGGTGTCGTTGCTGGACACCGGTTCTCGTCGATTCTTTGATATTATGCTGGCATTCTAAAAGAGTTTCAAAAACAAAAAGAGATAAAAATATTTATATATATATATACTATTGAGACCTCAGATACTCATGTTGCATACATATTCGTACACTGATGCTGTATAATACCTGCTAGTATATCCATATTGCATACATACTTGCCATTATGTCCTGCCTTACCAGTATTATAGATGCTAGGATGCTTGTGTGCATGCATATGATAGCCTTTGTAGATGTTCTTTATTACTCACGAGTTGGCAACTCACCCCCGTTGTGCCCTAGTCTTTTGCAGGTCCGCCCCGTCAGTACGGTAGCGGCGGGTGCGCTTGCTTCTTTTGCCTATTTTGCCTGGACTCGAGATTTGCTCATAGGTGGGTTATGTTAATATTTTTGTACCACTTGTATATTCTTTGTATCTAGTGTACTCCATCTACTGTTTCTACCAGATTATTGTATATTGACCTAGAGATGAGACTGTGAGGTTTGTGGATTTTATGCTGTATTTTGGGGTCGAGCTCACTTGAGCCGACATGCTGCTTTTTCATGCTTCCTTATGCTTTATTATGATTATTATGCTTGCTGTCATTTACATTGCGTGGGATTTGTGACCGCCTTATGGCGAAGAGCTAGCTCCCGCTTGGGGATGCCCTATTTTGTTGGATTCATGTATATATTCTTGTTGTACCCATTTTTGGGGGCCAGTATTTACAAAGGAGACTCTGCCGAAATTTTCGGAAAAATTAGTATTGTTTTTAAAAAAAAGGGTTTTACATGACTTATTTGATAAACTTGCTTTCAAATGTTTGGGTTTTATTCACTCTTTTGCTTAATTGGTTTTGTTTTCTGGGCTTTGGCTTACTTATTTTACGGACGCCTTTAGACGTTTCGTAAACTTAAGTGCCAGTCACGTTCCGTACCCTGCGGGTCGTGACACTACGGCAGACAACCTAAGGAAAATTGACTTAGGGACGGAAAACGATCCGAGGCCAACGTTCGTCAGTAAACTGCTATCTAAAAAACAGGTAGCCACATTAAAAGACGTGCTGATACAGTATAAAGACTGCTTCATATGGAACTACTCCGAAATGCCGGGTCTAGATCCAAAGGTAGCAGTATATAAACTGGCTATATCGCCAGACATGAAGCCAGTCAAACAGACGCCAAGAAGAATGCGGCTCGAACTTGAGATGAGTATAAATGCTGAGGTCAAGAAACTAAACGACTCCTGCTTCATCCAAGAAGTTTAATATCCCGACTGGATCGTTAACATCATTCCGGTGATGAAGAAAAATGGGACGGTGAGCATCTGCGTGAATTTTCGGGACCTCAACAAAGCTTGCCCGAAGGATGACTTCTCAGTACCTGTTACCGAGATGATGATCGATAACACATCTACCCATGAGGTCTTCTCCTTCATAGATGAATCTTCAGGATACTACCAAATAAAAATGCATTCTGAAGACAAAAATCATACCGCCTTCCGGACTCCGCTGGGCATATTCTTCTATAAGGTGATGCCTTTCAGTTTAAAGAACGTTGATGCTACCTACCAGAGGGCCATGACGAAGATCTTCGATGACCTCATCCATGAGATTGTTGAATGCTACATCGATGACATGGTGGTGAAGAGAAAGTCTTACGAGGAATATTGGGAATATCTAAACGTAGTGTTCTAATGTCTTCGGAAGTACAATCTGAAGATGAATCCTCTGAAATGCGTGTTTGGAGTCTCCTCAAGCAAATTTCTAGGATTCATCATACGACACCGGGGTATCGAAATCGATCCCTCAAAGATCAAGGCGATTACGGAAATGCCCACGCCAAGGACCCTCAAACATTTGCGATCCCTTCAAGGAAAGCTTGCATATATCCGGCGGTTCATAGCCATCTTCTCCGGAAAATGCCGTCCCTACAGTCATCTGATGAAGAAGGGGACCCCGTTCGTCTGGGATCAAAAGTGCCAAAATGCTAGACGAAATCAAGCAATATCTGCAAAATCCGCCGGTATTGACCGCTCTGGTTAAGGGAAAGCCCTTTACTTATATACAACAGTCCTTGAGGGTTCTCTAGGCACACTATGGGCATAAGAGAACGATCAGGGAAAGGAGAGAGCTTTGTACTGTTTGAGCCAAGTTCTCCTGGGGGCAGAAAATAACTACTCCCCTATCGAAAAGCATTGCCTGGCACTGATTTTTACGATAACGAAGCTCAGGAATTACTCTTTGGCACATGAGGTCCATCTCATATCAAAGATGGATCCACTCAAATATTTGATGTCAAGAGCCATACTAACAGGAAGGCTTGCCAAATGGGCCATCCTCCTGATGGAGTTCTTGATAAAGTATCGACCTCTCAAAGCAGCGAAAGGCCAGACCATCACCGACTTTCTCGCTGAGCATCCGATACTGGCCGACTCCCCCTTAAATTGTGAGTTACCAGATGAATATGCGTTCGACACAATCGAAGGAGAGAGAGAGGAAAATGATATCAAATAGGAACTCTACTTCGTTTAAGTCGAAGCCACGCATCCCGCGGGTTCGCGGGGAGGCGGAGTTTGCAAAAAATGATTTTTATATGCTTCGTAACATCGACTAAACTTCAGGATCGATACTAAACCCTAACTAACAAGCTAGCTAAAAGGTTTAACTACTATGTAAGAAAGTTATACCTCAAGTTACTAGTCTTTCTTGTTCTTGTTGTCCTCCTCCTCTTTGTGAGCTCCTTGAAGTGTGTATGGATCGCGCCTCCTCGTCGGTGTAATACCCCAGGTAGAGTTGGGGCTGAATACCACCTACCCCATGAGAAGTGAGGTGTTATCCGATATCGAGGTAGGGATGTAACCGATACGGATGCACACGGGGACCTACCAGAACAATGGGGAGTATCGAATTCCATTCCGAAAGAGGGCACGATCTTAACTATAAATGGAGCGATACCACTCTTATAACACAGAGGCGCCTTTTGGATGAATCGGAACTCCGGAGTTTGAAGAACTCTGTAATTAAGCATGCTTGAGCCAGAGAAATTCTGGGATGGGTGACCTACTGGGAAGTAGCTCCGGGTTCATTCAAAGGGACAAAACCGTGCGGTTTCGGCCAGAGTGGTCAATACCATCTATGTTTGAAGGTGGGTCGTGACAAATATGGTATCAGAGCCGGTCCCTCAAAAGTAGGTCTGTGGTTCGAGGACGAACCATTGTTCTAAGTGGGGGGGAATGTAATACCCCAGGTGGAGTTGGGGCTGAATACCACCTACCCCGTGAGAAGTGAGGTGTTATCCGGTATCGAGGTGGGGATGTAACCGATACTGATGCACATGGGGACCCACCAGAACAATGGGGAGTATCGAATTCTGGGATGTGTGACCTACTGGGAAGTAGCTCCGGGTTCATTCAAAGGGACAAAACCGTGCGGTTTCGGCCAGAGCGGTCAATACCATCTGTGTTTGAGGGTGGGTCGTAACAAATATGGTATCAGAGCCGGTCCCTCAAAAGTAGGTCTGTGGTTCGAGGACGAACCATTGTTCTAAGTGGGGGGGAATGTAATACCCCAGGTGGAGTTGGGGCTGAATACCACCTACCCCGTGAGAAGTGAGGTGTTATCCGGTATCGAGGTGGGGATGTAACCGATACTGATGCACATGGGGACCCACCAGAACAATGGGGAGTATCGAATTCCATTCCGAAAGAGGGCACGATCTGAACTACAAATGGAATGGTACCACTCTTATAACACAGAGGCGCCTTTTGGATGAATCAGAACACCGGAGTTTGAAGAACTCCGTAGTTAAGCGTGCTTGAGCCAGAGAAATTCTGGGACGGGTGACCTACTGGGAAGTAGCCCTGGGTTCATTCAAAGGGACAAAACCGTGCGGTTTCGGCCAGAGCGGACAATACCATCTGTGTTTGGGGGTGGGTCGTGTCAAGGGCATTGGCAGAAGGATGCAGGGCTTGGAAAACCAGAATCCAGAATCCGAAGCATGTTGTGGCTTCGACTTCGGGTGTGTTAGTAATTGAAAATAGTCTGTCAATTAACGTTACTTCCTGGGTATAAGATACCGGATCAGGATCTCATATCTGTAATTCATTACAGGCTTTGAGAAATTGTAGAGTTATTGTAACATTTCAGAAAAATAAAATATTATTTTTAGGAAATTAAATAATTAAAATAATAAATATTATTAATATTTTAATGAATGGAGAATAGTTTTAATATTATGGTTTGATTATATACCAATAGATTGGAAAAATATTGGAAAATTTCATTGAATATTGATTTTTAAAGAAATTGTGAGATTTAGACATTTTATGAATTATCATATAATTTCTTATATACAAGTTTATGTCTAAGCGTGATTAATAATCACTAAGTATGCACTAAGCGTGATTATGCATGTGACATGCACCATGTCATGTTACACAACTTGTTACATTCCCTTTTGTTTTTGGAAAACCATGCTTATTTTCTTATATTACCTGGTTTTGTTTTTGTTTTGGATTAAAATGAAAAGAAAAGGAAAATAGAAAAGAAAAGAATAAAGAAATGTGGCATGGGGAGACAAGGGGGTATGGGCAAGAGAGAGAAGAGAGAGAGAGGGTGAAAGGTTCTCTTGACCTTGGCTTCATTTTCTTTCCTTCATTTTTCCTTCATCATTTCCTTCCTCTTCCTCTTCATGGCCGCCCTCACTCCCCCACCTCCTCTAACCTCTCACAACACCATCAATCGTACATCAAAACCTTGCATCCTCTTCACAAAAAATGTGCCCAAACTCACTACAAGCATGGGGAACCAAGAAAGTTTGGATTTTGAGCACTTGGGGCAACTCAAGAAATTTCTTGAGTTGCCAAATGAGGTATTTTCTTCACCATTAGATTGGTAATCTATTTCCTTTAGCATCCATGTTAGTTTAAAAGTGGTATTGTGTAGTATAGTGATGGCTGAAAATCCCAAGAAGATGTTAGGGGATTTTATGAGTTGTGAAGTGTAAATTGAGATTAGTAGAGGTCATACAATCCCTTTAGTGTTAGAATTCTGGACAAAACCAGAGATTAAAACCTCGAGACATGAACATAGAATCCCCGATATCGGAAATTTGTGGAAATTGTGATGTGTTTAGAGATCTGCTATGACCTGGGGGACCTGAAAAATATTTACCGATTACAGAGAGGTGTGCAGGCAACCTAGAAGCTGACCCCAAAACCTAAGACCCCCACTTCATTTTCTGGCCGCCAATTATCTCCTTTTGACCACAATTTGTGGCCTTGGTGTGAGCAAAGTGGCTCGTGCTTGGTCCATGGCTCCATTATCTGTTAATTTGACCTATGCCATATGCAAAAATTGGCTAATTCATCATAGGGTAAAATTTGGATCAAGTTTTCAAAGTTTCTGGTTATGTTTCGTGACTTTTTATGATTTCCGATTTCAAAAACTTGGTTTTTGGTATTCGAACCGCGGATTCGATCGTTGGACGTTTGTACGTCAACAACGAGGGATTTATGATTGTTTTCGTATGCGTAGGCTATAGGTTCTAACTTATAGGCACCTCACGTGTCGTTTTGGTTTTGGATCGGGTTTTAATGCGATACGATATGTTATGGCATGTAGGTACCTCCGTGTGAGCGACTAGCAAGAGCGTGGCGACATCGACTTCGGCAAGTAAGGATCAAGATGAGTAGATATATATCTACGGGGGAAGTTGGGTGGATGGCGTATAGCACCCCCGCACTTTCGTAGGGTAGAATGTGAATGTTATATATATTTATTTATATGTGTTAATGGGAGACGTGAACGCTTAGAGAGAAAGTAACTTAGTTTAGTTCTTAGTCGCGAAACCCTAGAATAAAGTTTGGCACAAACGCACACACACACGCATACATTTGATTTTCTTGTGTGTGTATGGGGATACACACACACACATGTGTGTGTGAGTATGTATATATATATATATATATATGTATGTATGTATGTATGTATGTAAATGTATATGTATACACGTTTGATGAGGATAGTATATGATACTTAGAGATGAGTCAATGTAATTGGGCATGATGCCATGAGATCGGTGATGTGATTTGGGTCGTGTGATGAGACATGGCATGATATTATAGCGGATCGTTGGACGATGTGTTTTCATACACACGCGGATATATATCTATATATCTATATATATATATATATGTTGATGGTATCGAAATGTACTAGACTTTAGATCAGTACCCCTAATTCAGAATATAATGATTATGATACCAGATAAATAATGAGATAAATTTGATATTTGACCCGTACCCCGATTTTGGGATGCCGTAGGATGGATTTTACCGTACGAAGTATAAATATGGTGATTGATCCGCACTCTTGAGTCGAGAATGTCGTATTATATGTTTATCGTACGTGACGCTATTGAGACGGGATCACCGACTACTAGATATATATATCGACTCAGACTTAGGTGGATTTCCTTACCCTTTCGATTAGTCTCTTAGTTTAGTCCTGTAGTTTATTACATAGATGTTAGACTGGGCTCGAGTCATACTTATTTTCAAAACTGACGAATCGTGGGTATTTTAAAGACATACCCTATTTTCTAAAAACCACGATTCGTGCTATTTCAAATGCTAAAATTGTATGACTCGTACTTAGAAATGTATATTCTCCACAGTTGCGTTTACTATTCATTTTCCGTTATATTCATATTCTCATCATATCGCATGCTTATAAATGTGTTTTCTTTAGTTACTATGAACCCATGCTGTCAGGACACCAGCACCATTACCGATGATGCGTATGCTCCTCGTACACTTGCTTGCTGGCTCACACACATCATCATCGGTAATTGCCATGACACATACACTTTAAAAGTATTATTTCATTGAAATAGCTTGCTAGCTGATAGTTCCCATATGTTATTGATTTCATATGCTAGTTTAGATATTGCATTTATTACTGAGATATACTTCATGCATTATACCTTCATCCTGTTATGCAATATTATGGGGTTTTATGCCGGTATATCACTGTTTATTTACTCTCGATTTTGGGATTTGATATTTCCATGAGATTTCTGGTTTTGGGAAACCGCATATGAATATTTATAAACTTATGAAAATTTTAAAAGAGAAAGATGCGGTTTTCCTTGATATGATGAGTAGTGTCCACCATGAGTTTTCTCGGCTCTTGAGCAGTATCATACACCCGATTCGAGGAGGGGGATGAACCGTCTGCGGGTGCATGGTGGATCCGGTGCGGTACCCCGGGGCAAGATGGTCGCAGATGATGGCGTTGAGCCTGGCAGGAGAGCACTATCGACCGGTTATTGTGACGCGGCGGATATCCGGAGGATACCGACATAGTCTTGAGATTTGATGATATGGGCCATTCCGGATAGCCGGAGCCCGAGATTTTGAGATTTGATGATATGGGTCAGTCCGGATAGCCGGAGCCCGAGATATTGAGATATTGGGATATATGTTTTGTGTCGATGCTTGACACAGATTCTCTGTTGATTTTATTGATGATATTTCGGTTTTATACAGAAATCTCACTGAGATAAGAAAACGGTTTTCTCATTTAGATGTATTCTGTTTTCATGCATTCATACATCATATATATATGATATGTTGTTACCTGACGCACTGACACGAGCACTTGGTATTACACTTATGTATAGTTGTTTACCCTTGCCACTATTATATGCTTCAGGCTATATTATTTTGAGGATATTACTATTTTATGACCTAGGATAGAATCATACATGCGATTTCTGCTCAGTGATGTTTTCTACTCATGAGTTGGCAACTCACCCCCGTTGTGCCACAGTTTCTTGCAAGTTTTTCTGTACATGTTTCCTTGGCGGCTTTGCCGGCACACTACTTCATTCCGGGTGATTGCTTTGGTAGGTGGGTTCACTCTTATCGTGACCACCATTATACCTTATTTATATTCAGTTGTATCTAGTAGCTTGATCAACCATACTTGTATTAGTTTATAGACTTAGAAGACCAGTGTATATTCTTTCGACCTTAGAGTCGCGCTTGTATTATTATGGTTTTTTGGTGGAGATTGGTTTTCTTCTGAGTTTTGATTCTCGCCCTTCAGCGTTGTATATTATATTGCTTGCATGGTTGTGTCCGCCAATTGCCGAAGGGCTAACTCCCGCTTGGGGATGCCTTTATTCATTATGAATATTATGCATGTTTGTACCCGTTTGGGGCCAGTATTTACAAAGGAAACTCTGCCGAAATTTTTGGAAAAGACTTGATGTTTTAAAAATGATTACTACGGCTTATTTGTTAAACCACTTACTTTAAAACTAAATTTTTCCTTCTCTCTCTTTTCAAATGGTTTAGATTTCTGGGCTTTTTGGCTTACTTGAAATAGGCGGGATCCTATAGACTTCACATGATTCAAGTACCAGTCACATGCTATTTCGGGTCGTGACAAAATTGGTATCAGAGCGCTAGGTTTAACCTTGGTTCGAGTCTATGTTTGACTATGCGGAGTCTAGGGCGTATAAGTATATTCGGAACCTAGGCTTGACCTTACGGAACTTAGACGTGGTCGAGGGCGTATTAGACCCAAACTTTCGTCGTATAGGTTGACCTTGGTTGATGGAGTAGGTGACTTAAGTAGAGTGACGTACCGTGTGTATGTTCCGTGGCATACTTACGATATGCTACTCCGCTTAAGAAGCCTTAGGATGTACATTTCTTTGCAACTATTATATTCATTCCTATGATCTATCCTCATCGATATCGGTTGTTGATTTTTGTTACCACGATTGCACGAGTAGAGAGAGCTGCGGCTAGAGTTGCGGTCAGCATGAGCTCGTCTTGGACGAGGACTGACCAGGGCATAATTCCGGTGACACACGATTGCATAGATGTGTCGTTTTATTGTGTTTTTCGCGCCATGAGCGTATGATGGATTGCTTTTACTAAAATTTCTAGAACGTGCAGATCAGCACCAGAGGATTAGGTCACTATTAGAGGCTGGCTAGAATGTGATGACCGTCAATGCACCGTTATTCTTGATGATTGAGGCACTGTTTAGCGCAGACGAATGAGCCAGTTGTTGCTGTGACTGACAAGATATCGCCCCAGATGTTTGAAGCTATTGCAGTACGATTTGTACTTAGAGATGTGATAGAAGATCGCTAGTCACCCATGGATGAATGACTAGGACATGTGGTTCATTTGCATACCCCGATGCGAGGCCATCAGATTGATTGATTCCAGCTAGAGAAGACTTCACGCGGTACGTCAGAGAATTATGGGACTTTGATGAATCGATCGAAAAGTTATGTTGTCCGGATATCATGTGATTGAATACTATGAGAAGACTTGGACCCAGGATCGGTCGTATTACGCACACCCAATAGGCCAGAGTTCGGCATCGTCGACGAGACATGTTATGAGTGACCATGATAGTTGGCCAGAGATCTTTAGAGGATGTGCCAGAACGGAACTGTTTCCGTAATCGTTCCATATTGGGCCATTGAGCCGATGAGCTATGTAACTAGCAATTCGCAGTAAGAGGCGAGAGCCTAAGGGCACCAGGCGCCACGCCGTGAACAGGAGGCAAGTAGATATCTTGCTCTGCAAGCTTTGGATGTACCGACACCTTCTCGACTTTGAAGGAAGGACATATCGACGACAATATTTACGATTTGGTGATTCGAATATCACGTATCCGTTATTTGGATTTCGGTATTTTTGGCGATTTATTTGCATGATTGAGATTTTGTACACCACAGTTGCACCCGACTTCGATTTGATGTCATTAGAGATGTTTGATTCTGATTTCATTCCTATGGTATGCAGGTGATTTGACATGTGCCTTCGGTGTAGCTTTCATGCACTTTTAGTACTTAATGGGATTTTGCGCATGCAGATGCATGCGTTTATGAGTTTATATACCACAGTATACCTGATTTGGATTGGGATGTGTTGTATACCGTCGATTTCGATTTTGATACTCGATATTTGTTTTCGTGCACCATGTGCACTTGATTTGGATTCTTGCGCATATTTGACGCGCTTGATGCGATTTTGGTGCACACTAGATGCACTAAATTGGGATTCTTCGTGCATATCAAATACACCTGATATTGTTGTCAGGCACACCGTTGCCCTTGACAGGTGTTTTCGTGCACACCCGTTGCACTTATCTTTAGGTTCTGAGCACATGTATGGCACATTCATTGATTTCGATTTCCGTGCGCACCAGACGCACGTGGCATTCTTATATACATTTTGGGATTGATTTCCTTTGAGCAGTATGTTTTTATGATATTTACTATTTGGTATAGTAGCTGAGCAGGACTAGACAGAGGACATTACCTGAATATGTTTTTTCATGCATCGATAGTTATCGAAGGGATTTCCAAAAAGGAGGTACAGTGTCATGCCCCGCTTCCCAGAGTACGCTAAGATAGGCACGTGACAGAGCCAACCATGCTATCTGTGGATAGGAAATATCCTTCCACAGTCACATTACGGCTGTAGAGATATCAAGAACAATAATAAACTCTCTAACACATATCCATAAGCCAGAATAAACGAGTCAAGAGTAAAATAATGCGGAAGCAAAAAGATCCAATACAGGAATAAACTGGAATGTACGTCCCATAATGCGGGCTCACATCAGGAATGAAAAGCATAAATAAAACTAAAATACTAACAAGTCCTCACTGCTCAGCCTGCTGACTGAAATACTCTTGCTCGGCCTACAGCAAAGGTAAAGAATCTGGGCCATGCAAAACCCAGACGTCGGTGCGTCATAATATCAAGCAATAATTTAAACAGGGGTAGCAAGACATGCAGGTAAGAGTATAAACGGTAAAACAGGTATAACAGTAACATAAATAAGGACAGTGAAGGGTAAGGCATAGGTGTTATGCAGTGAGTAATCTAGACTGGTCTATTGGGTTAACTACTCTCAAGTCTTCGAAATCAATTTGATGAATCATCGATGTAACTCAATAGTATCCCGTGCGTGCCCGGGACCACGGTCTAAGACTCTCGGGCTGAATTCGAGACGTGCCGCAAGGCAGTAAAAGGTAGTAGGTAACGACGAATGATGTCAGCAGCATCATCCCGGGGCTGGCCTAGCCCGTAAAACTGATCAGTAAAGGTATCGAACTGTCGAGTTACAAGTCAGGTTTCATCATTGATTTCCCCATACCCCCAAGTTATGTATTCAAGTCAGATATTGATAAATTTGGAGCTAATGCTAACACATGATCAAGCAGGTACAAGTTTGTCTGAATAGACAGCAAGAAATGTCCGCAGGGACAACAGGTCAAGATTGTTGGCATTAGTAACAAGATCAGGTAACAGGTCAAGCTATGGTACATCAGGTCAAGTCAGGTAGTGAACAAGTATCAATCAAGTCAAGAAGTGCACACGTATCAAGTAATAGTGTATCAAGTCATGTCAGGGGTGCACAAGTGTCACGAGGGTGCTCATAATCAAACTATAATAAGCATGGGTACACAAAACAAGTATGGGGTACCAATGTAACAATAAAATGGAATAGTGTGATGTGGTAGGCAAATAGGTATAGATTCAAACATATGGATGCACAGTTATCGATTAGGGTTACAGTTATAGTTCCTACACTAATTAGGATGCACTTTATTAAACATGGAATGTTAATATCACATTATTATGTATTAATATGATCTATGGATGCAATCGTACATATATTAGACGAGATGGATGCAAATAGGTATCCGAAAGGTTATAAACTATAAAAATCGTACTATGGGCTGTACAAATAAGCACTATGTGATATAAATATTGGTATGGATGCATTGTAATGTAATCTACTATGTAACAAGATTATTTTCATGATCTAGATCTAAAATGATATAAGCGAATGCAAAATGGAACATCGAAACGTGATAAAATGAACCATGTGGTACTAGATTTACACTACATGTATGATATATATTTAAATAGGTATATAATGATTTAAATAGCATGTAGCAAGATTAACTTGCCTAGACGGATCAAGAAATGGGGTGTACGGAACGTCTCATGTCGGCGAAAAGTCACGACGCGCGCACGGTACACAGAACGGATCCAAACAACGCACAAAGGTGATCACACAAGTCAGGTTTGTTCGCTGGGTCGTCGGGATCGTCGACGTCACGTCCGGCTCCGGCGATCTATGCAAACAGAGAATTAAAGAAAAGAAAAGAAAAGAAAAGAAAGAGAGAAAGAGAAGAAAGGAAAGAGAAAGAGGAGATTGGGAAGAAGAGAAACGCTCACTGGGTGCACTGGAGTCGGGAAACGAGGACGAGATCGCCGGCGCCAATCAACTCCGGCGGTGCAAGGTGTGCAGGGGTGCTTGGGTTTGCTTCAGGGTGTGTGTAGGGCTCGGTGAGATGAGAGAGGAGGTGAAGGCGATGAGTGTGAGGAGGCGGCGAGGTCGGGAAGGGCGTCGTCGGGGGCCTAGGGCGACGGCGAGGTGGAGGCAGGTGACGGCTAGGGTTCGTGGGTTAAAAAAAAAGAGGGAGGAAGAAGGAGTTTAGAATATATATATAGGGGGAGAGAGAGATTCTGAGAGAGAGAGGAGAGAGATCGAGAGGTGAGAGAGAGAGAAGTGAACAGTAGGGAGAGAGAAATTTGTTTGTATATGGGGAGAGAGAGAAAGGAAGAGGGGAGGAGAGAGAGAGAGGTAAAGAAAAGAGAGAGAAGGAGAAAGAAAGGGAGAGAGAAAAGAGTGGGGGGTCCACGGGGTCAGAGAGGAGAGCTGGAAAGAGAGAGAAAGGAAAAGATTTTAAATTTAAAAAAGATTTGTAGGTTTTAAAAATATTTTGGTTAGTTATTAAATTTTAAATCGTAGGTTATAATTTAATTAAAAATTGGATTTTCAGGTAAATACAAATCTAGTCCAAAATACGCCAGGGTCGGGTCTAAAAATTCAGATTTAAAATACGAAAAATATATGCGACTTCCAAATTTTAAAATGAATGCTTAGGTAACGAAAATGCATACCCCCAAGAACGGATGCACGTACGTGCGCGTAGCCATCCAAACACGTCCGTTTAACTGAGCGGGACGAGAACAAGATGCACGGATGCTACCACGGGGTTAGGGGTATCATGCAGGCTATGAAATGCAATTTTAAATTATTTTACATGACCTAAAATGTTATATGGTAAAATATGCAATGCCAGATGAAATGCTAGTATGCAGTATACATGAGATGCACGTGTCTATGAAATAAGTCAAGGTAATTTATAAATATGAATTAAACAGGTTCAAGCCAACGGGTCGGGTAGAATGCAATGTAAAATGTAAAAGTACCATTCGCACCTAAAATCCGTTAAATCAAGAAAATACCACAGATAAGTAAATACGGGAACTGGAATTGGTATAAATGAACTCGGTTGTTACATACAGTCTCAGTATTTTTCCTACGTGTCCGGGATGACACGAAATATTTTATAAAGGAAACCCTTCTAAATTATTTTAACACGGCGGGACGTGTATGTTAAACAAAGGATATATATATATATATATATATATATATATAGTTATTTTCTTACAATAAACGTCCGCTACTTGTGCTGTGATACGCGCATCGCGCAACGATTTGAAAAAAGTTTGGCATGCATTTATTTCAGTTGTTTTGACAAGTTTACAATGATGCATACTATGTACATATTAGTCTTGAGTATATCATGTTGGTTTTCGTATTGGACCTTGACATTGGTATCTTCCCCATAACTCCGATGATTGCGGGATGCTTGACGGAGTTTTGATTTTAAGTTATATACTCGTTTTTCATGCGCATGCATTGCGCTACGATATGTTTGGTGTATATATGATTTCGGAGCCTCAACGACTTGATCATTTTATTGAAATGTTTTAGTATTTGAGGGGTTTAAATTTAAATTCATGGACTGAATTTATTTAAGGGGGAAGACTGTAAAATTTCAGAAAAATAAAATATTATTTTTGGGAAATTAAATAATTAAAATAATAAATATTATTAATATTTTAATGAATGGAGATTAGTTTTAATGTTATGGTTTGATTATATACCAATAGATTGGAAAAATATTGGAAAATTTCAGTGAATGTTGATTTTTAAAGAAATTGTGAGATTTAGACATTTTATGAATTATCATATAATTTCTTATATACAAGTTTATGTCTAAGCGTGATTAATAATCATTAAGTATGCACTAAGCGTGATTATGTATGTGACATGCACCATGTCATATTACACAACTTGTTACATTTCCTTTTGTTTTTGGAAAACCATGCTTATTTTCTTATATTACTTGGTTTTGTTTTTGTTTGGGATTAAAATGAAAAGAAAAGGAAAATAGAAAAGAAAAGAATAAAGAAATGTGGCATGGGGAGACAAGGGGGTATGGGTAAGAGAGAGAAGAGAGAGAGAGGGTGAGGTGTTTTCTTGACCTTGGCCTCATTTTCTTTCCTTCATTTTTCCTTCATCATTTCCCTCCTCTTCCTCTTCATGGCTGTCCTCACTCTCCCACCTCCTCTAACCTCTCACAACACCATCAATCCCATATCAAAACCTTGCATCCTCTTCATAATAAATGTGCACAAACTCACTACAAGCACGGGAAACCAAGAAAGTTTAGATTTTGAACACTTGGGGCAACTCAAGAAATTTCTTGAGTTGCCAAATGAGGTATTTTCTTCACCATTAGAGTAGTAATCTATTTCCTTTAGCATCCATGTTAGTTTAAAAGTGGTATTGTGTAGTATAGTGATGGTTGAAAATCCCAAGAAGAGGTTAGGGGATTTTATGAGTTGTGAAGTGTAAATTGAGATTAGTAGAGGCTATACAATCCCTTTAGTGTTAGAATTCTGGACAAAACCAGAGATTAAAACCCCGAGACATGAACATTGAATCCCCGATATCGGAAATTTATAGAAATTGTGATGTGTTTAGAGATCTGCTATGACCCGGGGGACCTGAAAAATATTAAGCGATTACAGAGAGGTGTGTAGGCAACCTAGAAGCTAACCCCAAAACCTAAGACCCCCACTCCATTTTCTGGCCGGCAATTATCTCCTTTTGGTCACAATTTGCGGCCTTGGTGTGAGCAAAGTGGCTTGGGCTTGGTCCATGGCTCCATTATCTGTTGATTTGATCTATCCCATATGCAAAAATTGGTTAATTCAATTTAGGGTAAAATCTGGAGCAAGTTTTCAAAGTTTCTGGTTATGTTTCGTGACTTTTTATGATTTCCGATTTCAAAAACATGGTTTTTGGTATTCGAACCGCGGATTCGATCGTTGGACGTTTGTACGTGAACAATAAGGGATTTATGATTGTTTTCGTATGCGTAGGCTATAGGTTCTAACCTATAGGCACCTCACGTGTCGTTTTGGTTTTGAATCGGGTTTTAATGTGACACGATATGTTATGGCATGTAGGTACCTCCGCGTGAACTTCGGAACGACAAGCAAGAGCGTGGCGACATCGACTTCAGCAAGTAAGGATCAACGTTAGCACCCCCACACTTTCGTAGGGTAGAATGTGAATGTTGTATATATTTATTTATATGAGTTAATAGGAGACGTGAACGCTTAGAGATAAAGTAACTTAGATTAGTTCTTAGTCACGAAACCCTAGACCAAAGTTTGGCACACATGCACACACACACGTATACATTTGATTTTCTTGTTCATATATAGGGGTATATATACACACACACACACATACATATATGTGTGTGAGTATGTATATAAATATATATGTATACGTATACACGTTTGATGGGGATAATATATGATACTTAGAGACGAGTCGATATGATTGGGCATGATACCATGAGATCGGTGATGTGATTTGGGTCGTGTGATGAGACACGCCATGATATTATAGCGGATCATTGGACGATGTGTTTTCATACACACGCGGATATATATATATATATATGTGTGTGTGTTGATGGTATCGGAATGTACTAGAGTTTAGATCAGTACCCCTAATTCAGAATATGATGATTATAATACCAGATAAATAATGAGATAAATGTGATATTTTACCCATACCCCGATTTTGGGATGTCGTACGATGGATTTTACCGTACGAAGTATAAATATGATGATTGATCCACACTCTTGACTCGAGAATGTCGTATTATATGTTTATCGTACGTGACGCTATTGAGGCGGGATCACCGACTACTAGATATATATATATCGACTCAGACTTAGGTGGATTTCCTTACCCTTTCGATTAGTCTTTTAGTTTAGTCCTGTAGTTTATCAGGTAGATGTTAGACTAGGCTCGAGTCATACTTATTTTCAAAACTGACGAATCGTAGGTATTTTAAAGACATGCCCTATTTTCTAAAAACCACGATTCGTGCTATTTCAAATGTCAATATTGTATGACTCGTACTTAGAAATGTATATTCTCCACTGTTGCGTTTACTATTCATTTTCCGTTATATTCATGTTCTCATCATATCGCATGCTTATAAATGTGTTTTCTTTAGTTACTATGAACCCATGCTGTCAGGACACCAGCACCATTACCGAAGATGCGTATGCTCCACGTACACTTGCTTGCCAGCTCACACACATCATCATCGGTAATTGCCATGACACATACACTTTAGAAGTATTATTTCATTGACTTAGCTTGCTAGCTGATAGTTGTTAGTGTATATGCCCTAGAGCCCATTACTGTATCATACTAGCTTGTATATTACTTGATGGAAGCTTGGGATATTCACAGTTGTATAGACAATCTTGCTCAAAATGGTAGTATGCTACTTGGTTTGTCTCTACTTCAATATGTACATGTGTTTCTTTTTAGCATATCGCTTATACATATTATTAGAGCCCTTAGGATCTTTGCTTGATTACCAACGTTGTGATGGCAGTCACACTTGTGGGGGCTGGGTAATCTATAAGCACATCCTTATACAGGTCCCTAGTCGTAGGACTATCGAGACAGGGCATCGATACTCCGGAGTAGACTAGCGTATGCGCTTCTCATCCCAGCGGGGGAGATGGTCTGTCTCACAGCAATCAGTACGTCGTACTTGAGATAGTATGCGGGTGCTCGTTAGGTTACGAGTACACTGGACAGGACTCGTCGGGAACTGTTGGTTGGTATTATACCTATCGTCAGTTATCAGTTCCCAGGTGACATGAGTACAGCTTAGTCCGCTGACTTGACACTGTCACTTCGCCTTGAGTGTGTTCCCACTGTACTTTGATTACTATCCTACCACGGCTCAAAGGAGTCGTGCAAACAGGTAGTAGTTGGGTGCAGTCCCGAAGCACTTGGAGGCAGTGACGGTTAGACAGGATTCGTCTCTCCCGGTATTAGGGGTTGACATCGCGCTGTGTCTAGGAGAGCCATTACACATAGTAGTCCCTGGCCATGGCAAGCTAGATATACTGGTAGGTTTCCAGTGTTATCTCAGGGTGTTCTGGGCTACACTCCGACACGACTTGTACCGCTATTAGGGGACTGACGTTTACCACCCTCCTAGGCCCGCCATGCGATGTTCTCAGACGAACGGACCGGACTGTACGGAGATTGTCACATGCAGGCTCAGTAGGAGTTCGGATGGGTTTACCTCATCGGCCTTCTTATCGACATCTACCTGGGGACCGTTACGTACAGCTAGTGCCGCTTGCGGTCTGTGGTTAAACCCACTGCCAGCGTAGTGTCGAGTCTTTAGAGTCCCACACAGAGAGTTTCCCTGCACTGATCGAAACGTGTAGAGGCCGTATGGTTTTACGGCAGGGCTACGATCACTTACGTGCACTTGTGTGCGTATGCTGTTCGGGCAGGCAATACTAGTGGGCTTTGGTTTAAGCCGGATCCTAGTATTGCACGGATAGATTTGTTTTGTCTTCTGTGCATTCGCATTCTACGGAATGCGGATGCGGGTGTGTATGCACAGTTTTGAGGAGCGAAGAAGGAGGAGGTGCCTCATTAGGGTTTTGACAGTTGATTCGGCCAAAACCATTATGTGGCAGGCTCATTAGGGTTTTGATAGTTGATTCGGTCAAAACCATTCTGAGGCGGACTCATTAGGGTTTTGGCAGTTGGTTCGGTCAAAACCATTATGAGCCGGGGACATTATTTAATATTCTTTTTAGTGATAATTATTTGATGGCTAATTGCTTTGACCATTTGACCACACTTGACTTTGTTGACCGTTTGACCAAAGTTGACTTGGACCTTCATGAGAGGTATAGAGTTTTCTTTGGTTTTCTTTCTATTTTTGGATATGAAAATGGTCAAGTCAATTGTTGCCATCAACAATATCATGAAAAGATTAGTCATGATGATTTTTTGCATTATTGTAACCATGGTGCTTTTTCTTTGGTTCATTATTATTTTCTCACTCTCTCTCTCTTGAAAAAGAATGAGAAAGCTCCATGGTGGTTCTCCTTCATCTTCCTCCTCTTGAAAATTTCCTTTGATCTCATGTGTTGAGAGAAAAAGGATCCTAGTTGACAAAAACATCCATTTACTACTTCTACACAACCTAGGACATCAAGACTAGCGATCTTGTTGCCCTAGTTGCCTCGGCTCGAGGTGGATCTCGGAGCACAACTCTCGGGTGGATCGTCTTCGACTCAAGGAGGCCGCGGAGGTGATCAAGATCCGGATCGATCCTCGGAGCTTGGATGGACGAGCAGGAGAGCGGAGAGAAGACCCGAAGGACCGGTATCGTGAGGTATAATCTCTATGGCATAGTAGATAGCACCTTAAGTAGTTTACTAGTTTGTCGTTTAGCAAAGATCTTTCTTTTAGTCCATGTTGCCTTTGCGCCAAAAATCGTTTTTCGCCATTTCCGCCTCTCCGTAAGAACCGGGGTGAGCAACGTGGACTTATAGTGGTATCAGAGCCTAGCTAAACACAAACTAGCTTATTAGCAAAGTATTTAGAATTTCGATCGGAAAAAAATGCAAAACAAGTCCGGAAAAACCTAGTTTCTGCCGATTTTTTAAACAGCTCTAAAAATAATTTCACATACATGAAAAATCGGCTCAGGGTTTTCTAAAAACACCCACAAAAAACGATCCATTGACTCGGTCAAAACGCCGCGGATCAGCGGCAAGAACATGCTTCATGCCGCGGATCTGCGGCCGAGTTGACTCGGCCGTGGACCGTTTTTGGTGCAGTGTTCATACTGTGATGTTTTGGGATTTTTGTGATAGTTTGTTTCTGCCCAGAATTTCCAGAGAACAAATTTGTGTTTGGGGTGGTTACAAATCCGTATTTTGATCGAAATTCCGTAGACTTTGGCTAATGG
The DNA here is from genome assembly GCA_030015575.1 of Agapanthus africanus. NCBI lineage: Eukaryota > Viridiplantae > Streptophyta > Magnoliopsida > Asparagales > Amaryllidaceae > Agapanthus > Agapanthus africanus. Next base: position 408,928,402 of record CM057338.1, read on the forward strand.
ATTTTATCTGTGATGTGATATATGTATTAAACGTCTGCTAATCGCTATACGTCGATTAGTGGGGGTTATATATATCTATGATCTGTAATGTTGATGGTTTGTGTATATGAACTCGTTGGATTGTCGCGGATGAATAGCCGGGTGGATGTGAGATGAGAGTTTCTTTTTCTTTCATTCAATATAAAATTTGTAAATTGATGTAATATTATTTGTATGGCCGCACATCTGGGATGAGCTTGTAGCCGCCATTGTATAATTTCTTTTTACTGTTTTTGCTCCTAGGATAGACCCAAGGTGGGGTGCATAAACTACCGGGTATCTCGAAGTGCCGAGTGGCCTACTTACGTTGATGAGGGAGGTTGCTTCGCTTCGGGTACTTGGCGGGTAGTTTGCCACACCCATAGGGGTCTAGTGTGGGGTATTGGCTATTCATCGCGACAGTGTAATCCGCTTTTCATTGCAGGCTCGAACGAATCGCGGATTCCTAGTATATCCAAAGTGTTCATCTGTGATCTGGAATGGCTATCACTGCATCTGACGAATGTATATATCTATATATGATATCTATTTAGGCGTTGCTTATGTTTTGCATCCGCGGTAGTCCAGCCCCCACTTTGTCGTTAGTTAAGTAACCTAACGGGTGATGACAGGGCCCCGTGGCGAATGCGAATGGCATAAGCGTACGTCATATTTTCGTTGTTTTCTGCAATGGTAGGATTAAATGATGGGACGCATTAAATTACTGCAAGAAAATAAACCAAAGTAAAGTCGTTGGAACACTTTCAAAACCACTCGGTTCTTTTCAAAAACCATCTTTTAAACGCGGAGCTTGAACCACTCCTTTTAAAAGCTATCTCGTTCCATCGATTATATCAAGTTCACTGCGTTCACGGTTTCGCCAAAACCATTCATAGCCCTCCGTCATTTCAGTTAAATATTCAGTAGTATTCAAGCTATGTATTTTGACCTTCGCCAAGGCATAGTGATTGGTAGCTGCTGAATATTTATCTGTAGCATAGATAGATGCGTTGGTTTGGGACAGTCGTACTACTATTTTGGCCTTCGTTAATGGTATGTACGGGTGGGTTCAAATTAACCTGGATAATGACGGGTAGAACTTGACATGTGACTTATGATATGTTGGCCTTCGTCAAGGTCATAAGAGCATGGGGCAAAAATCCACATCGGGAGTTTCTAAAGAAACTGAAACTTGCTAGTGCTGCATATCATTTGGAGTGTGATGATTCTGGTAGGATTCCTTCAGTTTTATCACACGATGATATTTGGATCCCGATCCTACTGTGAGTATATGCTACTCCTCGGGAACTTTCTCACTTAACGATCAATGCTATAAACCAAGTAGGTGTCTAGAAAGGTGTTAGCGGGGCTACGCCCCCAGGGAAAAGAGGTTCTTAAATTAAGGAATTTCACGAAAGCGTTGGAAAACCTCCCTCGAAGTACCGACACTGGCCTGGCTGAACAGTTAAGCAAGTATTGTATGGTGAAATTGATCCCGACTAATTCTTCCTTTATGGTTTGAGGAGGGATTCGAGAGACAGTGGGAGCCATCCTGTTTAGATAAATTAAAAACCAATCTAAACTTGCAAGAGCATCATGCTGAGTGTTTTCTTCTCTCTCTCTTAATTGCAGCGACCCAGTGACCACACCTAGGTTACATCTAGATAATAAAATGACTGAATCTGACTGTTATGACTGGCAAAGGTCTGTCCAGATGTCCATTGCCCATGACAAGCTGGGACACCTCTTGACTGATCCAACCCCTGCCGTCTCAGGTCCAGTTTCCCCTGTCACGGATATTCATATCCGTAAGACATCGGAAAAGGACTGTGCGAAAGCCAAGTGCCTCGTGTTAGCCTCAGTTGATGGTGCATACCAGAGGCAGCACGAGAAGATGGACTAAGTTTATATCTTCCTCCATAACAAAGATTTATATGGAGAGCAATCTCGTATCGCAAGATATGAGACCTTGAACGAATTGCTTCCAGCGAGGTTGGCTATCGGGTCATCTGTAGGGGGAAACGTCCTTACAGAGACCAGCTATTTTCAGCTCACGGACCTGAAGACCACGTTGAAGAACGGTTCAGATATTGACTTGATTCTACAGTCTCTACCTTCTACCCTGAAGGAAACCAGGGAAGTAGAAGGAAAGGGAAGGGCAGAAGTTTTGGGACTAGATATAGTAAAAGAAGGACGTTCCTATTGTTACGGGAATGAACATTGGCAGAAGGATTGCAGGGCTAGCAAAGCCAGTAGCCAGGATTCGAAGCATGTTGAGGCTTCGGCTTCGGGTGTGTTTGTAATAGAGAACTGTATGTCAGTTAACCCTACTTCCTGGGTATTGGATACTGGATCAGGATCTCACATCTGTAATTCGTTACAGGCTCTGAGAAACCGTAGGGTTATCAAGATAGGTGATATGACTCTCAGGGTTGCTAACGGAATGAGCATGTACGCTGAATCCGTAGGAGAATATCATCTTGGACTGACAACTGGGCAGATATTGATTCTACGTGACTGTTTTTATGTACCAGGTGCGACTTGTAATATCATATCTGTATCCTTACTTTCTAAGGAAGGATATGATTTTACTTTTGTAAGCGATGTGGTCCACATCCACCTAAATTAAGTTCTGATTGGGTCAGGTACATTAAAGAACGGGATATACGTATTGAATCAAGCTCAGATTTTCAGTGTCCAGAACACACTTAAAAGAAAGTCTCCGGAAATAAATCAGGCTTTCTTATGGAATTGTAGACTGGGTCACATTAATGAGACACAGTTAACAAAGTTACATAAAGAGGGATATTTAGATCCGTTCGAGTATCAGTCTTATGCCACTTGTGAATCTTGTCTCATGGGAAAGATGACAAAGACTCCGTTCACTGGATACGGAGAAAGAGCAAGCGAGCTCTTAGGACTCATATACAGTGACGTGTGTGGTCCAATGTCTACACATGCGCGAAGTGGTTATTCATACTTCATTACTTTCATAGATGATTTCTCTAGGTATGGACATGTCTTCTTGATGAAGCATAAATCCGAGGCCTTTGAGAAATTTCGGGAATACAAAAATGAAGTTGAAAAACAAACAGGCAAAAGTATCAAGACACTGAGATCTGATCGAGGTGGTGAATACTTGAGTGCCGAGTTTCTGGACTACTTAAAAGATAATGGAATTCTCTCTCAGCTTACTCCTCCATACACACCACAGCACAACGGTGTATCAGAAAGGCGGAATCGAACCCTATTGGATATGGTTCGTTCCATGATAAGTAAGGCTGAGTTACCGCGATCCTTCTGGGGTTATGCACTAGAATCAGCTGCATATATTTTGAACAAGGTTCCCTCCAAGACTGTGCCTACCACACCATATCAGATGTGGTGTGGGAAGAAACCCCATCTTCAATACCTAAAGATATGGGGATGTCCAGCTTTTGTTAAAAAGCAGCATGCGGACAAACTCAAGGCACGCTCAGTACTGTGTAAGTTTGTGGGATACCCAAAGAACTCCAGGGGGTATCTTTTCTATTACGCAGAGGAATAAAAGGTCTTTGTTTCTCGTCATGCCTACTTTCTGGAACATCAGATTTTAGAAAAAGGAACAAGTGGGAGCGTAGTAGAACTGGAAGAAATTCCAGAACCACAAGCTATTACTGAAAGCTTGGAAGAACCAGAAGTTTCAGGAGAATCGGACATCCCAGCGCCACTCCGCAGGAGTAGTAGGCAGTCTCATCCGTCCGAGAGATACTATGGTTTTCTCATAGACGGGGATAGAGAGGATTGCACCATTAACTATGGTGAGCCTACTAACTTCCAGCAAGCCATTCAGAGCGGTGACTCGGTAAAATGGCTGGATGCAATGCGGACCGAGATAGAGTCCATGTACACCAACAAAGTTTGGACTTTGGACTTTGCTCCAGAAGGGGTAAAACCCGTAGGCTGCAAATGGATCTTCAGAAAGAAGATTGGTGTAGATGGGCAGGTTGAAACCTATAAAGCTAGACTTGTTGCAAAGGGCTTTCGTCAGAGACCTGGTTTGGACTATGACGAGACCTTTTCTCCAGTGGCTATGCTCAAATCCATTCGGATCCTTCTTGCCATTGCTGCCTTCCACGATTATGAAATCTGGCAGATGGACGTAAAGACGGCTTTCCTAAATGGAAATTTAGAAGAGTGCGTCTATATGGATCAGCCAGAGGAATTCATTCAGAGTGGGAGCAGCGATAAAGTGTGCAAGTTGCTCAAGTCCATCTATGGACTGAAGCAGGCATCACGGAGTTGGAACATCTGTTTCGATGATACTGTCAAAGAATTTGACTTTATCAAAAACCCAGATGAACCATGCATTTACAGTAAGATTGTAGGGAGAACTGTGGTATTCCTCGTCTTGTACGTGGATGCCATTCTCCTAATAGGAAATGATATTCCTATGCTACAGTCAGTCAAAGGATTCTTATCACAGAGGTTCTCCATGAAGGACCTGGGCGATGCCAACTACATTCTGGGGATCCAGATCTATCGTGATAGATCTAAGAGGATGTTGGGACTTTCGCAGTCCAGGTACATTAACACCATACTGAAACGATTCAGTATGGAAGATTCCAAGCACTGTAATCTACCGGCCTGTCACGGAATCACCCTCTCCAAAGAGATGTCTCCTAAGACTGATTTGGAAAGGGCTCGCATGTCATCTATACCCTACGCATCTGCGGTAGGCTCTATAATGTATGCGATGTTATGTACCAGACCAGATATAGCATACGCATTGAGCGTTGTAAGCCGGTATCAGTCGGACCCAGGGGAGAAACACTGGATAGCGGTAAAGAACATTCTCAAGTACCTGAGAAGGACTAAGGAGATGTTCTTGGTGTATGGCGGAAAAGACCTCCAGATCGAGGCCTTTGCTGACTCCAACTTCCAGAGTGACAAGGATGACTCCAAGTCCATGTCGGGTTATGTCTTTACCCTCAATGGAGGGGCGGTTTGCTGGAAGAGTTCCAAGCAGGAAACCGTTGCTGACTCAACTAAGGAAGCGGAGTACATAGCTGCTTGCGATGCCGCAAAGGAAGCTGTCTGGATGAAGAAGTTCCTCACGGAGCTTCAGGTGGTTCCTACCATTGTTGATCCAATACCGCTGTATTGTGACAACAACGACGCTATAGCTTTAGCGAAGGAACCCAGGTCCCATCAGAAGTCCAGGCACATTTTTAGGCGGTACCACCTGATCAGGGAGATCGTAGATCGCCGGGAGATCGAGGTGAAGAGAGTAAATATGGAGAATAACACTGCAGATCCACTCACGAAGGCCCTACCCCAGACTCAGTTCGAGCGGCTGATCGAGATGATAGGTCTTCGATACGCCAGTACATGGCCTTAGTGCAAGTAGGAGATTGTTAGTATATATGCCCTAGAGGCCATTACTGTATCATACTAGCTTGTATATTACTTGATGGAAGCTTGGGATATTCACAGTTGTATAGACAATCTTGCTCAAAATGGTAGTATGCTACTTGGTTTGTCTCTACTTCAATATGTGCATGTGTTTCTTTTTAGCATATCGCTTATACATATTAGTAGAGCCCTTAGGATCTTTGCTTGATTACCAGCGTTGTGATGGAAGTCACACTTGTGGGGGCTGGGTAATCTATAAGCACATCCTTATAAAGGTCCCTAGTCGTAGGACTATCGAGACAGGGCATCGATACTCCGGAGTAGACTAGCGTATGCGCTTCTCATCCCAGCGGGGGAGATGGTCTGTCCCACAGCAATCAGTACGTCGTACTTGAGATAGTATGCGGGTGCTCGTTAGGTTACGAGTACACTGGACAGGACTCGTCGGGAACTATTGGTTGGTATTATACCTATCGCCAGTTATCAGTTCCCAGGTGACATGAGTACAGCTTAGTCCGCTGACTTGACACTGTCACTTCGCCTCGAGTGTGTTCCCACTGTACTTTGATTACTACCCTACCACGGCTCAATGGAGTCGTGCAAACAGGTAGTAGTTGGGTGCAGTCCCGAAGCACTTGGAGGCAGTGACGGTTAGACAGGATTCGTCTCTCCCGGTATTGGGGGTTGACATCGCGCTGTGTCTAGGAGAGCCATTACACATAGTAGTCCCTGGCCAGGGCAAGCGAGATATACTGGTAGGTTTCCAGTGTTATCTCAGGGTGTTCTGGGCTACACTCCAACACGACTTATACCGCTATTAGGGGACTGACGTTTACCACCCCCTAGGCCCGCCATGCGATGTTCTCAGACGAACGGACTGGACTATACGGAGATTGTCACATACAGGCTTAGTAGGAGTTCGGATGGGTTTACCTCATCGGCCTTCTTATCGACATCTACCTGGGGACCATTACGTACAGCTAGTGCCGCTTGCGGTCTGTGGTTAAACCCACTGCCAGCGTAGTGTCGAGTATTTAGAGTCCCACACAGAGAGTTTCCCTGCACTGATCGAAACGTGTAGAGGCCGTATGGTTTTACGGCAGGGCTATGATCACTTACGTGCACTTGTGTGCGTATGCTGTTCGGGCAGGCAATACTAGTGGGCTTTGGTTTAAGCCGGATTCTAGTATTGCACGGATGGATTTGTTTTGTCTTCTGTGCATTCGCATTCTACGGAATGCGGATGCGGGTGTGTATGCACAGTTTTGAGGAGCGAAGAAGGAGGAGGTGCCTCATTAGGATTTTGACAGTTGATTCGGCCAAAACCATTATGTGGCAGGCTCATTAAGGTTTTGACAGTTGATTCGGTCAAAACCATTCTGAGGCGGACTCATTAGGGTTTTGGCAGTTGGTTCGGTCAAAACCATTATGAGCCGGAGACATTATTTACTATTCTTTTTAGTGATAATTATGTGATGACTAATTGCTTTGACCATTTGACCACACTTGACTTTGTTGACCGTTTGACCAAAGTTGACTTGGACTTTCATGAGAGGTATAGAGTTTTCTTTGGTTTTCTTTCTATTTTTGGATATGAAAATGGTCAAGTCAATTGTTGCCATCAACTTTATCATGAAAAGATTAGTCATGATGATTTTTTGCATTATTGTAACCATGGTGCTTTTTCTTTGGTTCATTATTATTTTCTCACTCTCTCTTGAAAAAGAATGAGAAAGCTCCATGGTTGGTCTCCTTCATCTTCCTCCTCTTGAAAATTTCCTTTGATCTCATGTGTTGAGAGAAAAGGATCCCAGTTGACAAAAACATCCATTTACTACTTCTACACAACCTAGGACATCAAGACTAGCGATCTTGTTGCCCTAGTTGCCTCGGCTCGAGGTGGAGCTCGGAGCACAACTCTCGGGTGGATCGTCTTCGACTCAAGGAGGCCGCGGAGGTGATCAAGATCCGGATCGATCCTCGGAGCTTGGATGGACGAGCAGGACAGCGGAGAGAGGACCTGAAGGACCGGTATCGTGAGGTATAATCTCTATGGCATAGTAGATAGCACCTCAAGTAGTTTACTAGTTTGTCGTTTAGCAAAGATCCTTCTTTTAGTCCATGTTGCCTTTGCGCCAAAAATCGTTTTTCGCCGTTTCCGCCTCCCCGTAAGAACCGGGGTGAGCAACGTGGACTTACAATAGTTCCCATATGTTATTGCTTTCATATGCTAGTTTAGATATTGCATTTATTACTGAGATATACTTCATGCATTATACCTTCACCCTGTTATGCAATATTATGGGGCTTTATACCGGTATATCACTGTTTATTTACTCTTGATTTTAGGACTTGATATTTCCATGAGATTTCTGGTTTTGGCAAACCGCATATGAATATTTATAAACTTATGAAAATTTTAAAAGAGAGAGATACAGTTTTCCTTGATATGATGAGTAGTGTCTACCATGAGTTTTCTCGACTCTTGAGCATTATCATACACCCGATTCGAGGAGGAGGATGAACCGTCTGTGGGTGCATGGTGGACCCGGTGCCGTACCCCGGGGCAAGATAGTCGCAGATGATGGTGTTGTGCCTGGCTGGGGAGCACGACCGACCGGTTATTATGACGCGGCAGATATCCGGAGGATACCGACATAGTCTTGAGATTTGATGATATGGGCCAGTCCGGATAGTCAGAGCCCAAGATATTGAGATTTGATGATATGGGCCAGTCCGAATAGCCGGAGCCCGAGATATTGAGATATTGGGATATATGTTTTGTGTCGATGCTTGACACAGATTCTCTGTTGATTTCATTGATGATATTTCGGTTTTATACAGAATTCTCACTGAGATAAGAAAACGGTTTTCTCATTTAGATGTATTCTATTTTTATGCATTCATACATCATATATATATGATATGTTGTTACCTGAGGCACCGACACGAGCACTTGGTATTACTCTTATGTATAGATGTTTATCCTTGCCATTATTATATGCTTCAGGCTATATTATTTTGTGGATATTACTATTGTATGACCTGGGATATAGTCATACTTGTGATTTCTGCTCCGTGATGTTTTCTACTCACGAGTTGGTAACTCACCCCCGTTGTGCCACAGTTTCTTGAAGGTTTTGCCGTACATGTTTTCTTGGCGGCTTCGCTGGCACACTACTTCATTCCGGGTGATTGCTTTGGTAGGTGGGTTCACTCATATCGTGACCACCATTTTACCTTATTTATATTCAGTTGTATCTAGTAACTCCATCAACCAGACTTGTATTAATTTATAGACTTAGAAGACCAGTGTATATTCTTTCGACCTTAGAGTCGCACTTGTATTATTATGGTTTTCTGGTGAAGATTGGTTTTCTTCTGAGTTTTGATCCTCGCCCTTCGGCGTTGTATATTATATTGCTTGTGTGGTTGTGTCCGCCAATTGGCGAAGACCTAGCTCCCGCTTGGGGATGCCTTTATTCATTATGTATATTATGCATGTTTGTACCCGTTTGGGGCCAGTATTTACAAAGGAAACTCTGCCGAAATTTTTGGTAAAGACTTGATGTTTTAAAAATGATTACTACGGCTTATTTTGTTAAACCACTTACTTTAAAACTAAATTTTTCCTTCTCTCTCTTTTCAAATGGTTTAGATTTCTGAGCTTTTTGGCTTACTTGAATTAGGTGGGGTCTTATAGACTTCACATGATTCAAGTGCCAGTCACGTGCTATTTCGGGTCATGATAAAGTTGGTATCAGAGCGCTAGGTTTAACCTTAGTTCGAGTCTATGTTTGACTATGCGGAGTCTAGGGCGTATAAGTATATTCGGAACCTAGGCTTGACCTTACGGAATTTAGACTTGGTCGAGGGGGTATTAGACCTGAACTTTCGTCGCATAGGTTGACCTTGGTTGATGGAGTAGGTGAATCAAGTAGAGTGGCGTACCGTGTGTATGTTCCGCGGCATACTTACGATACGCTACTCCGCTTAAGAAGCCTTAGGATGTACATTTCATTGCACAATATTATATCCATTCTTATGATCTATTCTCATCGATATCGGTTGGTGGTTTTTGTTATCACAATTGCACGGGCAGAGAGAGCTGCGGCTAGATTTGCGGTCAGCATAAGCTCGTCTTGGACAAGGATTGACCGGGGCGTAATTTCGGTGACACACGGTTGCATAGATGTGTCGTTTTATTATGTTTTTCGCACCATGATCGTATGATGGATTGCTTTTACTAAAATTTCTCGAACGTGCAGATCAGCACCAAAGGATTCGGCCACTACTAGAGGCCGGCTAGAATGTGATGACCATCAATGCACCGTTATTCTTGATGATTGAGGCACTATTTAGCATGGACGAATGAGCCAGTTGTTGCTGCGACTGACAACATATTGCCCCAGATGTTTGAAGCTATTGTAGCACGAGTTGTACTTAGAGATGTGATAGAAGATCGCTAGTCACCTATGGATGAATGACTAGGATATGTGGTTCATTCGCATACCCGGATTCGAGGCCATCAGATTGATTGATTCCAGCTAGAGAAGACTTCACGCAGGTACGTTGAGATTCGATAGAAAACGACCGAATGTCAAAACCCCATTTTTCCAAGTTTAAGGTATTCGGAAAAACATGCAAGTAATTCTGTGGACCCTCTAGAAGAATGAAACCCTAACTCGACATAATGACCATGGGAACGCTTTTGAAACTTAGGGTTTGCGGCAGTTCCACGGTGCCATTAATAAGGCTTGGGTTTGCCCTTCTACAGCTGGTCCATAGGTACTGTGGCATGTACTGGATATTATTAAACTGTACTCAGGTGTTGAGCTCTCGGGGAATTATGGGACTTTGATGAATCGATCGAAAAGTTATGTCATCCGGATATTATGTGATGGAATACTACGAGAAGACTTGGAGCTAGGATCGGTCGTATTACGCACACCCAGTAGGCCAGAGTTTGGCATCGTCGACGAGACGTGTTATGAGTGACCATGATAGTTGGCCAGTGATATTTAGAGGATATGCCTAAATCAAAGTTTTATTGGGTCAGGTACACTAGAGGACAGTATATATAGAATCAAGCTCAGGTTTTCAAACGACCGGAACACACTTAAAAGAAAGTCTCCAGAATTAAATAAAACTTTCTTATGGCATTGTAGACAGGGTCATATCAATGAAACACGGTTGTCGAAGTTACATAGAGAAGTATATTTGGATCTATTCGAATATCAGTCTTATGCAACTTGTCAATCTTGTCTCATAGGAAAGATGACAAAGATTCCGTTCACTAGACACGGAGTAAGAGCAAGAGAGCTCTTGGGACTCATACACAGCGATGTGTGTAGTCCAATATCTACAGATGCACAAAGTGGTTATTCCTATTTTATTACTTTTATGGATTATTTCTCTAGGTAAGGATATGTCTTCTTGATGAAGCATAAATCTAATACCTTTTGAGAAAATTCCGAAAATATAAGAATGAAGTGGAAAAACAAACATGAAAAAGTATCAAGACACTGAGATCTAATCAATGTGGTGAATACTTAAATGTCGAGTTCCTGAATTAACTAAAAGAGAATAAAATTCTCTCTCAGCTTACTCTTCCATACACACCACAACACAACGGTGTATAGGAAAGGCGAAACAGAACCCTATTGGATATTGTTCGTTCCATAATGAGTAACGCTGAATTGCCGCGATCCTTCTGAAGTTATGCACTAGAATAAGTTGCATATCTTTTGAATAAGGTTCCTACCAAGACTGCGCCTACCACACCATATCAGATGTGGAGTGGGAAGAAACCCTATCTTCAGTATCTGAAGATATAGGAATGTCCAGCTTTTGTTGAAAAGCAGTATGCGGACAAGCTCGAGCCACACTCAGTACTGTGTAATTTTGTGAGATACCCAAAAAACTCCAGGGGGTATCTTTCCTATTACGCAGAGGAACAAAAGGTTTTTGTTCCTCGTCATGTCCATTTTTTTTGGAAAATCAATTTTTTGTAAAAGGAAATAGTGGGAGCGCAATAGTACTAGAAGAAATTCCAGAACCACAAACTATTACTGAAAGTATGGTAGAACCAGAGATTTCAGAAGAACCTGACATCCTCACGCCACTCCGCATAAGTAATAGGCGGTCTCATCCCCCAAGAGATACTACGGTTTTCTCATAAACGTGGATCGAGAGGATTGCATCATTGACAATGATGAGCCAACTAGCTTCCAGTAAGCCATTCAGAGCGGCGACTCGGTAAAATGGCTGGATGCAATACGGACCAAAATGGAGTCCATCTACACTAACAAAGTATGCACTTTGAACATTGCTCCAGAATGGGTGAAACCCGTAGGCTGCAAATGGATCTTCAGAAAGAAAATTGGTGTATATGGATATGTTGAAATCTACAAGGATAGACTTGATGCAAAAGGTTTTCGTCAAAGACCTGGTTTGGACCATGATGAAACCTTTTCTCCGGTGTCTATGCTCAAATCCATTCGGATCCTTCTTGACATTGCTGCCTTCCAAGATTTTGAGATCCGGCAGATGGACATAGAGACGGTTTTTTCTAAATGGTAATTTGGAAGAGTGCGTCTATATGGATCAGCCAGAGGGTTTCAATCAGAATGGAAGCAGCGGGACAATGTGCAAATTGCTTAAGTCCATTTATGGACTAAAGCAGGCATCACGGAGTTGGAACATCTGTTTTTATTGAGACAGTCAAAGAATTCGACTTTATCAAAAATCCAGATGAACCATGCATTTATAGTAAGATTGTAGCAAGAACTGTGAAATTCCTCGTTGAGTACGTGGATGAAATTCTCTTGATAGGAAATGGCATTCCTATGCTACAATAAGTCAAAGAATTCTTGTCACAGAGGATCTCCATGAAAGACCTGGGTGATACCAACTACATTCTGGGGATCCAGATCCATCGTAATAGATCAAAGAGGATGGTGAGACTTTCACAGTCAAGGTACAACAACACCATACTGAAAACATTTAGTATGGACGATTCTAAGCTCGGTAGTCTACCGGCTTGTCATGGAATCACCATCTCCAAAGAGATGTCTTCCAAGACTGATTTGGAAAGGGCTCGTATGTAGATTATACCCTACGCTTCTGCGGTAGGCTCTGTAATATATGCGATGTTGTGTACCAGACCAGATGTTGCTTACGCAGTTAGCATGGTAAGCCGGTATCAGTCAAACCCAAGGGAGAAGCACTGGGAAGCAGTAAAGAATATTCTCAAGTACTAGAGAAGGAATAAGGAGATGTTCTTGGTGTATGGCGAAAAAGGACCTCCAGATCGAGGCCTTTGCTAACTCCAGCTTCTAGAGTGATAAGAATGACTCCAAGTCCATATTGGGTTATGGCTTTACCCTTAGTAGAGGGGCGGTCTGTTGGAAGAGCTCCTAGCAGGACACCGTTGCAAACTCGACGATGGAAACAGAGTAGTTCGCTGCATGAGATGCCGCAAAAGAGGCAATCTAGATATGGAAGTTCTTAACTGAACTTCAGGCGGTTACTTCCATTTGTTGGTCCAATACTTTAGTATTATAACAACATACGGTGCTATAGTTTTAGGGAAGGAACCCAAGTCCCATCAGAGATCCAGACATATCTTGAGGCGGTACCACCTAATCAGGGAGATCGTTGATCCCAAGAGATCGAGGTGAGGAGAGTACATACGAAGAACAACACTGCAGATCCACTCACAGAGGACATCCCTCAGACAGTGTTCGAGAGGCTATTCGAGACCTTCGGTCTGCGATATTCCAGTATATGGCCTTAGTGCAAGTGGGAGATTGTTAGTGATATATGCCTTAGAGGCCATTATTGTATCATAGTGGATTGTATATTACTTAATGGGAGCTTGGGATATACACGGATTTAATAACAGTCTTGCTCAAAATGGTAGTATGCTACTTGGTTTGTTTCTACTTCAATATGTGCATGTGTTTCTTTTAGCATGTCGCTTATATATATTAGTAGAGCCCTTAGGATCTTTTCTTGATTACCAGCGTTATGATAGCAGTCACACTAATGGAGGCTGGGTAATCTACAAGCACATCCTTATACAGGTCCCTAGTCGTAGGATTATCGAGACAGGGAATCGATACTCCGGAGTAGACTAGTGTATACGCTTCTCATCCCAGCAGGAGAGATGGTCTGTCCCACAGCTATTAGTACATTGTACTGAAGATAGTATGCAGGTGCTCATTAGGTTATGAGTACACTGGACAGGACTCGTCGGTAACTTTTGGTGGGTATTATACCTATCGTCAAGTAGCAGTTCCGAGGTGACATGAATACAGCTTAGTCCGTCGACTTGACACTGCTACATCACTTCGAGTGTGTTCCCACTATACTTTGATTACTACCCTACCATGGCTTAAAGGATTCGTGCAAACAGGTAGTAGTTAGGTGCAGTCCCGAAACACTTGGAGACAGTGGCGGTTAGATAGGATTCATCTCTCCCGGTATTGGGGGTTGATATCGTGCTGTGTTCGGAGAACCATTATACAAAGTCCTTGGCCAGGGCAAGCGAGATTTACTGGTAGGTATTCCAGTAGTTTCTCAGGGTGTTTTGGGCTACACTCCGGCACGACTTATTGCGCTATTTGGGGTCTGACGATTACCGCCCCCTAGGCCCAATATGCGATACTCTTAGACGAACAGACCAGACTGTACAGAGATTGTCACATCCAGGTTCAGTAGGAGTTCGGATGGGTTTCCTTATCGGCCTTCTTATCGACAGATACCTGGGTGCCATTACGTGCAGCTAGTACCGCTTGCGGCTTGTGGTTAAACCCGCTGTCTGCGTACTATCGAGTCTTCAGAGTCCCACATAGAGAGTTTCCCTATATCGGGCGAAAGATGTAGAGGTCGTATGGTTTTACGATAGGGTTTTGAACACTTATGTGCACTTGTGTGCGTATGATGTTCGGGCGGATAATACTAGTGGGCCTTGGTTTAAGCCGAATCCTAGTATTGTACTGATGGATTTGTTTCGTCTCTTTATATTCGTATTCTTCGGAATGTGGATGCAGGTATGTATATACGGATGATGGGCATTCTCGTAATTAGTTCGGGAAAGCTTCTAGAAGGGGACATCTATTAGGGTTTTAATTCTTTTATTGATTAAACAATAAGGGTGGAGAAATGAGGTGGAATTGAGCATTGAATCTAGCATGGCTACTTGGTGACTCACTCACTTGACAAAATAGATATTTGTGAAGCTTGTGAGATATTTTGTGGTGAGATATTTATCTCCAAAATATCTTATTTACTTCATTATTTATCTTTTGGACAGCCAAGCTTTTTTCAAGAGCTCACAAGTTCACTCTCATTTCTCAAGTCTTCTTCTTTTCTCATATGAAATCCTAATTGTCTCATGAGTTGAGAAACATAGGGTTCCAAGAGACCAAGTATTCCATCTTCACTCTCTACATCACCTAGGCCATCTAGTCTAGCAAGCTACTTGCCCTAGTTACCTATGAGTTGAGGTTGGAACTCAGACTATAGACTCTCGGGTGGATCGTCTTTGACTCGAGAAAGCCGACGAGGAAGCTTCGATCGGTTTCGATTCTTGGAGCCTATGATGACGAGGAGGATAGCAGGAAGACCCAAAGGACACTATACTACGAGGTATAACATTCATCCGAGTAGTTAAACCTCATGTAGTTTGCTAGCTAGGGTTTATGTTCGATCCTTGGTTCAAGTCGGTGTTGCGAAGCCCGTAAAAATTATTTTTTGCAATTTCTGCCTCCCCGCGAACACATGGGGTGCGCGACATCGACTTACACATGATACCCTTACCTTTTTGAAAATTAGTCTCTATATAAATTTCGAGGACGAAATTTTTATAAGGAGGGTAGAATGTAACGACTCTGAAATCTCTGTACAGAATTATTTATTTAAATGTATAAAAAAGGGCATTTCATCCTGTATAGGAGTTATAAGTTATTTTTGTTCAATAAAAATAAGAAGCAACTTGTAGCTCACTGGTAAATCCCCTACACTACTGCGACATAGCTTGTGTGTTCGATTCCCATCAGTCTCAATTATTTTTAAGATTTTTCTTTTTAAATTTTTTGGAAGCCCAAAAGTTGCACGTGCAATTCATGGGGAATCGAAAGGTTTAAGAAAAATCAAATAGGCGCAAAGAAGAGAAAACACCAAACTAGATACATGGCATGAATCTCGAGGCAAACCCTTAAGATCCGACCGCCCATTTCCCCCAAATGGCCACTGCCGCCGGTCCTGATGTGTCCAATCACCTTCATGCTTTCCACGCTCGTCCTTTCAGCTCCCCTTAACTTCCCTGCACTGTTTGATTTTCCTGTAATCAAACAGAGACTCTTCAAATCCTTAATTAACACCATTAAATCTATTTTAATTCATTTTATTTCACACCCTCTCTCATTTTTATCCTATAAATACCACCACATGCCCTAACTCTCCTCTATTCTGAAAATTCCTCAAAAATTCTCTAAGTTCAAAAAGGGTTATGACTATTCAAGTGAAGTTAAGCAAGCCAAGAGAAGTAGCAATCAAATTCCGACGATCGAAGCATCTCCAACGAGACCAAGACCCCCTCTCTCTTCCTTACCCTATTTCTAACATTACACAACCAGTAAGTCCTTTCATCTCCCCCACTTTTCACTTCAATATAATTTTTAAGACATATCGACAAAAGTGAAGTTAGCATATAATCTTTGTCTTTAAAACAATTTTTGTCACTTTTCCATGTTTAAAAATTTATACAAATTCTCTAATTTCACTTCAAGGTAATATTTACATCAATTGCCTTTTGACGTAAACAAAATTTCATGTTCAATAATCATGTAAATAAATCTTTCAGAAAAATACCATGAACTTTAATATAACCGTATTTTCAATAACTAGAGTATAAACCTTTAGATCATTCATGGGGTAACGACCTACCCCACACGCACACTATGGTTTCATAACATAGTATTCTAAGTATATGGGTAATTCAAAGAAGAAACTTTTCATTAAATTACCACAGATTTTACAAAAAAATGGGTTCTTTTAAATCGATACTTTAAATTTTTGGCAATTATGCCTCTACAACCCTCGTTAGGGGACCCGCTAATGAATGTAATGATTATCGCACATCCTTGGGATAGTAGAGAGAGATACAGAACTCCTCACGGAGTATTCGGTCTCGAAAAGAAATAAAAATACGGTTTTTAAGAAATACGACTTTTCTAAACAAAATTAAATTTTGGAAAATTATATAAAACTATGAATCCGTATTTTCAATAAAAGCAAATTATGAAACTATATTTTTAAAATGAAAGATTAGAATTTTTTATAAAATACCAACAAGTTTCCAAAAGTAGTAGCTTTCATAAAAGTACCATAAAATTTAAAAAAGCTAGGTTTTAGCACTAAAATACCATAACAATTAAAATACATGTTCATGAAAACCCTGAATATTACAAATCACCCTCAAGATTTATTTTTAAACTATATTAAAGTATTTTTCATAAAACCCTCTCGAGATATGCAAACAACATTTAAAGACTCTGGATTAATATAGATTTAAGCGGTATCATTTCTCTTGAGCCCCAGGGAGCCGAAGAAAGTGGGTGCTTGCCTATTTAGGTTAGACAACTTAACGGAGCTATCAATGGCAATTGTCTTGGAAAAATACACAGATCCTTCTGTCCATGTGAAGCAGTTGTCGATTTCTCCCGAACATAAGATTTTTAACAGTTTAAATCAATTCATACGAAAGAGACCTGAACTCGATCCTAAACTTGAACTCAAACTCGAACACAAACCCGAACTCGAATCTAAACATGAACTCGAATCCAGTCTCTTCGAACTAACTTGACTCGAACCAAGATTGCAATTGATATGACTCACATTTTATTTGACTCACTCGACTTCATTATTCACCTTTTGCAATCTATGGTTTCGATCAAAATATATTATAACCAATCAATCAAGTTAATTAAGTATAATATACAGTTATAAACTATTTATACTCGAGATGCTTGGGATAGTTTCTTATGTGAATCCAACGGAGCTTCAGGAGTCCCGTATTAACCTCTTTTTTATTTTACTCGAATATCAGTCAGGTTAAATCATCCACAGCCTAGAGCCCTGATACTAACACATGAAATGGGCATGTGTTTTCTTTCTCCTGGGGCACCACTCTTGAGCTCGTGAATACTTATACGACTGCATTGACATTAACACTTGGAACTTAACGTTAATATAGTGACCATATAGAGAATTATAGTATATATTTACTCATGAACATATACTTTTACTCTTCATATATATATATTCTACACTTGTCATTTTTACTCTTACTTTATCCTTGGGACTTACCGAGCGCTAGTTCGCTGACGGGCATTCCACCCACCCTTATTTTCTTGGAATGTTCATCAGATACGGTCGATACGGAGGAAGTGGAGGCCACAAAGGAAGACTACAACTGGATTTCTCCTCAGGATTAGCTTAGCTTCACTTTCTATTCAGCTTATGTATGCCACATGTTTAAGCATTTTTCTTTATTGAATTTACTTTCCAGTTGAAACTCATGTACCTGTAAATATTGGAAGCTGAATGTAAATAAAGATATTTGTTGGAAAAAAATATTTACGGTCACTATTTATTCTTGCATTGTGTATTATTGTTTCAATACGCTTAGTATATTTATTTAGGGAATGAGCTTCTCTGAATAAATATGTCGCGGGCTTACCATGTTATCATTTCCGTCTACTGAGATGCGGGGCATGACAAGGGCATATGGGCATCATCCCGAACCATTAACTATTTTTCCCGAACACCATATGCGTCTGGATATTGTTGATGATCAATGCATGGATGAGCTGAATTTTGAGGAGAATTTTAAGGATATCATTAAGGAAAATCAGGTTTACTAGATGAGTCAGATTTTCCAATTCATCCTGACCCTTCCATTGACTGTGCACACCTTCCTGAATGTTTACTTCCCTCCATCCTTTCCATCGTTTCCACTTCGCAAGATGCCGTATCAGCTTCATTTCTTACGTCTGGTTCACCAAGTTCGGTGGCCCATGTTTTCTTGCGAATCTTGAGAGGTTTGACCCTATTTCTTAACATGTTGATAGATTAGTACAATCCATTTTTACACTTCGATCATTACAAACTATACTTATCTATTCAATCTATTTCCACCCTCAAGTTCGTATTCCATTTCTTTCTCCCCTCCGTCATTCGTCTCCTCTACCAAGACCGTATGCCGCTTCCATCTCCACACGGTCTCGCGTATTCTTCATCTCTTTCCTATGCATGTTCTTTCACAAACCATTGCATTATCAAGATAAATTTTTTGAATGGTTGGTGTTAAATTTTGGCCTGGGTAAGGCCTTATATAGATTGATCACATTCCCCCCCCCCTCACTCTGAACTTTAACGCTTAAACAGTGGCAACACTGTTTTACTTAAATTTAGGGGGACCTTTTTGTGTATATATTTTGTTTGCTTTTTCTTTTATAGAAACAAAAAAAAAGGAAAGCACCGACAGATTTTGACCCTTCAACAATTTTGACTCTCATGGAATGGCATGACAATTAGGACACTGTCAAGTTTAAGTTTGGGGGTGTGCTCGGTAAGCCTTCTATCTTCACATTCATATGTATATTTTTCATTTGCATATTTATTTAAAAACCCACGAAAACTAAAAAAAATTCCAAAAATATAAAATCTTTGTCATCAAGTTAACTAGTAGGGTAACTTAGATTTTTATTCCAAAAATTTAGTTTGATACGTTAGAAATAACTAAATCCTAGGCTTAGAAATTGAAAACCCTAAAAATAACCCTCCTTCAGTTTAACCTAGGAAAATATACGTTCTTGTAGTTTTTTTAGAAGTAAGTAATCTTGAGTTCAGTTCTTGTGTTAAGTCAAGATGAAGGGAAAGTATTGAAAGCTTTATTAAAGGATAAGTCTGAAAAATAATTCATATTCTTGAGTCCAAATTTAGAAAGTATATACCCTATAAATCGCACTTACATGCACCTTGAAACTTGGGATAGTAGAGAATACCTAGAAATACTCTTGCCTGAAAGCCTAGTATGAAAGAAAAAACGATATTTAAAGCTAACCACCAAAAGAGCATCATTGAAAAATATATCCGGTCTTGAAAAGAAAAAGAAAAAATAAATAAATTACAAGACCTGGAAACTGCTATTTACACTTTAATAAGCTCACACATTCAGTAATCGGTTGATTAGTGTCTTAGAAAGCAGTAATAGTCGCATGAAAGGTGTGTGAGCAAATCCGTCCATCTTTAATGATAAAAAGTAGTATTAGGTATTAGGGCAAGGGTACTATAGCTTGAATTGAATTCTTGAGTGTAGGGATGAAATTTACACACACGTAGGGGTATACGATCGATGTTTGGAGAAAAGATAGGGATAAAAAATAAGTCTTATGTTTTCTGTAAAGATGATAAAAATTCCAGATTGGAGACTGCGCTTTAGAAGGAAAACTCAAGAGAAACCGAGATCTTTCTAAACTGCAAAACGTATAGGATCTTAGGTTGAATAAATAGGAGGTGTGAAAAATAAGGGATGGATATTTCTAACTTATGATGATAGAATTTTTTTATTCATTTTTTTTCCAATAGAAAAATCGAGGTAATCCGACCAAGTGAGGAGAGACTTCTACTACGCAATAAGACGTGCTCTATGATCACTAAATCAAACTACTTTTCCCGGACCACTTTCTTTCTATACGCAATTTCTTCTAACTTAGATGCTAAACCGTAGGATTAGAATCAAGGTTATCTTATGAAACTAGTTTGACGCGATTTTGTGGATAGTAACCGCTGAAAACCTTCAGGAGACAACACTCCTCCTACTATGGACACCTAGAGGTTTAACGACTTGTTGCACACGCTAAGTGCAGCCAATATGCCTACAAAAGTGAGTTTAGGACTTTTTGAAAATAAATGGTTTTTCTCGGGACGAGCAAAAGATAAGTTTTGGGGTATTTTTTCACACCGGATATTGCATTTAATACCGCCCATTTTTCTGCTCGTTTATTTATAAGTAGGTGTTTTTGATCCGTGTTTGCTACATGATTACAGGTTCCTAGTCCAAAATAACGCAAATCACGCAAAATATCCAAAGTTATACCAAAATCCAGAATATCTGCCAAGAACAAATAAAATCCGGGTTCCGATCATCTACACCCGTCCAGTGCCGCTTACCAGTTCAAGAGACAAGACAAATAACAGTGGTCATTCGTGTCTCGGACAAGCACAGAGCGCGAGAGGGGCAGCACAAAGATCAAGAGGTGCGCGGAGCTCAAGTGAGATAAAGGTCAAAGAGATTAAAAGTATAGCCATTTTTGGACTGTTGAAAAACTGAAGGTATTTTAGAAGCATTTTGCAATTTTGGACCAAACAGAAGAACAAAGCAACATGAGAAAGCCCAAGAAAAACTATGCATTAATCCCTCCAAGTGACTGCGGAACCGCGGCCAATAGACCCTTTGGGCGGTGGTTCTGCGGCCATGTCATATCTTCTCCAGATCATCTTTTGGGGGTAGTTTGGTAATTGTATAGGGGCTCAAAATATGGCCCTAAGGTTTCATTTCTCTTCCTATAAATATTTCAGTTTTGACCCAAGTTAGGAATGCTTTTCTTTACTAGGATTTAATGCGGTTTAGTTCGTATCTTCTTCTTCTTCTTATTCATCTATTCTCCATGAAATTGTAGTGAGAGCTTTTGAGTGGAAGATTAATGAAGATGAGTGTTTTTTCTTAACATGTATCTTTAAATTCTTATATTGTATTTTAAATTCCTAATGTAACTTTTATTTGTTGTTGTTAACTAGTTGATATTATTTATTGTTCTTCGTTCTTTTCTTCTAAACCGTATTTTCAAGCCATGATACTCGATAGAGTTCCTTACTTAAGTGAGAGCCCAAGTAGTTAGCTTACTACCATTTGTTAAAACCATATTTTCCTTTCTTTCTTTTCTTTCTTCTTGTTTTATTTTTCTTTTAAATGTGTGAATAATTTCCACACTTGTTAGGGCTAAAAAAGGTTAGTATGAGGAATGGAAAAATCACGTTGCTTCTCTTCGCCAAACACCTTAAAATGAATCTAGACTAAACAAACACAACCCCCTCACTTAGGCACGCTATACGTGACATATAGCAGTGACCTAAGTCAAAAAGTCCTTTGGGTGTTCTACTACGTAACATGTAGTTGTGACTTAATTAGATACATGGTTATGTATGTTTGGCCTAGGATTGGAAATAAGCGCATGTAGCGGACGGACAAGGGGCACTAGGAATGGATTTAGTGTTGGAAAGCTTGCTTAAACTTGCAAATCCCATTCTTATGTCCTCCTAATCCCCGCTACTTCCGATTATCACAACATCATATCAAAAATAGTAAAAGACAAGCACAAGACTAATCCTAACTCTACTAACCAACCCTAACCCTAACAAGTTTACTTGAACATAAAATACAAACACTTAGGATAGAATTGAACATACACATATACATTTTCATTAACTCGTCTAAAATAAGAACTCAATTACGAATCATCTCAGTGAATGACTCGTACTCAACCGGCTAGCTACAAGAGAAACCGTCTTAATTGCGGTAAGTAAAGAACAAAATAGAATGTATATCATAACATATACAACGGTCCTTCCGCTGTCAATCATAACGCCAAAATACCATGAGTTTTAAAAGTGACCTTTTTATCGATACCTAGGAATATATACCTCTAGAAAACTCACGGGGTAATGACCTACTCCATCACATACACTATGGTTTTAAAGCACGAGGTTCTAAATATAGGGTTTATTTAAAGAATAAGTTTTACATTAAAATACCACACTTGTTTCAAAACGGGTTTCTTTTAAATCGATATTTTAAATTCTTGGCAAATACGGCTCTACAAACCTTGTTAGGCGACCCGCTAGTGGATGGTGCAGATTATCGCACATCCTTGAGATAGTAAAACGAGATGTAGAACTCCTCACGGAGTATACGGTCTCGAAAGGAAATAAAAATACGGTTTTTAAGAAATACGACTTTTCTAAACAAAACAAAACTTTGGAAATTATATAAAACTATGAATTCGTATTTTCAATAAAAACATATTATGAACCTATATTTTTTTAAATAAAAGATTAAAAATTTAATAAAATACCAACAAGTTTCCAAAAGGAGTAGTTTTCATAAAAATACTATAAACTTTTAAAAGTTAGTTTTATCACTAAAACACCACCTAAATTAAAATACATGTTCATAAAAACTCTAAATGTTACAAATCACTCTCAAGGTTTATTTTTAAACAAAATTAGTATATTTTTCATAAAACCTCCTCGAGAAATGCAAACAATATAAATACAATATAAACAACAATAATAAATCTCTAAGGACTCTAGATTAATATAAGCTTAAGCGGTATTATTTCTGTTGAGCCCCGGAGAGTCGGAGAATGTGAGTGCTTGTCTATTCAGGTTAGACAAGTTTAATGGAGTTATTTAGGCAATTGCCTTGGAAAAAGACACAAATCATGCCGTCCATGTGCAGCAGTTGCCCGATTACTCCCGAACTTAAGAAATTCAAGAGTTAAATCCTTTCATAAGATATTTACTCTAACCTGAATACAAACTCAATCAGGATCCAAACTTTAACATAAACTTGAATTCTTGATCATGAACCAGAACACTTGAACTTGAATATCCCAAAACTTGAATACTATAACTTGACATGAATATCAGAACACAATGGCTGTTATTGAGACTGACTTAATTCGAACCATGAATATAACTTGACATGAAAACATGAACACTTAACACGAATACTTGACATTGACATGAACTCAATCTTGCAATTTGATATATTCATGGATTCGAGTAAGGCTGGTAATTTTAACTGTAACCTAAAATACACGGGTGTTAGGGTAGTTCAAGTGTGAATCCAATGAAATCTCAGGAGTTCCCCTAGATCATGAATCCATATCTACTAATATAAGCAAGCTATCATGATGGCCCGTGTTTCCTTGCTCCTGGATTATAACCTATTGAGTTTGGAATACTTCAACACTAGGTTGAAATCCCGTTACTAACACTTGATTCGGGCCCGTGGTTCCTTACCCCTGAATTACAACCTGTTGGGTTTAAGAACACTCTTAAGATTGGTTGACATTCATCCTTGAACTTACGTTAAATTAGTTTACCCATATAGAAACATTTTAGGACACTTACATGCACTTCATGTTCACTATACCTACACTATACGGCCATGATATACTATGCTCATATTACGTTGTTATGATATATAGAACTGCATGTTAAATAGAATTGACATGCTTACATTAAATGACATGTTTAAACACCATATCTCATAGTTCATTGCTTCATGATATCTATTTTTCTTTGTCATTATACTTTTATACTTCACACCCTTTTTCTTGGGACTTACTGAGCAAAAGTTCGCTGATGGGCATTCCACCCACCTTTAGTTCTTGAAATGTTCATCAGATACTGTGGAGACTGAGGAAGTGGACACCACAGAGGAGGAGCACGATCAGATCGCGACTCAGGCCTAGACTAGTTATTCTTTTGTCACGCCCCACTTCCCAATAAACGAAAACAGCACGTGGCGAGGCCCGCGGCGTATTTATTTCGAGAAAGTCATTTTCCAGAATATATACGCTAAGCGTAAAAGAAGCAATATAAAAATGACAAAATAATTAACATGAGATTTATAATTCAACAACTTTATTTACATTCAACTTAATTCATTTACAATACATGATTTCAACTGAAAGAAAATACAAGAATGGAAATGCCTAAACAATGGCATACAAAAACTGAGAGAAGATAACTGTTCTAGGCCTGGGTTGCTTATCTGATCTTGTTCCTCCTCTGAGATGTCTACCTCCTCAGTCTCCACAGTATTTGATGAACATTCCAAGAAAACAAAGGTAGATGGAATGCCCGTCAGCGAACTTTTGCTCGGTAAGTCCCCAAGATATGAAGTGAAATATAAAGTGTAATGATAAAAAAAAAGTGTATATCATGAACAATTGATTATGAGGTATGGTGTCTCAGCATGTCATTTTATGTAAACACGACAATTTTATTTAGCATGCAGTTCTATCGTAATATATGTGAACAAGTATGGTAATATATATGACAAGTAGGTAAACATGACAATATAGCATGAGCATGGCAAACAATTATAACATGGCCGTGTAGTGTAGGTATAGTGAACATGCACTGAACGTAAGTGTCTTAATATGTCTCTACTTGGGTACACTAATTTAACGTAAGTTCAAGAGTGAATGTCAACCAATATCAAGAGTGTTCTTGAACCCAACAGCTGTAATCTAGGCTGTAATATATATCGCGAAAGTCGCGATTGCCCAATCATTTCAGCTATTTTTCGCGGTGCCCAATCATTTCGGCTATTTTGTATTTATTTACTCGCTGCTTTTTATTGCGAGTTGCCCAATCATTTCGGCTATTTTGTATGCAGACATTTTTACTTGCTGATTCTGTTGCAAATTGCCCCATCATTTTGGATATTTCGTATGCATTTGTGGCTCGCTGGCTTTTCACTATGAATTTGAGATTTGATACCGATTTAGGCATCAGCATCGCTACAACTGGGATATTGCCAGGAGCGAATCATCATTTGCCTTTGTCGATATCGAACAAAGGTGGCTTAGTAAACAGGGTTAGGATCCTATCAACTAAGGCTTTTGACTTCATGAGCCGTAAGGGTCTCATAAAGGTATTTCTCCCTATGAGTTGTGAGGATCTCGTAGGTGCATTTTCTCCTTAAGAATCGTGAGGAGTCTTAAGTGTATGGCCTCTTATAAGTCGTAAGGATCTTACAAGAGTATTTTCTCCTTATAAGTCGAGAGGATTTACAAGGGTTGTTCACCGTATAAACATATCCCTTGTCGCTGGTGGGACTTTGTTAGGGAAATGCTTATTCGCGCCCGTGGATTGTATACAAGGGTCTTCTGAACCGCTTGTAGGGAAAAATCATGGTCTATGACTGCTTAAGAACATGTTCATATTCCTGTAGCTTAAGCCTTTTGAATCTTATGAGCCGTGAGGGTCTCATAAGTGTAGGGTTCCTAGGCACTCTAAGGAGGTCTCACAAGGCATCAACCATGCCAAATTCAAAAATTTCCGGTGCCGAGAAACCCTAATGCGATCGTTGACTAGAGTTTTAGGCGAAACAAGCAACTAGTTAACAACTTAACTAATATGTGAACGGAAATACAACCTTTGTAGATCCGGTCCTCCACCTCCATAGCTCCGTGATGAAGTCCCTCCGCTGTACCCATCGGATCCCGGACTCTCACGGTGGTTTCATCGAAGAAATGATCGGGCTAGGACGTCGACTTCGATGCCGAAGATGATCTAAGTCGAGGCAACACAAGATCAAGCTCCAACTTCACCAAGTCAAGAAACTTGTGAAGAAAACACCCTATACTACTTGGCAAGTGGTAGAGGATGAAGAAATAGGAAGTAGGTTCACTTTAGAATTGGATTTCTCACTCTTTTTCTCAAGTTGCCATTAATGGTAGCAAGCTTTCTTATTTGTTCAAGAAGAAGAAGAAGAAGAAAAGAATATGATAAGAATTATTGAATAATAGAAAATATGTGATTCTTATCATATTAGCAACCATGGTTATGTGTAGAGAGTAAACTAAGGTTAGGTGAATGGTTAGGTTAGGCATGAAACAAAAATGGTAGACTTTTTCAAAGCTTCATGAAGCTTCAATGTAAAACAAAAGTAGCAACCATTTCATTTCTTGCCAAAATGAAATAAATAAATAAATGAATAAATAAATTAAAACCCTAACCATTTACTTAACCAAGGTTTAAATCTTACACAAACCCAAGTTTGCATGTATCATCAAACATGATACAAACAAGTGCACAAAAGTATATCACATATACAACTTGTGTACTTCAAGTGAGAAAATCCATTTTAAGTGAACCAATACTAGTTAATGCAAAGTAATATATCAAATATATAATTATGCATTAAATCATTAAATCAACGCTTGATTTAACGATCCGGTCATATCGCATATGACCGACTAATATCCAATGTATCGACTTATCGAATCAATCCTTGATTCGATAACTAGGTTATATCGCATACAACCAATCGATACATTCATCGCGAGAATAGAATACGGTATCACATACACTCATTATTCTCGGTCCCGCACATATCTCATATGTGCTCCTATTTCGTTTTGCTTGAGCCAGAAAACCTCTGTGTAGGACTCTAAAGACTCGTCAATACGCCGGCAGTAGGTGATGATCATATCAAACACCCACAAGCCGCAAGCGGTCTGCTAAACGTAACGGCCACCCGGGTATTGAGCGATCAGAAGATCGACGAGTAAGCCCGCTCACGCTCCTGTGAATCAAACCAGTAATACTTACCGTACAGTCCGGTCTGTTCGTCTGATATGTCTCATATCTCGCCTAGGGGTGGTAAACGTCAGACCCCAATAGCTCGATAAGTCGTGTCGATATGAGTTCTATAACAGTTCAAGAAACTACTGGTAACACTTACCAGTAAATCTCAGCAACCCTGGCCAGGGATTTCCGGTTATAGCCAATCGAACACAGCGCAACATCAACTCCCTATACCGGGAGAGACGAATCCCCTCCTATCGCTCATTGCCTCCATGTGATTCAGGACTGTACCCAAAAACCACCATTTTGCACGCCCTCTTGGACATGGTAAGGTGGAAATCAAAGCACAGTGGGAATCACACAAGACTCTATGACGATCTCGGGTCTACAGACTAACCTGTACCAGTGTCACCAGAGAACTGCCATCTGACATAAGGTATAATACCATCTGGGAGTTCTCGGCGAGTCCGTCCAGTGTACCCAGTCTCCACTGAGCACCCGTATATCATCTCTGATGTCAAACACCAATGGATATGGGATCATCCATCGCCCATCTGTATGGGTCGAGAAGGTATACGCTAGTCTACACTGGTATATCGATGCCCTGTCTCGATACACCCACGACTAGGGACCTTGAAGGATGTACTTATGGACTACCATGTCCCCACTAGTATGATCCGCATCATAGTCCAGGTAGTCAAGTACACATCCTAAGGGCTTTACCAACATGTAACAGAGAGACAATCAGTGTACACGTTAAGGTAAAGATCAACCAGATAGCATACTATCATATCGAGCAAGAAAGTCCTCCCTATATATGTCCAAGCATCCACTACAATATACATCGTATGTATAGTAATGGCCTCTAGGGCATACATATAACTAACAATCTCCCACTTGCACTAGGGCCATCTGATAGCAGTGGTTGTAGTATCTCATACTCAACCATCCCATAAAAGTCTCTCTCTGGGAAAATGCCTTTGTGAGTGGATCCGCCGTGTTGTCCTCTGAGTCTACTCTCCTAACCTCGATCTCCTTGGAGATCAACCATCTCCATGATCAGGTGATACTTCCTTAGAATATGTCTGGATCACTGATGGGACGGACGTTCCTTGGCATAAGCCACAACTCCATTGTCACACAATGGGAGGAACAAAGTTCATCTCATGAACAAATATACATCCAGACTGCCTCTTTGGTAGCATCTTAAATAGCGATATATCCAGCCTTTATCGTCTAGTATGCCACGGTATCTAGCTTAGAACTCTTCCAACATACCGTCCCTTTACTAAGGGTAAAGACAATGCCTGTGACTGACATTCAGTCGTCCCTATCACCCTGGAACCTTTCCAGTGATTTTCCCCAGGATCAATTGATACCGTCTCACTACAACTAGTGAGTATCCTAATATCCAATTAGATCTATCTCATAGATCCAAAACCCAGGATTTAGCTGGTATCACTTTGATCCTATGTGGAGAATCTTTGTGATAAGCGGAGATTGACTGAGCGTAGCATAGGAAACTCTTTCCCTATCAAGAGTATGTCATCCACGTACTCTACGAGGATCACCACCATACTCCCTACTACCTTTTTGTTTATACAAGGTTCATCTACCATTTTGATGACGTCAAACTCTTTGACTAATCCATCAAAACAGATGTTCCAACTCCGCGATGCCTGCTTTATCACATAAAACATCTTGCACACGTTTCCGCTGCTCCTACTGTCTATGAGGCCCTCTGGCTGTGTACTTATAGACGCACTCTTCTAAAACATTATTTAGAAAAGAAGTCATGGCACCCAACCGCCAGATATCGTAGTCATAGTATGTAGCCGTGGCAAGTAGGATCTGGATGGACTTAAGCATAGCCACTGGAAAAGGTTTCATCATTATCCATGCCTGGTCGATGACAAAAACCTTTAACAAGTCTAGTTTTGAAAGTCTCAACTTTTCCATCTACACCAAGTAATCTTCTCAAGATATACTTGCTCCTGATGGGGATTTAACCCTTCAGATATAGCAACTAAAGTCCATACTTTGTTGGTGTACATGGATTCCATCTCAGATCGCTAAGCATCCAGCCATTCTTACAGAGTCCCACTCCTGATGGCCAGCTCGAAAATAGTTGGGTCATCATCTCATGATGTAATCCCCGCTCCCACTGTCATAGAGTAACCGAAGTATCTCTCAGGCGGGTGAGGAACCTTACTAGATCGGCGGAGAGGCTGAGGTTCGTTGGTAACTATTGAATCCTTTGGTTGTTTCAAACCATCAGCTGCAGTTTGTATAGCTGGAACATTTCCAGTTGTACATAACAGATCTTGCCTCGAGCTTGTCCGGATTTTGCTTTTAGACATAGGCCGGACAACCCCAAATCTTAACTAACTTAAGATATGGGCTCTTCCCTTTCCATATCACATATGAAGTGGTAGGCAACTGATTTGATTGGAACCCTATTCAATAGGTATGCAACTTCATAAGTGCATAACTCCCAAAAAGGAAATAGGAAACTCAGTAGTACTCATCATAGAGCACACCATATCACATAAGGTGCTATTGCTCCGCCCCGATATACCATCGTGCTATGGTGTATACGGAGGAGTAATGCTGAGAGAGAATCTCATTCTCCTTTAGAATAGTTCAGGAATTCTATGCACAAGTATTCTCCTCCTCGATCTCATCAAAGGACATAATACTTATACCCTTATTGGTTCTCTACTTCTAACTTATATTCTGTGAATACCTCAAAAGGTTCTGACTTGTGTTTCAACAGGAACATATGTCTGAATCTTGAGAGATCATCAGAGAACGTAATGAAGTATAAAGAACCAGTCCTGGCATGTGTAGATAGGGGACCTTACATACATCATCATGTATCAGTCCCAAGAGTTCACTAACTCTTTCTCTGTTTCCAGTAAACAGAGCTATGGTCATCTTATCTCTATGACATGACTGGCAAGTTTCACAAGATGTAAATTCAAACAGATTTAAATATGCATCTATGTGCAACTTAGCTAGTCGGGTCGCATTGATATGACCTAGTCTACAATACCTCAAGAAGGATCCGTTCATTTCTGAACTCTTCCTCTTGTGTGTGTTCCGTATACTAAGAACTGTAGTTTGATTTAGAACATCAATGCTTTTAGATAACGTGCCTGAACCGATCAACTTTTGATATAGGAAATGTTCAAAACATTATCCAACAATACAAAATTTTATCATTTCTTTAATAATAAAGAGACTGATATGATTTTGTATACCAGGTTCGGTATCTAATAACATTCGTTCAGAATCAATGTATTTGGAATACAGGGTGACAGTGACCAACAGACTTGGCTGCAACACTTGCCCCATTTTATGTCTCATGAAACTTATCACCCGTTCTCAGTTCTCTACCTATCTGTAGCCCTATGTAACAGATTACATATATGGGATCCTGATCCGGTATCAAATACCTAGGACGTAGAGGATACAGAGAAACAGTTCTTTGTAACGAACACACCCGAAGATGATGCATCAGTATGCACTTTCTTCGTTTGGGCGGCACGGGAATTCTGGTAATCCCCAATTTCCTGCTCTGTCTTATAACAATTATAAGTTGGAGCGGGACCAACGTTTCCCAGCTCAGTATAGCAAGCGGGTTCGGTCAATACATCCGTATTATTATCTTGATTAAGGCGTGATATGGTCGCTACCTGGAGAGAGAGAGAAGAAAACACTCAGCGTGCGCTCTTGCAAGAATAGATTGGTTATTATTTTATCTAATCAGAATGGCTCCCACTGTTTTTATCAAATCTTCCTTCAAACCCTAAAAGGAAAGACTAGCCGGGATTAATTACACGCTACAAGTTCGCCAATCTTTCAGCTAGGCCAGTGTCGGTACTTTGAGGGAGGTCCCCCGTGCTTTCGCACGAACCTAATTAATGTAAACCTCGTTTTCCCAGAGGCGTAACCTCGTTAACACCTTTCTAGACACCTACTTGATCGGCTAATTGTAATGTGTAAAACTCTCCCAGGAGTAACTCTTACTCACAGTGGGTATCGGGATCCAACTATCTCATAGAAGGTATGCAATCTCATTGCAAATTTCAACACTTGAAATTCCCGATAATTTTGCCCCTAGCGTTCTATGACCTTGGCGAATGCCAAACAACCCATAGTCCACTAGTCAAGTTCAACCCGTACATTTCTTGATTGAATTAAACCCACCCGCACGACCCTTGACGAATGCCAAACAACGCCGTACGAATACCCTAATCCAATCTGCATCATATGCATAAGCAGATAAATAGCTACCGCACACTACGCCTTGACGAATGCCAAACTACCGTAGCACGAATACTAACTAGTACTTATCTGAAATGACGGAGGGCTACGACAGGTTTTTTCTGAAAACCTATTGCGTAATGAACTTGATATCGTTGTAGGATCGAATAAATTTAGAAATGGAGTGTTTTTTAGGCTTTTTTAGTTTTGCTAAAGGGGTCACTCCTGGTGAAGGGATCGTCGGCCATTTCCTCGTCGAATGAGGTGCGGGATATATCATATATATCACTGTGCAAAGCAGAAACTATAGAAGCAATCAAAAGACAAACCGAGAGGTGTAGCATCTGCCAGTTATTGCTAAAGGAGTCACTCCCGGTGAAGGGATCTCGGTCCTTTCCTTATCGAATAAGGTGCAGGATGTTCTACAAGGAACACCGCGATGCAAAGCAAGAACTGTAGCTACCTGTTTTATTTAGAAATTCGATTCCACCAACACCCAAGTTTTCCCGAAACAGCTCAACACATGAAACAAGTTTAAAAACATTCACTTCATGCCTCAGTACCAACGGTCCAGCCGTAGAAGGGTCAAGCCAACGCCTCACATGTGGCACGCCGTACTACCCCAAACCCTAATGTTCAAAGGGCAGTTCAAGACGGTCACATAATCGAGTTAAGGTTTGTTGTCTTCTAGAGGGACCATCGCGTTACTTGCACTACTTAGAACGTCAATAAACTACGGAAAGATCCAACACTTGGAAATTTCTCGGCAGGGGAAAAAGTGGGTATTTATATCCGGTCGAACTTTTTAACATATTCTAAAATTATCCGGAAAACACATAGACAAGATTAGACAATCTGATCGAATCCACGAATCTCCAAAACACCCCAGAAAACTCAACTCTTGAGTGCAAATTAAAAATTCCCAGAAAACTCAGCACCTGAAGAGACAAATTACTGTGCAAAAATGGAAGTCCAATCTCATTGTTTGGCCGCGGAACCGCCGCAGAAGCCAAGCTTCTGCCGCGGTTCCGCCGCTCTTTAGCCGTATCTCTTGGTAATTTTTACACCGTAATTCTTAGAATTTCCTGCTGAATTTTTAAAGAATTTTTAATCTGGAAAAAACCCAGTTTTGTAAAAATGTACAGAGAGAGGTCATTTTTAGGGTTTCGGGGTTCGATCGGAATTCTAACATCGTCTACACTTCGCCTAAGGCTCTAGCTAGGCTCTGATACCACTGTAGGGTTCCTAGGCACTCTAAGGAGGTCTCACAAGGTATCAACCATGGCAAATTCAAAAATTTCCGGTGCCGAGAAACCCTAATGCGATCGTTGACTAGAGTTTTAGGCGAAACAAGCAACTAGTTAACAACTTAACTAATATATGAACGGAAATACAACATTTGTAGATCCGGTCCTCTACCTCCATAGCTCCGTGATGAAGTCTCTCCGCTGTATCCATCGGATCCCGGACTCTCGCGGTAGTTTCATCGAAGAAATGATCGGGCTAGGTCATCGACTTCGATGCCGAAGATGATCTACGTCGAGACAACACAAGATCAAGCTCCAACTTCACCAAGTCAAGAAACTTGTAAAGAAAACACCCTATACTACTTGGCAAGTGGTAGAGGATGAAGAAATAGGAAGTGGGTTCACTTTAAAATTGGATTTCTTACTCTTTTTCTCAAGTTGCCATTAATGGTAGCAAGCTTTCTTCTTTGTTCAAGAAGAAGAAGAAGAAGAAGAAGAAAAGAATATGATAAGAATTATTGAATAATAGAAAATATGTGATTCTTATCATATTAGCAACCATGGTTATGTGTAGAGAGTAAACTAAGGTTAGGTGAATGGTTAGGTTAGGCATGAAACAAAAATGGTAGACTTTTTCAAAGCTTCATGAAGCTTCAATGTAAAACAAAAGTAGCAACCATTTCATTTCTTGCCAAAATGAAATAAATAAATAAATGAATAAATAAATTAAAACCCTAACCATTTACTTAACCAAGGTTTAAATCTTACACAAACCCAAGTTTGCATGTATCATCAAACATGATACAAACAAGTGCACAAAAGTATATCACATATACAACTTGTGTACTTCAAGTGAGAAAATCCATTTTAAGTGAACCAATACTAGTTAATGCAAAGTAATATATCAAATATATAATTATGCATTAAATCATTAAATCAACGCTTGATTTAACGATCCGGTCATATCGCATATGACCGACTAATATCCAATGTATCGACTTATCGAATCAATCCTTGATTCGATAACTAGGTTATATCGCATACAACCAATCGATACATTCATCGCGAGAATAGAATACGGTATCACATACACTCATTATTCTCGGTCCCGCACATATCTCATATGTGCTCCTATTTCGTTTTGCTTGAGCCAGAAAACCTCTGTGTAGGACTCTAAAGACTCGTCAATACGCCGGCAGTAGGTGATGATCATATCAAACACCCACAAGCCGCAAGCGGTCTGCTAAACGTAACGGCCACCCGGGTATTGAGCGATCAGAAGATCGACGAGTAAGCCCGCTCACGCTCCTGTGAATCAAACCAGTAATACTTACCGTACAGTCCGGTCTGTTCGTCTGATATGTCTCATATCTCGCCTAGGGGTGGTAAACGTCAGACCCCAATAGCTCGATAAGTCGTGTCGATATGAGTTCTATAACAGTTCAAGAAACTACTGGTAACACTTACCAGTAAATCTCAGCAACCCTGGCCAGGGATTTCCGGTTATAGCCAATCGAACACAGCGCAACATCAACTCCCTATACCGGGAGAGACGAATCCCCTCCTATCGCTCATTGCCTCCATGTGATTCAGGACTGTACCCAAAAACCACCATTTTGCACGCCCTCTTGGACATGGTAAGGTGGAAATCAAAGCACAGTGGGAATCACACAAGACTCTATGACGATCTCGGGTTTACAGACTAACCTGTACCAGTGTCACCAGAGAACTGCCATCTGATGTAAGGTATAATACCATCTGGGAGTTCTCGGCGAGTCCGTCCAGTGTACCCAGTCTCCACTGAGCACCCGTATATCATCTCTGATGTCAAACACCAATGGATATGGGATCATCCATCGCCCATCTGTATGGGTCGAGAAGGTATACGCTAGTCTACACTGGTATATCGATACACCCATGACTAGGGACCTTGAAGGATGTACTTATGGACTACCATGTCCCCACTAGTATGATCCGCATCATAGTCCAGGTAGTCAAGTACACATCCTAAGGGCTTTACCAACATGTAACAGAGAGACAATCAGTGTACACGTTAAGGTAAAGATCAACCAGATAGCATACTATTATATCGAGCAAGAAAGTCCTCCCTATATATGTCCAAGCATCCACTACAATATACATCCTATGTATAGTAGTGGCGTTAAGGTAAAGATCAACCAGATAGCATACTATCATATCGAGCAAGAAAGTCCTCCCTATATATGTCCAAGCATCCACTACAATATACATCCTATGTATGGTAATGGCCTCTAGGGCATACATATAACTAACAATAAGAGGGTTCTCCTTACGTGTCATGAGGATCTCGCAAGTGTAATTTCACCTTAGGAATCATAGGGATCCCTAAGTGTGTCGCTCTCTTGTGAGTCGTAAGGATCTCACACAGATGATTTCACCTTACAAGGTTGAGAGGACCTTGCAAGTGTCCTTTAACGAGATTGCGCCCTTTCGGGTTTTCACAAAACTCGCCGGTAGCCCTGCTGTTTTTACTCACAGAGCCCTTTCGGGTTTTCATCCGTGCCCATTTTACTTATGGACATACCGTTTATACATACATACATACATACATACATACATACATACATAAATACATATATATATATATATATATAGCCTTAGGATGCTGCGGTCCATAGTAGTTTATCGACGTTTCAGTCAACAGCCAGTTTTAGGACCTAGTGGTCTGTTGTTAGTTTAAGGACGTTTCGGTCCGTTGTTAGTTTTAGGACATTTCGGTCCGTTGTTAGTTTAAAGACGTTTCGGTCCGTAGCCGGTTACTACTTATAGAGTTTGGGCTTAGGAAGATAGCGAGCGGACATAGGCGTCGTCATCTATCGTTGAGCTAGGCTGTGACTCGTCAGGCGTAGTATTTTTTTAGGAAGCGACCGTTTATTGGCCTGAAAGGTCTTTCACCATGCATGTCCATGAGTAGATATGCTCCATCCTGGTAGACTTTGTCTATGATATACGTGTTGGAGATAGTGCCCTCAGAGTCAATTATTGGATCACAGGCACGTGATTGCAATGATTGAGGGAGGACCTATCCCGGTAGGACAGTCTTACTCGAGATGGTAGTACGCTATCTGGTTTACCTTTATCATCGTGTACTGCTTTAGGTGACCTGACAGGTCACTATTGCACGTTGATAGAGCCCCTAGGATTCTTGCTTGACTGCCAGCAGTATGAGGGCGATCATATAAGTGAGAGCTGGAGTCTATAAGCACATCCTTAAAAGGTCCCTAGTCGTGGGAGTTTCGAGACAGGGCATCGATTCTCTAGAGTAGACTAGTGTATACAGTCGAGACCCCGACGAGGGGCGGTGGCCGGTCTCACAAGCCACTGGTGTCAGTTGGTTCACCTAAGATGTATACAGGTGCTCATTGGGTTATGAGTACACCGGACAGGACTCACCGGGAACATGCTAGTTGGTCTTATACCTGACGTCAGATAGCAGTTCCCTGGTGACATGTGTACAGGTTAGTTCATCGACCTGGGGATTGTCATTTGTCTCGTGTGAGTTCCCACTGTACTTTGATTACTACCCTACCACGGCTCAAAGGAGTCGTGCAAACAGGTTTTAGTTGGGTACAGTCCCGAGCCACATGGAGGCAGTGAGCGGATCTTCGGGGGTTCGTCTCTCCCGGTATTGGGGGTGAGGTCGCGCTGTGTCTAGGAGAGCCATTACACGAAGTCCTTGGCCAAGGCAGGAGATTTACTGGTAGGTATTCCAGTAGTATCTCAGGGTGTTCTGGGCTACACTCCGACACGACTTGTACCGCTTTTGGGGGTCTGACTTTTACCAACCCCCTAGGCCCGCCATGCGATGCTCATAGACGAACGGACCGGACTGTACGGATATTGTCACTGACAGGCTCAGTAGGGTGTCAGGATGAGTTCGCTCATCGACGTCCCTTTTGGTCAATAGCTGGTGGCCCGTTACGTATTGGCTTATACCTCTGACGTGCTAGTGGTTAAATCCACAGCCATAGTATTGACGAGTCTTTAGAGTCCACCACACTTTCAGTTACTCAGCTTTCGGGCGAAACGCTGTAGAGGCCGTATGGAGATATGGCAGGGTCCGATCAGATACGTGCGGTATTGCACGGATCAGGATCGGACGGTTTGTACTAGAGGCCGTATGGATATATGGCAGGGTTCGATCAGATACGTGCGGTATTGCACGGATCAGGATCGGACGAACATTACTAGCCGGCTTTGGTTTAAGCCGGATCCTAGTTTAGTACAGTGTAGATTTTGTCTCTTTGCATTTGTATTTCGGTCGAAATACAAATGCGGGTGTGTATGCACAGTGTCGGGGTTTTCCTGTAATTTATTACGGGACCAGTTTTCTGGGGTTGCCAGTTTGCATTCCGTTCCGGCCGGTTTTCTCTTTTTCCTCCCCGGTCGGACTTTTCGTTGGAGGGTGTTAATTGCAAGTTTGCAATTAACATTTTGTGGAGGGGGTTTCTTGCAAATGTTTTCTTTATGATAGGATATACATCTTTGCTCCATGATGCATTAATTAAGACATGATAGAAGATGTGATTTGGTGATGGGGTTTGGGAATGGGCCGGCCACTGTTTGAAGTGATGAGTGAATGCATTATTTTTGTATATGGTGGAAATGGGATTAATTTATTGGTGTGAGGTTTATTTTGTGTGAAGAAATTTCCTTCATGTATTTTGTGGACCCCCCCATCCTTTGTGTGTGTGCTGTGAGATGCTTTTTTGTTTTGAGCATGGTTTTTGATTAATGGACTACACTTATATTCACTCTACACAGATTTTTCCAGAGAGCACAATTGAGTGCCTGGCCGAGCTCATTCTTCCTGAGATGCTCAAATTTTTTTAAGCATCCATCCATGAAAATTCTTGTGCTAAATTCCTCCATAAATGGCAACCTCCTAAACCCCAAAGAGATAACTGTTCTACACTATACTACAGCAAATCTTGGACGCGTCGGCCAGCCAACTTCGCGCCCGAGTTGCCTCGGTATTGAGGTGGGAGCCCGTAAAAGATACAGGCGATGTGGTGCCCTTCCGGCAAGGAGGCGACGACCGGAGGATCCGCGGGAGATCGGGACGACGACGAGAAGACCGGAGGACTCGGATCACTCGGTATATCTCTAACCCGTCTTGTAGTTAGCTAGATCTAGTTTAATGGCCCGATCCGGAGTTTAGTGCGCGGTGGTGCCGGTTTGCAAAGTTCGAAAAATTAAAGTTTATCACCGCTTCCGCATTTGGCCGTCGGATCGACGGCCGGGCCGCCGCCGTGCACTTACAGTGGTATCAGAGCCTCGCCATTAACTTCGTCTAGCTTCGTTTGATGTGTTTTGCATTTCCGATCGATCAAATGTTCCAAAACTCGTATTTTGTTAACATCAGTTTTCTGTTGAAAATTTTTTAAGCCCAAAAATTTTTCAGGTTGCAAAAATGTGATGTACTTGAAAACCTAAGACTACTGCAGAAATCCGAGTCATTGATCTTTCATCGAGAGCGCGGAACCGCGGCCAATACCCACTTTGGGCCGCGGTTCCGCCGCAACATGAAAGGATCAATGGGCCAGGTTTTTCCAGTGGGCTTCTGGGTTATTTTTAGGAGTTTTGGAATATTAAAATTGGGCCCAGATTTTCTGTGAGTGCTACAGTATTGCTTGGGGGCCCACTTGTTAATTTTTGATCGATCGGATATTTTAAACACATTATTTCACAGTATTTACATTATATCTGCGACCGTGAATGTCACTTGATCGGTAAATCCAGTCTAACTGCTATAGCCCGGTTAGACGGATTTGCGAACGTGACTTTCACGTTGATGTTCTGTGTTTTGCTGTGATGTTGCGGATCGGTCGTGGGGGATAGCCTGGATGCAATGCTAGTACAGTGTTGTTGTATTATGTACATTTGATATTGCGGGGCGAGCGTCCGACATGTGGACTGCCGTCACTGCCTGTTTGTATTATTCTTTTGGGACATGACCAGGTTGCGGTCGATGTACCCGGTGTATGTATATTTTACTTTCTGTACTAGGATTACCCCGCGGAGGGGTGCACGGATAGCCGGGTTCTAGAAGGCAACAAGCCCGCATCTCATGGCATTGGGACGGAAGGGGCTTCACTCCAGGATTGGCTGGCTATTCGCCACACTCGTAGGGGGTATAGGATTTCATTGCACAGGCTATCCACACGACCAGGGGAACGTCGGGTTTCAGTAGTGGCTCTGTGAAACCCGGGGATCCCAGATATCTGTATTGTTCTGTGATGCTGTACATTTCTGTGATGTTGCATTTTATTCACGCCTTGAGCGAAATACTATATATTGGTATATATATTAGTAGATGTTGTATATGTTTTTCATCCGCGCTAGTCCAGTCCCCGCTCTGCCGTTAGTTAGCTAACCTAACGGGTGATGACGGGACCCAGTGGCGAATGCGGATGGCATATACGTACGTCAGTATATTTTCGTTCTTTGTGGTGTGATCAATTGATGGGACTGCATTGATTCGGATCAATGCAAGTTAAACAAACCTAATCTGATGTTGTTGGAACACTTTTCAAAAAGCTGTTATTGCAAGGACGTTCACTTTTGTTTTGCATCATGGTATTCATTTGGAATATCCTGCTCCTCAGTCGACGAGGCAAGGGCCGAGATCCCTTCACCGGGAGTGACCCCTTGGACAGAAGTTTGCGTCAGGGCATTAACTTCACTATAGCCGATTACTTTTGCTTTGCACAGTGATATTCGGTTATGAATATCCAGCACCCCATTCTACGGGGAAAGAGCCGAGATCCCTTCACCGGGAGTGACCTCTTTAGTAAAGGTTTTCGTCACTATATTTTCTAAAAAGCTATCCGTTCCTTCAACGATATCAAGTTCATTACGTTAAAGGTTTTCGCCAGAAACCATTCGTAGCCCTCCGTCGTTTCATATGGGTAGTCAATAGTATTCAAGCTGTGTATGTTGGCCAAAGTCAAGGCACAGTGATTGGTAGCTATTGGGTATTCATATGCAGCATAGATAGATGTGTTGGTTTGGGGCAGTCGTACTGCCATTTTGGCCCAAGTCAAGGGTATGTACGGGTGGGCTCAAATTAATCTGGAGAATGACAGGTT
This sequence comes from Agapanthus africanus, assembly GCA_030015575.1. Classification (NCBI taxonomy): domain Eukaryota; kingdom Viridiplantae; phylum Streptophyta; class Magnoliopsida; order Asparagales; family Amaryllidaceae; genus Agapanthus; species Agapanthus africanus. The sequence continues at coordinate 408,967,919 of CM057338.1, forward strand.
GAACTTGACATGTGACTTATGATATGTTGGCCAAAGTCAAGGTCATAAGAGCATGGGGTAAAAATCACATCGGGAGTTTCAAAAGAACTGAAACTTGCCAGATATGCGCATACCTTCTAGAGTGTTATAGCGTGAGCGGATTCCGTCACGTTATCATGCGATGATAGTTGGATCCCGATTCCCACTGATGAGTTGACTTACTCCTCGGGTGACCCCGACTAATTCTTCTTTCAGGTTTGGAGGAGAATTTGAGGTACAGTGGGAGGTTTCCAGATTAGATAAATTGGTAACCATTCTGATCTAGGTTAGAGTGCACGCTGAGTGTTTCTTTTCTCTCTCTCTCTGGCAGCGACCATTGACCCGACCCTAAGACTATGACTCAGTGACCAAGTTGACCGAACCTTCTTAACACTGGTTTTTGGATTGTCAGAGTTGCAGACCTCATTGCCACTCCTACTTTTACCCTTTTCTCCAGGACACCCCGTATTACAACGAACGTCCACTTCCATTGGACAAAACCATCGTATGGTTAGATACGAACTCGAAGGAATTATTCGAGGATGGTTTCTGGTTCTGGAGAAAACGAATAGGATTATTCAGTTGTCTTTTCCTTTTGCCTTCTCTCAGGTTGCGAGTACTCCTTGGTTTAGGAGTAGTACACCTATTACGCAAATTGGATAGTCTTCCTCCAAACCATAGGCAGGTGCCGACTGGTAGGGAATGAAGAAAGCCAATTAGCCTAAACGGTGTACAGAAGGTATTAAGTTTAGACAAAGCAAGGGATTAGTAAGAGGGCAAAGTAAATTGCGACTGATATTCACGACAAAACCAAGTATTTCATTACCACTCCCACATCACCTTTGTATTTCTCCAGGACGCTCCGTATCACTACGAAGATCCACAGTTTATTGGATACTCCATCGTATGGTTATATACGAACTCGAAAGGAACTTGTTCCAGTTCGGGGATGGATTCTGGTCCAGGAGAAATAGGAATAAGGTTTATTCGGTTGTCTTTTATCTTCACCTTCTCTCGCATTGCGAGTGCTCCTAGGATTAGGACAGTACACCCATTATGCTTATTGGATAGTCTTCTTCCAAACCATAGGCTGGTGCCGAACGGTAGGGAAGGAAGAAAACCAATTGGCCTAAAAGGGTGTGCAGAAGGTAATGACTAAAGACATATAAAGGGATTTGGAGAGGTGACAAAGAATTATACGATTATAGTTGTGAATCTGGATAATGGTAGAGGCATTACTAGGAATACCAGAATACCCCATCGAAACATTTCAATGTTTCAGTCTCACTGTGTACTGTTAAATGAAAACTGATTTCCCGATTAGACACTTGCTCCAGGGTATGTATTTACCAGCTATGATTCTCACATCTGTATGGCTTTACAGATGATGAGTGGGAGTAAGTTATTGGGAATTGGGTGATCATCCTCATTATATCGGGATTCGTTGTAATCGGTGATATTTGAGGAGATCACCTGGGCTGTTTGCCGGTTGGCAAATTTTTGGTTTTGAATATCCGCTGTTGTGCACCAATTTCAAATTGATATATCTGTACGTCTATTTTTATAGAGTGAGATATACCTTTTGATATTATGTCGATGACATTTACCTATATCAGTGGATGGTTAGGTAAGGAGCATTAAACAGCGGTGTAATTCTTCTTAACCATAAGTACAGTTTTCAACCTACGACGTACAGTGAAAGAGTTGTTAGACTCGGCGGACTTATACAGAGTATTGTATGTTGTCCATTGTCCATTAGGACAGAGGGGTTGGTCCTCATACTATATTCTGTTTACTTTTAACTTCTCTAGTTCTTAGACATGTGTTTCGTAGAAACACAGGGTCTAAGTTTTGAGGAGTTATAGGTATTTGAATAGAGTAGAGAACCAGGTGTAGCAAGTATCGGGATTTTTCAAGGTGGTCGAAGATGTAGATACTTGTGTATGGTATTCAGTTGATAGTAATGATAAAGAGAAATAGCTTCTTTTTCAGGTTACTCATAATTGGAAACATTCCTAAGTTGAGTAACGCTGATCGACCTCTCTCCATTTAGTTGACATGCACTGGAGATAGCTGCATGATTTGAATCTGGTTCAATTAAATCAGTGCCTCTGGTTCTATATTGGATATAGTACAGTTCATATCTTAACATTGTTAAGATACGGGGAGTTGTCCGGCTTATGATTAAAACCAGACTCTGGATAACTCAAGGCACGTTTCTGTAATGGCTGTTTGTGGGTTGACCCAGGCTATGACGAGGGTTGATTTTCTACCATAAGAAAGATCAATAGTGATATTGTTCTTGACTCGCCACAGTTTTAATAAAAATGGATTTTTTCAAAAACAGTAGTGGGAGTATGGTAGAACTGGAAGTGATTCAAGAACCGCAAACGATTACTGAAGATTTGATAAGGAACCTAAAGATTCAATTTGATTTGACATTCCATTGGCCACTCCGCAGATAAGGTGGGTAACTTCAGGCACCCGAGAGGTACTCCGGTAGCCTCAAGGACGGTGACAGGGAAGTTCTTGTTTACCCACACTTGCCATTGTTGTTGTTCCAGGCTGCGAGACCCGGCAGGAGGATGAGTATAGCGTCGTTCTAAACTAGCTTTAGAAGTGCACGTCTATATGACTCTGCCAGAGGGTTGTCGTAGTCAGTGGGAGCAGCGGAAGCATTGGTGGACATCAGGCTTATGTCTATTTATAGACTAAAGCAGATATAGTGGAGATAGATCATCTATTTCTGATGTGACAGTCATAGGTTTGACGTCATCAGAATAGGGGATGGATCTGTTAAGAAGGTAGTAGGGTGTGATATCCTGGTATTTGGATGACATACACAAAGTAGGAAGTGACATTCCTATACTACGATCGGTTATACTTTGGTCGTCACACAGTGGTTTCTCCACAAGGGACTTGGACATTATATCAGACATACTGGTTACTAGATCTATGGTTTTAGATCTAGATTTGGGTGGTTTCCCAATCAGGGTACTTTGACAGCATTCTAAGAGTATTTAGAATGGACGACTCCTGGCACGGTAGTGTACCTGCAGGTGATGGAGTCACCCTCTCTAAAGGTGTCTTATAGACTAAAGGGGAGAGGGATGCGCATGATTGGCAGATCACTTGCTTAGGAAATTGAGTCAATCATGAGATGTCAAGTACCACACCAGATGTTGTTCTTGCACTAGATGCAATAAGTTGACATTGATCCAATCCTGGAGAAACAGTCGGAAGCAGTTTTAGAACATAAGTGGATGTTCTAGGGATATGATAACGACAGCCTCATTTGGGAGACAGTTATCATTCCAGGCTTCCAAGGTGACATGGACGACAGGGTGATCGTCAGAGTTATAGTTTTCCCTCTGACGAGGGGCAGTATTTTGGACAGGTGATCCAAGGAAATACTGAGGGTGGCATGGCGCAGGATACTGATTAAGTTCAGTTGACGATACAGTCTAAGAAGTTTGGATTTGGAGTTCATTTATGAGCTCGGTCCCATCAGACATCCAGACATTCTAAGACAGGTATTGCTCATTTCGGGAGATGGCTTTCTCCGCGAACATGAGATATAGAGAGACATAGAAAGAAACACCAGAGCGGATCCACTCACTGAGGCTATTCCTCGAACGCAAAAGTTTCGCAAACGAGCTTTGTGAGACTGACTAGTAGAGGAGTTGGGTGTTCGGTATCACACGGGCTGTGAGTATGCGACATCGGAATAATTAGCCTTGAGTGCAAGTGGGAGATTGTTGGAGATAGTGCCCTCAGAGTCAATTATTGGATCACAGGCACGTGATTGCAATGATTGAGGGAGGACCTATCCCGGTAGGACAGTCTTACTCGAGATGGTAGTACGCTATCTGGTTTACCTTTATCATCGTGTACTGCTTTAGGTGACCTGACAGGTCACTATTGCACGTTGATAGAGCCCCTAGGATTCTTGCTTGACTGCCAGCAGTATGAGGGCGATCATATAAGTGAGAGCTGGAGTCTATAAGCACATCCTTAAAAGGTCCCTAGTCGTGGGAGTTTCGAGACAGGGCATCGATTCTCTAGAGTAGACTAGTGTATACAGTCGAGACCCCGACGAGGGGCGGTGGCCGGTCTCACAAGCCACTGGTGTCAGTTGGTTCACCTAAGATGTATACAGGTGCTCATTGGGTTATGAGTACACCGGACAGGACTCGCCGGGAACATGCTAGTTGGTCTTATACCTGACGTCAGATAGCAGTTCCCTGGTGACATGTGTACAGGTTAGTTCATCGACCTGGGGATTGTCATTTGTCTCGTGTGAGTTCCCACTGTACTTTGATTACTACCTTACCACGGCTCAAAGGAGTCATGCAAACAGGTTTTAGTTGGGTACAGTCCCGAGCCACATGGAGGCAGTGAGCGGATCTTCGGGGGTTCGTCTCTCCCGGTATTGGGGGTGAGGTCGCGTTGTGTCTAGGAGAGCCATTACACGAAGTCCTTGGCCAAGGCAGGAGATTTACTGGTAGGTATTCCAGTAGTATCTCAGGGTGTTCTGGGCTACACTCCGACACGACTTGTACCGCTTTTGGGGGTCTGACTTTTACCAACCCCCTAGGCCCGCCATGCGATGCTCATAGACGAACGGACCGGACTGTACGGATATTGTCACTGACAGGCTCAGTAGGGTGTCAGGATGAGTTCGCTCATCGACGTCCCTTTTGGTCAATAGCTGGTGGCCCGTTACGTATTGGCTTATACCTCTGACGTGCTAGTGGTTAAATCCACAGCCATAGTATTGACGATTCTTTAGAGTCCACCACACTTTCAGTTACTCAGCTTTCGGGCGAAACGCTGTAGAGGCCGTATGGAGATATGGCAGGGTCCGATCAGATACGTGCGGTATTGCACGGATCAGGATCGGACGGTTTGTACTAGAGGCCGTATGGATATATGGCAGGGTTCGATCAGATACGTGCGGTATTGCACGGATCAGGATCGGACGAACATTACTAGCCGGCTTTGGTTTAAGCCGGATCCTAGTTTAGTACAGTGTAGATTTTGTCTCTTTGCATTTGTATTTCGGTCGAAATACAAATGCGGGTGTGTATGCACAGTGTCGGGGTTTTCCTGTAATTTATTACGGGACCAGTTTTCTGGGGTTGCCAGTTTGCATTCCGTTCCGGCCGGTTTTCTCTTTTTCCTCCCCGGTCGGACTTTTCGTTGGAGGGTGTTAATTGCAAGTTTGCAATTAACATTTTGTGGAGGGGGTTTCTTGCAAATGTTTTCTTTATGATAGGATATACATCTTTTCTCCATGATGCATTAATTAAGACATGATAGAAGATGTGATTTGGTGATGGGGTTTGGGAATGGGCCGGCCACTGTTTGAGGTGATGAGTGAATGCATTATTTTTGTATATGGTGGAAATGGGATTAATTTATTGGTGTGAGGTTTATTTTGTGTGAAGAAATTTCCTTCATGTATTTTGTGGACCCCCCCATCCTTTGTGTGTGTGCTGTGAGATGCTTTTTTGTTTTGAGCATGGTTTTTGATTAATGGACTACACTTATATTCACTCTACACAGATTTTTCCAGAGAGCACAATTGAGTGCCTGGCCGAGCTCATTCTTCCTGAGATGCTCAAATTTTTTTGAGCATCCATCCATGAAAATTCTTGTGCTAAATTCCTCCATAAATGGCAACCCTCCTAAACCCCAAAGAGACAACTATTCTACACTATACTACAGCAAATCTTGGACGCGTCGGCCAGCCAACTTCGCGCCCGAGTTGCCTCGGTATTGAGGTGGGAGCCCGTAAAAGATACAGGCGATGTGGTGCCCTTCCGGCAAGGAGGCGACGACCGGAGGATCCGCGGGAGATCGGGACGACGACGAGAAGACCGGAGGACTCGGATCACTCGGTATATCTCTAACCCGTCTTGTAGTTAGCTAGATCTAGTTTAATGGCCCGATCCGGAGTTTAGTGCGCGGTGGTGCCGGTTTGCAAAGTTCGCAAAATTAAAGTTTATCACCGCTTCCGCATTTGGCCGTCGGATCGACGGCCGGGGCGCCGCCGTGCACTTACAATACGGGCCTTCATAGTTCGGCTCGAACTTCCCTCGCTTGGCGCGATTAGGGATCATAGGTCTTTTGACCACTAGCACGAGTTCGCCTTGGCAGAATGTTCTCGGCCTAGTCAATCTCTCGTATGAGCGCGTCATCTTTGCTTTATAAGCCTCCAGATTTTTGTGCGCCATGAGCCGGGTTACGTCGAGGGCATCAAGTTCCTCTAGCCGAAGGTGGGCATTTTCTTCGTCTGTTAGCTCGTAGTGAACCGCCACTCGTAGAGAGGGTAGCTCTATCTCGAGAGGGAGTACCGCTTCTGTGCCGAATACTAGTGCATACGGCGTTGTGTTTGTGGCCGTTTTGAACGTAATTCGATATGCCCAGAGAGCTTTGTGCAGTCTCTCGTGCCAGTCCTTCTTATTTTTGGACACCGTCTTTTTCACGATCTTCGTCAAGGTCTTGTTAAAAGCCTCAGCTAGACCGTTAGCCCGGGGATTATAGATCGAAGAGTATCTTCAGTCTATGTTATGCGGTTGTGCGAAGCGGCTGATCTTGTGGCTTCTGTAGGCTAGCCCGTTATCGGAGATAATCCATCGCAGAGTGCCGAATCGATAAATGACGTGTGTCTTGAAGAAATGGAGGATATTCTCCGTCTTCATTTCTCTTAGTGGTACTGCTTCTGCCCACTTAGAGAAGTAATCGGTTGTTGCCAGTATGAACCGATGTCTTCTGGACGATACTGGTTCGATGGGGCCGATTATGTCAGTTCCCCATATTTCGAACGGCCAGCTAGCCACCGTTGGATGTAATGGATTTGGATGCTGGTGAATAAAATCCCCGGGAATTTGGCATGAGTGGCACTGCTTCGCGTATTCTGAGCAGTCGTGGATCATCTTGGGCCAATAGTAGCCCATCCTTTTGATCTTCAGTTTCATCTTCGGCCCGGCTTGGTGAGAACCGCAGAGTCCGTCGTGAGTTTCTTGGATGAATCTCTTTGCTTCTTCAGGTCCCAGGCATCTTAACCACAGAGAATCAAATGATCTCTTATACAGAGTATCATCGACGAAGGCAAAAGATAGAGCTCGCTTCATGAGCTGATGTCTTGACGACGCATCTTCAGGTGCTCGACGGGATTTGAAGTAATCTATAAAGACTTCCCTCCAATCCTTAGCCTTTTCTGGTCTTTTATTTGTAGGGTTGCTTCCTTGGTCGCTTCCTTTTCTTCAAATGACTCCGGAGATATTTCCGCCGGTGCGAGAACCCGATGACTTCGCACAACGATCCTCACATCATCGAGGTTCTCGTCGGCCAGTTCTTTAGTGAGCTTGGCTAATGCATCCGCCTTGCTATTTTCCGCACGCGGTATGCTTTCTAGGGTGTAGGAAGGGATTCGAGTCAGCAATTGTTGCACTCTCTCACCGTACTTTACCATCTCCGGTTTGCATGTTTGATAGTCTCCATTCACTTGGCTAACGACCAGTTGGGAATCTCCGTATACGAGGAGGTTTTCAATTCCCATGTCGACAGCTATCTCAAGACCTGCTATCAAAGCTTCATATTCGGCTTCATTATTCATCCTCGGCTCTGTTAAGGAGAAGGCAAAGCGCATTATCCCCCCTTGTGGATTCACGAAGATAAGGCCCACCTCGGATTTGATTATGGGAATGCTTTGTTTACGCTTCTTCATGGAAGATGCTCCATCGAAGTAGAGTTCTCATCGGCTATCACTCCCTCCTTTCTCCCCGTCGATCGTGTCAAACGCGTGCTCATCTGGCAATTCGCAATTTAAGGGAGAGTCGGCAGGTATAGGATGTTCGGCGAGGAAGTCGGCGATGGCCTGGCCTTTCACTGCCTTGAAGGGACGATAAGTTATCGAGAACTCCATCAAGAGCAGGGCCCATTTAGCGAGCCGTCCCGTTAATATGGCCTTTGACATCAAATATCTGAGAGGATCCAGCTTCGACATGAGATGGACCTCATATGCCAACGCGTAGTGTCTGAGCTTCGTTATCACGAAGATCAATGCCAGGCAATGTTTTTCTATGAGGGAGTAATTGCTTTCTTCCCCCAATAGAACTCGATTCAAATAGTAGAGGCTCTCTCCTTCCTTTGGTCATTCTCTTGTGCCCACAGCGCGCCTAAGGAACCTTCGAGGGCTGTTGTATACAGGACGAGGGGTTTTCCTTTAACGGGAGCGGCCATTACTGGCGGATTCTGCAAGTATTGCTTGATTTCGTCAAATGTGCTTTGGCATTTGCGATCCCAGATGAACGGGATTCTCTTCTTCATTAGGTGACTGTAAGGGCGACACTTGCCGGAGAGATTGGCTATAAATCGCCGGATATACGCGAGCTTTCCTTGGAGAGACCGCAGTTGCTTGAGAGTCCTTGGTGGAGGCATTTCCATGATCGTCTTGATCTTCGACGGGTCTATCTCGATGCCTCGGTGGCGGACGACAAATCCTAGGAATTTTCCCGAGGAAACTCCGAACGCGTATTTGAGAGGGTTCATCTTCAAGTTATATTTTCGAAGGCGCCGAAACACGATTTTCAGATGCTCTAAATGTTCCTTGTATGATTTGCTTTTAACTACTAGGTCGTCGATATAGCATTCGACGATTTCATGTATGAGGTCATCGAAGATTTTCGTCATGGCCCTCTGATAGGTGGCACCGGCGTTCTTTAGACCGAAAGGCATCACCTTGTAGCAGAATATGCCTAAAGGGGTCCGGAAAGAGATCTTCATCGCCAAAGGTGATATCGGCTGTGTCCACTTCTTCCAACTCGTCCTTCATCTTTTCTTCGGCGAGGAAAGGTTGGAATTGCTCGGGCTCTTGCAGTGCCTTGATTAAAGAATTTCTTGCTTCTTTTGATAACAAGAGGGCATCGAGAATGCTTAGCTGCGAAGGTAGCTTCCTCAAGTGTGCCAAAACATTGTAATCCACCTTGTTTTTCTTTGGCGGGTCCTTGGCTGTCAGCTCTTTGACGGCTTGATCATTTAGGGCAATATCCTCAGGGACCTTTTCTTTCCCCTTATCCTTTTTGTTCGATCCCTTATTTGCAGGTCCGAGATTCTTTTTCGGTAGCGTGCGATTACGCAGCTGAATGTTTTCACAGCTCTTTGGTTCTTCTTCTTTTTCTGAGGTGGATTCTTTGAAGAGAGGGCCAAGGGCTATTTCTTCATCAGAATCGCTCCCAAAGGTGAGAACTTGCGATCCCCTAGCGTCGACCATGTGACAGTTGCCGGTAGTTCTTTTGCGCTCTTCGGTCATATTTCTTTGTTCCCGACGAGTTTGGCGTTTCATCCGCCTGAAATGTTGTCGGTGAGCAACATATCCCTGCCACCAGCTTTTAAAAGTGTTGCACTCTTCGGTGGGGTGCACAATCCTTCGATGATCCGCTTCATCAGGAGTGTTTCCTTCGGAAGGTGGTAGCTTCATTCCTATCAATATGGCTTTGGCCAACCTTTTCCTCATCTTGAGCCTGCTTTTATTTTCGGCGGATGTACTTTGATCTGGTGGGAGTGTTTCGACCCTTTCGTCCAGCCACCGGCGTTTGGCCTTTTCAAATATGGCCATCTCGCGCTCTCGATCAGCTTTGCTTTTAAGAAGGGCTTCGTTCAGGAATGCATCAATCATTTCGTCTGATGGTCCTAGAAGTTCCGGCTCAGGATCTGCCCCCAGTTTCTCTACGCAAGGAGCTTCTTCATCATTTATCGACGAGTGAGAGATCACATAGCAACTTGCCACATAATCCTCAGGTTCATTCGACGAGTCTTCTCCATTGTCTTCATCTCCGTCCTCAAGGACGTGGCTGAGAAATTCTAGGAGTGTAACTGGGGTCCGCGCCTTCTGGTTATATTCTTCCAACGTGTCAATCTATCTTTGCAGATCCGTGCACTTGCCACTAAGCTTCATGGGCTTTTTGGCCTTCTTCTTCTTCTTTGAAGACTTTGACGGCTGGGTGTGAGCGCTTTGACTATCACCACCAATTTTTAGAGTTGGGCGCGGCTTCAGCATTCCCTCGATGATCTCGGATTCCAGCGGACTTCTCCATTTGATCGCCGGGCATGTTTGGAGATCTTTCAGCATTCTTTTCGTCTTGGCTGAAAGAACGACCTCCCATGGGGCTTCTTTTACAAAAGAGCATGATGCCCCCGGTGTGTCCATTTTCTTGAGAGCGTGCGGCTGCGGCGGGCTTACTTTCCAATTCTCGGACAGTGCGAACTTGCCCTGTTGGTATTGGTCTTCAATCCAGCCTTTAAAGACGAAGCAGTCTTCAATTGGATGGGTTACCGCTTGATGGTAGGGGCAATAATTGGGACTATTAGCCTCACCAGGTTGTAATGGGCGTTTTGGATTTGGCAAATTAATGAGCCTGTTGCGCACCGCTAGCTCGAACAATCTCCTCGTTTTGTCCCGGGGAAACGAATAAGAGCGCTTTATTTTCTCATTATAGTATCGCCGTCTCTCGTCTAGTCGATCTATTAATTTTGGACCACTAGGCTGCTGTTGAGCATTGGCAACGAAGGTCGCTTTCCCTTTCCCTTTTTCAATCTGCGGCTCCGGCTTCGAAGAGGAAGGCATGTGGCCCATCTGGTCCATTTGAGCTAGTTTGTCAATCAGGGCATGGAAGGTGGTGGGCTTGAAGAACATCATGAATTGGGAAATAGTTGCTTGAAGGTCAAGAGTGCCCACGAATATGCCCACTGCCGGTACTTCTTCGATGCGCTGCTCACATTTCGACCATAAATTTCGCCACCGTATTGCATATTGGACCCATGTTTCTCCAGGCTTCACCCTGGCATTGATCAATGCCGTTATTGGGGTGTGTTCACTAGCACTCGCGAAACGCTGGGTGAATAGCAGCTCCATTTCTGCAAAAGTTTTGACGGAGTCGTTGGGAAGCTCCGAATACCACTCAAACGCCATTTCCGACAAGCTACCAACAAACTGACGGAGCAGAAGTTTATCATCACCTCTAGTGTTGCCGCACAAGGCTCTGAATTGAGTGACGTGCTGATGCGGATTCACCGTCCCTTTATAAACATGGAATTTAGGGATCGTATATCCCAGCAGATACCTTATTTGGTCATACCAGCCTAGATAGGGCCGTCCAGTCTTAACAATTTGCCCGGCTGCTTGGTTCGCCTGGTGGACTCGTATCTGTTGAGCGATGTAATCATCCAGAGCGGCCTTGGAGATGGTCTCCTCCCTGGCTGCTGAAAGAGCCGGAAGAGGGTTCGATGTCTCCCCTCTGTCGTCTTCAATGATCATCAGGGGGTCTTCAGCTGGAGGTTCCGGCTGTAACATCATCCCGGCCATGTCTTGAAACAAAAAAGCCATTCGTTTTATGTTGGCCGCCTGTTCCGTGGCCTCTTTTTCTTTTCTCTTAAGCATTCTTCGAAGGAATTCAGCATCAGTTTCTTATTCCTGACGCTGCTCTGAGGTCTCCGGACTTTCTTTCGGCCCAGTGAGTGCGGCCATCGCAGTCAGCATCTCTTGGAGCTTTTGCTGCTATTGCTCCTGAGCCTTTGTTATCGATCGAGTAAGCGGTCGATGACCCGTAGAAGCACAGCTTTCCTCTTTTCCGGAATCCATATAAATGGCATGTGTTACCATGCCCCCAGACTTGGGGCGTTTAGACTCAGCGTCTTTGCGGTTCGCCGCGGTCACAGGAGCTTTCTCCGGCCTCCTTCTCTTGTGAGCGGTTGACGTTGAGGGAGCCATTGCAGCGGGCATCCAGACGGATGACATCTTCTGTGGTACCAGGGGATGGCTCTTTTCTTTCTGAGCTTTAATCTTCTTTGATTGGCGAGAGTAATCCTGGTCAATCACCGATTCCTGGACCTGTCGCCAGACTTTGTAAATTTGGAGGACAACCGCTGAGGCGGCTGCTCCGGCTTCTTTTCTGTAGCATTCTCCACAGGTAGGGGAGATCTTTTCAACACGGCAGTCGGAGAGTTTTTGCGCACCCTCCTTAGCGGTTCAAAGCTGTTCCCAGTTGGAACAGCAGCATCGATTTCCACCATAGGAGCTGGCGGAGTCAGTCCAGAAGGGGAGCTGCCCCAGCCTTCCTTACTCGGCGCCAGTGACGACAGCGAGTATGTCGATCCGTTGGGATTGTCTTAGCTGTAGGGGTGACTTCATCATGCCCCCTGTTTTGGCGAAGGGTTGTCGCCGGCGTCATCCTCTTGAAGACCGATGTCCGTTGAGCAGCAGTGTCCAATCTGTCAAAGACAGACCTCTGGGCAGGGGAAGCAGCTTTGAGGACTTCGCCTGGAGCAGGAGCCGGAACGGCCAGCCTTGTGAAGACTGACTTCTTGGCAGAAGAAACCTCTCTAATAATTTCTTCCGCTTGAGCCGGGATGGCTATCCGCTTTGGGATGGCTGCTTCGGGTATCGCGGGCTTGTTGGCGTTCTGGTCCAGTCTGTTGAAAACTGAGACCTTGGATTTGGGTGACCCGTTGAGAGGGGCCGCGGCAGTGGTAAGTCGATCAAAGACCGACTTCTTTGGGGCTTCTTGCGATAGCAGCGGGGCATTGAAGCTTATTGGTGGGATCATGGTCCCAAAGAACAGCCCAGTGGTGGCCTGAGTTACTTGCTCCACTGGCATCTTGAAAAGGGAGGCCACTTGGGGCCTATAGATTATACCTCCAGATAAGGCGGAACGGGAGTTGCAGATGCAGATGGAGCAGTTAGAGGCTATTGATGTTCTGTTTTCTGCACGGGAGCAAAACCAAATCTTAGTACCTCGAACCCAAGGGCAACCATATCAAACCGCGATTCGTTCGTGAACACGACACACGAAGTGAGGAGTGGAAAGAGAAAAAGGTCCCACCAGGCGTGCCAGAATCTGCTCCCCTCCAAAACACGGGGATGATACCGCGTAGGTCCGTCTTGCCTGAATTTTGAGGCAGATGCTAATTGGTGCTATCCGTCCACCTCTCCGAAGATGCCAAGTTGATTTATGACACCATGTGTCAAAGGTTTAAACGGATGCGGCCGATGTAGCAGACTTCGTCAGATTCCCCCTCATTTGAGGGGGTTCTTTTATTGTGGGGACGCTCTTCCCTGCAGGCGCAAGCCCCTACAGTTAATTACGCTACCGCATCGCGGTAACCACTTTCTCCTTCTCCAGATGGTCATTTCGTGTCGTGGGTGTTTGTTTTGTTTTTGGTTGCCCGTGGATTGTATACGGAGACTAATTTATGTTGTCGCCCGTAGGGTGTGGATTAGTCCAAATCCGTATTTTTTTAGATTTGGATTTGGAGTTGGGTTTAAGGATACATTAGTCTCATTTGAGATTAAGATCAACTTAAACGTTAGTTAAGGATACGTTAGTCTAATTTTAGACTAAGATCAACTTAACGGAATCATTTAGATCCAACAAAAGAGCATTTGGGCTCTATTATTTAGTTTAGGGACATTGCGGTCGATTACCAGTTTAAGGACATGGTGGTCCATAATTAGTTTAAGGACATTACGGTCCAATGTTAGTTTAAGGACATCTCGGTCCGAGGTTAAGGACATCATAGTCCATGGGTTTAAGGACCCCACAGTCCAGTTTAAGGACGTCATAGTCTATGAAATGTATGGTTGCCGGGACCCGTCACCTCTCTGAAGACGTTGAAGGATTACAACGACATATATTAGAGGGGTTCAGAGATGTACCCTTGAACCAATTTTGGTTGAAAGATCTGTAGTCCAATTTGGGGTAAGATCTATTAAAAGATTTATGAGCATATGGACTCAGTTAATCTGAATTTGAGAACTTATGGCCAATCTTGGGCTATGTCCAATCAAGTTAAAATGTTTAACATTTATTTTAATCTTTGGAGCCTTTATTTGGCTTGGCCCTGACAATGTTTTTGTCTTTTACTGAATGCTGAGCATTCATCAGAGCTCTGGGCTTTGTTAAAGAACAATTTATGTTCTATCAGCGCAGCACATGGTGCACTTGGCGCTTTGCGCCAATCAAAAAGCGCGGTGCGCTTCTGCCAAGTAGCGCATACGTGAGCGACACGTGTCGCGCTTAGCGCTGAGCGCCAGACAATGAGCGTGGTGCACTCTGTTCGGAGCGCTGAGGCTCTGCAGCGCTTTGCACTAGATGTGGAGCGCTGAAGCGCTTTTAAATTAAGAGCGTTATAGCCTGAGAGTTAAATTCTCTTTTTATAAGAGACTTTGTGTCAAAGTTCTAAGAACAAAGTTCTTATTTTATAGGAGATGTTTCAATCTCTTATTTTAGTGGAAGGCTTTGCCTTTATGGATCTTTAATCCTAAGAGAATTGAATTATTCCCCCATTTTATAATGAGATGATCTCTGAAAGACAATTTGTCTTATAGATCTATGATCTGTGAGAAGAATTATGTTCTTCTTCTTATGATGAGATCTTTTGATCTCTTCGTGAAAGACCTCGGTCTTATAGATCTATGATCTGTGAGAAAGAAGTAAACTCTTCTTTTTATTTTTCTTGTGAGATGATTTCATCTCTCTGTTCATCATCATTTTTTACCTTGAAGAAAAATCTTCTTTCTCCGAGAGCTTGGCTCTTCTTTGTGAAATCTCTCAAAACTTATGGGGGGTTTCTCTCTATGCTTCTGTCTATGAGACTTGAAGTATGGGGGCCTTTATATAGGGCAAGCTGATTTGTTCAATCAGTTAAGGAGATCTTTTCTCCAATTGATTTGGGGAATTTCCCATCGTTGGATCTTTGATCCAAGGGCTTCTGATTTACAGAAGGCAATCTTCTTGTTTTTAACAAGATTGATAAATATTTCCATACAGAATTTATTTTGTGTTTTGGTGATTTTTAATCACCATTGGATCATTGATCCAACGGTGCTTTGATTTACAGAGCACAATCTTGTTGTTTGGAAAGATTTTGAAGAATCTTTCTTTAACAGAATTTAATTCTGTTTAATTAATGATTTATCATTATTATTGGATCTTTGATATGACGATGGGGAGCTTTTAGTTCCAGCGCAGGCGCACCCGTGCTTTGCACGTGGTGCGCTGCTTAGGGTGCAGCGCACCTAGCGCTAGCGCATCCATGCTTTGCACGTGGTACGCTGCTTAGAACGCAGCACACCCAGCGCTAGCGCACACATGGTGCACTGCTTAGAGCGCAACGCACCCAGCGCTAGCGCACACGTGCTTTGCACGTGGTGCGCTGCTTAGAGCGCAGCGCACCCAGCGCTAGCGCACTTGTGCTTTGCATGTGGTGCGCTGCTTAGGGCGCGGCGCACTTGGCGCTGCATCTGAAGCGTTGCTTCATTTCAAAATTTGAATTTTGAACAGAGCTTTGCTCTGATTGGGGGAAACAAATGCCCCCCCACCGTTGCGCTCACGTGGCCCACATATGAGTGCGGCGATGGCAGCATCAGCGCCCCTGGATCAACTCAGAAGTTGAAAAGGCATCTCAGTGCCTATAAATAGGACCTTTGGCCCTTAGGATGATTTCTGTTCATCTTCTTCCTTCTAAAAATTATTATTCTCTTACAGAGCATAGCTCTTCATTTTAAGAACTTCCTTAAGGACGGAATTCTGTCAAAATTTAGGTAAAAATTAAATCTTTTAATAATCTAGGGTTTCATCCATTAACAGAGCTTTGCTCTTCATAGATCTTTGATCTAAAGAAAACCCTTTCAGGGTTTCATTAACGGAGCTTTGCTCTCCTTAAACCCATAGATCTAAAGGGATCTTTCTTGGGGTTTCTTAGCCCACGAATGAACAGAGCTTTGCTCATGAAGAACTCTTAGAGTTTGTTCATAAATTTCAGAATTTTTTATTCATTAAAACTCTTATTTTCTGATGGTTATTCCATCGTTTTTTCAGAGTAAGGCTCTTGAGGAATTTTTATTCCTTCATCATTGGAATTTGACAGGTGTCATTCTTTCACAGAGCACTGCTCTCAAGGGGAGATTTACTCCATGGCCCGAGGAATTCTCATTAAATGAGAATCAATTGAGGATTTCCTCATTTAATTGGCAGCCTCATCAAATGATGAGGCTGTTTGATTAATGATGAACTGTCATCTAGATTTTGTGGGTCCCCCTTTGGTCCCCTTTTTACTGCATTGCAGTGCGGTATGAATTTTAAAGTACCAAGTGTCAGAATTTAAATTATAGCACTGACGGTTGGCTTTTATTCTTTTTTGCGCAGGTGGCATGTCTTTCGACCGTTCTTTCCCATTTGTTCGTTCAGAGGGAGGATTCCCTGGAGCGCCTGTGGACAAGGAAGTCTTAGCATTGATCAAAGATCATGACCCGGAACATAAGAATATTCATTTATGGGGGACATGGTACAATCAAATCATTAAGGGTCGGCAGAGCTTTTCATGCGCGGTACCCTCAGAGCCCATAATGGCGATCCATTACGCCGACTCGCCCCCGGTGAACTATACCATGGAAGAAGTCAGCTAGACTTCGGGAGGTCTTCTTCACCCTGCTATGGCTTCGATACTGTTAGTTGTATGTATGCCCTAGAGGCCAGTATTGTACAGATGATGTATATTATATTGGATGCTTGGACATATATAGAGATGACTTTCTTGCTCGATATGATAGTATGCTATCCGGTTACTCTTTATCTTAACATGTACACTTGTCTCTTTAAACTGTCTTATAGTTACATGTTGATAAAGCCCTTAGGATGTGTACTTGACTGCCTGGACTATGATGCAGATCATACTAGTGGGGACATGGTAGTCCATAAGTACATCCTTCATGGTCTCTAGTCGTGGGTGTATCGAGATGGGGCATCGATATACCAGTATAGACTAGCGTATACGCTTCTCGACCCATGAGATGGGCGGTGGATGATCCCATATCCATTGGTGTTTGATATTAGAGATGGTATACGGGTGCTCAGTGGAGACTGGGTAGACTGGACGGACTCGCCGAGAACTCCCAGATGGTATTATACCTCACGTCAGATGGCAGTTCTCAGGTGACACTTGTACAGGTTAGTCCGTAGACCCGAGATCGTCATAGAGTCTTGTGTGATTCCCACTGTGCTTTGATCTCCACCTTACCACGTCCATGAGGGCGTGCAAAACGGTGGTCTTTGGGTACAGTCCTGAGTCACATGGAGGCAATGAGCGATAGGAGAGGTTTCGTCTCTCCCGGTATTGGGGGTTGATGTTGCGCTGTGCTTGATTGGCCGTAACAGGGAAGTCCCTGGCCAGGGCTGATCAGAGATTTGCTGGTAAGTGTTACCAGTAGTTTCTCGACCCGTTATAAGCCTCACATCGGCACGACTTATAGGTTATTGGGGTCTGACGTATACCACCCCTAGACTTGATATGCGACATATCAGACGAACAGACCGGACTGTACGGTAAGTGTTACTGGTTGGATTCACAGGAGTGTGAGCGGGTTAGCTCGTCGATCTTCTGATCGCTCAATACCCGGATGGCCGTTACGTTTAGCAGACCGCTTGCGGCTTGTAGGTGCTTGATATGATCATCATCTGCTACCGGCGTATTGACGAGTCTTTAGAGTCCTACACAGAGGTTTCCTGGCTCAAGCGAAACGAAATAGGAGCGCATATGAGATATGTGCAGGACCGAGAATAATGCGTGTATGTGATACCGTATTTCATTCTCGCGATGGATGTATCGATTGGTTATATTCGATATGACCTAGTTATCGAATCATTGATTCGATAAGCCGATACATAGGATACTAGTCGGTTATATGCGATATGACCGGATCGTTAAGTCAAGTGTTGATTTAATGATTTAATGTATAATTATATATTTGATATATTACTTTGCATTAGCTAGTATTAGTTCACTTTATATGGATTTTCTCACTTGATGTGCAAGAAGTATATGTGATATACTTTTGTGCACATATTTGTATCATGTTTGATGATACTTGATAATTTAGTTAAGTGTATAGAATTAAACCATGGTTAATTTGATAATTAGGGTTTTGCATATTCATTTATTTATTTATTTGTTCATTTATTTATTTGGACAAGATTTAGATAAGAATGGTGGCTATGTTTGTTTTTGGTTGAAGCTTCATGAAGCTTTGACTTCTTAACCATTCTTGTCTTCATGCTTAACCCTAACCCATCCAAGTAACCATGGTCTATTCTCTACACTCAACTATGGTTAGCTTATGATAAGTATTGAATTATTTTTCATTTTAATTTAACACTTATCATATTCTTTCTTCTTCTTGATCTTCTTCTTCAAGATAGAAAGCTTGATGCCATCAATGGCAACTTGAGATCTAAAGTGAGAAATCCAATTCTAAAGTGAACCCACCTCCTATTTCTTCACCCTCTACCTCTTGCCAAGTTGTTTTGGGTATTTTCTTCACAAGTTTCACAACTTGGTGAAGTCGGAGCTTGAACTTGTGAAACCTCGACGTAGATCATCTTCGGCACGAAGCCGACGACCTAGTCCGCCCAATTCTCCGATGAAGCCGACGTTTGAGTTCGGGATTCGAGATGGACAGCGAGAGGATGTGTACATGGAGCTAAGGAAGTGGAGAACCGGATCTACAAAGGTTGTAGCCTCTCTCTCCTTTAGTTAAGATGTTAACTAGTTCCGTTTATCGCCTAAACTTCTAGCCAACGATCCGTATTAGGGTTTCTCGGCACCCATAAAATTTGAAATTGGCATGGTTGATGCCTTGTGAGACCTCTATAGAGTGCCTAGGAACCCTACGGTGGTATCAGAGCCTAGCTAGAGCCTTAGGCGAACTCTAGACGATGTTTGAAACCCGATCGAACCCGAAAACCTAACTTTTTGATGCTCTCTGGACTTTTTCTAAAAACTGGGATTTTTCCAGATTAAAAATTCCTAAAAAATTTAGCAGGAAATTGTAGGAATTACTGTGCAAATACGACACTGTTTGGAGCTTAAACAGCAGCGGAACCGCTGCAAGAGCTGGCTCATGCGGCGGTTCCGCCGCCACTTGATGACGTCATCCCTATCAATTTGCACAGTAATTCCTATTTAACAGTGCTGAGTTCTCTGGGTATTTTTAATATTTATTCAAGAGTTGAATATTCCAGGTTGTTTTGGGGATTCGATGATTCGATCGGATTATCAGATTTTGTCTATGTGGATTCCGGATAATTTTTGAATTTGTTAAAAAGTTCGACCGGATATAAATACCCAACTTTTCCCCTGTCGGGAAATTTCCAAGTGTTGGATTTTTCCGTAGTTTAACGACGTTCTAAGTAGTGCAAGTAACGCGATGGACCCTCTAGAAGACAACAAACCTTAACTCGATTATGTGACCGTCTTGAACTACCCTTTGAACCTTCGGGTTTGGGGCAGTACGGCGTGCCACATGTGAGGCGTTGGCTTGACCCTTCTACGGCTGGACCGTTGGTACTGAGGCACGAACTGAATGTTGTTAGAATTATTTCATGTGTTGAGCTGTATCGGGAAAACTTGGGTATTCGACTGTTCGATCGGAAAGTTTAACATTTTCTGTTTATCTGGAATGTGATACAATAATTGGAATTCACAAACAGTTATGAGATAACTGAATGAATGTTATAAATCTAGCGGTTTAGTTTCACTTGATATTGAAAAGAGTTTTCGATAATGAGACTAAAATGCGGGGTTTATAACTGTTAGGCATGTGATGTCTAAGTATTTCATTTGATTAGGCATGTGATGTCTAAAGAGGTTGCGGATTCCAACTGTTATAGTTTTACACTTTCTTTTCTGTGACCGTAAGTGTAATATGTGATATCGCCGGCTTCGTTGCTATATGTCAACGACAATTGGGATACGCATATTTACTTACGTTGATGACATGTGATGTTATGTGTTGCTGGATATGTTATATTGGATTGTCGTGTTTGAATAGCCGGGGGTTTTTATGTGAGATGAGTGTTTTTCATTTTCATTCATGTAAAAACTTGTATGTAATATTCTTTTATTTGGGGCACTTCCAGGTTGCGGAAGTCGTCACCTTTTGTATATTATTTACTTTTCTGCACTAGGAAAGACCCAAGGAGGGGAGCACAAGTAACCGGGTTCTAGGGTCCAGTGGGAGACCATCTCGAGGAGTCGAGTCCGGGTCTCCTAACCCTGGAATTGGTAGGGTTGCTTGCAGCTCTCGTAGGGGTCTAGGGGTGTGGGATTGGCTATTCATCACGACCGTGGAATCCGTGTTTTATACTGGCTCGTATTGAAAACACGGACGTCCTAGTATATCCAATGTTTCATATGTTTCTTCTGCTGCGTTATCTGTGATGTGATCATGTGATGTTCTGTGATAGATACTTTATATAGTATATATGATATATTATATAGACGTTACTTATGTTTTGCACCCGCACTAGCCCTGCCCTGCTCTGTCGTTAGTTACCTAACCTAACGGTGCACGAGGGGACATCGAGGCGAATGCGGATGGCATAAGTGTACGTCGTATTTATCTGTGATGTTTAGGTATTTAAATGATGGGACTTCATTAATGCGATTAATGAAAGAAAAGAAACCTAAGATGTTGTAGAATCAAATTTTAAATAAAACAGGTAGCTATAGTTCTTGCTTTGCACAGCGGTATATGTGATATATCCTGCACCTTATTCGATGAGGAAAGGACTGAGATCCCTTCACCGGGAGTGACTCCTTTAGCAATAACTGGCAGATGCTACACACTCGGTTTGTTTTTGATAGCTTCTATAGTTTCTGCTTTGCACAGCGATATATATGATATATCCCGCACCTCATTCGACGAGGAAAGGGCCGACGATCCCTTCACCGGGAGTGACCCCTTTAGCAAAACTAGAAAAGCCTCAAAATCATTCCATTTTAAAACTTCATTTGATTCTATAACGATATCAAGTTCATTACGCAATAGGTTTTCAGAAAAACCTGACGTAGCCCTCCGTCATTTCAGATAAGTACTAGTTAGTATTCGTGCTACGTTTGTTGACTATGTTAAGGCGTAGCGTGCGGTAGCTAATTAGTGCTTATCTGTATAAGTATATGATGCGATTGGATTAGGGTAGTCGTGCGACTTTGTTGACATGTTAAGGGTCGTGCGGGTGGGTTTAATTCAATCGGGAAATGACTGGTTGAACTTGACTAGCACTTATGATTTGTTGACTATGTTAAGGTCATATAGCTGCTAGGGGCAAAATATTATCGGGAATTTCAAGTATTGAAATTTGCAATGAGATTGCATACCTTCTATGAGATAGTTGGATCCCGATACCCACTGCGAGTAAGAGTTACTCCTGGGAGAGTTTTACACATTACAATTAGCCGATCAAGTAGGTGTCTAGAAAGGTGTTAACGAGATTACGCCTCTGGGAAAACGAGGTTTACAGTAATTAGGTTCGTGCGAAAGCACGGGGGACCTCCCTCAAAGTACCGACACTGGCCTGGCTGAAAGATTGGCGAACTTGTAGTGTGTAATTAATCCCGGCTAGTCTTTCCTTTTAGGGTTTGAAGGAAGATTTGATAAAAATAGTGGGAGCCATCCTGATTAGATAAGATAATAACCAATCTGATCTTGCACGAGCTTACGCTAAAGTGTTTTCTTCTCTCTCTCTCCAGGTAGCGACCATTTCATGCCCTAATGAAGTTAATAATATGGATGTATTGACCGAACCCGCATGTTATACTGTGCTGGGGAACGTTGGTTCCGTTCTTTCCTATAAGAGTTATAGGAATGAACATGATATAGGGGAATACCAGGATTCCCATGCCACCCGAATGAAGAAAGTACATGTTGATGCATTTTCTTCGGGTGTGTTCGTTACAGAGAACTGTTTCTCCATTTGCTCTACGTCCTGGGTATTAGATACCGGGTCAGGATCCCATATATGTAATCAGTTACATGGGCTTAGGAAAGGTAGAGAACTTGGAGAAGATGATAAAGACATTAGAGTTGGAAATGGTGCAATTGTTGCAGCTAAGACTGTCGGAGAATATCACCTTGTATTACCAACTGGAAATACATTGGTTCTGAACGAATGCTATTACATGCCGAACCTGATATGCAACATTATAACGGTTTCTTTGCTGAGTAAAGAGGGATATAATTTTGTATTACAGGACAATGTTATGAACATTTTCCGTAACCAAAAGTTGGCTGGATCAGGCACGTTGTGCAATGGCATTTATGTTCTAAACCAATCAACAGTTCTGAGCATAACAAACACACACAAGAGGAAGAGTTCAGAACTGAACGATTCCTTCTTGTGGCATTGTAGACTGGGTCACATCAATGCGACACGACTGGCTAAGTTGCATAAGGATGGATATTTGAAACCTTTCGAATTTTCATCTTATGACACTTTCCAGTCATGTCTCAAAGGCAAGATGACCAAAACTCCGTTTACGGGACACGAAGAAAGAGTTACCGAACTCTTGGGACTGATACATAGTGATGTATGCGGTCCCATGTCTACACATGCCAGGGATGGTTCTTCATACTTCATTACATTCACTGACGATCTCTCTAGGTTCGGGTATGTGTTCCTGATGAAACACAAATCAGAAGCTTTTGAGAAATTTAGGGAATATAAACAAGAAGTTGAGAACCAAACCGGAAAAAGTATTAAAATCCTTCGATCTGATCGAGGAGGTGAATACTTGAGCAATGAATTCCTGGACTTTCTAAAAGAGAATGGGATTCTCTCTCAGCTGACTCCTCCATATACACCACAGCACAACGGTGTATCAGAACGGAGGAACCGTACCCTATTAGATATGGTGCGCTCTATGATGAGCACAGCTGAGTTGCCTATTTCCTTCTGGGGATATGCACTGGAGACGGCTGCATACCTATTGAATCAAGTTCCATCTAAATCTGTACCTACCACACCATATGAGATATGGAGTGGGAAGAGACCATATTTTAAACGAGTTAAGATATGGGGTTGTCCGGCCTATGTCAAAAGGCAAAATCCAGACAAACTCGAGGCACGGTCAGTTCTCTGCAAGTTTGTGGGATATCCTAAGAATTCACAAGGATATTTTTTCTACCATGCTGAAGAACAAAAGGTGTTTGTTTCTCAATATGCCACCTTTTTAGAAAAGGAATTTCTTGAAAAAGAAATTAGTGGCGAAATGGTAGAGCTGGAAGAAGTTCCAGATACACAAACCGTAACTGAAGATTTAGTGGAACCAGAAGATTCAGTAGCTCCCAATGAACCTCAGCCTCTCCGCCGATCTAGTAGGGTTCCTCGCCAACCTGAGAGATACTACAGTTTTCTCATGGATGGAGGGAGCGAGGATTGCATCATAGAGGATGATGACCCAACTAGCTTCGAGCAGGCCATCACGAGTAGGGACTCAGTGAAATGGCTGGATGCTATGCGGTCCGAGATGGAATCCATGTACACCAACAAAGTATGGACTTTGGAAGTTGCTCCTGAAGGGGTAAAACCCATTGGGAGCAAGTGGATCTTCAAGAAGAAACATGGTGTAGATGGGAAAGTGGAGACTTTCAAGGCTAGACTTGTAGCAAAAGGTTTTCGTCAAAGACCAGGTGTGGACTATGACGAAACCTTTTCTCCAGTGGCTATGCTTAAATCCATCCGGATCATGCTTGCCATCGCTGCATATCATGATTACGAAATCTGGCAAATGGATGTTAAGACCGCCTTTCTAAATGGTGATTTAGAAGAGTGCGTGTACATGACTCAGCCAGAGGGCTTCGTAGATAGTGGGAGCAGCGGGAAGGTATGCAAGCTGCTTAAATCCATTTATGGATTAAAGCAAGCATCGCGGAGTTGGAACATCTGCTTTGACGTCGTTATCAAAGAGTTTGATTTCGTCAAAAATCCAGATGAACCTTGTATCTACAAGAAGGTGGCAGAGAGTAAGGTTGTCTTCCTCGTATTGTACGTGGACGACATACTCTTGATAGGAAATGATATTCCTTTGCTGCAATCGGTCAAGCTCTTCTTATCACAAAGATTCTCAATGAAAGATCTTGGTGATGCCTCCTGCATATTGGGAATCAGGATCTATAGAGATAGATCCAAAAGGATATTGGGATTGTCCCAATCCAGGTACATTGACACCATACTAAAGAGGTTTAGTATGGAAGAATCCAAGCGTGGGAACTTGCCCACGATCTCTGGAGTCACTCTCTCCAAAGAGATGTCTCCCAAGACTGATTTGGAGAGAGCTCGCATGTAAGGGATACCCTATGCTTCGGCTGTAGGCTCTATCATGTATGCGATGCTATGTACCAGACCCGATGTAGCATACTCACTAAGTGTAGTGAGCGGGTATCAAGCTGATCCTGGAGAGAGTCACTGGACAACTGTGAAGAGCATTCTCAAGTACTTACGAAGGACTAAAGAGATGCTCTTGGTGTATGGTAACAGGGAACTCCAAGTGGAGTCCTTTACCGATTCGAGCTTCCAGAGTGATAAGGACGACTCTAAGTCGCAATCGGGATTTGTCTTTACCCTTTACGGAGGGGCGGTTAGCTGGAAGAGTTCCAAGCAGGAAACCGTGGCAGACTCGACAATGGAGGCTGAATACATCGCTGCCAACGATGCTGCCAAAGAGGCTGTCTGGATCAAGAAGTTCATTACTGAACTTGGAGTGGTTCCATCCATTGAGCATCCAATACCTTTGTATTGCGATAACAATGGAGCGGTGGCTTTGGCCAAGGAACCCAGGTCCCATCAGCGATCCAGGCATATTCTGAGGCGGTATCACCTGATCCGGGAGATAGTTGATCACCGGGAGATCGAGGTCAGGAGGGTTGACACGAAGAACAACACGGCGGATCCACTCACGAAGGCCATTCCCCAGATACAGTTTGAGAGACTCTTCGGGATGCTCGGTATGCGATACTACAGCAGCTGGCCCTAATGCAAGTGGGAGATTGTTAGTTGTATGTATACCCTAGAGGCCAGTATTGTACAGATGATGTATATTATATTGGATGCTTGGACATATATATAGAGATGACTTTCTTGCTCCATATGATAGTATACTATCTGGTTGCTCTTTATCTTAACATGTACACTTGTCTCTTTAAACTGTCTTATAGTTACATGTTGATAAAGCCCTTAGGATGTGTACTTGACTACCTGGACTATGATGCAGATCATACTAGTGGGGACATGGTAGTCCATAAGTACATCCTTCAAGGTCCCTAGTCGTGGGTGTATCGAGACGGGGCATCGATATACCAGTGTAGACTAGCGTATACGCTTCTCGACCCATGAGATGGGCAATGGATGATCCCATATCCATTGGTGTTTGATATCAGAGATGGTATACGGGTGCTCAGTGGAGACTGGGTACACTGGACGGACTCGCCGAGAACTCCCAGATGGTATTATACCTCACGTCAGATGGCAGTTCTCAGGTGACACTTGTGCAGGTTAGTCTGTAGACCCGAGATCTTCATAGAGTCTTGTGTGATTCCCACTGTGTTTTGATCTCCACCTTACCACGTCCATGAGGGCGTGAAAAACGGTGGTCTTTGGGTACGGTCCCGAGTCACATGGAGGCAATGAGCGATAGGAGGGGTTTCGTCTCTCCCGGTATTGGGAGTTGATGTTGCGCTGTGCTCGATTGGCCGTAACAGGGAAGTCACTGGCCAAGGCTGATCAGAGATTTGCTGGTAAGTGTTACCAGTAGTTTCTCGACCCGTTATGAGCCTCACATCGGCACGACTTATCGGTTATTGGGGTCTAACGTTTACCACCCCTAGACTTGATATGCGACATATCAGACGAACAGACCGGACTGTACGGTAAGTGTTACTGGTTGGGTTCACAGGAGTGTGAGTGGGCTAGCTCGTCGATCTTCTGATCGCTCAATACCCGGGTGGCCGTTACGTTTAGCAGACGGCTTGCGGCTTGTGGGTGCTTGATATGATCATCATCTGCTACCGGCGTACTGACGAGTCTTTAGAGTCCTATACAGAGGTTTCCTGGCTCAAGCGAAACGAAATAGGAGCGCATATGAGATATGTGCAGGAGCGAGAATAATGTGTGTATGTGATACCGTATTTCATTCTCGCGATGAATGTGTCGATTGGTTATATGCGATATAACCTAGATATCGAATCAAGGATTGATTCGATAAGCCGATACATAGGATACTAGTCGGTTATATGCGATATGACCGGATCGTTAAATCAAGTGTTGATTTAATGATTTAATATATAATTATATATTTGATATATTACTTTGCATTAACTAGTATTGGTTCATTTTAAATGGATTTCCTCACTTGATGTGCAAGTTGTATATGTGATATACTTTTGTACACATGTTTGTATCATGTTTGATGATACTTGCTCTTTTGGTTAAGTGTAAAGAATTAAACCATGGTTAAGTGTTGATTAGGGTTTTGCAAATTCATTTATTTTCTATTTATTTGAAATGGATTAAGATAAGAATGGTGGCTTTATTTGTTTTATGTTGAAGCTTCATGAAGCTTTGACCTTAGTGACCATTCTTGTCTTCATGCTTAACCCTAACTCATCCAAGTAACCATGGTCCATTCTCTACACTCAACTAAGGTTAGATTATGATAAGTATTGATTTCTTTTTATTTTTAATAAAACACTCATCATATTCTAGCTTCATCTTCTCCTTCTTCTTCAAGAAAGAAAACTAGATGCCATCAATGGCAACTTGAGCTAAAGTGAGTGAAATCCAATTCTAAAGTGAACCCACCTCCTATTTCTTCACCCTCTACCTCTTGCCAAGTTGTTTTGGGTGTTTTCTTCATAAGTTTCACAACTTGGTGAAGTTGGAGCTTGAACTTGTGCAACCTCGACGTAGATCATCTTCGGCACGAAGCCGACGACCTATTCCGCTCGTTTCTTCGATGAAGCCGATGCGAGAGTCCAAGATCCGACTAGGACAGTGAGAGGACGTCTACGTGGAGCTAAGGAAGTGGATAACCGGATCTATAAAGGTTGTAGCTTCTAATCTTTAGTTAAAGTGTTAACTAGTTTCCTTTTTCGCCTAAACATCTAGTCTACGATCCGTATTAGGGTTTCTCGGCACCCATAAAATTTTAAATTGGCATGGTTGATGCCTTGTGAGACCTCTATAGTGTCCCTAGGAACCCTACACATCCACCGCCCATCTCATGGGTCGAGAAGCGTATACGCTAGTCTACACTGGTATATCGATGCCCCATCTCGATACACCCACGACTAGGGACCATGAAGGATGTACTTATGGACTACCATGTCCCCACTAGTATGATCTGCATCATAGTCCAGGCAGTCAAGTACACATCCTAAGGGCTTTATCAACATGTAACTATAAGACAGTTTAAAGAGACAAGTGTACATGTTAAGATAAAGAGTAACCGGATATCATACTATCATATCGAGCAAGAAAGTCATCTCTATATATGTCCAAGCATCCAATATAATATACATCATCTGTACAATACTGGCCTCTAGGGTATACATACAACTAACAGATACTCGTTCAGCCTCCAATGGCTTTAGATACCCTGGGGCGACGTATTTGTCAAGGCGAGTCGCGCCCATGGGGACAACCATATATGATTGGCCTAACTCCTCGTCATCTAGCTGGCTAGCTACAATGGGCCCGCTATATTCTTTCAGCGAAGAAGTCGCAGTTGCTGAGGCTTGGGTTGTATCCCGCAATTTATGCTTCTTTTTTCCAGTATTCTACGCTTCCTACCTGGTGGGTTAAGGCCTTTCTGGAGCAGTGGAATATTCCGACTCACACCTTCCTCTTTCTGGATCGAGAAGTATCAATCTCTTTAGAGGAATTTGCAGAAGTTTCTGGCTTTCCGGTTATAGGAGAGCATTATGAGGAACTGCTTCCTACGGATGAATACGTTTTTGGTGCCAAATCAGTGATGACGGGCCTTACCCCGGAGAACGCCATTCAACACCAATTCCCTAGTTTGATCAAAATGTTGAATATTTATGAGGGCCTTTTCCTCGAATCTGGGAGCCGTGGGGTTAATTTCACCGATTTCATCGCTCGTTTTCTCCACCCGGAAGTCCTTTCGAAGGAAGCCACTAAATTCTCCAAACTTGACGATCCTTTCGGCTTAGGTTTAGACAACCTGCCAACGGTGGAGGCAGATCAGAAGAGTTTCTTCCTCCCCAACACCCCGGTCGTTTCTTTTGCAGAGGTTGCAGTTCCTGGGATCGACGAGGAAACGTTCTTTTTGGGGTTTCTCGGGTTATGGCTGAAATGGTTTGCGCTTCTGATGCACCCTCGCCGTATGAGGCCGTCTGTCTTCTACCCAGCTCACTGAATGGTTATTGGGGTGAAAGTGGTTGTCGGGGTCGTGGGGTTAGCTCATTTGTATTACGGTCTCAGCCAAGCAGTGGATACTACTGAACCAGGAGTGCAACATGTGAACTTCTCGATGCATTACTTCATGTCATGGCTCGAGCTACATGAACTTGGCATTTTCGGTATCCATAAAAGGCCTTCCTTCTACGACAGGTGTGGCTTCCCTCGGATTATGCGGCTAGTTGATGCATCCATTGTAAATTCGTCGCCGCGGGAAGCTAGGGGTTTGCTCCTTCGTCCTCGCACGGTTGGAGATGGCATGGCCTTTACCGACAAGATTCTAACTATCGGCCAAGAGTCCGCAACAACGGTGCAGCCATTGCGGGATATTTTTAAAGACGGAGCCTCTGTTTTGAAAGCTCGGGAAAATATTCATTTATATTCCATCAGACCGAGCTTTCTCATGTTTAGGAAGAATGATGCGGCGTTATTCATGAGATACAACCCGCATCGTTTCGCCCAGCAGCTGAGCTATAATCAGGGAGTCCCGCTTAAGGCTTTCTTAGCAGAACCTGCTACTACCGAAGAGGGAATGTGAAGCGCGCTGCATCATTTTATGTGCCTGAACACAGGGTCCAACTTCTTTATTAGCAAATCGAGCTGTGTTCCGAAGGCCCTCAATGTGTATGTGGCCTGGTATCAACATTCAATGGGCGCCGTCATCAGGGAGGAGAAGCGATTGCCGCTTTATCGCAAGGGTACCACTCCGGCCGGTAATCCAAATGTTCCTCTGAAGCGACGGACCATTGTCCGTCCTCCCTTAAGAGAAGTTGCTGTGGTCGAAGTCCCGCATGATAGGCCCGAGCTACCGATACCTCGTGCTCCCATGGAAAAGGTGACTGTAGCTTCCCCCGAGTCTGGCGTGGGTTCAGATATCGGGACTCGTCGTCCCAAGGTGCCCACCAAGTGTAAGCTTGTGCTAGCTGCAACCGGAGCTCGCTCGCAGAAGAGGAAGTAGAAGTCGATCCTCTCTGCCGACGTTGTATTTGGTCAGGAGCCTCAAGCTCCTTATAGTGAGGGTTTGGGCGAATATGGGACCAATGAGGATCTATTCATAACGCCGGACGATACTGATCTGGAAGCTGCCATTGCAGCTTCTATGCGATCAGCAAGCCACAAAGCGGGACTGGCCGCCCTCGTGCAATTAAGTAAGCTCCAATCGTACCTTTTTGCTGCTATGTTTTTGTTATCATGTTTTGACTGACACTCTTTCTCTAACAAGTATTTCCACTGAAGAGGCTCTCGCAGCTTCCCTCAAGACTTTTGAGGAGGAGGAGAGGATTCGCGCTTCGCTGGGCGTTGGTAAATTTCGGCCTATTGCGCCTTCATTCGTCTTTCTTATGGACAATCTGGCCCCTTTTTAATCTTATCGCAGGGACTACAATGCCAATCCTGCAGGATGATGCGGAGATGCTTCCAGGGCCGGCTATCGAAGTCCCGGCCTCCTCAGCACTGCAAAAGAGGATTTACTCAAGCAACCGATGACGGATGCCGTAACGGCTCTAGAGGTAGCTCCTGGCGTGGATGATGATGTCCCGTTGACGGAGGTCTTGAAAAGATCAGCTCTCACGGCCCGGGCGGAAAGGAAGCGCAGAATGAGTGCAGCAAGGGAACGTAGCGTTGCCTTAGCCGTAGGTGCAGGCTCGAGCACTGCTACCCCTTCCCCTATTCCTTCAGAGGGTGCTTCGGCCGCCCTGTGTACCGCTCATAGACAAGCAGCACGTGCAGCTCGGGAAGCAATTGAAAGACCGACCCAAGGTAACGTAACACTGAGTTCTATTGTCAAAATTTTAATCTTCATATTCTCATATATCCTATCCTGCAAGGCCGATTCTTGATGAGGAAGCGGTAGGTGAGACGGTGGCAACCACCGAGCCTAAGGTAGCCACTCTTTCTCAGGAGTCTGGCACTGCCCTGATCGCCATTCTTTCCGCCTGCGGTTCTCTGCCATCTCCTGGCGTCGCGAGTGTTACGATGGCCCTCGTGGAGTTGGGGGATGAAGCCACGGACGGCGAAACCATTCCGATGGAGGAGGGTGAAGCCGTCGCTCAATCAAGTGACGCCCTTGTCGCGGTTCCGACCAGCGACTCACCAGGTAGATTTTGGGTCATTGCTTTTCTTTTTATTCTGCAATCCCGTTCAATCTCTCATGACAGTATTTCTCTCGTCTCTAATGCAGGTGTGGCGAGCGTTGAGGTTGTGCCACCCAAGGAAGCATCGCCAGTTGTTGCTTTGACGGTGGCCGCCCCTCTGCCTTCTCCTGTGTCCTCCCAAATGTTGGAAGGTACGGGTTTGCGACGTATCGGTTTTATTGTAAGCGATATATTTTATGTACTGACATTGAATTATTGTACCCTTGCAGGAGTTCTTTTTGATCATCTGTATCAGGTGTTGCACCCACATTTCTCCTTCCAGTCGGAGATTGCTTCATCTAGTGGTGTTGGTGAGTACAGCCTCTAGCTAATGTCTTCTCTTTTCTTTTACGGGCAGCCAAGTCGTTGTTAATTCTTCTTTGTTTTGACTGCAGCACTACAGATTGAAGGAGGAGACGAAAGAACAGTTGCACCTCCAGTACTCCCGGTCTTGCCACCTGCCGCAGCCAGTATAGTAAACTTCATTATTCATGTAGCTTATTTATTTCTTGAACCGTTATTTGACTATGATTTGTTTTGCAGCAGTGACACCGACATCAGCTTCGTTCGAGTCTCGAATCATAATGCCAGCGGGCCCCTTTTTCAGACGTCCATCTTCAAAAGGCGCTGTGAATAGTCTGCGCATGTTGAGCGATCACCTCGAGGAGCTTAACGCGGAGACCCCTTCCCTTGCTGCAGATTTTGCTGCTGAGGTTAATCCTATGTTGTAAACGCTCGTGAACTTTCATATTGAGGGCGTCGTTGAGTCTTGGGTTAATCACTGCAGGAAAATTGAGGCATGCCTGCATGAGCTCGAGTTCGGACGTTCTGCTCCCGAGGTCCTGGCTGTGAACTCCCAGCGGGCTGCGTGGGTCGAGCAGAGCACTCCCTACTTCCGTTATCTTGAACAAGAAGCGGCCTTAAAGCGTAAGGAGTGCGAAGAGACTTCAAGCAAATCTGCTCGATTGCATGCTCAAGTTGATGCAAACGCTGCACAGCTGAAAGCTATCTTTGAAGGCCTTTGTAGACCGGTCCTTCACTTCTAAACCTCTATGTACTAGTCCCTTTGCTCTAAGTAGTGGTCTCCCAGACTTACCTTAGGCTCCACTAGGCGAAAGGAACGAGCTTGCTCAAGGATCTTCGAGGCCGAAGATGATCTATGTCAAAGAATCTCTAACTCAAGCTACCTCTTCACTAATTGATGGATTAGTGAAGCAAACAAGCTATACAAAATAGCTAGTTTGGTATAGATTGATGAAGTAGGAATTTTGTTCACTTTAGAATTATTTTTCTCTTTTTCTTTTTCACCTCACTAGAAAGCAAGAAAGCGAAGAAGGAGATGAAGAAAAACCTCAAGTGATCAAATTATGAACCATGGGTGAGAAAAATATCTCATATAATCTCTTGTAGAGACTTAACCATGGCTAAAGATAATGGTTAGGTTAATAAATAATTAGAGTAAAACAAAATTAGTGGACTAAGTAGAGATTTCTACATGCTTCCACAAGTATCTTAAACCATGTCAATTTCCACCTAATTTTGATTTATTTATTAATAATTAACCACCCAAATTATCTTTAGTTAGGTATGAGTCTCATACACCCAAGTCCAATGTATCATCTAGCATGATACATAAATAAATACATTAATATATATCACACATATATTTAAATGTATTTGGAGAAAACAATTTCATAAGTGGGCTAATATTAGTTAATATATATTAATATATCAAATATATAATTATATATTAAATTATTAAATCAACACTTGATTTAATAACCCGGTTATATCACATACAACCGATTAATATCATTTACATGTATATCAAATATACATACAACAAATTATTGAATCAACACTTGATTCAATAATCCGGTTATATCACATATAACCTATATCACGAGATTAGAATATTGTATCACATACAAGCATCAATCTCGGTCCCGAACATATCACATATGTGCCCTACTTCATTTCGCTTGA
This sequence comes from Agapanthus africanus, assembly GCA_030015575.1. NCBI lineage: Eukaryota > Viridiplantae > Streptophyta > Magnoliopsida > Asparagales > Amaryllidaceae > Agapanthus > Agapanthus africanus. The sequence continues at coordinate 409,000,371 of CM057338.1, forward strand.
GCCAGGAAACCTCTGTGTAGGACTCTAAAAACTCGTGAATACGCCAGCAGTAGGTGATGATTAAGTCACCTACAAGCCGTCAGCGGTACTAGCTGGAAGTAACGGCTATCCAGGTATTGAACGATCAGAAGATAAACAAGCAAGCTTGTTCAAACTCCCATGAATCCAGTAAGTAACACTACCGTACAGTCCGGTCTCTTCGTCTGATATGCCGCATATCGAGTCTGGGGGTGGTAAACATCAGAACCAAATAACTTGATAAGTCATGCCGATGTGAGGATCATAACTGGTCGAGAAACTACTGATAACACTCACTAGTAAATCTTATCATCATCCCTGGCCAGGGACTTCCTGTTATACCCAATCGAGCACAGCGCAACATCAACCCCCAAACAAGGAGAGACGAAACCCCTCTTATCGCTCATTGCCTCCATGTGACTCAGGACAGTACCCAAAATCCACCTGTTTGCATACTCTCTTGAACGTGGTAGGGAGGAATTCAAAGCATAGTGGGAATCACACAAGAGTCTATGACGATCTCGGGTCTACAAACTAACCTGTACCAGTGTCACCAGAGAACTGCTATCTGACGTTAGGTATAATACCATCTAGGAGTTCTCGGAGAGTCCTGTTCGGTGAACCCATTCTCCAATGAGCACCTATGTACAATCTTTGATGTCAAACACCAGTGGATATGGGATCATCCATCGCCCCATACAGGGTCAACAAAACTTACACTAGTCTACTCTGGAATATCGATGCCCTGTCTCGATACTCTCTCGACTAGGAACAATTAAAGGATGAACTTGTGGACTACCCTGGCCCCACTAATATGATCTTCATCATAGTCCTGGTAGTAAAATACACATCCTTAGGGCTTTACCAACATGTGAGAGAAAGGCAGTATAACAATACTAGTCTACATGTTAAGATAGAGAACAACTATATAGCATACTATTATGTCGAGCAAGAAAGTCCTCTCTATATATGTCCAAGCATCCATTATAATATACAATCATGTACAATAATGGCCTATAGGGCATACATATAACTAACAATCTCCCACTTGCACTAAGGCCAGTTGTTGTAGTATTTCATACCCAACATCCCAAAGAGTCTCTCAAATTGCATCTGGGATATGGCCTTCGTGAGTGGATCCACCGTGTTATTCTTCATGTCAACTTTTCTGAGCTCGATCTCCCGGAGATCAACTATCTCCCTGACTAGGTGATACCGCCTAAGAATATGTCTGGATCACTGATGGGACCGGGGTTCCTAGGCCAAAACCACGGCTCCATTGTTAGCACAATACAAGTATTGGATGCTTAATGGTAGGAACCTCACTAAGTTCATCTCATGAACCTCTTCATCCAGACAGCCTCTTTGGCAGTATCGTTGGTAGCGATATATTCAACCTTCATCGTCGGGTCTGCTACGGTATCTAGCTTGGAACTCTTTCAACATATTGTCCCTCCACTGAGGGTAAAGACAAAACCCGAGACTGTTTTACAATCGACCTTATCACTCTGGAAGCTCGAATCGATAAAGGACTCCATCTGGAGTTCACCATTACAATACACCAAGAACAATTCTTTAGTCCTTCTCAAGTACTTAAGAATGTTCTTCATACCTGTCCAGTGCTTTTTCCCAGGATCTGATTGACACCTACTCACCACAACTAATGAGTATGATACATCCTTTTAGATCTATCTCTATATATCTTAATCCCTGGATGTAAGAGGCATCACCCAGATCTTTCATGGAGAAACTGTGATAAGTAGAGCTTGACCGGATGTAGCATAAGAACAACATTTCCTATCAAGAGTATGTCGTCCACATACAATACGATAAAGAAAACCATACTCTCTACAACCTTCTTGTATATACAAGGTTCATCTACGTTTTTGATGAAGTCAAACTCTTTGACTGCCACATCAAAACAGATGTTCCATCTCCGCGATTCATGCTTTAATCTGTAGATTGATTTAAGCAGCTTGCACACCTTACCGCTGCTCCTACTATCTACGAAGCCCTCTGGCTTTTTCATGTACACGCTCTCTTCTAAATCACCATTTAAAAAAGCGGTCTTGACATCCATCTACCAGATTTCGTAGTTGTTGGCTATAGTGCCCTCAAGGCAATTATCATAGTCGCAGGCAGGTGATTATGATGATTGAGGGAGGACCTATACCAGTAGAACAGTCTTACTCGAGATGATAGTATGCTATCTGGTTTGTCTTTATCATCATGTACAGCATTAGGTGGCATTACAGATCACTATTACATGTTGATAGAGCCCATAGGATTCTTGATTGACTACCAGCAGTATGATGGCGATCATATATGTAGGAGCTGGATGGTCTATAAGCATATCCTTAAACGTCCCTAGTCGAGGGAATTTCGAGACTGGGCATCGATACTCCAGAGTAGACTAGTGAATACTGATCAAGACCCCGACGAGGGGCGGTGGACGGTCTCATAAGCCATTGGTGTTGGTTTGTTCACCTAAGATGTATACAGGTGCTCATTGGGTTATGAGTACACCGGACGGACTCGCCGGGAACATGCTAGTTGGTATTATACATATTGTCAGATAGCAGTTCCCTGGTGACATGTGTACAGGTTAGTCTATCGACCTGAGATCTTCATTTGACTTGTGTGAGTTCCCACTGCGGTTTGATTACTACCCTACCATGGCTCAAAGGAGTCGTGCAAACAGGTTTTAGTTGGGTACAGTCCCGAGCCACATGGAGGCAGTGAGCAGATCGTCGGGAGATTCATCTCTCCCGGTATTGGGGGTTGATGTCACGGTTGTGCATGGGTGACCATCACCAGAAATCCTTGGCCAAAGTAGTCGATAATTACTGATCTAGGATCGGTAGTTTCTTAAGTGGTGGTGGGTTTCATACCGACACTAAATGTTGCGTTATTAGGGGGTCTGACTTTATCCACCCCCCTAGACTCGATATGCGATACTCATAGACGAACGGAACAGACTGTACGGATATTGTCACTGTCAGGCTCAATAGGGGTTTCAGGATGAGTTTGCTCGTCGGCCTCCCTTTTGCTCAATACCTGGGTAGCTGTTACGTACAGCTAGTGCCGCTAACGTGCTTATGGTTGAACCCACTGCCAGCGTATTGACGAGTGTTTAGAGTCCCACACAGAGGGTTTCCTTGCTTCGAGCTAAACGATGTAGAGGCCGTATGGTTTTACGGCAAAGTGTACTTATCCACGGATGATGTTCTGACGGATAATACTAGTGGGCTTTGGTTTAAGCCGGATCCTAGTATTATATTTGTTGGATTATTTTTGTCTCTTTGTATTCGTATTCTTCGTAATACGGATGCGGGTATGTATATATGGTTGAGGGGTATTCTTGTAATTTATTACAATATTACTTTTAGAAAATTACACCTCATCAGGGTTTAGACCTTTTTGGATTAAAAGGTTATTGAGGTGCAGGATGAGGTTTTTATTTCATTTTAGGTGGCATGGCTAATTAGTGACCCATAGTTACTATTCAAGCATGCTTAGGGTTTTTGTTTGTTGTGAGATTGTTTGTTGACTTGAGATATTTTTGTTGACTCTAGATATATTGGAGACTTGACATATTTATTGTGATGGCTCCATTATTTCTAAATAACACTCACAACACACAAAAAAAACACAAGCCATTATTCATTTCTTTTTCACTTCCTTGAGTTGCTCTCAACACCTCATTCTCATGGCATCTTCTTCTTCCTCTAGCTCCACCCAAACCCTCTCATGAGTTGAGAATCCTTGGGTGTCTTGAGACAAATTAATCCTTCATCACTCTCTACCTCATCTACGGTATCTAGAGTAGCGATCTAGGTGCCCTAGTTGCCTCGAATATGAGGTTGGAGCTCGTTGCATAAACTCTCGGGTGGATCATCTTCGATAGAGGGAGACTGGAGATCAAGCTTGATCAAGGAAGCCCCTAGGAGCTTGGGATGATGGTTGAAGACCGAAGGACACAGATATATTCGGTATAACCATTCTAACTCCTTTGCATGTTTTGTTATCTAGGGCTTATGGGTAGATCCGGGTAATTGGTTGTGGTAACGCCAAGTTTTATAAATTTTTGTTCCGCATTTAGTCACGGATTGATGGCCGGGGAGCTGCTGTAACCTAACATGGTATCAGAGCCACTCCATAAGCCTTTGTTAACTCATTGCGACATTAGAAATCCGTCGTTTTTGTAGTGCAAAAACTGTCGACAAAAACAGTTCCGAAAACTGAAAGTTTGAGATGTTTGCATACCCCATGGGCTTACGGTTTGAACTGAGAAGCCGCGGGGTGGTCCATAGGCACCCCAAGGAACCCCCGAGGGGGACCGAATGGCTGGGCCCACTCCCCAAGACCACCATAAGGTGGTCTTGGCAGTGGGGACCTGAAATTGCCCCACCTTGGGCAGTTTCGGGTCTGCCTCACCCCCTGGCCATATCATGGTGGCCTCGGGGGTAGGGTCCCCCTCTAGGCCCCCCGACTCGAAGTTAATTTCGTGCTATAACTCCCCGTGAAGATTTGGGCACGTTTCGTTTTGATTCGAACTTCCGAATTGGCTTTAAACGGTCGGTTTTTGGAACTTTAGCTCACTGTTTTTTTCATGGTTTTGGAAATTGGTTTAGTTTGCTAATTGCGTGCGGAATTTTAATGTTGTAGTTTTCAGTACATACATTACTATCTGTGACCGTGAATGTCATTAGAGCGGTACAACTCGTCTAATTGCTATATTACTTTTAGACGGGTTTGCGAACGTGACATTTATGTTGATGTTCTGTGTTGTGCTGTGGTTATGGCGGGATAGTCATGGTGGATAGCTTGGGTGAAATGGAAGTACAGTTTGGATTTATTTGTACATTTGATATTGCGGGGCGAGCGTTCGACATGTGGACTGCCGTCACTCCCAGTTTGTATATTATTTGTTTGGGGCACGACCGAATTGAGATCGATGTCACCCTTGTACTTATTTTCTTTTTTTGTATTAGGATTACCCTGCGGTGGAGTGCACGAATAGCCGGGTTCTAAATGGCAACGGGCCCGCATCTCATGACTTTGAGAAGGAAGGGGCCTCACTCTAGAATTGGCGGGCTATTCGTCGCACTCGTAAGGGGTATAGGTTGACCCAAGGAGGGGTGCTCAAGTTACTGGATTCCCTGAAGTGCCGGGTGGCCCATTCACTTTGATGAAGGGGGTTGCTTCACTTCTGGTTTTGGCGGGTAACTTGCCGCGCTCATAGGGGTCTAGGTTTTCATTACACAGGCTATCCACACGACCAGGGGAACGTCGGGTTTCACTTGCGGCTCAAAGGAAACCCGGGGCTCCCAGATCATTAGTATTGTTCTGTGATGCTTATCGCTTATCTGTGATGTTGCATATATCATGCCTGGGATGATTATTATATATATATTTATATATATACTAATAGACGTTGTATATGTTTTGCACCCGTACTAGTCCAATCACCGCTCTGTCGTTAGTTAAGTAACCCAGTGGCGAATGCGGATGGCATATACGTACATTTTATTTTTCGTTCCTTTTTTCTATGGTATGATATGTTAACTGATGGGTCTGCGTTGATTCTGATCAATGCAAGGAAAACAAACCTATTTGATGTTGTTGGAACAATTTTCAAAAGTTGTTATTACAAGGACGTTTTCTTTTATTTTGTACAGCGATATTCGGTTATGAATATCCAGCATCTCATTCGACGAAGCAAGAGCCGAAATCCCTTCACCGGGAGTGACCTCTTGGGCAAAAATTTGCGTCAGGGTAATAACTTCACTATAGTCGATTACTTTTTGCTTTGCATCGTGATATTCAGTTAGGAATATCCTGCACCTCATTCGACGAGGAAAGAGCCGAGATCCCTTCACTGGGAGTGACCTCTTTAGCAAAAATATTCGCCACTATATATTTGTAATGCTATCCGATTCCTTCAACGATATCAAGTTTATTATGTTAAAGGTTTTTCGCCAAAAACCATTCATAGCCCTCCGTCATTTCAGACGGGTAGCACTTAGTGTTCATGCTATGTTTGTTGGCCTTAGTCAAGACATAGTGTATGGTAGCTATTTGTTAATTTTCTGTTGCATAGATAGATATGTTGGTTTAGGACAGTCGTACAGCCTTGTTGGCCTTAGTCAAGGGAGAGTACGGGTGGGTTCAAATTAACCTGGACAATGACGGGTAGAACTTGACATGTGACTTATGCCATAAGAGCATGGGGTAAAAATCACATCGGGAGTTTCTAAAGAAACTGAAACTTGCCAGGCATGCGCATACCTTCTGGAATATGATAACTTGAGTGGATTCCATCAAGTTATCATGCGATGTTAGTTGGATCCCGATTCCCACTGATGGGTTGGTTTACTCCTCAGCTGATTTTAGATGATCCCAACTAATTCTCCTTTAGATTTGGGGGAGAATTCGAGGAAACAGTGAGAGCCATCCTGATTAGATAAAGTGATTAACCATTCTGATCTAGGTTAGAGTGCACGCTGGGTATTTCTTTTCTCTCTCTCTCTTTGGTAGCGACCATGGCCCAACCCTAGACTAAAACTACTAAAACTCATGAACTATTCTTCTGAATCAAATTAGAAATGATCTGCTGCCTACTACGATCAGTGAGTTTTACACGGAGCCTAGCCTCCCTTTCGGTTTGGCTAAGCCTTCGAAAAGGAAGAGCTCGTCAGTGAAAAAAGGAATCAAACGTTGAATGAAATTGATTCTTTTTTGGCTTTTGAATTGTCAGAGTTGCATACTTCATTGCCACTCCTACTTTTACCCTTTGCTTTTCTCCGGAACATTCCGTATCACTACGAAGATCCACAGTTATTGGATATGACCATCGTATAGTTACATACGAACTCGAAGAAACTTGTTTCAGATTCGAGAATGGTTTTCGGTTCTGGAGAAATTGAATAAGACTATTCAGTTGTTTTTCTTTTTACCTTCTCTCAGGTTGTGAGGGCTCCTGGGATTAGGAGAGGGTATACCTATTGCGCTTATTGGATAGTCTTCTTCTAAACCTTAGGCTGGTGCCGAAAGGTAGGGATGGAAGAAAACTAATTAGCCTAAGTGTGGTGTAAAGAAGGTAATAAGTAAAGACAAATAAAGGAATTAGAAAGAGGGCAAAGTAAAATGCGACTGCTATCATTCATGACGAAACCGCGTATATCATCGCCACTCCTACTTCACCTTTGCATTTCACCTGAACATTCCGCATTACTACGAAGATCCATATTTATTGGATAAGCCATCGTATAGTTACATACAAACTCGAAGGAACTTGTTCCCGTTCGAGGATGGTTTCTGGTTCAGGAGAAATAGAATAAGGATTATTCAGTTGTCTTTTTCCTTTTACCTTCTCTCAGGTTGCGATGGCTCCAAGAATTAGGAGGGTACACCTATTACGTTTATTAGATAGTTTTCTTCCAAACCCTAGGCTGGTGCCAAAAGGTAGGGAAGGAAGAAAACCATTTAGCCTAAGTACGGTGTACAGAAGGTAATAAGTAAAGACAAATAAAAGGATTGGAGATATGGAAATGAAATATACGATTACAGTCATGAATCCGGATAGTGGAAGAGGCATTACTAGGAATATCCGGATACCCCTTCGAAACATTTTCATGTTTCAGTTTCACTGTGAGTTGTTAATTGAAAACTGATTTCCTAATTAGATTCTTACTCTAGGGTATGTATTTACCAGGTTTGATTCTCACATCTGTATGGTATTACAGATGATGAGTGGGAGTAAGATATTGGGAATTAGGTGATTATATTCTCATTATATCGGAATTCGTTGTAATTGGTGATATATGAGGAAATCACCTGGGTTTTTGCCGGACAGCAAATATTTGGTTTTGAATATCCGTAGTTATGCACCAGTTTCAAACTGATATATCTATACGTTTATTTTATAAAGTGAGATATAACTTTTTGAAATTATGTCTATGACATTTAGCTATATCAGTTGATGGTTAGGTAAGAAGCATTCAACAACGGTGTAATTCTTCTTAACCATAGTACAGTTTTCAACCTACGACACACAGGGTTTGAGTTATTGAACTCAAGGGACTTATACAAAGTATTGTATGTTGTCCAGTATCCATTAGGACAGAGGGGTTGGTGCTTGTGCTATATTCTATTTACTTGTGACTTCTCCAGTTTTAGATAAGTATTTCGTAGAAATACAAGGTCCAAGATTTGAGAAGTTATAGGTACAAGAATAAAGTAAAGAACCATATGTTGCAAGTATCAAGATTCTTCAAGGTGATCGAAGATGTAGATACTTATGTTTGGTATTCCGTTGATAGTAATGGTTTTGAGAACTTGCTTCTCTTTCAGGTTACTCATATCTGAATGCACTCCTAGTTGAGTAATGTTGATCGGCCTCTCTCCATTTAGTTGAGATGCACTAGAGACAGCTGCATGATTTGAATCTGGTTCCAATTAAATTAGTGCCTCTGTTTCTATATTGTATATAGAATGGTTCATATCTTAATGATGTTAAGGTATATGGAGTTGTCCGGGCTGTTTGTAGGTAATCCCGGGCTATGTCGAAGGATAACTTTCTACCATCTGGAAGATCGATAGTGATATTGTTCTTGACACGCTACAGTTTTAGCAAAATGGACTTTTTTCAGAAAACAGTAGTGGGAGTATGGTAGAACTGGAAGTGATTCCAGAACCACAAATGATTACTGAAGATTTAATAGAATCTAAAGATTCAATTGGTTTTTGACATTCCATTAGCCACTCCGCAGATATGGTGGGTAACCTCAGGCGTCCGAGAGGTACTTCGGTATCCTCAGAAACGGTGGCAGGGAGATTCTTGTTTACCCAGACTTGCCATTACTGCTGTTATAGACAATGAGACCTGGCAGGAGGATGAGTATAGCGTCATTCTAAACTAGCTTTAGAAGTGCACATGTATATGATTCTGCCAGAGGGTTGTTATAGTCAATGGGAGAAGCGGAAGCATAGTGGACAAGTAGCTTGTGTCTATTTATAGAATAAAACAGGTATAGCGGAGATAGATCATCTATTTTTGATGTGATAGTCATAGGCTTTGACTTCATTAGAATAGAAGATGGATCTGTTAAGAAGGTAGTAGGGTGTGATGTCCTAGTATTTGGATGACATGCATTTTATAGGAAACGAAATTCCTATACAACGATCGGTTATACTGTGGTTGTCACACAGTGGTTTCTTAATATATCAGGCATTCTGGTAACTAGATCTATGGTTTTAGATCTAGTTTTGGGAAGTGTCCCAATCTGGGTACTTTGACATTATTCTAAAGATGTTTTAGAATGGACGACTCCTGGCATGATGGTGTACCTACAGGTGATGGAGTCACCCTCTCTAAAGGTGTCTTACAGACTAAAGGGAGAAGGATATGCATGATTGGCATATCACTTTCTTGGGCAATTGAGTCAATCATGAGATGTCAAGTACCACACCAAATGTTGTTTTTGCACTAGCTGCAATAAGTTTATATTAATCCAATCCTGGAGAAACGTTCGGAAGCAGTTTATGAACATAAGTGGATGTTCTAGGGATTTGGTAACGGCAGCCTCCTTTGGGAGACGGTTATCATTCCAGGCTTCCAAGATGACCTGGATGATAGAGTGACTGTCAGAATTATAGTTTTCCCTCTTTTGAAAGGCAATAGTTTGGACAGGTGGTCCAAGCGGATACTGAGAGAGGCATGGCACAGGATACTGATTAAATTTAGTGGACAATACAGTCTAAGAAGTTTACTGGATTTGGAGTTCATTTGTGAACTAGGTTCCATCAGATATCCAGACATATTCTAAGACAGGTATTGCTCATTTCGGAAGATGTATTTCTCCGCGAGCTTGAGATAAAGAGAGACAAAGAAAGAAACATTGGAGCAGATCCACTCACTGAGGCTATTTCTCGAACACAATAGTTTCGCAAACGAGCTTTGCGAGACTGATTAGTAGAGGAGTTGGGTGCTCGGTATCATACGGGCTGTGAGTATGCGACACCGCAATAATTAGCCTTAAGTGCAAATGGGATATCGTTGGCTATAGTGCCATCAAGGCAATTATCATAGTCGCAAGTAGGTGATTATGATGATTGAGGGAGGACCTATACTAGTAGAACAATCTTACTCGAGATGATAGTATGCTATCTGGTTCGTCTTTATCATCATGTACAGCATTAGGTGGCATTACAGATCACTATTATATGTTGATAAGGCCCATAGGATTCTTGCTTGACTACCAGCAGTATGATGGCGATCATATAGGTGGGAGCTGGGTGGTCTATAATCACATCCTTAAACGTCCCTAGTCGAGGGAATTTCGAGACTGGGCATCGATACTCCAGAGTAGACTAGTGAATACTGATCAAGACCCCGACGAGGGGCGGTGGACGGTCTCATAAGCCATTGGTGTTGGTTTGTTCACCTAAGATGTATACAGGTGCTCATTGGGTTATGAGTACACCGGACGGACTCGCCGGGAACATGCTAGTTGGTATTATACATATTGTCAGATAGCAGTTCCCTGGTGACATGTGTACAGGTTAGTCTATCGACCTGAGATCTTCATTTGACTCGTGTGAGTTCCCACTGCGGTTTGATTACTACCCTGCCATGGCTCAAAGGAGTCGTGCAAACAGGTTTTAGTTGGGTACAGTCCCGAACCACATGGAGGCAGTGAGCGGATCGTCGGGGGATTCGTCTTTTTCGGTATTGGGGGTTGATGTCGCGGTTGTGCACGGGTGGCCATCACCAAAAATCCTTGGCCAAGATAGTCGAGAATTACTGATCCAGGATCAATAGTTTCTCAGGTGGTGGTGGGTTTCATACCGACACTAAATGTCGCGTTATTAGGGGTCTGACTTTATCCACCCCCTAGACTCGATATGCGATACTTATAGACGAACATACCGGACTATATGGATATTGTCACTGTCAGACTTAGTAGGGGTTTCAGGATGAGTTTGCTCGTCGGCCTCCCTTTCGCTCAATACCTGAGTAGCCGTTACGTACAGCTAGTGTCGCTGACGTGCTTGTGGTTGAACTCACTGCCAGCGTATTGACAAGTCTTTAGAGTCCCACACAGAGGGTTACTCTGCTTCAGGCAAAATGAATTAGAGGCCGTATGGTTTTACGGCAGGGTTCGATCACATACATGTACTTGTGCACGAATGATGTTCGGACGGATAATACTAGTGGGCTTTGGTTTAAGCTGGATCCTAATATTATATTTGTTGGATTATTTTCGTCTCTTCGTATTCGTATTCTTCGGAATACGGATGCGGGTATGTATATACGGTTGAGGGATATTCTTGTAATTTATTACAAGATTACATTTAGAAGATTACACCTCATTATGATTTAGACCTTTTTGGATTAAAAGGTTATTGAGGTGTAGGATGATGTGTTTATTGCATTTTTGGTGGCATTGCTAATTAGTGACCCATGCTTACTATTCAAGTATGCTTAGGGTTTTTGTTTGTTATGAGATTATTTGTTGACTTGAGATATTTTTGTTGACACTAGATATTTTGGAGACTTGACATATTTATTGTGATGGCTCCATTATTTCTAAATAACACTCACAACACACAAAAAAAACACAAGCCATTATTCATTTCTTTTTCGCTTCCTTGAGTTGCTCTCAGCACCTCATTCTCATGGCATCTTCTTCTTCCTCTAGCTCCACCCAAACCCTCTCATGAGTTAAAAATCCTTGGATGTCTTGAGACAAATTAATCCTTCATCACTCTCTACTTCATCTACGGTATCTAGAGTAGCGATCTAGGTGCCCTAGTTGCCTCGGATATGAGGTTGGAGCTCGTTGCATAGACTTTTGGGTGGATCATCTTCGATGGAGGGAGACTGGAGATCAAGCTTAATCAAGGAAGCCCCTAGGAGCTTGGGATGATGGTTGAAGACCGAAGGGCACGGATCTATTCGGTATAACCATTCTAACTCCTTTGCATGTTTTGTTATCTAGGGCTTATGGGTATATCCGGGTAATTGGTTGTGGTAGCTCCAAGTTTTATAAATTTTTGTTCCGCATTTGGTCACGGATTGATGGCCGGGACGCTGCCGTAACCCAACAGTAGTCATGGTATGCAGCTATGGCAAGTAGGATCCGGATGGACTTAAGCATAGCCACTGGAGAAAAGGTTTCATCATAATCCATACCTGGTCGTTGACGAAAACCTTTTGCTACAAGTTTAGCTTTGAAAATCTCAACATTTCCATCTACACTAAGTTTCTTCTAAAGATCCACTTGCTCCCAATGAGTTTTACCCCTTCAGGAGCAACTTCTAAAATCCATACTTTGTTGGTGTACATAGATTCCGTCTCAGATCGCATTGCATCCAGCCATTTCACAGAGTCCCCACTCGTGATGGCCTGCTCGAAACTAGTTGGGTCATCATCTTCCATGATGCAATCCTCGCTCCCACCATCAATGAGAAAACCGTAGTATCTCTCAGGTGGATGAGGAACCCTACTAGATCTGCGGAGTGGCTGAGGTTCGTTGGAGGCTATTGAATCCTCCGGTTATATTAAATCATCAGCTGTAGTTTGTGTAGCTGGAACTTCTTGCAGTTCTACCTCATGACCACTAATTTCTTTCACAAGAAATTCCTTTTCTAAAAAGGCGGCATTCTGAGAAACAAACGCTTTTTGCTCCTCAGTGTGGTAGAAGATATACCCTCGCGAATGTTTGAGATATCCAGCAAACTTGCACAGAACTGACCTTACCTCGAGCTTGTCCAGATTTTGCTTTTTAACATAGGCCGGACAACTCCATATCTTAACTCGTTTAAGAGATGGTCTCTTCCCATTCCATATCTCATATGGAGTGGTTGGCACTGATTTGGTTGGAACTCTATTCAATAAGTATGAGGCTTCTCAAGCGCATAACTCCAAAAGGAAATAGGTAACTCAGCATTACTCATCATAGAGCGCACCATATCTAATAGGGTGCGATTCCTCAGCTCCGATACACCGTTGTGCTGTGGTGTATACGGAGGAGTAAGCTGAGAGAGAATCACATTCTCTTTTAAAAGATTCAGGGACTCCGTGCTTAAGTATTCTCCTCCCCAATCAGATTGAAGGATTTTAATATTTTTACCCGTTTGATTCTTTACTTTGCACTTATATTCTTTGAATTTCTCAAAATCTTCAGACTTATGTTTCAACAGGAACACATGTCCGAATCTTGAGAGATCATCGGTGAATGTAATGAAGTACGAGGAACCATTCATGGCATGTGTAGACATATGACCGCATACATCATTATGTATCAGTCCCAAGAGTTCAGTAGCTCTTTCTCCGTGTCCAGTAAATGAAGTTTTGGTCATTTTGCCTTTGAGACATGACTGGAAAGTTTCATAAGATGTAAATTCGAACGGGTTCAAATATCCATCCTTATGTAACTTAGCTACTCGTGTCGCATTGATATGACCTAGTATAAAATGCCACAAAAAGGATTCGTTCATTTCTGAACTCTTCCTTTTGTGTTTGTTCCGTACGTTAAGAACTGTGTTTGATTTAGAACGTATATGTCATTACATAACATGCCTGATCCAATCAACTTTTTATTTAGGAAAATGTTCATAACATTATCCTGTAATATAAAATTATATCCTTCATTACTTAATAAAGAGATTGATATTAAATTGTATATCAGGTCCGGTATGTAATAACATTCATTCAGAATCAATGTATTACCATTTGGTAATACAAGGTGATATTCACCAACTGCTTTGGCTGCAACAATTGCACCATTCCCAACTCTTATATCCTTATCACCCATTCCCAGTTCTCTACCTCTCTTAAGACCATGTAACAGATTACATATGTGGGATCCTGATCCGGTATCTAATACCCAAGACATAGAGCATACTGAGAAACAGTTCTCGGTAACGAACACACCCGAAGAAGATGTATCAACATGCTCTTTTCTCGTTCGGGTGGCAAGGGAATCCTGGTATTCCCCTATTTCCTACTCAGACTTATAACAATTATATGGAAGAGTGGAACCAACATTCCCCAGCTTAGTATAACAAGCGGGTTTGGTCAATATATTTATATTATTATTTTGATTAAGGCATGTCATTGTCGCTACCAGGAGAAAGAGAGAAGAAAACACAGCGTGTGCTCTTGCAAAATTAGATTGATTATTATTTTATCTAATCAAGATGGCTCCCACTGTTTTTATCAAATCATCCTTCAAACCCTAAAAGGTAAGACTAGCCGGGATTAATTATACCCTACAAGTTCGCTAATCGTTCAGCCAGGCTAGTGTTGGTACTTTGAGAGAGGTCTCCCGTGCTTTCGCACGGACCAAATTAAAATAAACCTTGTTTTCCCAGAGGCATAACCCCGTTGACACCTTTCTAGATACCTACTGGGTTAGCTAATTGTAAAGTGCAAAACTCTCCCAGGAGTAACTCTTACTCGCAGTGGGTATCGGGATCCAACTATCTCATATTAGGTATGCAATCTCATTGCAAATTTCAACACTTGAAATTCCCAATATCTTTTGCCCCTAACGTCCTGTGACTTTGACGAAGGCCAACAAACCATAAGCCACTAGTCAAGTTCAACCCGTACATTTCGTGATTGAATTAAACCCACCCGCATGATCCTTGATGAAGGCCAACAAAGTCGTACGACTACCCTAATCCAATCACATCATATGCAACAGATAAGCACTAATCAGCTACCGCACACTACGCCTTGACGAAGGCCAACAAACATAGCAAAAATACTAAATAGTACTTATCTGAAATGACGGAGGGCTACAACAGGTTTTTAAGAAAACCTTTTGCGTAATGAACTTGATATCGTTGTAGAATCGAGTGATTTGAAAAGGAGTGGTTTAAGCTCCGCTTTTAAAATCGAGTTTTTCAAAATAAACTGAGTGGGTGTAGCATCAGCTAGCTTTTGCTAAAGTGGTCATTCTCGGAGAAGGGATCTTGGCTCTTTCCTCATCGAATGAGGTGCGGGATATTTATAAAGGAATACCACTATGCACAAAAAGAACTAGAGCTACCTTTTTGAAAATTTAATTCCACAACATCATTAGGTTTCTTTCCATTTCATTAATCTCATTAATGAAGTCCCATTATTTATGATTCCTAAGCATCACAGATAAAGAAACGAAAATACAACGTACGCTTATGCCATCCGCATTCGCCACGGGGTTTGTTCATACATCGTTAGGTTTGTTAACTAACGGCAGAGCGGGGGAAGGACTAGCGCGGATGCAAAACATAAGCAATGTTTATTATATATCATATATATAATATAAAACATTTGTCTCACGCAGCTATATGATCTCATCACAGAACATTGCAGCAGAAGTCAACATATGAAATATTGGATATACTAGGTGGTCCGTGTTTTATATAAAGCCAGTAAAAAACATGGATTCCATGCTCATGATGAATAGCCAAACCCGCATCCCTAGACACCTACGAGAGCGGCAAGCAACCCTACCAATTCTAGAGTTAGGAGACCCGAA
This sequence comes from Agapanthus africanus, assembly GCA_030015575.1. NCBI lineage: Eukaryota > Viridiplantae > Streptophyta > Magnoliopsida > Asparagales > Amaryllidaceae > Agapanthus > Agapanthus africanus. The sequence continues at coordinate 409,015,925 of CM057338.1, forward strand.
CTCGACTCCTCGAGATAGTCTCCCACTGGACTCTAGAACCCAGTTACTTGTGCTCCCCGCCTTGGGTCTATCCTAATGCGGAAAAAGAAAATAATATATATCAATGGTGACATCATCCTCAACCCGGAAGTATCCCAATAAAAGAATATTACATACAAATTTTTACATGAATGAAAATGAAAAACACGCATCTCACGCAAAAAACCCCGGCTATTCAAATACGACGATCCAATATAATATATCACAGCAACACATAACATCACATATCATCAACGTAAGTAAATATGATTATCCCAATTGTCGTTGACGTATAGCAACGAAACCGGCGATACACCACATATTACACTTATGGTCGCAAAAAATAAATGAAAACTACAATAATTGAAATCCGCAACCACCTTAGACATCATAAACCCGAAATATCACATACTTCAGATTTCATGCCTAACCATATAAATTCCTTAGACATCATAAACCCGGAATATCACATATTCCGAATTTCATGCCTAACGTAATAAACCCGGCATTTTAGTCTCAAATTGAAAACACTTTTCAATAACCAGTCGGGAAATTCAACAAGATTCCCGATAGTTGATCGAATGCTCGTCGAAAACATTAGTAGACGGCCGCACCCCCGATGCCGTCGACGAAGTGCACTTAGGCAGAACACCGCGGCCGCGAGCACCCGAATGGATGCTTTTGGCAACGGGGTTCTCCTACAGTTACTTGGTTGGGGAAATGGGGTGTGGCTATCAAGTAGTGTTGCCCGGCGAACGTTCGCGTACTATATGAGATTGCGACGGAGTTTTGATCCGAATCAAAACCCCGTGGCAACCGATCAAAAGAGACTAAATTGCTAGATTTATAAAGTTCTAATTATTTTTACAAAACTAATTATTGTGGATTCCAAATATTATATCACAAATCACAGATATCTAGACGATGTTAAACATTTCGATCGATTTATCAAACACCCAAAATTCCCAGAGACCTCAACACTTGAGTCACTGTTAAAAATACTCAGAGAGTGCCCCAAGTACCAACGGACCAACACAAGAAAGCACGCTCCCTGCCTCACCAACGGCGCCGCGGAACTGCCGCTAAAAGCTTGTTTTAGCCGTGCTTCCGCGGTCATTTAGTCGAGTTGGGACATCGTTTTTCTTGGGGATCCATAGAAAACCCTGCCCTATTTTCTAAATATTTTTAATTAGAAAAATTCCAACTTTTGAAAAAAAAATTAGAGGGTGGGATTTTTGGGTTTCGAAAGGTCGATCGATCACTTTAATTTCGTCTAGACGACTCCTAATGCTCTAGCTTGCTTTGATACCACTGTTGGGTTCTCTTAGCACCCCCGACGGATTTCGGCAAGCATCAAATATGCAATTTTAAAAAATCTAGGGTGCCGAGCGAACCTGACCAAGGATCTAACTAGAGAATTAGGGTTTATATGCATGCAAACAAACTTTACACTAAGTGAGATAGGAATACAACCTTTGTAGACCGGTCCTTCACTTCTAAAGCTCCCTTTGCTCCAAGTAGTGGTCTTCCAGACTCTCCTTAGTCTCCACTAGGCGAAAGAAACAAGCTTGCTCAAGGATCTTCGAGGCCGAACATGATCTACGTCGAAGAATCTCTAACTCAAGCTACCTCTTCACTAATTGATGGATTAATGAAGCAAACAACCTATACTAAATGGCTAGTTTGGTATAGATTGATGAAGTAGGAATTTTGCTCACTTTAGAATTATTTTTCTCTTTTTCTTTTTCACCTCACTAGAAAGCTAGAAAGCAAAAAAGGAGATGAAGAAGAAGCTCAAGTGATCAAGTTATGAACCATGGGTAAGAAAAATATCTCATATAATCTCTTGTAGAGACTTAACTATAGCTAAAGATAATGGTTAGGTTAATAAATATTTAGAGTAAAACAAAATTAGTGGACTAAGTCAAGATTTCCACATGCTTCCACAAGCATCTTAAACCATGTCAATTTCCACCTAATTTTGATTTATCTCTTAATAATTGATCACCCAAATTATCTTTAGTTAGGTATGAGTCTCATACACCCAAGTTCAATATATCATCTAGCATGACACATAAATAAATACATTAATATATATCACATATATATTTAAATGTATTTGGAGAAAACAATTTCATAAGTGAGCTAATATTAGTTAATATATATTAATATATCAAATATATAATTATATATTAAATTATTAAATCAACACTTGATTTAATAACCCGGCTATATCACATACAACCGACTAATATCATTTACATGTATATCAAATATACATGTAACAAATTATTGAATCAACACTTGATTCAATAATCAAGTTATATCACATATAACCTATATCGCGAGATTAGAATACAGTATCACATACAAGTATCAATCTCGGTCACGCACATATCACATGTGTGCCCTACTTCATTTCGCTTGAGCCAGGAAACTTCTGTATAGGACTCTAAAGACTCGTCAATACGCCAGCAGTAGGTGATGATCATATCAGTCACCCACAAACCGTCAGCGGTACTAGCTGGACGTAATGGCTACCCAGGTATTGAGCGATCAGAAGATTAACAAGCAAGCTTGTTCATACTCCCGTGAATCCAGTAAGTAACACTACCGTACAGTCCGGTCTCTTCGTGTGATATGTCGCATATCGAGTCTGGGGGTGGTAAACGTCAGACCCCAATAACTTGATAAGTATGCCGATGCGAGGCTCATAACGGGTCGAGAAACTACCAATAACACTTACCAGTAAATCTCATCATCAGCCCTGGCCAGGGACTTCCTGTTATAACCAATCGAGCACAGTGCAATATCAACCCCCAATACCGGGAGGGACGAAACCCCTCCTATCGCTCATTGCCTCTATGTGACTCGGGACTGTACCCAAAATCCACCTGTTTGCACGCTCTCTTGATCGTGGTAGGGATGAAATCAAAGCACAGTGGGAATCACACAAGACTCTATGATGATCTCGTGTCTACAGACTAACCTGTACCAGTGTCACCAGAGAACTGCTATCTGACGTTAGGTATAATACCATCTAGGAGTTCTCGGTGAGTTCTGTTCGGTGAACCCATTCTCCAATGAGCACCTGTGTACAATCTTTGATGTCAAACACCAATGGATGTGGGATCATCCATCGCCCCATACAGGGTCAAGAAACGTACACACTAGTCTACTCTGGAATATCGATGCCCTGTCTCGATACTCCCTCAACTAGGAACAATTAAAGGATGAACTTGTGGACTACCCTGGCCCCACTAGTATGATCTGCATCATAGACCTGGTAGTCAAGTACACATCCTAAGGGCTTTACCAACACGTGAGAGAAAAACAGTATAACAATACTAGTCTACATGTTAAGATAAAGAACAACCAGATAGCATACTATCCTATCGAGCAAGAAAGTCCTCTCTCTATATGTCCAAGCATCCATTATAATATACAATCATGTACAATAATGGCCTCTAGGGCATACATATAACTAACATTCTAGACATGAGTATTAAGCTTATAAGTGAAGTGGTACAATTTGTTTGATCAAAAGGTAAAGAAAATGGAATTATATGTTTTAGAAAAAGGAATATCGCTAATAACTTCACTTTTTAGCGATTTTGATTAAAAAGAAATTTAAGGAATAGAAAGGAAGATTAGGAGGGACTTACGATTTAGGAGGCTTAAAGAAAGGTGTAGGAAGAGAGGGTTGTCGTCGTGGGTCTCCGGAATTGCTTCGATTCTTCGCCGGAAGTTGACCACTTGCTAACTCCACTTGTATTTAGAAAATTTAGAGAGTTTTGGCTAGGAATTTTCAGAATGATGAAGGGCCAGGGCATATGGTAGTATTTATAAGGGAGAATTAGGGTTTTGGATGTAAATAAAGTTGTTAAAGTTTAAATCTCGTGTTAATTTCTTATCATTTTATATTGCTCATTTACGCTTAGCGTATTTATTCCGGGAAATAATCTTCTCAAAATAAATACGTCGTGGGCTTGTCACTTTCTCGTTTCCGTCTACTGGAAAGCGGGGCGTAACAGATTTTGTTGGTGGCCCATGCAAGTCTATTCTGCATGAAACCGTAAGCAATATATCACAAGAAATATGAAATTCAACAACTTTACATTTCTTACAATTCAATTTCTGTTGAATCTATCCTAATCTTTCTTCTCTATCTAAGGTGGTGGATTCTCCCAACAATACTAGCACCAACGTCAATAGAAGTACACGGCCACCACCTACCCTTACCGCTCTACCATCTCATCCTACAGTAGCCGCTCCACTTACAGAACAGACGATACTTCCTGAGGCTATCAAAAGCCTACTTGAAGGTCAGCATGCTCAAAGCATGATTTTGCAGGAGTGAACTGCTCTCCTTCAAGAGAGTTTCACCCGCTCTGAAGCAGAAGCACCGGGAATGAAACAATTTCGAGCATTACACCCAAAAAACTTCTCATGGAAAGAAAAACCGCTTGAAGCCGAGGAATGGGCTTAAAGCATAGAAAATAACCAAACAGCAGCCCAAATTCTAGAAGCGGCATGGGTCAGAATAGCAAAACTCTAACTTACTGACAATGCCAGAGTCTAGTGGAAAGCCAAAGAGAGCCATCTTGAACAGCCGATCGAGTGGAAGATTTTCCGTGATCTCTTCGACGCCAAGTATTTTTTGGAAACCGCACACTTCGAGATGGAATAGAAGTTCATTCACCTGCAGCAAGAATCCATGTGGGATAAGTCGGTGGATGAGTATGATGCCGAATTCACCATGCTCAGCAAATTCGCTGCCCATCTAATTCCTCCTGCCGAATCAGAGCCAAGCGCTTCCAGCAAGGATTAGACCCTGAGATCCAGGCTGCCCTAGCAACAAGAGAATATCCAACACATAAAGCAGCTTTGAAGTCAGCCCATCGCTATGAAGCTATCATTAAGAAGAAGGGAAGGCCATAGTCGGTCGGTATGAAACGTCCCGCCAACCAGATTACTGGAGGAGCCTCTTCTAGGCCAACTCTCCCAGCGCCACCTATAAGGCCAAGAGGATCATTTTCCGAGCCTGAACCAAACATCTGTATTTATTGTAAGAGGACCGGACACCAGGTCAAGAATTGTTGTCGAGCAAATGGTCTTTGTTTGATATGTGGATCACCCTCACACACTGTCGGAACTTGCCCCCACAACCGAACTGGCCCAGCATCCGCAGCTAGACCAGCTATTCAAGCTCCACCTACTCATTTAGCACTTCCTGCACCACCTCCGTACGGACCACCCTTACCTCGTCAGCCATCGATGTACCAGCGTGCATAGAGAAATGTGCCGAGATGTCAGGCTTTCACTTTGTCGGCCGTAGAGGACGAAACCATAGGTCAAGATAAGACCGATAAATCTCCTTCCATCTTTTTCAGCCTTTTCAAATTCTTGCATCCTTTTGTTCATTTATCTACCTAAACTTTTTCACGCACTTTCGGTACGATATTAGTAGTTCCTTCACCACTGCTTTAACCAAATTTTGCTTGAATCTGTTATAACATCCTCCTTGTATAAATTTCGAGGGTGAAATTTTTCTAAGGTGGGTAGGATGTAATGACCCTAAAAGTCCTATACACTTTTATTGATACAATGTTAATAAAAGAGTGTATTTCTGTTCTGGTTTCGAGTTATAAATTATTTTTGATAATTTATGTACAAAAAACTGCTTATAGCTCACTGATTAAGCATTTCCTCTGTTGTCCTATAGCCTGCAAGTTCGAATCCAATTAGTTCCAATTATTTTTAATATTTTTCTTTTTAATTTTTCCGGAAGCTCAAGAGTTGCACTTGCATTACACGGAGAAAAAAAGAGTTGCAAATAAATCAAACAATAAAAATGAGACATAAATACCCAGATGAATTTACTGCACGAACCCCGAGACCAACCCCCACTTTTGGACCGCCGGTTTCTCTATTTGACTGCCACCGGTGGGTGGAATAGCCCCAAATCTCCATATTTTTTGCCTGTGCGTCCCTTCAGCTCCCCACTACTCCTTTTCCTATTTGATTTTCCTATAATTAACTAGAGAACCCCAGACCCTTCATCTGCCCCTTTTACTTTCACTTTTAATATATTTTTTATCTTTTTAATTTCCTCTACACCTATATTTTCCTCTATAAATACCAAGTCTATTACCAAATTCTTCTCTCAAAATTATACTGAAATTGTTTCTCTCAAATACCCTCAAAAAAATTCTAACCCTCAAGTACCCTTAAGTTTGTCTCTCTCAAGATTAAGGTGAAGGCAAACTCTCAGATTCAAAGCACTCAAAAATCCTTCTAAGATTCCTCCACTACTACACAACTCGCGTAGAGGACGTCAATATATCAAGTATACCCTCTTATTCGCAATCTCGGTCTTGGTTCTACAAACCGAGACCTCTACTCTTCCTTCTCATTCGTACGAGTACGAATGCGCAATTGTAAGTCTCCAGCCCTACCTCCTTCCTCTTTTCTCTCCTACACCAAGATTTTTAATTCCTAACCATCTTGACTCATCCATTTGTTGCCCTTTTTCACATCACCATCAAAATACGACTTTTGGTGGCCAACTTCACTTTTAAATTTATTGTTGTAAAGCTTTGAATTATCCATTATAATTGCATGTTAATATTAAAAAGGAATTTCACTTTCCAACATACCATCATGTCATGCTTCACCTTCATATCATATGAATTTAAAATGAATTTTTGTTATTGTTAAAGCTACCTAGAATGCATGTAACGCCAAAATACCATGAATTTTAAAAGTGGCCTTTTTATCGATACCTAAAAATGTATACCTCTAGAAAACTCACGGGGTAATGACCCACCCCTGTTAGTTGTATGTATGCCCTAGAGGATATTGTTGTACATGATTGTATATTATAATGGATGCTTGGACATATATAGAGAGGACTTTCTTGCTCGACATGATAGTATGCTATCTGGTTACTCTTTATCTTAACATGTAGACTTGTATTGTGATACTGTCTTGCTCTCACATGTTGGTAAAGCCCTTAGGATGTACTTGACTATCAGGACTATGATGCAGATTATACTAGTGGGGCCAGGGTAGTCCACAAGCTCATCTTTTAAATGTTCCTAGTCGTGGGTGTATCGAGACGGGGCATCGATATTCCAGAGTAGAATAGCGTATACGTTTCTTGACCCATTTGATAGTCGATGGATGATCCCACATCCATTGGTGTTTGACATCAAAGATTGTATACGGGTGCTCAGTGGAGACTGGGTACACTGAATAGGACTCGCCGAGAACTCCTAGTTGGTATTATACCTATCGTCGGATAGCAGTTCTCTAGTGACACTGGTACAGGTTAGTCTGTAGACCCAAGATTGTCATAGAGTCTTGTGTGATTCCCACTATTCTTTGATTTCCTCCATACCATGCTCAAGAGAGCGTGCAAACAGGCGGATTTTGGGTACGGCCCCGAGTCACATGGAGGCAATGAGCGATAGGAGGGGTTTCATCTCTCCCGGTATTGGGGGTTGATGTTGCGCTGTGCTCGATTTGCCATGACACGAAGTCCCTAGACAGGGATGATACTGAGATTTACTGGTAAGTGTTATCAGTAGTTTCTCAACCCGTTATGAGCCTCACATTGACTTATCAAGTTATTTTGGTCTGATGTTTACTGTAGGGTTCCTATGAACGACATCAAGGTTTCGGGAGGCATCGTCCATGCCATTTTCAAAAATTTGCCGTTTTAAAGAACCCTAAACTAGAATCGATAACTAGAGAATCATACGAAACAACATGTAAACTACTTTACATCTAAGTGATAACGGAATACAACCTTTGTAGACCGGTCCTTCACTTTATTAGCTCCTTGTAGCGGTCCCTTCGCTGCGATCATGGAACTCCTGGAATCTTGCATGGCTTCTCAAGGCGAAAGGAACAATCTTGCTTGAAGTCTTTGAGGCCGAAGATGATTTTAGTTTTATTTTTCTCACAATATTTTCTCTCTTTTGAAAAACCTAGCAAGCTTTTGCTCAAGGAAGAAGAAGATGAGCTCAAGAGATGAGAATGAACTAATGAGGTGAGAGAATCAATCATGGGTGAGTTTGTATCATATACTAACTCATATAGAGACATAACCATGGCTAAATTATAATGGTTGGGTTAATAAATATCTTAAGTAAAACAAAACTAGTGGACTAAGTCATTGCATCCACAAGCTTCATGAAGCTTCATGCATGTGACTAATTATGCACTAATTTGGATTTACTATAAATATTTAAAACCCAACATTATAATTAGTATGGTGTAAGTCTCATACACCCATGTAGTGTATATCAACAACCATGATACAAAATAAAACACAATTAATATATATCAAATATATATTAAGTGTGCACATGTGAGAATAATAAATGCTTAAGTAAGCTAATATTAGTTAATGTAAATTAGTATATCAAATATACAATTATACACTAAATTATCAAATCAACACTTGATTTAATAATCCGGCTATATCACATATAACCGACTAATATTAAATGTACCAACTTATCGAATCAACACTTGATTAGATAACCCGGCTATATCACATATAACTGTCCGATACAAATATCGCGAGAATAGAATACGGTATCACATACTCGTAATATTCTCGGTCCTGCACATATCATATATATGCTCCTACTTCGTCTTTCCTGAACCAGTAAAACCTCTATGTAGGACTCTAAAGACTCGTCAATACGCCGACAGTAGGTAATGATCACATCAAGCACCCACAAGCCGTCAGCGGTACTAGCTGGACGTAACGACTATCCGGGTATTGAGCGATCAGAAGATCAACAAGCAAGCCCGCTTTAGCTCCTGTAAAGCCTGTCAGTAACACTACCGTACAGTCCGGTCTCCTCGTCTGATACGTCGCATATCCAGTCTAGGGGTGGTAAACGTCAGACCCCAATAACTGATAAGTCATGCCGATACGAGGCTCATAACGGGTCGAGAAACTACTAATAACACTTACTAGTAAATCTCTAAAACAGCCCTGGCCAGGGACTTCCCTGTTTTGGCCAATCGAGCATAGCGCAACATCAACCCCCAATACCGGGAGAGACGAAACCCCTCCTATCGCTCATTTCCTCCATGTGACTCGGGACTGTACCCAAAAACCACCATTTTGCACGTCCTCTTAAACATGGTAAGGTGGAAATCAAAGCACGGTGGGAATCACTCAAGACTCTATGACGATCTCGCATCTACATGTTGGATATAGTGCCCTCAAAGTCAATTATTAGATCGCAGGTACGTGATTGCAATGATTGAGGGAGGACCTATACCGATATGACAGTCTTGCTCGAGATGATAGTATGCTATCTAGTTTATCTTTATCATCGTATACATGCTTTAGTTCACTATTGCATGTTGATAGAGCCCATATGATTCTTGCTTGACTGCCAGCAGTATGATGGCGATCATATACGTGGGAGCTGGGGTCTATAAGCACATCCTTAAATGGTCCCTTGTCATGGGAGTTTCAAGACAGGGCATCGATACTCCAGAGTAGACTAGTGTATACAGTCGAGACCCCAACGAAGGGCGGTGGCCGGTCTCATAAGCCATTGGTGTCAGTTGGTTCACCTAAGATGTATACAGGTGCTCATTTGGTTATGAGTACACCGGACAGGACTCGCCGGGAACATGCTAGTTGGTATTATACATATCGTCAGATAGCAGTTCTCAGGTGACATGTGTACAGGTTAGTCTGTCGACCTGAGATCGTAATTTGTCTCGTGTGAGTTCCCATTGTGCTTTGATTACTACCCTACCACGGCTCAAAGGAGTCATGCAAACAGGTTTTAGTTGGGTACAGTCCCGAGCCACATGGAGGCAGTGAGCGGATCGTCGGGGATTCGTCTCTCCCGGTATTGGGGGTGAGATCGTGCTTTGTTTAGGAGAGTCATTACATGAAATCCCTGGCCAGAGTAATCGAGATTTACTGGTAGGTATTCCAGTAGTATCTCAGGGTGTTCTGGGCTACACTCCGACACGACTTATACCGCTATTGGGGGTCTGACGTTTACCAGCCCCCTAGGCCCTATATGCGATACTCATAGACGAACGGACCGCACTGTACGGATATTGTCACTGTCAGGCTCAGTAGGGTTTCTGGATGAGTTCACTCGTCAGCTTCCCTTCCGGTCAATACATGGGTAACCGTTACGTACAGCTAGTACCTCTGACGTGCTAGTGGTTATACCCAGTGCCAGTGTATTGATGAGTCATTAGAGTCCCCCACAGAAAGTTTTCCAAGTTTGGGTGAAACATTGTAGAGGCCGTATGGTTTTATGGCAGGGTTCGATCATATTCGTGCACTTGTGCACGGATCAGGATCGGACGGATAATAATAGCGGGCTTTGGTTTAAGCCGGATCCTAGTATTATATTGTGTAGGTATATTTTTGTCTCATTGCGTTTGTATTCGGTCGGAATACAAATGCGGGTATGTATTTACAGTTGCGGGTTAATCTCGTAATTCGTTACGGGATCACTCTCGGAGTTTCCAGTTTCTTTTTCCGTCTCAAACACCGTGTTTAATTATCGTGAGCGTTGACCTTGTTCTTGTCTTTTTTCTTGCCATCTCTTGCACTGATTTTCATGCTGGGGGGCAGCCCATTTCGAGCAAGTGGGGAGGGGGCAGCATGGGCTTGCTTCATTTATGAGGCATGGCCATTTAATTAGGTGGAGGCATGGTCATTTAATTTTTTCCCCAAGGGGTTTCCTGCATTTTCTCCATTTTTTGTTTGGCAAGGGTTTTTTTTTTGTGGTGGGGGAATAAAATGGTTTGAGGTGAGGTTTCAACTTCTGGATGGTTTTTATTATCCCCCCAATCCATTACACTCACCCTCCTAGCAAAATCCAGAGGGCATTCTTTTCTTTTGCTGTGCATTTGTGGCCGAGCCCCCATATGAGTGTAAGCTCATTTTTTTCTTTTGAAAAAATTCATTTGCTCACATTATATCCATGGCAACTCTATTGACCTCCACCCATAAGCTTGGGTATCTTGAGACAAAAGATTCTACACTCTCTTTACTTCATTCTTGGACATGTCGGCTAGCAAACTTCATGTCCGAGTTGCCTCGGTTCAAGGCGGGAGCCCGTATAAATATTCACTGACGTGGTGCCATTTTGACGAGCGAGATCGGAGAGCGGACTTCGTCGTCGCAGCAGCGGGAGTTTGGTGCGAAGATTAAAGACCGAAGGACACTGATCGATCGGTATAATCTTTCCAAACTCTTTTACATTTTGCTAGTTTACAGTTAATGGAATGATCTGGGTATTTGGGTCGCGGTGGCACCGGTTCAGTAAAAAGTTTTTGTTTCGCATTTGGCGTCATTTAGACGGCTGGGGCGCCGCCGTAGTCCAACATGGTATCAGAGCCACGCTATTAAGCTTTACTAGCTTGTTCTAACGTATTTAAAATATCGATCGAACAAAATTTCCGAAACCGCATTTTAAATAATAAAGTTTCTGTCGAATTTTTAAACTGGTCAAAAAATTATTTTGAGTGTTTCAGAAAATCAGGCAGGCTTTTTGAAGACACTGGAAGATATTTGGTAGCACGAACTTACCACTAGACCGCGGAACAGCAGCCAAACGCTCATGTTTGCCGCGGTTGCGCGGCACTTTGGTGGGTTCGCTGCACCAATTTTCTTCTGGGGGACTTCAACTTGGAAATGTGGTTTTTGGAACATTTAGTTTTGGCCCAGATTATTGTGAGTGCTGGATTTGTACTTGGGGCCTACTTCGGGAAATTTTTGTCGATCGAAAATTTAAACAAGTTAGTTCACAGTGCTTATTCTATCTGCGACCGTGAATGTCATTTGATCGGTAAATCTTGTCTAATCGCTATAGCTCTTTTAGACGGGTTTGCGAACGTGACATTCACGTTGATGTTCTGTGTTGTGCTATGATGTTGCGGATTTGTCGTGGTGGATAGTTCCTGTGCAATGGTAGTGCTTTTTGGATTTATTTGTATATTTGATATTGCGGGGCGAGCGTCCGACATGTGGACTGCTGTCACTGTCTGTTTGTATATTATTCTTTTGGGACACGACCGGGTTGAGGTCAATGTCACCCTTGTATATTATTTTCCTTTTTGTACTAGGATTACCCCCCGGTAGGGTGCACGGATAGCCGGGTTCTAGAGGGCAACGGCCCGCATCTCATGGCGTTAAGATGGAGGGGGCTTCACTCTAGAATTAGCGGGCTATTCGCCGCACTCGTAGGGGGTACAGGTTGACCCAAGGAGGGGTGCTCAAGTTACCGGATTCTGTGAAGTGCTGGGTGGTCCATTCACTTTGCTGAAGGGGGCTGCCTCGCTTCAGGTTTTGGCGGGTAACTTGCCGCACTCGTAGGGGTCTAGGTTTTCATTGCACAGGCTATCCACACGACCAAGGGAACGTCGGGTTTCATTTGCGGCTCTATGAAACCCGGGGATCCCAGATTATCTGTATTGTTCTGTGATACTTATTACTTTTCTGTGATGTTGCATTTATCATACCTGGAGCGATTATTATATATTGATATATATACTAGTAGATGTTGTATATGTTTTGCACCCGCGCTAGTCCAGTCCCCGCTCTGTCGTTAGTTAAGTAACCTAACGGGTGATGACGGGACCCGGTGGTGAATGTGGATGGCATATACGTATATTATATTTTCGTTCTTTTCTGTTGTGATTAATTGATAGGACTGCGTGTGATTGATTGATGTGACTGCGTTGATTCTTATCAATACAAGGAAAACAAACCTACATATGATTTTGTTGGAACCAATTTTTCAAAAGCTGTTATTACAAGGGCGTTCTCTTTTGTTTTGCACAGTGGTATTCGGTTATGAATATCCAGCACCTCATTCAACGAGGCAAGGGCCGAGATCCCTTCACCGGGAGTGACCCCTTAGACAGAGGTTTGCGTCAGGGTAATAACTTCACTATAGTCGATTACTTTTTGTTTTGCATCGTGGTATTCAGTTTGGAATATCCTGCACCTCATTCGACGGGGAAAGAGCCGAGATCCCTTCACCGGGAGTGACCTCTTTAGCAAAGGTTTTCGCAACTATATATTTATAAAAGTTATCCGGTTCCTTCAACGATATCAAGTTCATTACGTTAAAGGTTTTTCGCCAAAAACCAGCCGTAGCCCTCCGTCATTTCGGATAAGTAATGCATAGTATTCGTGCGGTGTTTGTTAGCCAAAGTCAAGGCATCGTGTGCGGTAGCTGTGTGTTTCTTGTCCGTTGCATGGATATGCATTGGTTTAGGACAGTCGTACCACTTTGTTAGCCAAAGTCAAGGGTGTGTGCGGGTAGGTCTAAATCAATCAGGACAATGACGGGTTGAACTTGACTTGCGGGTTATGATTTGTTGGCCAAAGTCAAGATCATAAACCGCTTGCGGTAAAAATCATATCGGGAGTTTCAAACATACAGGAAACTTGCCAGGCATGCGCATACCTTCTGGAGTATGGTGACTTGAGTGGCTTCCATCAAGTTATCATGCGATGATAGTTGGATCCCGATTCCCACTGATGAGTAGGATTACTCCTCGGGTGATTCCGACTAATTCTTCTTTCAGGTTTGGAGGAGAATTTGAGGATACAGTGGAAGGTTTCCTGATTAGATAAAGTGATTAACCATTCTGATTTAGGTTTGAGTGCACGCAGAGTGTTTCTTCTCTCTCTTTGACTGCGACCATGGCCCGACCCTATTCTATAACTCAGTAACCAAGTTAACCGAACTTTCTTTAAACACTGGCTTTTGGATTGTTTGAGTTGCATACATCGTTGCCACTCCTTCTTTTACCCTTTACATTTCTCCAGAACACCCCGTATCACTACGAACATCTAATTCCATTGGATAAATCCATCGTATGGTTATATACGAACTCGAAGGAACTTTTTCAAGGATGGATTCTGGTTCTGGAGAGATTGAATAGGACTATTCAGTTGTCTTTTCCTTTTACCTTCTCTCAAGTTGTGAGGACTCCTAGGATTAGGAGAGGGTACACCTATTATGCTTATTGGATAGTCTTCTTCCAAACCATAGGCAGGTGCCGAAAAGTAGGGAATGAAGAAAACTAATTAGCCTAAGTTGGGTGTACAGAAGGTAATAAGTAAAGACAAAATAAAGGGATCAGAAAGAGGACAAAGTAAATTACGACTGTTAACATTCACGACCAAACCACGTATCTCATCGCCACTCCTAATTCACCTTTGTATTTCTCCAGAACACCCCGTATCATTACGAACATCCAATTCCATTGGATAAATCCATCGTATGGTTATATACGAACTTGAAGGAACTTTTTCGAGGATGGATTCTGGTTTAGGAGAAATAGGAATAAGGTTTATTCAGTTGTCTTTTATCTTTACCTTCTCTCAGGTTGCGAGTGCTCCTACGATTAGGAGAGTACACATATTATGCTTATTGGATAGTCTTCTTCCAAACCATAGGCTGGTGCCGAACGGTAGGGAAGGAAGAAAACCATTAAGCCTAACGATGGTGTACAGACGGTAACGACTAAAGACAAATAAAAGGATTTGGAGAGATGGCAACGAAATATATGGTTACAGTCGTGAATCTGCATAATGGAAGAGGCATTACTAGGAATACCCGGATACCCTTTCGAAACATATTCATGTTTCAGTTTCACTGTGTATTGTTAATAGAAAACTGATTTCCCAATTTGACCCTTGCTCCAGGATATGTATTTATCAGGTATGATTCTCACATCTGTATGGTTTTACAGATGATGAGTAGGAGTAAGTTATTGGGAATTAGGTGATTATCCTCATTATATCGGAATTCGTTGTAATTGGTGATATTTGAGGAAATCTCCTGGGTACAGTTTTCAACCTACAACGCACAGAGTTTGAGTTATTCCACTCAGGAGACTTATACAAAGTATTGTATGTTGTCCAGTATCCATTAGGACAAAGAGGTTGGTCCTCGTACTGTATTCTGTTTACTTGTGACTTCTCAAGTTTTAGACAAGTGTTTCGTAGAAATACAAGGTCCAAGTTTGAGAAGTTATAGGTAAAAGAATAAAGTAGAGAACCAGGTGTCACAAGTATCGGGATTCTTCAAGGTGATCGAAGATGTAGATATTTGTGTATGGTATTCAGTTGATAGTAATGGTTTTGAGAAACTTGTTTCTTTTTCAAGATACTCATAATTGGATGCACTCCTAAGTTGAGTAATGCTGATCGGCCTCTCTCCATTTAGTTGACATGCACTAGAGACAGCTGCATGATTTGAATCTGGTTCCAATTAAATCAGTGCCTCTATTTCTATATTGTATATAGAATGGTTCGTATCTTAACGATGTTAAGGTACGGGGAGTTGTCCGGCTTATGCTTAAAACCAGACTCTGGATAACTCAAGGCACGTTTCTGTAATGGCAGTTTGTGGGTTAACCCGGGCTTTGACGAGGGTTAATTTTCTACCATCTAGAAGATCAATATTGATATTGTTCTTGAATCGCCACAGTTTTAGTAAAATGGGTTTTTTCAGAAAACAGTAGTGGGAGTATGGTAGAACTGGAAGAGATTCCAGAACCGCAAACAATTACCGAAAATTTAATAGGACCTAAACATTCAATCAGGATTGACATTCCATTAGCCACTCCGCAGATATGGTGGGTAACCTCAGGCACCCGAGAGGTACTCTGGTAGCCTCAAGGACGTTGACAGGGAGGTTCTTGCTTACCCAGACTTGACACTACTGTTGTTCCAGACTATGAGACCCGGCAGGAGGATGAGTATAGCTTGGTTTTGTAAACTAGCTTTAGAAGTGCGCGTGTATATGACTCTGCCAGAGGGTTGTCGTAGTCAGTGGGAGCAGCGGAAGCGTAGTGGACAAGTTGCTTATGTCTATTAACAGACTAAAGCAGATAAAGCGGAGATAGATCATCTATTTTTGATGTGACAGTCATGGGCTCTGACTTCATCAGAATAGGAGATGGATCTGTTAAGAAGGTAGTAGGGTGTGATGTCCTGGTACTTGGATGACATACATATTGTAGGAAGTGAGATTCCTATACTACGATCGGTTATACTGTGGTTGTCACACAGTAGTTTCTCCATAAAGGATATGGATATAATATCAGGCATTTTGGTTACTGGATCTATGGTTTTAGATCTAGATTTGGGTAGTTTCCCAATCTGGGTACTTTGACAGCATTCTAAAGGTATTTTGGAATGAACGACTCCTGGCATGGTGGTGCACCAGCAGGTGATGGAGTCACCCTCTCTAAAGGTATCTTACAAACTAAAGGGGAGAGGGATGTGCATGATTGGCAGACCACTTGCTTAGGCATTTAAGTTGATCATGAGATGTCAAGTACCACACCAGATGTTGTTTTTGCACTAGATGCAATAAGTTGATATTAATCCAATCCTGGAGAAACGTTCGGAAGCACTTTTAGAACATAAGTGGCTGTTCTAGGGATTTGATAACGACATTCTCATTCGGGAGACAGTCATCATTCCAGGCTTCCAAGGTGACCTGGATGACAGAGTGACTGTCAGAGTTATAGTTTTCCCTCTGACGAGGGGCAGTAGTTTGGACAGGTGGTCCAAGCGGATACTGAGGGAGGCGTGGCGCAGGACACTGATTAAATTCAGTTGATGATACAGTCTAGGATATTTGCTGGATTTGGAGTTCATTTATGAACTGGGTCCCATCAGATATCCAGACATATTCTAAGACAGGTATTGCTCATTTCGGGAGATGGCTTTCTCCGCGAACTTGAGACAAAGAGAGATATAGAAAGAAACATCAGGGCGGATCCACTCACTGAGGCTATTTCTCGAACGCAATAGTTTTACAAACGAGCTTTGTGAAACTGATTAGTAGAGGAGTTGGATGTTCGGTATCACACGAGCTGTGAGTACGAGACATCGCAATAATTAGCCTTAAGTGCAAGTGGGAGATTGTTGGATATAGTGCCCTCAAAGTCAATTATTGGATCGCAGGTACGTGGTTGCAATGATTGAGGGAAGACCTATACCGATATGACAGTCTTGCTCGAGATGATACTATGCTATCTAGTTTGTCTTTATCATCGTATACATGCTTTAGTTCACTATTGCATGTTGATAGAGCCCATAGGATTCTTGCTTGACTGCCAGCAGTATGATGGCGATCATATACGTGGGAGCTGGGGTCTATAAGCACATCCTTAAATGGTCCCTAGTCGTGGGAGTTTCGAGACAGGGCATCGATACTCCAGAGTAGACTAGTGTATACAGTCGAGACCCCGACGAGGGGCGGTGGCCGGTCTCACAAGTCATTAGTGTCAGTTGGTTCACCTAAGATGTATACAGGTGCTCATTGGGTTATGAGTACACCGGACAGGACTCGCCGGGAAAATGCTAGTTGTTATTATACATATCGTCAGATAGCAGTTCTCAGGTGACATGTGTACAGGTTAGTCTGTCGACCTGAGATCGTCATTTGTCTCGTGTGATTTCCCACTGTGCTTTGATTACTACCCTACAACGGCTCAAAGGAGTCGTGCAAACAGGTTTTAGTTGGGTACAGTCCCGAGCCACATGGAGGCAGTGAGCGGATCGTCGGGGATTTGTCTCTCCCGGTATTGGGGGTGAGATCGCGCTGTGTTTAGGAGAGTCATTACACGAAATCCCTGGACAGGGTAATCGAGATTTACTGGTAGGTATTCCAGTAGTATCTCAGGGTGTTCTGGGCTACACTCCGTCATGACTTATACCGCTATTGGGGGTCTGACGTTTACCAGCCCCCTAGGCCCTATATGCGATACTCATAGACGAACGGACCGCACTGTACGGATATTGTCACTGTCAGGCTCAGTAGGGTTTTTGGATGAGTTCACTCGTCAGCTTCCCTTCCAGTCAATACATGGGCAACCGTTACGTACAGGTAGTTTCTCTGACGTGCTAGTGGTTATACCCAGTGCCAATGAATTGATGAGTCATTAGAGTCCCCCCACAGAAAGTTTCCCAAGTTCGGGTGAAACGTTGTAGAGGCCGTATGGTTTTATGGCAGGGGTCGATCATATTCGTGCACTTGTGCACGGATCAGGATCGGACGGATAATACTAGTGGGCTTTGGTTTAAGCCGGATCCTAGTATTATATTGTGTAGGTATATTTTTGCCTCATTGGATTTGTATTCAGTCGGAATACAAATGCGGGTATGTATTTACAGTTGAGGGTTAATCTCGTAATTCGTTACGGGATCACTCTCGGAGTTGCCAGTTTCTTTTTCCGTCTCAAATGCCGTGTTTAATTATCGTGAGCGTTGACCTTGTTCTTGTATTTTTTCTTGCCATCTCTTACACTGATTTTCATGCTGGGGGGCAGCCCATTTCGAGCATGGGGGGGAGGCGGCATGGGCTTGCTTCATTTATGAGGCATGGCCATTTAATTAGGTGAAGGCATGGTCATTTAATCAGGTGGTGGCTGTTTTTTTCCCCAAGGGGTTTCCTGCATTTTCGCCATTTTTTGTTTGGCAAGGGTTTTTTTTGTGGTGGGGGAATAAAATGGTTTGAGGTGAGGTTTCAACTTCTGGATGGTTTTTATTATCCCCCCAATCCATTACACTCACCCTCCTAGAAAAATCCAGAAGGCATTCTTTTCTTTTGCTGTGCATTTGTGGGCGAGCCCCCATATGTGTGTAAGCTCATTTTTTTCTTTTGAAAAAATTCCTTTGCTCACATTATATCCATGGAAACTCTATTGACCTCCATGCATAAGCTTGGGTATCTTGAGACAAAAGATTCTACACTCTCTCTATTTCATTCTTGGACATATCGGCTAGCAAACTTCATGTCCGAGTTGCCTCAGTTCAAGGCGGGAGCCCGTATAAAGATTCACTGACGTGGTGCAATTTTGACGAGCGAGATCGGAGAGCGGACTTAGTCGTCGCAGCAGCGGGAGTTTGGTGCGGAGATTAAAGACCGAAGGACACGGATCGATCGGTATAATCTTTCCAAACTCTTTTACATTTTGCTAGTTTACGGTTAATGGAACGATCCGGGTATTTGGGTCGCGGTGGCGTCGGTTCAGTAAAAAGTTTTTGTTCCGCATTTGGCGTCGTTTAGACGGCTAGGACGCCGCCGGGGCCCAACACTACAGACTAACCTGTACCAGTGTCACCAGAGAACTGCTATCTGACGATAGGTATAATACCAACCAGGAGTTCTCGGCGAGTCCGTCTAGTGTACCCAGTCTCCATTGAGCACCCATATACCATCTCTGATGTCAAAAACCAATGGATATGGGATCATCCATCGCTCATCTCATGGGTCAAGAAGCATATACGCTAGTCTACTCTGGTATATCGATACCCCATCTAGATACACCCACGACTAGGAACATTAAAGGATGAACTTGTGGACTACCATGGCCCCACTAGTATGATCTGCATCATAATCTTGGTAGTCAAGTATACATCCTAAGGGCTTTACCAACATATAACCATAAGACAGTAAGAGACAAGTATACATGTTAAGATAAAGAGCAACCAGATAGTATACTATCATGTCGAGCAAGAAAGTCCTCTCTATATATGTCCAAGCATCCACTATAATATACACCATATGTACAATAATGGCCTCTAGGGCATACATACAACTAACATTTACCACCCCTAAGCTCGATATGCGACATATCAGACAAAGAGACCAGACTGTATGATGGTGTTACTTATTGGATTCACGGGAGTATGGACAAGCTTGCTTGTTGATCTTCTGATCACTCAATACCCGGGTAGGCGTTACGTCCAGCTAGTACCACTGACGGTTTGTGGGTAACTGATATGATCGTTACCTACTGCCGACGTATTGACGAGTCTTCAGAGTCCTACACAGAGGTTTCCTGGCTCAAGTGAAACGAAGTAGGGCACATATGTGATATGTGCGGGACCGAGATTAATATGTGCATGTGATACCGTATTCTAATCTCGTGATATATGATATCGGTCGATTATATGAGATATAGCCGGGTTATTGAATCAAGTGTTGATTCGATAAGATGATATAATTGATATTAGTCGGTTATATGTGATATAGCCGGATTATTAAATCAAGTGTTGATTTAATAATTTAATGTATAATTATATATTTGATATATTAATATACATTAACTAATATTAGCTCATTTAAGAAATTGTTTTCTCAAAATACATTTAAATATGTATGTGATATATATTAATGTATTTGTATATGTGTCATGCTAGATGATACAATGGACTTGGGTGTATGAGACTCATACAAAAGTAAAGATAATTTGGGTATTTAAATATTAAGGGGAAAATCAAAATTAGGTGGAAATTAGCATGGCTAAGATGCTTGTGGATGTATGGAGAAGTTTTGACTTAAGTCCACTAATTTTGTTTTACTCTAGATATTTATTAACCCAATCATTATCATTAGCCATAGTTAAGTCTCTACAATGGATATATGAGATATTTTCTCACCCCTGGTTCATTTCTTCATCACTTGAGAGCTTCTTCTTCATCTCCTTCTTGCTCTCTAGCTTTGAGTGAGGTGAAAAATAAAAGAGATAAAAACATTTCTAAAGTAAGCAAAATTCCTACTTCACCAATCTATACCAAACTAGCCATTTAGTATTGGTTGTTTGCTTCACTAATTCTCAGTTAGTGAAGAGGTAGCTTGAGTTAGAGATTCTTCGACGTAGATCATCTTCGGCCTCGAAGATCCTTGAACAAGCCTGTTCCTTTCGCCTAGTGAAGCCTAACAAGAGTCCGGAAGACTACCACTTGGAAATAAGGGACTACTACACGGAGCTTTAGAAGTGAAGGACTGGTCTACAAAGATTGTATTTCTTGTTCACTTAGAGTAAAGTTGTTTACTTGCTTAGTTAAACCCTAATTCTCTAGTTAGATCCTTGGTTTGGGTTGCTTTGCTCTCTAGATTTTTTAAAAATTACATACCCGATGCCTTATAAAACCTAATGAGAGTGCTAAGAAACCCAGCAGTAGTATCAGAGCCAAGCTAGAGCTTTAGGGTAACCTAGACGACGTTAAAGAATTCAATCGAACATCAAAACTCCATATTTCCCATGCTCTCTGGAAATTTTTCCAAATGTTGGATTTTTCCAAATTAAAAATATTCAAAAAATCATACAGGGTTTTCTTTGGATCCCCAAGACGAATGAACTCCTAACTCAACTATATGACCGCGGAACCACGACCAAACCCTAGCGTTTGCGGTGGTTCCGCGGCTTAGTTGGTGAGGCCAGGAACGACCCTTCTTGTGTAGATCTGTAGGTGCTTGTGGCATATTCTGGGTATTTTTAAAACTGTCTCAAGTGTTGAGGTCTCTGGGAAATGTCGGTGTTTGTTGATTCGATCGAAATGTTTAACAACGTCTAGATATCTGTGATTTGTGATATAATAATTGGAATCCACAATAATTAGTTTTATGAAAACTAGTTTGAATTTTATAAATCTAGCAATTTAGTCTCATTTGATCGGTTGTCATGGGGTTTTGATATGGATCAAAACTCCGTCGCAATCATGTATAGTATGTGAACGCTCACCGGGAAACACTACTAGATAGCCACGCCCCATAGCCCCGACTAAGTGACTGTAGGAGAACCCCGTTGCCAAAAGCATCCTCCCAGGTGCTTGCGGCCGTGGTGTTCCGCCTAAGTGCATTTCGTCGGTGGCATCGGGGGTACGGCTGTCTACTAATGTTTCCGACGAGCATTCAATCAACGGTCGGGAATCTTGTTGAATTGCCCGACTAGATATTGAAAAGTGTTTTCAATTTGAGACTAAAATGCCGGGTTTATAATGTTAGGCATGAAATTCGGAATATGTGATATTCCGGGTTTATGATGTCTAAGGAATTTATATGGTTAGGCATGAAATCTGAAATATTTGATATTTCGGGTTTATGATGTCTAAGGTGGTTGCGGATTCCAATTATTGTAGTTTTCACTTTCTTTTCTGCGACCGTAAGTGTAATATGTGGTGTATCGCCGGTTTCGTTGCTATACGTCAACGACAATTGGGATACGCATATTTACTTACGTTGATGACATGTGATGTTATGTATTGCTGTGATATGTTATATTGGATCATCGTGTTTGAATAGCCGGGGGTTTTTTTTGCGTGAAATGAGAGTTTTTCATTTTCATTCATGTAAAAACTTGTATATAATATTCTTTTATTAGGACACTTCCGGGTTGAGGATGATGTCACCATTGATGTATATTATTTACTTTTCCACATTAGGATAGACCCAAGGTGGGGAGCATAAGTAACCTGGTTCTAGAGTCCAGTGGGAGACCATCTCGAGGAGTCGAGTCCAGGTCTCCTAACTCCAGAATTGGCGAGGTTGCTTGCCGCTCTCGTAGGGGTCTAGGGATGTGGGTTTGGCTACTCATCGTGACCGTGGAATCCGTATTTTTTACTGGCTTAATTTAAAACATGGACCTCCTAGTATATCCTATATTTCATATGTTGACTTCTGCTGCAATGTTCTGTGATGAGATCATATAACTGCGTGAGACGAATGCTTAATATTATATTTATGATATATAATAAACGTTGCTTATGTTTTGCATCAGCACTAGTCCTGGCCCCGCTCTGCCATTAGTTAACTAACCTAACGGTGCATGACGGGGCCCTAAGGCCAATGCGGATGGCATAAGCATACGTTGTATTTTCGTTTCTTCAGTGATGCTTAGGAAGCATAAATGATGGGACTTCATTAATGAGATTCATGAAAGGAAAGAAACCTAAAGATATTGTAGAATCAAATTTTCAAAAAGGTAGCTCTAGTTCTTGCTTTGCATAGCGGTATTCCTTGATGAATATCCAGCACCTCATTCGATGAGGAAAGAGCCGAGATCCCTTCACCGGGAATGACCTCTTTAGCAAAAACTAGCAGATGCTACACCCATTCGGTTTATTTTGAAAAAAACATGATTTTAAAAGCGGAGCTTAAACCACACCTTTTCAAATCACTCAATTCTACAACGATATCAAGTTCATTACGCAAAAGGTTTTCTTAAAAACCTGTCGCAGCCTTCCGTCATTTCAGATAAATACTATTTAGTATTCGTGTTGCGTTTGTTGGTCTTTTTCAAGGCGTAGTGTGCGGTAGCTGATTAGTGCTTATCTGCAAACATGTGATGCGATTGGATTAGAGTAGTCGTATGACCTTGTTGGCCTTTGTCAAGGGTCGTGCGGGTGGGTTTAATTCAATCATGAAATGACGGGTTGAACTTGACTAGCGCCCTATGGTTTGTTGGCCTTTGTCAAGGTCATAGGACGTTAGGGGCAACATATTATTGGGAATTTCAAGTGTTGAAATTAGCAATGAGATTGCATACCTTCTATGAGATAGTTGGATCCCGATACCCACTGCGAGAAAGTGTTACTCCTGGGAAAGTTTTGCACTTTATAATTAGCTAACTGTCACGCCCCGCTTCCCGGTATACGGCGAAGGGGAGGGAACGAGGCCGCTACGTATTTACTGTGAAGTAAATACGCTAAGTGTATCTAAGCAATATAAAAGTAAAGCACAAGAGGCAAGATATAATAAAACAGCAACTTTATTTATTCACATTCTTTCTGTACAATACATGGAAAGTAAACACAATTGAAATAAAAAGCGATGCCTAAACAATGGCATAACAGAAAAGAAAAGCGCTGAAATGGAAAATGTATAATGTACTAGAGCTCGGGGTCTTCACTGAACTGGTCCAAGTCTTCAGCGCTGGGCTCGATCTCTGATGTGTCCAGATCACCTGACGACATTCAAAGAAGAATGAAAGAGAATGTCGTCAGCGAACAGATCGCTCGGTAAGTCCTAAAGATAAGGGAGAAATAGAATAGAAAGAATAAGAAGGTATCTTTTAAAGTTGTATTATATTGTTGTAATGTTGTGTTAACGCTGTTGTTTGTAGCTTGGTACAAAAGAATGCCAGTGTATACGAGAGGAGTCTCTATATGCCAGAGACTAGAGGTAAGTATAGTACAAGGAACCGTTTATGCCACATTACAACAGCAACTGGATTTATGTTAGGTGTATTAAGTCTTACTGTCTCATGCCACTTCTAACACCTTCCGGACCAATCCACCCCTTAAACCCCGAGATGTCTTTTTTGTATTGTATTGTATTATAAATTGTATTGATTGTATAATTGGATGACTGACCGAAACCATGATATCAGTAAACGGATGTAACCGTAGAATCATGTAAATGGAATAACTGGAGAACCATGTAAATGGAATGTATATCCATGGGTCGGTTCGGTCAAGTTGTTTAAATTGATAATTGGATTCATGGATTCATGTTGAATTGTAATATTGAAAATTGTAGATTGTAGATTGTAGAATGTACTTGAATCATATTCAAGTCAGATTATAATGAGACTCACTCTGAGTCAGACAATTAGAAAAGTAAATTGAAGTCCTGATTGTTTTGATGTTATCGGTAACCGCTGCACATGGACGACAGGATTTGTGTCTTTTTCAAAGACGATTACCGTATTGATAACACCATTATTAAGTTGTCTACCTTAAATAGGCAAGCACCCACTTCTCTGGCTCCCTGAGGCTAAAGAGATTGGTCCCGCTTAAATGTCACGACCCGAAAAGTACGGAACATGACCGGCACTTAAACTACGAAACGTCTCGAGGCGTACGTAATCTAAGTAAGCCAAAACCCAAAAATCCAAACCAAGTAAAGCAGTAAAGTGAAGGAAAACCATTTTAAAGGCAAGAAGTTTAACAACAAAAGCCGAAATATGCATTTTTAAAATATCAAGTCTTTTCTGAAAATTTCGGCAGAGTTTCCTTTGTAAAAACTGACCCTAAAAAGGTACAAACCTGATAAAGCATATATAATGAATAAAGGCATCCCCAAGCGGGAGCTAGCTCTTCACCAACCGGCGGACAAAACCACACAATGCAATATAATATACAACGCCGAAGGGCGAGGATCAAAACTGAAAAGGAAACTCAAAACAACATGAAATCCATAATAATACAAGCGCGACTCTAAGATCGAAATAATATACACTGGTCTTCTATGTCTATCAAATATACAAGTCTGGTTGATGGAGTTTTACTAGATACAACTGAAATAACAAATATATAATGGTGGTCCTGATGCAAAAGAACCCACCTACCAAAGCAATCACCCGGAAGAGACAGTGTGCCAGCAAAACCGCAACGAAACCTGTGCAGCAAAACCTGCAAGAAACTATGGCACAACGGGGGTGAGTTGCAGACTCGTGAGTAGAAAACATCTACGAGTAGAAATCGCATGCATGACGCTATCCTAGGTCATATCAAGTAATATCCTCAAATAAATATCCTGGTCCATCTATGTATAAGTGTAATACTACATGCTCATGTCAGTCCCTCAGATTGCAACATATCAGATATATGATGTATGAATGCATGACGAATGGAAACAGAATACATCATGAAATCAACAGAGAAGTCAGTGTCAAGTATCGACACAAAACATAAATCTGTGCCCAGCATCAGCACGTAAATCCTCAAATATCTTAGGCTCCGTATCATCTGCGGGATCGGCCCGCGGGTTTCGGCAGTATGGATCGGCCTATATCCATCTCATGACTCCGGTCGGTATCCTCCGGATAACCGCCAGGTCCAAATGCTATCACCGGTAAGCAGTCTGCCCCCTGCTAGGCTCATCATCCACCATAAAAAATCAATCTCTCCCCGGGGCACCATACCGGGTCCACCATGTACCCGAGACGGTTCCTACGCCCCCTCGAATCGGGTCTCGAAATCCATCTGATAACCGAGAAAACATCATGGTGGAAAATACTCATCATATCAAGGAAAACCGCATTTTTTCTTAATAAAAGAGGGAGAGAGAGAAGTTTATATATATTTTTGCGGTTTTCCCCCAAATCCAGAAATCTCATGGAATCCGAAATCCAAAAATCAAGAGTAAGTAAACAGTGAATATCGGCATAAATCTCCGTAATGCTGCATGACCAATGAGTATATATGAATGCAACTGCTATCATGCAATGAATGCAATAGTTAAACTAGCATATGAAGTTATAACACGTTGCAACTATCCGCTAGCAAGTCATGTCAATAAATAGTATTTTCTAAAGTGTACGTGACATGGCAATTACCGGTGATGATGTGTGTGAGCCGGCAAGCAAGTGTGCGTGGAACATACGTATCATCGGTAACGGTGCTGGTGTCCTGACAGCAGGGTTTTCATGATAATTACATATAACATATATACAAGCATGCAATGTGATGAAACATCATGAATATACAGAAAGTGATGTGGTAACAGCAACACTGAAAATATACCTACCCAATATCCGAGTCATACAGTTTGGTATATAAACATACTCACGATCCCCCACTTTTGAAAATGAGTATGACTCGAGCCCAGTCAAAAGGGTAAGGGAATCCGCCTAAGTCTGAGTCGATCTATATATATAAACCTAGTAGTCGGTGATCTCGCCTCAACAGTATCACGTACGATACAATAAATAATATGACGTCCTCGAGTCAAGAGTACGGATCTATCCTCATAACTATCTCTCGTACGGTAAATCTATCGTACAGCATCCCAAATCTGGGTACGGGTCAAATATAACATTTATCTCATTACTCATCTGATATCCTTATCATCACATATCGTGAACAGGGGGTACTGATCTAAGTCTAGTATAATACTAATATCATCAATAAAATCATGATCTGGCTACTGATCTACAGCCTCATACAATCCGATATCATCAACACTTATCATCATATAGGAGTATACATCGCCCAAGCGATCCATTATAAGTATCTTATCATATCTCATCTCATATCTCTATCACATGTCAACTATCATATATATATCATCAACATAGTATCGTCGTCCAACGACCCGCTATAACATCATGATATATCTCGGTCACACATTAAATATCTCACGGCATCATGCCCGTTCAGATCGACCCATTCCCAAGTATCATATAATATTCTCATCATCCAAGCATATGAATATACCAATATAAATATGTCCCCAATACGCACAAGGAAGTCAAAGTATGCGAGTATGTGTATGTGCATGTATGCAAATCTTTTACTCTAGGGTTTCGGGACTAAGAAATCGACTAAAGTCCTTTCATCCATTCTCGCTAACACTAACCCATAATCTCCTAAAGGTTTTCTTGCTAAGGTTCATATCACATCCTAACATATAAAAGTATATATATCATATCCCATCATTTCTCACGACTTTGCGGGGTTGCTATACGCCATCCACCCGACTTCTCCCCGTAGATATAAATCTACCCACCTTGATCTTCGTTCTCTGGAGTCGATGACGCCATGCTCATCCTCATCGTCTCGAAGTCCACGTGAGGTACCTACACATCATAACATATCGTATCGCATTAAAATCCAAATAAAAGCCAAAACGACACGCTAAAAGACTATAGGTTCAAACCTACGGACTATGCCTTCAAAACTACCAAACAACTCTCGATATCGTCGTACAAACGTCAAACCATCGAGTTAAAACCAAATTCCTAAAATCCAGAATTCAAAATACGCAAAACAGAAACCCGAATCAAAACAACAACTCATGAAACTAGTCCCAGATTTTACTCTAGGCCAAATTATCCAATTTTGCATATGCTGAGGGTTTAGATTACAAATACTGGAGCCACAGACGAAGCACGAACAAAAATGGAAGGTCCCAGGCCGCAAATTGCGGCCTCCTGGGTTAAATCTGCAGCCAGTTTGGGGAGGTATGGGCTAGGGTTTCAGTGGGGGGTCCTAGGTTGCCTGCATGCATCACTGTCCTTGCTAAATAATTTTTCAGGTCCCCGGGTGTTAGCAGATTTCCAAATACCATCAAAATTTCACCGTTTTTCCGATGTCGGGTTTTCTAAATTTGTACTCCGGGGTTCTAGTCTCTGGTTTAGGTCTCCAATCAATCACCACATGGGTTTTAAGGTCACTACTGCACTCAATTTCGCCTTTGGATTAAATTCAAAACCCTAACCTCATCTAGGGATTTTCTAAGTTCACAAAACCACTCGATATCGATACTAAACATATATGGATACATAAGAAATTGAAATGCTAATCTAAAGGTGCAGAAATTACCTCATTTGGCAACTTAAGAATTTTCTTGAATTGCCCAAAGTCCTCAAAATTCGATTTTTCTTGGTCCAATGTGCTTCCCTTGAGCTTGTGCATGCTTTTTGTGAAAAGGAGTTGGGCTTTTGGGTTTGTTTTGGGGGTATTTTGAGGTTTGTAGTGGAGGTGGAGGAGGGGTGCTGCCTGAGAGGAGGAGAAGAAGAAAAGATGAAGAAGATGAAATGAGAACAATGGCCCATAACTATGGTTGACCCCTTACACCCTCTCTCTCATGCTCATGCTTTGCCTCATGATTATGTCCCCTCTTTCATCATTTCCTTTCTTTTTCCTTTTCTTTTCTTTTCTAAAGTCAACAACCATGCATGATAAATTAAGAAAAAATACCATGATAAAATGTAACAATTGTTAAAATAACTTGGTGCATGTCATGTGCACAAAACACGCT
The DNA here is from genome assembly GCA_030015575.1 of Agapanthus africanus. Classification (NCBI taxonomy): domain Eukaryota; kingdom Viridiplantae; phylum Streptophyta; class Magnoliopsida; order Asparagales; family Amaryllidaceae; genus Agapanthus; species Agapanthus africanus. Next base: position 409,044,538 of record CM057338.1, read on the forward strand.
TAATACGCGATTAGCGATATTTAATCGCGATTAGCACTAAAAGTGAATATAATAAATCATAAAATTTCATAATTTGCTTAAATCACATACAACACCCTCTTTTCAGTAATTTCCATAATTTTCCGAATTTTTCCCAATCTATCGGTATTTAATTATACCGCCTTATTAAAATATTCAATATTTAATTATTTAATTATCAAAATTCCTAAAAATAATATTTAATTTTTCTGAAATGTTACAGTCTTCCCCCTTAAAGAAATTCGGTCCCCGAATTTAAATTTAAACCCCTCAAATACTAAAACATTTCAGTACAAAGTCAAAGTCGTCGGGGCTCCGAAATCGTCAATACATAAAACGCATCCTAACGCAGTGCACGCGCATGAACAATGAGAAGATTACTCAAAAACAAAACTCCGTCAAGCATCCTGTAATCATCGGAGTCATGGTGAAGACACAATTGTCAAATCCAAAACGAAACCAATATGATATACATCAAAACTATACATGTAAATATTTGAAGGAAATGCATGCCAAACCGTGTTAAGTCGCTGTGCGATACGCATAACACTGCACAGTGGCGGACGTCTCTAGTAAGAAAATAACTCTCTATATATTTATCCTTTGTTTATATGCTCGTACCGCCGTTTTGAAAACAATTTAGAAGGGTTTCCTTATTTTAAACGTTTCGTGTCATCTCAGAAACGTAGGTAAATACTGAGACTATAGCTCTTCTTCTTGGAAATCCCTTCGATAACTATTAATGGAGGCAAAATACATCCAGGTACTGTCCTCTGACTAGTCCTGCTCAGGACGAAAACAATAGTAAATATCATAAAAACGTACTGCTCCATAAGAAATCAATCCCCAAAATGTGCATATGAATGCTACGTGCGTCTGGTGCGCACGGAAATCAAAATGCATATATGTGCCATACATGTGTACAGAAACAACATCTAAGTGCAACGGGTGTGCACGAAACACATGTCAGAGGCAACGTGTGTGCCTGACAGCAAAATCAGGTGCATCTGACATGCACGAAGAATCTCGATTTAGTGCATCTGGTGTGCACCAAAATCGCATCTCATAACATGCGCCCAACATGCGCGAAAATCCAAATCAGGTGCACAAGATGCACAAAACAATTATCGAGCATCATAATCGAAATCGACGGTATACAACACATCTCAACTTCAAATCAGGTATACCGTGTATTAAATCTCACAACCATATGCATCAGCATGCACAAAATCTAATCAAAACGCTAAAAGTATATGAAAACTATGCCGAAAGCATAAGTCAAATCATATGCATACGATAGGTATGAAATCAAAATCAACCTCAAGTGCAATAAACACGCACAACTCATAAATCAACGCGACGGTGTATGAAAATACATCTCAAGTGCAATAACTATGCAAAAAACGTAAATACCCAGTAGGTGCAACCATGGTGCACAAAAACAAATATCATGAAACTCAATCATCAAAACTCAATCATGCAAATAGACCACCCAAAATACCGAAATCAAGTATGGCGGAATAGTCCCGCTCAAGCACATCCTCTAAGAGTCTCTGGCCAACTGTCGTGGTCACTCGTAACATGTCTCGTCGACGATGCCGAACTCTGGCCTGCTGGTGTGCGTAAAATGACAACTCCTGGATCCCAGTCTTTTCGTGCATTATTCCAGAAAGGTCCTGTCGAGGTCTCTCCCAAATCTCGTCTCTGCCGAACTGTCCGGAAGTTATCACCCTTCACTAAATCTGTTTCTTGTTCCAGAACGGCTGCATACTCATCGCAACTCTTTCTGGAAGATATATCCATATACAACGCCTCTGCATGCGCATCACATCTCTGATGTTGGCGGAGTGGAACGTCATCTCATCAAGATCTCGTACGAATCTCTTACTCCACCTTTCTCTACTGTCGACTGCTTCGGACTCGTCTCATCGTGGCTGCATGGACTGCACTCCAACGGCTATACTCGTATCTAGAGTCTCCCAAGCAATGCATCTCACCACATAGCATTCGAATGAAGTCGAACCATTCGATCAATTCGTCAAAACCTCATAATCCCCCAAGAGCTCAACATCTTGGGTACGGTTTAATAGTATCGAGTACATACCACAGCATCGGTGGACCAGCAGTAGAAGGTAAACCCAAGCCTCACTAATGGCACCGCGGAACTGCCGCAAACCCTAAGGTTCAAAGGCTTTCACACGGTCATTATGTCGAGTTAGGGTTTCATTCTTCTAGAGGGTCCATAGAATTGCTTGCATGTCTTTCCGAATACTTTAAACTTGGAATAATGGGTTTCTGACATTCGATCGCCTCTATCGACTCTCAACGTACCTGCGTGAAGTCGTCTCTAGCTGGAATCAATCTATCTGATGACCTCGCATCGGGGTGAGCGAACGAACCACATGTCCTGGTCATTCATCCTCGGGTAACTAGCGACCTTCTATTATATCTCTAAGTACAACTCGTACTGCAATAGCTCCAAGCATCTGGGGCGATATCTCGTCGTTCGACTGCAGCAACTGGCTCATTCATCTGCACACTAAGCAGTGCCTCAATCATCATGAATAAGCGATACATCAATGGTCATCACATTCTGGCTGACCTCTATCAGTGGCTCAACCCTCTGGTGCAAATCTGCATGCCCGAGAAATCTCATAACAGCGATCCATCAAACGCTCATGGCGCGAAAACACAATAACACGGCGCATCTATACAAATCGTACGTCCCTGGAGTCACGCCCTGGTCAGTCCTCGTTCGTGACGAGCTCATGCTGACCGCGACTCTAGCCGTAGCTCTCTGTGCCCGTACAACCGTGGTAACAAAACCATAACTGGTACCGATGAGGCTAGATCATAAGAAGGAATATAATACTGTGCAAGGAAATGTACATCCTAAGGCTTCTTAAACGGAGTAGCGTATCGTAAGTATGCCGCGGAACATTCGTACGGTACATCACTCTACTCAAGCTACCTACTCCATCAACCAAGGGTCATCCTACACTCCGAAGGTAAAACCTAACGCTCTGATACCAACTTAGTCACGACCCGAAAAGTACGGAACATGACCGGCACTTAAACTACGAAACGTCTCGAAGCGTACGTAATCTAAGTAAGCCAAAACCCAGAAATCCAAACCAAGTAAAGTAGTAGAGTGAAGGAAAACCATTTTAAAAGAAAGAAGTTTAACAACATAATCCGAAATATGCATTTTTAAAATATCAAGTCTTTTCTGAAAATTTCGGCAGAGTTTCCTTTGTAAAAACTGACCCCAAAAAGGTACAAACCTGATAAAGCATATATAATGAATAAAGGCATCCCCAAGCGGGAGCTAGCACTTCGCCAACCGGCGGACAAAACCACACAATGCAATATAATATACAACGCCGAAGGGCGAGGATAAAAACTGAAAAGGAAACTCAAAACAACATGAAATCCATAATAATACAAGCGCGACTCTAAGGTCGAAATAATATACACTGGTCTTCTATGTCTATCAAATATACAAGTCTGGTTGATGGAGTTTTACTAGATACAACTGAAATAACAAATATACAATGGTGGTCCTGATGTAAAAGAACCCACCTACAAAAGCAATCACCCGGAAGGGATAGTGTGCCAGAAAAACCGCAACGAAACCTGTGCGGCAAAACCTGCAAGAAACTGTGGCACAACGGGGGTGAGTTGCCAACTCGTGAGTAGAAAACATCTATGAGTAGAAATTGCATGCATGACACTATCCTAGGTCATATCAAGTAATATCCTCAAATAAATATCCTGGTCCATCTATGTATAAGTGTAATACTACATGCTCATGTCAGTCCCTCAGATAGCAACATATCAAATATATGATGTATGAATGCATGACGAATGGAAACAGAATACATCATGAAATCAACAGAGAAATCGGTGTCAAGCATCGACACAAAACATAAATCTGTGTCCAGCATCGGCACGTAAATCCTCAAATATCTTAGGCTCCGTATCATTTGCGGGATCAGCCCGCGGGCTCCGGCAATACGGATCGGCCTATATCCATCTCATGACTCCGGTCGGTATCCTCCGGATAACCGCTAGGTCCAAATGCTATCACCGGTAGGCAGTCTGCCCCCTGCCAGGCTCATCATCCACCATGAAAAATCAATCTCGCCCCGGGGTACCATAGCGGGTCCACCATGTACCCGAGACGGTTCTTATGCCCCCTCGAATTGGGTATCGAAATCCATCTGATAACCGAGAAAACATCATGATGGACAATACTCATCATATCAAGGAAAACCGCATTTTTTCTTAATAAAAGAGGGGGAGAGAGAGAAGTTTATATATATTTTTGCGGTTTTCCCCCAAATCCAGAAATCTCATGGAATCCGAAATCCAAAAATCAAGAGTAAGTAAACAGTGAATATCGGCATAAATCCGTAATGCCGCATGACCAATGAGTATATATGAATGCAGCTGCTATCATGTAATGAATGCAATAGTTAAACTAGCATATGAAGTTATATCACGTTGCAACTATCCGCTAGCAAGTTATCTCAATAAATAGTATTTTCTAAAGTGTACGTGACATAGCAATTACCGATAAGCCGACAAGCAAGTGTACGTGGAACATACGCATCATCGGTAACGGTGTTGGTGTCCTGACAGCAAGGTTTTCATGATAATTACATATAACATATGTACAAGCATGCAATGTGATGAAACATCATGAATATACAGAAAGTGATGTGGTAACAGCAACACTGAAAATATACCTACCCAATATCCGAGTCATACAGTTTGGTATATAAACATACTCACGATTCCCCACTTTTGAAAATGAGTATGACTCGAGCCTAATCAAAAGGGTAAAGGAATCCGTCTAAGTCTGAGTCGATCTATATATATAAACCTAGTAGTCGGTGATCTTGCCTCAACAGTATCACGTACAATACAATAAATAATATGACGTTCTCGAGTCAATAGTGCGGATCTATCCTCATATCTATCTCTCATACGGTAAATTTATCGTACGGCATCCCAAATCTGGATACGGGTCAAATATAACATTTATCTCATTACTCATCTGATATCCTTATCATCACATATCGTGAACAGGGGGTACTGATCTAAGTCTAGTACAATACTAATATCATCAACAAAATCATGATCTGGCTACTGATCTACAGCCTCATACAATCCGATGTCATCAACACTTATCATCATATAGGAGTATACATCGCCCAAGCGATCCATTATAAGTATCTTATCATATCTCATCTCATATCTCGATCATATATCAACTATCATATATATATCATCAACATAGTATCGTCGTCCAACGACCCGCTATAACATCATGACATATCTCGGTCACATATTAAATATCTCACGGCATCATGCCCGATCAGATCGACCCATTCCCAAGTATCATATAACATTCTCGTCATCCAAGCATATGAATATACCAATATAAATATGTCCCCAATAAGCACAAGGAAGTAAAAGTATGCGAGTATGTGTATGTGCATGTATGCAAATCTTTTACTCTAGGGCTTCGGGACTAAGAAATCGATTAGAGTCCTTTCATCCATTCTCGCTAACACTAACCCCTAATCTTCTAAAGCTTTTCTTGCTAAGGTTCATATCACATAATAACATATAAAAGTATATATATCATAACCCATCATTTCTTACAACTTTACGGGGGTGTTATACGCCATCCACCCGACTTCTCCCCGTAGATATAAATATACTCACCTTGATCTTCGTTCTCTAGAGTCGATGACGCCATGCTCATCCTCGTCGTCTCGAAGTCCACGTGAGGTACCTACGCATCATAACGTATCATATCGCATTAAAATCCAAATCAAAGACAAAACGACACGCTAAAAGCCTATAGGTTCGAGCCTGCGGACTACGCCTTCAAAACCACCAAACAACTCTCGATATTGTCGTACAAACGTCAAACCATCGAGTTAAAACCAAATTCCTAAAATCCAGAATTCAAAATACGTAAAACAGAAACCCGAATCAAAACAGCAACTCATGAAACTAGTCCCAGATTTTACCCTAGACCAAATTATCCAATTTTGCATATGTGGAGGGTTTAGATTACAGATACTGGAGTCACAGACGAAGCACAAACAAAAATGGAGGGACCCAGGCTGCAAATTGCGGCCTCCTGGGTTAAATCTGTGACCAGTTAGGGGAGGTAGGGGCTAAGGTTTCAGTGGGGGGTCCTAGGTTGCCTGCATGCATCACTGTCCTTGCTAAATAATTTTTCAGGTCCCCGAATATTAGCAGATTTCCAAATACCATCAAAATTTCACCGTTTTTCCGATGTCGGGTTTTCTAAATTTGTACTCCGGGGTTCTAGTCTCTGGTTTAGGTCTCCAATCAATCACCACAGGGATTTTAACGTCACTACTGCACTCAATTTCGCCTTTGGATTAAATTCAAAACCCTAACCTCATCTAGGGATTTTCTAAGTTCACAAAACCACTTGATATCGATACTAAACGTATATGGACACATAAGAAATTGAAATGCTAATCTAAAGGTGCAGAAATTACCACATTTGGCAACTCAAGAATTTTCTTGAATTGCCCAAAGTCCTCAAAATTCGATTTTTCTTGGTCCAATGTGCTTCCCTTGAGCTTGTGCATGCTTTTTGTGAAAAGGAGATGGGCTTTTGGGTTTGTTTTGGGGGTATTTTGAGGTGTGTAGTGGAGGTGGAGGAAGGGTGCTGCCATGAGAGGAGGAGAAGAAGAAAAGATGAAGAAGATAAAATGAGAACAATGGCCCATAACTATGGTTGACCCCTCACACCCTCTCTCTCTCTCTCATGCCAATGCTTTGCCTCATGATTATATCCCCTCTCTCATCATTTCCTTTCTTTTTCCTTTTCTTTTCTTTTGTAAAATCAATAACCATGCATGATAAATGAAGAAAAAAAACCATGATAAAATGTAACAAGTGTTAAAATAACTTGGTGCATGTCATGTGCACAAAACACGCTTAATACGCTATTAGCAATATTTAATCGCGATTAGCACTAAAAGTGAATATAATAAATCATAAAATTTCATAATTTGCTTAAATCACATACAACACTCTCTTTTCAGTAATTTCCATAATTTTCCGAATTTTTCCCAATCTATCGGTATTTAATTATACCGCCTAATTAAAATATTCAATATTTTATTATTTAATTATAAAAATTCCCAAAAAGAATATTTTATTTTTCTGAAATTTTACATTAAACCTATGTTTACTAGGGTCCTTAGGGTAATTTATAGAACTTGAGGGGGTTTTATGTAAAAATACTTTGTATAGTTTTCAAAATACGCCCCAAGTATTTATTATCATCTTTAGAGTTGTAATGAATGTAGATTTTATAAATGTGATATTTCTAATGAGAATATCCTAAATTCATAATAAAAGGTATTTATTTGTAATATTGATTTGTATGGAATTCATGGTATTTTAGTGTAAATGATTCTTGTGATTTTTGAAAAGAGTTGGAATATTTATAATAATTCAAAATAAATATTTTAATATTACATATACATATATTTATATGAAAATAATTTTAGTATATATATTATATTCTAGAAATCTAGTTTTTCTTAAGATGTCGTATTTTAAATCTTTCGAGACCGAATACTTCTTGCGGAGGTCTGCATCTCGCACTACTAAGCCCGAGGATGTGCGATAATCTGCACCATCCCGAACGGGTTCCCCAAATGGGTTGTAGCGGCGCTTTGCAAAGATTTGTATAAATACTAATCATTAAAGGAAAACGGTTTTATTAATTATGGTATTTATTTTTAAAGATATCGTTTTTCCCGTATTCTATATTCCCAAGGGTATTATGCTATATTGCATATGAGTGTGTGAGGAGGTAGGTCATTATATCGTGATCTACTTAAAGGTATAGTAAGTTTTGTGATGTTAAATGTAGAATTGAAACTATGTGGTATTTAAATGAAAAATACGGTAAAATGAAATAGCAATTACTTTATGATATGAAACTTGATCAATTTGGTTGATTTGTGTTTAATAGTCAACATGAAAGGGTTTAAGCATAATTGTATTAAAGAAAAGTGAAGTTTTATAAAGAAACCAAATCGGAAATCGGATTTGTTCCGATTCCGTCGGGTTTTGTAATTCCGTATTTTTTAGAAAGAAAAGAAAGATAGAAAAGGGGAATTACGGGTTTAGGACAACAAAGAGAGGGAGATTGATCAGGAGGAGTCGTCGGTGCGTCATTTCGTCGCCGGGAGCTCCTAGGATGGTCGTCGGAAGTTTGCCGGAAAATTAGCCGTAGTTTCGCTTCTTGCTCGTTTTCAAAGTACACAAGGTTTCTTGAAAATTCTTGAGAGTTGGCTTAGAGTTTGGGGTGAGGGGATAGTGTGTAGGGTTGGTATTTATAGGGTTAGGCTAGGGTTAGGGTAGATGAAGGGTTTTAATTTTAAAAAAAAGTAAAAATGTATTATAAATTCATTAAAAAGAGTGTAAATGGGGTATAATGAGCTCTCTGGAAACGATCTGAGTAATTGAAGCATGCAGGGGGGTTGAGAAGAGGAAGAGACACAACATTGAAGAAGGGAACTCGGCCGTCCGGCCGAGTCCGGCCGGCAGCGCCGGCCCGAGTCGGAAGTCAGGGAGGTGGGGGGTCGTCTGGTGTAGCCTCTGGTATATTTAGTTTTTCATGTATAGTGGGAAATTTGAGAGTTATCACGTGTTGACTGTTGGGCTTCTAAAAAAATTCAAAACAAAATAATATTAAAAATAATGTGGGGTATGGGATTTGAACTCTGGTGGCTTGGTTCAGCAATGCAAGGTATTACCAATGAGCTACAAGCTTCTTCTTGTAATTATGGAGCTAATTAATTACTTGTCTTGTGCTCGGGCAATAAATACCCCTTTATGGATTTTTGAAAATTTTTTGTAAAAACTTGTATAGGAAATTTAGGGTTGTTACACTAACTCATTAGGTGTCTAGAAAGGTGTCAAAGGGGTTATGCCTCTGGGAAAACGAGGTTTACTTTAATTAGATCCGTGCGAAAGCACGGGGAACCTCCTTCAAAGTACCGACACTGGCCTGGTTGACCGGTTAGCGAACTTGTAGCGTGTAATTAATCCCAGCTAGTCTTACCTTTTAGGGTTTGAAGGAAAATTTGATAAAAACAGTGGGAGTCATCCTGATTAGATAAAATAATAACCAAATCCAATCTTGTAAGAGCATACGCTAAAGTGTTTTCTTCTATCTCTCTCCAGCTAGCGACCATGACATGCCTTAATCAAGATAATAATATAGATGTATTGACCGAACCCGCTTGTTATACTGGGCTGGGGAACGTTGGTTCCGCTCTATCTTATAACTGTTATAAGTCCGAGCAGGAAATAGGGGAATATCCGGATTCTCACGCCACCCAAACGAGGAATGAGCATGTTGATGCATCTTATTTATGTGTGTTTGTTACCGAGAACTGTTTCTCAGTACACTCTACATCCTGGATATTAGATACCGGATCAGGATCCCATATATGTAATATGTTACATGGGCTACGGAAAGGTAGAGAACTGGGAATAGGTGATCATTCTGTAAGAGTCGGGAATGGTGCAAATGTTGTAGCCAAAGCAGTTGGCGAATATCACCTTGTATTACCAACTGGTAATACATTGATTCTGAATGAATATTATTACATACCGAATCTGATATGCAATATTATATCAGTTTCTTTATTAAGTAAAGAAGGTTATAATTTTGTATTGCAGGATAATGTTATGAATATTTTTCTGAATCAAAAGTTGATTGGATCAGGCTCGTTAAGTAATGGCATATACGTTCTAAATCAAACCACAGTTCTTAACGTACAGAACACACACAAGAGGAAAAGTTCATAAATGAACGAGTCCTTCTTGTGGCATTGTAGACTAGGTCATATCAATGCGACACGACTAGCTAAGTTATATAAGAATGGATATTTAAACCCGTTTGAATTTACATTTTATGAAACTTGCCAGTCATGTCTCAAAGGCAAAATGACCAAAACTCCGTTTACTGGACACGAAGAAAGAGCTACTGAAATTTTGGGACTGATACATAATGATGTATGTGGTCCTATGTCTACACATACCAGGAATGGTTCCTCATACTTTATTACATTCACTGACGATCTCTAAAGATTCGGACATGTGTTCCTGTTGAAACACAAGTCTGAAGCTTTTGAGAAATTCAAAGAATATAAGCATGAAGTTGGGAACCAGACGGGTAAAAGTATTAAAATCCTTCGATCTGATCAAGGAGAAGAATACTTGAGCACAGAGTTCCTGGATTATCTAAAAGAGAATGGGATTCTCTCTCAGCTTACTCCTCCGTATACACCACAGCACAACGGTGTATCGGAGCAGAGGAATCGCACCCTATTAGATATGGTGTGCTCTATGATGAGTACTGTTGAGTTGCATGTTTCCTTTTGGGGTTATGCGCTTGAGACAGCCGCATACCTATTGAATCAAGTTCCATCTAAATTAGTGCCTAAAACACCATATAAGATATGGAGTGGAAAGAGACCATGTCTTAATCGAGTTAAAATATGGGGTTGTCCGACCTATGTCAAACGGCAAAATCCGGACAAACTCGAGGCACGATCAGTTCTTTGTAAGTTTGTTGGATATCCTAAACATTCACATGGATATCTATTCTACCACAGCGAGGAACAAAAGGTGTTTGTTTCTCGTCATGCCACCTTTTAGAAAAGGAATTTCTTGAAAAAGAAATTAGTGGCAAAGAGATAGAACTGAAGAAGTTCCAGCTAAACAGACTACAACTGAAGATTTAGTGGAACCAGAGGATTCGATAGTCCCCGACGAACCTCAGCCTCTCCGCCGATGTAGTAGGGTTCCTCATCCACCTGAGAGATACTACGGTTTTCTCATTGATTGTGGGAGCGAGGATTGCATCATGGAAGATGATGACCCAACTAGCTTCGAGCAGATCATCATGAGTGGGGACTCTATGAAATGGCTGGATGCAATGTGGTCTGAGATGGAATCCATGTACACCAACAAAGTATGGACTTTGGAAGTTGCTCCTGAAGTGGTAAAACCCATTGGGAGCAAGTGGATCTTTAAGAAGAAACTTGGTGTAGATGGAAAAGTTAAGACTTTCAAAGCTAGACTTATAGCAAAAGATTTTCGTCAATGACCGGGTGTGGATTATGATGAAATCTTTTCTCTAGTGGCTATGCTTAAGTCTATCCGGATCCTACTTGCCATCGCTGCATACCATGACTATGAAATCTGGCAGATGGACGTCAAGACCGCTTTTCTAAATGGTGATTTAGAAGAGAGCGTGTACATGATACAGCCAGAGGACTTCGTAGACTGTGGGAGCAGCGAAAAGGTGTGCAAGCTGCTTAAATCAATCTACGGGTTAAAACAGGTATCGCGAAGTTGGAACATTTGTTTTGATGTGGCAGTCAAAGAGTTTGACTTCATCAAAAACGTAGATGAACCTTGTATATACAAGAAAGTTGCAGAGAGTAAGGTTGTCTTCCTCGTATTGTACGTGGATGACATACTCTTGATAGGAAATGATGTTCCTATGCTGCACACGGTCAATCTCTTCTTATCATAAAGATTCTCCATGAAGGATTTGAGTGATGCCTCCTACATCCTGGGGATTAAGATCTATAGAGATAGATCTAAGCGGATGTTGGAATTGTCTCAATCCAGGTACATTGACACCATACTAAAGAGGTTTAGCATGGAAAATTCCAAGCGTGGGAATTTACCCATGATCTCAGGAATCACTCTCTCCAAAGAGACGTCCCCAAGACTGATTTAGAGAGGGCTCGCATGCGAGGGATACCCTATGCTTCGGCACCCGGGTCTATCATGTATGCGATGTTATGTTCCCGACCGGATGTAGCGTACGCACTTAGTGTTGTAAGCAGGTATCAATCGGATCCTGGGGAGAATCACTGGACAGCTGCGAAGAACATTCTTAAGTACTTGAGAAGGACTAAAGAAATGTTCTTGGTGTATGGTAACGGTGAACTCCAAGTCGAGTCCTTTACCGATTTGAGCTTCCAGAGTGATAAGGACGACTCTAAGTCGGTCTCGGGTTTTGTCTTCACCCTCAATGGAATGGCGGTATGTCGGAAGAGTTTCAAGCAAGATATCATGGCAAACTCAATGATGGAGGCTGAATACATCGCTGCCAATGATGCTGCCAAAGAGTCCATCTGGATGAAGAAGTTCATAACTGAACTTGGTATGGTTCCATCCATTGAGCATCCAATACCTTTGTATTGCGATAACAATGGAGCTGTGGTTTTAGCCAAGGAACCCAGATCCCATCAGCGATCCAGGCATATTCTGAGGCGGTATCACCTGATCCGGGAGATATTTGATCGCCGGGAGATCGAGGTCAGGAGAGTTGACACGAAGAATAACACGGCGGATCCACTCACGAAGGCCATTCCCTAGATACAATTTGAGAGACTCTTCGGGATATTGGGTATGAGATACTATAACAACTGGTCTTAGTGCAAGTGGGAGATTGTTAGTTGTATCTATGCACTAGAGGCCATTATTGTACATGATTGTATATTATAAAGGATGCTTGGACATATATAGAGAGGACTTTCTTGCTCGACATGATAGTAACATGTAGACTTATATTGTGATATTGTCTTGCTCTCACATATTAGTAAAGCCCTTAGGATGTACTTGACTACCAGGACTATGATGCAGATCATACTAGTGGGGCCAAGGTAGTCCACAAGTTCATCCTTTAAATGTTCCTAATCGTGGGTGTATCGAGACGGAGCATCAATATTCCAGAGTAAGCATATACATTTCTTTACCCATTTGATGGGCGATGGATGATCCCACATCCATTGGTGTTTGACATCAAAGATTGTATATGGGTGCTCAGTGGAGACTGGGTACACTAAACATGACTCGTCGAGAACTCCTAGTTGGTATTATACCTATCGTCAGATAGCAGTTCTCTGGTGACACTGGTACAGGTTAGACTGTAGACCCGAGATCGTCATAGAGTCTTGTATGATTCCCACTGTGCTTTGATTTCCTCCCTACCACGCTCAAGAAAGCGTGCAAACAGGTGGATTTTGGGTACGGTCCTGAGTCACATGGAGGCAATGAGCGATAGGAGGAGTTTCGTCTCTCCCGGTATTGGGGGTTGATGTTGCGCTGTGCTCGATTGGCCATAACAGGAAGTCCCTGGCTAGGGCAGATACTGAGATTTACTGATAAGTGTTATCAATAGTTTCTCGACCCTTGATGAGCCTCACATCGGTATGACTTATCAAGTTATTGGGGTCTGACGTTTACCACCCCTAGACTCGATATGCGACATATCAGACGAAGAGACCGGACTATACAGTAGTGTTACTTATTGGATTCACAGGAGTATGGACAAGTTTGCTTGTTGATCTTCTGATCGCTTAATACTCGGATAGCCATTACGTCCAGCTAGTACTGCTGACGGCTTGTGGGTAACCGATATGATCGTTACCTACTGCCGGTGTATTGACGAGTCTTTAGAGTCCTACACAGAAGTTTCTGGCTCAAGCAAAACGAAGTAGGACACATATATGATATGTGCGGGACCGAGATTAATATGTGTATGTGATACCGTATTCTAATCTCGCGATATATGATATCGGTCGGTTATATGAGATATAACCGGGTTATTGAATCAAGTGTTGATTCGATAAGATGATATAATTGATATTAGTCGGTTATATGTGATATAGCCAGATTATTAAATCAAGTGTTGATTTAATAATTTAATGTATAATTATATATTTGATATATTAATATACATTAACTAATATTAGCTCACTTAAGAAATCGTTTTCTCTAAATACATTTAAATATATATATGATATATATTAATGTATTTGTTTATGTGTCATGCTAGATGATACAATGGACTTGGGTGTATCAGGTCCATACCAAAATAAAGATAATTTGGGTATTTAAATATTAAGGGGAAAATCAAAATTAGGTGGAAATTAGCATGGCTAAGATGCTTGTGGAAGCATAGAGAAGTTTTGACTTAAGTCCACTAATTTTGTTTTATTCTAAATATTTATTAACCCAACCATTATCTTTAACCATGGTTAAGTCTCTACAATGGATATATGAGATATTTTCTCACCCATGGTTCATTACTTCATCACTTGAGAGCTTCTTCTTCATCTCCTTCTTGCTCTCTAGTTTTAAGAGAGGTGAAAAATAAAAGAGAGAAAAACATTTCTAAAGTGAGCAAAATTCCTACTTCACCAATCTATACCAAACTAGCCATTTAGTATAGGTTGTTTGCTTCACTAATTCTCAGTTAGTGAAGAGGTAGTTTGAGTTAGAGATTTTTCGACGTAGATCATCTTCGGTCTCGAAGATCCTTGAACAAGCTTATTCCTTTCGCCTAGTGGAGCCTAACAAGAGTCCGGGAGACCACCATTTATAACTAAGGGACTACTACACGGAGCTTTAGAAGTGAAGGTGTACGGGTTACTAGGCACTCTCACAAGGTTCTACAAGGCATCAACCATGCCCGATTTAAAATTTAGACGTGCCGAACAACCCTAACCATGATCTTAGACTAGAAATTAGGCGAAACAAAGCAAGTAAACAACTTTACTTCTAAGAGTTTGGGATTACAACCTTTGTAGTCCGGTCCTTCACTTCTAAAGCTTCGTGTTGAGGTCCCTTCGCTGCGATCATCGAGTATCCGGACTCTAGAGAGGCTCCACAAAAGAAAGATGCAAGCTTGCTTCCGATCTTCGATAACTAAGATGATCTACCTTGAAGTTTCTTTAACATAAGCTCTCACTCACTAAATGAAGTGAACGCCCTAATCTAATTGGCAAGAATAGATTAGGATGATGAAGTAAGAATTTAGCTCTCATTTGTTTTCTTAATCTCACTCATTTTCATCACAAAGAAAAAAACTAGAGAGCTTTTCACCAAGGAAGAAGAAGAAGAATATCCAAAATCTTTTGTGATGAATAAATGAATAACTCTAGTGTGAGGTTAGAAATGCAACCATGGTATAAGTGAGAAGAACTAACCCTTGTAGAGATTGAACCATGGTTAAAAAGTTTGGTTGGGTTAAACAAATATCATCCAAAATATCCTAACAAATATCTTTGCTTAAAACAAAAGCAAAGCTTCTAGAACCAACTAGAAAGAATTAACCCAAATCAAATCCTAACCATGTTTAATCTCCACTAATCATATTGCATTAGTAACCTTAACTTGTTACAATATTATATATCATATATACAATATTTATTATAACAAAATAAAATAATACAATTAACATATATCGCATATATATCAATGTATTACCCGAGTGAGAAAAAGAATCTTTAAGTGAGCTTATATTAGTTAATTTAATTTAATATATCAAATATATAATTATACATTAAATTATCGAATCAACACTTGATCCGATAATCCGGCTATTTCACAAATAACCGACTAATATAATCTGTATCAGTTCATCGAATCAACATTTGATCCGATGACCCGGCTATATCACATATACCCGGCCGATATCATATATCGCGAGAATCTAATACGGTATCACATACACGTATTGTTCTCGGTCCCACACATATCACATATGTGCTCCTACTCCGTTTTGCCTGAGCCAGGAAACCTCTGTGTAGGACTCTAAAGAATCGTCAATACGCCGGCAGTACGTGATGATCATATCAAACACCCATAAGCTGCAAGCGGTCAGCTAAACATAACAGCCACCCAGGTATTGAGCGATCAGAAGATCAACAAGCAAGTCTGTACATTCTCCTGCGAATCCAATCAGTAACACTCCCGTACAGTCCGGTCTCTTCGTCTGATATGTCGCATATCTCGCCAAGGGGTGGTAAACGCCAGACCCCAGTAGCTTGATAAGTCGTGTCGATATGAGGTCTATAACAGTTCGAGAAACTACTGATAACACTTACCAGTAAATCTCAGCAACCCTGGCCAGGGATTTCTAGTTATAGCCAATCGAACACAGCGCAACATCAACTCCCTATACCGGGAGAGACGAATCCCCTTCTATCGCTCATTGCCTCCATGTGATTCGGGACTGTACCCAAAAACCACCTTTTTGCACGCTCTCTTGGACGTGGTATGATAGAAATCAAAGCACAGTAGGAATCACACAAGACTCTATGACGATCTCGTGTCTACAGACTACTCTGTACCAGTGTCACCAAAGAACTGCCATCTGACGTGAGGTATAATACCATCTGGGAGTTCTCGGCGAGTCCGTCCAGTGTACCCAATCTCCACTGAGCACCTGTATACCTTCTCTGATGTCAAACACCAATGGATATGGGATCATTGATCACCCATCATATGGGTCAAGAAGCGCATACGCTAGTCTACTCTGGAGTATCGATGCCCTGTCTCGGTACTCCCACGACTAGGAACATTTGAAGGATGTACTTGGCGACTACACTGTCCCCACTAGTATAATCTGCATCATAGTCCTGGTAGTCAAGTACTCATCCTAAGGGCTTTATCAATATGTAACATAGAGAAAATCAGAGTACATGTTAAGATAAAGAGTAACCAGATAGCGTACTATCATGTCGAGCAAGAAAGTCCTCCCTATATATGTCCAAGCATCCACTACAATATACAACGCATGTATAGTAATGGCCTCTAGGGCATACATATAACTAACAATCTCCCACTTGCACTAGGGCCATCTGTTGTGGTATCGCATACCCAACAATCAGCTGTGGTTGAAGTATCTCATACTCAACCATCCCATAAAAGTCTCTACTGGGAAATAAGCCTTTGTGAGTGGATCCACGCTGTTGTCCTCTGTGTCTACTCTCCTAACCTCGATCTCCCTGGAGATCAACCATCTCCATGATCAGGTGATACTGCCTAAGAATTATATCTGGATTTCAGATGGGACGGGGGTTCCTTGGCATAAGCCACAACTCCATTGTCACACAATGGTAGGAACGAAGTTCATCTCATGAACTTATATATATCCAGACTGCCTCTTTGGTAGCATCCTTGGTAACGATGTATCTTGTCATTAATCATTTAGAAAGTCACGGTATCTATCTTGGAACTCTTCAACATACCGTCCCTCCACTGAGGGTAAAGACAATGCCTGTGACTGATATTCAATCGTCCTTATCACTCTGGAACCTTTCCAGTGATTCTCCCCAGGATCGATAGATACCATCTTACTACAGCTAGTGAGAATCCTAACATCCAATTAGATCTATCTCATAGATCCAAAACCCTGGATTTAGGAGGTATCGCTTTGATCCTATATGGAGAATCCTTGTGATAAGTGGATATTGACCGAGCGTAGCATAGGAAACTGGTTTCCTATCAAGAGTATGTCATCCACGTACTCTACGAGGATCATCACCATACTCTCTACTACCTTTTTGTATATACAAGGTTCATCTAACATTTTGATGAAGCCAAATTCTTTGACTACCACATCAAAACAGACGTTCCAACTCCGCGATGCCTGCTTTATCCTATAATGCAACTTGCACACGTTTCCGCTGCTCCCACTGTCTACGAAGCCCTCTGGCTGTGTACTTATAGACGCTCTCTACCAAAACATCATTTAGAAAAGCTGTCATGACACCCAACCGCCAGAAATCGTAGTTATGGTATGTAGCAATGGCAAGTAGGATCTGGATGGACTTAAGTATAGCTTTGAAAGTCTCAACTTTTCCATGTACACCAAGTAATCTTCTCAAGATATACTTGCTCCTGATGGGGATTTAACCCTTCAGATAAAGCAACCTAAGTCCATACTTTGTTGGTGTATAAGGATTCCATCTCAGATCTCTAAGCATCCAACCATACTTACAGAGTCCCACTCATGATGGCCAGCTCAAAACTAGTTGGGTCATCATCTCATGATACAATCCTCGCTCCCACTGTCATAGAGAAACTGAAGTATCTCTCTGGTGGGTGAGGAACCCTACTAGATCGGCGGAGAGGCTAAAGTTCATTAAAATCTATTGAATCCTTTGGTTCTACCAAATCATCAGCTGCAGTTTGTATAGCTGGAACTCTTTCCAGTTCTACCTCATGACCACTAACTTCTTCACAAGAAATTCCCTTTCACAAAGGTGGCATGCTGAGAAACAAAACATCTTTTGTTCCTCGATGTGGTAGAAGATATTCCCTTGCTAATGCTTGGGATATCCAACAAACTTCTACAGAACTGACTTTGCCTCGAGCTTGTCTGGATTATGCTTTTAGACATAGGCTGGACAACCACAAATCTTAACTTACTTAAGATATGGGCTCTTCCCATTCCATATCACATATGAAGTGGTAGGCACCTGATTTGATTGGAACCCTATTCAATAGGTATGCAGCTTCTCAAGTGCATAACTCCCAAAAGGAAATAGTAAACTCAGTAGTACTCATCATAGAGCGCACCATATCTAATAGGGTGTGTTTGCTCCGCCCCGATACACCGACGTGCTGTGGTATATTCGGAGGAGTAATGCTGAGAGAGAATCTCATTCTCCTTTAGAATAGTCCAGGAATCCCGTGCTCAAGTATTCTCCTCCTTGATCACATCAAAGGACATAATACTTATACCCGTTTTTGGTTCTCTACTTCTAACTCATATTCATTGAATTTCTCAAAAGGTTCAGACTTGTGTTTCAACAGGAACACATGTGTGAATCTTGAAAGACCATCAGTGAATATAATGAAGTATAAAGAACCGGTCCTGGCATGTATAGACAGGAGACTTTCATAAATCAACATGTATCAATCCCAAGATTTCACTAACTCTTTCTCTGTTTCCAATAAACAGAGTTGTGGTCATCTTATCTTTGTGACATGACCGGCAAGTTTCACAAGATGTAAATTCAAACTAATTTAAATATGCATCTAAATGTAACTTCAGCTAGTCGGGTCACATTGATATGACCTAGTCTATAATACCTCAAGAAGGATTTGTTCATTTCTGAACTCTTTCTCTTGTGTGTGTTCTGTGTGTTAAGAACTGTGATTTGATTTAGAACGTCTATACTTTTAGATAACGTGCCTGAACCGATCAACTCTTGATATAGGAAATGTTCAAAACATTATCCAACTATACAAAATTATATCCTTCTTTACTAATAAAGAGACTGATATGATGTTGTATATCAGGTTCGGTATCTAACAACATTCGTTCAGAATCAATGTATTTGTTAATACAGGGTGCTAACTACCAACAGACTTGGCTGCAACACTTGCACCGTTTCTATCTCATGAAACTTATCACCCGTTCTCAGTTCTCTACCTATCTGTAGCCCATGTAACAAATTACATATGTGGGATCCTGATCCGGTATCTCATACCCAGGACGTAAAGTATACTGAGAAACAGTTCTCGGTAATGAACACACCCGAAGAAGATACATCAGCATGCACTTTCTTCGTTTGGGCGGCACGGGAATTCTGGTAATCCCCTATTTCCTGCTCTGTCTTATAACAATTATAAGTTGGAGCGGGACCAACGTTCCCTAGCGCAGTATAACAAGCGGGTTCGGTCAATGCATCCGTATTATTATCTTGATTAAGGCGTGACACGGTCGCTACCTGGAGAGAGATAGAAGAAAACACTCAGCGTATGCTCTTGCAAGATTAGATTGGTTTATTAATATATCTAATCAGGATGTCTCCCACTATTTTAGTCAAATCTTCCTTCAAACCCTAAAAGGAAAGACTAGCCGGGATTAATTACACCCTACAAGTTCGCCAATCTTTCAGCCAGGCCAGTGCCGGTACTTTGAGGGAGGTTCCCCGTGCTTTCGCACGGACCTAATTAAAGTAAACCTTGTTTTCCTAAGGGCATAACCCCGTTGACACCTTTCTAGACACCTACTTGATCGGCTAATTGTAATGTGTAAAACTCTCCCAGGAGTAACTCTTACTCGCAGCGGGTATCGGGATCCAAGTATCTCATAGAAGGTATGCAATCTCATTGCAAATTTCAACACTTGAAATTCCCAATAATATTTTGCCCAAAGCGATCTATGACCTTGACTAAGTCAACAAACCATAGACCACAAGTAAAGTTCAACCCGTCATTTCCCGATTGAATTAAACCCACCCGCACGACCCTTGACTAAGTCAATAAGGCCGCACGACTACCCTAATCCAATCGCATCATATGTTTTTGCAGATAAGCATAAATAGCTACTGCACACTACGCCTTGACTAAGTCAACAAACGCAGCACGAATACTAAAGACTACTTATCTGAAATGACGGAGGGCTACGACAGGTCTTTAAGAAAACCCTTTGCGTAATGAACTTTATATCGTTGTAAAATCGAGTGATTTTAAATGGAATGTTTTTTAGGCCTTTTCTAGTTTTGCTAAAGAGGTCACTCCCGGTGAAGGGATCTCGGCTCTTTCCTTATCGAATAAGGTGCAGGATATTTCAGAAATACCGTTGTGCAAAGCCAAACTATAGAAGCAATCAAAAGACAAACCGAGTGTGTAGCATCTGCTAGTTTCGCTAAAGAGGTCACTCCCGGTGAAGGGATCTCGGCTCTTTCCTTATCGAATAAGGTGCTGGATATTCTACAAGGAATACCGCTATACAAAGCAAGAACTAGAGCTACCAGTTTTTAAACAAGTTTCTACAACATTTTTAGGTTTCTTTTATTTCATTAATCTCATTAATGAAGTCCCATTTTATTATGCTTCACAAGCATCACATTTGAAACGAAATCCGCAATATAACATATATCTCATATATATAATATAAACATTCATCTCAGGCAGTAATATGATCTCATCACAGAACATTGCAGCAGAAGAACATACATGAAATATTGGATATACTAGGACGCCCGTGTTTTAATACGAGCCTGTATAAAACACGGATTCCACGGTCGCGATGAATAGCCAAACCCACATCCCTAGACCCCTACGAGAGCGACAAGTAATCCTGCCAGTTCTAGAGTTAGGAGACCCGATCTCGACTCCTCGAGATGGTCTCCTACTGGACTCTAGAACCCGGCTACTTGTGCTCCCCGCCTTGGGTCAACCTAATGCGGAAAAGTAAATAATATATAATGGTGACATCATCCTCAGCCCGGAAGTGCCCCGATAAAAGAATATTACATACAAATGAATTTTACATGAATGAAAAAGAAAAACTCTCATCTCACATAAAACCCCCGGCTATTCAAACATGACGATCCAATATAACATATCACAGCAACACATAATATCACATACATCAACGTAAGTAAATATGCATATCCCAATTGTCGTTGATGTATAGCAACGAAACCGGCGATACACCACATATTACACTTACGGTCGCAGAAAAGAAAGTGTAAAACTACAACAGTTAGAATCCGCAATCTCCTTAGACATCTCATGCCTAACCAAATGAATTCCTTAGACATCGCATGCCTAACAATTATAAACCCCGCATTTTAGTCTCGATCTCGAAAACACTTTTCAATATCTAGTCGGGCAATTTAATAAGATTCCCGACATCCTGATCGAATGCTCGTCGCAAACTTTAGTAGACGGCCGCACCCCCGAATGTCGTCGACGAAGTGCACTAAGGCGGAACACCGCTGCCGCGAGCACCCGAACGGATGCTTTTGGCGACGGGGTTCTCCTACAGTCACTTGGTCGGGGCTATGGGGCGTGGCTATCTATTAAGTTTACCCGGCGAGTATCCGCGTACGCTACGTGATTGCAACGGACTTTTGATCATATCAAAATCCCGTGGCAACCAATCATCTGAGACTAAACTGCTAGATTTATGACATTCAAATTAGTTATCTCATAACTACTTGTGGATTCCAAATATTGTATCACTTTCCAGATAAATAGAAAATGTTAAAATTTCCGATCGAATAACCAAACATCCAAGATTTCCCAAATAGCTCAACACTTGAGCGGAGTTTAAAAAATATCCATCACATGCCACAGTACCGATGGTCCAGCCGTAGAAGGGTCAAACCAATGCCTCACATGTGGCAACGCCGTACTGCCCCAAACCCTAAGGTTTAGAGGCAGTTCAGACGGTCACATAATCGAGTTAAGGTTTGTGTTCTTCTAGAGGGTCCACTACTTGCACAATTTTCCGGAAGTTTCAAACTCGAGAAAAAATCCAACTTTTGAAAATTTTCCGACAGTGGAAAAAGTGAGTTATTGATATCCGTTCGAACTTTTTAACACGTTCTAAATTATCCGGAAAAAAACTTAAACGAAGTTAAACTTTCCGATCGAATCAACGAATACAAAAGATCTCCAGAAAACTCAACACTTGAGTAATATCAAAAATTCCCAGAAGCATCAGGAAATACCTACGGTTATTACAATGCAAAGAACTAACCCTAATTCCCATATACAGCCGCGGAACCGCCGAGCCAGGCATGGTACGGCCGCGGTTCCGCGGTGCTTTGATGCAATTAATGCCTCGTTTTTCACAGTAATTCCTAAAATACCCTGCTTATTTTTCTGAGCATTTTTAATACAGAAAAAATCAATATTTTTAAAAAATTTCCAGAAAGGGGGGTAAAATGGGGTTTCGGGGTTCGATCGGACTTTAAACTTCGTCTAGACTTCGCCTAAAGCTCTAGCTTGGCTCTAATACCACTGTAGGGTTACTAGGCACTCTCACAAGGTTCTACAAGGTATCAACTATGCCCAATTTAAAATTTAGACGTGCCGAACAACCCTAACCAAGATCTTAGTCTAGAGATTAGGCAAAACAAAGCAAGTAAACAACTTTACTTCTAAGAGTTTGGGATTACAACCTTTGTAGTCAGGTCCTTCACTTCTAAAGCTCCATGTTGATGTCCCTTCATTGCGATCATCGAGTATCCGGACTGTAGAGAGGCTCCACAAAAGAAAAATGCAAGCTTGCTTCCGATCTTCGATAACTAAGATGATCTACCTTGAAGTTTTTTTAACACAAGCCCTCACTCACTAAATGAAGTGAACACCCTAATCTAATTGGCAAGAATAGATTAGGATGATGAAGTAGGAATTTAGGTCTCATTTTTTTTCTTAATCTCACTCATTTTCATCACAAAGAAAAAAGCTAGAGAGCTTTTCACCAAGGAAGAAGAAGAAGAATATCCAAAACCTTTTGTGATGAATAAATGATTAACTCTAGTGTGAGGTTAGAAATGCAATGGTATAAGTGAGAAGAACTAACCCTTGTAGAGATTGAACCATGGTTAAAAGGTTTGGTTGGGTTAAACAAATATCATCCAAAATATCATAACAAATATCTTTGCTTAAAACAAAAGCAAAGCTTCTAAAACCAACTAGAAAGAATTAACCCAAATCAAATCCTAACCATGTTTAATCTCCACTAATCATGTTGCATTAGTAATCTCAACTTGTTACAATATTATATATCACATATACAATATTTATTGTAACAAAATAAAATAATACAATTAACATATATCGCATATATATCAATGTATTACCCGAGTGAGAAAAAGAATTTTTAAGTGAGCTTATATTAGTTAATGTAATTTAATATATCAAATATATAATTATACATTAAATTATCGAATCAACACTTGATCCGATAATCCGGCTATTTCACAAATAACCGACTAATATAATCTGTATCAGTTCATCGAATCAACACTAGATCCGATGACCCGGCTATATCACATATACCAGGCCGATATCACATATCGCGAGATTCTAATACGGTATCACATACACGTATTGTTCTCGGTCCCACACATATCACATATGTGCTCCTACTCCGTTTTGCCTGAGCCAGGAAACCTCTGTGTAGGACTCTAAAGAATCTTCAATACGCCGGCAGTAAGTTATGATCATATCAAACACCCACAAGCTGCAAGCGGTCAGCTAAACGTAACAGCCACTCAGGTATTGAGCGATCAGAAAATCAACAAGCAAGCCTGTACATTCTCCTGCGAATCCAATCAGTAACACTCCTGTACAGTCCTGTCTCTTCGTCTGATATGTCGCATATCTCGCCTAGGGGTGGTAAACGCCAGACCCCAGTAGCTTGATAAGTCGTGTCGATATGAGGTCTATAACAGTTCGAGAAACTACTGATAACTCTTACCAGTAAATCTCAGCAACCCTGGCCAGGGATTTCTAGTTATAGCCAATCGAACACAGCACAACATCAACTCCCTATACCGGGAGAGACGAATCCCCTCCTATCGCTCATTGCCTCCATGTGATTCGGGACTGTACCCAAAAGCCACCTTTTTGCACACCCTCTTGGACGTGGTATGATGGAAATCAAAGCACAGTGGGAATCACACAAGACTCTATGACGATCTCGGGTCTACAGACTACTTTGTACCAGTGTCACTAGAGAACTGTCATCTGACGTGAGGCATAATACCATCTAGGAGTTCTCGGCGAGTCCGTCCAGTGTACCCAGTCTCCACTGAGCACCTGTATCCTTCTCTGATGTCAAACACCAATGGATATGGGATCATCCATCGCCCATCATATGGGTCAAGAAGCGCATACGCTAGTCTACTCTGGAGTATCGATGCCCTGTCTCGGTACTCCCACGACTAGGAACATTTGAAAGATGTACTTGGCGACTACACTATCCCCACTAGTATGATTTGCATCATAGTCCTGATAGTCAAGTACTCATCCTAAGGGCTTTATCAACATGTAACATAGAGACAATCAGAGTACATATTAAGATAAAGAGTAACCAGATAGCGTACTATCATGTCGAGCAAGAAAGTCCTCCCTATATATGTCCAAGCATCCACTACAATATACAACGCATGTATAGTAATGGCCTCTAGGGCATACATATAACTAACAGATGGACCGGTCTACAAAGTTTGTACTCCTTGTTCACTTAGAGTAAAGTTGTTTACTTGCTTAGTTAAACCCTAATTCTCTAATTAGATCTTTGGTTTGGGTTTCTTTGCTCTCTAGATTTTTTTAAATTGCATACCCGATACCTTATAAAACCTAGTGAGAGTGCTAAGAAACCCAACAACCCCATCACATACACTATGGTTTCATAGCACGGGATTCTAAACATAGGGTTTATTTAAAGAATAATTTTTACATTAAAATACCACACTTGTTTAAAAACGGGTTTCTTTTAAATCGATATTTTAATTTCTTGGCAAATACGCCTCTACAACTCTCGTTAGGGGACTCTCTAATGGATGGTGCGGATTATCACACATCTTTATGATAGTAAAGCGAGTTGCAGAACTCTTCACGGAGTATTCGGTCTCGAAAGGAAATAAAAATACGGTTTTTAAGAAATACGACTTTTCTAAACAAAACTAAACTTTGGAAATTATATAAACTATGAATTCGTATTTTCAATAAAAATATATTATGAAACTATATTTTTTAAAATGAAAGATTAAAAGTTTAATAAAATACCAACAAATTTCCAAAAGGAGTAGTTTTCATAAAAATACAATAAACTTTTAAAAATTAAGTTTTATCACTAAAACACCACCTAAATTAAAATACATGTTCATAAAAACTCTAAATGTTACAAATCACCCTCGAGGTTTATTTTTAAACAATATTAGTATATTTTTCATAAAACCCCCTCGAGAAATGCAAACAATATAAATACAATGTAAACAACAATAATAAATCTCTAAGAACTCTAGATTAATATAGGCTTAAGCGGCATCGTTTCTCTTGAACCCCGGAGAGCCGGAGAATGTGAGTGCTTGCCTATTCAGGTTAGACAAGTTTAACGGAGTTATTAACGGAAATTGTCTTGGAAAAAGACACAACTCCTGTCGTCCATGTGCAGCAGTTGCCCGGTTACTCCCGCACTTAAGAAATTCAAGAGCTAAATCCTTTCAGAAGATATTTACTCTAACCTGAATACAAACTCAATCAGGATCCAAACTTTAACATAGACTTGAACCCTTGATCATGAACCAGAACACTTGAACTTGAATATCCCAAAACTTGAATACTAGAATACTATGACTTGATATGAACTTAACATGAATATCAGAACACAATGGTGTTATTGAGACTAACTTGACTCGAACCATGAATATAACTTGACATGAAAACATGAACACTTGACACGAATACTTGACATTGATATAAACTCAATCTTGCAACTTGATATATTCATGGATTCGAGCAAGACTGGTAATTTTAACTATAATCTAGAATACACGGAGTGTTGGGGTAGTTCAAGTGTGAATCCAATAAAATCTCAGGAGTCTATCTAGATCATGAATCCATGTCTACTAACACAACCAAGCTATCATGAGGGCCCGTGTTTCCTTACTTCTGGATTATAGCCTGTTGAGTTTAGAATACTTCAACACTAGGTTGAAGTCCCGTTACTAACACTTGATTCGGGCCCGTGGTTTCTTACTTCTGGATTACAGCCTGTTGGGTTTGAGAACACTCTTGAGATTGGTTGACATTCACCCTTGAACTTAAGTTAAATTAGTTTACCCATATAGAGACCTTTTAGGACACTTACATGCACTTCATATTTACTATACCTACACTACACAGCCATACTATATTATGCTCATATTATGTTTTCATGATATATAGAACTGCATGTTAAATAGAATTGCCATACTTACATTAAATGACATGTTTAAACACCATATCTCATAGTCCATTGCTTCATGATATCCATTTTTCTTTATCATTATACTTTTATACTTCACACCCTTTTTCTTAAGGATATACCGAGCGAAAATTCGCTGACGGGCATTCCACCCACCTTTGTTTTTTGGAATGTTCGTCAGATACTGTGGAGACTGAGGAGGTGAACAATACAGAGGAGGAGCACGATCAGATCGTGACTCAGGCCTAAACTAGTTATCATTTTCTTTCAGTTTTATGTATGCCACCTGTTTAGGCATTTCTTTTCTTATATTTCATTTTCAGTTGAACTCATGTATTGTAAATATATCAAGTTTTGAATATAAATAAGGTTGTTGAAGTTTAAATCTCATGTTAATTTCTTGTCATTTTATATTGCTCATTCACACTTAGCGTATTTATTCCGAGAAATGACCTTCTCGAAATAAATACGTCGCGGGCTTGTCACTTGCTCGTCTCCATCTACTGGGAAGCGGGGTGTGACAACAACTAGCTAACTCACTAGGTGTCTAGACATGTGTTAACGGGGTTATGCCTCTGTGGAAATGGGGTTATTTAATTAGGTCTGTGTGAAAGCACAGGAAGCCTCCCTCGGAGTACCAGCACTGGCCTGACCGAACGGTTAGCAAGCTTGTAAGGTGTACATGATCTCGGTTAGTTCTCCTTTTAAAGTTTGAAAAAGAATTCGACAAAACAGCGGGAGCCATTCTGATGAGATAAATTAATAAACCATTCTAATCTTGAAAGAGCGCACGCTGGGTGTTTCTTTTCTCTCTCTGGTTTGGGATCATGATTAGCCTTAAACTAAAACTCATAAACCAAGTTAACCGAACCTTTTTACCATCTGGTTTTGGAATGTCATGATTCATGACGAAATCGAATATATCTCTACTACTCATACTTTCCCTTTGCCTTCTCCAGAACACTCCGTATCACTACGAAGATCCATATTACTTGGAATTGCCATCTCGTATAGTTACATACGAACTCGAAAATATTTATTTCAGTCCGAGGATGGTACAGGTTCTAGAGAAATTGAATTGTATAATTCTGTTGTCTCTTCCCTATACATTCTCTCAAGTTGAGAGCTCCTTATATTAGGAGTGTACACCAGTTACGCTTGTTGGATAGTTTTCTTCCAAATCTTAGGCTGATACTGAAAGGTGAGGAAGGAAGAAAACCAACTAGCCTAAGTATGGTGTACAAAAGGTAAGATGTAGAGGCATATAAAGGGATTGAAGTGAGGGTAAAGGAAATTTCAACTACTGTCATGAACCTGGGCGGTGGAAGAGGTAGTATTAGGGATACCCAGCCAATCCCTTGAAACATTTTTATGTTTCAGTTTTTCTGTGTAGTTGTAATTGAACATTTTTTTTAATTAATTCTGACTTCTGGGTATATGGATACCGGATGAGAATCCCATATCTGTATGGAGTTACAGATGTTGAAAAGGAGTAGAATATTGGGAATAGGTGATTTTATTCTCAATATCAGAATTTGTAGTAATTGACGATATTGGAAAAATCACCTGGTTTTGACTTACGACAACTTTTTGGTTTTGAATAACCGTTGTTATGCACCATTTTTTTAAACCGATATATCCGTCTATTTATTTTATAAAATAGGAAATACATTTTTAAAATATGTTCAGGACATTTATCTTTATTAGTTGAGGATTAGGTAAGGTCATTGAATTACGGTATAGACGTTTTTAACCAAAATACAGTTCTCAATTTACAACACACGGAGTTTGAGTTAGTATAATATTGGGACTTATACATAGTAATGTATGTTGTCCAGTGTCCTTTAGTATAAGGAGTTGGTACTCTTACTTCATTCCGTTCTACCTATAAGTTTTCTGATTTTATATACGCATTCGTTGAAATGCAAAGTCCAAAGATTATGAGAAGTTCATAGGGTATAAGAATAAAGTAGAGAACCAAACGTTGGAAGTATCAAAAAATTTTGAAATGATCGAAATGTGGACACTTATACTAGGTATTCTGTAGTAGTAATATTGAGAATTTGATTCTCTCTCATATTACTTATCCGCGGGAGCGCTCCTTAATGAGTAATGTTGTATGGCCTTCTTCCATTTAGATGATATGCAATGGAGACAGCTGAATGTTAATAGAATATGGTTCCATCTAAATTAGTGCATTAAATTCTATATGGACATAGAATGATAGCATAGCTTAAGGATATTAAGATATGAAGTTGTCTGGTTTTTGTTTGAAAGCAGAATCCGGACATACTGAAGACACGTTTCAGTAACAGTTTGTTGGTTATCCCAAACTTTCGCAAGGGTTTAACTTCTACCATTTTTAAGATTAAAAGTTGATTTGTTCTTGACTCGCCATATTTTTAGGGAAAGAACTTCTTTACAAAAGAAATTAATGGGAGTTTGGTAAAGCTGGAAGTGATTCCATAACCACAAACTGTTGCTGAAAATTTAGTAGAACCTAAGAATTCAATTGGACTCGACAAACCTTAGCCACTCCGCAGATTTTAGTAGGTAATCACAGCCACCTGAGAGATACTTCAAGTTTCTCATAGACGGTGATAGCGAGGTCAGCATCATAGTGATGATGGCTCTACTAGTTATCAGCAGGCCATAAGAAGTAGTGACTTTCGACTATTGGCTGGATGCATCATATCCAAGTTGGACTCCACGCACACCAGAAAATTACGGATTTTGCTGGGTGCTCCTGAATGGTAAAACCCATTAGGAGAAAGTAGATCTTTCGAGATCAGTGCAGATAGAAAGGTAGTAATCTTATAAGGCTGGACTTGTAGCAAAGGGTTTTCATCAAATACCCGTTGTGGATTGTGATGAAACTTTAACTTCAGTGTCTGTATTAAAGTCCATACGGATATAACTTGCCACTGCTGCTATTCATGACAATGAGATCTGGTAGGTGGATGACTATAACATCTTTCTAAATAGAAATTTAGAAGTTCACGTGTATATGACTCTGCCAGAGGGTTATAGTAGCTAGTGGAAGCAGTGGAAGGTGTGCGAGTTGCTTAAGTCTATTTATAGAATAAAGCAAGTATAAGCGGAGATAGATCATCTATTTTGATAGGACATTCAGAGTGTTTGACTTCATCAAAACAACAGATGAACATGGTAAGAAGGATGCAGGGATATCATGATATATAGATGACATACTTCTAATAGGAAGTGATGTTCCCCTACAACAATCGGTCAAACTTTGGTTGTCACGGATATTTCTCCACATAAGATCTGGATAATGTATCAAGAATTCTGGTGACTAGATTTATGTCAATAGATCTATATTTAGGAAGTGTCTCAATCCGGGTACTTGGACACCATTCTAAAGGGGTTTAGAATGAACGACTTCTGGCATGGTAGTATACTCACAAGTAATGGAGTCACCCTCTCTAAAAAATGTCTTTTAGACTGATGAGAAGAGAGACTCGCATGAATGATATTTCAATTGCTTTAGCAATTAGGTCAATCATGCGATATCATGTACCAGACCAGATGTTGCTTTTGCACTTACTGTAATAAGCAGATATTAATCCAATCCTGGAAAAACAAAAAAGGAAGCAGTGAAGAACATGTAAGTGTAAGTGCACGGCGGCGCCCCGGCCGTCAATCCGACGCCGGAATTGCGGAAACGAAAAACTTTACGAAACTGTAAACTGGCACCACCGCGCACTAAAAACCCGGATCGGGCCATTAACCTAGCTACTAGCAAACTAAAAGATGGGTAGAGAGATATACCAAGCGATCTGTGTCCTTCGGTCTTCGTCTCCACTCCGATCTCCTCGCGGAACCTCTGTTCGTCACCTCCTCGTCGAAAAGGGCACCACGTAGCCGATTTCTTTTACGGGCTCCCACCTCTGGACCGAGGCAACTCGGGCGCGAAGTTGGCAAGCCGACGCGTCCAAGAGTACTGTAGGTGTAGTGTAGAATGCACTTTGTCTCAATGGGGTTTATGTAGTTGCCATGGTGATGGAGGAATGATCAATGAACTTTGGAGAGGGTTTGAGAATTTTGCAAGCAAGCAAATGAGATATCAATTATTCCCCTCATCAAAAAAATGAACTCTTTCATTCTCTTGAAGTGGCCGGCCCCTCTTCATGAAAAATAGTGGAGGAATCAAAACATGAAGGAAGGTGAGAGTAGTAAAAGCAAAGGGGTGACCACATCCAAAAGCAAGCCTCACATCAACTTCTAATCCATTCTAATCTCAATTAATGCAAAGAGTTGATTCAAAAAGAATCTCATCATGAAGGAACTATCATGAAGCCACAAATGCAAGAAACCCCCTCCACATAGGTAATTTGCAAAACTGCAAATAACCCCCTCCATCGGAAAGTCCGGCCGCAAAGGAACAAAGGAAAACCGGCCGGAACAGAATGCAAACTGGCAACTTCAGAAAACCGATCCCGTAATAAATTACAGGAAAACCCCGCGACTGTATTTACATACCCGCATTTGTATTCCCACTGAATACAAATGCAAAGAGACAAAACTACACAGTCTAATACTAGGATCCGGCTTAAACTAAAGCCGGCTAGTAAAATCCGTCCGATCACGATTCATGCAATACCGCACGTATCCGATCGAACCCTGCCATATCTCCATACGGCCTCTACAGCGTTTCGCCCGAAACTTGAGTAACTGTGTGTGGGGGACTCTAAAGACTCGTCAATACTATGGCTGTGGATTTAACCACTAGCACGTCAGAGGTATCAGCCATACGTAACGAGCTACCAGCTATTGACCAAAGGGACGTCGATGAGCGAACTCATCCTGACACCCTACTGAGCCTGTCAGTGACAATATCCGTACGGTCCGGTCCGTTCGTCTATGAGTATCGCATGGCGGGCCTAGGGGGTTGGTAAAAGTCAGACCCCCAATAGCGGTATAAGTCATGTCGGAGTGTAGCCCAGAACACCCTGAGATATTACTGGAATACCTACCAGTAAATCTCCTGCCTCGGCCGAAGGCTTTGTGTAATGGCTCTCCTAGACACACCGCGACCTCACCCCCAATACCGGGAGAGACGAACCCCTGCAGATCCGCTCACTGCCTCCATGTAGCTCGGGACTGTACCCAACTAAAACCTATTTGCACGTCTCCTTTGAGCATGGTAGGGTAGTAATCAAAGCACAGTGGGAACTCACACGAGACAAATGACGATCTCATGTCGATGAACTAACCTGTACACATGTCACCTGGGAACTGCTATCTGACGTCTGGTATAATCCCAACTAGCAGGTTCCCGGCGAGCCCTGTCCGGTGTACTCATAACCCAATGAGCACCTGTATACATCTTAGGTGAACCAACTGACACCAGTGGCTTGTGAGACCGGCCACCGCCCCTCGTCGGGGTCTCGACTGTATACATTAGTCTACTCTGGAGTATCGATGCCCTGTCTCGAAACTCCCACGACTAGGGACCTTTTAAGGATTTGCTTATAGATCCCAGCTCCCACGTATATGATCGCCCTCATACTGCTGGTAGTCAAGCAAGAATCCTAGGGGCTCTATCAACGTGCAATAGTGACCTGTAAGGTCACCTAAAGCAGTACACGATGATAAAGATAAACCAGATAGCATACTATCATCTCGAGTAAGACTGTCCTACCGGTATAGGTCCTCCCTCAACCATTGCAATCACGTGCCTGTGATCCAATAATTGACTCTGAGGGCACTATATCCAACAGTAAGGATGTTCTTAGTGTATGGTAAATTTGTTCATTTATGAACTTCATCCCATCATCTATCCAGGCAAATTCTAAGACATGTATTGCTCATTTCGGAAGATAGTTGATCTCCATGAAGTTGAGATATAGATTAATAAAGTAAGGAACATTGTAGAGAATCCACTTAATAAGAATATTTCTCGAACGTGGTTGTTTCTCAAACACAGTATGCGAAACTGATTAGTAGAGAAGTTGGATACTTGATCACACATGAGCTGTGGGTATGCGATACCGCAATAATTGGCCTTAAGTGCAAGTGGGAGATTGTTGGATATAGTGCCCTCAAGGCAATTATTTTAATTGCAGGTAGGCAATTATGGTAATTGAAGGAGGACCTATACGGGTAGAATGGTCTTGCTTGAGATGATAGTGTACTATCTGATTTGTCTTTATCATTCATGTGTATACGTTTTACTTGCTATTACGTGTCGCTAATACATAATGATAAAGTCCGTAGGATCCTTGCTTGACTACCAGTATTATGATGGTGATCATACTTATGGAAATTGGGTAGTCCATAAGCACATCCTTAAATATTCCTAGTCATGGGAGTATCGAGACCGGGCATTGATATTCCGGAATAGACTAGTGTATACGTTTCTAAGCCCCGACGAAGGGTGGTGGTCGGTCTCACAGCTATTGGTGTGTAGCACCTAAGATTGTATATAGGTGCTCGCTAGAGGTGAGTACACCTAACGGACTCGCCGAGAACTCCTAGATGGTATTATACCTATTTTCAGATAACAGTTCTTTAATGACATAAATACAGGGTGGTCTTTAGACCTGACATAGTCATTTTTCTCGTGTGAGTTCACACTGTACTTAGATTACCACCCTACCATGGCTTAAAGGAGTCATGCAAACAGGTTTTACTTGGGTACAGTCCTGAGCCACATGGAGGCAGTGAGTGATCAGAAGGGATTCATCTCTTCAGGTATAGGGAGTCAATGCCGCGCTATGGTCGGTTGGCCCTCGCCATAAGTCCCTGACCAGGGCGGATGAGATTTACTGACAGGAGAACAGTAGTTTCTCGGTTAATCATGAGCCTAACACCGGCATGACTTATCGGGTGATTAGGGATTTGAAGTTATCTACCCCCTAAATCCAGTATGTGACACTCTTATACTAAGAAACTGGACTATACAGAGATTGTCACTGACGAGCTCGGTAGGGTACGTACGGACTTGATTGTCGGCCTCCCTTTCGACATATACTTGGGTAGCCGTTACGTACAGCTAGTGTCGCTGACGTGCTTATGGTTATGGATTTATCCAGTAACTCACTGCCGGCGTATTGTCGAGTCTTTAGGGTCCCACAAGAGGATTTTCCCGGTTTCGAATGTAAAGGTCGTATGTTGATTTCTGATTAAATACGTGTACTGGCTACACAGATTTTAATCGGACGTTTGGTAATACTAGTCAGCTTATGTTTTAAGCCGAATTATTAAATCAAGTATTGATTTAATAATATACATATATATATATATTGATATATATATATATATATTAGTATTATGTTCACTATTCATTTTCTCTCTCTAGTCTATTCGTATTTTTATACGGATACACATATATGTATTCGATACATATACTGAGGATGTATTTTGTATTTATACAAAATACTTCTAGAAGGAGGACGCCTCTTTATTGATTTTTCTTTTTGGAAAAAAAAAAAGAAATGAGATGGAGAGTTAGGTGTAAAGAGTGCATGGTAGAGAGAGATGGAGAGAGGAATGGGCTTGCTTTATTTTATTGGAAAATGATTTGTTCAAAGAAATGGATATGATTCATTCTCTCACTTGATGGTTTCATTCATTTGGATATGCCACAAGCGCTCTCTCTCTCTCTTCTCCTTCTCATCCTCCTTCTCTCTTGAGTGTTCTTCTATCTTGAGTTGAGAAATAAGAAGGAAAATGATAGTGATAAATTCCTACATCTCTCACACTCTATTCCTAGCGAGTCTAGAGTGTCAGTTGCTTCCTCAAAGTTCACTTTGAAGCGAAGCTGGAGCTTGGATCGGTTTCTCTCTGGTGGATCATCTTCAGCAAGGGCGATCGTCTCTTAAACGCATTCTCGACGGCCTAGAAGCCTAGACAGGGTCTTCCATGATTGGGTGGACACACTATAAAGGTTGTATGTTCGCAACATAGTAGATAAATCTCTTGGTTTGCTTGCTAGTTTAGTGTTTGGATCAATTTCTTGGTTGCGGTTTCTAGTGCTCGCATGAAATTTTTCGTTTAGCATTCCGCCTTTTTTCGCCTCCTCTACACGAGCGCTAGAAACCTAGCAGTTTTATATTGTCTTGATTAAATATGATTATGATACTCTTATTATATTAAATCTATTTTTATACCTATTTAATAGTCATATAATTCGAACTCACGTAAATTCTAATGTAAATATATTAATATACCAATATATATATTCTTACTATAAACTGTAACATTATATATTGTTTATATACTTAATTTAGTTTGTACTAACCATACTTGATATGCTATTTAATCTTATCTACTAAATCTTGTTATATTTCTGGTAACTGCATATAAAAACTTACACGTTATCATCTATATGACTTTGTTATCATATATTTACTTTACGTTTAGTTTAAATATATTCTATTGTGATAAATATACTGCTGGATAATATTGATTTACATAATTTGCTATTCAATTTATATATTATTATGATATGTTTAATAAAACATATATGGTTAAAAGATATGGTAAAAATCTTTGCAAATCTTTTTAAATATTTTAAACAAATTTTGATTTGGCGGTGTTTTGTGAGAAACATTTAGAGGGGTGTTTATATGAAATTGTGCATCTATACTATTTAAACTTTAGCCAAAAACTCATCTTCATCACCGAACTCATCATCCTTTCTCTTTTCTCTCATGAATTGTGACCCCATCTCCTCCTCTTTTCTTCTCCTAACAGCAACCCAAAACCCTAAATCCCTCAAAACAAAACTTTAGTCGATTTCCACCATAGTCGAAACCCTAAACCAAATCCGAGATCTATAAAACTCCTATTTCTTCCTCCTCTGTCCAACTCAGAAACCTGAGATCCCAATTCGACTATTTGACCGCCAATCAGTCACCTCCGTGAGCAATCGTCTGCCAATCCGCTATCGAATTTGGTCTTCATCCCTTAAATTTTCTTCTGGAGGTTACTCTCTCTTTTCTCTCTCTGTTTGGCTTCATAAACATAACCGAACACCATCCAGAGCCAAGATCTTGACGTCGGTTCCAAAGTTCGTCATTTCTTCGTCATTTACAGTGTCAAGATCGGTCATCTTCGAGGAAATTATTATATACTTTCTTAATATGCTAGTTACGATAAGATTAAATCTTGTTGTAACCTTATTATTACTGTTTGATAAATTATTCATGATAAATTACAAACATAGTCACAGTTATAGATGAATAATTATTGTGTTAGGACAATTAATATATAATATAGTAATTTTAAGTTATGTTACACAGTAGTAATTTTATGATGTAAAGTAATATCATATTTTCATTAGAATTAGTTAGGTTGACAATGATTATGGAGTATTAGTAATCAGAAGTGCAAGGTATTTTAGTAGCAGTTGTAAGTTAATAGTAAATTAAATACATATGAATAGTTACAGACATTGTGAACTTTTAACAATGGTTTTAAAACAACATATTATTTATATCATTGATGTCTGGTTACTATTAATAGTTCTAATATATTGCAATATGTTTGATACTAGACTAAAACTTTGTATAAAACCTTTCTAACGCTACACACACACACTACTTGACGAAACATATACACTACTCATTGTATTAGCTATTTAATACTTGAACAAAATAACATTGGACAGTGTGAACAGAAACACATAAAATACTACTGTGACTTGTTACTGGAATTCTCATTGCAAATGTTTAATTAAATGGTATCAATATTAGATTAATGGTATTAGTTATTGATATTCAATTATAAAGGTTTGTTTTGTTAGTGATATTGATACTAATACTGATTGATTGTTTATTGTTATTCATTGATTAGGATAATGCTAGTACATTGACCGTTTATTTGTACCGATGTTTGAATATGTTCATTATTTATCATGTCAAAACATATTTACAATGTATTTATCATCCAATACCAACCAGTTCATGATATTGCTTATTACTACTTGACTTGGCGTGATTGGATTTGATTTGACATGACATGATTATTTGCTTGTTTTAGAGTTGGATTAGATAAGAATTAGATTGCCACATGATATGGAGAAAGGGGGATTAAAAAATATAACCCAAATCGTAACTCAAGAGGAATCAGCATTTAGAGACCGATCAGTTGAAAATAGACCTTTGTATCTTGGAATGATGAGCTGATATCGTTCATCCAATCGTTGCAAAAATAGACATTCATGTCTTAGAATGATGCGCTAACATCATTCGATAGTACATTGATAGGGGCATTCGTGCCTTGGAATAATGACACTATCATTATTCGTCCAGATACTTGACATTGTAAGATTTAGTGCCTAGCGGCATGTCCCAGGTTTAGATTGAAGGTTTTGACCATGGTCCTGGGCACACACGAGATACTATTGAGTTACGAGGAAGATTTCGTCTATTGATTTCAAATACCGGTAAGATAGACAACTTAGTGACATTGACATCTAGATTACACATGATATGATTGCTTTACCATGTCTTGCCCTTTATATCACATGTTGTTATTCACTATTATTATTGTAAGCTCACATGTTACCAGTTTCCGCTACAACTATATACCATGTCACATTTAATGTTCTCATCATTATTCTTTTATCTTCAACGCTCTGACGTCTGGGTTTTATATGGCCCAGATACTTCAAGAAGGTAGCTGAGATATGAGGCGTGTCTTCGTTTATTTAGTTAGTAAATGTTTATTTATTCCAGAACTGAATTGTCTTTAGTTTCTTTGTGAACCCATAAGAAACAAAGTCTTATGCATTGATTCTTATATATCATTGGATTTGTTGAGACTTGATACTTCAGTTTGCTTCCGCTATTGTTTATTTTACTATGGTATTGGATATGTATTAGTATTATTTATATTTTTTGCTGCTTGATTACTGCTGTAGGGTGTTTTTCGTCACCCCATTGAGATGGGAATACGCTCGCGCTTGTCAGACGCATTACAGATTCCCCCTGCCTAGGGTAGGCCGGGGTTTATTGATTGTGGGGATCCGAATCTCCGGCAACCGCGGACTAAGCTGCCGTTAATTACCCCTCGCATTTGGAGCGAAGGAACCTCCGATTAATGGGTTAAACTGGTCATGCAAACTCAATGTGCAGTATCGTGTTTTGAAGGGGTTTTGGAAATATCGGGGGCCCCGCAGAGTTTTTACGGGGGTCCCGCCACCCGGATAGCGGGCTGGGGGTCAAGGGGGCTAGCAGCCCCCTTGCGGGGTGCGGGGCAGCGCCCCGTTAGAAATTTTCTTCTAACGGAAGACAGTTTCATGGAGTCTGTGTATGTTTTCCTTCCGCCGTTTCTTTTTTTTTTAAAAAGTGGAGTTTAATTTCAAAAGGAATTTTATTATGGAGTTAAACTCCAAAGAATTTTAAATGGAGTTAAACTCCTAAAAGAATTTTATGCGGAGTCAAACTCCTAAAATAGAACTTTATTGTGGAGTTAAACTCCAAAGAATATATATATATATATATATTTTTAAAAGGGTTTAAACTCCAGAAGGGATTTTGTTGGGGAGTGCACGTAAAACGAGGGGGAAAAGAAAACAAAATGGCGTCTAAAGGACGCTCGCACAGCAGGTGGGCGCCTTAATGCCCGGGGTCACGTGCGCGCACGTGACCGATGGGCACTTTGGCGCCCCCAGGGTCACGTGGGCACACGTGACCGATGGGCGCCTTGGCGCCCCGGGGTCACGTGGGCACACGTGACCGATGGGCGCCTTGGCGCCCCGGGGTCACGTGGGCACACATGACCGCGGGAAAAACCCGCGGAAAGGGAGGCCTAGCCCCTAGGCTGGGGAGTTAAACTCCCAAGGGAAATTTTGGAGTTGAACTCCTAGCAGAAACAAATTTATGGAGTTAAACTCCAACAGAAAATAGATTATGGAGTTAAAC
This sequence comes from Agapanthus africanus, assembly GCA_030015575.1. Lineage (NCBI taxonomy): Eukaryota > Viridiplantae > Streptophyta > Magnoliopsida > Asparagales > Amaryllidaceae > Agapanthus > Agapanthus africanus. The sequence continues at coordinate 409,083,067 of CM057338.1, forward strand.
TCCAGCAACTTTAGAAAGGAGTTAAACTCCTGGGGAATTTATTGCTCTTCTTTTGAGCCTTGGGTCTGTCCAAAGTTAGATTTTTGGAGATGGGTCTCCTTCTTCTTGCTCTTGACCGGCGGGATCTTGGAGAAAAGGGGATGAGCCTTAAAAGCCTCCCCTTTTCGAGATCTGGTTGGAGATCCAAGCTCCCCTTCGTAGGTTTTGTGGTGGAAATCTATTTATTTTGAGAAAAGGAAGAGTTAAACTCTTGATTTAATTCAAAAAAGAAGGTTTTAGAACCTTGAGGAAGGAGGAAGAGATCTCAGATCTAGAAAAGTCTTGGAGAGAGAAAAAGGTTGTTGAGATATTTCACTATTTTTGCCTTTATAGGCCATACACTTTACACATAGCCCCTTGGGCTTCACAAAATGGCATTTTGCCCACCCCATGGCTCATGTGCCATTTCTTTTTACACATAAGCCATGGGCTTTACAAAAATTTGGCTTTATGCCTATTTTTCTTACATTTATCCATAAAATAAAATAAAAGAAATACAACAAAATTGTTTATTACAGAATTTTTATCTTGGCGTGGGGGGAGGCCGCCCGCTTCATGTTCGGGCTCGACCCGGGCATGAGCCTACTGGATCTGGGCTTGGGCCCACTTGGCTTGGGGTTGACTTTGATTTTGACTTGGTCAACCGGGGAATAATGCCAGGAGCAACTCATCATTTGCCTTGGGAGGATTTGGGATTTGGGTTTTTGGTCGGCATCAGCACCGCTAACACTGAAGCGAAATGCCAGGAGCGACTCATCATTTGCCGTTGCCCGTCGGGGAAGGATGGCTTAGGAGACAGGTTTGGGTTCCTGTCACCTAAGGCTTTTCAATTTTATGGGCCGTGAGGGTCCCATAAAAGCATTTTCTCCATACGAGTAGTAAGGATCCCGCAGGTGTATTTTCTCCTTAAGAATCGTGAGGATTCCTAAGTGTTTTGCTCATTTGTGAGTCGTAAGGATCTCACGCAGGGTTTTCTCCTCACAAGGTCGAGGGGACTTTGCGAGTGTATTTCATCTCTTTTCACGAGTTTGCGCCCTTTCGGGTTTTCACAGACCCGCCGGTAGTCCTGCTGTTTTTACTCACGGAGCCCTTTCGGGTTTTCATCCGTGCCCGTTTTGCTTGTGGACATACCTTTTTTTTTTTTTGCCGCTGGTGGGACTTTAAAAGTAGTCTCACCGGCAGGCTTTGGGGAGAGATAGGGGTCGTTTACACCCGTGGATTGTATACGGTTTTGCAGGATGTATGATCCAGACCGTAGGGCTGATGTGCTCAATTCGTCTGCGACTTGGAGCATTCACGTGTAGTATTTCTTGAGATATCGGCCATTGATGGGTGGCATGGGCCTTTCTCCCTTGGCACTTATTAGTTGGTAGGATCCTCCGTCGAACACTTTCTCGATGACATATGGTCCTTCCCAGTTTGGCTCGAATTTTCCCTTGGCATGTCGATTGGGGATAATTGGTCTTTTGAGGACCAACACCAATTCACCTTTCTTGAAAGCGCGGAGACGGGTTATCTTGTCATAGGCCCGTGACATTTGGGCTCGGTATAGCTCCAGATTTTGCTGTACCGCGAGCCTCTTTTCTTCGAGGGCATCGAGCTCTTCAAGTCGAAGGAGCACGTTTTCCTCCTCCGTCAACTCATGCTGAACGGCCATTCTTAAGCTTGGAACTTCGACTTCGAGGGGGAGGACCGCCTCCACTCCGAAGAGCAATGAGTATGGAGTGGACTGTGTTGGAGTACGGTGCGTGGTACGATATGCCCACAACGCCTCGTGAAGTTTGAGATTCCAGTCTCTCTTGTTGGCTGAAGCATTTTTCCTCAGGAGCTTGCATAGAGTCTTATTGAAGGCTTCGGCTAGCCCATTGGCTCTTGGATTATAGATGGAGGAATATCTCCAGTCTATCTTGTGCTGAGTAGCGAACCTTGAGACATTGAAGCTCTTGAAAGAAGGCCCATTGTCAGAAATGATTCTTCTTGGTGTACCGAAGCGGTATAGAATATTATGTTGGAAGAATGTCAGAATATCTCTTGTCTTGACTTCTTTTAGCGGGACAGCTTCAGCCCATCTGGAGAAGTAATCTGTCGCGGCCAGTATGAACCGGTGACCTTTAGATGACGGAGGATCAATTGGGCCAACAATGTCGGTGCCCCAAACTTCGAAGGGCCACGACGCCACCGTAGGATGCAACGGATTGGGATGCTTGTGAATGAAATCACCATGGATTTGGCAGATCTGACATTTCTTTGCATGTTCTCCACAATCCCGTATCATGGTGGGCCAGTAATACCCAAGCCGTTTGATTTGAAGTCGCATCTTGGGGCCAGATTGGTGAGCACCGCAAACGCCCGAGTGAACATCTTTCATGACCTTTTGGGCTTCGGCCGATGACAGGCACCTGAGCCAGAGTTGGTCATATGACCTGCGGTATAACGTGTCATTTACAAACACGTATCGGAGAGCTCTTTTCTTCAGCTGAATCCTCGTAGATTTTTCTTCGGGCAGCTTGTCGTATCGGAGGTACTCTATGAAGGGTTCTCTCCAATCGGGCTCGTCTTGGATGATCGAAGCTTCTTCGGCAGGACTGCTCTCCTGTTCCGCGCTTTCCTCTTCTCGTAGAGAGACTGGGGGTAGAATTTGTCGGCTCCTGACTGTGATCAGAATTTCATCCAAGTCAGGCTCAGCCAGCTCCTTGGCTAGGCGAACGAGTATGTCGGCTTTTCCGTTCAATGCTCTAGGGACTCTTGTTAGTTCAATGTGGGTGAACCGTTTCATGAGTCCCACCACCCGGCTTCTGTACCGAGCTAACTCGGGTTTGTATATCTTATAGGTGCCGCTTACTTGGTTGACGACAAGCTGGGAGTCACCGTAAACCCGTAGCCGAAGGATTTCCATTTCTATGGCGAGCTCCAAACCAGCTATCAGAGCTTCATACTCAGCTTCATTGTTTGTCCGAGGCTCGGTGAGAGCGAAAGAACACCGTAAGGTTCCTATTGATGGTGTGATAAACACCAATCCTATCCCTGCTTTTATCTCCGGGACGTTTGATCTGCCGGAGCTCCTTATTGATGAGGCCCCATCGAAGTAGAGCTCCCAATATGGCTCGTCTTCCTCGAGGTGCAGCGCTTGTTCATCGGGTAGCTCATAATTTAGCGGCGATCCTTCTGGTATGGGATGAGCAGCGAGAAAGTCTGCAAGAGCTTGCCCTTTTACTGCTTTCTGAGGAGTATAAACTATGTCAAACTCAAGTAGCATGACAGCCCATCTTGCCATTCTGCCGGCTAGGCTTGCTTTGGTCATCAAGTGTTTGAGCGGGTCGACCTTGGAGATCAGCATAACCCGATGAGCGAGCAAATAGTGCCTCAGTTTCTTCACAGCAAATATTAGAGCCAGGCATTGTTTTTCGATTGGGGAGTAGTTGTGTTCCGCCCCGACTAGAGTTCGACTGAGGTAGTAGAGGGCATTTTCCTTTCCCTCCTCGTTATTCTGGGCAAGGAGCGCACCGAGTGACTCATCCAGCGCGGCAGTGTAGAGAATCAGCGGTTTATTTGAAATGGGAGCGGCCAGCACTGGAGGGTGCAACAAGTATTGTTTGATGCTTTCGAACGCCGCATGACATTCGGCATCCCAGATAAAAGGAGCTCCTTTCTTCACGAGCTTTGAGAAGGGCCTACATCTCCCCGAAAAATTTGAGATAAACCTCCGTATATAAGCAAGCTTGCCTTGGAAAGATCTCAGCTGCGTCAGACTCTTTGGAGGGGGCATCTCCATAATGGCCTTTATCTTTGATGGGTCAATTTCGATCCCTCGATGCCGGACTATAAAGCCCAGGAATTTTCCCGATGACACGCCAAAAGCGCATTTCAGAGGATTCATCTTCAGGTCGTATTCCCTCAGTCTGGTGAGGACGGTCCTAAGGTCTTGGATGTGGTCGGCCTTGGCTTCAGTTTTGACGACCAGATCATCAACATAGCATTCGACGACTTTATGGATTAGGTCATCAAAGATATTAGTCATTGCCCTTTGATATGTAGCGCCCGCGTTCTTCAGCCCGAACGGCATCACTTTGTAGCAGTATATTCCGATCGGGGTTCGAAATGCTGTGTGCTTCTCATCCTCAGGCGACATCTTGATCTGATTGTATCCAGACGAGCCATCCATAAAGGTGAACAGCTCGTAATTTGAGGTGTCATCAACCATCATTTCCATGACCGGTAGCGGGAAGTCGTCTTTAGGACATGCCTTGTTGAGGTCCCTGAAATCGACACAAACTCGGATCTGCCCATTTTTCTTCTTCACGGGGACTATGCATGCGATCCAATCCGCATATTTCTCTTCCCTGATGAAGCCGGCATCGATGAGCTTCTTAGTTTCCTCGATGACCTTTTCTTCTAGTTCCCTTCTCATTCTTCGAGGAGCTTGTTTGACTGGCTTAGCATCAGAAGATATAGCCAACTTATGTACGGCCACTTCAGGGGAAAGGCCAGGCATTTCTTTTTATGTCCACGCGAAGCAGTCAACGAACTCATGCAGCAGGGCAATTATCTGCGCTTTCATTTCCTCTGACAAGAGCGAGCTGATGTAGGTCGGCCTTGGATTATCGGGCGTTCCTAAGTCAATCTCGGTTAGCTCGTCAAAGGTTGCTTGTCCGCCATCTTCGAGCTCTTGAGGAGCTTCTTCTGGCTCGGCTATCTCGTCATCATCATTTGATCTTTCGCTGGCCTTACCAACATGGATCATGTAGCACGCTTTGGAATCAGGTTGAATGTAGCCTATGCCCCGTCTATCTGGAATTCGTCCATCGATGAGTGCTCGGACCTGGGGCGGATACCATAGCCCTTCGTAAAACTTTGCTTCGGACTCCGTTTGGTACAACCGGCATCCGCACTTCTTAAAGTATTCCCGCATCTCGGGCGCATAGTATCTGGGATTGAGGACGGCTCTTATGCCTCTCTCATAGGGAAGGCACGTGACAGAAAGATCGTCCGGGTGCACAACGGGGTTTGACCTGTAAAACAGGATGCCCTTCTGTCCATTTTTCCTCCCGGGCACGTAGAAAGTTTTCAGCTGGTCCACGATAGAGACTGACAATGCATCGAGCTCTTTGCACATCCGTTCCGGCACCCTTGTGATGGCCAGGGACCCATCTGCGACTTCGAAGGTCTCTCGTAGTTTCGCTTGCTGCATGAGGGTCCAATCTGCACAGCTGTTGCACGGCAGGTCCTCTTCTTCTGACTCTTCAGTGTCACTGCCGAGATGTGGGCGGACTTTGCTGCTAGATGGGCCTTCAGTAACAGATTCGTCCGTATCGCTGCCGAAACGAGGGCGAGTCTTACAGAAGGACGGGCTTCCAGCGTCGGACTCATCAGTGTCGCTGCCGAAATGCGGGCGCGCTTGGGCGTTTCTGCTTTTGAAAGTGACAGCCGACGCAGATTCGCTTTTGAGTCTTGGGGCCGGCCTATCCTCAGTCAGTTGTGGCTTAGCATTTTGGTGGTTCATAAAGTACCGAGACTCTTCATAGCGGACTTCATGCACACCGAACGGCTGGATGTCTCCGTCAATGCGTCTTTCTTCGCCATTTTTAGTATACTTCATGCATTGATGGAGAGTTGACGGAATGATGCCGTAATCGTGGAGCCACGGCCGCCCCAAGAGAATCTTATAAGACGTGTCGGCGTCAATCACGTATATCTTAGCTTCAGTTTGCAGATCCCCGAATTTGATTGGCAAAGCTATAGACCCCAGAACTTGCTGGCAATTTTGGTTGAAGCCTTGAATGACAATCCTTTCCCTTGACAGGTGTCGGACGTCCATTGACAGACTCTTCAGAGTTCGCAAGTTCATGATGTTCACTGAGGACCCCGGATCAATCAATATGCGATTAATTCTATCTCCGTCGCTGTACCCGGTCATGTAAAGCGGCCGATTATGCTCGGCCGTTCCCAATAGCAGGTCTTCGTCCTTAAATGTGACTGCGGCGGCATGCAAAGCATGCTGGGCTTCTTTCATATTAATTTCCGCAAAGTGAGCCTGATACCGCTCGGGGTTTTGTAGAGCGTGAATGAGAACATCTCTAAGCTCCTTAGATAGGACCAAGGCGTCGTAGATGCTCAGGAGAGACGGAAGCTTCCGGAGATGTGCCAAGACATTATAGTCCACCGAGGAAGGACTTATGTTTTCATCAGCCGGTTCTCTGCCATCTTCTTCATTAGCGACTTGTTTTTCCTTCCCTCTTGGGGCGTTGCTCTGATTTGGCGGTAGAGCCCTGCCGCTTCTGAGCTGGATTTGATTGGCCGTTGTGGCGAGCTCTTTGTCCTCTTCAGGAAAACAGAGCTCATCCTCAGAGTCGCTACCAAGATGGATGGCGTAGCAGGTCACTACTGGGATCTCTTCATTGGAGTCTTCTTCTAACTCCTCCAGAATTTCAGCCGCTTGTACAGGGAGGAACTCTTTTAATTGAACTAAAGTTCTTTCCTTCTGTTCATATTCTTCGAGGGAATCGATATATTTTTGAATGGCCGATCTCCCTGCAGACTCCTTTTCGCGCCGAGCCGCACTTTTCTTCTTCTTGAGCTTCTTGGATATTGAGCGTGATGGAACCGCATCGGCAGCTGGACTGGTAGGCCTCTTCTGCCCTTCCCATTCTGTCCTGGGCTCTTTCCGAAGTAGCTTTATCATCTTCTTTGTCTTATTAGATATGTGTGTACTCCACGGAGGCCGCGATGAGTCAGTTTCGTTTGTCAGGGCAGCAGGTTCAGCTGTCTGCCCCCAGAAGGCTTCAACTTTTGTCTGTATAAAGTTGGCGGTTGCAACTTGATTGTTCACCAACACGCTTTTGGACAGCTCGATCTCTCCAGCCTTGTACTGCTTCTCGACCCAGTCCTTGAAGATATAGCAATCCTCGATCGCATGGCTCACTACTCGGTGGTACGGGCAATACAGAGGATTGTCAGTCATTTTTGCTTCTTGGGGTCTTTTCGACTCCGGCAATTGTAGGCCGTTGTTCAAGGCATCTTTAAATATCTTGCGGACCTTGTCCCTTCTGAAAGAGTAAACCTTGTTCTTTTTCTCCTCTAGGGAAGGCCCATCTCCTCCCAGCAATGGCTTTCGAGACCGGTTAGTTTTGGATTCGGCCGCCCTTCGCTTTTCTTCATTGTCGGACGCATTGAAGACATTGGTACTGCTGGAACTCCCGCTTCTACGGTTGTCGTCCCGCTTGCTTTTCCAAGTTTTGTCTCTCTGAGAATCCGGCGGGGACTCCTGCTTCGAGCGTTCCAGCATTTGGACTTTCTTGGTTAGCTCCTGAAATGTCTTGAGGCCTGCCGTACACAAGAATGGGACCATCCAATTGCTGAGGTTCCCAATGAGAAGGCTGACGGACTGGTCCTGCTCCAGCGGCGGTTCGCACTTGACTGTGAGATTACGCCATCGAGCGATAAAGTCGGTGTTGCTTTCATTCTTCCCCGGCTTGGTCCTCACAAGGTCGGCAATGGAGATTTTATCACTGACACTCATGAACCTTTGCCGAAACAGGGACTCCATGTGGGCAAAGGTAATGACGGACCCGTCCGGTATACTCGCATACCAGTCGAAGGCGACGCCGGTCAGGCTGTTGACAAACTGACGAAGAAGGAGCGCGTCATTGCCCCCTGTATTTCCGCACGACGCTTTGAAGTGGGCGACGTGCTGATTTGCATTCCCCGTTCCATCAAATCTTCCGAACTTAGGAATGACGTAGCCGCTTGGGAACTCAATCAGATCGTACTGCGCGGGATATGGCCGCCCACTACTGTCGATTTCTTTCTGAGCTTCAGCTTCGGCCACCAATGTTTTAACTTTGCTGGTGACCAAATCCATTATCCGATCCTGTGTTAGCGGGATAGTGCTATCTGGGGCCAAGGCGTCCCCAGAAGCGGAGTGTGGCCGGCTTTCATGCGGCTCGACCAATCTTGGTCCTAAAGGAACAGGCATTGGCTGCCTCGGATTGTCATCACCCGGCTAATTAGTAGCAGCTTGTGCTTGATTGGGAGGCGCTCGAGCAATTTGAGCCGTAAGCTGCATCACCACGTTCGTTAAGTCGTCAATCTTCGAATAGAGCTTGGCCATCTCTTTATCTTTGCTCCTGAACTGTTTTCGAAGCTCTTGAAGCAGCTCTTGCTCCGCAGTCCTGGGGCGGAAAGTAGGCTCTTCCTCGCTGTCCGAGCTTGACTCTGCATGGACCGAGGGGTCTCTCTGCCTATCATCCTCATCGAGAGGGTTTTCTTCATCCAGCGGGGGTGGCTGTTCTTGGGCGGCGGCAACCACATTCAGGCTAGATTGGGCTTGGGATGTGGTGGCCCCATCCTTGCTTTTGCTGCGAAGGTTGTCGCTGGGGCGCCCGCCCGCCATATAGACCGTATGGATGATATATCCGGCCGTCTTTCGATCATTGGCGGCTGATTTCACGGATCGCTGTCTTGACCTCCTTGCTTCGGTAGCTGGTAGTCGATTGAAGGCGGCTGGCCTAACCAGCTTCTTGAATGGTGCTGGCGCTTCTTTTCTGGATTTGCCCCGTTGCTTTCGTGCGGCACAGAGAGCCTGATAGACTCTTGAAGAGACAGGGTCATACTTTTTCTGTTGGGGCCGGGACACGTCTCTTTGTGGCACTGTTCGGACCGCCATCTTCTTGATTCTGGCGGTCATGGCGTTTTTATGAACCCACTTCAGAGGCTCGAAGGAATTGCTGATTCTTACGTCCGACTCAGCCGTCGTCGCAGGGCAACCCTGCACTTGGAACTTCACACGATTCCATTTGGCCGAAGCCTTGGCCCTCTTGTTGGCTCGATACCTGAGACGCTTCTGCCTTAACTTTTCTGTTCTAAGCACCTGGCAGACTTCGGCTCTTTGGGAAGACGCCGCAGACCGGGTGATGGAAGGCCTTGGAGATACGCTCGATTGTGCATTTGTTGGAGTCATCGCCTAAGCTCGTCCGCAACATTTGTTGTTGCCCTCTGTACCGAAGTTCTTGCCCCCCGCTGGAGCACCAGAGAATCGTTCAGATACAGTCTTGAGTTTCGGTTGTGGTGCCTTGGCGATCACGACATTCGGCCTCTTGCCCCTTGGGACCGGCTTGGCCACCTGTTCCGCGGGGATTTCCGCCAGATGAGCGCTTCCGGCAGAGTAGATGATGACGGAGCCAAACTGGCGGGGCGGTTCCTCCCACTGTCAACTAAGGCTTGCGGGGAGGACTACACGAGCGTTGATCTTGACCACGTACGGAATCGGGGTCACGTTGGAAGCTGAATTCGTCTGGAGAGACATTGTCATTGAAGGTTGATTGCTACACAGAAAAAAAAAAGCTCATTTCAGTATCGACAATCGATATGTATATTGATTGAGTTCGCATGAACGTTTAACCCGAAATATGGGAGGAGAGATACGTCCCACCGGGCGTGCCAGAATCTGTAAGGTGTTTTTCGTCACCCCATTGAGATGGGAATACGCGCGCGCTTGTCAGGCGCATTACAGATTCCCCCTGCCTAGGGTAGGCCGGGGTTTATTGATTGTAGGGATCCGAATCTCCGGCAACCGCGAACTAAGCTGCCGTTAATTACCCCTCGCATTTGGAGCGAAGGAACCTCCGATTAACGGGTTAAACTGGTCATGCGAACTCAATGTGCAGTATCGTGTTTTGAAGGGGTTTTGGAAATATCGAGGGCCCCGCAGAGTTTTTACGGGGGTCCCGCCACCCGGATAGCGGGCTGGGGGTCAAGGGGGCTAGCAGCCCCCTTGCGGGGTGCGGAGCAGCGCCCCGTTAGAAATTTTCTTCTAACGGAAGACAGTGTCGTGGAGTCTGTGTATGTTTTCCTTCCCCCCTTTCTTTTTTTTTTAAAAGTGGAGTTTAATTTCAAAAGGAATTTTATTGTGGAGTTAAACTCCAAAGAATTTTAAATGGAGTTAAACTCCTAAAAGAATTTTATGCGGAGTCAAACTCCTAAAATAGAACTTTATTGTGGAGTTAAACTCCAAAAAATATATATATATATATATATATTTTTTAAATGGTTTAAACTCCAGAAGGGATTTTGTTGGGGAGTGCACGTAAAACGAGGGGGAAAAGAAAACAAAATGGCGTCTAAAGGACGCTCGCACAGCAGGTGGGCGCCTTAATGCCCGGGGTCACGTGCGCGCACGTGACCGATGGGTACTTTGGCGCCCCCAGGGTCACGTGGGCACACGTGACCGATGGGCGCCTTGGCGCCCCGGGGTCACGTGCGCACACGTGACCGATGGGCGCCTTGGCGCCCCGGGGTCACGTGGGCACACGTGACCGATGGACGCCTTGGCGCCCCGGGGTCACGTGGGCACACGTGACCGATGGGCGCCTTGGCGCCCCGGGGTCACGTGGGCACACGTGACCGCGGGAAAAACCCGCGGAAAGGGAGGCCTAGCCCCTAGGCTGGGGAGTTAAACTCCCAAGGGAAATTTTGGAGTTGAACTCCTAGCAGAAACAAATTTATGGAGTTAAACTCCAACAGAAAATAGATTATGGAGTTAAACTCCAGCAACTTTAGAAAGGAGTTAAACTCCTGGGGAATTTATTGCTCTTCTTTTGAGCCTTGGGTCTGTCCAAAGTTAGATTTTTGGAGATGGGTCTCCTTCTTCTTGCTCTTGACCGGCGGGATCTTAGAGAAAAGGGGATGAGCCTTAAAAGCCTCCCCTTTTCGAGATCTGGTTGGAGATCCAAGCTCCCCTTCGTAGGTTTTGTGGTGGAAATCTATTTATTTTGAGAAAAGGAAGAGTTAAACTCTTGATTTAATTCAAAAAAGAAGGTTTTAGAACCTTGAGGAAGGAGGAAGAGATCTCAGATCTAGAAAATTCTTGGAGAGAGAAAAAGGTTGTTGAGATATTTCACTATCTTTGCCTTTATAGGCCATACACTTTACACATAGCCCCTTGGGCTTCACAAAATGGCATTTTGCCCACCCCATGGCTCATGTGCCATTTCTTTTTGCACATAAGCCATGGGCTTTACAAAAATTTGGCTTTATGCCTATTTTTCTTACATTTATCCATAAAATAAAATAAAAGAAATACAACAAAATTGTTTATTACAGAATTTTTATCTTGGCGTGGGGGGAGGCCGCCCGCTTCATGTTCGGGCTCGACCCGGGCATGAGCCTACTGGATCTGGGCTTGGGCCCACTTGGCTTGGGGTTGACTTTGATTTTGACTTGGTCAACCGGGGTGTAAATTTTTACCCCAACAACTGCATGACGGTCTTAATATGACTATAGAAAGATGATTCCTTACCGTAGCTAACATGGCTGGCCGAGTTACGTCACCGTATTGATGTATTTTGGAAAGCGAGGCATGACAGGATGTATCATAAAGAAAAGTAGGTAAGGAAGACAAGTGTGCGTGATACATAATGTCATATGAGTGTAGTGGTAAACCATATTAGATATCTAACAAGTGTTATGATCGTATTAGCTTGTTAAAAAAGGGTATCAGGCTCCCGCGATTATTACGTTGGGGCCATGGAACAACAGCATCGCGAGTGAATAGTACTCATTTCACTCACCGGAACATGGTCAATAAATAGGGGAATTCGAGACCCATAATACAACCTTGCTTAATCAAACTACCCAGCCCCGGTCTTATTCATTGATATAGGGGTACAGGTTAATATTAGCGCGTAGTTCATCCAGGTATGGAATTTCAACAGTTATATGGTCATCCGTATATCGGAATCTTTAATAGTTAAGGTCACACGTTTATCGGGATCTTCATAAATAAGGTCACCCGTATATCGGGATCTTCAATAGTATTCTATACCTAGGTTCGTGCGTCTAATCCTAACCATACCAGATGTCATGTTATATAGGATATCATGTGTTGGGTTATGTATAGGTCAATACTATACAATTTGGTTTTCATAAAGGTACGAACGCACTCAGCTTATATAGGGAGATAGGCAAGTGGTAGCAATCATCGTCTCCGGCTCCTCGAGACTCAAGAGAGAAGATGCCGCTTAAATCCATCTATTACCTAATTACTTGAAAAATACTAATCTCAGGGATCCTAGAATATTTATGTGAAAAAATATAGCATTTGGAAACTTCATGGTATTTATGTAAAAATACACTATTTAAAGTTTCGAGGGTGTTTTACGTAAGAAAATTCTATTTTAAAATCTCGAGAGTGTTTTACATAAAAATACTCTATTTTAAAATCTCGAAGGTGTTTACGTAAGAAAATTCTATTTTAAAACCTCGAGAGTGTTTTACGTAAAAATACTCTATTTTAAAATCTCGAGAGTGTTTTATGTAAAAACACACTATTTAAAATGTCGATGGTGTTTTAATAAAATCCTAAATTTTGGAAGTTGAGGGTATTTCAGTGAAAATCCGTACTTTTAAAAGTTGAGGGTATTTTAGTGAAAAATTAACTATGGTAAAATGGCAATAGTGTTTGTTTGAAAATCTAAATTTGGAATAATTGATGATATTTTATTTAAAATATAACTTTGGAAGAGTTTGTGGGGGTTTTATAGAACAGTATAACTTTTGAAAGATAAAGGGTTTTAATGCAAAACTAGCTTGTAGAAAACTCGATAGTATTTTAGTGCAAATCTAATCTTTAGAAATTGTTAACAGAATTTTAGTAGCTTAGGATCCGGAAGTGGGTATAGGGTAGGTCGTTACCACGTGCGTTATTGTTCACACCAGAATATTGTATTTAATATTGTCCATTCTTCTGCTCGTTTATTTAGAAGTAGGTGCTTTTGATTCGTATTTGCTATATAATTACAGATTACAGGTTTCTAGTCCAAAATAACATAAATCACGAAAAATCTCCATAGTTATACCAAAATTCAAAACAACTGCAAAAAACAAATAAAATCCGGGTTCCGGTCATCTACACCCGTTCAGTGCTGCTTACCAGTTCAAGAAATAAGACAAATAACAGTGGTCGTTCGTGTCTCGATCAAGCACAGAGCACGAGAGGGGCAGCACAAAGATCAAGACGTGCGTGAAGCTCGAGAGAGTTCAAAGTCAAAAAGATTAAAAGTGTAGACATTTTGGACTGATGAAAATCTGAAGATATTTTGGAACCATTTTGCAATTTTGGATCTGTCAAAAAAAAGGCAAAAGCAACACGAGGAAGCCCAAGAAAAACGACATGCCAAAGCCTCTAAGTGACCGCAGAACTGCAGCCAATAGCCCTTTTGGGCGGCGGTTCCACGGCCGTATCTTGTCTTCTCCCGACCATTTTTCATGGGTAGTTTGGTAATTATGTATAGACTCAGAATATGGCCCTAAGATTTCAGTTCTCTGCCTATAAATACTCCAGTTTTGGCCCAAATTAGGAATGCTTTTCTTTTCTAGAATTTAGTATAGTTTAGTGTGTAGCTTCTTTTTCTTCTTCATCTATTCTGCATGAAAATTGTAGTGAAAGCTTTTTGAGTGGAAGATTAATGATGAGGGAGTTTTAATTATCTTGTATTGTAATATTAATTCCTAATATAACTTTTATTTGTTGTTATGGAGTTGTTGTTATTTATTGTTTTATTTTCCTTCTCTTCTAAACCATATATTCAAGCCATGATACTCAATGGAGTCCCTTCCTTAGGTGAGGGCCCAAGTAGTTAGCTTACTACCATTTGTTAAAGCTGTATTTTCCTTTCTTTCTTTTCTTCCTTCTTATTTTATTTTCCTTTTAAATGTGTGAATAATTTCCACACTTATTAGGGCTAAGAAAGGTTAGTATGAAGGACAAAAAAATCCCTTGTGATTCTATTCGCCAAACATCTTAAAATGAACCTAGACCAAACAAACACAAGCCTCTCACTCAGGCGTGCTATAAGTGACATATAGTCGCGACCTAAGTCGAGAAGTCCTTTGGGTACACTACAACGTGACATGTAGTTGTGACTTAATTGGATATATGGTTGTGTGTGTTTGGCCTAGGGTTGGAAATAAGCGCATATAACGGACGGACCAAGAGGCACTAGGAATGGATTTAACTTTGGAAAGCTTGCTTAAACTCGCAAATCCCATTCCTATGTCCTCCTAATCACTGGTACTTCCGATTATCCCAATATCATTTCAAGAATAGCAAAAGAAAAGCACAAGACTTATCCTAACTCTACTAACCAAACATAACCCTAACAAGTTTGCTTGGACACAAAATACGAACACTTAGGATAGAATTGAACACACATATACACTTTCATTGACTCGTCTAAAACAAGAACGGAACAATACGAACCATCTCCCAGTGGACGACCCGTGCTCAACCGGCTAACTACAAAGTGACACCGTCTTGATTGCAGTAAGTAGAGAACAAAGTAGAACGTATATCATAACACATATAGCGTCCTTTCGCTGTCAATTAGTTACCAATGGCTAATGTTTAATTATAGAATTACTGTTCAGTATAAGCACTATCGATAGCATTCAAATTGTGGAGTTTTTTTTATATAACGGAAATGAGTTGTTCATGTCATTAGCACGATACAAATACAATATTTAAACTAGATTATAAGTCAAGAAGGCGACGGGATATCAGTAGTGAGCGACATATCCTACATTTATGTAACGACTCTGAATTTACTATACAGAATTTTCTAGTTTAATGTACAGAGACTCTTCATTTCACCATCTATCATCTTTTTAATATATTTTAATTCACTATTTTAATTCCAAAACCCTAATTCTACACTAGAAATACCATCCCCCACTTTGGCTCAATATCATTCTGAAAAATCTAGCCAAAACTCTCAAAATTTCTTAAGTACAAGTGGAGTAAAAGAGCAGTTAGCAAGCGATCAATTTTCAGCGAGGATCGAAGAAAATTCCGGCGATTCCGCGTGTAGGGTTCCTAGGCACTCTTGTGAAGGTTCATAAGGCATCAACCATGCCCGAATAAAAATTTAGACGTGCCGAACAACCTAAAGCCGGGATCTTTGCTAGATTATTAGGGTTAAGCATGCAAGTAAACATCTTTACAACTAAAAGTGAGGGATTACAACCTTTGTAGTCCGCTCCTTCACTTCATAAGCTCCGAGTAGAAGTCCCTTCGCCGCGATCCACGATCTTCCGGACTCAAGAGAGGCTCCACGACTCGAACGATCCATGCTAGCTTGTAGTGTTCCGTTTCTCCGATAATCTACGTCGAAGTTGCTATAACTCAAGCTCTCTCACTCTAATGAGGTGAACACCCTAATCTAATGGGCTAGATTAGATGAGGATGATGGAGTAGTATTTATGTTTTCCTTTTATATCATAATCTCACATGAAATCATCACAAAAGGAATTTCTAGCAAGCTTTCTCAAAGCTAAAGAGAGAAGAAGATGATGAATAATGAGATAATTCCTTTTGTCATGAATAATGAAATATATATATGAATTAATAATGTAACCATAGTTTAGTTATGACAAGGATAACCCTTGTAGAGAATAAACTAGAGCTAGGGTTTGGTTAGGTTAGAAATGAGTCATGGATAAATATCAACCATAATATCTTAACCAAGACAAAAGAGAATGCTTCTAGAAGGTGCAAGAAGAAGCTAACCCTAATCATACCCTAATCTTGTTTAATCATCACTAAACATGTTTCATTATTAATCATATCATGTCACAATAATATATATCACATATATATTATATATTTGCAACAAAAGAAAATAATACAATTAACATACATCGCATATATATCAATGTATTATTCAGTGAGAAAATGAAATAATAAAGCGAGCCAATATTAGATAATGTAATACAATATATTATTATACATTAAATCATCGAATCAACACTTGATCCGACAATCCGGCTATATCGAATATAACCGACTAATATATCATGTACCGATTCATCGAATCAACACTTGATCCGATGTCCCGGTTCATATCTAAATATCACGAGAATATAATACGGTATCTCATATCGCATTATCCTCGGTCCTGCGCATATCACATATGTGCCTCTACTCCGTTTTGCCTGAGTCAAGAAACCTCTGTGTAGGACTCTAAAGAATCGTCAATACGCCGGTAGCAGGTGATGATCATATCAAACACCCACAAGCTGCAAGTGGTCAGCTAAACGTAACAGCCACCCAGGTATTGAGCGATCAGAAGATCAACAAGCTAGCCTGTGCGTTCTCCTGTGAATCCAATCAGTAACACTCCCGTACAGTCCGGTCTGTTCGTCTGATATGTCGCATATCAAGTCTAGGGGTGGTATACGTCAGACCCCAGTAACCGATAAGTCGTGTCGATATGAGGCTCATAACGGGTCGAGAAACTACTAGTAACACTTACCAGTAAATCTCTATATCAGCCCTGGCCAGGGACTTCCAGTTATAGCCAATCGAACACAGCACAACATCAACTCCTTATACCGGGAGAGACGAATCCCCTCCTATCGTTCATTGCCTCCATGTGATTCTGGATTGTACCCAAAAGCCACCATTTTGCACGCCCTCTTGGACGTGGTAAGGTGGAAATCAAAGCACAATGGGAATCACACAAGACTCTATGACGATCTCGGGTCTTCAGACTACCCTGTACCAGTGTCACCGGAGAACTTCCATCTGACGTGTGGTATATCACCATCTGGGAGTTCTCGGTGAGTCCGTCCAGTGTACCCAGTCTCCACTGAGCACCCGTACACCATCCTTGATGTCAAACACCGATGGATATGGGATCATCCATCGCCCATCATATGGGTCAAGATGCGTATACGCTAGTCTACTCTGGTGTATCGATGCCCTGTCTCGATATACCCTCGACTAGGAACAGTTATAGGATGTACTCATCGACTACCGTGTCCCCACTAGTATGATCTCATCATAGTCCCGGTAGTCGAGTATAGATCCTAAGGGCTTTATCAACATGTGAGAGAAAAAAAGTAAACCAATACAAGTCAACATGTTAAGATAAAGTGAAACCAAATAGCATACTATCATGACGAGCAAGAAAGTCCTCTCTATATATATCCAAGCATCCATCATAATATACATCATATGTACAACAATGGCCTCTAGGGCATATACATAACTAACAATCTCCCACTTGCACTAAGGCCAGCTGCTATAGTATCTCATACCTAGCATCCCGAATAATCTCTCAAACTGTATCTGGGGAATAGCCTTCGTGAGT
This sequence comes from Agapanthus africanus, assembly GCA_030015575.1. NCBI lineage: Eukaryota > Viridiplantae > Streptophyta > Magnoliopsida > Asparagales > Amaryllidaceae > Agapanthus > Agapanthus africanus. The sequence continues at coordinate 409,100,250 of CM057338.1, forward strand.
GGATCCGCAGTATTGTCCTTCGTATCTACTCTCCTGACCTCGATCTCCCGGCGATCAACAATCTCCCTGATCAGGTGATACCGCCTCAGAATATGTCTGGACTTCTGATGGGACCTGGGTTCCTTGGCCAAAGCCACAGCTCCATTGTTATCGCAATACAGAGGTATTGGATGCTCAATGGATGGAACCACACCAAGTTCACTAATGAACTTCTTTATCCAGACAGCCTCTTTGGCAGCATCGTTGGCAGCGATGTATTCAGCCTCCATCGTCGAGTCTGCAACGGTATCCTGTTTGGAACTCTTCCAACATACCGCCCCTCCGTTGAGGGTAAAGACAAAACCCGAGTGCGACTTAGAGTCGTCCTTATCACTTTGGAAGCTGGAATCGGTAAAGGACTCCACCTGGAGTTCTCCGTTACCATACACCAAGAACAACTCCTTAGTCCTTCGTAAGTACTTGAGAATGTTCTTCACAGCTGTCCAGTGACTCTCTCCAGGATCTGCTTGATACTGACTCACTACACTTAGTGAGTATGCTATATCGGGTCTGGTACATAGCATCGCATACATGATAGAGCCTACTGCCGAAGCATAGGGTATCCCTTGCATGCGAGCTCTCTCCAAATCAGTCTTGGAAGACATCTCTTTGGAGAGAGTGAGTCTAGAGATCGTGGGTTGGTTCCCACGCTTGGATTCTTCCATACTAAACCTTTTTAGTATGGTGTCAATGTACCTGGATTGGGACAATCCCAGTATCCGTTTAGATCTATCTCTATAGATCATGATTCCCAATATGCAGGAGGCATCACCTAGATCTTTCATTGAGAATCTCTGTGATAAGAAGAGCTTGACTGATTGCAACATAGGAATATCATTTCCTATCAAGAGTATGTCATCCACGTACAATACGAGGAAGACAACCTTACCCTCTGCTACCTTCTTATAGATACAAGGTTCATCTATATTTTTGATGAAGTTAAACTCATTGACTACAACATCAAAACAGATGTTCCAACTCCGCGATGCTTGCTTTAACCCATAAATGGATTTAAGCAGCTTACACACCTTTCCGCTGCTCCCACTATCTACGAAGCCCTCTGGCTGAGTCATGTACACGCACTCTTCTAAATCACCGTTTAGAAAGGCGGTCTTAACATCCATTTGCCAGATTTTATAGTCATGATATGCAACAATGGCAAGTAAGATCCGGATGGACTTAAGCATAGCCACAGGAGAAAAGGTTTCGTTATAATCCACACCTGGTCGTTGACGAAAACCATTTGCTACAAGTCTAGCTTTGAAAGTCTCAACTTTTCCATCTACACCAAATTTCCTTTTAAAGATCCACTTGCTCCCAATGGGTTTTACCCCTTCAGGAGCATGTTCCAAAGTCCATACTTTGTTGGTGTACATGGATTCCATCTCAGATCGCATTGCATCCAGCCATTTCACAGAGTCACCACTCATGATAGCCTGCTCGAAACTAGTTGGGTCATCATCTTCCATGATGCAATCCTCGCTTCCACCATCAATGAGAAAACCGTAGTATCTCTCAGGTGGATGAGAAACCCTGCTAGATCGGCGGAGAGGCTGGGGTTCGTCGGGTACTACTGAATCCTCTGGTTCCAACAAATCATCAGTTGTAGTTTGTGCTGGAACCTCTTCCAGCTCTACCTCTTCGCCACTAATTTCTTTTGCAAGAAATTCCTTTTCTAAAAAGGTGGCATATTGAGAAATAAACACCTTTTGTTCCTCACCGTGGTAGAAGATATATCCATAAGAATCTTTTGGATATCCAACAAACTTACACAGACTTGATCTTGCCTCGAGTTTGTCCGGATTTTGCTTTTTAACATAGGCCGGACAACCCCATATCTTAACTCGTTTAAGAGATGGTCTCTTCCCATTCCATATCTCATATGGAGTGGTAGGCACCGATTTAGTTGGAACTCTATTCAATAGATATGTGGCTGTCTCCAGCGCATAACCCCAAAAGGAGATAGGTAACTCAGCAGTGCTCATCATCGAGCGCACCATATCTAATAGGGTGCGATTCCTCCACTCCGATACACCATTGTGCTGTGGTGTATAAGGAGGAGTAAGCTGAGAGAGAATCCCATTCTCTTTTAGATAATCCCGGAACTCATTGCTCAAGTATTCTCCTCCTCGATCAGATCGAAGGATCTTAATACTTTTACCCGTTTGGTTCTCTACTTCGTGCTTATATTCTCTGAATTTCTCAAAAGCTTCAGACTTGTGTTTCATCAGGAACACATGTCCGAATCTTGAGAGATCGTCAGTGAATGTAATGAAGTAGGAAGAACCGTTCCTGGCATGCGTAGACATGGGACCGCATACATCACTATGTACCAGTCCTAAGAGTTCCGTAACTCTTTCTCCATGTCCACTAAAAGGAGCTTTGGTCATTTTTCCTTTGAGACATGAATGGTAAGTATCATAAGATGATAATTCAAACGGATTCAAATATCCATCCTTATGTAACTTAGCCAGTCGTGTCGCATTGATATGACCAAGTCTACAATGCCACAAGAAGGATTCGTTCATTTATGAACTCTTCCTCTTGTGTGTGTTTTGTATATTGAGGACTGTATTTTGATTTAGAATGAATATGCCATTATGTAACGAGCCTGATGCAATCAACTTTTGATCTAGGAAGATGTTCATAACATTATCCTGTACTACAAAATTATATCCTTCTTTACTTAATAAAGAAACTGATATAATGTTGCACATCATGTTCGGTATATAATAACACTCATTCAGAATCAGTGTATTACGACTTGGTAATACTAGGTGATATTCGCCAACTGCTTTGGCTGCAATACTTGCACCATACCCTACTTGAACGGAATGATCACCTTTTCCCAGTTCTCCACCTTTACGTAGCCCATGTAACAATTTACATATGTGGGATCCTGATCCGGTATCTAATACCCAGGACGTAGGGTGAACTGAGAAACAGTTCTCAATAACTAACACACCCGAAGAAGGTGCATCAACATGTATGTTCTCCGTTTGGGCGGCGTGAGAATCCAGATATTCTCCTATTCCCTGTTCAGTCTTATGACTCTTTTAAGAAAGAACGGGACCAACGTTCCCTTGCTCAGTATAATAATCGGGTTCAGTCAATACATCCATATTATTATCTTGATTATGGCCTGACATGGTCGCTACCTGGAGAGAGAGAGAAGAAAACACTTTAGCGTATGCTCTTGCAAGATTAGATTGGTTATTATCTTATCTAATCAGGATGTCTCCCACTGTTTTTATCAAATCTATCTTCAAACCCTAAAAGGTAAGATTAGCCGGGATTAATTACACCCTACAATTTCGTCAATCTTTCAGCCAGATCAGTGTTGGTACTTTGAGGGAGGTTCCCCGTGCTTTCGCACGGACCTAATTAAAGTAAACCTCATTTTCCCAGAGGCGTAATCTCGTTAACACTTTTCTAGACACCTACTTGATCGACTAATTGTCCTGTGTAAAACTCTCCCAGGAGTAACACTTAATCGCAGTGGGTATTGGGATCCAACTATCTCATAGGAGTTATGCAATCTCATTGCAAATTTCAACACTTGAAATTCCCGATCATGCTTTTACCCCTAGTGACTTATGACCTTAACTATGGTCAACAAATCATAAGCACTAGTCAAGTTCTACCCGTCATTTCTTGATTAATTTAGACCCACCCACATGACCCTTAACTATGGTCAACAAAGTCATATGACTGTCCTAATTAATCACATCTAATGTTATATAGGAAAACATCACTTAGCTACCGTACACTGCGCCTTAACTATGGTCAACAAACGCAGCACGAATACTAAGTACTCTATTTTCCTAAAATGACGGAGGGTTACGCAGATTTTTCAGAAAATCATGAGCGTAACTTGATATCGTCGTAGAATCTAGTAATTTTTGAAAAAGGAGCGTTTTTTAGGCTTTTCTAGTTTCGCTAAAGAGGTCACTCCCGGTGAAGGGATCTCGGCTCTTTCCCCATCGAATAAGATGCAGGGTATATCAAATATACCGCTGTGCAAAGCAAGACTATAGAAGCTGTCAAAAACTAAACCGTGAGTTTGTAGCATCTGCCAGTTTCGCTAAAGAGGTCACTCCCGGTGAAGGGATCTCGGCTATTTCCTCATCGAATAAGGTGAAGGGTATATCATATATACCGCTAGGCAAAGCAAAACTGTATCTACCCTTTTTATAAAGTTTTGATTCTACAACATCTTTAGGTTTCTTTTCTTTTTATTAATCTCATTAATAAAATCCCATCAGCTTATGCTTCCTAAGCATCACAGAAGAAACGAAAGCAGTAATATTTATATATCAGCATATATATATATATATATATATATATATATATATATATAGTATAAGCATTCGTCTCAGGCAGTAATATGATCTCATAACAGAACATTGCAGCAGAAGAACATATATGAAATATTGGATATACTAGGACGTCCGTGTTTTCAATACGAGCCTGTATAAAACACGGATTCCACGGTCGCGATGAATAGCCAAACCCACATCCCTAGACCCCTACGAGAGCGGCAAGTAACACTGCCAATTCTAGGGTTAGGAGACCCGGTCTCGACTCCTCGAGATGGCCTCCCACTGGACCCTAGAACCCGGTTACTTGTGCTCCCCTCCTTGGGTCTACCTAATGCGGAAAAGTAAATAATATACACTGGTGACATCAACCTCTTCCTAGAAGTGTCCCAAATAAAAGAATATTACATATAAATGAATTTTACATGAATGAAAATAAAAACCCTCATCTCACATAAAACCCCCGGCTATTCTGAACACGACGATCCAATATAACATATCACAGCAACACATAATATCACATATCATCAACGTAAGTAAGTATGCATACACCGATCGTCGTTGATGTATAGCAACGAAAACCAGCAATACAACTACATACTACACTTACGGTCACAGAAAAGAAATTGTAAAACTACAATATTTGGAATCCACAAACACTTTAGACATCGTAAATCCGAAATATCACATACTTCGCATTTCATGCCTAACTATATGAATTCCATATATTGTATCACATTCCAGATAAATAGACAGTATTAAACTTTCCGAACAGATAATCAAATACCCAAAATCTCCTAAATAGCTCAACACTTGAGCGGAGTTCAAATAATCCCAGAATATGTCATAGTATCGATGATCCAGCCGTAGAAGGGTCAAGTCAACGCCTCACATGTGGCATGCCGTACTGCCCCAAACCCTAAGGTTTAGAGGCAGTTCAAGACGGTCACATAATCGAGTTAAGGTTTCTTGTCTTCTAGAGAGTCCATCGCGTTACTTGCACATTTTTCCGAAAGATTTAAACCCGATAAAAATTCAACACTTGAAAGTTTTTCGTGCCGGGAAAAAGTGAGTTAATGATATCCGCTCGAACATTTTAACAGTATCTAAATATCCGGAAATAAAAACGAATTTAAATTTTCCGATCGAATCTTCGATTACAAAATAAACCCCGGATTACTCAACACTTGAGTCACTTTAAAAATACCCAGAAGCATCAACAAGCACCTACGGATATTACCATGAAGCCACGTGTCACAATCCCAAAGTTCGGCCGCGGAACCGCCGCGGGAAGCAGGTTCCCGCCGCGGATCCGCGGCGACTTAGTGGAATTGTGGGCCCGTGTTTCATGGTAATTCTTAGAATTCCCTGCTGATTTTTTTAGGTATTTTTAATACAGAAAAATCACAGTTTTTAAAAAATGTACAAAGAGGGGTTCGTTTCGTCGTATCGGGGTTCGTTCGGAGTTTATCTTCGTATACATGTCGCCTAATGCTCTAGCTAGGCTCTGATACCACTGTAGGGTTCATAGGCACTCTTGTGAAGGTTCATAAGGCATCAACCATGCCCGAATAAAAATTTAGACATGCCGAACAACCCAAAGCCGGGATCTTTGCTAGATTATTAGGGTTAAGCATGCAAGTAAACATCTTTACAACTAAAAGTAAGGGATTACAACCTTTGTAGTCCACTCCTTCGCTTCATAAGCTCCGAGTAGAAGTCCCTTCGCCGCGATCCACGATCTCCCGGACTCAAGAGAGGCTCCACGACTCGAACGATCCATTCTAACTTGTAGTGTTCCGTTTCTCCGATGATCTACATCGAAATTGCTATAACTCAAGCTTTCTCACTCTAATGAGGTGAACACCCTAATCTAATGGGCTAGATTAGATGAGGATGGTAGAGTAGTATTTATGCTTTCCTTTTATATCATAATCTCAAATGAAATCATCACAAAAGGAATTTCTAGTAAGCTTTCTCAAAGCTAAAGAGAGAAGAAGATGATGAATAATGAGATAATTCCTTTTGTCATGAATAATGAAATGTATATATGAATTAATAATGTAACCATAGTTTAGTTATGACAAGGATAACCCTTGTAGAGAATAAACTAGAGTTAGGGTTTGGTTAGGTTAGAAATGAGTCATGGATAAATATCAACCATAATATCTTAACCAAGACAAAAGAGAATGCTTCTAGAAGGTGCAAGAAGAAGCTAACCCTAATCATACCCTAATCTTGTTTAATCATCACTAAACATGTTTCATTATTAATCATATCATGTCACAATAATATATATCACATATATATTATATATTTGCAACAAAAGAAAATAATACAATTAACATACATCGCATATATATCAATGTATTATTCAGTGAGAAAATGAAATAATAAAGCGAGCCAATATTAGATAATGTAATACAATATATCATATATATTATTATACATTAAATCATCGAATCAACACTTGATCCGACAATCCGGCTATATCGAATATAACCGACTAATATATCATGTACCGATTCATCGAATCAACACTTGATCCAATGTCCCGGTTCATATCTAAATATCGCGAGAATATAATACGGTATCTCATATCGCATTATTCTCGGTCCTGCGCATATCACATATGTGCCTCTACTCCGTTTTGCCTGAGTCAAGAAACCTCTGTGTAGGACTCTAAAGAATCGTCAATACGCCAGTAGCAGGTGATGATCATATCAAACACCCACAAGCTGCAAGCGGTCAGCTAAACGTAACAGCCACCCAGGTATTTAGCGATCAGAAGATAAACAAGCTAGCCTGTGCGTTCTCCTGTGAATCCAACCAGTAACACTCCCGTACAGTCCGGTCTGTTCGTCTGATATGTCGCATATCAAGTCTAGGGGTAGTATACGTCAGACCCCAGTAACCGATAAGTCGTGTCGATATGAGGCTCATAACGGGTCGAGAAACTACTAGTAACACTTACCAGTAAATCTCTATATCAGCCCTGGATAGGGACTTCCAGTTATAGCCAATCGAACACAGCACAACATCAACTCCCTATACCGGGAGAGACGAATCCCCTCCTATCGTTCATTGCCTCCATGTGATTCGGGACTGTACCCAAAAGCCACCGTTTTGCACGCCCTCTTGGACGTGGTAAGGTGGAAATCAAAGCACAATGGGAATCACACAAGACTCTATGACGATCTCGGGTCTTCAGACTACCCTGTACCAGTGTCACCGGAGAACTGCCATCTGACGTGTGGTATATCACCATCTGGGAGTTCTCGGCGAGTCTGTCCAGTGTACCCAGTCTCCACTGAGCACCCGTACACCATCCTTGATGTCAAACACCGATGGATATGGGATCATCCATCGCCCATCATATGGGTCAAGATGCGTATACGCTAGTCTACTCTGGTGTATCGATGCCCTGTCTCGATATACCCTCGACTATGAATAGTTATAGGATGTACCCATCGACTACCGTGTCCCCACTAGTATGATCTCATCATAGTCCCAGTAGTCGAGTACAGATCCTAAGGGCTTTATCAACATGTGAGAGAAAAACAGTAAACCAATACAAGTCAACATGTTAAGATAAAGTGAAACCAAATAGCATACTATCATGACGAGCAAGAAAGTCCTCTCTATATATATCCTAGCATCCATCATAATATACATCATATGTACAACAATGGCCTCTAGGGCATATACATAACTTACACCGCGATGCCATAAAGTTCAACTCTCCTTCTTCAACTTTTTTTTGACCTAACTAACTTGTAAGTCCCTTCCAATCTTCCTTTCTCTTCTTTAAAAATTCATTTTAAAACGAATATCGGTAAGTGGAGTCAATACCGATATCTACCTTCTAAACCCTTAAAACTCCCATTTTTCTTATACATTGTTCATCCAAATTTTACACAATAATTTTAATCTTAATTATAAATGTTTAGAATAAATTTTAACCTAGAATTCCATCTAAAATAACTTTAACTTAAGTTTTTCATTAAAATACCATGAACTTTAAATATCATCTCTTTTAGTTTGTTAAAACAATACATTTAAGAAAACTTCACGGGGTAACGACCTACCCCTCACAACACTCTTGTTCCATAGCACGATGCCTTTTGTGAATTTTGGTTACGAAGAAAATATTGCATTAAAATACCACTCACTTTAAAAACAGTTTTCTTTTAAAACAGTATTTTAAATTCCTTTGCGAATATACCTCTACAACCCTCTTTAGGAGACCCGCTATTGGATGGTACGGATTATCACACATCCTTGGGCTAGTGAAGCAAAATGCAGACCTCCTCACGGAGCATTCGGTCTCGAAAGGTTTTAAATACGGTTTTTAAGAAAAACGAATTTTTCTAATTAAATAAAATTAATTTTTAATAATTATATATAATTACTAAATCTGTATATTTTCAAAATATAATAAACTTACTTTTTTTTTAAATGAAAGAATTATATGTTTCACTAAAATACCATCAAGATACCAACAAAAGACAAGTTTTACAATAAAATACCATGAACTTTCCAAGCTAAGCAATTATCACTAAAATATCTCAAATCTTTAAAATTCATATCCATGAAAACCCTAATAATATAAATAAATTCTTGAGGTTTATTTTGAATTTTTATTAAAAATATTTTTCATAAAAACCCCTCAGATTATATAAAACAATATTTAAGGATTTTAGTAAATATAAGTTTAAGCGGGATCAATTCTCTTGAGCCCCAGGGAGCCAGAGAAAGTGAGTGCTTGCCTATTTAAAATAGAAAACTTAACGGAGTTATCAATGATAATTGTCTTGGAAAAAGACACAAATCCTGTCGTCCATGTACGGCAGTTACCGATGACTCCCGAACTTAATTCAAGATCTAAATCAGTTACAAGTATCTGATTCAGTCTTAGTCTAACTCAAACCTGAATCCAAACTCAAATTAGAGTCCAATTCAAATATGAATCCAAAATCTAACATGAATACTTGAACTTGAACCTGAATACTTGAATTCAAACACCAATACCAAACATGAATACTTGACTTGACTTGACCGAACCATGGTTATAACTTGACATGATTTCTTGACTACTTGATTACATCCTGAAACTGACTGCTTGAACAACTTGTATCTATGGTTTCGGCAAGACTTGTAAATATAATCTATATAATATATTACGCGGGGATAACGGGGTAGATTGGTACGGAACGTATAGCGTGGCACGAGATGGTCACTTAAAAGACACCTACATGAACTCCCGTGCCGTTGTCTCATGGGTTTTAACGGGGCCTTGTACTACATGTTACCATACTCCACGGGGTAAAATGGACTCCTCTCGTATACACAAATACCTTCTGTACCAAGCTACAAACAACTATGTCAGAATAACAAGCATATACCTGTACAACTTACCAGTTCCATTTCACATTACTTGTTCTATTCCATTCTTTCTTTTGGGACTTACCGAGCTCTAGTTCGCTGATGACATTCCTGTCTATTTCTTTCTTTGGAATGTCCATCAGGAGGACCGGACTCTTAGGAGATCGAGCCTAGCCAGGAGGACTTAGACCAGCTCACTGCCCAACCAGACTTCTAGCTCTCCTTGTATTTACTTTCGGTTTGTATGCCACTGTTTAGGCATTGTTTCTATTCCATCCCTTATTTTTCACACCTCATATTTATTCAACCCAAGATCTTATACATTTTGACAGTTTAGAAAAATATCGGTTTCTCTTGAGTTTTCCTTCTAAAGCGTAGTCTCCAATCAGGAATTTTTATCATCTTTACGGAAAATATAAGTCTTATTCTTTGTTCCTGTCTTTCCTCCAAACATCGATCGTATACCCCTACGTGTGTGTAAAATTTCACCCCTACACTCAAGAATTCAATTCAAGTTATACTACCCTTGCCCTAATACCTAATACCACTTCATGTCATTAATGATGGACGGATTTGCTCACACATCTTTCATGCGACTATTAATGCTTCTTGAGGCACTAACAGCCGATTACTGAATGTGTGAGTTTAAAGCGTAAATAGCAGTTTTCAGGTCTTGTAATTTTTTTTCTTTTCACTTTCTTTTCCTTTCAAGACCGGATATATTTTTCAATGATGCTCTTTTGGTGGTTAGCTTTAAATACCATTTTTTCTTTAATACTAGGCTTTCAGGCAAGAGTATTTCTAGGTATCCTCTACTATCCTAAGTTTCAAGATGCGTGTATGTGCGATTTGTAGGGTATAAACTTTCTGAATTTGGACTCAAGAATATGAACTATTTTTCAGACTTATCCTACAATAAAGCTTTCAATACTTTCCCTTCATCTCGACTTAACTCAAGAAATGAACTCAAAATTACCTACTTCTAAAAAAACTGCAAAGACGTATATTTACCAAGGTTAAACAGAAGGAGGGTTATTTTTAGGGTTTTCAATTCATAAGCCTAGGATTTAGTTATTTCTAACGTATCAACTAAATTTTCGGAATAAAAATCTAATTTACCCTACTAGCTAACTTGACGACAAAGTTTTTATATTTTTGTAAAATTTTTCTATTTTTGTGGGTTTTTAAATAAGTATGCAAATGCAAAATATACACATGAATGTAAAGGTAGAAAGCTTACCGAGCACACCCCCAAACTTAAACTTGACAGTGTCCTCACTATCATGCTATACCAAGGGGGTCAAAATTGTCGGTGCTCCTCTGTTTTTTTTATAAAATAAAAGACAAACAAAATATATACATAAAAAGTGCCCCCACCAAATTTAAGTGAAACAGTGTTTCCACTGTTTAAGAAATAAAGTTCAGAGTTGAGGGGAAACATCATCAAACTATACAAGGCCTTACACAGGCCAAAAATTAACACCAACCATTCAAATGGTTAGTAAAAGAAGGCATAGAGAAAAGAAATGAAGAATACGCAAGACCGTGTGTGGATGGAAGAGGGATACGGTCTCGGTAGAGGAGATGAATGGCGGAGGGGAAAAAGAAATGGAATACGAACTTGAGGGCGGAAATAGAGTGAATAAATTAGTACAATTTGTAATGATCGAAGTTAAAAATTGGATTGTACTAATCTATCAACACGTTGAGAAATGGGGTCAAACCGTTCAAGATTCGCAAGAAAACATGGGCCGGCCGAACTTGGTGAAGCAGACATAATAAATGAAGGAAATATGGCGTCTTGCAAAGTAGGAATTATGGAAAGGAAGGAAGGAAGTGATTGAGAAATGGTATCGGTTAAACGTTCAGGAAGGTGTGCACAGTCAATGGAAGGGACATGATGAATTGGAAAATCCGACTCATCTAATAAAGCTGGTTCATCCTCAATACTACCCTCAAGAATCTCCTCAAAACTCTCCATGCATTTATCATCATCAATATCTAGACGCATATGGAGTTCGGGAAAAACAGTTAATGGTTCGGGATGATGCCCACGCGGAAGTGAAAGGACGTGATGAATTGGTAAGAAAGACTCATCCAAAATTATGGGTCTTGTTCTCCGCCGAAAGACGCGACCGGGATGTTGGGACGTCAGGCTTGAATTTTGGGGGCAGATACTATTTGGTTTTATCCGTCCACCTCTCCAAAGATGCCAAGTTGATTTATGGCACCGTATATCGGAGGTTTAGACGGATGCGGCCGATATAGCAGACTTCGTTAGATTCCCCCTCATTGTGAGGGGTTTTTGATTGTGGGGACGCTCTTCCCTGCAGACGCAAGCCACTGCAGTTAATTACGCTACCACATCACGGTAACAACATTTTCCTTCTCCAGATGGTCACTTCGTGTCGTGTGTGTTTGTTTTGTTTTTGGTTGCCCGTGGATTGTATACGGAGACTAATTTATGTTGTCGCCCGTAGGGCGTGGATTAGTCCAAATCCGTTTCTTCTTTGATTTGGGATTGGGGTTGGGTTCAAGGATGCGTTAGTCTCATTTGAGACTAAGATCAACTTAAACGTTTGTTGAGGATACGTTAGTCTAATTTTAGACTAAGATCTACTCAACAGGATCGTTTAGATCCAACAAAAGAGCATTTAGACTCTATTGTTTTAGTTTAGGGACTTTGCGGTCCATTGTTAGTTTAAGGACATTATGGTCCAATGTTAGTTTAAGGAAATCTCGGTCCAGTTTAAAGACATCATAGTCTGTAAAGGTTAAGGACATCATAGTCCATGGGCTTAAGGACCCCACAGTCTATAGTTTAAAGACGTCATAGTCTATAAAGTTTAAGGACGTCATAGTCCATGAGTTTAAGGACCCCACAGTTCATAAAGTTTAAGGACATCATAGTCCATGAGTTTAAAGACCGCATAGTCCGTAGTATGTTTGGTTATCGGTACCCGTCACCTCTCTGAAGACGTTGAAGGATTACAATGATAAATATCAAAAGAGTGAAGAGATGTACCCTTGAACCAATGTTGGTTGGGAGATTTGTAGTCCAATTTGAGACTAGGATTAGATTATGAGCACATGGGTTCAGTTAAATCTGAATTGAGGACTTATGGCCAACTTGGGCTAAGTCCAATTAGGTTTAAAATATTGGACCTTTTTTTAGGCTGCTGAACATTTGTCTGGGCTCAGCCCCTCCCTTTATAATGCTAAGCATGGGTCTGGGTTCTGACAATATTTTTATCTTTTATTGAGTGCTGAGCACTTATATGCCATATGAGATGATCAATCTTGGAAGACAATGGTGTATTTGAGGTTCAATCAAAGGGGTTTCTTGCCTCTGGAAGAGTTAGCTAATTTGGGTTAAGACTGGTTCAAATGTAGTGTTAAACACTAGCACATATTTGGCGATCACGTGTTCCCACGTGATGAAAAATAGTGTTGAACTCTAGGGAAAAATAGTGTTAAACACTATAAAAAATGAAGCGCTCACATGAGGACGCGTGAGGCGCCCTAGGATTGGGCCAAGCTTCCTTTATTTTATTCTCATAATATTCAAATAAGTGTTAAACACTTAATCTTTATGATCATCACGTGTGAACACGTGATGGTGCCTATGCATTGGATATTAACTCTTCGGTTTTACCTCGTTTTCTCCTTTTTAAAGAGGTGTTTGTCATGGGTCACGTGGAGACACGTGAGGCGCCCAAAATCTATCCTGACTTGGTTTTGTTCTCTTTATTTTGAGGAATTTATCCAAGGGTCACGTGGGAGCACGTGACCCCATCTCATTCATTCTTTTTTGACCATTGAGGGGAGGGTCAAGAGTTACCACGTGATCGTATTACGTACTTGATCTTTTTACGTGCATGAAAAGTCTGAGTCCCTTGTTTAAGAATTAAATTCTTTTGTAGGGTTAAACCCTAATTTCATTTAGAAGAATTAAATTCCTATGTAGTTGGAAGAATTAATTTTTTTAAACTCAATTCTCCCTCTAAGTTTTGGATCTACATGGCAGAATCTCCCCGATGAGAATTAAATTCTTAATTTATGGGGAGATCTGCTTCTGCAGATCTTCAACCAAGAAGATGATCTAAGTTCTTATATTGAGGGTTAAACCCTATTTTTATTGGAAGAATTAAATTCCTATGTGCTTTGTGGGAAAATAAAATTCTCTGAATTTAGGTCATCCCCTAGGTTTTAGATCTGCATGGCAGAATCTCCCCGATGAGAATTAAATTCTCAACTTATGCGAAGATCTGCTTCTGCAGATCTTCAACCAAAGGAAGAACTAAGTTCTTACTCAGAAGAGTTAAACTCTTAGATTGAGAATTAAATTCTCTTTTTATTTTGTGGGAGCTTATAGGATGATCTCTTACCTAGGATTTCTTTCTTTTCTAAAGGAACCTTCTTTTCTCTCTGGAGAATTAAATTCTCTTTTTTTTGTATTCTCTCTCTGTTGTTGTATATCTCTTCTTTTTTTTCTTCTCTTCTTAGCTCCTATTTATAGGAGAAAGAAAAGAACCAGTTTATTTTGTCAATTTTTTATTGAAAGATTTTATTGATTTTATAACCAACTTGATCTATTAGATCACTCTGTGAATTTTATTCACCATTGGATTTTTAATCCAAAAGATATTTTGTTTGTTGTTCCTGGCAGATTTTAGGAAAATCTTTCCTTGTATAGAATCTTTCTATAAATTGGTGATTTTTAATCACCATTAGATTTTTAATCCAACGGTGCTCCACTTTACAGAGCGCAATCTTTTTGTTTTGAAAGATCTAGGGAAATATTAGGGTTTTTGATTTCCCTGAATTAGAATTTAAATCTATTAGTTCAGAAGGTTTAAGAGCCTATCATGTGTTAGCAAGTGACCCCACTAATTGACCATTTAATCATAATTTAATTCCATTCTTTTAAAGAGCTCGGAAACTCATCACGTGTCGGCATGTGACCCCTGGTCACGTGTGGGCACGTGATGCCCCATTGGGGTTTTTCTTGCTGTTTTATTATACCTTTTAATTCCTTTCAGTGGGTTTAAAGGCCCATCACGTGTGGGCACGTGACCCCTTTTGATCAGAATTTAATTCTATTAGTTCAAAGGGTTCAGGAACCCATCACGTGCCGGCACGTGACCCCATCTCAAATTGTGTATCACAGCGCCTATAACTTTGCTCATAGAAGGTCACGTGTCCCCACGTGATGCCCGATCACGTGTGGACACATGATACTCCTCCTGTGTATTTCCTTGCTGCTTTATTCAGTTCCCATGAGGGAACAAATTCCCCCACAGCGTTGTTCTCACGTGTTTGTACGTGAGTGCAACGCTGTCACTTTTGTGGCCGTTGGATCTGTCTAGGGAATAGGGAAGATGAACCGTTTCCCATCACATCCTATAAATACAAGGGTCTCTTCAGAAGCGCCTCCATTCTTTCATCTTCTTCCTTGTTCATTTTCCTTTGAGAATTTAATTCTCTTCCTCAGAGCTCAGTTCTCTGTTCCAAAAATTTCAGAGTTTAACTTTGTTTAAGAAAGAATCTTTTCTTCAGGTAAGGATCTTGAACGGCCGAGGAACTTTTTGTAGAAATTTTCTTTGGATTTTAAATCCACACCAAGGGTTTTTCCATTTAATAAAAACCCATGCTTTCTGAACTTTAAGAACACACAATCCTTAGGTAGTAAGCCCCCGATGTTGGGCATTTTCTCTGATCTAAGGGGGTTTGATGATAGCTCACAATTTCTTTCGGAATTTAATTCCGTTTCAAAGAGCCAAGCTCTGAAGATTTTTTTGGAATTTAATTCTTCTTGTTGAAAAGGAATTTAATTCCTTCGGAGAACTTAGTTCTCAAAAAACATTTCTTGAAATTTTCATCTTCAGTTGTTCTTGATGAACAAAATTTTAGGAGAGATTTTTCTTGATTTGCACAGAGTTCCTGCAATGGGTTTTCTCCTTGGGAAATGTGTAGAGTTGTTTGAATTTATTGAGAATCTTCCTTTTGTTCTCATAATGATTACCCTGTCTCATCATTAGTAGGCCTCCATCTTGATTTTCTGGGGCCCATGTGTTTTGTAACCCATGGTCCCATGAAATAAGTTGTTTGTCGTTTTCTTCCACTGTCCTTTTATATATATATATATATATATATATATATATATATATATATATATATATATATATATATATTTATATATATATTTATAAATATATATACACGTGTGGGCTTCACTAACAGTTTCCTTTTCTTTGTTTCAGGAACAATGGCTTCTCTTCCATACTTCCCTTTCACCCGCTCGGAGGCTGCCTTTCCTCAGTCACCGTCTGACGAAGAAGCGATAGCAATGGTCAGGGCTCATGACCCGGATTGCACCAACTTACTTTTATGGGGAACCTGATACGGGCATATCATCCGCGGTCGCCGAAACTTTCTTTGCGAGGTACCAACAGAACCTCTCCGCCCGTTCTTGCCGATGGACCGTCCGCGGACTGCTTTTGCTGTAAAGGTGGCAGATTGGACTCCTACAGGCCGGCTCGAACCATCGACAGTTGGGATACCAAACCAGCCTGTGCCGGCCATAGACATCTTGGGGCATCGTATCTGCCAAGGTGAAGCCCAGCCCTGGGGACAAGTCTACAAGATAGGGCTTACCCCTCGCCATCCCACGGGCTATCTTCTCTGGGCTCGTTACATCCTGTCCGCCCATCGTGCGCGACTGCAGAAGGTCGGGCTTTACCAGGCGGTGTATGCGTCTCTCTTCCATTATCAGTATCCTCACGTATGGTGGGTTAAAGCCTTCCTTAATCAATGGAATCTTCCCACCAACACTTTCTTGTTAGGAGACCGCGAAGTTTCGATTTCTTTGGAAGAATTTCGCGAGATCTCGGGTTTACCGATCAGGGGAGCACCTTACGAAGAATTGTTGCCCTCTGACGAGTATGTCTTCGATACTGCGCCCGCTATGCTTGACGGCTTGTCGACTGAAAATGTCGTCCGCCACAAGTACTCGAGTCTAATCAAGACTCTGGGGATTTTTGAGAAGCTGTTCACAAAGTCAGAAGAACAGGGCGTCACTTTTAAAAGATTTATCGCCTGCTTCCTTCGTGGAGACGTTCTATCAAAGGCGGCTCTGAAGTTCGCGAATATCAACGACCCCTTCGGGTTTGGTTTAAATAGGCTACCGGCTAGAGAAGAGGATTTGCCCCAGTTCTACATTCCAGTCCTGTCGGCTGTACCTTTCGAGTCAATCGCAGCTCCTGGCATGGATGAAGAAACTTTCTTCATCGGTTTTATCAGTGTTTGGCTCAGTTGGTTTGTCGTTCCAACGCACCGTCGATTTATGAGAGCCTCGGTCATTTACCCTGCACATCGCATTGCCGAAGGGACGCGATTAGCTGTAGGCATTGCAGGGCTGTCGCGTCTGTACCATGGGCTAAGCACTGCATCCAATACCTTAACCCCAGGCATGAACGTAGTGAGTTTCTCTCTTCATTATTTTACGTCATGGATTGAGATGCACGTGCTAGGGGCATTTGCTGCGCACCAGAGACCCGGCTTTTATGATGCTTATACCTTTCCGCGGCTCATGAGGTTGGTGGACGCTTATGCTCCTGACCCGACTCAATTAGGGGCTCTTCGTGTGCTAATCAATCCGTGTGCCAACGAAGGCGGAATGGTATTTAATGATCGAATCCTCTCTGCTCCCTCGGGACCTGTTCAACAGTTGTTTGATTTATCGAAAAGGGAGCACCATCCTTGAAGCCTAAGGAAGCCATGCACCTGTACTCGATCAGACCCGGTTATCTGGTGTTCCGTCGAAACGATGCGGCTCTTTTCATGCGGTACAATCCACATCGCTTTGCCCAGCAATTAGGATATAATCAGGGTGTCCCCTTCGAGGCATTCATAGTGGAGCCCAGCCCTTCTTTGGAAGCTGTTCGTGACGCCGCCCACCATTTCATAAGGCTGAACACCGGTTCTCATTTCATGATCCCCGAGGCTGACTACATTCTGAGGTGCGTGGGGGCTTTCACAGGTTGGTATCGCCACCAGGTTAGTCTAATCATTGCTGAGGAGAGGAGGATACTTTTTGGGCTTAAAGCTCCCGCCCCGCTCCAGGCTACGGGAGTCCTGCCGCGACCGTGGAGAATGGTTCGCCCTCCCTTGAGGGATACTGGTATCGTACTTATTCCTGAGTCGGCGGAAGTGGACTTGACTCCGACAGTTGGTATGCCGATGCGCACTAGAGCTCAAGCAAGGGCTTCTGATAAGGCGCCGGTAGCAGTTTCATCAGCTGCGGCGTCAGCAATAGCAGTGTCATCATCGGTAGCACCACCAAAAAAGGATACTAAAGGCGAAGTGGGTCAACGTCGCACCAAAGCACCGAGGGGAAAGAAGCGATCATCTTCTGGTGTTAGTTCTGGATCAAAGAGGCGAAGGAAGACGGTCACCAATCTGCTCGACTTTTTAGTGGAATCTGAGCCTATCTTTCAAGATGAACCAATAGCTATGCAAGAGCAGGATGGTAGTCTTCTTTTTCCACGTTCATCTGCCGAGGAAGCCACACAATTGGCTGAGGCTATAAGACGCTCCCAGGATGAGACTGAAAATATGAGGGTTCCGAAGAGACCTTATCCTGCCGTCATCTTCTATGAAGATCCTCCATCGATACGGCGGATATTTATAGGTCCTTTGGAAGAGGGAGGCGAGATAGCCCTTAAGCGGCCTATCTCGGCCGATGCCGAAGATGCGCTGTCGTTGTGGACTGGTGGCCACGAGTCTACCCTCAAACCCCGGCGAGCATACCTCCTCAGGAAGGAACGTCGGCTTGAAAAAGCCATATTAGAGGCATCCTGGCGTATCGGTATGCTTATATATCTTTTTATAGTATTTTGCACTGCTTATATATATATATATATCCTTATCTTCGTGAAAACTTTGCAGGGACTTCGGCAATGGCAGAGGTTCTGAGTTCGAGACGCGCCTTGACTATGGACTCTGTAAATATCCCCGATGAGACACCAGTCAGTGTGGACGGGGTCGATACAGCTGTTCTTCCTGCCACGGAGCTCCCATTGGTGGTTTCCGTTCTCCCGGTGGTTGCTCTCCCGGAAGAGGCATCTTCATTGGCCGCAAATTCAATGGATCTTTCTGGGGATGGACCAGAGACTGTGGGACAGGTAGTCGAGGCCACCGTCCTTTCATTAGAGCCTGCAGTGGTGGCCGTTGCTCCTCAATTGGAAGCTGTTGTACCGGCCCATGTCCCCGATGATGTGCCTAAGGGCATGGAGGAGGCTGCCGAAGCTGCTATCCCTCCAGTTCAGAGTAGGAGGAGCATCGAAGGTATTCTTCTATCTTTTGCTTTAATGATCTCTTCATTATCTGAACCTTTCTGTCTTTTCAGAGCTACGAGGACTGGCGGCGTCTATCGCAGACCTGTCCCCCAAGAAGTCTTTTCACCGTCTGCTAGAGATGGCCGCTCCGCAGGCAATATCCCCTCAGCGCATCGTCCTCTCTTCCAGGCAAGGTTAGTGTTATTTGCCTTCTTCTCACGGCATTATTATTTCATATAACGATACTGATGTCTTCTGTAGTTCTAGAATCCAATGACGAAGTTGAGATTCTTGATGGGCTTGGGGATCTTTTGGACCCTTCTTGCATGACTGTGGGTAAGTAAAGTTTCGACGTTGTACCATCTGCTCTTTACTTGCAACTCTCGCTGATTGTTTATAAATCTTAACAGCTTTACCAGTTCTTACCACGCTGGAATCTTGCATCGTCATGCCACCCGGCCCTTATGCTCTACGTGCCTCTGAACGGATGGCAAAGCTAAGCCTTCACTCTTTGTCAGCTCTGATCGAACACTTTCGTGCTGGTAGCTTGATAACGGCCGAAGAATTTGCCGCCGAAGCCAACAGTTCTCTCCCTTTTCTTGCTGCTTACCATAGTTAAACATTGGTGCAACTCTGGGTTAAGTTATGTCGTCGGGTGGAGGTTTGCTTGCATAGTCTTGAATGTACGTGCCTTCCTTCAGAGGTTATGGCTGCAAAGGTGAGCTTGCTGGGGCTGATTGAACGATGCGCCACAAATATGCTGTCATGCGAGAAGAGGCTCAGCCGAAAATTTTCAGAGAGGAAGCTGGCTTCAATGCGTTGGGGGAACATCAAGCTGAACTTACGGCCAAGACCACTCGTGCGTATGAACTCTGGCGGGTGCTTCAAGAAGCTATCAGGGAGGTGGTAGCTATTGATAAAGCCGTCATTTTTACCCGCGAGATGGTTGAAGCCAACAACGTCACTGAACAGGAGCTTGAAAGTCGGCTTGCCTCGTACCAGGCCCAACAGTCTCAAGCGGAGGCCCGTTTCGTAGAGATAACAAATTATGAAGCCGAGGCCCAGCGGAAAAAGGATGAACTGACAAATCTGTTACATCATCCGCCGGCTTGAAAAATTGTATATTTTTCCTTTTATTCTTCTTTTGTACATACTCTTGAATGAGAGTATTTTTTTTTTATTCTTTCATAGATTGTAATTTGTATTCTTTTTGATTCATGAATAAAAGACATAATTTTCTTGTCTCCCTCTGTCATTTTTCCTCTTCGCTGTATTGTCGCTATGTTACTCTGGCAAGCGTAGAGAATATCTCTTCCTAGCCTTCTTGTAGGGTATCGATAGCTTAGGAAGCAGGTTCAGGTCTGCTGCCCAAGACTTTCCAACTTTATGAGTCGTGAAGATCTCAAAAAGATTTTTCTCCCAGCGAGTCGAGAGAATCTCGTAGGTGTATTTTCTCCTTAGGGATCGTGAGGATTCCTAAGTGCATATTCTCTTGAGAGTCATAAGGATCTGACAAAAGTATTTTCCCGCCTACAAGTCGAGAGGACTCGTAAGTGGTTGTTTCTCTCTTCGTCGATGTTCGACTTCGGAGAGTGTGACCCGTGAATAGTATGCAAGAGTCCATCTTGGACCGACTTGCAGGGCCCCAGTGCTTAGGAAATAGGTTTTTTAATCCCCATTGCCTAAAGCTTTACCTTACGAGACGAGACGAATCAAGAAGTTCTCGCAAGGATGTCCCAACGTTACAATTAAGCTCTGCTCTATACGACAGAGGTCCGTTAGGGTCTGTGGTACTAGGGGTGTCCGTCGTACCGTCGCGTTGGCTGATGTATTCCTCGATAGGCAATTTTGCTATTCGAGTAGCCTTGCGACTGTCGTGTCTCTGATCCCTTCAGGGGCTGGACAAGATGTCTTCAAGCAATCTTCCAGGTAGTATTACCGTCGAAAGAACAAGCATTAGGGATATTCCATGTCGCTTTTTACTTGAGGTTAGGCTCAGTTTGGGAGCCCCGATGAGTCATGACCACTCCGCGCTGGTGTGGGATAATCTCCGATAGTCTTTCAGGTTTTATATGAGTTGCTGTCAAGACCCTGAAGCTAGGAATATTGCCTTTGCTTCGTTTGCTGGTATCGCATCTGCTGTATTGAGACGAATGTCACGGTTGTCTCTAGGTTGTTGGTGAACCGTCGAGGTTTGGAACTAGGAACTTTGCCGTGGCTCCGTTGTTTGATTGTCGCGTCTGAATCCTGCTGGAGGAAGAACGCTGCGGTGACATCTCGTCTGCTGTATCGAGACGAACGTCGAGGTGGTGACCACTCTGCGCTGGTGTGGAATGATCTCCGATAGTCTTTCAGGTTTTATATGAGTTGCCGTCAAGACCCTGAAGCTAGGAATATTGCCTTTGCTTCGTTTGCTGGCATTGCGTCTGCTGTATCGAGACGAATGTCACGGTGGTGATCACTCCGTGCTGGTGTGGGATGAACTCCGATAATCTTTCAGGTTTTATATGAGTTCCCGTCAAGACTCTGAAGCTAGGAATATTGCCTTTGCTTTCTTTGCTGGCATTGCGTCTGCTGTATCGAGACGAATGTCACGATGGTGATCACTCCGTGCTGGTGTAGGATGATCTCCAATGGTCTTTAAGGTTTTATATGAGTTGCCGTCAAGACCCTAAAGCTAGGAATATTGCATTTGTTTCGTTTACTGACATTGTATCTGTTGTGTCGAGACGAATGTCGAGGTGGTGATCACTCCATGCTGGTGTGGGATGATCTCCGATAGTCTTTCAGGTTTTATATGAGTTGCCGTCAAGACCCTGAAGCTAGGAATATTGCCTTTGCTTTGTTTGCTAGCATTGCGTCTGCTGTATCGAGACGAATGTCACGGTGGTGATCACTCCGCGCTGATGTGGGATGATCTCCGATAGTCTTTCAGGTTTTATATGAGTTGTCGTCAAGACCCTGAAGCTAGGAATATTGCCTTTGCTTCATTTGCTGGCATTGCGTCTGCTGTATCGAGACGAATGCCACGATGGTGATCACTCCACGCTGGTGTGGGATGATCTCCGTTGGTCTTTCAGGTTTTATATGAGTTGCCGTCAAGACCGTGAAGCTAGGAATATTGCCTTTGCTTCGTTTGCTGACATTGCGTCTGTTGTGTCGAGACGAATGTTGAGGTGGTGATCACTCCACGCTGGTGTGGGATGATCTCCGATAGTTTTTCAGGTTTTATATGAGTTGCCGTCAAGATCCTGAAGCTAGAAATATTGACTTTGCTTCGTTTGCTGGCATTGCGTCTGCTGTATCGAGACGAATGTCACGGTGATGATCACTCCACACTGGTGTGGGATGATCTCTGATAGTCGTTCAGGTTTTATATGAGTTGCCGTCAAGACCCTGAAACTAGGAATATTGCCTTTGCTTCATTGTTTTGGCGCGTCCGAATCCTGTTGGAGGAAGAACGCTGTGGTGACATCTTGTCTGCTGTGTCGAGACGGATGTCAAGGTGGTCTCTAGGTTGTTGTGAACCGTCGAGTTCTGGAACTAGGGATTTTGCCATGTCTCCGAGGTTGATTGTCGCGTTCGAGTCTTGCTGGAATGAGGAGGAATGCCGTTGTGAGTCTCCAGGCTATAGATGTTGCCATCGAGACTTGGCTCTCTTTCCGATGGAGCCTGGTGGGATGATATGATCCTCTCTTTGTTTGTGCCCCTAGATTGTATACAGGGATCGATATGATATTTTCTGTAGGGCAAAAAGTTTCATTTCATTTCATTTTTTTATTTCTTTCCGCGATGCTCTATCATTTCAGCTTTTTATATCACGAAAGTCGCGATTGCCCAATTATTTCGGCTATTTTTCGCGGTGCCCAATCATTTTGGCTATTTTTATATGCATATATATTTTTACTTGCTGACTTTGTTGCAAGTTGCCCCATCATTTCGGCTATTTCATATGCATTTTTGGCTCGCTGACTTTTTGCTGCGAGTATGGAGCTTGGAATCTGATGCCAATCTCAGCATCAGCATCGCTACGACTGGAATATTGCCAGGAGCGAATCATCATTTGCCGTGAAAAGACTTGGGATTTGATACTGATTTAGGCATCAGCATCGCTACAACTGGGATATTGCCAGGAGCGAATCATCATTTGCCGTTGCCGATTTAAACAAAGATGGCTTAGCAAATAGGGTTAGGATCCTGTCGACAAAGGCTTTTGACTTCATGAGCCGTAAGGGTCTCATAAAAGTATTTCTCCCTACAAGTCGTGAGGATCTCGTAGGTGCGTTTTCACCTTAGGAATCGTGAGGATTCTAAGTGTGTGTTCTCTTATAATTCGTAAGGATCTTACAAGAGTGTTTTCTCCTTATAAGTCGAGAGGACTTACAAGGGTCATTCACTGTGTGAGCATATCCCTAGTCACTGACGGGCCTTTGTTAGGGAAATATTTATTCGTGCCCGTGGATTGTATACAAGGTTCAGCATTGAACCGGTTGTAGGGCAGTATTGGAGGTTGTGATGGCTTAAGAACAGGTTCAGATCCCTGTAGCTTAAGGCTTTTGAATCCTATGAGCCATGAGGGTCTCAAAGGGGAATTCTCCTTACGAGACGTGAGGATCTCGTAAGTGTAATTTCTCCTTAGGAATCATGGGGATCCCTAAGTGTGTTGCTCCCTTATGAGTCGTAAGGATCTCACGCAGGTATTTTCTCCTCACCAGGTCGAGAGGACCTTGCAAGTGTTTTTTTTAATGAGATTGCGCCCTTTCGGGTTTTCACAAAACTCACCGGTAGCCCTGCTGTTTTTACTCACGAAGACCTTTCGGGTTTTCATCCGTGCCCATCCCGCTTATGGACATACCGTTTTCTTTCTTCTCTTATATATATGTGTATGTGTCAGCCTTGGGATGCTGCGGTCCGTAGTAGTTTATAGACGTCTCGGTCAATAGCAAGTTTTAGGACATAGTGGTCCATCGTTAGTTTAAGGACGTTTCGGTCCATCGTTAGTTTTAAGACATTTCGGTCCGTCGTTAGTTTTAGGATGTTCGGTCCATTTGCCGGCTACTACTTATAGAGTTTGGGCTTAGGAAGATAGCAAGCGGACATAGGCGTCGTCATCTATCATTGACCTAGGCCTTGACTCGTCAGGCGTAGTATTTTTTCAGGAATCGACCGTTTATTGGCCTGAAGGGTCTTTCGCCATGCATGTCCATGAGGAGATAGGCTCCACCCTGGTAAACTTTGTCGATGATGTACGGGCCTTCATAGTTCGGCTCGAATTTCCCCCACTTGGCACGATTGGGGATCATGGGTCTCTTGACCACTAGTACGTGTTCGCCTTGGCGGAATGTTCTCAGCCTAGTCAATCTCTCATATGAGCACGTCATCTTTGCTTTGTAAGCTTCGAAGTTTTGCTGTGCCATGAGCCAAGTTTCGTCGAGGGCATCAAGCTCCTTAAGCCGAAGATGAGCATTCTCTTCTTCCGTTAGCTCATAATGAACTGCCACTCGTAAAGAAGGTAGCTCTATCTCCAAGGGGAGTACTACTTCAGCGCCAAATACCAATGCATACGGCGTTGTGCTTGTGGCCATTTTGAATGTGGTTCGATACGCCCAGAGAGCTCCATGCAGCCTCTCGTGCCAGTCCCTCTTGTTTCTGGACACCGTCTTTTTCATGATCTTCGTCAAGGTCTTGTTGAAAGCCTCAGCCAGACCGTTAGTTCGAGGATTATAGACCGAAGAGTATCTCCAGTCTATATTATGCTGCTGTGCGAAGCGGCTAATTTTATGACTTCTGTAGGCCGGCCCGTTATCGGAGATAATCTGTCGCGAAGTGACGAACCGATAAATGACATGTGTCTTGAAGAAATGGAGGGTATTCTCCATCTTCACTTCTCTTAGTGGTACTGCTTCTGCCCACTTAGAGAAATAATCGGTTGTCGCCAATATGAACCGGTGTCCTCTGGACGATGCTGGTTCGATAGGCCCGATTATGTCAGTTCCCCACATTTCGAACGGTCAACTAGCCACTGTTGGATGTAGTGGATTTGGATGCTGGTAGATAAAGTCTCCATGAATTTGGCACGAGTGGCACTGTTTTGCGTATTCAAGGCAGTCCTGGATCATCGTGGGCCAATAGTAGCCCATCCTTTTGATCTTCACCTTCATCTTTGGCCCGGCTTGATGAGAGCCGCAGAGTCCGTCGTGAGTTTCTTGGACGACTCTCTTTACTTCTTCCGGCCCCAGGTATCTTAGCCATAGAGATTCGAACGATCTCTTGTACAGAGTATCATTGACGAAGGCGAAAGATAGAGCTCGTTTCATGAGCTGATGTCTTGAGGATGCATCTTCAGGTGTTCGTCGGGATTTGATGTAATCTATATAAAGACTTCTCTCCAATCCTTAGCATTTTCCTGATCTTTTATTTGTAAGGCTGTTTACTTGGTCGCTTCCTTTTCTTCAGACGATTCCGGAGATATTTCTGCCGGTACAAGAACCCGACGACTTTGTACCACGATCCTTACATCATCGAGGTTTTCGTCAGCCAGTTCTTTAGCGAGTTTAGCTAACGCATCCGCTTTGCTATTTTCCGCACACGGTATGCTTTCCAGGGCGTAGGTGGGAATTTGAGCCAGCAATTGTTGCACTTTCTCACCGTACTTTACCAACGCTGGTTTGCACATTTGATAGTCGCCGTTTACTTGGCTAACGACCAGCTGGGAGTCTCCGTATATAATGAGGTTTTTGATTCCCATGTCGACAGTGATCTCAAGACCTACTATCAAAGCTTCATATTCGGCTTCATTGTTCGTCCTCGGCTCTGTTAAAGAGAAGGCAAAGCGCATTATCCCTCCTTGTGGAGTCACAAAGATGAGGCCTACCCCTGATTTGATTATGGGGGTGCTTTGTTTGCGCTTCTTCATGGAAGATGCTCCATCGAAGTAGAGTTCCCACCGGGTATCATTCTCTCTTCTCTCCCCGTCAATCGTGTCAAAGGCATGCTCATCAGGAAATTCGCAGTTCAAAGGAGAATTGGCAGGTATCGGCTGCTCAGCGAGGAAGTCGGCGATGGCCTGGCCTTTCACTGCTTTGAGGGGTCGGTATGTCACCGAGAATTCCATTAAGAGTAGGGCCCATTTAGTGAGTCGTCCCGTTAATATGGCCTTTGACATCAAATATTTGAGAGGATCCACCTTTGATATGAGATGGACCTCATGTGCCAACGCATAGTGTCTGAGCTTCGTTATTGCGAAGATCAACGCCAGGCAGTGTTTTTCAATAGGGGAGTAGTTGTTTTCTGCCCCCAGGAGAACTCGACTCAAATAGTAAAGGGCTCTCTCTTTCCCTTGGTCATTCTCTTGTGCCCGTAGCGTACCTAAGGAACCTTCAAGGGCAGTTGTATACAGAATGAGGGGCTTTCCCTTAACTGGAGCGGTCAACACCGGAGGATTCTGTAGGTATTGCTTAATTTCGTCCAGTGCGCTTTGGCATTTACGATCCCAGACGAACGGGGTTCCCTTCTTCATCAAGTGACTGTAGGGGCGGCATTTTCCAAAGAGGTCGGCTATGAACCGCCGGATATACGCGAGCTTCCCTTGGAGAGACCGCAGTTGCTTCAAAGTTCGTGGGGAGGGCATTTTCATAATCGCCTTGATCTTTGACTGGTCGATTTCGATGCCTCGATGTCGTACAATGAACCCTAGGAATTTACCCGAGGAGACTCCGAATGCGCATTTGAGAGGGTTCATCTTCATATTGTATTTCCGAAGGCGTTAGAACACTATTTTTAGATGCTCCCAATGCTATTCGTGCGATTTTCTTTTTACCACGAGGTCGTCGATATAACATTCGACAATCTCATGTATAAGGTCATCAAAGATCTTCGTCATGGCTCTCTGATAGGTGGCACCGGCGTTCTTTAGACCGAAAGGCATCACTTTGTAGCAGAATATGCCTAGCGGAGTCCGAAAAGCGGTATGCTTTTGGTCTTCGGGATGCATTTTTATTTGATTATACCCTGATGAGCCGTCCATGAAGGAGAAGACCTCATGAGTGGACGTGTTGTCTATCATCAGCTCGGTGACCGGTACGGAAAAGTCATCCTTAGGACAGGCTTTGTTGAGATCCCGAAAGTCTACGCAGATGCGCACCGTCCCATTCTTCTTCATGATTGGGACAATGTTGGCGATCCAATCGGGGTACTGAACCTCTTGGATAAAACCGGAGTCGATTAGCTTCTTGACCTCGGCGTTAATGCTCATTTCAAGTTCGAGCTGCATCTTTCTTGGTGTTTGTTTGATTGGCTTGATGTCCGGAGATATCGCCAATTTATGGACGGCTATTTCTGGATCTAATCCTGGCATCTCGGAATAGTTTCATGCAAAGAAGTTTTTATATTGCATGAGCACGTCTTTGAGTGTAGCCACCTTTTCTTCAGACAACAACTCGCTGAAGAACGTAGGTCGTGGGTCGTTTGTCGTCCCCAAGTCAATTTTTCTGAGGTTTTCCGCAGTAGTGTGTATCCCATCTTCCATCTCTTTTGGCGCCGGTGGAAACTCTAAAATCACTTCGTCAGCATCGTTTTCAAAGCACCAGGAGGGGTCGTCCATATTCTCAAGCACTCCTTCTTCTGTCAGCGTTATTACGTGATAGGTATGAGATTGTTTCCAAGACCGATGTTGATCTGGTTCTACTCTCATCGCATAAGTGGCTTTTGATTCATGCTTCCGTGGCGGACTTACCCTCCAACTGTTGGATAGAGCGAATCTTCCGAGTTGATATTGGTCTTCAACCCAGTCTTTGAAGGTGAAGCAATCTTCAATAGGATGTCCTATCGTTCGGTGATAGGAGCAATAGTCTGAGTGATGAACCTCATTTGCTCGATAGGGGTGCTTGGACTCCGGGAGCGTAATCATCTGATGTTTCATGATGAGGTCGAAGATTTTCGTTATCTTTTCTTGGGGAAAAGAATATGCTCAACTCATTTTCTTTATAAGAGACGGATCTCGACTGCTCGATTTTCGATCGCGTGACTTCTTGGATCCGCTTCGTTGCTGTCGAACGTTTTTTTTTGTTCTTCAGTTTGTTTTTGTTTTTGTGTCGGGTCTTCTGTATGACAGACTGGCAACGAAAGGCATCGTCATTCTCTGTAGCCTGCTGAAAGAGGCGTTGCGTCCTGGCTTTCTTATAGATGGCCATTTCACGGTTATGATCATCCCGGACCTTTTGACCCGCTTCCCTTATTAGCTTGTCCATCTGTTCTTCAAACGACGGACTTGGCATTTTCATGACGGGACCTCATTTTGGTTCAGGGTTAGCGTCTTTTAACATAACATCTCCTTCTTCATCGAAGTCATGTATGACGTAGCTGCCATGGACTCGCTCCCGTTTCTTGGATCGAATATATCCAAGCCCGATCATTTCCATTCTCCCCGTGGGCAATTTTCGCTGAGTTCCGGGGATGTTCTAGATCATATTGTAGAACTGAGCTTGTCGAGCAGTCTGTTTAAAGGATACGCCTTGGTGCATCAACAGCCTCTTCAATCCTTCTATATAGTATCTGGGCGGTCGGATGGGCTGAAGTCTATCAAGTCTCGAATTGGCACCATGCCAGACTTCTTTCTCCACTTTGGTTTCCGTGGATTGATAAAAGAGGATCGCCTTTTCATCTCTTCGTCTGGGAGGGACGTAGAACGTCTGCAGTTCCTGCACATTATAGGTATCAAGTGCGTCGAGCTCTTTGTAATGCTCTTGCGGAACCATGGCAATTTGCAAACTTCGATCATTGCCAGCAAAGGCTTGTATTGATGGCCGAGCAAAAATTACTGCATTGATTTCGTCTTCAGAGTCACTGCCGAAGACCAACATAGGGGTGGACGGTCCCAGCTTAGTGTATTGGGGCAGCCCGGAATAGACTATCTCTTCGTCTTCCTCGATATCGCTCCCGAAGACTGGAATGGTGGTGATAGATTTTAGTTTGCTCTCCGGTTTGCGACATCTTTCTGTGTCTTCGAAATCTGGCAGGAAGTACTTGGCATCTTCATATTTGCGGACTTCATTCATGGAGAATGGGTTTAGTTCCCCCGTCACAGTGTACTCGAGACCATCTTTGAAGTACTTCATACACTGATATTGTGTAGAAGGGATAATGTTGTACTCGTGTAACCAAGGCCGGCCGAGCAAGGCATTGTAGCAAGTCTAGGCGTCAATGACGTGGAACTTGATATCAGTGACGAGCAGCCCAAAGCGTAACGTCAGTATCACAGACCCGAGCGTCCGTGATGACTGAGAGTCGAACCCGGAGATAGTGATCTTATCCCGAGCGAGGTGTTGAACGCTCATGCATATCTCCTTCAACACCCTTACATTGAGAAGGTTGACGGAGGACCCATTGTCGACCAGGATTTTTCCTATCTTGATGTCATGACAGTATCCGGTGACAGATAGCAGATGGTTATGCTCGCACGTCCCGAGGAGGAGGTCCTCATCGCCGAAAGTGATGTCAGCAGTGTGCACTTCCTCCAACTCGTCCTTCATCTTTTCTTCGGCGAGGAAAGCTTGAAACTTTCCGGAGTCTTATAATGCTTTGATTAGGGAGTCTCGCGCCTCTTTAGATAGCAAAAGGGCATCGAGAATGCTCAACTGTAAAGGAATCTTTCTCAGGTGTGCTAGAACGTTATAATCCACCTTACTTTTCTTGGGCGGGTCCTTGGCTGCCAGCACTTCGACGATTCGATCGTCGAAGGACTCGGGGACTTTTTCCTTTCCTTTATCCTTTTTGTTCGATCCCTTTTTTGACTGTCCGAGATTCTTTTCAGGTAATGTGCGATTACGCAGTGGGTGTTCTCGCAAGTCTTCATTTCTTCTGCTTCGGAGGTAGATTCCTTGAAGAGAGGGCCAAAGGGCATTTCTTCATCAGAATCGCTCCCGAAGGTAGGAACATGCGATCCCTTGCTGTCAAACATGTGACAGTTGCCGGAATTTCTTCCGCGCTCATCTGTCGTGCTCCTTTGTTCTCGACGAGTTTTGCGCTTCATCCGCTTGAACTGCTGTCGATGAGCAATATATCCCTGCCACCAATTTTTAAAGACGTTGCATTCCTCAGTAGGGTGCGTGGTCCTTCGATGGTACAAGCAGTAGTTTGGATGTGCATCCCCTTCGTCAAGGTGTATCCCATCAGAAGTGTTTCCTTCGGAGGGTGGCGGCTTCATTCCCATCGATATGGCTTTGGCGAAACATTTCTTCATCTTGAACCTGTTTTTGCTGGCGACAGAAGTGCTTTGATCTGGTTGGGGTATTTCATGACCCATAACTTCTTTAAATTGACGCCGACTCCTGGCCTTTTCGAATATAGCCATTTCATGTTCTCGATCATCCTTGCTCTTCTAACAGGCTTCATTCAGCAGTAGGTCGATGATCTTGTCAGACAATTCCAAGGATTTTGATTCCGGTTCTGGATCTGCCCCTAGTTTCTTTACATCAGGTGCTTCTTCACCATCCATCAACGAGTGAGAGATCATGTGGCAGGTTGCCACATAGCCCTCAGTTTCATCCGCCTAGTCCTCTCCCCCATCATTGTCATCGTCTCTGTCTTCAAGGATGTGGTCAAGAAAATCTTGGAGCGTAACCGGGGTTCGCACCTTCTGGTTATATTCTTCCAGCGCGTCGATATGTTTTTGCAGGTCCGTCCGCTTGTTAGCAGGCTCCACGGGCTTTTTGGTTTTCTTCTTTTTCTTCGAAGACTTTGACGGCTGGGCCTGAGCGTTTTGATTATCGCTACCAATTTTTGGCGACGGGCGCGGCTTCAGCATTCCCTCGACGATCTTGGGTTCTAGCTGATTTTTCCACCTGATCGCCGGGCATGTTTGAATATCTTTCAGCATCCTTTTCGTCTTGGCTGAAAGAACGACCTCCTATGGAGCTTCTTCAACAAAAGAGCACGATGCCCCCAGTGTGTCCCCTATTTTAAGAGCGTGCGGTTGAGGCGGGCTTACTTTCCAATTCTCGGACAGTGCGAATTTGCCCTGTTGGTATTGGTCTTCAATCCAGCCTTTAAAGACGAAGCAATCTTCAATTGGATGGCTTACTGCTCGGTGGTAAGGGCAGTAATTGGGATTGTTAGTATCGCCGGGCTGCAGCGGACGTCTAGGATCTGGCAGATTGATGAGCCTGTTGCGCACTGCCAGCTCGAACAGTCTCTTTGTTTTCTCCTGCGGACACGAGTAGGGACGTCCCAGTCTCTCCTCGAAGGACTGGCATGGACGCACGTTGCTTTGACGAACAACCGGTTTTGAGTTGCTCGGCTATTGTTGAGCATTGGCGACAAAGGTCGCTTTCCCTTTGCCCTTTTCATTCCGCGACTCTGTCTTTGAAAAGGAAGGCTTATGACCCATCTGGTCCATTTGGGCCAGCTTATCAATCAAGGTCTGGAAGGTGGTCGGCTTGAAGAACATCATGAATTGGGATATGGTCGCCTGCGGATCGAGGGTTCCCACAAACATGCCCACTGCAGGAACCTCTTCGATGCGCTATTCGCACTTCGACCATAGATTCCGCCACCATATCGCGTACTGGACCCAAGTCTCTCTCGGTTTCACCCTGGCATTGATCAGCGCCGTGATTGGGGTACGTTCTCTAGCGCTCGCAAAACGTTGGGTGAATAGCAGCTCCATCTCTGCAAATGTCTTGATAGAGTCATTCGGGAGTTCCGAATACCACTCGAATGTTGTCTCTGACTGCAGGGTTCCTAGGCACTCTTGTGAGGGTTCATAAGGCATCAAACATGCCCGAATAAAATTTTAGACGTGCCGAACAACCCAAATCCGGGATCTTTGCTAGATTATTAGGGTTTAACATGCAAGTAAACATCTTTACTAATAAGTGTGAGGGATTACAACCTTTGTAGTCCGCTCCTTCGCTTTATAAGCTCCGAGTAGAAGTCCCTTCGCCGCGATCCACGATCTCCCGGACTCAAAAGAGGCTCCACGACTCGAACGATCCATGCTAGCTTGTAGTGTTCCGTTTCTCCGATGATCTACGTCGAAGTTGCTATAACTCAAGCTCTCTCACTCTAATGAGGTGAACACCCTAATCTAATGGGCTAGATTAGATGAGGATGGTGGAATAGTATTTATGCTATCTTTTTATATCATATTCTCACAAGAAATCATCACAAAAGGAAAAACAAGTAAGCTTTCTCAAAGCTTAAGAGAGAAGATGATGATAGAAAAAGAGTTAAACCTTTTGTGATGAATAATGAAAAGTATATATGAATTAATAATGTAACCATAATTTAGTATGACAAGGACAACCCTTGTAGAGAATAAACTAGAGCTAGGGTTTGGTTAGGTTAAAGAATGAGTTATGGATAAATATCAACCATAATATCTTAACCAAGACAAAAGGAATTCCTTCTAGAATGTGCAAGAAGGAACTAAAATCCTAACCTTGTTTAATCTTCACTAAACATGTTCCATTATTAATCATATCATGTCATAATAATATATATCACATATATATTATATATTTGCAACAAAAGAAAATAATACAATTAACATATATCGCAAATATATCAATGTATTATCCGGTGAGAAAATGAAATAATATAGCGAGCCAATATTAGATAATGTAATACAATATATCATATATATTATTATACATTAAATCATCGAATCAACACTTGATCCGACAATCCGGCTATATCGAATATAACCGACTAATATATCATGTACCGATTCA
Organism: Agapanthus africanus; assembly: GCA_030015575.1. Classification (NCBI taxonomy): domain Eukaryota; kingdom Viridiplantae; phylum Streptophyta; class Magnoliopsida; order Asparagales; family Amaryllidaceae; genus Agapanthus; species Agapanthus africanus. Next base: position 409,133,061 of record CM057338.1, read on the forward strand.
TCGAATCAACACTTGATCCGATGTCCCGGTTCATATCTAAATATCGCGAGAATATAATACGGTATCTCATATCGCATTATCCTCGGTCCTGCGCATATCACATATGTGCCTCTACTCCATTTTGCCAGAGCAAAGAAACCTCTGTGTAGGACTCTAAAGAATCGTCAATACGCCGGTAGCAGGTGATAATCATATCAAACACCGACAAGCTGCAAGCGGTCAGCTAAACGTAATAGCCACCCAGGTATTGAGCGATCAGAAGATCAACAAGCTAGCCTGTACGTTCTTCTGTGAATCCAATCAGTAACACTCCCGTACAGTCCGGTCTGTTCGTCTGATATGTCGCATATCAAGTCTAGGGGTGGTATACGTCAGACCCCAGTAACCGATAAGTCGTGTCGATGTGAGGCTCATAACAGGTCGAGAAACTACCAGTAACACTTACCAGTAAATCTCTATATCAGCCCTGGCCAGGGACTTCCAGTTATAGCCAATCGAACACAGCACAACACCAACTCCCTATACCGGGAGAGACGAATCCCCTCCTATCGCTCATTTCCTCCATGTGATTCGGGACTGCACCCAAAAGCCACCGTTTTGCACGCCCTCTTGGACGTGGTAAGGTGGAAATCAAAGCACAGTGGGAATCACACAAGACTCTATGACGATCTCGGGTCTACAGACTACCCTGTACCAGTGTCACCGGAGAACTGCCATCTGACGTGTGGTATATCACCATCTGGGAGTTCTCGGCGAGTCCGTCTAGTGTACCCAGTCTCCACTGAGCACCCGTACACCATCCTTGATGTCAAACACCGATGGATATGGGATCATCCATCGCCCATCATATGGATCAAGATGCGTATACGCTAGTCTACTCTGGTGTATCGATGCCCTGTCTCGATATGCCCTCGACTAGGAACAGTTATAGGATGTACTCATCGACTACCATGGCCCCACTAGTATGATCTCATCATAGTCCCAGTAGTCGAGTACAGATCCAAGGGCTTTATCAACATGTGAGAGAAAAGACAGTAAACCAATACAAGTCAACATGTTAAGATAAAGTGAAACCAAATAGCATACTATCATGACGAGCAAGAAAGTCCTCTCTATATATATCCAAGCATCCATCATAATATACATCATATGTACAACAATGGCCTCTAGGGCATATACATAACTAACAATCTCCCACTTGCACTAAGGCCGGCTGCTGTAATATCTCATACCTAGCATCCCGAATAATCTCTCAAACTGTATCTCGAGAATGGCCTTCGTGAGTGGATCCGCAGTGTTGTCCTTCGTATCTACTCTCCTGACCTCGATCTCCCGGCGATCAACTATCTCCCTGATCAGGTGATACCGCCTCAGAATATGTCTGGACTTCTGATGGGACCTGGGTTCCTTGGCTAAAGCCACAGCTCCATTGTTATCGCAATACAGAGGTATTGGATGCTCAATGGATGGAACCACACCAAGTTCACTAATGAACTTCTTTATCCAGATAGCCTCCTTGGCAGCATCGTTGGCAGCGATGTATTCAGCCTCCATCGTCGAGTCTGCAACGGTATCCTGTTTGGAACTCTTCCAACATACCGCCCCTCCATTGAGGGTAAAGACAAAACCCGAGTGCGACTTAGAGTCGTCCTTATCACTTTGGAAGCTGGAATCGGTAAAGGACTCCACCCGGAGTTCTCCGTTACCATACACCAAGAACATGTCTCTAGTCCTTCGCAAGTACTTGAGAATGTTCTTCACAGCTATCCAGTGACTCTCTCCAGGATCTGCTTGATACCGACTCACTACACTTAGTGAGTATGCTACATCGGGTCTGGTACATAGCATCACGTACATGATAGAGCCTACTGCCGAAGCATAGGGTATCCCTTGCATGCGAGCTCTCTCCAAATCAGTCTTGGGAGACATCTCTTTGGAGAGAGTGAGTTCAGAGATTATGGGTTGGTTCCCACGCTTGGATTCTTCCATACTAAAGCTCTTTAGTATGGTGTCAATGTACCTGGATTGGGACAATCCCAGTATCTGTTTAGTCTATCTCTATAGATCATGATTCCCAATATGCAGGAGGCATCACCTAGATCTTTCATTGAGAATCTTTGTGATAAGAAGAGCTTGACTGATTGCAGCATAGGAATATCATTTCCTATCAAGAGTATGTCATCCACGTACAATACGAGGAAGACAACCTTACTCTCTGCTACCTTCTTATAGATACAAGGTTCATCTATATTTTTGATAAAGTCAAACTCTTTGACTACAACATCAAAACAGATGTTCCAACTCCGCAATGCTTGCTTTAACCCATAAATGGATTTAAGCAGGTTGCACACCTTTCCGCTGCTCCCACTATCTACGAAGCCCTCTGGCTGAGTCATGTACACGCACTCTTCTAAATCACCGTTTAGAAAGGCGGTCTTAACATCCATTTGCCAGATTTTGTAGTCATGATATGCAGCAATGGCAAGTAAGATCCAGATGGACTTAAGCATAGCCACTGGAGAAAAAGTTTCGTCATAATCCACACCTGGTCGTTGACAAAAACCCTTTGCAACAAGTCTAGCTTTGAAAGTCTCAACTTTTCCATCTACACCAAATTTCTTTTTAAAGATCCACTTTCTCCCAATGGGTTTTACCCCTTCAGGAGCATTTTCCAAAGTCCATACTTTGTTGGTGTACATGGATTCCATCTCAGATCGCATTGCATCCAGCCATTTCACAGAGTCACCACTCGTGATGGCCTGCTCGAAACTAGTCGGGTCATCATCTTCCATGATGCAATCCTCACTTCCACCATCAATGAGAAAACCGTAGTATCTCTCAGGTGGATGAGAAACCCTGCTAGATCGGCGGAGATGCTGGGGTTCGTTGGGTACTACCGAATCCTCTGGTTTAACTAAATCATCTGTTGTAGTTTGTTCTGCTGGAACTTCTTCCAGTTCTACCTCAATGCCACTAATCTGTTTCAGAAGAAAACTTTTTTCTAAGAAAGTGGCATGTCGAGAAACAAACACCTTTTGTTCCTCGGAGTGGTAGAAGATATACCCTCGCGAATGTTTGGGATATCCAATAAACTTACATAGAACAGACCTTGCCTCGAGCTTGTCCGGATTTTGTGTTTTAACATAGGCCGGACAACCCCATATCTGAATAAAATTAAGACATGGTCTCTTACCATTCCATATCTCATATGGAGTGGTAGGCACTGATTTGGTTGGAACTCTATTCAATAGGTATGCAGCTGTCTCCAGTGCATATCCCCAGAAGGAAATAGGTAACTCAGCAGTGCTCATCATAGAGCGCACCATATCTAATAGAGTGTGATTCCTCCGTTCCGATACACCATTGTGCTATGGTGTATAAGGAGGAGTAAGATGAGAGAGAATCCCATTCTCTTTTAGATAATCTAGGAACTCATTGCTTAAGTATTCACCTCCTCGATCAGATCGAAGAATCTTAATACTTTTGCCCGTTTGGTTCTCTACTTCTTGCTTATATTCTCTGAATTTCTCAAGAGCTTCAGACTTGTGTTTCATCAGGAACACATGTCCGAATCTAGAGAGATCGTCAGTGAATGTAATGAAGTAGGAAGAACCAATCCTGGCATGCGTAGACATAGGACCGCATGCATCACTATGTACCAGTCCTAAGAGTTCAGTAACTCTTTTTTCGTGTCCACTAAACGGAGCTTTGGTCATTTTTCCTTTGAGACATGAATTGCAAGTATCATAAGATGATAATTCGAACGGATTCAAATATCCATTCTTATGTAACTTAGCCAGTCGTGTCGCATTGATATGACCAAGTCTACATTGCCACAAGAAGGATTCGTTCATTTCTGAACTCTTCCTCTTGTGTGTGTTTTGTATATTGAGGACTGTATTTTGATTTAGAATGAATATGCCATTATGTAACGAGCCTGATGCAATCAACTTTTGATTTAGGAAGATGTTCATAATATTATCCTGTACTACAAAATTATATCCTTCTTTACTTAATAAAGAAACTGATATAATGTTGCACATCATGTTCGGTATATAATAGCACTCATTTAGAATCAGTGTATTACGACTTGGTAATACTAGGTGATATTCGCCAACTGCTTTGGCTGCAATACTTGCCCCATTCCCTACTTGAACGGAATGATCACCTTTTCCCAGTTCTCTACCTTTACGTAGCCCATGTAACAATTTACATATATGGGATCCTGATCCGGTATCTAATACCCAGGACGTAGGGTGAACTGAGAAACGTTTCTCAATAACTAACACACCCGAAGAAGATGCATCAACATGCATGTTCTTTTGGGCGGCTTGAGAATCTAGATATTCTCATATTCCCTGTTCAGTCTTATAACTCTTATAAGAAAGAACGGGTCCAACGTTCCCCTGCTCAGTATAATAAGCGGGTTCAGTCAATACATCCATATTATTATCTTGATTATGGCCTGACATGGTCGTTACCTGGAGAGAGAGAGAAGAAAACAGTTTAGCGTATGCTCTTACAAGATTAGATTGGTTATTATCTTATCTAATCAGGATGTCTCCCACTGTTTTTATCAAATCTTCCTTCAAACCTTAAAAGGTAAGATTAGCCGGGATTAATTACACCCTACAATTTCGTCAATCTTTCAGCCAGATCGGTGTCGGCACTTGAGGGAGGTTCACCGTGCTTTCACATGGACCTAATTAAAGTAAACCTCGTTTTCCTAGAGGCGTAACCCCGTTAACACTTTTCTAGACACCTACTTGATCGGCTAATTGTCCTGTGTAAAACTCTCCCAGGAGTAACTCTTACTCGCAGTGGGTATCGGGATCCAACTATCTCATAGGAGGTATGCAATCTCATTGCAAATTTCAACACTTGAAATTCCCGATAATGCTTTTGCGCCTAGCGTCCCATGACCTTGACGGAGGCCAAACTACCCATAAGACACTAGTCAAGTTCAACCCGTCATTTCTTGATTGAATTAAATCCACCCGTACGACCCTTGACGGAGGCCAAACTACGCCGTATGAATACCCTCATCCAATCGCATCATATGCTAGCAGATAAGCACTAGTTAGCTACCGTACACTATGCCTTGACGGAGGCCAAACTACCGCCGCACGAATACTAAGTAGCACTTATCTGAAATGACGGAGGGCTACGCAGGTTTTTCAGAAAAACCATGAGCGTAATGAACTTGATATCGTTGTAGAATCATGTGGTTTTTGAAAAAGGAGTGTTTTTTAGGCTTCTAGTTTTGCTAAAGAGGTCACTCCCGGTGAAGGGATCTAGCTCTTTCCCCATCGAATAAGGTGCAGGATATATCATATATACCGCTGTGCAAAGCAAAAACTATATAAGCTGTCAAAAACTAAACCGCGAGTTTGTAGCATCTGCCAGTTTCGCTAAAGAGCTCACTCCCGGTGAAGGGATCTCGGCTCTTTCCTTATCGAATAAGGTGCAGGGTATATCATATATACCGCTATGCAAAACAGAACTGTAGCTACCCTTTTTATAAAGTTTTAACTCTACAATATCTTTTAGGTTTCTTTTCTTTTTATTAATCTTATTAATAAATCCCATCAGCTTATGCTTCCTAAGCATCACAGAAGAAACGAAAGCAGTAATATTTATATATCAGCATATATATATATATATATATAGTATAAGCATTCGTCTCAGACAGTAATATGATCTCATCACAGAACATTGCAGCAGAAGAACATATATGAAATATTGGATATACTAGGATGTCCGTGTTTTCAATACGAGCCGGTATAAAACAAGGATTCCACGGTCGCGATGAATAGCCAAACCCACATCCCTAAACCCATACGAGAGCGGCAAGTAACACTGCCAGTTCTAGGGTTAGGAGACCCGGTCTCGACTCCTCGAGATGGCCTCCCACTGGACCCTCAAACCCGGTTACTTGTGCTCCCCTCCTTGGGTCTACCTAATGCGGAAAAGTAAATAATATACACTGGTGACATCAACCTCATCCCGGAAGTGCCCCAATAAAAGAATATTACATACAAATGAATTTTACATCAATGAAAATAAAAACCCTCATCTCACATAAAACCCCCGGCTATTCAGAACACAACGATCCAATATAACATATCACAGCAACACATAATATCACATATCATCAACGTAAGTAAGTATGCATACACCGATCGTCGTAGATGTATAGCAACGAAGACCGGCAATACAACTACATAGTACACTTACAGTCACAGAAAAGAAATTGTAAAACTACAACATTTGGAATCCACAATCACTTTAGACATCGTAAATCTGAAATATCACATACTTCGCATTTCATGTCCAACTATATGAATTCCACATATTGTATCACATTCCAGATAAATAGACAGTATTAAACTTTCCGAACAGATAATCAAAATACCCAAAATTTCCTAAATAGCTCAACACTTGAGCGGAGTTCAAATAATCCCAGAAACTGTCACAGTACCGATGATCCAGCCGTAGAAGGGTCAAGCCAACGCCTCACATGTGGCACGCCGTACCGCCCCAAACCCTAAGATTTAGAGGCGGTTTAGACAGTCACATAATCGAGTTAAGGTTTGTGTTCTTCTAGATGGTCCATCGCGTTACTTGCACAGTTTTCCGAAAGATTTAAACCCGATAAAAATTCAACACTTGAAAGTTTTTCGTGTCGGGAAAAAGTGAGTTAATGATATCCGTTCGAACATTTTAACAGTTTCTAAATATCCGGAAAACATAACAAAATTAAATATTCCGATCGAATCAACGATTACAAAATAAACCCCAGAACACTCAACACTTGAGCCAGATTAAAAGTACCCAGAAAAATACATAATCACCTACGGATATAACCCTGGAAAAAAGAGTCAACAATTTGTCTATACGGCCGCGGATACGGGGCATGAGCAAGGAATTGCCGCGCTTCCGCGGCGGATTGTACGGATCATTGACACGTGTTTCACAGAGATGCTTATATTTTCTTGCTGGTATTTTAAAGCATTTTTAATTCTGAAAAATCTCATTTTTTAAAAAAAAAATCCAGAGAGGGGTTAAAAAATGTCGTTTCGGTGTTCAATCGGAGTTTTAACTTCGTATACACGTCGCCTAATGCTCTAGCTAGGCTCTGATACCACTGCAGGGTTCCTAGGTACTCTTGTGAGGGTTCATAAGGCATCAAACATGCTCGAATAAAATTTTAGACGTGCCGAACAACCCAAAGCCGGGATCTTTACTAGATTATCAGGGTTTAACATGCAAGTAAACATCTTTACTAATAAGTGTGAGGGATTACAACCTTTGTAGTCCGCTCCTTCGCTTCATAAGCTCCGAGTAGAAGTCCCTTCGCCGCGATCCACGATCTCCCGGACTCAAGAGAGGCTCCACGACTCGAACGATCCATGCTAGCTTGTAGTGTTCCGTTTCTCCGATGATCTACGTCGAAGTTGCTATAACTCAAGCTCTCTCACTCTAATGAGGTGAACACCCTAATCTAATGGGCTATATTAGATGAGGATGATGGAATAGTATTTATGCTATCTTTTTATATCATATTCTCACAAGAAATCATCACAAAAGGAGAAACAAGTAAGCTTTCTCAAAGCTTAAGAGAGAAGATGATGATAGAAAAAGAGTTAAACCTTTTGTGATGAATAATGAAAAGTATATATGAATTAATAATGTAACCATAGTTTAGTATGACAAGGACAACCCTTGTAGGGAATAAACTAGAGCTAGAGTTTGGTTAGGTTAAAGAATGAGTCATGAATAAATATCAACCATAATATCTTAACCAAGACAAAAGGAATTCCTTCTAGAATGTGCAAGAAGGAGCTAACCCTAATCAAACCCTAACCTTGTTTAATCTTCACTAAAAATGTTTCATTATTAATCATATCATGTCACAATAATATATATCACATATATATTATATATTTGCAACAAAAGAAAATAATACAATTAACATATATCGCATATATATCAATGTATTATCCGGTGAGAAAATGAAATAATATAGCGAGCCAATATTAGATAATGTAATACAATATATCATATATATTATTATACATTAAATCATCGAATCAACACTTGATCCGACAATCCGGCTATATCGAATATAACCGACTAATATATCATGTACCGATTCATCGAATCAACACTTGATCCGATGTCCCGATTCATATCTAAATATCATGAGAATATAATACGTTATCTCATATCGCATTATCCTCGGTCCTGCGCATATCACATATGTGCCTCTACTCCATTTTGCCTGAGCCAAGAAACCTCTGTGTAGGACTCTAAAGAATCGTCAATACGCCGGTAGCAGGTGATGATCATATCAAACACCCACAAGCTGCAAGCGGTCAGCTAAACGTAATAGCCACCCAGGTATTGAGCGATCAAAAGATCAACAAGCTAGCCTGTGCGTTCTCCTGTGAATCCAATCAGTAACACTCCGGTACAGTCCGGTCTGTTCGTCTGATATGTCGCATATCAAGTCTAGGGGTGGTATACGTCAGACCCTAGTAACCGATAAGTCGTGTCGATGTGAGGCTCATAACATGTCGAGAAACTACCAGTAACACTTACCAGTAAATCTCTATATCAGCTCTGGCCAGGGTCTTCCAGTTATAGCCAATCGAACACAGCACAACACCAACTCCCTATACCGGGAGAGACGAATCCCCTCCTATCGCTCATTGCCTCCATGTGATTCGAGACTGCACCCAAAAGCCACCGTTTTGCACGCCCTCTTGGACGTGGTAAGGTGGAAATCAAAGCACAGTGGGAATCACACAAGACTCTATGACGATCTCGGGTCTACAGACTACCCTGTACCAGTGTCACCGGAGAACTGCCATCTGACGTGTGGTATATCACCATCTGGGAGTTCTCGGCGAGTCCGTCCAGTGTACCCACTCTCCACTGAGCACCCGTACACCATCCTTGATGTCAAACACCGATGGATATGGGATCATCCATCGCCCATCATATGGATCAAGATGCGTATACGCTAGTCTACTCTGGTGTATCGATGCCCTGTCTCGATATACCCTCGACTAGGAACAGTTATAGGATGTACTCATCGACTACCATGGCCCCACTAGTATGATCTCATCATAGTCCCAGTAGTCGAGTACAGATCCTAAGGGCTTTATCAACATGTGAGAGAAAAGACAGTAAACCAATACAAGTCAACATGTTAAGATAAAGTGAAACCAAATAGCATACTATCATGACGAGCAAGAAAGTCCTCGCTATATATATCCAAGCATCCATCATAATATACATCATATGTACAACAATGGCCTCTAGGGCATATACATAACTAACACCGACAAGCTGCCAACAAACTGGCGGAGCAATAGTTTATCATCACCTCCAGTATTACCACACAAGGCTCTAAATTGAGCAACATGTTGGTGCGGGTTTCCCGTCCCCTTATATACATGGAATTTAGGGATCGTATATCCCGGTGGGTACTTTATTTGGTTGTAACAACCCGGATAGGGTCGTCCAATCTTAACGATCCGACCGGCTGCTTCATTCACCTGGTGAGCTCGTATCTGTTGAGCGATGTAATCATCCAGGACGGTTTTGGAGATGGTCTCCTCTTTGGCTGCTGAACAAGCCGGAAGAGGGTTCGATGTCTCCCCTCTGTCATCTTCAAGGACAATCGGAGGGTCTTCAGCCGGAGGATCCGGTTGTATCATCATCCCGATCATGTCTTGGAAGAGAAACGCCATTCGTTTTATATTGGCCGCTTGTTCCGCTGCTTCTCTGTCCTTCTTTTCGTGGATTCTGCGGAGGAAGTCAGCATCGGTTTCCTGTTCATGACGCCTCCGGGCTTTCTTTTGGCCCAGTGAGTGCGGCCATTTACGTTAGCATTTCCTGAAGGTTCTGCTGCTACTCCTGGGCTTTTGTCACGGATCGCGTAATGTAAGTGCACGGCAGCGCCCCGGCCTTCTGTACGAGGCCAAAATGCGGAATACAAAACTTTTCTATAAACTAGAACCGGCGCTACCGCGGACTTTTAAACCCGGATCGGGCCATTAATCTAATGCTAGCTAACTAGAGAAAGGGTAGAAAGATATACCGAGCGATCCGTGTCCTTCGGTCTTCTCGTCGTCATCCCGATCTCCCCGCAGAATCTCCGGTGTTCATCTCCTCGTCGGAAGGGCACCACATCGCCGGGTTCTTTTACGGGATCCCACCTCTGGACCGAGGCAACTCGGGCACGAAGTTGGTGAGCCGACGTGTCCAAGAATGCTGTAGGCTAAGTGTAGAATGGTTTGTCTCTAGGGGTTGTTGAAGTTGCCATTTGGAAGTGGGAAAGGAGATGAGCTTTGAAATAGTGCTATGGGATTTTGTATGAGCAAAAGAGATAAAAATCCCCCTCCAAAATTTTTGGACAGCCCCCATACAAGTGTGGCTGGCCATGCTTTTGTCAAAGGGAGAGAGAGAAAAGTCAAGGGGGGAAGCAATAATGCAAGCAAGAGAAAAGGGTGATGATGAGGAATAATCATCACCACAAAGTCTCACTCCAAAACCCATCACTCAAAGTAAACAATGATTAACAAAGGAAGTCAAAGGATGGTGGAACCATCATGAACCATAAAAAGTCTTCTCCATTATAAATTGCACAATTGCAAATAACCTCCCCCCCAACCAAATTTCAGCCAAAGAAAGAAACAAAGGAAAATGGCTGAAACCGGAAATACAAACTGGCAACTTCAAAAAAACGATCTCGTAATAAATTACAGGAAAACCCCGCGACTGTATATACATACCCGTATTTGTATTCCGACCGAATACAAATGCAATGAGACAAAATCTACACTGTACAATACTAGGATCCGGCTTAAACGAAAGCCCGCTATTATTATCCGTCTGATCATGATCCATGCAATACCGCACGTATATGATCGAACCCTGCCATATATCCATACGGCCTCTACAGCGTTTCGCCAGAAACTTGAGAAACTGTCTGTGGGGGACTCTAAAAACTCGTCAATACTTTGGCTGTGGATTTAACCACTAGCACGTCAGAGGTATTATCCATACATAACGGGCTACCAGCTATTGACCAAAAGGGACGTCGATGAGCGAACTCATCCTGATACCCTACTGAGCCTGTCAGTGATAATATCCGTACAGTCCGGTCCGTTCGTCTATGAGTATCGCATGGCGGGCCTAGGGGGTTGGTAAAAGTCAGACCCCCAAAAGCGGTACAAGTCGTGTCGGAGTGTAGCCCAGAACACCCTGAGATACTACTGGAAAACCTACCAGTAAATCTCCTGCTTTGGATAAGGACTTCGTGTAATGGCTCTCCTAGACACAGGGCGACCTCACCCCCAATACCGGGAGAGACGAACCCCTGCAGATCCGCTCACTGCCTCCATGTGGCTCGGGACTGTACCCAACTAAAACCTGTTTGCACGACTCCTTTGAGCCGTGGTAGGGTAGTAATCAAAGTACAGTGGGAACTCACACGATACAAATGACGATCTCAGGTCGATGAACTAACCTGTACACATATCATCAGGGAACTGCTATCTGACGTCAGGTATAAGACCAACTAGCAGGTTCCCGGCGAGTCCTGTCCGGTGTACTCATAACCCAATGAGCACCTGTATACATCTTAGGTGAACCAACTGACGCCAGTGGCTTGTGAGACCGGCCACCGCCCCTCGTCGGGGTCTCGACTGTATACACTAGTCTACTATGGAGTATCGATGCCATGTCTCGAAACTCCCTCGACTAGGGACCTTTTAAGGATGTGCTTATAGACCCCAGCTCCCACGTATATGATCTCCATCATACTGCTGGCCGTCAAGCAAGAATCCTAAGGGCTCTATCAACGTGCAATAGTGACATGTAAGGTCACCTAAAGCAGTACACGATGATAAAGATAAACCAGATAGCATACTATCATCTTGAGTAAGACTGTCCTACCGGTATAGGTCCTCCCTCAATCATTGCAATCACGTGCCTGTGATCCAATAATTGACTCTAAGGGCACTATATCCAACAATCTCCCACTTGCACTCAAAGCTAATTATTGCGATGTCGCATACTCACAGCCCGTGCGATACCGAACACCCAACTCCTCTACTAATCAGTCTCACAAAACCCGTTTGCGAAACTAATGCGTTCGAGGAATAGCCTCAGTGAGTGGATCCGCTCTAATGTTTTTTTCTATGTCTCTCTTTATCTCAAGTTCGCGGAGAAAGCCATCTCCCGAAATGAGCAATACCTGTCTTAGAATATGTTCGGATGTCCGATGGGACCTAGTTCATGAGTGAACTCCAAATCCAAACTTCTTAGACTGTATCGTCAGCTGAACTTAATCAGTATCCTGCGCCATGCCTCTCTCAGTATCCGCCTGGACCACCTGTCCAAAATACTGCCCCTCGTCAGAGGGAAAACTATAACTCTGACAGTCACTCTGTCATTCAGGTCACCTTGGAAGCCTGGAATGACAACTGTCTCGTAAAAGAGGATGTTGTTATCATATCCCCAGAACATCCACTTATGTTCTAAAACTGCTTCCAAATGTTTCTCCAGGATTGGATCAATATCAACTTATTGCATCTACTGCAAAAACAACATCTGGTGTGGTACTTGACATCTCATGATCAACTCAATTGCCTAAGCAAGTGATCTGCCGATCATGCACATCCCTCTCCCCTTTAGTCTATAAGACACCTTTAGAGAGGGTGACTCCATCACCTGTAGGTATACTACCGTGCCTGGAGTCGTCCATTCTAAAACACCTTTAGAATGCTGTCTAAGTACCCTGATTGGGACACTTCCCAAATCTAGCTCTAAAACCATAGATCTAGTAACCAGAATGTCTGATATAATACCCAATTCCTATGTGGAGAAACCACTGTGTGATAACCAAAGTATAACCGATCGTAGTATAGGAATATCACTTCCTACTCTGTGTATGTCATCCAGATACCAGGACATCATACCCTACTATCTTCTTAACAGATCCATCCCCTATTCTGATGAAGTCAAACCTATGACTGTCACATCAGAAATAGATGATCTATCTCCGCTATATCTGCTTTAGTCCATAAATAGACATAAGCTACCTGTCCACTATACTTCCGCTGCTCCCACTGACTACGACAACCCTCTGGCAGAATAATATACACGTACACTTCTAAAGCTAGTTTAGAATGACGCTATACTCATCCTCCTGCCGGGTCTCATAGCCTGGAACAACAGTAGTGTCAAGTCCCCACTTAGCTTCTGCTGCTCCCACTGACCACGACAACCCTCTGGCAGAGTCATATAGACGTAAACTTCTAAAGCTTGTTTAGAACGACGCTATATTCATCCTCCTGCCAGGTCTCACAGTCTGGAACAGCAGCAATGGAAAGTCTGGATAAACAAGAACCTCCCTGTCACCGTCCTTAAGGCTACCGGAGTACCTCTCGGGTGTCTGAGGTTACCCATCATGTCTACGGAGTGGCCAATGGAATGTCAAACCAGATTGAATCTTTAGGTTCTTATCAAATCTTCAGTAATCGTTTGCGGTTCTGGAATTACTTCCAGTTCTACCATACTCCCATTACTGTTTTCTGAAAAAATCCATTTTTGTTAAAACTGTGGCGAGTCTAGAACAATATCACTATTGATCTTCCAGATGGTAGAAAGTCAACCCACGTCATAGCCCGGGTCAACCCACAAACAGCCATTACGGAAACGTGCATTGAGTTATCCAGAGTCTGGTTTTAAGCATAAGCTGGACAACTCCCCGTACCTTAACATCGTTAAGATATGAACTGTTCTATATCCAATACAGAAACAGAGGCACTGATTTAATTGGAACCAGATTCAAATCATGCAGCTGTCTCCAGTGCATGTCAACTAAATGGAAAGAGGCCGATCAGCATTACTCAACTTAGAAATACTTCCAATTATGAGTAACCTGAAAGAGAAGCAAGTTCTCTTAATCATTACTATCAACTGAATACCATACACAAGTATCTACATTTTCGATCACCTTGAAGAATCCTGATACTTGCAACACCTGGTTCTCTACTTTATTCTTATACCTATAACTTCTCAAAATTCGGACCTTGCGTTTCTACGAAACACTTGTCTAAAAACTAGAGAAGTCATAAGTAAACCGAATATAGTACGAGGACCAACCCCTCTGTCCTAATGGACACTGGACAATATACAATCCTCTGTACAAGTCCTCTGAGTCTAATAACTCAAACCCTGTGCGTCGTAGGTTGAAAACTGTACTTATGGTTAAGAAGAATTACACCGCTGTTTAATGCTCCTTACCTAACCATCTACTGATATAGGTAAATGTCATAGACATAATTTCAAAAAGGTATATCTCACTCTATAAAAATAGACGTACAGATATATCAATTTGAAATTGGTGCATAACAGCGGATATTCAAAACCAAATATTTGCCGTCTGGCAAACAACCCAGGTGGTTTCCTCAAATATCACCAATTACAACGAATTCCGATATAATGAGGACAATCACCTAATTTCCAATAACTTACTCCCACTCATCATCTGTAAAACCATACAGATGTGAGATTCATACCTGGTAAATACATACCCTGGAGCAAGTGTCTAATTGGGAAATCAGTTTTCCTTTAACAATACACTGTGAAACTGAAATATTGAAATGTTTCGTAGGGGTATCCTGGTATTCCTAGTAATGCCTCTTCCATTATCCAGATTCACAACTGTAACCGTATATTTCTATGCCATCTCTCCACATCCCTTCATATGTCTTCAGTTATTCCCTTCTGCACACCCCTTTAGGCCAAATGGTTTCTTCCTTCCCTACCGTTCGACACCAGCCTATGGTTTGGAAGAAGACTATCCAATAAGCATAATGGGTGTACTGTCTAATCCTAGGAGCACTCGCAATGCGAGAGAAGGTGAAGATAAAAGACAACCGAATAAACCTTATTCTTATTTCTCCTGAACCAGAATCCATCCCCGAACTGGAACAAATTCCTTTCGAGTTCGTATATAACCATACGATGGAGTATCCAAATAACTGTGGATCTTTGTAGTGATATAGAGTGTCCTGGAGAAATACAAAGGTGAAGTGGGAGTGGTAATGAAATACTTGGTTTGGTCGTGAATAGCAGTCGCAATTTACTTTGCTCTCCTTCTAATCCCTTTATTTGTCTTAACTTAATACCTTCTGTACACCACACTTAGGCTAATCGGCTTTCTTCATTCCCTACCGTTCGGCACCAGCCTAAGGTTTGGAAGAAGACTATCCAATAGGCGTAACGGGTGTACTATCCCCTAATCCAAGGAGCACTCGCAACCTGAGAGAAGGTAAAAGGAAAAGACAACTGAATAGTCCTATTCGTTTTCTCCAGAACCAGAAACCATCCTCGAATAAATTCCTTCGAGTTCGTATATAACCATACGATGGTTTTATCCAATGGAAGTGGACATTCGTAGTAATACGGGGTGTCCTGGAGAAAAGGGTAAAAGTAGGAGTGGTAATGAGGTTTGCAACTCTGACAATCCAAAAGCCAGTGTTTAAGAAGGTTCGGTTAATTTTGGTCACTGAGTCATAGTCTAGGATCGGGCCATGGTCGCTGCCAGAGAGAGAGAAAAGAAACACTCAGCGTGCACTCTAACCTAGATCAGAATGGTTATCACTTTATCTAATCAGGAAACCTCCCACTGTAACGTCAAATTCTCCTCCAAACCTGAAAGAAAAATTAGTCGGGATCACCCGAGGAGTAAACCAACTCATCAGTGGGAATCGAGATCCAACTACCATCGCATGATAACGTGATAGAATCCACTCATGTTATCACACTCCAGAAGGTATGCGCATATCTGGCAAGTTTCAGTTTCTTTAGAAACTCCCGATGTGATTTTTACCCCATGCTCTTATGACCTTGACGTGGGCCAACATATCATAAGTCACATGTCAAGTTCTACCCGTCATTATCCAGGTTGATTTGAACCCACCCGTACCTACTCTTGACTTTGGCCAACAAGGCAGTACGACTATCCCAAACCAACGCATCTATCTATGCTGCAGAAAAGTAACAAATAGCTACCATACACTATGCCTTGACGTGGGCCAACATACATAGCATGAATACTAAGTGCTACCTTTCTGAAATGACGGAGGGCTACGAATGGTTTTTAGCGAAAAACCTTTAACTTAATGAACTTGATATCGTTGAAGGAACCGGATAGCTTTTATAAAAATATAGTGACGAAAACTTTTGCTAAAGAGGTCACTCCCGGTGAAGGGATCTCGGCTCTTTCCCCGTAGAATGAGGTGCAGGATATTCCAACTGAATACCACGATGCAAAGCAAAAGTAATCGACTATAGTGAAGTTATTGCCCTGACGCAAACTTCTGTCCAAGGGGTCACTCCCGGTGAAGGGATCTCGGCCCTTGCCTCGTCGACTGAGGTGCTGGATATTCATAACCGAATACCACTGTGCAAAACAAAAGAGGACGTCCTTGCAATAACAGCTTTTTGAATAATGTTCCAACAACATCAGAATAGGTTTGTTTAACTTGCATTGATCCGAATCAATGCAGTCCCATCAATTGATCACACCAATAAAGAAGAAAATAATGATGTACGTATATGCCACTGTAGGGTGTTTTTCGTCACCCCATTGAGATGGGAATATGCGCGCGCTTGTCAGGCGTACTACAGATTCCCCCGGCCTAGGGTAGGCCGGGGTTTAATGATTGTGGGGATCCGAATCTCCGGCAGCCGCGGACTAAGCTGCCGTTAATTACCCATCGCCTTTGGGGCGAGGGAACCTCCGATTAACGGGTTAAACTGGTCATGCGAACTCAACGTGCAGTGTACGTGTGTTGTGTTTTGGAGGGGGGTTTAAATATATCGGGAGCCACGCAGAGTTTTTACGGGGGTCCCGCTACCCGGATAGCGGGCTGGGGGTCAAGGGGGCTAGCAGCCCCCTTGCGGGGTGCGGGGCAGCGTCCCGTTAGAAATTTTTTTCTAACAGGGACAGTGTCGCGGAGTATGTGTATGCGTACATTTGTACACATATGTATATATATACATGTATATATAAGTAAAGGGGAAAAATACATCCAAAGGATGCGTGGGGCCAGCGCCTAGGCGCTTGAGCGTGAGCGCGCCACGTGTCGGCACGTGGGCGCTTTGCGCTCGAGCGCAGAGTGCTGGAGCGCAACGCGCCACGTGTCGGCACGTAGGCGACTTGCGCTCGAGCGCTTGCGCTTGAGCGCAAGAGCGCCACGTGTCGGCACGAGGGCGACTTGCGCTCGAGCGCTTGCGCTGGAGCGCAAGAGCGCCACGTGTCGGCACGAGGGCGACTTGCGCTCGAGCGCTTGCGCTTGAGCGCAAGAGCGCCACGTGTCGGCACGAGGGCGACTTGCGCTCGAGCGCTTGCGCTCGAGCGCAAGCGCGCCACGTGTCGGCACGTGGGCGCTCTGCGCTTGAGCGCCGGCGAGAAAAAGAGGCTTTTAGCCTAAAAAGATTTCTCTGAAGAGAAATCAAAGAGGAGCTGGACTCCTGAGTGTTTTTATTTTTTTTTGTTGGGTTAATGGAAGGGTTCTTCTTCTTCCTCCTGTTGCTTGCTGGCTCTTGAAGATCAAGAGATGTAAAATCTCAAAATCTCTCCTTTTTAAGATCTGATGGCAGATCCAAGTTCCCCTTTGTGGGTTTTGTGGTGGAAAACTATTTAGTTTTGAAAAAGGAAGAGTAAAACTCTTGATTTAATTCAAGAGAAAGAAGAAGGTTTTGGAACCTTGAAGAAGGAAGAAAGAGCTCAGCTCTAATTTTTTTTTTGGAGAGAATGAAAAGTCTTTTTTTTGATATTTCATTATCTTTGCCTTTATAGGCCATACATTTTACACACAGCCCCTTGGGCTTCACAAAATGGCATTTTGCCTATTTCATGGCTCATGTGCCATTTCT
Source organism: Agapanthus africanus (assembly GCA_030015575.1). Classification (NCBI taxonomy): domain Eukaryota; kingdom Viridiplantae; phylum Streptophyta; class Magnoliopsida; order Asparagales; family Amaryllidaceae; genus Agapanthus; species Agapanthus africanus. The sequence continues at coordinate 409,151,028 of CM057338.1, forward strand.
TTTTGCACATAAGCCATGGGCTTTACAAGAATTTGGCTTTATGCCCATTTTCTTACATTTATCCATAAAATAAAATAAAAGAAAATGCAACAAGATTATTTATTACAAAAATTTTATCTTGGCGTGGAGGAGGCCGGCCGCTTCATGTTCGGGCTCGACTCGGGCATGGGCCCACTGGGTCTGGGCTTGGGCCCACTTGGCTTGGGGTTGACTTGGATTTTGACTTGGTCAACCGGGGTGTAAATTTTTACCCCAACAAATTGCCCCCCATCAATAAATGCACACCACATATGTGGGTCGTGTGCATGAAATTGATGGATCTTCTTTCACGTGGAGGCGACTTGGTTTGGTTCCCGCTTTTTGGGAAGCTGGCACTGCCCTTTTTACGACATGGACGGTCGTTGCTTGACATGTCTCCGAGACGGAGTGTCCGTGATAGACGTTTTCCCTGGCCCGGAGTTATCTGGTTCCCGCTTTGTAGGAATCCTGCACTACCCTTTTTGCGACTTGGACGGCCGGTGCTGCCCTTTTTGCGACTTGGACGGTCGGTGCTGCCCTTTTAGCGACGTGGACGGTCGGTGCTGCCCTTTTAGCGACGTGGACGGTCGGTGCTGCCCTTTTTGCGACTTGGACGGTCGGTGCTGCCCTTTTAGCGACTTGGACGGTCGGTGCTTCCCTTTTTGCGACGTGGACGGTCGGTTCTGCCCTTTTAGCGACGTGGACGGTCGGTGCTGCCCTTTTAGCGACGTGGACGGTCGGTTCTGCCCTTTTTGCGACGTGGACGGTCGGTGCTGCCCTTTTAGCGACGTGGACGGTCGATGCTGCCCTTTTAACGACGTGGACGGTCGATGCTGCCCTTTTAGCGACGTGGACGGTCGGTTCTGCCCTTTTAGCGACGTGGACGGTCGATGCTGCCCTTTTAGCGACGTGGACGGTCGGTTCTGCCCTTTTAGCGACGTGGACGGTCGATGCTGCCCTTTTAGCGACGTGGACGGTCGGTTCTGCCCTTTTTGCGACTTGGACGGTCGGTGCTGCCCTTTTAGCGACGTGGACGGTCGGTGCTGCCCTTTTAACGACGTGGACGGTCGATGCTTGATTTGACTTGCTCTGCTTCTTGCAGTGTCAGGGGTAGACTTGACTTGCTCCGCTTCTTACGGCGTCGAGTGGGAGTTGACTTGTTGATTTTGATTGGGTTGACATCAGCATCGCTATACTGGAATATGGTACCAGGAGCGAACCATCATCTGTCATGGAGAGGATTTTGGGATTTTGGTTTTTGTTTGGCATCTGCATTGCTGCACTGGAATAATGCCAGGAGCAACTCATCATTTGCCCCGAGAGAATTTGAGAATTGAGGGCTTAGGAGGCAGGTTTAGATCCCTATCACCTAAGACTTTTCAATTTTATGGGCCGTGAGGGTCCCATAAAAGCATTTTCTCCCTACGAGTCGAAAGGATCTCGTAGGCGTATTTTCTCCATAGGAGTCGTGGGGACTCCTAAGTGTGTTGCTCCTTTGTGAGTCGTAAGGATCTTACGCGGGAATTTCCTCCTCTCAAAGTCGAGAGGACTTTGAGAGTGCATTTCATCTTCTTTTCACGAGTTTGCGCCCTTTCAGGTTTTCACAAACTCGTCGGCAGTCCTGCTGTTTTTACTCACGGAGCCCTTTCGGGTTTTCCTCCGTGCCCATTTTGCTTGTGGACATACCCTTTTTTTTTTAGTGGGACTTTGAATGTGGTCTCACCGGTAGGACTTAGGAGAGATTGGGATTGTTTTACGCCCGTGGATTGTATACGGTTTTGCAGGATGTATGATCCAGACCGTAGGGCCAGAAAGATTTCAGGGATTTGTTGGCGTCTGCATCGCTGCACTGGAATGTGGTACCAGGAGCGACTCATCATTCGCCGTTGGGCTATGGGATTTGGAATTTGGTTGGCGTCTGCATCGCTGCACTGGAATATGGTACCAGGAGCGACTCATCATTCGCCATTTGGGGACTTGGAATTTGGATCTTGTTTGGCATCAGCATTGCTGCACTGGAATAATGCCAGGAGCAACTCATCATTTGCCTTGGGAGGACTTGGGATTTGGGTTTTTGGTCGGCATCAGCACCGCTAACACTGAAGCGAAATGCCAGGAGCGACTCATCATTTGCCGTTGCCCATTGGGGAACGATGGCTTAGGAGATAGGTTTGGGTCCCTACCACCTAAGGCTTTTCAATTTTATGGGCCGTGAGGGTCCCATAAAGCATTTTCTCCCTACGAGTCGTAAGGATCCCGCAGGTGTATTTTCTCCTTAGGAATCGTGAGGATTCCTAAGTGTGTTGCTCCATTGTGAGTCGTAAGGATCTCACGCAGGTGTTTTCTCCTCATAAGGTCGAGAGGACTTTGCGAGTGTTTTTCATCTCTTTTCACGAGTTTGCGCCCTTTCGGGTTTTCACAGACTCGCCGGTAGTCCTGCTGTTTTTACTCACGGAGCCCTTTCGGGTTTTCATCCGTGCCCGTTTTGCTTATGGACATACCGTTTATTTCTTCTTCTTTTTTTTCTTTTTCTTTCTTTTTCTTTTTTTTTGCTGCTGGTGGGACTTTAAAAGTAGTCTCACCGGCAGGATTTGGGAGAAATAGGGGTTATTTACGCCCGTGGATTGTATACGGTTTTGCAGGATGTCTGATCCAGACCGTAGGGCCGATGTGCTCAATTCGCCTGCGACTTGGAGCATTCATGTGTAGTATTTCTTGAGATATCGGCCATTGATGGGTGGCATGGGCCTTTCTCCCTCGGCACTTATTAGTTGGTAGGATCCTCCGTCGAACACTTTCTCGATGACGTATGGTCCTTCCCAGTTTGGCTCGAATTTTCCCTTGGCATGTCGATTGAGGATGATCGGTCTTTTGAGGACCAACACTAATTCACCTTTCTTGAAAGCGCGGAGACGAGTTATCTTGTCATAGGCCCGTGACATTTGGGCTCGGTATAACTCCAGACTTTGCTGCACCGCGAGCCTTTTTTCTTCGAGGGCATCAAGCTCTTCAAGTCGAAGGAGCACGTTTTCCTCTTCCGTCAACTCATGTTGAACGGCCATTCTTAAGCTCGGAACTTCTACTTCGAGGGGGAGGACCGCCTCCACTCCGAAAAGCAATGAGTATGGAGTGGACTGTGTTGGAGTACGGTGAGTGATACGATATGCCCACAGCGCCTCATGAAGTTTGAGATTCCAGTCTCTCTTGTTGGCTGAAGCATTTTTCCTCAGGAGCTTGCATAAGGTCTTATTGAAGGCTTCGGCTAGCCCATTGGCTCTTGGATTATAGATGGAGGAATATCTCCAGTCTATCTTGTGCTGGGTAGCGAACCTTGAGACATTGAAGCTCTTGAAAGAAGGCCCGTTGTCAGAAATGATTCTTCTTGGTGTACCGAAGCGGTATAGAATATTATGCTGGAAGAATGTCAGAATATCTTTTGTCTTGACTTCTTTTAGTGGGACAGCTTCAGCCCATCTGGAGAAATAGTCTGTCGCAGCCAGTATGAACCGGTGGCCTTTGGATGACGGAGGATCAATTGGACCAACAATGTCGGTGCCCCAGACTTCGAAGGGCCACGACGCCACTGTAGGATGCAATGGATTGGGATGCTTGTGAATAAAATCACCGTGAATTTGGCAGATATAACATTTCTTTGCATGCTCTCCGCAATCCCGTATCATGGTGGGCCAGTAATACCCAAGCCGTTTAATTTGCAGTCGCATCTTGGGGCCAGATTGGTGAGCACCGCAAACGCCTGAGTGAACTTCTTTCATGACTTTTTGGGCTTCGGCCGATGACAGGCACCTGAGCCAGAGTTGGTCATATGACCTGCGGTATAACGTGTCATTTACAAACACGTATCGGAGAGCTCTTTTCTTCAGCTGAATCCGCGCAGATTTTTCTTCGGGCAGCTTGTCGTATCGGAGGTACTCTATAAAGGGTTCTCTCCAATCGGGCTCGTCTTGGATGATCGAAGCTTCTTCCGCAGGACTGCTCTTCTGTTCCGCGCTTTCTTCTTCTCGTAGAGAGACTGGGGGTAGAATTTGCCGGCTCCTGACTGTGATCAGAATTTCGTCCATGTCAGGATCAGCCAGCTCCTTGGCCAAGCGAGCGAGTACATCAGCCTTTCCGTTCAACGCTCTAGGGACTCTCGTTAGTTCAATATGAGTAAACCGTTTCATGAGTTCCACCACTCGACCTCTGTACCGAGCTAACTCGGGTTTGTATATCTTATAGTCGCCGCTTACTTGGTTGACGACAAGCTGGGAGTCACCGTAAACCCGTAGCCGAAGGATTTCCATTTCTATGGCAAGCTCCAAACCAGCTATCAGAGCTTCATACTCAGCTTCATTGTTTGTCCGAGGCTCGGTGAGAGCAAAAGAACGCCGTAGGGTTCCCATTGATGGTGTGATGAACACCAATCCTATCCCTGCTTTTATCTCCGGGACGCTTGATTTACTGGAGGTCCTTATTGACGAGGCTCCATCGAAGTAGAGCTCCCAACATGGCTCATCTTCCTCGAGGTGCAGCACTTGTTCATCGGGTAACTCACAATTTAGTGGCGACCCTTCTGGTATGGGATGAGCAGCGAGAAAGTCTGCAAGAGCTTGCCCTTTTACTGCTTTCTGAGGAGTGTAAACTATGTCAAACTCAAGTAGCATGACAGCCCATCTTGCCATTCTGCCGGCTAGGCTTGCTTTGGTCATCAAGTGTTTGAGCGGGTCGACCTTGGAGATCAGCATAACCCGATGAGCGAGCAAATAGTGCCTCAGCTTCTTCACAGCAAATATTAGAGCCAGGCATTGCTTTTCGATTGGGGAATAGTTGTGTTCCGCCCTGACTAGAGTTCGACTGAGGTAGTAGAGGGCATTTTCCTTTCCCTCCTCGTTATTCTGGGCGAGGAGCGCACCGAGTGACTCATCTAGCGCGGCAGTATAGAGAATCAACGGTTTATTTGGAATGGGAGCGGCCAGCACTGGAGGGTGCAACAAGTATTGTTTGATGCTTTCGAACGCTGCTTGACATTCGGTATCCCAGATAAAAGGAGCTCCTTTCTTCATGAGCTTTGAGAAGGGCCTACATCTCCCCGATAAATTTGAGATAAACCTCCGTATATAAGCAAGCTTGCCTTGAAAAGATCTTAGCTGCGTCAGACTCTTCGGAGGAGGCATCTCCATGATGGCCTTTATCTTTGATGGGTCAACTTCGATCCCTCGATGTCGGACTATGAAGCCCAGGAATTTTCCCGATGACACGCCAAAAGCGCACCTCAGAGGATTCATCTTCAGATTGTATTCCCTCAGTCTGGTGAGAACGGTCCTGAGATCTTGGATATGATCGGCCTTGGCTTTAGTCTTGACGACCAGATCATCAACATAGCATTCGACGACTTTATGGATTAGGTCATCAAAGATATTAGTCATTGCCCTTTGATATGTAGCACCTGCGTTCTTCAGTCCGAATGGCATTACCCTGTAGCAATATATTCCGATCGGGGTTCGAAATGCTGTGTGCTTCTCATCCTCAGGCGACATCTTGATCTGATTATATCCAGACGAGCCATCCATAAAGGTGAACAGTTCGTAATTTGAGGTGTCATCGACCATCATTTCCATTACCGGTAGCGGGAAGTCGTCTTTAGGACATGCCTTGTTGAGGTCCCTGAAATCGACACAGACTTGGATCTGCCCATTTTTCTTCTTCACTGGGACTATGCATGCGATCCAGTCTGCATATTTCTCTTCCCTGATGAAGCCGGCATCGATGAGCTTCTTAGTTTCCTCGATGACCTTTTCTTCTAGTTCCCTTCTCATTCTTCGAGGAGCTTGTTTGACTGGCTTAGCATCAGGAGATATAGCCAGCTTATGCACGGCTACCTCAGGGGAAAGGCCAGGCATTTCTTTGTACGTCCACGCGAAGCAGTCGACGAACTCACGCAGCAGGGCAATTATCTGCTCTTTCATTTCCTCTGACAAGAGTGAGCTGATATAGGTCGGCCTTGGATTATCGGGCGTTCCTAGGTCAATCTCGGTTAGCTCATCAAAGGTTGCTTGTCCGCCATCTTCGAGCTCTTGAGGAGCTTCTTCTGGCTCGGCTATCTCGTCGTCATCATTTGATCTTTCGCTGGCCTCACCAACATGGATCATGTAGCACGCTTTGGAATCAGGTTGAATGTAGCCTATGCCCCGTCTATCTGGAATTCGTCCATCGATGAGTGCTCGGACCTGGGGCGGATGCCATAGCCCTTCGTAAAACTTTGCTTCGGACTCCGTTTGGTATAACCGGCACCCGCACTTCTTAAAGTATTCCCGCATCTCGGGCGCATAGTATCTGGGATTGAGGACGGCTCTTATGCCTCTCTCATATGGAAGGCACGCGACAGACAAATCGTCCGGGTGCGCAACAGGGTTTGACCCATAAAACAAGATGCCCTTCTATCCATTTTTCCTCCCGGGAACGTAGAAAGTTTTCAGCTGGTCCACGGTGGAGATTGATAATGCATCGAGCTCTTTACACATTTGCTCTGGTACCTTTGTAACGGCTAGGGACCCTTCTGTAACTTCAAAGGTCTCTCGTAGTTTCGCTTGTTGCGTGGGGGTCCAATCTGCACCGCTGTTGCACGACAGGTCCTCCTCCTCTGACTCTTCAGTGTCGCTGCCAAGATGAGGGCGGACTTTGCTGCTAGACGGGCCTTCGGTAACAGATTCGTCCGTATCGCTGCCGAAACGAGGGCGAGTTTTACGGGAGGACGGGCTTCCAGCATCGGACTCATCAGTGTCGCTGCCGAAATGCGGGCGCACTTGGACGTTTTTGCTTTTGAAAGTGATAGCCGGCGCAGATTCGCTTTTGAGTCTTGGGGCTGGTCTATCCTCAGTCAGTTGTGGCTTAGCATTTTGGTGGTTCAAAAAGTACCGAGAATCTTCATATCGGACTTCATGCACACCGAATGGCTGGATGTCTCCGTCAATGCGTCTTTCTTCACCATTTTTATTATACTTCATGCATTGATGGAGAGTCGACGGAATGATGCCGTAATCATGGATCCACGGCCGCCCCAAGAGAATCTTATAAGATGTGTCGGCGTCGATCACATATATCTTAGCTTCAGTTTGCAGATCCCCAAATTTGATTGGCAAAGCTATAGACCCTAGAACTTGCTGGCAATTTTGGTTGAAGCCTTGAATGACAATCCTTTCCCTTGACAGATGTCGGACGTCCATTGATAAATTCTTCAGAGTTCGCAAGTTCATGATGTTCACTGAGGACCCCGGATCAATCAATATGCGATTAATTCGATCTCCGTCGCTGTACCCGGTCACGTAAAGCGGCCGATTATGCTCAGCCGTTCCCAGTAGCAAGTCTTCATCCTTAAACGTGACTGCGGCGGCATGCAAAGCGTGCTGGGCTTCTTTCATATTAATTTCCGCAAAGTGGGCCTGATACCGCTCGGGGTTTTGTAGAGCGTGGATGAGAACATCTCTAAGCTCCTTAGATAGGACCAAGGCGTCATAGATGCTCAGGAGAGACGGAAGCTTCCGGAGATGCGCCAAGACATTATAGTCCACCGAGGAAGGACTTATGTTTTCATCAGCCGGTTCTCTGCCATCTTCTTCATTAGCGACTTGTTTTTCCTTCCCTTTTGGGGCGTTGCCCTGATTCGGCGGTAGAGCCCTGCCGCTTCTGAGCTGGATTTGATTGGTCGTTGTGGCGAGCTCCTCATCCTCTTCGGGAAAACAAAGATCATCCTCGGAGTCGCTGCCAAGATGGATGGCGTAGCAGGTCACTACTGGGATCTCTTTATTGGAGTCTTCTTCTAACTCCTCCAGAATTTCAGCCGCTTGTACAGGGAAGAACTCCTTCAATTGAATCAATGTTCTTTCCTTTTGTTCATATTCTTCGAGAGAATCGATATATTTTTGAATGGTTGATCTCCCTGCAGACTCTTTTTCGCGCCGAGCTGCACTTTTCTTCTTCTTGAGTTTCTTGGATTTTGAGCGTGATGGAGCCGCATTGGGAGCTGGAGTGGTAGGCTTCTTCTGCCCTTCCCATTCTGTCCTGGGCTCTTTTCGAAGTAACTTTATCATCTTCTTCGTCTTGTTAGATATGTGCGTACTCCACGGAGGCCGCGATGAGTCAGTTTCATTTCTTAGGGCCGCGGGTTCGGCTGTCTGCTCCCAGAAGGCTTCGGCTTCCGTCTGTATAAAGTTGGCGGTTGCAACTTGATTGTTCACCAACACGCTTTTGGATAGCTCGATCTCTCCAGCCTTGTACTGCTTCTCGACCCAGTCTTTGAAGATATAGCAATCCTCGATCGCATGGCTCACTACTCGGTGGTACGGGCAATACAGAGGATTGTCGGTCATTTTTGCTTCTTGGGGTCTTTTCGACTCCGGCAATTGTAAGCCGTTGTTCAAGGCATCTTTAAATATCTTACGGACCTTGTCCCTTCTGAAAGAGTAAACCTTGTTCTTCTTCTCCTCTAGGGAAGGCCCATCTCCTCCCAGCAATGGCTTTCGAGACCGGTTGGTTTTGGATTCGCCCGCCCTTCGCTTTTCTTCATTGTCGGAGGCATTGAAGACATTGGTACTGCTGGAACTCCCGCTTCTACGGTTGTCATCCCGCTTGCTTTTCCAGGTTTTGTCTCTCTGAGTGTCCGGCGAGGACTCTTGCTTTGAGCGTTCCAGCATTTGGACTTTCTTGGTTAGCTCCTGAAATGTCTTGAGGCCCGCTGTACACAAGAATGGGACCATCCAATTGCTGAGGTTCCCAATGAGAAGGCTGACGGACTGGTCCTGCTCCAGCGGCGGTTCGCATTTGACTGTGAGATTACGCCATCGGGCGATAAAGTCGGTGTTGCTTTCATTCTTCCCCGGCTTAGTCCTCACAAGGTCGGCAATGGAGATTTTATCACTGACACTCATGAACCTTTGCCGAAACAGGGACTCCATTTGGGCAAAGGTAATGACGGACCCATCTGGTATGCTCGCGTACCAGTCGAAAGCAACACCGGTCAGGCTGTTGACAAACTGACGAAGAAGGAGCGCATCATTGCCCCCTGTATTTCCGCACGATGCTTTGAAGTGGGCGACGTGCTGATTTGCATTCCCCGTTCCATCAAATCTTCCGAACTTAGGAATGACGTAGCCGCTTGGGAACTCAATCAGATCGTACTGCGCGGGATATGGCCGCCCACTACTGCCGATTTCTTTTTGAGCTTCGGCTTCGGCCACCAATGTTTTAACCTTGCTGGTGACCAAATCCATTATCCGATCCTGTGTTAGCGGGATGGTGCTATCTGGGGCCAAGGCGTCCCCAGAAGCGGAATGTAGCCGGCTTTCATTTAGCTCGACCAGTCTTGGTCCCAAAGGAACAGGCATTGGCTGCCTCGGATTGTCATCACCCGGCTGATTAGTAGCGGCTTGTGCTTGATTAGGAGGCGCTCGAGCAATTTGAGCCGTAAGCTGCATCACCACGTTCGTTAAGTCGTCAATCTTCGAATAGAGCTTGGCCATCTCTTTATCTTTGCTCCTGAGCTGTTTTCGAAGTTCTTGAAGCAGCTCTTGCTCCGCAGTCCTAGGGCGGAAAGTCGGCTCTTCCTCGCTGTCCGAGCTTGACTCTGCATGGACCGAGGGGTCTTTCTGCCTATCATCCTCATCGAGAGGGTTTTCTTCATCCAGCGGGGGCGGCTGTTCTTGAGTGGCGGCGACCACATTCAGGCTAGATTGGGCTTGGGATGTGGTGGCCCCATCCTTGCTTTTGCTGCGAAGGTTGTCGCTAGGGCGCCCGCCCGCCATATAGACCGTATGGATGGTATATCCGGACGTCTTTCTATCATTGGCAGCTGATTTCATGGGTCGCTGTCTTGACCCCCTTGTTTCGGTAGCTGGTAGTCGATTGAAGGCGGCTGGCCTAACCAGGTTCTTAAATGGTGCTGGCGCATCTTTTCTGGGTTTGCCCCGCTGCTTTCGTGCGGCACAGAGCGCTTGATAGACTCTTGAAGAGATAGTGTCGTACTTTTTCTGTTGAGGCGGGGACACGTCTCTTTGTGGCACTGTTCGGACCGCTGTCTTCTTGATTCTGGCGGTCATGGCGTTTTTCTGAACCCACTTCAGAGGCTCGAAGGAATTGCTGATTCTTACGTCCGACTCAGCCGTCGTCGCGGGGAAACCCTGCACTTGGAACTTCACGTGGTTCCATTTGGCCGAAGCCTTGGCCCTCTTGTTGGCTCGATACCTGAGCCGCTTCTGCCTTAACTTTTCTGTTCTAAGCACCTGGCAGACTTCAACTCTTTGGGAAGACGTCGCAGACCGGGCGATGGAAGGCCTTGGAGATACGCTCGATTGTGCATTTGTTGGAGTAATCGCGTGAGCTCGTCCGCAACATTGGATGTTGCCCTTTGTACCGGAGTTCTTGCCCCCCACTGGAGCACCAGAGAATCGTTCACACACCGTCTTGAGTTTTGGTTGTGGTGCCTTGGCGATCACGACATTCGGCCTCTTGCCCCTTGGGACCGGCCTGGCCACCTGTTCCGCTGGGATCTCTGCCAGATGAGCGCTCCCGGCAGGGTAGATGATGACGGAGCCAAACTGGCGGGGCGGTTCCTCCCACTGTCGACTGAGGCTTGCGGGGAGAACCACACGAGCGTTGATCTTGACCACGTACGGAATCGGGGTCGCTTTGGAAGTTGAATTCGTCTTGGGAGACATTGTCGTCGAAGGTTGATTGCTGCATAGAAAAGAAAATATCATTTCAGTATAGACAATAGATATGTATATTAATTGAGTTCACATAAACGTTTTAACCCGAAATATGGGAGGAGAGATGCGTCCCACCGGGCGTGCCAGAATCTGTAGGGTGTTTTTCGTCACCCCATTGAGATGGGAATACGCGCGCGCTTGTCAGGCGTACTACAGATTCCCCCGGCCTAGGGTAGGCCGGGGTTTAATGATTGTGGGGATCCGAATCTCCGGCAGCCGCGGACTAAGCTGCCGTTAATTACCCATCGCCTTTGGGGCGAGGGAACCTCCGATTAACGGGTTAAACTGGTCATGCGAACTCAACGTGCAGTGTACGTGTGTTGTGTTTTGGAGGGGGGTTTAAATATATCGGGAGCCACGCAGAGTTTTTACGGGGGTCCCGCTACCCGGATAGCGGGCTGGGGGTCAAGGGGGCTAGCAGCCCCCTTGCGGGGTGCGGGGCAGCGTCCCGTTAGAAATTTTTTTCTAACAGGGACAGTGTCGCGGAGTATGTGTATGCGTACATTTGTACACATATGTATATATATACATGTATATATAAGTAAAGGGGAAAAATACATCCAAAGGATGCGTGGGGCCAGCGCCTAGGCGCTTGAGCGTGAGCGCGCCACGTGTCGGCACGTGGGCGCTTTGCGCTCGAGCGCAGAGTGCTGGAGCGCAACGCGCCACGTGTCGGCACGTAGGCGACTTGCGCTCGAGCGCTTGCGCTTGAGCGCAAGAGCGCCACGTGTCGGCACGAGGGCGACTTGCGCTCGAGCGCTTGCGCTGGAGCGCAAGAGCGCCACGTGTCGGCACGAGGGCGACTTGCGCTCGAGCGCTTGCGCTTGAGCGCAAGAGCGCCACGTGTCGGCACGAGGGCGACTTGCGCTCGAGCGCTTGCGCTCGAGCGCAAGCGCGCCACGTGTCGGCACGTGGGCGCTCTGCGCTTGAGCGCCGGCGAGAAAAAGAGGCTTTTAGCCTAAAAAGATTTCTCTGAAGAGAAATCAAAGAGGAGTTGGACTCCTGAGTGTTTTTATTTTTTTTTGTTGGGTTAATGGAAGGGTTCTTCTTCTTCCTCCTGTTGCTTGCTGGCTCTTGAAGATCAAGAGATGTAAAATCTCAAAATCTCTCCTTTTTAAGATCTGATGGCAGATCCAAGTTCCCCTTTGTGGGTTTTGTGGTGGAAAACTATTTAGTTTTGAAAAAGGAAGAGTAAAACTCTTGATTTAATTCAAGAGAAAGAAGAAGGTTTTGGAACCTTGAAGAAGGAAGAAAGAGCTCAGCTCTAATTTTTTTTTTGGAGAGAATGAAAAGTCTTTTTTTTGATATTTCATTATCTTTGCCTTTATAGGCCATACATTTTACACACAGCCCCTTGGGCTTCACAAAATGGCATTTTGCCTATTTCATGGCTCATGTGCCATTTCTTTTTGCACATAAGCCATGGGCTTTACAAGAATTTGGCTTTATGCCCATTTTCTTACATTTATCCATAAAATAAAATAAAAGAAAATGCAACAAGATTATTTATTACAAAAATTTTATCTTGGCGTGGAGGAGGCCGGCCGCTTCATGTTCGGGCTCGACTCGGGCATGGGCCCACTGGGTCTGGGCTTGGGCCCACTTGGCTTGGGGTTGACTTGGATTTTGACTTGGTCAACCGGGGTGTAAATTTTTACCCCAACAGCCACCCGCATTCGCCACTGGGTCCCATCATTACCCGTTAGATTACTTAACTAACGACAGAGCGGGGACTGGACTAGCGCGGATGCAAAACATATACAACATCTACTAGTATATATATCAATATATAATATTCGCTCAAGGCGTAATAAAATGCAACATCACAGAAATGTAATAAGCATCACAAAACAATACAGATATCTGGGATCCCCGGGTTTCATAGAGCCGCTACTGAAACCCGACGTTCCCCTGGTCGTGTGGATAGCCTGTGCAATGAAATCCTAGACCCCTACGGGCGTGGCAAGTTACCCGCCAAAACCTAAAGCGAGGCAGCCCCCTTCAGCAACGTGAATGGACCACCCAGCACTTCACGGAATCCGGTAACTTGGGCACCCCTCTTTTTGTCAACCTATACCCCCTACGAGTGCGGCGAATAGCCTGCCAATTCTAAAGTGAAGCCCCCTCCGTCTCAACGCCATGAGATGCGGGCCCGTTGCCCTCTAGAACCCGGCTACCCGTGCACCCCATCTTGGGGTAATCCTAGTACAGAAAGTAAAATATACATACAACGGGTACATCGACCTCAGCCCGGTCGTGCCCCAAAAGAATAATATACAAACAGGCAGTGACGGCAGTCCACATGTCGGACGCTCGCCCCGCAATATCAAATGTACATATACAACCAAACTGTACTAACATTGCATCCAGGCTATCCCCACGACAAATCCGCAACTTCACAGCACAACACAGAACATCAACGTGAATGTCACGTTCGCAAATCCGTCTAAAAGGGCTATAACAGTTAGACAGGATTTACCGATCAAGTGACATTCACGGTCGCAGATATAATGTAAATACTGTGAACTAACATGTTTAAAATTTTCGATCGACTAAATTTTCCGGAGTGGGCCCCAAGCACAACTGTAGCACTCAAAATAAATCTGGGCCCAAACAGAACATACCAAAAACCCTATTTCCATGTCAGAGAGCCACTGTAGAAATTTGGTGAACTGAAGCTACAGTACGGCCGCAGATCCGCCGCCAAAACGTGGTTTTAGCCGCGAATCCGCCGCGATACAGTAACATCAGCCTACCAAATTTTCACAGAATTCATAAAAAACCCTGCACGTAATTTTCCAATGTACCAAATAATTTTTAGAGCACAGAAAAATTCGACAGAAAGTACGACATGGAAACGCGGTTTTTGGAAAATCCGTTCGATCGAACTTGTAAACACGTTAGAGCAAGCTAGACTAGGTTAATGGCGTGGCTTTGATACCAGTGTAAGTGCATGGCAGCGCCCCGGCCGTCTGTACGAGGCCAAAATGCGGAATACAAAACTTTTCTATAAACTAGAACCGGCGCTACCGCGGACTTTTAAACCCGGATCGGGCCATTAATCTAATGCTAGCTAACTAAAGAAAGGGTAGAGAGATATACCGAGCGATCCGTGTCCTTCGGTCTTCTCGTCGTCATCCCGATCTCCCCGCGGAATCTCCGGTCTTCATCTCCTCGTCGGAAGAGCACCACATCACCAGGTTCTTTTACGGGCTCCCACCTCTGGACCGAGGCAACTCGGGCACGAAGTTGGCGAGCCGACGTGTCCAAGAATGCTGTAGGCAAAGTGTAGAATGGTTTGTCTCTAGGGGTTGTTGAAGTTGCCATTTGGAAGTGGGAAAGGAGATGAGCTTTGAAATGGTGCTATGGGATTTTGTATGAGCAAAAGAGATAAAAATCCCCCACCAAAATTTTTGGACAGCCCCCGTACAAGTGTGGCCGGCCATGCTTTTGTCAAAGGGAGAGAGAGAAAATTCAAGGGGGGAAGCAATAATGCAAGCAAGAGAAAAGGGTGATGATGAGGAATAATCATCACCACAAAGTCTCACTCCAAAACCCATCACTCAAAGTAAACAATGATTAACAAAGGAAGTCAAAGGATGGTGGAACCATCATGAACCATAAAAAGTCTTCTCCATTATAAATTGCACAATTGCAAATAACCCCCCTCCACCAAATTTCAGCCAAAAAAAGAAATAAAGGAAAATGGCCGAAACCGAAAATACAAACTGGCAACTTCAGAAAAACGATCCCGTAATAAATTACAGGAAAACCCCGCGACTGTATATACATACCCGCATTTGTATTCCGACCGAATACAAATGCAATAAGAAAAAATCTACACTGTACAATACTAGGATCCGGCTTAAACCAAAGCCCGCTAGTATTATCCGTCTGATCATGATCCGTGCAATACCGCACGTATATGATCGAACCCTGCCATATATCCATACGGCCTCTACAGCATTTCGCCCGAAACTTGAGAAACTATCTATGGAGGACTCTAAAGATTCGTCAATACTTTGGCTGTGGATTTAACCACTAGCACGTCAGAGGTATTAGCCATACATAACGGGCTACCAGCTATTGACCAAAAGGGACGTCGATGAGCGAACTCATCCTGATACCCTACTGAGCCTGTCAGTGATAATATCCGTACAGTCCGGTCCGTTCGTCTATGAGTATCGCATGGCGGGCCTAGGGGGTTGGTAAAAGTCAGACCCCCAAAAGCGGTACAAGTCGTGTCGGAGTGTAGCCCAGAACACCCTGAGATACTACTGGAATACCTACCAGTAAATCTCCTGCTTTGGATAAGGACTTCGTGTAATGGCTCTCCTAGACACAGGGCGACCTCACCCCCAATACCGGGAGAGACGAACCCCTGCAGATCCGCTCACTGCCTCCATGTGGCTCGGGACTGTACCCAACTAAAACCTGTTTGCACGACTCCTTTGAGCCGTGGTAGGGTAGTAATCAAAGTACAGTGGGAACTCACACGATACAAATGACGATCTCAGGTCGATGAACTAACCTGTACACATATCACCAGGGAACTGCTATCTGACGTCAGGTATAAGACCAACTAGCAGGTTCCCGGCGAGTCCTGTCCGGTGTACTCATAACCCAATGAGCACCTGTATACATCTTAGGTGAACCAACTGACACCAATGGCTTGTGAGACCGGCCACCGCCCCTCGTCGGGGTCTCGACTGTATACACTAGTCTACTCTGGAGTATCGATGCCCTGTCTCGAAACTCCCTCGACTAGGGACCTTTTAAGTATGTGCTTATAGACCCCAGCTCCCACGTATATGATCGCCATCATACTGTTGGCCGTCAAGCAAGAATCCTAAGGGCTCTATCAACGCGCAATAGTGACCTGTAAGGTCACCTAAAGCAGTACACGATGATAAAGATAAACCGGATAGTATACTATCATCTTGAGTAAGACTGTCCTACCGGTATAGGTCCTCCCTCAATCATTGCAATCACGTGCCTGTGATCCAATAATTGACTCTGAGGGCACTATATCCAATACGTAAGCGGTCGATGACCCGTAGAGGTACAGCTATCCTCTTTTCCGGATGCCATATAAACAGTGTGGAACACTATGCCCCCAGACTTAGGGCGTTTAGGTTCGGCGCCTTTGAGATTGGTCGTAGGGATCTTCTCCGGCCTTCTCCTATTGTGGGCGGTCGAAGTCGACGGGCCGTTGCAGGGGGCACCCGAGTAGATGACGTCTCTTGCGGTATGACAGGGTGGTCTTTTTCTTGCCAAACCTTTATCTTTTTCTGTCAACGGGAGTAATCTAGATCAATCATCGAGTCGTGGACTTGACGCCAGATCTTGTAAACTTTAGAGGACAGCCGCTGAGGGGACTGCTCTGGCTTCGCCTTTGTGATCTTTTCAACAGGCGGAGGAGACTTTTTTAGCATGGCAGTTGGCGAATTCTTGCGCACCCTGTTAAGTAGTTCAAAGCTGTTCCCAGTTGGAACAGCAACATCAATTTCCACCGTTGGAGCCGGCAGAGTCAGTCCAGAAGGAGAGCTGCCCCCAGCCTTCCTTACTCTGCGCCAGTGGCGACATCGAGCATGTCGAGCCGATGGTACTGGCTCGGCTATAGGGGTGGCTTGATCATGCCTCCTGTTCTGGTCAGGTGCTGTTATTAGCGCCAGCCTATTGAAAACGGACGTCCGCTGAGCGGGGATAGCCAACCTGTCGAAGGCAGACTTTCGAGCAGGAGCAGTCTTGGAGACTTCGTTTGGAGCGAGAGCCGAAACAGTCAGTCTTGCAAAGACCGACTCCTTAGCAGGGGAAGCCACCTTAGGGACTTCAGGAGTAGGAATGGCTATCCGTTTTGGGATAACCCTTTCCGGTATCGCGGGCTTCTTCACAGGCCCATTGGAGCTTCGGCCCAATCTGTTAAAGACTGAAGCCCTTGGTTTGGGTGATCCGTTAAGAGGGGCCGCAGTAGTGGTAAGCCGATCAAAGACCGATTTCTTCTGAGCTTCTTGCAATGGTACAAGGGCGTTGAAGCTCATCGGTGGGAGCATGGTCCCGAAGAATAGCCCTATAGTGGCTTGCGTCACCTGGTCCACCGGCATTGTAAAAACGGAGGCCGCCTGAGGCCCGTAGGTCACTCCTCCAGCAGGGACGGAGTGAGAGTTATTGCCGTTGTTGCAGCTTGTGCAGTTAAAAGCCATTTGATCTTCTGTTTTCTGCACGGAGCAAGATACCAAATCTAAGTACTTCAAATCCAAAGACAACCATATCAAACCGCGACTTGTTCGCGAAACACGACACACGAAGTGTGGAGTGGAAAGAGGAAGAGGTCCCAACGGGCGTGCCAGAATCTGTTCTCCGCCGAAAGACGCGACCGGGATGTTGAGACGTCAAGCCTGAATTTTGGGGGCAGATGCTATTTAGTTTTATCCGTCCACCTCTCCAAAGATGCCAAGTTGATTTATGGCACCTTATATCGGAGGTTTGGACGGATGCGGCCGATATAGCAGACTTCGTCAGATTCCCCCTCATTGTGAGGGGTTTTTTATTGTGGGGACGCTCTTCCCTGTAGACGCAAGCCTCTGGAGTTAATTACGCTACCTCATCGCGGTAACAACTTTCTCCTACTCCAGATGGTCACTTCGTGTTGTGTGTGTTTGTTTTGTTTTTGGTTGCCCATGGATTGTATATGGAGACTAATTTATGTTGTTGCCCGTAGGGCGTGGATTAGTCCAAATCCGTTTCTTCTTAGATTTGGGTTTGGGGTTGGGTTTAAGGATGCGTTAGTCTCATTTGAGACTAAGATCAATTTAAACGTTTGTTGAGGATACGTTAGTCTAATTTTATACTAAGATCTACTCAACAGGATCGTTTAGATCCAACAAAAGAGCATTTGGATTCTATTGTTTTAGTTTAGGGACTTTGCGGTCCATTGTTAGTTTAAGGACATTATGGTCTAATGTCAGTTTAAGGACATCTCGGTCAAGTTTAAAGACATCATAGTCTGTAAAGGTTAAGGACATCATAGTCCATAGGCTTAAAGACCCCACAGTCTGAAGTTAAGAACATCATAGTCCATGGGCTTAAGGACCCCACAGTCCATAGTTTAAAGACGTCATAGTCTATAAAGTTTAAGGACATCATAGTCCATGAGTTTAAGGACCCCACAGTCCGTAAAGTTAAAGGACATCATAGTCCATGAGTTTAAAGACCCCACAGTCCGTAGTATGTTTAGTTATCGGGACCCGTTACCTCTCTAAAGACGTTGAAGGATTACAACGACAAATATCAAAGGAGTGAAAAGCTGTACCCTTGAACCAATATTGGTTGGGAGATCTTAAGTCCAATTTGGGACTAATATTAGATTATGAGCATATGGGTTCAGTTAAATCTGAATTGAGGACTTATGGCCAACTTGGGCTAAGTCCAATTAGGTTTAAAATGTTGGACCTTTGTTTGGGCTGCTGAACATTTGTCTGGGCTCAGCCCCCCTTTATAATGATAAGCATAGGTCTGGGTTCTGACAATATTTTTATCTTTTATTGAGTGCTGAGCACTCATATGCCATATGAGATGATCAATCTTGGAAGACAAGGGTGTATTTGAGGTTCAGTCAAAGGGGATTCTTGCCTCTGGAAGACTTAGCTAATTTGGGCTAAGACTGGTTCAAATGTAGTGTTAAACACTAGCACATATTTGGCAATCACGTATTCCCACATGATGCAAAATAGTGTTGAACACTAGGGAAAATAGTGTTAAACACTAAAAAAATGAAGCGCTCACGTGAGGACACGTGAGGCGCCCAAGGATTGGGCCAAGCTTCCTTTATTTTATTCTCAGAATATTCAAATAAGTGTTAAACACTTAATCTTTATGATCATTACGTGTGAATACGTGATGGTGCCCATGCATTGGATATTAACTCCACAGTTTTACCTCGTTTTCTCTTTTTTAAAGAGGTGTTTGTCAGGGGTTACGTGGGGACACGTGAGGCGTCCAAAATCTGTCCTGACTTGGTTTTGTTCTCTTTATTTTAAGGAATTTATCCAAGGGTCACGTGGGAGCACGTGACCCCATCTCATTCATTCTTTTTTGACCATTGAGGGGAGGGTCACGTGTTGCCACGTGATCATATTAGGTACTTGATCTTTTTACATGCATGAAATGTCCGAATCCCTTATTTAAGAATTAAATTCTTTTGTAGGGTTAAACCCTAATTTCATTTAGAGGAATTAAATTCCTATATAGTTGGAAGAATTAATTTCTTTAAACTATTCTCCCTCTAAGTTTTGGATCTGCATGGCAGAATCTTCCCGATGAGAATTAAATTCTCAGGTTACGGGAAGATCTACTTCTGCAGATCTTCAACCATGAAGAAGAACTAAGTTCTTATATTAAGGGTTAAACCCTATCTTTATTGGAGGAATTAAATTCCTATATGCTTTGTGGGAGAATAAAATTCTCTGAACTTAGGTCCTCCCCTAGGTTTTAGATCTGCATGGCAGATCTCCCCGATGAGAATTAAATTCTCAACTTATGGGGAGATCTGCTTCTGCAGATCGTCAACCAAAGGAAGAACTAAGTTCTTATTCGGAAGAGTTAAACTCTTAAATTGAGAATTAAATTCTCTTTTTATTTTGTGGGAGCTTATAGGATGATCTTTTACCTAGGATTTCTTTCTTTTCTAAAGAAACCTTCTTTTCTCTCTGGAGAATTAAATTCTCTTTTCTTTTGTATTCTCTCTCTGTTGTTGTATATCTCTTCTTTTTTTTCTTCTCTTCTTGACTCCTATCTATAGGAGAAAGAAAAGAACCAGTTTATTTTGTCAATCTTTCATTGAAAGATTTTATTGATTTTATAACCAACATGATCTGTTAGATCTCTCGGTGAATTTTATTCACCATTGGATTTTTAATCCAAAAGATATTTTGTTTGTTGTTCCTGGCAGATTTTAGGAAAATCTTTCATTGTATAGAATCTTTCTATAAATTGGTGATTTTTAATCACCATTGGATTTTTAATCTAACGGTGCTCCACTTTACAGAGCGCAATCTTTTTGTTTGGAAAGATCTAGGGAAATATTAGGGTTTTTGATTTCCCTGAATTAGAATTTAAATCTATTAGCTCAGAAGGTTTAAGAGCCTATCACGTGTTAGCACGTGACCCCACTAATTGACCATTTAATCATAATTTAATTCCATTCTTTTAAAGAGCTCGGAAACTCATCACGTGTCGGCACGTGACCCCTGGTCACGTGTGGGCACGTGATGCCCCATTGGGGTTTTTCTTGCTGTTTTATTATACCTTTTAATTCCTTTCAGTGGGTTTAAAGGCCCATCACATATGGGCACGTGACCCCTTTTGATCAGAATTCAATTCTATTAGTTCAAAGGGTTCAGGAACCCATCACGTGCCGGCACGTGACCCCATCTCAAATTGTGTATCACAGCGCCTATAACTTTGCTCATAGAAGGTCACGTGTCCCCACGTGATGCCCGATCACGTGTGGACACGCGATACTCCTCCTGTGTATTTCCTTGCTGCTTTATTCAGTTCCCATGAGGGAACAGGTCTATCATCCATCATATTCCCAGCGTCAATATTCTCAATCAAGTGAAAATCAAATTTCTTAGACACCTCATCAAAAGCATGGATTTCAATCACTTGCGGTTCTAGAGTGGAGGTGTAGAGATCAACGGGATTGGGTATGGTTTCACTTGAAATAGACCCTTCACAATCGGGTAAATCAAACATTACAAAGTCGCACAACTCATCAAACGTTCTATCTTCAATTGGTGATTCATTTAGGACACTTGATAGACTTTCAAAACCGGAGTTGTGGAATTCAATTTGGAAAGGGAAGGTTTGATTTTGAAAGATGTACTGCTCACTCTCACTCCTCAAATCCTCAATCTGTCCTATCACCTCATCATACATAGGAAAATTCGGAGCTAGTTGGAAACTAGCTACTAGTTCGTTAGGTTGTATGAGGGCGGCCATGGACGCGTTCAATTCCTCTATCTGATGGCACGAAGCTACTAGAAATTCTTCTTATGACTGTTCAAGACTAGACATGGGTTGTGAAGGGGATTCAGTAAAAAATTCAAACTCGTTTGGATACATGAAACTCCCAAAAGGCTGTTCAGAAGCAATGTCTAAAGAATGTGTAAAAGTCAGATAGGATTGATAGGAATCGAATGGATGTGAAAAATGGACAGAAGTGGGATCAACATTCTGATAAGAAGGTAATTGGAATTGTTGTCCTAACGAATTTGGAGTGGTGAAAAGAATGAAAGATCAGCTACGAGATTGTTCAATTCTGTCGGCAATGGACACGGATTTTGGAGTCGCAACATGACTTTCAAAAGGGGTATCAACGTAAGAGGGTGGGGGAGGTTGAAACGTTTGATATGAAGTGGATTGCGGAGTCCAATTGTTTATCCTAAACGCGTATATCCGATCTCTCAATGAAATTTTGGGCATGGATGGATCGTTCAAAGTTCGGCCAAAGTAAGAACCGTATGAAGAAATGTCTGGTTGTGGGTACCAAAGTTCGGCAAGAGTCGGTCGTTTTGGGGTATCCATGTTAGGAAAAGAGTGAAAAGGTAGGGAGGGAGGAAAGTGGGTGAATTTTTATAAATTTTTGAAAATTTTGAAATATTTTTTTATTGTTTTTTTTTGTTTTTGGAGTTTTCGAAATTGTTTGTTGATTTTTGAAAGAATACAGAATTATGGGACTAAACTTGACACAATCACAATCACAATCACAATATGCACAAACAACACCTATAGCTAGGGTCTTCAAAGTCCAACTAGACTGCTCCTAGACTTCTAAGCGACAAGTTACAAGATAACTCTTGAATCGCCTTTTCACTGTCAATTGTGGCCAGGTAAGCACAAGTGAGGTAAGGAGGGTTCCGATCTCGAATCATCGTGAGACGGGCCTTTTAAAATTACCTCCTCACTTGTCTAGCCTAGGCACCACAAAGTCAAGTTTAGATAAACGACTGATTCCCCGCAACCTTCACTTGTCCTAAATGAGCGCGACAAGTCGTCATAGGTTTGGTCTATATATTTTTTATTAACTCAAGGTGATGCGTATATTTTTTGTGATTTGTGGGGTCTTAGGAAGGGTGATGAAATCCCCACCCAATCTTAATTGGTGTTCAAGCCCCTTAATTTCCGTATTATTATATGCAAAGCAGTAAAAAAACAAAATCTAAAACAACAAAAAATTTATTTGGCGGTGGTGCAATCTGTTCAAAGAAACCTGCAGAAAATACAGTTCAGTTGAGTTCACAAAGGGGTTTAGAGTGAAGAGAAGGGGTGTAAAAGAAATTGGGCTGAGAAACCAAGATAGGACCGCGGAACCGCCGCGGAACCCTAGCATTGATCGCGGTTCCGCGGTCAAAATTTTGAGTTGGGGCTTCTATTTTGGTCCCTGTACTCCTTTTATTCTTTACTCCAGAATAAAATGCTTTGTTTCTTTATTTGATTACTGTACTTGCTCCAGATAGCCTGCACACTTACACACAAAAAATATCAAAAATAACAAAAAAATTTCTATTATATTTATCTATTTCTATATATATATATATACAAAAAAAATATTAACCCGAATAACAAGAAAGAAATATGTTACCGTCTCCCTAGCAACGGCGCCATTTGATTGAAGCAGAAATTCGTGTTCCGCTTGTTCTATTTGTTCTACTTACCGCAATCAAGACGGTGTCACTTTACAGCTAGCCGGTTGAGTACGGGTCGATCCGCAGGGAGATGGTTGTATGTCCGTTCTTTTCTTAGACGAGTCAGTTCAAAAATGTATATGTGTATGTTCAATTCTATCCTAAGTATTCGTATTTATGTTCAAGTAAACTCGTTAAGGTTAAGATTAGTTAGTAGAGTTAGGATTGGTCTTGTGCTTATCTTTTCCCATTCTTAAAATGATGTTGGGATAATAGAAAGTAGCGGGGGTTAGGAGGACATACGAATGGGATTTGCGAGTTTAAGCAAGTTTTCCAACGCTAAATCCATTCCTAGTGCTCCTTGTCCTTCCGCTACGTGCGCTTATTTCCAACCCTAGGCCAAACACTTACAACCATGTACCCAATTAAGTCGCAACTACAAGTTACATTGTAGTGCGCCCAAAGGACTTCTCAACTTAGGTCGTGGCTATATGTCACTTATAGCGCGTCTAAGTGAGGGGGTTGTATTTGTTTGGTCTAGGTTCATTTTAAGATATTTGGTGAAGAGAAGCACAAGGAATTTTTTCCATCTCTCATACTAAACTTTCTTAGCCCCTAACAAGTATGGAAATTATTCACACATTTAAATGAAAATAAAAACAAAATAAGAAGGAAGAAAAGAAAGAAAGGAAAATACGGTTTTACAAATGATAGTAAGCTAACTACTTGGACCCTCACCTAAGTAAGAAACTCCATAGAGTATTATGGCTTGAAAAAAATACGGATAAGAAGAAAAGAAAAGGACAACAAGAAATAACAACAACTACTTAATAACAATAAATAAAATTACATTAGGAATTAAAATTACAATACAAAAAATAAAGATACAAGATAATAAAAACCCTCATCTTCATTGATTTACCACTCAAGAGCTCTCGCTACACTTTCATGAAGAATAGATGAAGAAGAAGAAGAAATACAAACTAATCTACCCTAAAATCTAATAAAGAAGAAGACATCTCTTTGGGCTCAAAACCGGAGTATTTATAGGAAGAGAGCTGAAACCGTAAGGCCAAATTCTGAGCCCTAATACAATTACCAAAATAACCCTAAAATATCAACAGGAGACGACACGTCACCGCCGTGAAACCGCCGCAAAAATGGCCTATTGGTCACGGTTCCGTAGTGGTTAGGAGGAATTGGGTTGTCGTTTTCTCTGGGGTTCCTTGTGTTGCTATTTTCTTATATTAGACAGGTCCCAATTTGCAAAATGATTCCAAAATTTCTTCGGATTTCCAATGGTCCAAAATGGCTTCACTTTTAATTAGTTTTACTTTTATCTCCCTCGAGCTCCGCGCACCCATTGAATCTTGTGCTGCCCCTCTCGTGCTTGTTGGGGTCGAAAATTGTACCCCGGTTGACCAAGTCAAAGTCAAGGTCAATCCCAAGTAAGCGAGCCCAAGCCCAAGCAAGTGGGCCCATGCCCAAGCCGAGCCCCGCGGCCGGCCTCCCCCATGCCAGAATAAAAAATCATGCAATAAATAATTTTGATGTAATTTTTTATACATGAATGTAAGAAAATGGGCATAAAGCCAGATTTCTGTAAAGCCCATGGTTTATGTGCAAAAGAAATGAGCACATGAGGCATGGGATGGGCAAAATGTCATTTTGTAAAGCCCAAGGGGCTATATGTAAATGTGTAAGGCTATATAAGGCAACATGATGATGAATAAAAAAACATTTTTCATTCTCCCCAAAAACTAGGGTTCTTTGTGCCTCCTTCTCCTTCTTTAAGATTCTAAACCTTCTTCCCCTTTTTCAATTAAATCACTTTTCATTCTCCCCAAAAGCAGCCCCCTTTGATCATTTCTAAATATTTTTAGGACTTTAACTCCATTCAAGATCTATTGGAGTTCAACTCCCTAAATTAATCTCTGTCAGGAGTTTAACTCCATAAGTCAAATCGGAAGCACAGCTCCCAGTGTAGGGACTAAGTCCCTTTTGCTGCAGACCCCGAGCGTCCGCGTGCCAGGTACGTGGGGCGCTGGCGCACAGCGCCTTCTCCCACACATCCTTTGGATGCCCTTTCCCTTTTTTTTATTATATATATATATATATATATGGGTGTGGGTGTGTTTATGTGTGTGTACACACACACACACACACACTCCACAACACTGTTCCCGTTAGAAAAAATTTCTAACGGGGAGCTGCCCCACACCCCGCAGGGGGCTGCTAACCCCTTTACCCCTAACCCACTATCCGGGTAGCGGGACCCCATAAAAACTCTGCGGGGCCCCCGATATATCCAAAACCCCTTCAAAACACGACACTGCACATTGAGTTTGCATGACCTGTTTGACCCGTCAATCGAAGGTTCTCTCGCTGCAAAGGCGAGAGGTAATTAACGGCAGCTTAGTCCACGGCTACTGGAGATTTGGATCCCCACAATCAATAAACCCCAGCCTACCCTAGGCAAGGGGAATCTGTAATGCGCCTGACAAGCGCGCGCATTCCCATCTCAATGGGGTGACGAAAACACCCTACAAATTCTGGCACGCCCGGTGGGACCAATCTCTCCTCCCATATTTCGGGTTAAATATCCATGCGAACTCAGTCAATATACATATCGACTGCCTGTACTGAAATCACACTTCTTTTCGCAGGTTAACAAATTTCAAATTGCAATCTCCGGAAGCAACAAAATGTCTCTAAGGATCAGCTCAGCTCTCGACACAGCTCCCATCTCCTACACGATGAAGTTGGACGCCAGGACGGTCCTTCCGGCCAATCTCGGATGACAATGGGAGGAGGAGCCGCTACCATTTGGCTCTATTATGTTTGTGTCATCTAACGTCGTCCTAGCTCCTCAAGCTCCAGTAACAGACAAACCGGTCTCAAAAGGAAAAAGGCCGAATGTCATGGTCGCAAGGGCACCTCAGCCCAAGCATAAATCCGTTTCCGAACAACTCTCCATCGCTCCAGCTGGGGGCAAGGCCATCAACGGCCGCGATCAGACTCCAGTCCCTCCGATACATACACCAAAGGGGAATCGCCTCTGAAAGAGAAACTGGATAAGGTCTATTTCTTCAAAAGGGACAAATTCCACAAGAAATTCAAGGACGTCCTAAGAAACGGTTTACAACTGCCAGAATCAAAGAGACCGCAAGAAGCAAATATGACCGATGACCCAAAATATTGCCCCTATCACAGAGTGATAAGCCATGCCATTGAGGACTACTTCGTCTTTAAAGATTGGGTCGAAAATCAATACAAGACAGAAGAGATAGAACTGTCTAAAGGCGTGTTAGCAAACAGTCAAACTACGACTGCCGATTTCATACAAATGGAGACCAGAGCCCTTCGGGGACCTGATTCTCTCAGACGCGTGCCATTATCTGAAAAGGGCGAACCAAAGACTGATCGGCCTCAAGGACCAGCATCAGTAAAGGCACCTACTCCAATGGAGAGAAAGAAGAAGGTATACTCCTTCAGGAGGGATGAAGTCCGCAAAATATTCGCGGACGCCTTGAACAACGATCTGCAACTGCCTGTTCCAAAGAGGCCACATGAAATGAACATGACCGGCAATCCCATATACTGCCCATATCATAGAATGGTGAGTCATACCATCGAAGACTGCTATATTTTCAAAGATTGGGTGGAGAACCAATACAAACTTGGGAAAGCCCCACAGTCGTCAGATGTACCGACAAGCCACAGAGCTACGGTCATCAATACAACTCCGCCAAGATCAAAGTTCGAGGAGCTGGGATAAGAAGCTGACCACCACGTCGTTAAACTGGAAACGATAGACCTCTAAGTCTTTAAACTGGGAACCACTGACCACCATGTCATTAAACTGGAAATAATCGACCTCTAAGTCGTTAAACTAGGAATGTAAATAAAAAAATGTAAATAAAAACAAAAGAAAAGCCGAAATGATGGGGCAACTCGCAATAAAAAAACAGCGAGTAAAAATAAACACGAAAAATAAAGCCGAAATGATGGGGCAACCGTGAATAAATAAAGCTGAAATGATCGCGATAAGAAAAGCTGAAATGATAGAGCAATCACGGTAAAAAAAAGGCGGCGAATGATGAGTCGCTCCTGGTACCATATTCCAGTGCAACGATGCAGATGCCAACCAAAATTCAAATTCCAAACGGCGAATGATGAGTAGCTCCTGGTACCATATTCCAGTGCAGCGATACAGATGCCAACCGAAGTTCAAATTCCCAACGGCGAATGATGGGTCGCTCCTAGTACCATATTCCAGTGCAGCGATGCAGACGCCAACCAAAATTCAAATTCCCAACGGTGAATGATGAGTCGCTCCTGGTACCATATTCTTGTGTAGAGATGCAGACGCCAACCAAAATCAAATCTCCCAAAATTCTCCTAGCCCTACGGCCAATCCCCAAGTTGACTACCGTATACAATCCACGGGCTCAAATAATTCTCATCATACCCATGCCCCACCGCAACCACCGGTTATGCGGCTGGTCTTCGCCCTTGGAATTATGCTCCATTAGAAAGACCCACTCATGAGTCCTCACGATGCATGAGGAGAACAAACCTTCGTGGGATCCTTACGACTCACAAAGGAAAAACACACTTGGGGGTCCTCACGACTCCTAAGGAGAAAATGCACCTACGGGATCCTTACGACTCGCAGGGAGAAAATGCTTTTATGGGACCCTTACGGCTCATAAAATTAAAAAGTCTGAGGTGATAGGCACCTAAAACTGTCCCCTAAGCCATCGCTCCCCAACAGGAAAAGGCAATGATGAATTGCTCCTGGCACCTGTGCTTCAGTGTTAGCAACGCTGATGCCGACCCCTACCCCAAAATTCCAAGCTTCCGATCCATAGACCCTTAAGTCTTTAAACTGGGAACAGATGACCTCTAAGTCGTTAAACTGGGAACAGATGACCTCTAAGTCGTGAAACTGGGAACAGATGACCTTTAAGTCGTCAAACTGGGAACAGATGACCTCTAAGTCATTAAACTGATAACAGTAGACCCTTAAGTCTTTAAACTGGGAACAGTAGACCTCTAAGTCGTTAAACTGGAAACAGAAGATCCCTAAGTCTTTAAACTGGAAACAGATGATCTCTAAGTCGTTAAACTGAAAACAGATGACCGCTAAGTCGCTAAACTGGGAACAGATGACCGCTAAGTCGTTAAACTGGAAACAGATGACCCCTAAGTCATTAAACTGGGAACGAGAGAAATCCACTCATGTGTCCTCACGATGCATGAGGAGAATAAAACTTGCAAGATCCTTACGACTCGTAAGAAAATGCCTTCGTAGGATCCTTACGACTCACAAAGGAAAAAGACACTTGGGGGTCCTCACGACTCCTAAGGAGAAAATGCACCTACGGGATCCTTACGACTCATAGGGAGAAAATGCTTTTATGAGACCCTTACGGCCCATAAAATTGAAAAGCCTTAGGTGATAGAGATCTAAACCTGTCCCCTAAGCCATCGCTTCCCAATAAGCAAAGGCAAATGATGATTCGCTCCTGGTACCATATTCCAGTGTAGCGGTGCTGATGCCAAACCAAAACCAAATCCCCAAATCTTCTTATGACAGATGATGATTCGCTCCCGGTACCATATTCCGGTGTAGCGATGCTGATGTCAGCCCAAATCAAATCAAACCAATAACCTCTGCGATGGAATCATGCTTCGTCCCAAAATTTACCCTGTGTCGAAATCATGCTTCGCCTCGGGATATCTACCTTCCCTGCCGGAATTATGCTCCGCCTCAGGATTAAGTCAACCAGCAACCTCCTCGTCGGAATTATACTCCGCCCTGGAATCAAGTCAAACAGCGACCTCCTCGTCAGAATTATGCGCCACCCTTGAAACAAGTCAACCAGCGACACTCTGTGCAGGGGACAAGTCGAACAACCAGCGACACTCCGCGACAGGGACAAGTCGATCAGCGACACTCCATGCCGGGGACAAGTCGATCAGCGACACTCCGTGCCGGGGACAAGTCGATCAGCGACACTCCGTGCCGGGGACAAGTCGAACAATCAGCAACACTCCGTACCGGGGACAAGTCGATCAGCGACACTCCGTGCCGGGGACAAGTCGAACAACCAGCGACACTCCGTGCCGGGGACAAGTCGATCAGCGACACTCCGCACCGGGGACAAGTCGATCAGCGACACTCCATGCCGGGGATAAGTCGAACAACCAGTGATACTCCGTGCCGGGGACAAGTCGATCAAGGACACTCCATGACGGGGACAAGTCGACCAGCGACCTCCCTGTCGAAATCATACTCCGCCTCGGGATCAAGTCAATCAGTGACACTCCGTGCTGGGGACAAGTCAAACAACTAGCGACACTCCGCGCCGGGGACAAGTCGATCAGCGACTGCCGGGGACAAGTCGAACAACCAGCGACACTCCATGCCGGGGACAAGTCGATCAGCGACACTCCATGCCAAGGACAAGTCAATCAGCGACACTCCGCGCCGGGGACAAGTCGATTAGCGACACTCAGTGCCATCGACCATCCATGTCGTAAAAAGGGCAGTGCAGGCTTCCTGCAAATCGGGAACCAAATCGCTCCAGGCCAGGAAAAAGTCTACCACGGACACTCCGTCTCGGAGACGAATCAAGCGTCGACCGTCCATGTCGTAAAAAGGGCAGTGCAGGGTTCCCATAAATCGGGAACCAAATCGCTCCGGGCCAGGGAAAAATCTGCCATGGACACTCCGTCTCGGAGATGCATCAAGCGTCGACCGTCCATGTCGTAAAAAGGGCAGTGCAGGCTTCCTACAAATCGGGAACCAAATCGCTCCGGGCCAGGAAAACGTCTACCACGGACACTCCATCTCGGAGACGCGTCAAGCGTCGACCGTCCATGTCGTAAAAAGGGCAGTGCAGGCTTCTTACAAAGCGGGAACCAAATCACTCCGTGCCAGGAAAACGTCTACTATGGACACTTCGCCTCGGAGACGCGTCAAGCGTCGACCGTCCATGTCGTAAAAAGGGCAGTGCATCCCAAAAAGTGGGAACCAAAGCAAGTCGCCTCCACGCGAGAGAAGATCCATCAATTTCATGCACACGACACACATATGTGGTGTGCATTTATTGATGGGGGCACTTTGTTGGGGTCGAAAATTGTACCCCGGTTGACCAAGTCAAAGTCAAGGTCAACCCCAAGTAAGCAGGCCCAAACCCAAGCAAGTGGGCCCATGCCCAGGCC
This sequence comes from Agapanthus africanus, assembly GCA_030015575.1. Lineage (NCBI taxonomy): Eukaryota > Viridiplantae > Streptophyta > Magnoliopsida > Asparagales > Amaryllidaceae > Agapanthus > Agapanthus africanus. The sequence goes on from CM057338.1 coordinate 409,180,723, forward strand.
GAGCCCAGCGGCCGGCCTCCCCCATGCCGGAATAAAAAATCATGCGATAAATAATTTTGATGTAATTTTTTATGCATGAATGTAAGAAAATGGGCATAAAGCCAAATTTCTGTAAAGCTCGTGGCTTATGTGCAAAAAAAATGAGCACATGAGGTATGAGATGAGCAAAATGCCATTTTGTAAAGCCCACTGGGCTATGTGTAAATGTGTAAGCCTATATAAGGCAACATGATGATGAATAAAAAATACTTTTCATTCTCCCCAAAAACTAGGGTTCTTTGTGCCTCCTTCTCCTTCCTTAAGGTTCTAAACCTTTTTCCCCTTTTTCAATTAAATCAAGAGTTTTACTCTTCCTTTGCCAAAACTAAATAGTTTTTCACCACAAAACCCACAAAGGGGGGCTCAGATCTTCTATTAGATCTTAAAAAGGGAAGATTTTTAAATCTCATCCCTTTTCTCCAAGATCCGGCCAACCGAGAGGAAGAAGAAGGAGACCCGTCTCCAGAAATCCTATCTTGGGAATATCCAGGGCCAAAGGGGAGAAACAAAGCAGCCCCCTTTGATAATTTCTAAATATTTTTAAGAGTTTAACTCTATTCAAGATTTATTGGAGTTCAACACCCTAAATTAATCTCTATCAGGAGTTCAACTCCATAAGTCAAATCGGGAGCACAGCTCCCAGTGCAGGGACTAAGTCCCTTTTGCTGCTGGCGCACAGCGCCCGCGTGCCAGGCACGTGGGGCGCTGGCGCTCAGGCGCACAGCGCCCACATGTCTGGAACGTGGGGCGCTGGCGCTCAGGCGCACAGCGCCCGCATGTCTGGCACGTGGAACGCTGGCGCCTTCTCCCACGCATCCTTTGGATGCCCTTTCCCTTTTTTTATTATATATATATGTATATACACACACACACACACATACTCCACAACACCGTTTCCGTTAGAAAAAATTTCTAACGGGGCGCTGCCCCGCACCCCGCAAGGGGGCTGCTAGCCCTTTTGACCCCTAGCCCGCTATCCGGGTAGCGGGACCACCGTAAAAACTCTACGAGGCCCTCGATATATCCAAAACCCCTTCAAAACACGACACTGCACATTGAGTTTGCATGACCTGTTTGACCCGTCAATCGGAGGTTCTCTCGCTTCAAAGGCGAGTGGTAATTAACCGCAGCTTAGTCCATGGCTACCGGAGATTCGGATCCCCACAATCAATAAACCCCAGCCTACCCTAGGCAGGGAGAATCTATAATGCGCCTGACAAGCGCGCGTGCATTCCCATCTTAATGGGGTGAAGAAAAACACCCTACGGTGCTCTGTGCTTGACCAAGACACGAATAACTACTGTTTTTCGTCTTGTCTCTTGAACTGGTAAGTGGCACTGGATGGATGCGGATGACCGGAACCCGGCTTTTATCTGTCTGTGGAAGATGTTTTGGATTTTGGCGTAACCGTGAAGATTTTGTATGATTTGTGTTATTTTGGACTAGAAACCTGTAACTTGTAAATATTTAGCAAACACGGATCAAAAGCACCTGCCTATAAACAAACGAACAGAAGAATGGGCGGTATTAAATGCAATATTCTGGTGTGACCAAGATACCAGATCACCCAGTCTTCTACATCAAAAGTGGAGATAGAACGTTGGAGCCAGGAATCTTCCGTGCTAAACCAAAGAATGCAGAAGTGTTTATTCTACCGGTGGAAGAAGAAAAACTAGAGGTAGTTCGAGAGTTCGAGGATGTGTTCCCTGAAGATATAACAGGTTTGCCTCCCGATCGAGCTCTTGAATTCAGCTTTGATTTACTACCTGGTGCGCAACCAGTAATCAAAGCTCCGTATGTACTAAGTCCTGAAGGATTGAAGGAGATCCGCACTCAGTTGGACGAACTCCTAAAGAAAGCTTGGATTCGTCCCAGTACTTCAAGTTGGGGATCTCCAGTTTTACTCGTGAAGAAGAAAGAAGGTTCATACAGGATGTGTGTAGATTACGGAGCCCTGAACGAAGTGACGATCAAGAACAAGTATCCACTACCACGCATCGATGATCTTTTGGATCAGCTAAGTGGGTCTTGTGTATTTTCGAAACTAGATCTTCGTTCGGGTTATCATCAGGTGAAGTTCAAAGAGTCTGATATTCCGAAGACGGCGTTCAGGACTCGATATGGTCATTATGAGTATCTCGTAATGCCATTTAGAGTGACCAATGCACCTGTTATATTCATGAATCTGATGAACTAAGTTTTCCGTGAGTACTTAGACAGGTTCGTTGTCATTTTCATCGACGACGTCCTGTGTATTCAAAGAATCAAAAAGAATACGCCGAGCATTTATGGATTGTCCTGGAGACATTGCGACAACATCAACTCTATGCCAAGTACAGCTCGTATGAATTTTGGCTAGATCAAGTCGGATTTCTCAGACATATTATTTCAGGCGAAGGAATCTCAGTAGATCCAGCTAAGGTGTCAGCTGTCAGCGAATGGCCAACACCAAATACGGTGAAGGATATACGAAGTTTCTTAGGATTAACAGGATACTACCGAAAATTCATTAAAGGTTTTTCGAAGATTGCAGCACCCCTGACCAAGCTCACACGTAAAGATGAAGTATCGTGTGGTCAGAAGCATGTGAAAATGCTTTTGTAGAACTCAAGTCAAGATTAACTTCAGCTCCTATCCTTATAATACCGGATCAATCTAGAGGATTCATTATACATTGTGATGCGTCCGGTAAGGGATTAGGATGTGTTCTACACCAGCATGGAAAAGTTGTAGCTTTTGCATCAAGACAATTGAAAGTTCATGAGCGCTGCTATCCAACACATAATCTAGAGTTGGAAACCATTATCTTTGCACTTAAGATTTTGCGCCACTATCTTCTGGGAGAAAGAGTGGATATATACACTGACCACAAGAGTCTGAAGTATATATTTACTCAGAAGGAATTGAACATGCGGCAGAGAAGATGGCTAGAACTCATGGCGGACTTCGACATCAACCTACAGTTTCATCTCGGGAAGGTGAATGTAGTTCCTGATGCATTTAGCTACCAGCCATTAGCAATGAATCCCACCGCTCAGTGGAAGCTACAGCAGGAATTGCACAGATTGGCGATCGAAGTAGTTATGCCAAGTAACGCTTCGTATTTGATGAACTTACAAGTCCAGTCTATTCTTATCAATTAGATCAAAGCAACTCAAGCTAATGATGACAAGCTATAAAAGATCCGAGAACAAGTAGAAAGTAGACTTCGAACTGACTTCATCATCCATGAAGATGGATCCTTGAGATATGGAAATCGATTGTGTGTACCAAATGGCCCAGTTCGAAAAGAGATGATGAAAGACACTCACAACTCTCCTTATTCTGTACACCCCGGTGGTACAAAAATATATAAGGATCTATGGCAACACTACTTGTGGTATGGAATGAAGCGCGAAGTAGCCAGAAGCGTAGCCAAGTATTTGGTGTGTCAGCAAGTAAAAGCTGAACATCACAGAACTACTAGTCTACTTCAGCCATTACCAATCGCAGAATGGAAATGGCAGCACATTACCATGGACTTCATGACTACCTTCCTCGCAGCATGAAGGGTAACGACGTAGTATAGGTTATTGTGGATCGACTCACCAAGTCGTCTCACTTTATTCCCTTTTGAGTTAGCCAATCTACCGAGACGTTAGCAAAGAAGTACATGGAGGTAAGCATGAATCTAAAATAAGATTTAAACCTTCAAAGTGTACTATATTTGATACCCATGAACTCATACAGGAGATCGTGAAATTACATTGAGTACTAGTTTGCATCGTCTCCGATCATGATACCATATTCCGATCACAGTTTTGGCAGAGTCTGCAAGCTAGCCTGGGAACGAGTCTGAACTTCAGCACGGCTTACCATCCATAAATGGACGGACAGTCCGAGCGAACAATTCAGATTCTGGAGGACATGCTAAGAGCCTGTATGTTAGACTTCGGAGGTTCGTGGGAAGATCGCTTACACCTTGTGGAGTTTTCATACAACAACAGCTATCAGGCGAGCATTGGAATGGCACCATTCGCAGCACTCTACGGATGGAAGTGTCGTTCACCACTAAGTTGTGACGATGTTGGAGATTGTGAACTCCTTGGACCAGATATGATCGTGGCAACTGTGGACGTAGTTCGCACAATCAGGGAAAGAATGCGCTAGCCCAAGACAGACAGAAGCATTGGGCAGATACTAAGCGGCGACATCTGGAGTTCCAACCTAGAGACCATGTTTTTCTGAAGATTTCTCCAAACTGAGGAATAATCCGCTTTAGCAAGAGGGGTAAGCTAAGTCCAAAATACATAGGACTGTTTGATATACTCGAACGAGTTAGAGAAGTGGCATACCATTTAGCACTTCCACCCTCATTGAAAGGAGTGCACAACGCGTTCCACATATCCCAGCTATGGCGATATGTGAGCGACCCCAGCCACATAGTTGATCACTATGAGCACACAGTCCAGACTGACCTAACTTGTGAGCAACAACCCGTTGAGATCCTGGACCGAAAGGTGAAGACACTGCAAAAAAAGAAAGTAAACTTAATCCGAGTGATATGGAGAAAAGATTCACCAGGAGAATCAACGTAGGAACGAGAAGAAGACATAGTGTTAGTTGTATGTATACCCTAGAGGCCATTGTTGTACATGATTGTATATTATAATGGATGCTTGGAAATATAGAGAGAGGACTTTCTTGCTCGACATGATAGTATGCTATCTGGTTGTTCTTTATCTTAACATGTAGACTAGTATTGTGATGCTGTCTTGCTCTAACATGTTGGTAAAGCCCTTAAGATGTATACTTGTCTACCAGGATTATAATGCAGATCATACTAGTGGGGCCAGGGTAGTCCACAAGTTCATCTTTTAATTGTTCCTAGTCGAGGGTGTATCGAGATGGGACATCGATATTCCAGAGTAGACTAGCGTATACGCTTCTTGACCCATTTGATGGGTGATGGATGATCCCATATCCATTGGTGTTTGACATCAAAAATGGTATACGGGTGCTTAGTGGAGACTGGGTACACTGAACAGGACTCGCCGAGAACTCCTAGCCGGTATTATACCTAACGTCAGGTAGCTGTTCTCTGGTGACAATGGTACAGGTTAGTCTGTAGACCTGAGATTGTCATAGAGTCTTGTGTGATTCCCACTGTGCTTTGATTTCCACCTTACCACGTTTAAGAGAGCGTGCAAAATGGTGGTTTTTGGGTACAGTCTCGAGTCACATGGAGGCAATGAGCGATAGGAGGGGATTCGTCTCTCCCGGTATTGGGGGTTGATGTTGCGCTGTGCTCGATTGGCCATAACAGGAAGTCCCTGGCCAGGGATGATACAGAGATTTACTGGTAAGTGTTATCAGTAGTTTCTCGACCAGTTATGAGCCTCATATCGGCATGACTTATCAAATTACTAGGGTTTGACGTTTACTACCCCTAGACTTAATATGCGACATATTAGACGAAGAGACCGGACCGTATGGTAGTGTTGCTGTTGGATTCACAGGAGTATGGATAAGCTTGCTTGTCGATCTTCTGATCGCTCAATACCCGGGTAGCCGTTACGTCCAGCTAGTACTGCTGACGGCTTATGGGTGACTGATATAATCATTACCTACTGCCGGCGTATTGACGGGTCATTAGAGTCCTACACAGAGGTTTCCTAACTCATGCGAAATGAAGTAGGGCACATATGTGATATGTGCGGGACCGAGGCTAATACGTGTATGTGATACCGTATTCCAATCTCGCGATACAAGTTATATGTGATATAACTGGATTGTTGAATCAAATGTTGATTCAATGATATGTTATGTGTGTGTGTGTGTGTGTGTGATATGCATATAAAAGATATTAGTCGGTTGTATGCGATACAACCGGGTTATTAAATCAAGTGTTGATTTAATAATTTAATGTGTAATTATATATTTGATATATTAATGTACATTAACTAATATTAGCTCACTTAAGAAAATATTTTCTCTTTGTACATTTAATATATATGTGATATATATTATTGTATTTATTTCTTTGTGTCATGCTTGATGATACATTGTACATGGGTGTATGAGACTCATACCATACCATAGATAATTTAGGGATTTATATATTTAGGGAAAATTCAAAATTAAGTGGAATTTGTCATGGTTTGTGAAGCTTTGAGAAGCTTGTGGAAACCATTGACATAGTCCACTAATTTTGTCTTACCTTAGATATTTATTAACCTAACCATTATCTTTAGCCTTGGTTAAGTCTCTACATGAGTTATATGAGATATTTTCTCACCCATGGTTCATACTTGGATCACTTGATCATTTTCTTCATCTCCTCCATTTTGCTCTCTAGTTTTGAGTGAGAAAAGAAAAGAAAGAAAGAAAAATTATTCTAAAGTGAGCAAAATTCATACTTCACTAATCTACACTAGACTAGCCATTTAGTATAGCTTGTTTGCTTCACTAATTCTAAATTAGTGAAGAGATAGCTTGAGTTAGAGATTTTTCGACGTAGATCATCTTCGGCCTCGAAGATCCTTGAGCAAGCTCGTTCCTTTCACTTAGTGGAGCCAAAGGAGGGTCCGGGACACCACTACTTAGAGCAAAGGGACTACTACACGGAGCTTTAGAAGTGAAGGACCGGTCTATAAAGGTTGTATTCCCATTTCACTTAGTGTAAAGTTGTTTACTTGTATAGCTTAACCCTAATTCTCTGGTTAGATCCTTGGTTTGAGTTGCTTTGCTCTCTAGATTTTTTAAAATTGTATGCTAGATGCGTTAGAAATCCTAGTGAGAGTACTAAGGAACCATTCGATGGTATCAGAGTCAAGCTAGAGAATTAGACAATGTTAGTTGAACTACGAAACCGAAACAACTCCGAAACAGTCGAAACAAAACCCTAGTAACTGTCGAATTTTTCTGAGTCAATAATTTTTTTTAAATAGTTGCAGAGTACTCTTTATTGTGTAGTAAAAACACCAGAGAAAAAAAACTCAATCCACCGGATTTTTACCGGCGAAACCATGATAAAAACCGATATGGCCGGTTATTTAATGGATTTTGGTCTTCGGTTTTCTTTTGTGTTCCAGTCTCTGGGGTTTGGTGTTTCAGGTATTGTTTAATTTTGCCAAGATTGCATGTGATGTTATCTTTCTGTAATGGCAATTTGGAGTATTTCGTATTCATAATTTTAACATCGTTTCGGGTTTTATATTGATAGGTGATACAATATTTGGAATCCACAATAATTAGTTTTGTGAAAACTAGTTTGAATTTTGTAAACCTATCAATTTGGTCTCATTTGATCGGTGCCACGGGGTTTTGATATGGATCAAAACTCTGTCGCAATCACATGGTGTATGCGGATACTCGCCGGGTAACATTACTAGATAGCCACCCCCAAAGCTTCGACCAAGTGACTGTAGGAGAACCCCGTTGCCAAAGCATCCTCCCGGGTGCTTGCGGCCGCGGTGTTCCGCCTAAGTGCACTTCGTCGACGGCATCGAGGGGGGGCGGCCATCTACTAAAATTTCCGACGAGCATTCGATCGGGGTGTCGGGAATCTTGTTGAATTACCCGACTGGTTATTGAAAAGTGTTTTCAATATTGAGACTAAAATACGGAGTTTATAAGGTTAGGTATGAAATTCGGAATATGAGATATTCCGGGTTTATGATGTCTAAGGAATTCATATGGTTAGGCATGAAATCCGAAATATGTGATATTTCGGATTTATGATGTCTAAGGTAGTTGCGGATTACAATTGTTGTAGTTTTCACTTTCTTTTCTGCGGCCGTAATTGTAATATGTGGTGTATCGCCGGTTTCGTTGCTATACTTCAACGATAATTGGGATACGCATATTTACTTACGTTGATGACATGTGATGTTATGTGTTGCTGTGATATATTATATTGGATCGTCGTGTTTGAATAGCCGGGGGCGTGAGATGAGAGTTTTTCATTTTCATTCATGTAAAAACTGAATGTAATATTATTTTATTGGGACACTTCCGGGTTGAGAATGGTGTCACCATTGATGTATATTATTTACTTTTCCGCATTAGGATAGACCCAAGGCAGGGAGCATAAGTAACCGGGTTCTAGAGTCCAGTGGGAGACCATCTCGAGGAGTCGAGACCGGGTCTCCTAACTCTAGAATTGGTAGGGTTGCTTGCCGCTCCCGTAGGGGTCTTGGGATGTGGGTTTGGCTATTCATCACGACCGTGGAATCCGTGTTTTTTACTGGCTTAATTTAAAATATGGATCTCCTAGTATATCCAATATTTCATATGTTGACTTCTGCTGTGATGAGATCATATAACTGCGTGAGACGAATGCTTTATTATTATATATATGATATATAATAAATTTTGCTTATGTTTTACACACGCGCTAGTCCTGTCCCCGCTCTGCCGTTAGTTAACTAATCTAACGGTGCATGACGGGACCCCGTGGCGAATGCGGATGGCATAAGCGTACGTTGTATAAGTATTTTCGTTTCTTTATCTGTGATGCTTAGGAAGCATAAATGATGGGACTTCATTAATGAGATTAATGAAAGGAAAGATACCTAAAGATGTTATAGAATCAAATTTTCAAAAAGATAGCTCTAGTTCTTGTTTTGCATAGCGGTATTCCTTGATGAATATTCAACACCTCATTCGATGAGGAAAGAGCCAAGATCCCTTCACCGGGAATGACCTCTTTAGCAAAAGCTAGCAGATGCTACACCCACTCGGTTTATTTTGAAAAACACACGATTTTAAAAGCGGAGCTTAAACCACTCCTTTTCAACTCGATTCTACAACGATATCAAGTTCATTACGCAAAAGGTTTTCTTAAAAACCTATCGTGGCCCTCCGTCATTTCAGATAAGTACTATTTAGTATTCGTGCTATGTTTGTTGACTATATTAAGGCGTAGTGTGCGGTGGCTGATTAGTGCTTATCTGCTAAAGCATGTGATGCGATTGGATTAGGGTAGTCGTACGACTTTGTTGACTATGTTAAGAGTCGTACGAGTGGGTTTAATGCAATCACGAAATGACGGGTTGAACTTGACTAGCACTTATGATTTGTAGACTATGTTATGGTCATAAGCTGCTAGGGGTAAAATATTATCGGGAATTTCAAGTGTTGAAATTTGCAATGAGATTACATACCTTTTATGAGATACTTGGATCCCGATACCCACTGAGAGTAAGAGTTACTCCTGAGAAAGTTTTGCACATTACAATTAGCCGATCAAGTAGGTGTCTAGAAAAATATTAACGGGGTTACGCCCCTAGGAAAACGAGGTTTATTTTAATTAGGTCCGTACGAAAGCACGGGGAACCTCCCTCAAAATACCGACACTGGCCTGGTTGAACGATTGGCGAACTTGTAGGGTGTAATTAATCCCGGCTAGTCTTACCTTTTAAGGTTTGAAGGAAGATTTGATAAAACCAGTGGGAGCCATCCTGATTAAATAAGATAATAACCAATCTAATTTTGCAAGAGCATACGCTAAGTGTTTTCTTCTCTCTCTCTCTCCAGGTAGCGACCATGTCAGGCCTTAATCAAGATAATAATATGGATGTATTGACCGAACCCACTTGTACACCAGGCTGGGGAACGTTGGTTCCGCTCTATCTTATAATTGTTATAAGTTCGAGCAGGAAATAGAGGAATATCTGAATTCCCACGCTACCTAAACGAAGAATGAGTATGCTGATGCATCTTCTTCGGATGTGTTAGTTACTGAGAATTGTTTCTCGACACACTCTACGTCCTGGGTATTAGATACCGGATCGGGATCCCACATATGTAATATGTTACATGGGCTAAAGAAAGGTAGAGAACTGGGAATAGGTGATCATTCTGTAAGAGTAGAAAATGGTGCAAATGTTGCAGCCAAAGCAGTTGGCAAATATCACCTTGTATTACCAAATGGTAATACATTGATTCTGAACGAATGTTATTACATACCGAACCTGATTTGCAATATTATATAAGCTTCTTTATTGAGTAAAGAAGGATATAATTTTGTATTGCAGGATAATGTTATGAACATTTTTCTGAATCAAAAGTTGATTGGATCAGGCTCGTTAAGTAATGGCATATATGTTCTAAATCAAACCACAGTTCTTAACGTACAGAACACACACAAGAGGAAAAGTTCAGAAATGAACGAATCCTTCTTATGGCATTATAGACTAAGTCATATCAATGCGACACAGCTAGCTAAGTTACATAAAGATGGATATTTGAATAAGTTTGAATTTACATCATATGAAACTTGCCAGTCATGTCTCAAAGGTAAAATGACCAAAACTCTATTTACTGGACACGGAGAAAGAGCTACTGAACTCTTAGCACTGATACATAGTGATGTATGCGGTCCCATGTCTACACATACCAGGAATGGTTCCTCATACTTCATTACATTAACCAATGATCTCTCAAGATTCGGATATGTGTTCCTATTGAAACACAAGTCTGAAGCTTTTGAGAAATTCAAACAATATAAGCATGAAGTTGAGAACCAGACGGTTAAAAGTATTAAAATCCTTCGATCTGATCGAGGAGGAGAATACTTGAGCACGGAGTTCCTGAATTATCTAAAAGAGAATGGGATTCTCTCTCAGCTTACTCCTCTGTATACACCACGGCACAACGGTGTATCGGAGCAGAGGAATCGCACCCTATTAGATATGGCGCGCTCTATGATGAGTACTGCTGAGTTGCCTGTTTCCTTTTGGGGTTATGCGCTTGAGATGGCTGCATACCTATTGAATCAAGTTCCATCTAAATCGGTGCCTAAAACACCATATGAGATATAGAGTAGAAAGAGACCGTATCTTAAACGAGTTAAGATATGGGGTTGTCCGGCCTATGTCAAAAGACGAAATCCGGACAAACTCGAGGCACGATCAGTTCTTTGCAAGTTTGTGGGATATTCAAAGAATTCACAAGGATATATTTTCTACCATGCTAAGGAACAAAAGGTGTTTGTTTCTCAATACGCCACCTTTTTAGAAAAGGAATTTCTTGTAAAAGAAATTAGTGGCAAAGAGATAGAGCTGGAAGAAGTTCCAGCCACACAAACTACAACTGATGATTTAATGGAACCAGAGAATTCAGTAGTCCCCGACGAAGCTCAGCCTCTCCGCTGATCTAGTAGGGTTCCCCATCCAAAGAAGAGATACTACGGTTTTCTTATTGATGGTGGGAGCGAGGATTGCATCATGGAAGATGATGACCCAACTAGCTTCGAGCAGGCCATCACGGGTGGGGACTCTGTGAAATGGCTGGATGCAATACGATCTGAGATGGAATCCATGTACACCAACAAAGTATGAACTTTGGAAGATACTCCTGAAGGGGTAAACCCCATCGGGAGAAAGTGGATCTTCAAGAAAAACATGGTGTAGATGGAAAAGTTGAGACTTTCAAAGCTAGACTTGTAGAAAAAGGTTTTCGTCAACGACCAGGTGTGGATTATGATGAAACCTTTTTTCCAGTGGCTATGCTTAAGTCCATCAGGATCCTACTTGCCATCACTGTATACCATGACTACGAAATCTGGCAGATGGACGTCAAGACCGCTTTTCTAAATGGTGATTTAGAAGAGAGCGTGTACATGACATAGCCAGAGGGCTTCGTGGACAGTGGGAGCAGAGGAAAGGTGTGCAGGCTGTTTAAATCAATCTACGGGTTAAAGCAGGCATCGCAGAGTTGGAACATCTTTTTTGATGTAGCAGTCAAAGAGTTTGACTTCATCAAAAATGTAGATGAACCTTGTGTATACAAGAAGGTTGCAGAGAGTAAGGTCATCTTTCTCGTATTGTATGTGGATAACATACTCTTGATAGGAAATGATATTCCTATGCTGCACTCAGTCAAGCTCTTCTTATCACAAAGATTCTCAATGAAAGATCTAGGTAATGCCTCCTACATCTTAGGGATTAAGATCTATAGAGATAAATCTAAAGGGATGTTGGGATTGTCCCAATCTAGATACATTAACACCATATTAAAGTGGTTTAATATAGAAGATTCCAAGCGTGGGAATTTACCCACGATCTCAAGAATCACTCTCTCCAAAGAGATGTCTCCCAAGACTGATTTGGAGAGGGCTCGCATGCAAGGGATACCCTATGCTTCGACAGTAGGCTCTATCATGTATGTGATGTTATGTACCAGACCTGATGTAGCATACTCACTAGGTGTAGTGAGTAGGTATCAAGCAGATCCTGGAGAGAATCACTGGACAGCTGTGAAGAACATTCTTAAATACTTGAGAAGGACTAAAGATATGTTCCATTGTATGGTAACGGTGAACTCCAAATAGAGTCCTTTACCGATTCAAGCTTCTAGAGTGATTAGGACGACTCTAAGTTGGTCTCGGGTTTTGTCTTCACCCTCAATGGAGGGACGGTTTGTTGGAAGAGTTCCAAGCAAGAAACCGTGGCAGACTAGACGATGGAGGCTGGATACATTGCTGCCAACGATGCCGCCAAAGAGGTTGTATGGATGAAGAAGTTCATAACCGAACTTGGTGTGGTTACGTCCATCGTGCATCCAATACCTTTGTATTGTGATAACAATGGAGCTGTGGATTTGGCCAAGGAATCCAGGTCCCATCAGCGATCCAGGCATATTCTGAGGCGATATCATCTGATCCGGGAGATAGTCGATCATCGGGAGATCGAGGTCAGGAAAGTTGACACAAAGAATAACACGGCGGATCCACTCACAAAGGCCATTCCCCAGATACAATTTGAGAGACTCTTCGGGATGTTGGGTATGAGATACTACAACAACTGGACTTAGTGCAAGTGGGAGATTGTTAGTTGTATGTATGCCCTAGAGGCCATTGTTGTACATGATTGTATATTATAATGGATGCTTAGACATATATAGAGAGGACTTTCTTGCTCGACATGATAGTATGCTATCTGGTTGTTCTTTATCTTAACATGTAGACTAGTATTGTGATGTTGTCTTGCTCTCACATGTTGGTAAAGCCCTTAGGATGTATACTTGACTACCAGGATTATGATGCAGATCATACTAATGGGGCAAGGGTAGTCCACAAGTTCATCCTTTAATTGTTCCTAGTCGAAGGTGTATCGAGACGGGGTATCGATATTCCAAAGTAGACTAGCGTATACGCTTCTTGACCCATTTGATGGGCGATGGATGATCCCATATCCATTGGTGTTTGACATTAAAGATGGTATACGGGTGCTCAGTGGAGACTGGGTACACTAAACAAGACTCGCCGAGAACTCCTAGATGGTATTATACCTAACATCAGATAGCAGTTCTCTGGTGACACTGGTATAGGTTAGTTTGTAGACCCGAAATCGTCATAGAGTCTTGTGTGATTCCCACTGTGCTTTGATTTCCACCTTACCACGTTCAAGAGAGCATGCAAAACGGTGGTTTTTGGGTACAGTCCCGAGTCACATGAAGGCAATGAGCGATAAGAGGGGATTCGTCTCTCCCGGTATTGGGGGTTGATATTGTGCTATGCTTGATTGGCCATAACAGGAAGTCCCTGGCCAGGGCTGATACGGAGATTTACTGGTAAGTGTTATCAGTAGTTTCTCGACCCGTTATGAGCCTCATATCGGCATGACTTATCAAGTTACTGGGGTCTGACGTTTACCACCCGTAGACTCGATATACGACATATTAGACGAAAAGACCGGACTGTACGGTAGTGTTGCTATTGGATTCACAGGAGTATGGACAAGCTTGCTTGTTGATCTTCTAATCGCTCAATACCCGGATAGCCGTTACGTCCAGCTAGTACTGCTGACGGCTTATGGGTGACTGATATAATCATCACCTACTGCCGGCGTATTGACGAGTCATTAGAGTCCTACACAGAGGTTTCCTAACTCATGCGAAATGAAGTAGGGCACATATGTGATATGTGCGGGACCGAGGCTAATACGTGTATGTGATACCGTATTCCAATCTCGCGATACAAGTTATATGTGATATAACCGGATTGTTGAATCAAGTGTTGATTCATGATATGTTATATGTATATGTGATATGCATATAAAAGATATTAGTCGGATGTATGCGATACAACCGGGTTATAAAATCAAATGTTAATTTAATAATTTAATGTGTAATTATATATTTGATATATTAATATACATTAACTAATATTTGCTCACTTAAGAAAATATTTTCTCTTCATTCATTTAATATATATGTGATATATATTATTGGATTTATTTCTTTGTGTCATGCTTGATGATATATTGTATATGAGTGTATGAGACTCATACCATACCATAGATAATTAAGAGATTTATATATTTAGGGAAAATTCAAAATTAAGTGGAATTTGTCATGGTTTGTGAAGCTTTGAGAAGCTTGTAGAAACCATTGACTTAGTCCACTAATTTTGTCTTGCCTTAGATATTTATTAACCTAACCATTATCTTTAACCTTGGTTTAGTCTCTACATGAGTTATATGAGATATTTTCTCAGTCATGGTTCATACTTGGATCACTTGATCTCTTAATCTCTTTCATTTTGCTCTCTAGTTTTGAGTGAGAAAAGAACAGAAAGAGAGAAAAATTATTCTAAAGTGAGCAAAATTCCTACTTTACCAATCTACACTAGACTAGCCATTTTGTATAGGCTGTTTGCTTCACTATTTCTAAATTAGTGAAGCGGTAGCTTGAGTTAGAGATTCTTCGACGTAGATCATCTTCGGCCTCGAAAATCTTTAAGCAAGCTCGTTCCTTTCACTTAGTGGAGCCAAAGGAGAGTCTGGGACACCACTACTACACGGAGCAAAGGGACTATTATACGGAGCTTTAGAAGTGAAGGACCGGTTTACAAAGGTTGTATTCCCATTTCACTTAGTGTAAAGTTGTTTACTTGTATAGCTTAACCCTAATTCTCTAGTTAGATGCTCGGCTTGGGTTGCTTTGCTCTCTTGATTTTTTAAAATTGCATACTAGATGCCTTAGAAATCCTAGTGAGGGTGCTAGGGAACCCTTCAGTGAGTGCAAGATACCCTTACTTATTTGTAAATGAGTCTTTATGTAAATGTAATTTCGATGATGAAATTTTTATAAGAAGGGTAGAATGTAACGACTCTGAATTTACTGTACGGAATTTTCCAGTTTAATGTACAGAAATGAGTTATACAGCCAAAGATTGAGTTATAAGTAAATTTTGTTAAATAACAGCAAGAAACAACTTGTAGCTCCCTAGTAAAGCCTTGCACTGCTGTGACGTAGCTCATGTATTCGATTCCCATCAGACACGTTATTTTTCTGATTTTTCTTTTTAACTTTTTGGAAGCCCAAAAGTTTACACGTGCAATACACATAAAATGAAAAGTCAGAAAAATCAAACATGTGCCAAAGGATTTAAACACTGAGATGTACACGTGGTACAAATCCAGAGCCCATTTGCCCTAGATCGACCGGCAGATCTTCTCCCAAGGCCGGCGCCGATGATTCGATGGTGACCAAATATCCCCGGGTTTTGCACACTAACCCCTTCAGCTACCCCTAACACCCGTGCACTGTTTGATTTCCCTGCAATCAGACAAAGACTCTTCATTTCACCATTTATTATCTTTTTAATATATTTTAATTCACCATTTTAATTCCAAAACCCTAATTCTACACTATAAACACCACCCCAGACTTTGGCTCAATATCATTCTGAAAAATCTAGCCAAAACTCTCAAAATTTCCTAAGTACAAGTGGAGTAAAAGAGGAGTTAGCAAGCGATCAATTTCCGGCGAGGATCGAACCAAATTCCGACGATTCCGCGATACCATAAAGTTCAACTCTCCTTCTTCAACCTTTTTTTGACCTAACTAACTTGTAAGTCCCTTCCAATCTTCCTTTCTCTTCTTTAAAAATTCATTTTAAAACGAATATCGGTAAATGGAGTTAATACTAATATCTATCTTCTAAACTCTAAAAACTTTCCTTTTTCGTACATATTGTTCATCCAAATTTTACACAATAATTGTAATCTTAATTATAAATGTTTAGAATAAATTTTAACCTACAATTCCATGTAAAATAATTTTAACTTAAGTTTTTCGTTAAAATACCATGAACTTTAAATATCATCTCTTTTAGTTTGTTAAAACAATACCTTTAAGAAAACTTCACGGGGTAACAACCTACCCCTCACATACAATCTTGTTCCATAGCACGATGCCTTTTTGTGAATTTTGGTTACGAAGAAAATATTACAATAAAATACCACTCACTTTAAAAACGGTTTTCTTTTAAAACGGTATTTTAAATTTCTTTGCGAATATACCTTTACAAACCTCTTTAGGAGACCCGCTATTGGATGGAATGGATTATCACACATCCTTGGGCTAGTAAAGTGAGATGCAAACCTCCTCACGGAGCATTCGGTCTCGAAAGGTTTTAAATACGGTTTTTAAGAAAAATGAATTTTTCTAATTAAATAAAATTAATTTTTAATAATTATATATAATTACAAAATCTGTATATTTTCAAAATATAATAAACTTACTTTTCTATAAAATGAAAGAATTAAAGGTTTCACTAAAATACCATCAAGATACCAACGAAAAACAAGTTTTAAAATAAAATACCATGAACTTTCCAAGCTAAGCAATTATCACTAAAATATCTCAAATCTTTAAAATTCATATCCATAAAAACCCTAATAATATAAATAAATTCTCGAGGTTTATTTTGAATTTTTATTAAAAATATTTTTCATAAAACCCCCTCGGGTTATATAAAACAATATTTAAGGATTTTAGTAAATATAGGTTTAAGCGGGATTAATTCTCTTGAGCCCCAGGAAACCGGAGAAAATGAGTGCTTGCCTATTTAAGATAGAAAACTTAACGGAGTTATCAATGATAATTGTCTTGGAAAAAGACACAAATCCTGTCGTCCATGTGCAGCAGTTGCCGATAACTCCCGAACCTAATTTAAGATCTAAATCAGTTACAAGTATCTGACTCAGTCTGAGTCTAACTCAAACCTGAATCCAAGCTCAAATCAGAGTCCAATTCAAACAGGAATCCAAAATCTAACATGAATACTTGAACCTGAATACTTGAATTTAAACACCAATACCAAACATGAATACTTGACTTGACTTGACCGAATCATGGTTATAACTTGACATGATTTCTTGACTACTTGATTACATCCTGAACCTAACTACTTGAACAATTTGTATCCATGATTTTGGCAAGACTTGTAAATATAATCTATACAATATATTATGCGGGGATAACGGGGTAGATTGGTACAGAACGTATAGCATGGCACGAGATGGTCACTTAAAAGACACCTACATGAACTCTCGTGCCGTTGTCCCATGGGTTTTGACAGGACCTTGTACTACATGTTATCATACTTCACGGGGTAAGATGGACTCCTCTCATATACACAAATACCTTCTGTACCAAGATACAAACAACTACGTTAGAATAACAAGCATATACCTGTACAACTTACCAGTTCCATTTTACATTACTTTGTTCTATTCCATTCTTTCTTTTGGGACTTACTGAGCGCTAGTTCGCTGACAACATTCATGTCTATTTCTTTCTTTGGAATGTTCGTCATGAGGACCGGACTCTCAGGAGATCGAGCCGGGCCAGGAGGACTTAGACCTGCTCACTGCCCAGCCGGATTTCTAGCTCTCCTTGTATTTACTTTCAGTTTGTATACCACTGTTTAGGCACTGTTTATATCATTGTATCTTTCCTTTTCAAAAACAGTTGTATGTAAAGATGAATGTTAATAAAAGTTGATATTTATTATTTTATATCACTTGTCATTCTTGTGCATTATATATATATTACTTAATTACGTTAAACATATTTATTTCTTAGTAAATACGTTGTGGCTCGCCACGTCACCATTTCTGTACACTGGGAAGCGGGGCGTGACACTTTAAATCGAAATGCGTCGAGTCGTACAGTAACGCGAGCCGCTCGCTCCTCGAATTTTTTTTGAGTGAACGACCAGCACCACAACTTCGGCGTCAAGAAAACGAAGATCGGAGTATTTTTTCAGAATTTTTGGGTGGATATTTTGTGAGAAAATTGAGAAAGGATGGAGGATTTTTTTTTATAGAGTTTTAAGCATTAAACAGACCCATTAACACGACCCAGATCCGTTGCCCCGCTCCCGAACCAATGCGTCGCCTGTTACCCATGTGTTTCCCGCCCGCTTGCCTTTTCACGTGCTCCGCACGTAAAATGAGCGGGTCCCCCATCTAATGTGCTGCAGCCGCTGCTGCTTGGGTGTAGCAGCAGGCCCGGGCCGGGTCTGGCCCGCGATCTGGGCCGTGCTCGGCCCAATTCAATTTTTTTTCTTTTTAAAACAAATTGTTTTAATTATAAAAAAATGAATTTTTAATTGGGAAAATTATTTTTAAATAGTTGAAAATATTGGAAAAATTAGGAAAATTCTCGGAAAATCTATTTTAATATTTTCTTCCATTTGTAACAAAAATTTGGTCAAAATAAATATCCTTTCCGGTATTAAAAATATAATATAAATCTTTATCATTTTCTAAAAATTCAAATTAAATATTTAAAAATTACTAAAAAATATATTAATTAGTTTTAAATATAGAAAAACATTTTTAAAGTGTTTTCTAACAACGGAAGCATTAAAATAATTATTTTGACACGGGGAAAAATTGTAAAAGCTTTTATTATGTATTCGGAAAACACGAACGTTACAACCACCATCATCACCACCTCCATTACCATCTTCCTCCTCTTCTCCAACCCAACGTCGCCGCCAGTGGTGGATCCTGAACCTATTGTCAGGTAGGGAAAAAAATCTATACAATAGCAATGAGATAATCAAGAATAAACACGAAGTGTGTCTAAATCTCAAGAAGTTAATATAATTAATGTTCTGGGTTTGATCCTCTTTTTAAACTTGGACCGTAAACAATTATTCAATTTTAAAATTTTTTTTTTTTTTTTTGTGATACGTAACCTTTTCATGAATCGAACTGGCAACCTCTCATTTTGGAGAAGAAATTCTTAACACATAGGCTATGCCCAATTTGTCTTTGAAAAAATTCTTATATAAAGAATTTTGTTAGCAGATGGAAACACTAGTAAACTTTTTATACAAAAGAGAATTTATAACGTACAATCAAAATAGATTTTCTTAGAGATTATTTCCCTAAAAAAGCTTTACTCTAAACAACTTTTTGCAAATTTAGGAAGATTTAAGGTTTTATGAAAAAAGATATAGCGAAAATAGGATCCCCTGGTTTATCGATGCCTTTAACTATGGATTGTGACCAATGTGTTGTAAACCAAATAGAAAGAAACAAAATATTGTGGGGTAAGGAGGATTCGAACACTGACCCATCAAACGCCTGCTTTCAGCCTCCTGCCAATCTTTGTTAGGTTCGGCATGTTAATTATTGTTTCTTATCCAAATATATATCCATATAACATACGATATACAACAAATTTTCGATCCTAGTACGTCTGTCTATCCTCGTCTCCATAAGGATCCGTCCCTCTGGCTGCCATCATCACAATCACCACCATCATCATCATCCACACCACCACCACCTTCTTCTTCTTCTTCCTCATCTTCTTCAACACCACCACCATTATCATCATGTTCCCCACGGGCACCCTTCCCCTCCCCTATTCCGGCTTCTTGCCTCCCCTACCCGCCCCCCTCTTGCCCCCCGATTCCCTCTATCCCCACCACCACCACCATCACCACCGCCTCAATCACTACCACCATCATCATCACCGCCGCCGCCACAAGCCCGCCCCTCCTTCCAGTTCCCCTCCATCTCTCGACTCCCCTGCCACCATCCCCAAGCCCTCTCCCGACCTCCCTGCCCCATCTCCGATGCCCCCGACCCCTTTCTTTCTCAACAAAAAAGTATATTAATTAATTTAGCTAATATTTAATAAGTATATAAAATATTATTAATATAGTTAATAATTAATTATTTGTTTTATGATAAAGGTAAAATGGTTTTTTACTATGAAATTTAACACCGTTAATTTTAACCGTTAATTGATGATAGTTTGTTTATAGTTTTAAAGCTAATAAGAGTTTTGTTAAAATAGCCCGAACATATTGGGAGTTTTAAGTAAATAAGTCTAAATTTATTTCCGTCAAATCTGCCATGTCCCGCTTCCCAAAATACGGAATACGAGGGGTGACAAGGCCAGCCATTCTCCTACGGTCAAGAGAATATCCTGCCGTAGTCACACTTCGGCTTCTAGCTTTACATAGTAATCAGTAATCAGTGCACAGGTAATGAGAGATACAGTCACTAATCTATCAAAAGGATATAAGATATTCCAGATAGAGATAAAGAGAAAGATAGCTCTGACGTCGCTGATCTAGATGTCCGCAATATCCTCAAGGTACAACAGGTCATGATCCGGGCTCGGTCCACTTCTCACTCTGAGCATGCATACTCAGGTCGTTAGAGCGACACAATAGCAATATTTATGAATACATATGTAAACACGTGCAATAATGATGAACATGAAACAGTAAACATGGAGTGATGACATGAGCATGAAATAACCGGTACAGGTAAACAGTAAAGCAGGTATATCGAATCAGTATCAATGCATGACCATATCACTAGACCTATCAGTCTCTAAGTCTCACTGTCTAGGTCGCTAAACCTATCGTCAGTCCAAGTGTGAGAGTCAACCACGCAGAAGTATCCCCAACCCAAGGGTAGGTCCCAGGGGGCAAGGGAACACGGGCTCGAATCACGCACGATAATAATCAGTAACACCATCCATACAACTCCCAAAATCACTGTATATGCCGGCAATGTGACTCCCGAGATTCCGTTGAACTCACACTCAAACTACCCCACACCCACGGTCTGCATCAAATACCGACCATAAACCCAAATACTAGTCGGTCCATGACAAGTCTACGCGAGAACTGGAGACCGGATCTCCATCAAGCATGTCTCGACTGGCACCCAAGATGACTGGACAGTGTTTGACGCCTTACCTATGACACTAATATAAGTGCTCCATAACCGTCTCATTCCAATTATAGTTACACTTATATATGTCCCATAGACGTCGACAATGCAATAAATTAATTGGGCTCGCTCATTGTGTACAAGTACGTGTCACTTCACTTATTCATTCATGCTTTAACACTAACGTACTTGCCACAATCCAATCACTAATATCTATCACTGGGTAATCTATCACGGTCACTAGATTATCAATGTTTATGACCACTATTCAAAATAAGGGTATAACTGCTACATGATATGATGAGAATACAATTAATTATGATATGAATAAAAGTATCAGCAGACAGTGTCCTACCACTTGCATAATTTACTATAAATCACACGCGCAGAATTTAGCAAAACAATATAAAAGGGATAAGTAGCATGTTTAATTATCTATCCATCAAAATTGGTTTCGCGTCAATCGGGTTTCAGGTTCGCTTGTTATGGTCATTTCCTTTTAAGTGTTCACTGCTGGAAATCCAATTCTGAACTGGAAGTCCGTTTTGTAACACGTTTTAATCCTAGTTGGAATCATAATTAGGCTATGCTACAGTTAAATAATATGTATATTTTTATGTTATGTTTCCAACGCATCAAACAAACTATCAATAGCAGTTCTGTATTAAAAGTTATGTGATGTCTAGTGTAGTTATGCAAGAGGAGTCACTGCAGAAACTGCAGAACACCAAGGTACGTTAATATGCAAATTAAATATCAAATGATGGTGAAACAGCACGGGATTAGATTCAGGTGTTAGCTAACTAAATTATCTACGCGACCATATGGGGATTCGTGCATTTTAAGTTTAAAGAAGGGGTATACAGGTGTTCCAAATCCAGGTATCCAAAACGAATGCTGCCCCGGACTGCAGTTCAGGGCTGCGAATCATCTCAATATTCATTGTTATAAATTATCAAAATGCAAAGTTGAACTATGGGGTGCTGTAGATTTATCTACTGGCTTCGATATGAGCCCTAAAACAATAGGTTAAGCATTGTATTCAATTTAATATGGATTTTAGAACGTGGCACGTGCGGTGAATCCCAGCTTCGATGTCGCCTTTTGGGGGCGTCGTTTCATGATCTAACGTCGTTATTTTTATGGCTAAATCTCTACAATTTCCTTATTAACAGTGAATAAATTCATTGATAAAACATTTGTGGACTTTTTTTAAGATTTTGATTGAGGAAAACACATTGAACACCTAGCGCGTGCGCATGCGTGTGTGTATATACACCATCGTCGAAACATCGGTTTTCCGCAACTAATCAACGCAAGGTATAATCACTACAAGTTCTACCTGGTATTAAGGCGTAACATAAGGCTCGAATGTGTTCTCTCCAAAACGATCAATTTACGACGGTCGTACATTAAAATGCAACGACAAAAGCAATGTATATATGTATATCAATATAATTAAAATTAAATAATCGACCAACAATATCGTGATAGCATGTAAAGCAAGTGAAGGTTTCACTTGCCTCAAGATGACAGTAATGACGACGGCGACACGGACGGCACGATCATGGCACTAGCGGCAATGATGACGGCGATTTGCATGGCACAGCAGCTACAACGATGAACTATAGCAGCAATAGTACGAGCAGCAACAACTCTTGAGGCTTGGCTCGACAGATGGCAGCAGCGAGCGACGGCACGGGGTAGCGGGCGACGAGAACTTGGAGACAGGGAGGTACTCGAAGAAGTTGGAACTCGGTAGCGGTGCTCGGGGCTCGCCAGTGAGGTGGTGGTTGTAGCGGGGTTCGAGTTGGCCACTGGAAGTTAAGGGGGTGGCGATGTGGCGATGGGTTTGTGGCGGCGATTACTCATCGGCGATGGGGAGCGGTGGTGAACGGAAGTAGCTAGGCTAGGAGCCCTAATGGAGTTCGGCGGCTGCTCAGGTGGCTTCTGACATCGCCGGTGGAGCAGGGGGTCAACGTTGATAGGTAGCGGTGGTGATGGGGTTCAGGTTCATGGGTGCGAAGAGGTGGCTCTGGGTGTCGCCAACGGTGTTGGTGGAAGAGAGCAGGAAGGTGAGGTCGTCGGTGGGAGTGAGGAGCTGTCGGCGGTGAAGGTTGGAGGGGCTGTGGGTTTGAGAGGAGTCGGCGACAGCGACAATGCAAGCACGAGCATGGGTCCTCGCGTGGGTTCGAGCCTGGTGGTGAGATGGGCTCGGGGTTGGGTTGTCGCGGGGTTGAGGAAGAAGATGGGGCGAGAGGAGAGGTAGCCGGCGGCAGTGGCCTCGTCAGCGACGGAGAGGAGGTTGCTGTGGTGGCAAGGAGGAGAAGCTCAGGTAGCGGTGCTCGTCGGAGGGAGTGCAGTGGGCGGCTATGGGTATTAGGGCGTGGGTTGGTGGAGGCGACAAGGTGAGGGCGACGGAGAGGTAGGGGAGGCTTGGTGCTCGCGGTGGCCGGAGTTGGTGTGACACGGTGGTCGGCGAGAGGTCTTGAGGATGGTGTTGGTGTGCTGTGGTGAGGCGTGGGTGTTGTGATCGGAGAAGGAGTTGGGTTGAGAGAGTGTGTATGAATAGAGAGAGAGGAGCGGTGGAGGTCAAGGAAAAGCGGGCGCGGCCGTTGGGGCATGGGCACGGGTCATGGGGGAGTGGGCACGGGGGTCATGGGGACGAGGACGTGGTCGTGGGAGCGCGGGTCGTGGGGGTTCGGCGGTGGAGGCGAGGTTGCGGGGTCAGTTGGTGGAGGACCGTTGCGAGGAGGGAGCGAGTCGTGCGGGGGGGCGAGGAAGGAGGAGGAGTGGGTCGTGGCTGAGAAAGAGGCGGGAAAGAATGAGGGGGGAGAAGAAGAAGAGAGGGCTGGGGAGTTGGGGTGAGGGTTCGAGTTCGGGTCGGGTCGGGAAAATTAGTTGGGTTGGGCTAGTGGGTTGGGAAAAAGGAGTTAGGAAATATTTAATTAAGTAAAAGTTTAGTAAATTAATATTAGGAAAATGTAGGAAATTATTTATAGGAATTGTATTTAGAAAATTATGTATGAAAATTTGGGGAAGAATATTTGGAAATTGTTTATAAAAATACGGTCACGATATAATTGGAACTGGGTATTACATCATGCCCACCTAAAAAGAAAATTTCGTCCTCGAAATTTAAAATAAACAATAAGCTATAAAAGTCACACGAAAGCAACTGGGAAAATCAAACACCATTATATAGTAATATACGTAAAAGCAACTAGTCGAAAATCAAATGTTTATATATATAAGAAATAGAGCATTTAAAAGGAACAGTCACACATAAGGACATAACTATTAATAGTGATAATTTATATATATACAAAAATAAAATGACAATAATAAACAATAAGGAAGGATTGGCTCATAGACCTTAAGAACCAAAACTATCTTAATAAAGCTACAAATCAAGCAATTATATAATTAGTTGAGGGTACTCATACGGTAAAGTATATGAGAAAATAAAATGAAAATATAGGTGAGTAGTAAACAAACCAGATATCAACAATTAACGTAAAGGCCAAAACTAAACTTTTTTTGCAAAAGTGTGACGATAATACAATACAAAAGAAACTAAGATAATACTGAAATAATGATGATATACGTACAAGTAATTAAAATGTATTAGCATACAAATTAACCATAATTTATATTTTAGTAAATAGAAAATTTAAATTGATCGGAGCACAAAAATACGCAGGTAAACGTAATTACGAAAACAGAAGATAGTTAGCATTCGTATGAACAAAGAAAAGGGAATACTATATAGAAAATCAATATGGAACCCATTTTAAAGAAAACTCAAACTGCTAATAATATAAATTTTGAAAGTCAATCAATAACGAAATGATTATGAATGACACCAGTATGACAAACAATAAAATATTAAAATAAATATTGAGTAGCAAATAGCTTAAAATGACATCCTGTACTTAAAGCAGATAAAAGATCAAGACAAAAATGCACGAAAAATAGAACTTCATAATAAGAGGACGATAGTATGAAAAGCATTAGTAGGAAAACAAACTAGAAAATAAATATGCAGTATAAGGTAGAACTATGAAAGATTTGAAAATAGTGGAGTACTTAGAAAAGATGAGGAAAACAAACATATTTTTTTGGCATATAAACCAAGGAGTTCAACAGACACAAGAGTTAAACGAAAAGGAACAACTGAAAAGGGATATATGTTGGAAGCAGGGAAGGTGATAACTTCGCGTCGATGTCAAAATCTCTGCGATCTCGTCAAGCGAGTTGAATCCTGCGCTGGGTCCGTACTATTCTCGAAGCTCGAACTACGAAACAACCAAGTTACTTAGCAGGAGTGGAGAGCGTGGACGAATCTCCTTCTTGTAGCTCTTTCCTTCGAGGGCAACCATCGATAAGATGCTCGTCAGATCCAAAAATCAGGCACTGCCCTTTAGCCTTACGACAGTCTCTCTGAAGGTGTCCTGGTCTCTTGCAATAACCACAACGTTGGGTTCCCCGCTGCTTCTGTTGCTGAGGAACAAAGGAGCGCTTCATCCGCACACCACCTCTTCGTCTATCAGGGATTTCCTTACGATTTTAGGCTCCCGCTGGTGCTCGAGCCATTTACCTTCTTAGTCCTTCAGATATGAAATCATTTGTTCGCTCCTAGGCTTCCATTAATCCTTGCAATACACCCAAAATCTCGGCGGCCTGTTTCAGAGAGTGGAGGCGGAAGAAGAGTCGTTAGAAGCCAGGTTTTAGCTTCCGCTGCGCCACTTTGATAGGAACTTAAAATATGCAACGCGATACGATAACTTTGAAGAAACGAAGACGTGAGAATGCAACGAGTCCGATAAGAAACGCAAACAGGTGTAGGATCAATAAGAAAAGTATAAGGATGAAAATGTAAAATAGATCTGAAAACTCGGGAACGATATAAGGTATAAACGGAGATAGAGATTTGACGATCAAAACAAGATTATGTGATACAGTAATATTCAATCGAGAAAGGAATCGAAGGTAGAAGCCCAAGTTCCTCAAACAGAATACAGTATTATAACTATGCTGCAGTTCATAATTACAACTACATAACTCTGCTAAGTCACCCAAAACTCTAGCGGATGGAGTCAAAATATAGCTTGACGAACAATAGGGATTCTAGTCAAAGATAACAAGTTCACAATCAGGACCGAATGAGCGACTTAAATTGTCAAGCTCTACACGGAAACTGTAATCTCAATCCAAACAAACCTGGCTCTGATACCATTCTGTCACGCCCCCACCCCCAATACAGAGAGTATTGTCCGCTCTGGCTGAAGCCGCACGGTTTTTGTCCTTCGAGGCAAACCGGACCCGACCAGTGGTTACTTCCCAGGAGGTCACCCATCCCAAGACTTCCCTGGCCCGAGCACGCTTAACTAGGGAGTTCTCAAGCTCCTGTAGTGCCGGTTCACTTAAAAGGCGCCTCTGTATTGAAGAGTGGTATCATTCCATTTATAGTACAGATATGTCCTCTTTCGGAATGTATTCTGAAGATTCCCCATTGTTTTATAGTGGGTCCCCATACTTATCTGGTATAAATGGGTATACCGGATAATACCTGGGATATTACATTCTCCCCCATTTAGAACAATGGTCCGTCCTCGAACCACAGACCTACTATTGAGGAACCTGGTTCTGATACCAACAAAACCATGTCATACCCCGCTTCCCAAAATATAGAATACGAGAGGTGACAAGGCCAGCCATACTCCTACGGTCAAGGGAATATCCTGCAGTAGTCACACTTCGGCTTCTAGCTTTACGTGGTAATCAGTAATCAATGCACAGGTAATGAGAAATACAGTCACTAATCTATCAAAAGGATATAAGATATACCAGATAGAGATCAAGAGAAAGATAGCGCTGGCGTCGCTGATCTAGATGTCCGCAATATTCTCAAAGTACAACAGGTCCTGATCAGGGCTCGGTCCACTTCTCACTCTGAGCATGCATACTCAGGTCGTTAGAGAGACACAATAGCAATATACATGAATACATATGTAAACACGTGCAATAATGATGAACATGAAACAGTAAACATGGTGTGATGATATTGTTCCCCTCCGAACGGCGGCCAAGACGTGGACGTCTTGCCTGAGATTCGGGGCAAATGCTATTTGGTTTTATCCGTCCACCTCTCCGAAGATGCCAAGTTGATTTATGGCACCGTGTATCGGAACTTTAGACGGATGCGACCGATGTAGCAGACTTCGTCAAATTCCCCCTCACTTGAGAGGTTTTTGATTGTGGGAACGCTCTTCCCTGCAGGCGCAAGCCCCTGCAGTTAATTACGCTACCGCATCGCGGTAACAACTTTCTCCTTCTCCAGAATTTCATTTCGTGTCGTGTGTGTTTATTTTGTTTGTGGTTGCCTGTGGATTGTATACGAAGACTAAGTTATGCCGTCGCCCGTAGGACGTGGATTAGTCCAAATCCGTATTTACTTAGATTTGGGTTTGGTGTTTTAGTTTAAGGATACGTTAGCCGCATTGAGGCTAAGATCAACTTAAACGTTCGTTAAGGATACGTTAGTCTGATCTGAGACTAAGATCAACTTAACGGGATCGTTTAGATCCAACAAAAGAGCAATTAGCTCTATTGTTTAGTTTTATGACGTTGCGGTCAATTTCCAGTTTAGGGACATGGTGGTCCATTGAATTTATGGCCGTCGGGACCCGTCACCTCTCTGACGTTGTTGAAGGATTACAACGATAGGTATCAGAGGAGTTCAGAGATGTACCCTTGAACCAGGTGTAAATTGATTTAAGAGAGCAGCCGTGTTCAGTCAATTTCATTTGAGAACTTATGGCCATGATTGGGCTAAGTCCAGTTGAAGATATTCAACGTTTTTCTTACATTAGGTCTATTATGTAAGTCCGTGGGGGTGCCCCGGCCGTCGATCCGACGCCGGAAACGCGGAAACAAAAACTTTCAAAAACTATTGAACCGGCACCACCGCGCACTTTTCACCCGGATCGGGCCATTAACCTAGCAACTAGCAAACTAAGATACGGGTAGAGAAGTATACCAAGCGATCTGTGTCCTTCGGTCTTCGTCTTCACTCCGATCTCCCGCAGAATCTCCGTCCATCACGTCCTCGTCGGAAAGGCACCACGTAGCCGGAATCTTTTACGGGCTCCCACCTCTTGACCGAGGCAACCCGGGCGCGAAGTTGGCTAGCCAACGCGTCCAAGAGATGCTATAGATATAGTGTAGTAGGTTGTCTCTTTGTAGTATATGAAGTTGCCATGGATGGAGGGAATGAGAGAAAGAACTATGGAGGAATATGGTGCTCACAATTTTAGCAAGCAAAATGAGATGAGAAAATGCCACTCATGAAAATGAACCTCTCTCTTCCCTCTCCTCTAAAATTGGCCGGCCACTACCTCATGAGAATGGTGGAGATGAGATGATCATTCAAGACAAGAAAAGAATATGTATGATATAAAATAAAAGGATTAAAGTCACACCCATTTCTCATCAATCCTCATCCAATAAAAGCAAAGGAAAAGACCATAAAAGAATCTCATGATGAGATAACAATCATAATGCCACAAATAAGCAAGAAACACCCTCCACAATAAGTAATTTGCACAATTGCAAATTACCCCCTCCATCGGAAAATCCGGCCGGGAAGGAACAAATGAAAACCGGCCAAAACGGAATGCAAACTGGCAACTTCAGAAAACTGATCCCGTAATAAATTACAGGAAAACCCCGCTACTGCATATATATGCCCGCATTTGCATTCCCACTGAACACAAATGCAAAGAGACAAAACTACACTATCTAATACTAGGATCCGGCTTAAGCCAAAGCCGGCTAGTAAAATCCGTCCGATCACGATCCGTGCAATACCGCACGTATCTGATCGGACCCTGCCATATCTCCATACGGCCTCTACAGTGTTTCGCCCGAAACCTGAGTAACTGAGTGTGGTGGACTCTAAAGACTCGTCAATACTATGGCTGTGGATTTAACCACTAGCACGTCAGAGGTATCAGCCAATACGTGACGGGCCACCAGCTATTGACCAAAAGGGGCGTCGATGAGCGAACTCATCCTGACACCCTACTGAGCCTGTCAGTGACAATATCCGTACAGTCCGGTCCGTTCGTCTATGAGCATCGCATGGCGGGCCTAGGGGGTTGGTAAAAGTCAGACCCCCAATAGCGGTACAAGTCGTGTCGGAGTGTAGCCCAGAACACCCTGAGATACTACTGGAATACCTACCAGCAAATCTCCTGCCTTGGCCAAGGACTTTTCATGTTCTGGCTCTCCTAGACACAGCGCGACCTCACCCCCAATACCGGGAGAGACGAACCCCTGCAGATCCGCTCACTGCCTCCATGTGGCTCGGGACTGTACCCAACTAAAACCTGTTTGCACGACTCCTTTGAGCCGTAGTAGGGTAGTAATCAAAGCACAGTGGGAACTCACACGAGACAAATGACGATCTCAGGTCGATGAACTAACCTGTACACATGTCACCAGGGAACTGCTATCTGACGTCTGGTATAATCCCAACTAGCAGGTTCCCGGCGAGTCCTGTCCGGTGTACTCATAACCCAATGAGCACCTGTATACATCTTAGGTGAACCAACTGACACCAGTGGCTTGTGAGACCGGCCACCGCCCCTCGTCGGGGTCTCGACTGTATACACTAGTCTACTCTGGAGAATCGATGCCCTGTCTCGAAACTCCCACGACTAGGGACCTTTTAAGGACGTGCTTATAGACTCCAGCTCTCACTTATATGATCGCCCTTATACTGCTGGTAGTCAAGCAAGAATCCTAGGGGCTCTATCAACATGTAATAGCGACTCGTAAGGTCACCTAAAGCAGTACACGATGATAAAGATAAACCAGATAGCATACTATCATCTCGAGTAAGACTGTCCTACTGGGATAGGTCCTCCCCTCAATCATTGCAATCACATGCCTGTGATCCAATAATTGACTCTGAGGGCACTATCTCCAACAATCTCCCACTTGCACTCAAGGCTAATTATTGCGATGTCGCATACTCACAGTCCGTGTGATACCGAACACCCAACTCCACTACTAGTCAGTCTCACAAAGCTCGTTTGCGAAACTATTGCGTTCGAGGAATAGCCTCAGTGAATGGATCCGCTCTGGTGTTTCTTTCTATGTCTCTCTATATCTCAAGTTCGCGGAGAAAGCCATCTCCCGAAATGAGCAATACCTGTCTTAGAATGTCTGGATGTCTGATGGGACCTAGCTCATAAATGAACTCCAAATCCAAACTTCTTAGACTGTATCGTCAACTGAACTTAATCAGTATCCTGCGCCATACCTTCCCTCAGTATCCAGCCTGGACCACCTGTCCAAAATACTGCCCCTCGTCAGAGGGAAAACTATAACTCTGACAGCCACTCTGCCATCCAGGTCACCTTGGAAGCCTGGAATGATAACTGTCTCCCGAAGGAGAATGCTGTTATCATATCCCTAGAACATCCACTTATGTTCTAAAACTGCTTCCGACTGTTTCCCCAGGATTGGATCAATATCAACTTATTGCACCTACTGCAAGAACAACATCTGGTGTGGTACTTGACATCTCATGATTGACTCAATTGCCTAAGCAAGTGATCTGCCAATCATGCGTATCCCTCTCCCCTTTAGTCTGTAAGACACCTTTAGAGAGGGTGACTCCATCACCTGTAGGTACACCACCATGCCAGGAGTCGTCCATTCTAAATACTCATAGAATGCTGTCTAAGTACCCAGATTGGGAAACCACCCAAATCTAGATCTAATACCATAGATCCAGTAACCAGAATGTCCGATATAAGATCCAATTCCTATGTGGAGAAACAACTGTGTGACAACCAAAGTATAACCGATCGTAGTATAGGAAAATCACTTCCTATTCTGTGTATGTCATCCAAATACCAGGACATCACACCCTACTACCTTCTCAACAGATCCATCCCCTATTCTGATGAAGTCAAACCTATGACTGTCACATCAGAAATAGATGATCTATCTCCGCTATATCTGCTCTAGTCTATAAATAGACATAAGCCTGATGTCCACCAATGCTTCCGCTGCTCCCACTGACTACGACAACCCTCTGGCAGAGTCATATACACGTATATTTCTAAAGCAAGTTTAGAACGACGCTATACTCATCCTCCTGCCGGGTCTCACAGTCTGGAACAACAGCAATGGCAAGTCTGGGTAAACAAGAACCTCCCTGTCACCGTCCTTGAGCATACCGAAGTACCTCTCGAGCGCCTGAGGTTACCCACCATATCTGCGGAGTGGCCAATGGAATGTCAAACCAGATTGAATCTTTAGGTTCTTATCAAATCTTCAGTAATCGTTTGTGGTTCTGGAATCACTTCCAGTTCTACCATACTCCCACTACTGTTTTCTGAAAAAATCCATTTTTATTAAAACTGTGGCGAGTCAGGAACAATATCACTATTGATCTTCCAGATGGTAGAAAGTCAACCCTCGTCATAGCCCGGGTCAACCCACAAACAGCCATTACAGAAACGTGCCTTGAGTTATCCGGAGTCTGGTTTTAAGCATAAGCCGGACAACTCCCCGTATCTTAACAATGTCAAGATATGAACTGTTCTATATCCAATATAGAAACAGAGGCACTGATTTAATTGAACCAGATTCAAATCATGCAGCTGTCTCCAGTGCATGTCAACTAAATGGAAGGAGGCCGATCAGGGTTACTCAACTTAGGAATACTTCTAATTATGAGTAACCTGAAAGAGAAGCAAGTTCTCATTACTATCAACGGAATACCATATACAAGTATCTACATCTTCAATCACTTTGAAGAATCCCGATACTTGCAATACCTGGTTCTCTACTCTATTCTTATACCTATAACTTCTCAAAACTTGGACCCTGTGTTTCTACGAAACACTTGTCTAAGAACTAGAGAAGTTATAAGTAAACCGAATATAGTACGAGGACCAACCCCTCTATCCTAGTGGACACTGGACAATATACAATACTCTGTATAAGTCCCCTGAGTCTAGTGACTCATTCACTGTGTGTCGTAGGTTGAAAACTGTACTTATGGTTAAGAAGAATTACACCGCTGTTCAATACTCCTTACCTAACCATCCACTGATATAGGTAAATGTCATAGACATAATTTCAAAAAGGTACATCTCACTCTATAAAAATAGACGTACAGATATATCAATTTGAAATTGGTGCATAACAACGGATATTCAAAACCAAATATTTGCCGACCGGCAAACAGCCCAGGCGATTTCCTCAAATATCACCAATTACAACGAATTCCGATATAATGAGGATGATCACCTAATTCCCAATAACTTACTCCCACTCATCATCTGTAAAACCATACAGATGTGAGAATCATACCTGGTAAATACATACCCTGGAGAAAGTGTCTAATTGGGAAATCAGTTTTCTTTTAACAGTACACAGTGAAACTGAAACATTGGAATGTTTCGATGGGGTATCCTGGTATTCCTAATAATGCCTCTTCCATTATCCAGATTCACAACTGTAACCGTATAATTCTTTGCCACCTCTCCAAATCTCTTTATATGTCTTTATTCATTACCTTCTGCACACCCCTTTAGGCCAAATGGTTTTCTTCCTTCCCTACCGTTCGGCACCAGCCTATGGTTTGAAAGAAGACTATCCAATAAGCATAATGGGTGTACTACTCCTAATCCTAGGAGCACTCGCAATGCGAGAGAAGGTGAAGATAAAAGACACCTGAATGAACTTTATTCCTATTTCTCCTGAACCAGGATCCATCCCCGAACTGGAACAAGTTCCTTTCGAGTTCGTATATAACCATACGATGGATTATCCAATAAATTTGGGATCTTCGTAGTGATATGGAGTGTCCTGGAGAAATACAAAGGTGATTTAGGATTGGCGAAGAAATACTTGGTTTGGTCGTGAATAGCAGTCGCAATTTACTTTGCCCTCTTACTAATCCCTTGCTTTGTCTTAACTTAATACCTTCTGTACACCATTTAGGCTAATTGGTTTTCTTCATTCCCTACCGGTCGGGACCTGCCTATGGTTTGGAAGAAGACTTATCCAATTTGCGTAATAGGTGTACTATCTCCTATACCAAGGAGTACTCGCAACCTGAGAGAAGGTAAAATGAAAAGACAACTGAATAGTCCTATTCGTTTTCTCCAAAACCGGAAACCATCCTCGAATAAATCCCTTCGAGTTCGTATATAACCATACAATGGTTTTGTCCAATGGAAGTGGACGTTCGTAATAATACGGGGTGTCCTGGAGAAAAGGGTAAAAGTAGGAGTGGCAATGATGTTTGCAACTCTGACAATCCAAAAGCCAGCGTTAAGAAGGTTCGGTCAACTTGGTCACTGAGTCATAGTCTAGGGTCGGGTCAATGGTCGCTGCCAAAGAGAGAGAGAAAAGAAACACTCATCGTGCACTCTAACCTAGATCAGAATGGTTATCACTTTATCTAATCTGGAAAGCTCCCACTGTAACGTCAAATTCTTCCCCAAACCTGAAAGAAGAATTAGCCGGGATCACCCGAGGAGTAAACCAACTCATCAGTGGGAATCGGGATCCAACTATCATCGCATGATAACGTGACGGAATCCGCTCACGCTATCACACTCCAGAAGGTATGCGCATATCTGGCAAGTTTCAGTTCTTTTGAAACTCCCGATGTGGATTTTTGCCCCATGCTCTTATGACCTTGGCGTGAGGTCAAAATATCATAAGTCACATGTCAAGTTCTACCCGTCATTGTCCAGGTTAATTTGAACCCACCCATACATACCCTTGACGTAAGCCAAAATAGTAGTACGACTGTCCCAAACCAACGCATCTATCTATGCAACAGATAAATACCCGACAGCTACCAAACACTATGCCTTGGCGTGAGGTCAAAATACATAGCTTGAATACTACCGAATATTTAACTGAAATGATGGAGGGCTACGAATGGTTTCTGGCGAAAACCTTTAACGTAATGAACTTGATATCGTTGAAGGAACTGATAGCTTTTTAGAAAAATATAGTGACGAAAACCTTCGCTAAAGAGGTCACTCCCGGTGAAGGGATCTCGGCTCTTTCCCCGTAGAATGAGGTGCAGGATATTCCAACTGAATACCACGATGCAAAGCAAAAGTAATCGGCTATAGTGAAGTTATTGCCCTGACGCACACTTTTGTCCAAGGGGTCACTCCCGGTGAAGGGATCTCGGCCCTTGCCTCGTCGACTGAGGAGCAGGATATTCCAACTGAATACCACGATGCAAAACAAAAGTGAACATCAATGCAATAACAGCCTTTTGAAAAGTGTTCCAACAACATCAGAATAGGTTTGTTTATCTTGCATTGATCCGAATCAACGCAGTCCCATCAATTGATCACACCACAAAGAACGAAAATATACTGACGTACGTATATGCCATCCGCATTCGCCACTGGGTCCCGTCATCACCCGTTAGGTTAGCTAACTAACGACAGAGCGGGGACTGGACTAGTGCGGATGCAAAACATATACAACATCTACTAGTATATATAATATATAATTTTCGCTCAAGGCGTGATAAACAATGCAGCAGCACAGAAAAGTACAGCAATACAGATCAATACAGATATCTGAGATCCCCGGGTTTCACAGAGCCGCTACTGAAACCCGACGTTCCCCTGGTCGTGTGGATAGCCTGTGCAATGAAATCCTAGACCCCTACGGGCGCGGCAAGTTACCCGCCAAAACCTGAAGCGAGGCAGCCCTCTTCAGCAACGTGAATGGACCACCCAGCACTTCACGGAATCCGGTAACTTAGGCACCCCACCTGGGTCAACCTGTACCCTCTATGAGTGCGGCGAATAGCCCGCCAATTCTAGAGTGAAGCCCCCTCCGTCTCAATGCCATGAGATGCGGGGTCGTTGCCCTCTAGAACCCGGCTATCCGTGCACCCCATCTTGGGGTAATCCTAGTACAGAAAGTAAAATATACATACAACGGGTACATCGACCGCAACCAGGTCGTGCCCCAAAAGAATAATACAAACAGGCAGTGACGGCAGTCCACATGTCGGACGCTCGCCCCGCAATATCAAATGTACATATAAAACAAAACTGTACTACCATTGCATCCAGGCTATCCCCTACGACCGATCTACAACAACACAGCACAACACAGAACATCAACGTGAATGTCACGTTCGCAAATCCGTCTAAAAGGGCTATAGCAGATAGACTGGATTTACCGATCGAGTGACATTCACGGTCGCAGATATAATGTAAATACTGTGAACTAGCATGTTTAAAATATCCGATCGAACAAATTTATCAAAGTGGGCCCCAAGCAGTACTGTAGAACTTACAGAAAATCTGGGCCCAAAAAGAATATCCCAAAACCCAAAATTCCAAGTCAGAAGCAATCTGCAAAATTTTGATCAAGTGATCAATCAAAAGCGCGGCGGAACCGCGGCCCAAGCATGGGTTTGGCCGCGGTTCCGCGGCGGTATGGAGAGATCGCGCTACCAAATTTTCACAGATTGCTTCTATATCCATGTACAGTATTCTGAGACAGCCTGAAAAATTTTTGGAGCTGAAAAAATTTCGACAGAAACTGAGCATGTGAAAATACGGTTTTTGGGATTTTGATCGATCGAGGCTTTAAACATACTAGAGCAAGCTAGGTAGGTTAATGGCGTGGCTCTGATACCAATGTAAGTCCGCGAGGGTGCCCCTGCCGTCGATCCGACGCCGGAAACGCGGAAACAAAAACTTTCAAAAACTATTGAACCGGCACCACCGCGCACTTTTCACCCGGATCGGGCCATTAACCTAGCAACTAGCAAACTAAGATACGGGTAGAGAAGTATACCAAGCGATCCGTGTCCTTCGGTCTTCGTCTCCACTCCAATCTCCTGCGGAATCTCCGTCCATCACGTCCTCGTCGGAAAGGCACCACGTAGCCGGAATCTATTACGGGCTCCCACCTCTTGACCGAGGCAACTCGGGCGCGAAGTTGGCTAGCCGACGCGTCCAAGAGATGCTATAGATATAGTGTAGTAGGTTGTCTCTTTGGGGTATGTGAAGTTGCCATGGATGGAGGGAATGAGAGAAAAAACTATGGAGGAATATGGTGCTCACAATTTTAGCAAGCAAAATGAGATAAGAAAATGCCACTCATGAAAATGAACCTCTCTCTTCCCTCTCCTCTAAAATTGGCCGGCCACTACCTCATGAGAATGGTGGAGATGAGATGATCATTCAAGACAAGAAAAGAATATGTATGATATAAAATAAAAGGATTAAAGTCACACCCATTTCTCATCAATCCTCATCCAATAAAAGCAAAGGAAAAGACCATAAAAGAATCTCATGATGAGATAACAATCATGATGCCACAAATAAGCAAGAAACACCCTCCACAATAAGTAATTTGCACAATTGCAAATTACCCCCTCCATCGAAAAATCCGGCCGGGAAGGAACAAATGAAAACCGGCCGAAACGGAATGCAAACTGGCAACTTCAGAAAACTGATCCCGTAATAAATTACAGGAAAACCCCGCTGCTGCATATACATGCCCGCATTTCCATTCCCACTGAACACAAATGCAAAGAGACAAAACTACACTATCTAATACTAGGATCCGGTTTAAGCCAAAGCCGGCTAGTAAAATCCGTCCGATCACGATCCGTGCAATACCGCACGTATCTGATCGGACCCTGCCATATCTCCAAACGGCCTCTACAGTGTTTCGCCCGAAACCTGAGTAACTGAGTGTGGTGGACTCTAAAGACTCGTCAATACTATGGCTGTGGATTTAACCACTAGCACGTCAGAGGTATCAGCCAATACGTGACGGGCCACCAGCTATTGACCAAATGGGACGTCGATGAGCGAACTCATCCTGACACCCTACTGAGCCTGTCAGTGACAATATCCGTACAGTCCGGTCCGTTCATCTATGAGCATCGCATGGCGGGCCTAGGGGGTTGGTAAAAGTCAGACCCCCAATAGCGGTACAAGTCGTGTCGGAGTGTAGCCCAGAACACCCTGAGATACTACTGGAATACCTACCAACAAATCTCCTGCCTTGGCCAAGGACTTTTCATGTTCTGGCTCTCCTAGACACAGCGCGACCTCACCCCCAATACCGGGAGAGACGAACCCCTGCAGATCCGCTCACTGCCTCCATGTGGCTCGGGACTGTACCCAACTAAAACCTGTTTGCACGACTCCTTTGAGCCGTGGTAGGGTAGTAATCAAAGCACAGTGGGAACTCACACGAGACAAATGACGATCTCAGGTCGATGAACTAACCTGTACACATGTCACCAGGGAACTGCTATCTGACGTCTGGTATAATCCCAACTAGCAGGTTCCCGGCGAGTCCTGTCCGGTGTACTCATAACCCAATGAGCACCTGTATATATCTTAGGTGAACCAACTGACACCAGTGGCTTGTGAGACCGGCCACCGCCCCTCGTCGGGGTCTCGACTGTATACACTAGTCTACTCTGGAGAATCGATGCCCTGTCTCGAAACTCCCACGACTAGGGACCTTTTAAGAATGTGCTTATAGACTCCAGCTCTCACTTATATGATCGCCCTCATACTGCTGGTAGTCAAGCAAGAATCCTAGGGGCTCTATCAACATGTAATAGCGACTCGTAAGGCCACCTAAAGCAGCACACGATGATAAAGGTAAATCAGATAGCATACTATCATCTCGAGTAAGACTGTCCTACTGGGATAGGTCCTCCCCTCAATCATTGCAATCACGTGCCTGTGATCCAATAATTGACTCTGAGGGCACTATCTCCAACATATTAGACCTTAATTAGGGCTCTGCCCCTGGACTGTATTTTATTCTGGCCTGTTAGGCCTTTTAAGTTGGGCTCTGTCCCTTTTTTTATAATGTAGAGCATTTGTTTTGGTCCATTGGGCCTTTTAAATGGGCTCTGCCTTTTAATAATGCGCTGCATTAATTAATCTGACAGAGCGCCACGTGGCTTGTCAGGCGCTTTGCGCTGATTGAGGAGCGCAAGGCGCAAGTCCATATGGAGGTGACACGTGTCACGCTCTGGTGAGCGCACGCGCAGTGCGCTGCGCTGTTGCGCTTCTGACACGTGGCACGCTCTGGTGGGTTGCGCCAATTCATGAGAGCAGTGCTCTATTTTAACAGCGCATAGCGCAGATCACTC
Organism: Agapanthus africanus; assembly: GCA_030015575.1. NCBI lineage: Eukaryota > Viridiplantae > Streptophyta > Magnoliopsida > Asparagales > Amaryllidaceae > Agapanthus > Agapanthus africanus. The sequence goes on from CM057338.1 coordinate 409,218,955, forward strand.
TGGAGCAGACACGTGGCGCTCCCTGGTGGCTTGCACCAACCCAGGAGCACAACAGTGCAGATTTACAAGTGCAGGGCATCGTTTTATTATTTTGATCAATTTTAGATCAAAAAAAACAAATTTTCTTGTTTTCAAAGAACCAGTGGTTCATCAAAAGGCAATGCCTTTGTTGTTTATTATATTTTTTATTGAAAATCCTTGATCTTTTTCTTAGATCAATGATCTTTTCAGAAGAAATTCTTCTTTTTTTATTCAAAGGGTTCACCTTTTTCTCTGTTTGAGTTCTTCTCAAAATTTTCTTAAGAGGAGTTCTCTCTGTGTTCTTGATCCTTTTGAGTTGGGGTCTAGGGGCCTTTTTATAGTACCATTTGGTTTGTTAAATTAGTTAAAGAGATCTTTCTCTGAGTGATTTGGGGATTTTTCCCCACCGTTGGATCTTTGATCCAAGGGCTTCTGTTTTACAGAAGACAATCTTCTTGTTTTTAACAAGATTGAGAAAGATCTTTCCAGAATTTTTCTGTTTGGCGCAAGCGCACCTACGCTTGACACGTGTCGCGCCGCGCAGAGCGCAGCGCAACTGCACTTGACACGTGTCGCGCAGCGCAGCGCGCAGCGCAACTGCGCTGCCACGTGGCACGCAGCGCAGAGCGCAAGTCAGCTGAAGCGTTGCTTCATTTAATAGAGCCTTGCTCTTGATTGAGTGCGCTGCCTTGGGCGCTGCGTTCGCTGTGCTGGTGTGTCTGATTTTGACACGTGGCGCTCTGCACGCAACGCAGGGGATCTGAAGCGTTGCTTCATTTATTTTAATTTTAATTTTCAAAACAGAGCTTTGCTCTGATTGGGGGAAACAGAAGCGTTGCTTCATTTCCCGCCTTGGAATTTGAACAGAGCTTTGCTCTGATTGGGGTAAACAAATGCCCCCCCACCGTTGTGCTTACGTGGCCCCCAAATGTGAGCACAGCGGTGGCAGAATTCCAACCTTCGCGGCAACTTTTGGAAGTTGAAAGGGTATTTGATGCCTATAAATAGGACCTTTGGTCCCTTAGATGATTTTCATCTCTTCATAGGAGTTTTATTCAGAGCCCTGCTCTTTTGTTTAAGCACTTTTAAAAGTTCGAACTTTAGGTAAAACTTAATTTGGATTAAATTAAATCAATTTTAAGAGCCTCGCTCTCAATAGATCCTTGATCTAAAGAAGACCCATTTAGGGTTTCACTTAGCAGAGCTTTGCTCTAAAGGGATCTAAGGAGAACCCTATTAGGGTTCCATTAATAGAGCTTTGCTCCCTAAAAGATTTTCCTTGTATTTTCTCATTTCATTAATGGAGGTTTGCTCCTTCCAAATCATATAAAAGAACTCTTAGAAGTTTTTCATTGATCTTGGAGTTTAAAGATGGCATTTTATTCCTCGGTGCATTATATCGCTTTGCTTAATCAGTCTTTCTGATACTTTTGTTGATTCTCTTTCACAGAAACAATGGACGCCCACATGTATGATCTTGACGAGATCATCTCTTACGGGGACATCCGCCGACTTGGCCGTTCTCAAAATCGAGAGTTCACAAATGCGGAGTGTGCTGAAATCATGAGCCGCTTCGACGCATATAACGGTCAACTGCTTCCCCGACGTTCCTCTCTCCTGAAGCTTATCGTGGGAGCCATCTGGGAAGCGCTTCCCCTATTTTGTTCTGGCATGCCGCTTGGGGCGTTGGATGCCGCCGAGGATAAGGTGCACTCGGTGTACCTGATGAACTTAATCTCGAAGAGACGGCGAGACAATCTTGTCGATCTCCTGCACCGGGCCTTCCAACAGTCCGCCATACTTGCTGCTTATTGGAGGGAGGAGGACATCCGTAGGGACCCCGACGCTTGTGCTTGCGAAAGAAAGCACACTAGGATGGTTCGCCAGGCTTGGAAAATCTTGGATAAGGTTACTTTCGAGTTCCTTAATCCATATCCTGGGTCCGAGGTTATACCGTTATAAACATTTCAATAATGTTGTTATTTATTTCTTTATGATTGTTAAAGCCCTCTGAAATATGAATGGAAAATTTTTATTTCAGCTTGTCTTATTTCTCATTCTGAGTCTTTTGCACACACATGAATGGATGTGTCTCGAACGCTTGATCAAATGCAAATCGAATGTCCTTTCTGTCGCTTCCCTCTTTCTTTTATTATCAGTATACTGCTTTAGTAAACATGGTTGATAGGTGATATAGCGAGCATCCTATATTGGCTTCTTCAAAAAGCAGCGATGGCTTAGGCCGCAGGTTCAAATCTGCTGCCTAAGACTTTTCAACTCTATGAGCCGTGAGGGTCTCATAGAGACTTTTCTCCCTACGGATCGAGAGGATCTCGTAGGTGGATTTTCTCCTTAGGAATCGTGAGGATTCTTAAGGGCGTTTTCTCTTATAAGTCGTAAGGATCTTATAAGAGAATTTTCCCTCTTACGAGTCGAGAAGACCTGTAAGCGGTTGTTTCCCTCCTTATCGAGATTCGAGTTTGGAGAGTGAGACCCGTGAATCGTATGCAAGAGACCGTTTTGGGCCAACTTGCAGGGTCCCAGTGCTTAGGGAACAAGTTTTTTAATCCTTACTGCCTAAGGCTTTTTCTTACGAGTCGAGCCGCATCGAGAAGTTCTCGCAAAGACATCAATTTCTTCACAAGTCAAGACGAATCGAACATTTCTCGCAAGAATATCCTAACGTCACAGTTAACCTCTGCTCTTTACGACAGAAGTCCGTTAGGGTCTGTGGTACTTAGGGTTTTGGCCGTCGTACCGTCGCATCAGCTGATATATTCCTCGATAGGCAATTGTGTTGTTCGAGTAGCCCTGCGGCTGCCGTGTCTCTGATCCCTTCGGGGGCTGGACAAGACGTCTTCAAGCAATCTTCCTAGGCAGTTTTGACCGTCGGAAGAGCAAGCGTTAGGAATTTGCCATGCCGCTTTTTACTTGAGGTTAGGCTCATTTTGGAGAGCCCCGATGAGTCATAACCACTCCGCGCTGGTGTGGGATGATCTCCGATAGTCTTTCAGGTTTTATGTGAGTTGCCGTCAAGACCCTGAAGCTAGGAATTTGGCCTTTGCTTTGTTTGCTGGCATCGCGTCTGCTGTATCGAGACGAATGTCGCGGTTGTCTCTTGATTGCTGGTGAACCGTCGAGGTTTAGAATTAGGGATTTTGCCGTGGCTCCGTTAGTTTGATTGTCGCGTCTGATCTCTGCTGGAGGAAGAACGCTGAGGTGACATCTCGTCTGCTGTATCGAGACGAATGTTGAGGTGGAGCCGGGATTTTGCCGTGGCTCCGTTTGTTTGATTGTCGCGTCTGATCCCTGCTGGAGGAAGAACGCTGAGGTGACGACTCGTCTGCTGTATCGAAACGAATGTTGAGGTAGAGCCGGGATTTTTCCGTGGCTCCGTTTGTTTGATTGTCGCGTCTGATCCCTGCTGGAGGAAGAACGCTGAGGTGACAACTCGTATGCTGTATCGAGACGAATGTTGAGGTGGAGCCGGGATTTTGCCGTGGCTCCGTTTGTTTGATTGTCGCGTCTGATCCCTGCTGGAGGAAGAACGCTGAGGTGACAACTCGTCTGCTGTATCGAGACGAATGTTGAGGTGGAGCCGGGATTTTGCCGTAGCTCCGTTTGTTTGATTGTCGCGTCTGATCCCTGCTGGAGGAAGAACGCTGAGGTGACGACTCATCTGCTGTATCGAGACGAATGTTGAGGTGGAGCCGGAATTTTGCCGTGGCTCCGTTTGTTTGATTGTCGCGTCTAATCCCTGCTGGAGGAAGAACGCTGAGGTGACGACTCGTCTGCTGTATCGAGACGAATGTTGAGGTGGAGCCGGGATTTTGCCGTGGCTCCGTTTGTTTGATTGTCGCGTCTGATCCCTGCTGGAGGAAGAACGCTGAGGTGACGACTCGTCTGCTGTATTGAGACGAATGTTGAGGTGGAGCCGGGATTTTGCCGTGGTTCCGCTTTGTTTCGACCGTAAGGACTTTTGTTGACGTTGCATCTGCATTCTGCTGGACTGCGAAGGAACACCGTTGTTGACATCTCGTCTGCTGTATCGAGACGAATGCTGAGGTGGAGCTGGGATTTTGCCGTCGCTCCTCTTTGTTTCGACCGTGAGGTCTTTTGTTGACGTTGCATCTGTGTCCTGCCGGACTGCGAAGGAACGCCGTCGTTGACATCTCGTTTGCTGTAATGAGACGAATGCTGAGATGGTCTCTAGGTCGTCTATGAACCGTCGAGATTTGGCTTCGCTTTCTGATGAAGCCTATCGGGAAGGTATAGTTCCCCCTTAATTTGTGCCCCTGGATTGTATACAGGGATCGATGTGATCTCACCTGTAGGGCATAAATTTCATTTTTATTTTTATTTTATTTCTTTCCGCGATGCTCTATCATTTCAGCTTTTTATATCGCGAAGGTCGCGATTGCCCCATCATTTCGGCTATTTTTCGCGGTGCCCAATCATTTCGGCTATTTGTTTTATTTTTACTCGCTACTTTTTATTGCGAGTTGCCCAATCATTTCGGCTGTTTATTTTATATTTACTCGCTGTTTTTTTTTATTGCGAGTTGCCCCATCATTTCGGCTGTTTATTTTATATTTACTCGCTGTTTTTTTTTATTGCGAGTTGCCCCATCATTTCGGCTATCTTGCATGCATACATTTTTACTTGCTGATTTTGTTGCAAGTTGCCCCATCATTTCGGCTATTTCATATCCATTTTTAGCTCGCTAATTTTTTATCACGAGCGTGGAACTTGGAACTTGGTGCCAATCTCAGCATCAGCATCGCTACAACTAGAATATTATCAGGAGCGAATCATCATTTGCCATGGGAGGACTCGAAATTTGATACCGTTTTAGGCATCAGCATCGCTACAACTAGGATGTTGCCAGGAGCGAATCATCATTTTCCTCTGTCGATGTCAAACAAAGGTGGCTTAGCGGACAAGGTTAGGATCCCGTCGACTAAGGCTTTTGACTTCATGAGCCGTAAGAGTCTTACAAAGGTATTTCTCCCTACAAGTCGTGAGGATCTCGTAGGTGTGTTTTCTCCTTAGGGATCGTGAGGATTCCTAAGTGCATGTCCCTCTGTAAGTCGTAAGGATCTTACAAAAGGGTTTTCTCCTTATAAGTCGAGAGGACTTACAAGGGTTGTTCACTATATGGACATATCCCTAGTCACGGGTGTGACTTGGTTAGGGAAATGTTTGTTCGCGCCCGTGGATTGTATACAAGGGTCAGTATTGAGCCACTTGTAGGGCAATAGTGGAAGGTTGTAGGAGTTGCTTAAGAACAGGTTCAGGTCTCTGTAACTTAAGACTTTCAAATCTTATGAACCGTGGGGGTCCCATAAGAGAATTCTCCTTACGAGTCGTGAGGATCCCGCAAGTGTATTTTCTCCTTAGGAATCGTGAGGATACCTAAGTGTGTTGCTCCCTTGTGAGTCGTAAGGATCTCACGGGGGTGATTTCTCCTTACAGGGTCGAGAGGATCCTGTAGGTGTCCTTTAAAGAGGTTGCGCCCTTTTGGATTTTCACAAACACTCACCGGTAGCCCTGCTGTTTTTACTCACGGAGCCATTTCGGGTTTTCATCCGTGCCCATTTCGCTTATGGACATACCATCTTTTTTTTTTAACGAGGTCGCGCCCTTTCGGGTTTTCACGAACACTCGCCAGTAGCCCTGCTGTTTTTACTCACGGAGCCCTTTCGGGTTTTCACCCGTGCCCATTTTGCTTATGGACATACCGTTTTTTTTATATATATATATTTTTTATATTTATTTTCTTTTTTTACCACGCCAGCCTGAGAATGCCGCGGTAGTAGTTTAAAGACGTTTCGGTCATTTGCAAGTTTTAGGACATTGCGGTCCATCATTAGTTTAAGGACGTTTCGGTCCACCATTAGTTTAAGGACGTTTCGGTCCTTCATTAGTTTAAGGACGTTTCGGTCCGCCGTTAGTTTAAGGACGTTGCGGTCCGCTGTCGCCGTATTCGAGGCGAATCTCTAGTTTACTGACTTTTCGGTCTATGGGGTTTTCTCTATGACTGAGCATGATGACCCCGGCGTATCCATCTTTCTCGGAGCGTGTGGTTGTGGCGGGTTCACCCTCCAGTTTTCGGAGATGAAGAACTTGCCCTGTTGGTATTGGTCTTCAACCCAGTTTTTGAAGACGTAGCAATCCTCGATCAGGTGACTTACCGTTTGGTGGTAAGGGCAATAATTGAGATCGTTAACATCGCCTGGCCGCAACAGGCGTTTTGGACTCGACAGATTGATGAGTCTGTCGCGCACTGCCAACTCGAACAGTCTCCTTGTTTTATCTTGGGGAAACGAGTAAGGACGTTTCAACTTTTCATGGAGGGGTTGCCGCTTGTTGTTTCGGTAAACAACCGGTCTAGGGCCACTCAATTGCTATTGAGTGTTTGCTACGAGGGCTGTTTTTCCCTTCCCTTTATCCTTTCTGCTCGATCCTTTGTTTGCGGGGCTAAGATTTTTTCCGAGTAGCGTGCGATTGCACGGCTGAACGTTCTCGCAACTCCTCAATTCTTTCATTTTTGAAATAGATTCCTTGAGGAGAGGGTTGAGGGCAGCTTCCTCGTCAGAGTCGCTTCCAAAGGTGATAATTTGCGATCCCTTGGAGTCGACTATATGACAGTCGTCGGCGGCTCTTTTGCGCTCATCTATCACATTTTTCTGATGTCTACGAGCTTCACACTTTGTCCTGTTGAAGTGTTGCTTTTGAACGACGTATCATTGCCACTAACACTTAAAGGAGTCGCAGTCTTCGGTAGGATGTATAATCTTCTGATGATATAAGCAGAAGTTAGGATGCATCTCTACTCCACCGAGAGTATCTTCTTCAGAGGGTGGTAGCTTCATTCCCACTGATAGGGCTTTGGCGAACCTTTTCCTCGTCTTGAATTTGTTTTTATTCGCAGCGGATGACTTTTGATTTGACGGAACTGCCTCGACTCTTTGGTCTAATAGTGGGTGTTTGGCTCCTTCCAGTATGGCCATCCCATGCTCTTGATTGGCTTTAACTTTCAGACGAATCTCATTCAGGAAGGCATCGATCAACTCGTCTGACGGCTGCGGAATTTCTGGTTCAGGGTTAGCCCTCGGTTTCTCGGCACAAGGAGCATTTTTATCATCCACCAATGAGTGAGAGATCGCATGACAAGTCATTATGCAGTCTTCGGATTCACCTGATGAGTCTTCTCCATCGTTTTCGTCCTCGACAAAAGAACAAGTTGCCCCCGGCGTGTCCGTCTTCTTTGGAGAGTGCGGTTGTGGTGGGTTCACCTTCCAGCTTTCAGACAACGCGAACTTGCCTTGTATGTACTGATCCTCGATCCATCCCTTAAAAACGAAACAATCCTCGATCGGGTGACTTACCGTTTGGTGGTAAGGGCAATAATTGGGATTATTAAGATCGCCTGGCTGCGACAGACGCTTTGGACTCGGCAGATTGATGAGTCTGTTGCGCACTGCCAGCTCGAACAGTCTTCTCGTTTTATTCTGAGAAAATGAGTAAGGACGTCCTAGTCTCTCCTCGAGGGATGGGCGTGGACGCACGCTATTTTGGCGAACGACCGGCTTTGAGTTGCTCGGCTGTTGTTGAGCATTGGCGACGACGATCGCTTTCCTTTTTCCTTTCTCATTTCGAGAATCTGGTTTTGGAGGAGAAGGTCCATGGCCCATCTGGTCCATTTGGGCTAACTTGTCGATCAAGGCCTGGAAGGTGGTCGGCCTGAAGAACATCATGAATTGCGAGATGGTCGCTTGCGGATCAAGGGTACCTACAAACATGCCTACTGCAGGAGCCTCTTCTATGCGTTGTTCGCATTTCGACCATAGGTTCCGCCATCGTGTTGCGTATTGGACCCACGTTTCGCCAGGCCTTATCCTGGCATTTATCAGTGCTGTTATCGGGGTGTGTTCACTAGCACTCGCGAATCTTTGTGTAAATAGTAGCTCCATCTCCGCAAATGTTTTGACAGAATCGTTAGGTAGCCCCGAATATCATTCAAAGGCTAATTCTGCTAAGCTGCCGACGAATTGGCGAAGCAACAATTTGTCATCGCCTCCAGTATTGCCGCATAAGGCCCTGAATTGAGCGACATGCTAATGCGGATTCCCTGTCCCTTTATATACGTGGAACTTAGGGATCGTATATCCCGACGGGTAACTTATTTGGTCATACCAGCCCGGGTAAGGTCGCCCCGTTTTTATGACCTGACCGGCTGCTTCAGTCGCCTGATGAACCCGGATCTGCTGAGCTATATATTCGTCCAGGTCGGCCTTGGAGATTGCCTCCTCCTTGGCTATTGACAGAGCCAGTGGAGGATTTGACGTTTCTCCCCTATCGTCTTCAAGGACGATCGGGGGATCTTCAGCTGGAGGATCTTGTTGGATCATCATTCCCACCATGTCCTGGAACAGGAGGGCCATTCGCTTTATGTCGGTTGCTTGTTCAGCAGCCTCTTTATCCTTCTTCTCCAATATCCGGCGAAAGAATTCAGCGTCAGTTTCTTGCTCCTGGCGTTCATCCGAGGACGCTTCGGGACTTTCTTTTGGCCCAGTGAGTGCAGCCATCGCGTTCATCATTTCCTGGAGCTTTTGCTGTTGCTCCTGAGCTTTGGTCACTGACCGTGTAAGCAGTCTATGATCTGTAGATGCATGGCTGTCCTCTTTTCCCGACTCCATGTATACTGTATGAACTATTATGCCCCCGGACTTAGGGCGTTTAGGTTCACCGCCTTTGGCATTTGCCGCGGGCGCGGGGATTTTCTCCGGCCTTCTTCTTTTGTGGGCCGTTGAAGTTGAAGGGGCCGTTGTAGTGGGCACCCTGGCGGTTGTTGTCCTTTGCTGTTTAATAGGACGGTCCTTTTCTTCTTACACCTTCGCCTTTTTCTGTTGACGAGAATGATCTGGGTCAATTACGGAGTCTTGAACCCTTCGCCAAACTTTATAAATTTTGGAGGATAGCCACTGAGGGGGCTGCTCCAGCTTAATTTCCGTAACTCTCTCCGCAGGTGGAGGAGATCTTTTCAGTGTGGCAGTTGGAGAGTTCTTGTGCACTCTCCTTAGTGGTTCAAAGCTGTTCCCAGTTGGAACAGCAGCATTAACTTCCACCACTGGAGCAGGTGGAGTTAGCCCTGAAGAGGAGTTGCCCCCGGCCTTCCTTACTCGTCGCCAATGGCGAAGTCGAGCATGACGAGCCGTTGGGACTGGCTCAGCAATAGAGACAGCTTCTTTTTGCCCCCTGTCTGAATGAGGTGCTGCCGGTGTCAGCTTCTTAAAGACTGATGTTGTCTTTTGAGTGTCGATATTCAATCTGTCAAAGACAGATCCTCGAGCAGGGGCAAGAGCCGGAATAGACAGCCTTGAAAAGACTGACTCTTTGACAGGAGAAGCCGCCTTGACGACTTCTAGAGCAGCGGTTGTTGCCTTCCTCGGGACAGCCACTTTAGAGTTCATGGGCTTCCTGGCGGGCCCATCAGAGTTCTGATCCAGCCTGGCAAAGACAGAGGTTGTTGATTTGATATTGGACGATCCGTTGGCAGGGGCCGTTATAGCAGTGAACCGATCGAAAACCGACTTCTTGTTCGCTTCTGGTGCGGGCATTGGCATGGTGAAGCTTGCCGGCGGGATCATGGTCCCGAAAAACAGGCCAGTGGTGGCCTGGGTCACCTGTTCTACCGGCATGGCCAGGATGGAGGCCGCTTGAGGCCCATATGCTACACCTCCAGGTGAGGTGGAGCGTCGGTTCCATTGGCACTTCGAGCAATTCGAGCAGTTAGAGGCCATTGATGCTTGATTTCTGTGCTAGGCAAAAGACCAAATCTTAGTAACTTGAAACCCAAAGGCAACCATTAACAAACCGCGATTCGTTCGCGAAGACGACACACGAAGTGTGGAGTGGAAAGAGGAAAAGGTCCCACCGGGCGTGCCAGAATCTGTTCCCCTCCGAACGGCAGCCAAGACATGGACGTCTTGCCTGAGATTCGGGGCAAATGCTATTTGGTTTTATCCGTCCACCTTTCCGAAGATGCCAAGTTGATTTATGGCACCGTGTATCAGAGGTTTAGACGGATGCGACCGATATAGCAGACTTCGTCAGATTCCCCCTCGCATGAGGGGTTTTTGATTGTGGGGACGCTCTTCCCTGCAGGCGCAAGCCCCTGCAGTTAATTACGCTACCGCATCGCGGTAACAACTTTCTCCTTCTCCAGAATTTCACTTCGTGTCGTGTGTGTTTGTTTTGTTTGTGGTTGCCCGTGGATTGTATACGGAGACTAAGTTATGCCGTCGCCCGTAGGACGTGGATTAGTCCAAATCCGTATTTACTTAGATTTGGGTTTGGTGTTTTAGTTTAAGGATACGTTAGCCGCATTGAGGCTAAGATCAACTTAAACGTTCGTTAAGGATACGTTAGTCTGATCTGAGACTAAGATCAACTTAACGGGATCGTTTAGATCTAACAAAAGAGCAATTGGCTCTATTGTTTAGTTTTATGACGTTGCGGTCAATTTCCAGTTTAGGGACATGGTGGTCCATTGAATTTATGGCCGTCGGGACCCGTCACCTCTCTGACGTTGTTGAAGGATTACAACGATAGGTGTCAGAGGAGTTTAGAGATATACCCTTGAACCACGTGTAAATTGATTTAAGAAAGCAGTCGTGTTCAGTCAATTTCATTTGACGACTTATGGCCATGATTGGGCTAAGTCCAGTTGAAGATATTCAACGTTTTTCTTGCATTAGGTCTATTAGACCTTAATTAGGGCTCTGCCCCTGGACTGTATTTTATTCTGGCCTGTTAGGCCTTTTAAGTTGGGCTTTGTCCCTTTTTTTATAATGCAGAGCATTTGTTTTGGTCCATTAGGCCTTTTAAATGGGCTCTGCCTTTTAATAATGCGCTGCATTAATTAATCTGACAGAGCGCCACGTGGCTTGTCAGGCGCTTTGCGCTGATTGAGGAGCGCAAGGCGCAAGTCCATATGGAGGTGACACGTGTCACGCTCTGGTGAGCGCATGCGCAGTGCGCTGCGCTGTTGCGCTTCTGACACGTGGCGCGCTCTGGTGGGTTGCGCCAATTCATGAGAGCAGTGCTCTATTTTAACAGCGCATAGCGCAGATCACTCTGGAGCAGACACGTAGCGCTCCCTGGTGGCTTGTGCCAACCCAGGAGCGCAACAGTGCAGATTTACAAGTGCAGGGCACCGTTTTATTATTTTGATCAATTTTAGATCAAACAAAACAAATTTTCTTGTTTTCAAAGAACCAGTGGTTCATCAAAAGGAAATGCCTTTGTTGTTTATTATATTTTTTATTGAAGATCCTTGATCTTGTTCTTAGATCAATGATCTTTTTAGAAGAAATTCTTCTTTTTCTATTCAAAGGGTTTACCTTTTTCTCTGTTTGAGTTCTTCTCAAAATTTTCTTAAGAGGAGTTCTCTCTGTGTTCTTGATCCTTTTGAGTTGGGGTCTAGGGGCTTTTTTTTAGTGCCATTTGGTTTGTTAAATTAGTTAAAGAGATCTTTCTCTGAGTGATTTGGGGATTTTTCCCCACCGTTGGATTTTTGATCCAAGGGCTTCTGTTTTACAGAAGACAATCTTCTTGTTTTTAACAAGATTGAGAAAGATCTTTCCAGAATTGTTCTGTTTGGCGCAAGCGCACCTACGCTTGACACGTGTCGCGCAGCGCAGAGCGCAGCGCCACTGCGCTGCCACGTGGCGCACAGCGCAGAACGCAAGCCAGCTGAAGCATTGCTTCATTTAATAGAGCCTTGCTCTTGATTGAGTGCGCTGCCTTGGGCGCTGCGCTCCCTGCGCTGGCGTGTCTGATTTTGACACGTGGCGCTCTGCGCGCAGCGCAGGGGATCTGAAGCGTTGCTTCATTTATTTTAATTTTAATTTTCAAAACAGAGCTTTGCTCTGATTAGGGGAAACAGAAGCGTTGCTTCGTTTCCCGCCTTGGAATTTGAACAGAGCTTTGCTCTGATTGGGGTAAACAGACATGAGCATGAAATAACCGGTACAGGTAAACAGTAAAGCAGGTATATCGAATAAGTATCAATGCATGACCATGTCACTAAACCTATCAGTCTCTAAGTCTCACTGTCCATGTCGCTAAACCTGTTGTCGGTCCAAATGTGAGAGTCAACTACGCAGGAGAATCCCCAACCCAAAGGTAGGTCCCCAAAGGCAAGGGAACACGGGCCCGAATCACGCATGATAATAATCGGTAATACCATCCATACAACTCCCAAAATCACTGTATATGCCGGTAATGGGACTCCCGAGATTCCGTTGAACTCACACTCAAACTACCCCACACCCACGGTCTGCATCAAATACCGACCATAAACCCAAATACTAGTCGGTCCATGACAAGTCTACGCGAGAACTGGAGACCGATCTCCATCAAGTATGTCTCGACTGGTACCCAAGATGAATGGACAGTGTTTGACGCCTTACTTATGACACTAATATAAGTGCTCCATAACCGTCACATTCCAGTTATAGTTACACTTATATATGTCACATAGACGTCGCAATGCAATAAATTAATTGGGTCCGCTGATTGTGTACAAGTACGTGTCACTTTACTTATTCATTCATGCTTTAACACTAACGTACTTGCCACAATCCAATCACTGGGTAATGTATCACGGTCACTAAATTATCAATGTTTATGACCACTATTCAAAATGAGGGTATAACCGCTATATGATATGATGAGAATGCAATTAATTACGATATGAATAAAAGTATCAGCAGACAGTTTCCTACCACTTTCATAATTTACTATAAATCACACGTATAGAATTTAGCAAAACAATATAAAAGGGGTAAGCAGTATGTTTAATTATCTATCCATCAAAATTGGTTTCGCGTCAATTGGGTTTCAGGTTCGCTAGTTATGGTCATTTCTTTTTAAGTGTTCACTGCTGGAAATCCAATTTCCCAACTGGAAGTCCGTTTCGTAACACGTTTTAATCCCAGTTGGGATCATAATTAGGCAATGCTACAGTTAAATAATATATATATTTTTCTGTTATGTTTCCAATCCATCAAACAGACTATCAACAGTAGTTCTGTATTAAAAGTTATGTCCCCGTCTAGTGTAGCTATGCAAGAGGAGTCACTGCAGAAACTGCAGAACACCTAGGTACGTTAATATGAAAATTAAATATCAAATGATGGTGAAATAGCACGGGATCAGATTCAGGTGTTAGCTAACTAAATTATCTACGCGGCCATATAGGGATCCGTGCATTTTCAGTTTAAAAAAGGGGTATACAGGTGTTCCAAAGCCAAGTATCCAAAACGAACGCTGCCCCGGACTGCAGTTCAGGGCCGCGAATCGTCTCAGTACTCGTTGTTATAACTTATGAAAATGCAAAGTTGAACTATGAGGTGATGTAGATTTATCTTCTGGCTTCGATATGAGCCCTAGAACATTAAGTTGTGCATTGTATTCAATTTAATATGGATTTTAGAACGTGGCACGTGCGGTGAATCCCAGCTTCGATGTCGCCTTTTGGGGGCGTCGTTTCATGATCTAACGTAGTTATTTTTATGGCTAAATCTCTACAATTTCCTTATTAACAGCGAATAAATTCATTGATAAAACATTTGTGGACTTTTTCTAAGATTTTGATTGAGGAAAACACATCGAACACCAAGCGCGTGTGCATGCGTGTGTGTATATACACCATCGTCGAAACATCGGTTTTCCTCAACTAATCAGCGCAAGGTATAATCACTACAAGTTCTACCTGGTATTAAGGCGTAACATAAGGATCGAATGCGTTCTCTCCAAAACGATCAATTTACGACGGTCGTACATTAAAATGCAACGACAAAAGCAATGTATATATGTATATCAATATAATTAAAATTAAATAATCGACCAACAATATCGTGATAGCATGTAAAGCAAGTGAAGGTTTCACTTGCCTCAAGATGACAGTAATAACGACGGCGACACGGATGGCACGATCATGGCACTGGCGGCAACGATGACGGCGATTTGCATGGCATGGCAGCTACAACGGTGAACTATAACAGCAATAGTACGAGCAGCAGCAACTCTTGAGGCTTTGCTCGACAGATGGCAGCAGCGGGCGACGACACGGGACATCGGGCAACAAGAACTTAGAGACGGGGAGGTGCTCGAAGAAGTTGGAACTCGGTGGCAGTGCTCGGGGCTCGCCAGTGAGGTGGTGGTTGTAGCAGGGTTCGAGTTGGCCGCTGGAAGTTAAGGGGGTGGCGATGTGGCGATTGGTTCATGGTGGCGAATACTCATCGGCGATGGGGAGCGGTGGTGAATGGAGGTGGCTAGACTCGGAGCCCTGATGGAGTTCGGCGGCTGCTCAGGTGGCTTCTGACATCGTCGGTGGAGCAGGAGGGTCGACGGTGATAGGTAGCGGTGGTGATGGGGTTCGGGTTCGTGGGTGCGAAGAGGTGGCTCTGGGTGTCGCCAACGATGTTTGTGGAAGAGAGCAGGGAGGTGAGGTCATCGGTGGGAGTGAGGAGATGTCTGCGGTGAAGGTTGGAGGGGCTGTGGATTTGAGAGGAGTCGGCGATGGCGACGATGCGAGCGCGAGCATGGGTCCTCGCGTGGGTTCGAGCGCGGTGGTGAGATGGGCTCGGGCTCGGGCTCGGGTTGTCGCGGGGTTGAGGAAGAAGATGGGGTGAGAGGAGAGGTAGCCGGCGGCAGTGGCCTCGTCGACGACGGAGAGGAGGTTGCTGTGGTGGCAAGGAGGAGAAGCTCAGGTAGCGGTGCTCGTCGGAGGGAGTGCCGTAGGCGGCTATGAGTGTTTGGGCGTGGGTTGGTGGAGGCGACGAGGTGAGGGCGACGGAGAGGTGAGGAAGGCTTGGTGCTCGCGGTGGCCAGAGTTGGTGTGACACGGTGGTCGGCGAGGGGTCCCTAGGATGGTGTTGGTGTGCTATAGTGAAGCATGGGTGTTGTGATCGGAGAAGGAGTTAGGTTGAGAGAGAGTGAATAGAGAGAGAGGAGCGAGAGAGGAGCGATGGAGGTCAGGGAAAAGCGGGCGCGGCCATTGGGGCATGGGTGCGAGTCGTGAGGGAGTGGGCGCGGGGGTCGTGGGGACGAGGACGTGGTCGCGAGAGCACGGGTCGTGGGGGTTCGGCGACAGAGGCGAGGTCACGGGGTCAGTTGGTGGAGGACCGTTGCGAGGAGGAAGCGAGTCGGGGGGGGACGAGAAAGGAGGAGGAGTGGGTCGCGGCTACGAAAGAGACGGGAAAGAATGAGGGGGGAGAAGAAGAAGAGAGGGCTGGGGAGTTGGGGTGAGGGTTCGAGTTCGGGTCGGGGTCGGGTTGCTCGGGTCGGGTCGGGAAAATTAGTTGGGCTGGGCTAGTGGGTTGGGAAAAAGGAGTTAGGAAATATTTAATTAAGTAAAAGTTTAGTAAATTAATATTAGGAAAATGTAGGAAATTATTTATAGGAATTGTATTTAGAAAAATATAGAAAATTATGTATGAAAATTTGGGGAAGAATATTTAGAAATTATTTATAAAAATAAGGTCACGATATAATCGGAACTGGGTATTACAAAATCATTGTCTAATGAAGCTTTTAAATTTTTCCCCATGCTATTTACAGAAAAATCTTTTCTAAAAATCTTTAAATCTATGTGTTGACTAAAGTTCTCTAAAAATCTTTATCATCTTTAAGTAAATCATTTAAAACTCTCCTCCATTTTTATATTTTTATATTTCTACTATTATAATTACTATTATAATGTAACCTCCTATGAGTATGAATAAGACCATAAATGGACGGTCTTTTCTATTTAATAAAAAATAGAAGAAAACAGGAACTTACTCTAAACTATTGCTTATATGAAGTTGTCATCATGAACCAACCTAAACTACCTTTGCATATTCAAATTATAAAGTTCTCTCCTCCCTCTCTCCATCCATCCATTTAGGGGCGTGCTGAAAATATTAGTTTTATAAATTACTAATTTAATCAGTGACTCAACTAAGAATCAAAATCGGGCCGGGTTGGACGGGATTTTAATAAAAAAAAATATCCGGCCCGAAAATTAAAACCTAAATCCAAAACTCATCTGAATCTGACGAGTTTATAATGCGTTAAACCCAAACCCACAACTTCGGATTTCGGACGGGCTTGTGACCTTTGGGTGGGTTTTGGGTTTATGCGGGTAAATCGGTTTTTGCAGTTTTTCGCGCTTTGTCTTTTATAATTTATCAAAAAAATAAAATAAAAGTGTAATGCCTGTTCTACTAAATATATATGCACAAAATTTATATTTTGATAAAACTATATAAATTATGGGTTTTTTTTATATAGCCGCACTATAATATTGGTAATTTGAAAAATGCCCCCCAAAACATTATATTTTTAAATACACCCTCTAAAACCTATCCGTTAACTAAAAACGCCTCTTTACTTGAGTTACTCAAAATAAATAATTGTATTAGAACTAATATGATGAATTATGATATGAAAAGTCTTACGCAACATCAAAATTCCCATCTCTTTTCATTTTTATGCAAAATTTATCAATCTTACTCTTTCAAACTCTCATCTTTAAAAGTCATCATTTTAGCTTCTTAACAAAGATTTCTAAGATGTTAGGGATAACAATTAATTATAGGGGTCAATTTAGTGTAATTAAGAGTAAAAATATGAAGTCCAAAATACCAGGAAAAGGTGGACGGGCATAGGATGTCCAAAAAACCCGGAATAACCTGGTCAGGTCGGATCTTGTTTGGGTCAAACCCAACCCGACTTTCACCAATAATCAAAACCGGCCCTTAGGCTTATCGGGTTTGGTCGGATCCGAACCGTACAAAAATTAATAAATACAAAGAATTAGGAGAGCCTTCATCAATCTCCGCAACATTCCAACCCTAAATATCTCACCTTACTTTGAGAAGCAACGAGATGGCATCGGTGGCGATCGAAAAGCATCAGCCGGCGGTGGAGGCGGAGATGTGCTCACCGCCGGCGAAAGTTAGAGGCGGCGGAGGCGAAGGGCTGAAGCAGTACTACACGCAGCACATCCACGACCTGCAGCTCCAAGTCCGACAAAAATCTCACAACCTCAATCGACTCGAGGCCCAGCGCAACGATCTCAACTCCAAAGGTCTGCAATTCGAGCCCTAAACACCTAGCAGATCGACAAAACCGTAGCCGTATGCTTTTGGATTGATTTCAAAATCGTTGTTCTTTTGATATCAAAACCATAAAGGGGAAGAAAACCTCAGTACATATTAGATTTGGGTCAAACCCTAGCTGTTTGTTTGGATCAATTTAGAAATTGCTGTTCTTTCGGTAATACAATCGACTAACCCTGAGATGGCCTTGCTATCGACAGACCCTTTCTTAATTGGAGCCCAGAATTTAGGATTTTTGCCAAAATATAGGATTGCGTGTAAAAACTATAGTTCTGTAAGAAATTATAGTGGCCAAAGTAAAGATATGCCTAGTTTTATTCAAAGGTTACATTGATTTGCACAGTCATCTCTTCTAATAACACTTTAAGAATTCTCGGGACCGAAACCTAACTGTAATCACAATTCTATTCATGAGAAGAAGATAAAAGGGAAAGGAAATCCTAGCCCTACATAAAAAGCGATATGAGGTCAGACAATATCAGACAAGGAGCTCTAACTGTGTTTCTTGAGTCATAGCCCATAATTTTATATTTTGCTGTAAGATACCGTGTCTATTCTATATCAAGATAGACATGTCATGACCATTGACTCAAAGTTAAGGCTAATATATTAGTTACTATATGTTTTAAGAATTTTACTCACTAGCAATATGTGAGCTATAAAGATGAAAGCAACATCAAGGTTTAGGCTAATTTATACTTAAAATGGTACTTCATCATTTCATGTATTATTTTGATACCATATTCATTGCAGAATTCAAGGCTTCTACTGTGAATATTGAACCGTACGTTTACTTTATGAATTTTAGTCTTGTGTTTATGTGTTGTATGGTCTAAAGTCATGATCATTGACATGTCCTAGTATTTAAATTTAAGATTTACTGTGTCTAGCTCATTATGTGCTAATTGTTATTGGAGGCAAGCTCTCAAAGAGAAGTTCAAATATTAGTGATTCTACATATTAGTTTTTAAAAAAAAGTCCAGATATGCCATCATTTTGTCTTTCATTATCTAGAGTTGTGATACCAATTTATAAAAGTCAAAAGTTCCTTCAATGCTTTTAGCTATTTAATACCTAATGCACATTTAATCATTGGCTCACATGGTGTAGTTGCAATGTTTTAAAAAAATCTAGCTTATTGGATCTTCACATTGTATTCTCTTCCCGCAAGTTGAGTTGGCATGTTGCCTGTAGGTATGTTTGCAATTTGGTTTTTTGATCTACACTATGGATCATTGCATATGGTACATTGTTATTCCAAGTTAAGTTGGAACTGTTCAGTTGGACTAGTTGATCTACACTAACACTTGGCTATAGAGAGGATTGCGCTCTAGAGAAAAGACAGCCATCACCTCTATGACCTTTCTTAGTTATTTTTTTGTGGGCTACCCGTTGGCTGCATGAGCTTAAACTTTCGGTTTTATAAGTTAGGGTTGAATTAGAGTTCAATAGTGGTTGAATCCAGGTTCTATCAAGTTAGGTCATAGATGTGGCAACAGATTTGCCTCTTTTCAAATCCTATAGTAGCTATAAATTGGAGTTCATAACTAGTGGTCCACACATTTCACTGTTTTTCATATAAATGGTTTTTGGTGTGTCTAGATGACGGGTGGATGAAACAAAAGGACCAATTTAGGTTGAGTTTTTACGATTTGTGATTGGATTAAGATCCTTTGATTTATGTTTAGTTTTGGACGAACTTAAGTTTAGCTTGGCTTAGTATGTCGGATAAATGGTCATTACCAAGAGACAGAGTGTTTAATGACTATTCCCAGGTTTTAGATTGTTTGACGAATGAGAAGTTGATTGCTGGTGACACCTAGCATCCTCCCTTTCTGTGCAATTTTCTTTTGCTTTCTCTCCTTGTACTTTAGTTATGCTGGTATGTTTTCTGGTAACACTCATCACTCCACACTTCCATATACTTTCTTATGCATTTCTTTTTCTTCCCTTAGCTATGCTCTTCTGTTTATGAGAACTCGTCCCCTAAAAACTACCTATTACCAGTCATGTTGCATATTTAAATCATTAAATGTTTGAGAACTTCATTTAAACCCTAAACTATGAGCTGATTTTGTGGAAATTTCAACATCTGTTCCCTTATGATAGTTGCACATAGTTGAAGTATAATGACAATTTTGTCAATTGAGCGAAAATTAATGAAGGGGTCCCATTTATGGCTTTACATTTTTGGCTTTCTATTTTCTATGAGCAACCTTCTTTCACCATATAAGGTATATGAATTGTCACTTGCTCCACCTTTTAGGTATTATTTTAAATGCAGAATTGTATCATTGGTTACCTTAAGTTTTTGTTTTAAAGAAAGATGAGTTTCCTTGAGAAAGCAAGATCACTTTGTTTTGTTCGTGTGCTAATTCATTGAGCTAACGTAATTGCAGTGAGAATGCTGCGGGAGGAATTGCAACTGCTTCAAGAGCCTGGATCATATGTTGGTGAAGTAGTGAAGGTTATGGGGAAATCAAAAGTCTTAGTGAAGGTATGTGGAGTATTTCTATGATGTTTTACTGTTTTTGAATTAAAGGATTTGATAATAAATTTGATTGCCCCTTTGGTTCTTATTTAGTTTTTAGGTTACACAGAGATTCTAAATGCCCCCCCCCCCCCCCCTCCTCTTGGCATAAATCATAAACACTCCAAAATTTGAAATTTGAAATTTTGGAGTGTTTTCTATTTTTTCTTTGCGTGCATTTGTTCATTCAGCTGAATGTAACTCCAATTAGCGAGTCTTTAGACCTTCCCCCTTCTTATAGACCTTTTATTAAATTGCAAGAACTCTGGTGTTAAATCCCTTTTGTGGCATGGACTTTAAACTGCAATAAAAGTAGGGTAGCAAAAATCTAATACCAAGCGGCCTCCTTGATTTATGACATGCTAACAAGTCCCTTTATTAATCATTCATCAGTCGTGAATTGAACATCAATTTTTAGCTCGACATATGATTGACAGAAGGATAGCCCATCATAAAAATTCTCTGAGTCATGTTTATGGAGCCTTATGCTACATAATGAACTGCATATAGATGGGAGGGGAATATATGCTGATTTTGTCGATCTAAGCAATCTTGATAATGAATAAAATTAATATTTACTTGTAACTTGTTAGCGTCTTAAGACATGCCTGTTATTTTATAATATTTTCCCCCAATTATTTGTTTTTGGTGCGCAAATAGGGGAACTTTCCATCATATCTTTGCTTTTCCTAATATTTATGCAGCAATTCTGAAATACCCAATAATATTGCATTTGCCCAACAGTTTTGGAATTTTGAGTGTACCATTTGGCTGCCACTGTGCGATGGGTACAATAGCATATACTGGTTTTCTTTGGATGATAAATAAATCCAGTGGAAGTGCAGTAAAGAACTAGATCTATTGCACATGAGTTGCAACCTGAATTTTATTTAAACCCAGCCCAGCGTCATAACCCATATGATTCAATTGGATGGAATGTCTTTGGATTTGATTTTGTATACAAATGATTTTGTAAAATTTCCAATCCAATGACTTGTATTTACTATAATGAACTGTCCATTGTCTGTCCTGCCATCATCCTACACGCTGCCGTTTAATTGGGATATTAGGAACATATTTGGGTAACTTGCTGATTGCTCCAATTCACAATGTCCTCCTCAAGCATCATTATGTACTTGAGCCTAAATATTTTTTATCTTTCAGGTTCACCCAGAAGGAAAATATGTTGTTGACATCGACAAGAATATTGATATTACAAAGATCACGCCTTCAACTAGAGTTGCTCTTCGCAATGATAGTTATGTGCTTCATTTGATTCTGCCCAGCAAAGTAGATCCCTTGGTCAACCTCATGAAGGTTGAAAAGGTTCCTGATTCCACTTATGATATGATCGGAGGTCTTGATCAGCAAATCAAAGAAATAAAAGAGGTTAGTTAAGTTCCAAACAAGATGAAGGGCGATACAGGCTGATCATACATATTGTTTGGCTATTTTAAAATTTGCTACATTCCTTTGTTATTTATTGCGTTTTATGTTTGACCCGAGGCTCTATATCACTATGAGACGCACTTGATGCTTATTGAATAATCTTCAGGTCATTGAGCTTCCAATCAAGCATCCTGAACTGTTTGAGAGTCTAGGAATAGCTCAACCCAAGGTACTTTTATCCACTGTTTAGTAAGCAATACATTTCAAGTTTCGTAGTTTCAATATGAATGAAATTAACGGCGACTGTTTGCAGGGAGTTTTGCTTTATGGGCCACCAGGTACAGGGAAGACTCTGCTTGCTAGAGCAGTGGCTCATCACACAGACTGCACCTTTATCCGTGTGTCTGGTTCTGAGTTGGTCCAGAAATACATCGGGGAGGGCTCAAGAATGGTTCGTGAACTTTTCGTTATGGCTAGGTACGTTTAGATTCTTGTTAGCATCTACATATTTTAACTGTACAACCCTGCAAATTTTCTTGCATCGTAGATCATTTGTCATCTGAAATGGAAGCTTTGGTTGTTTTTGAACAGTTGGGTGTATGGAAACATAAGATGCACTTGCACATATTGTTTCTAGCTGATTATTGCAGATAGTTGCAACACACAACATGACAGCTCTTAATGTAATCATCTATACCATCCCCATCAAAATTGGTGACACATGGAGCAAGTCACATGAAAGATTAGACTTAGCTTTACAAACCTAGGTCATGATGTTGCCCTCTTTGTATTTCTTTGGTTTGTTTGTGCCAGATGCCCACAAATAAGGGCTGTTGGATGCTTAGTTGGCATTCTATGTAGCACTATTCCTCTATCTTCATAACTAGTTATATTGATATCCTGTTTATTTCAGGGAACATGCCCCATCAATCATCTTTATGGATGAAATTGACAGTATTGGATCCGCTAGAATGGAATCTGGAACTGGTAATGGTGATAGTGAAGTGCAGCGCACCATGCTTGAGCTTTTGAATCAGCTTGATGGATTTGAAGCATCCAACAAAATCAAAGTAATATTCCTTTCGCTATGTTCGAATATCGTATTTTTAAAAATTACTTTCTAATCATTTTAAGCACTAATTTGGTTAATTTTTTTTTTTTTTGGATTTCAAAGCAGTCTAATTGATGGTAAAATGGTGTTTCCTCCATTTATAGGTTTTGATGGCGACAAACAGGATTGATATTTTAGATCATGCCCTTCTCAGGCCAGGACGCATTGACAGAAAAATTGAGTTCCCTAACCCCAATGAGGATGTATGTACTCTTATTTACGCATTTGATCTGCATTATATTATTTTAAAAAAATCTTTATAGCTACCACCATTCCATGAACATCGAGGCAATACTGACTGATTCCTCTTTTAGTCTCGCTCCGATATCTTAAAGATTCACTCAAGGAAGATGAACTTGATGCGAGGAATCGATCTGAAAAAGATTGCGGAAAAGATGAATGGTGCTTCTGGTGCAGAGCTCAAGGTACATTTCTCCCCCTATAGGAATATAACATCATTTGCAGGTCTTGTTATTTCTAGGCAACAGGTGTTTGATGAGAAATTCATAGTTTACTATTAAAGTTAGTCAACAGCACCTCAGTTTGTACTAATTCTGTTCGTAGGTTTATGTAAACTAGATTTTTAAGCACGTGCGATGCACATGAAAACGAATGAATTATTAGAGGGAATATATATAAATTAATAGTGATTTTTATAACGTTTTTGAATTCTTCCTTAAGAAAGACAATGCCACATGCCCCTCCTGAGTTCATAATCTCCAACTCATAATATTGGAGATTGTGAGTTGCAGAATTATGCATGTATTGAAATATTATGTTTCCAAGATCAGGCTGACGCTAAAAAAGCAATATACCCGACCTGAATTAACAATTTTGTTGTTGTTTTCCCTTGTAGGCGGTGTGCACCGAGGCAGGAATGTTTGCACTGAGGGAGCGAAGAGTTCATGTGACCCAAGAAGATTTCGAGATGGCCGTCGCCAAGGTTATGAAGAAGGAAACCGAGAAGAATATGTCTCTTAGAAAGCTGTGGAAATAATTTCCTTGTTTCTTATAAATTGAATGAGACGAAAACAGAACTTGCATGCTTGTTAAAACCTTTGACGTTATTTACTCTTGTTTCATCATACGGTTAATTAGATATGTAATGGTGTATGCTTCTGATCCATTTCTCTTCTCAACATGTGTTTGATATGTTGATTTCTGCTATCGTGTCTTAGTTTGGTTGTGAGACCTTTTCAGGTTATCTTTTTCTGTTTTGACTGGTTTGAGTATATCAATTCCTTTTGTTTGTCAATGTTGCTGCTAAAGACTGCTGTCCATTTCAACTCATGTAGCTTCTGATAAACTGCAAAACATCTACTTAAGAAAACTTTGTATCCTGTGTACAGCAAGAAAACTGAGTTTCCTTCATGGGAGATATCAAAAGGGTGCTGCTGGGCACAGCAGATCACCTTGATTTCAGTTCTAAGATTCCATTCTTAGGATCTCAATTTATGACTTGAATAATTATAATTTGGTTCACGAGGAGGGATTGGAGCTGATACAAATATCCGAACCGAATTTGATTTCTATCGAATATGGAATTTGATTTCTATCGAATATGGATAGTGGTTTTCATTGCCGATGGCTATACTTGTATTCGTATTTGTATTTGTATTTGCCAACGATGGCTATACCTGTATTCATATTCGTATCTGCCAACAAAAGCCATATACGGATATGGTAACAACACCTTCTGTGTTTTAGTGTTCAAAATATAAGTATGCATAACCATCATTCTTTGCATGAGAATCTGGAACAAAAAAACTTGCATCTGGAGCAAATGTTAGTATATCTCAAACTAGTTACTACCAGTAATCCCCACAAGAACAAATGCCATCCCTAAAGTGATGGAAACGAGTCGAATCTCGCAACACAATCTCGCGACTCACAATCTTCGAAATCAGTTTCATCGCAGAGTGACAATCCCCACACACTCTCAGGTTCTTCATGACCCTTATAGTGCTTCCATCAACCGTTGAGATAAGTCCAAACACGACGGCGAGCTTCTCGCTATGATATGTCAACGCAGCCTCCTTCTGTTCTTCATCCACATCATGCAACGTGAAACTCTTATCGCAAACGTAACCACAATCTCTAAGTTTCCTGTTAAGCCAATCAAGCTTTGCGTATATCGCTTTTGTCATCGGATGCGAACGATCTCCACAAACGAATTCATGTCTCGATTCTTTTAGCACCATCCAACTCAAACCTGGAATCTTCATGATCCCTCGGCATCTCATTGTCGCTCTGATTTGTGATGCGTCATTCCATTTCCCACAAGAAGCGTATATGTTCGACAATAGAACGTAAGCTCCGCTATTGTATGGATCTGAATCAAAGATCTCTTGTGCAGCCATTTGAGCGACTTCGGGATTAGAATGCACTCTACAAGCACTAAGCAAAGCCAGCCAAACCGCGGCATCCGGCTTCATGGGCATTTTTCTTATGAACTTCTCCGCTTCATCAAACTTTCCAGACCGACCCAAGATATCGACCATGCAAACATAGTGCTCGAGCTTCACATCAATTGCAGGATTTGATTCAAGCAACTGGAAAAGTTGTCTTCCCTTTTCAAGGAGCCTACAATGGCTACAAGCAGTTAACACCCCGACAAATGTAATGCCATCGGGTTCTTTATGGCAAGCAATCATACCATCGAATAACTCGAGCGCCAACAATCCATATCCATTTTGGGCACACCCGACTATTATCGTGTTCCAAGAGACGATGTTTTTCATGCCCATATCACGGAATACCTTTAAGCCGTCGTCCATATCTCCACATTTCGAGTACAAGACGATGAGAGAGTTGCCAACAAACACATCAAGGTCCAAGCCGTACTTGACAGTGCTGGCATGAATCTTCTTTCCTCTATCGAGAGCTTCGAGCCCACAACAGGAGTTCAATACACTAGCAAACGTCGATTGGTTTGGCCTTATTCCGAAACAATTCATGTTGATAAACTCAACCAATGCATTCTCATGCCTACCATTTGTTCCGAAACCCGTCACGAGAGCCGTCCATGACACCACATTCTTCTTATCCCCATTCTCTTCGAATATTTTCACAGAATCCTCGACTTGCATGCAATTGGCATAAAGTGTAACTAAAGAAGTTGAAACATACGTATCGAAAATATAACCAATTTTGACAACATGGGCATGAAGTTGGCTACCAAGGCGCGGCTCCGAAACCTTCGCACATGCCATTAACACACAAGCGAAAGTGCTCGACGCGGGCTTAATCTCTGAAACCCACATTCTTTTAAAGAGATCCAGCGCCTTTCGGCTCTCACCGTTTTGATTGTACCCACCAATCATTGCCGTCCAAGAAATCACATTACGCCTCGGCATCCTCATAAACAACATAAAAGCATCTTCAACTTTACCATTATTACAAAATCCCGAGATCATCGAATTCCAAGCCGCGGTATCTCTCCTAGGCATCCGATCAAACATATCCACCGCATCGTTGACACAACCAAACCTCATAAGCCCGTTAATAATTGTAGTCCAAGATATCACATTCCGATGGGGCATTTCGTCGAATAATTTCTGGGCTATGTTCAATTTACCGGAGTCTAAGCAGCATTTGACCATCGAGTTCCAAGCAGCGGTATCTCGGTTCGGCATTTCGTCGAACAGCATGAAGGCGGAATCGATTTGGTTGGTTTGAGAGCAGGCATTGATCATCATTGTGTAGAGATGGGCATCCGGGGATAGGATTTTGGAGAAAATTTGATGGGCTTGTTCGATTTCTTGGTTCTTGAGATGATTGAATAGCATGCATTTCAAATAAAAGGCGCCGCCTTTGGAGTTTCTGTTTATGGCTGTGGTTGCGTTGGGATTGCTGAAGGTGTTGAGATTTGAAAATAGAGCGGGCAATTTCTTCATGGGTTATGGATGTGACATCTGTTATGGGATTGTTGATGGATATCTTAAAATCTTCTAAAATTTTTTACACGTATGTTTATTTACATTTAAAAGTCTGATAAAGTTGATGATGAAGATGACAAAGTTGATGATGATAAGGAAGGAGAGAGAGGCGGAGGACGAAGGCAGAGGAGGGAGGTGGAGGAGATATGGCAGAACTCATTTCTTAAAATCGAAGCCAACTTTTCAAACACATATGACTACACGTTTTCGAAATCACATGTATGAAAAATTCATAAGATTTGGATCTCTCAAATACATCAATCAAGCAATTACATTTTTCATAGAAATTAATTTTTAGCACACTTGATATATGTTAGAATTCTCGAAATCTCATGAATTGTTGATGGGATACTATCTGACACATATAAATCACTTTTAAATGGAGGTATGAGTCAATGTTAGGCAAAAATAGTAATATTTGACTATGGTTCAGAGAATTGAGGAAAAATTATGAGGTAGTTAGAAAATCTTTTCCATCTCATATATATGTTATTACTTTTCTGATAATAGAAATTACAAATAATCTAAATAAATCTAAATCTTACCGATCTAACTAAATCTAAATCTAAATCTAATTAAACCTAATATATATCTTTCTTAACGCCCCCTCAAGTTGGAGAATATATATCACACATACCCAACTTGACACAAATAAATTGCACCCGACCCCTTCCTAAAGACTTAGTGAACAGATCTGCTAATTGATAGTCAGTTTTCACATGGACTGTATCAATGATCCCTTCTTCAATCTTTTCTCAAGCAAAATGAAAATCTACTTCGATGTGTTTTGTTCGTTCATGAAAAAACTGGATTGTTGGCAATATAAATGGTAGTTTTGTTGCCACAATAAAGTTTTATCGGCTCCTTAAACTGATAACCAAGTTCTCGAAGAAGAGAAAGTATCCATACCAGCTCACTCGTAATATTAATTGTAGCCCTATATTTTGATTCAACACTTGAACGTGAGAACATTCTGTTTCTTGCTTTTCCACGAGACTAAACTACCTCCAACAAATACACAAAAACCTGTGGTTGATCTTCGATCACATGGCTTTCCAGTCCAATCTGCATCTGTAAACCCTATAACTTTAGAATGTCCAAAGTTTTTATACATAATACATTTTCCTGGTGTGGCTTTCAAATAGCGAAATATACGCATCACGACACTCCAATGTGAATCTTTAGGATTCGCCATAAACTGGCTAACTATACTAACAGAAAAAGAGATGTCAGGTCTTATCACAGTCAAATAATTAAGCTTATCAACCAATCTACGATATCGTCCTGAATCGGTAAGTGGCTTACCCTGTCATGGATATAGCTTGACATTAGAATCTATAGACGAGTCAATAGGCTTACAGACATATATTTGTGCCTCTTTAAGTATATTAAGAACATACTTCCTTTGAATTATAAAGATACCGTCCTGAGGAGAAGAACGCGCCACCTTAATACTAAGAAAGTATTTCAACTCTCCTAAATCTTTAGTGCTGAATTTCTTCTGAAGATAAGTTTTTAACTCGGTAATACCTTTCGCATCATCGCCTGTAATCACAATATCATCAATATAAACAACCATCAAAATTTTGCAGCCTCGATTTATAAAGAAAACAGAATGACCGTTACTGCTTCTGCATAACCCAAAAGCTCGAACAACGCTAGTTAGTCTACCAAACCAAGCACGCAGAGAATGTTTGAGACCATATAAAGATCTCTAAAGTTTGCAGACTTTTCCATACTCTCCTTGAGCAACAAAACCAGATGGTTACTCCATATATACTTCCTCCTTCAAGTCACCGTGAAAAAATACATTTTTCATATCAAGCTGATGTAGAGGCTAATTAAACGTTGCTGCAAGTGATAAGAATATATGTACAGACGCCATCTTTGCCGCAGGAGAAAAAGTCATCATAATCTTCTTCATAAGTCTGAAAATAGCCTTTGGCAACAAGTTGATGGATATAGGTGCCCTCAAGGCAATTATTGTAATTGAAAGAAAACTTATACGAGAGAATGATATTACTCGATATGATAGTATGCTATCTGGTTTGTTTTTATTATTCATATTTATATGTTCTACTCGTTATCACGTATCGCTAATACATAATGATAAAGCCCGTAGAATATTTGCTTGACTACTAGGATTATGATATGGATCATACTAGTATGGCCTGGGTAATTTATAAGCACATCCTTAAAAGTCTCTAGTCAAGAGAGTATTGAGACTGTGCATCGATACTCCATATTAGACTAGTGTATATGTTTCTTGACCTTGACCGGGACGATGATTAATCTCATAACCATTGGTGTTTGTCACCAAAGATTGTATATATGTGCTCATTAGATGAATGAGTTTCACTGGACGGACTCACATAAGAACTCTTAGATGGTATTATACCTATCGTTAGATAACAGTTCTCATGTGACATGAGTACATGGTAGTCTGTAGACCTAAAATCGTTATAGTGTCTTGTTTGTGTTCCCACTGTACTTTGATTACTGCCCTACCACGAATTTAAAGAGTCGTGCAAACAGGTTCTAGTTAGGTACAGTCTCGAAGCGCATGGAGGCAGTGAGCAATCGAAGAGATTTCGTCTCTCCCGGTATTGGGAGTCGAGGTCGTGCTGTGCCAGATTAACTATAACCATAAGTCCTTGGTCAAGACAATTGAAATTTACTGATAAGTGTTATCAGTAGTTTCTCGGATGGTTATCAGTTCATAATCGACACGACTTATCGGGTTATTGGGAGTCTGACGGTTTCCACCTCCCAGACCCGGTATGCGACACTCTTAGATGAAGAGACTGGACTGTATGGTGATTGTCACTGATGGACTTTGCAGTGTTCAGATGAGTTTGCTCGTTGACCTTCTTTCGATCAATACTTGGGTAGTCGTTACGTGCAGCTAGTTCCGCTGGCGTGCTTGTGGGGCATGGATATGATTCTAACCTACTGCCAGTGTATTATCGAGTCTTTAAAATCCTACATAGAGATTTCCCAGAACGCTCGAAACAATATAGGGCACGTATAGGGATACACATAGAAGTTTGATTAAACACGTGTATATGATACACATATTTTAATCGGGTGTTTAATAATATTAGCCAGTATATATATGATATAACCGGATTATTAAATCAAATGTTAATTTAATAATTATATATGTGTGTGTGTGTGTGTGTGTGTGTGTGTGTGTATTAAGCTAATATCATGTTCGCTTTATTATTTCTTCTCTTTATATATATTTATATGTGATATAAATATATATATCATGTTAGCTAATACACGATTGTTGTGTGTATGGGATGCACACATGTTTAGCTAATATGTGTGTATGAGAATTGCATTGGAAACAAGATGAGATCAAATGATTTACTTTTTTATTTTTTGTGGAAAAAGAATGACTCGTTTTCTATGGTTGTGTGTAGAATAAATGACTCACTTTTGCTTTTTTCTAAAAAAGATAAGTATGAAAAATCTTTTAATCTCATCATATTATTCCAAGTCATTCTCATCACCAATCTCATTCTCTCCACCATGGTTCTCTTTCTTGAGTTTTTCTCAAGTGAGTAAAGAAAAGAAAAGAGAAGAAAATTAGTGAGAAAATTATTTTATATCATTTGCTAATCATTCCAAGAAAATTTGATTAGTGAGTTGCTTCACATATGATGTGATCAAGTGAAGCTATATCTTGTAATGGAGGGATCTCAAGGCGGATCATCTTCGATAAGGAGATCACCGAGCAAGTTTGTTCTAGACCTAGTGGAAACTCACCGGAGTCCAAGGAGAGGCAACTAATGCGCTATAAAGGTTGTAGTCCGCCACACTTATCTTTATAGCTTACTAGTTTACTGTCAAGTTTGGTGTTTTGGTTTGATTCTTGGTCGTGGTTGCTAAAGTACTCTAGTTTTTTAAAATTACCGCTTCTTCCACGCTTTAAAACTCTACTAGGTGAGTCTAGCATCCCAGCAGTGGTATCGGAGCCATACCAAATGGCTACAATTTGTTTAGACGAAGTTATAATTTCGATCACGAAAATTTTCCGTTTTCTATTTCCAAATATTAAGGCACTGTTCGTTTTTTAAAACGCGGCCTGAAATTTTTTTAAACAATACCCGTGAATTGCAAATGTTTTGAAAATGATGTGACATGAACCCGGGCCACAATTCCAAATCTTGGCCGCAACTTGCCGTTTTTTGGCTGCTGGAGTTTTGAATTTTGTGCTCGTGTTCGTACAGTGGCTCAATTGTTTCGAAATAGGATTTTTAGGATGCTTTGTTTTGTCCCAAATTTTGATGTGATCAATTTATTGTTCGAAAAAGTTTTGTGATCAAAACCGTATCTTTATGTTAGTTTCACGGATAAAGTTTTGTGTTGCTTAACGTCGCCAAATTGATGCGATCAATTCTACGGGGTTGCACATTAGTTATTTGCGATGTTGTGATATTGTGATATCTTGATATTGTGTTATGGTTTATTGGATCGTCGTGATGCATAGCCCCTCGTGTGAGATGCTTGTATAATGATTATATATGTATTTCATTTCTTTGGGACAAGCGGCCAGATTGTGGTCATCATTACCATTTGTTGTCTATTTTTTCAATGGAACACTTCCGGGTTGAGATTGATGTCGCCACTTAATTTATATTTTTTACGATTCATGCACTAGGATACCCCACGGAGATGCGCACGGATCACCGGATTCTAGAATACAGCGGGCGGCAATCTCAAGGAGTTGAGATCCGGGTTACCCTATTCTAGAATTGGCGAGTGGTCCGCCGCACTTATAGGGGGTTAGGTATGACCCACAGAAGAGCGCACAAGTTACTGGGTTCTAGATAGTGATGGATGGCTCACTCATGATATTGAGTGCAGGTTGCCTCATTACTAGGATTGGAGGGTGGCTTGCCGCTCTCATAAGGGTCGGGGTTCGAAGATGTACGAGCTATTCACACGACCGTAAAATTTCGTGTTTCATGATTGGCTCAATTGAAACGCGTTATTTTTAATATATCCATTTTCCATATTCTGTGATGTCCATTGCATGCCTATGATGATATTTACCACATGCCTGTGATGTTGATCATATGCCTACGATGATATATATATATATATATGGTGGGGGAAGATATATATGATATATATAAATATATGCTATATAAATTTTGTACCCGCGCTAGCCCTGTCCCCGTCCTACCGTAAGTTAAGTAACTTTACGGTGAAGACCTGGGGCCCCTCGACGAATGCGAATGGCGAATATGTGCATACTATTTTTCTTTTCATATCATATTTTTTCTGTAATGGTGTAAGGAGATGTTAGATAATATGAGATTATCTAATTAATGGGATTGCATTAATTCGGATTAATGTAAAGGAAACAAATCCAATACACGTCGATGGAACTAACTTTTTACAAAAGAAAATTATAGCCGTATTCGTTTGCTTTGCACAGTGATATTCAGTTAGGAATATCCTGCACCTCATTTAATGAGAAAAGAGCCTTGATCCCTTCACCGAGAGTTCGATCTTAAGCAAAAGTTTATGTTACTATAAATTTGCAAAACCACTCGCTTCCTTCAATGATATCAAGTTCATTACATTAAAGGTTTTCTTCGAAACCATCCGTAGACTTCTGTCATTTCAGGAAGTAAAGTACTTAGTATTCGTGTTGCGTTTTTTGGGATCCGTCAAGACATAGTGTATGGTAGCTAAGTGATATCTTCCCGTTTGCATAAGATGCGGTTAGCCGGGACAGTCGCACAGCTTTGTTGGCATCCGTCAAGGGCTTGTGAAGGTGGGTTCGAGTTAATCATAAAATGACGGGTAGAACTTGACTAGCGGCCTATAATTTGATGGCATCCGTCAAAGTCATAGGTCGTTAGGGGTAAAAACCATTTCGGGAGTTTCAAGTGTTGAAATTTGCAATGTGATGGCATACCTTCTATGAACTTGGGTGATTTATTAGCATCGTCAAGATTACCACGCCAAGATCGTTTGGATCCTGATTCCCACTGCGAGTAATAGTTACTCTCGGGAGATTTTCTATAAATGATCCCGTCTAGTTTTCTTTTTAGGGTTTGAAGGAGAATTTAACAAAACAGTGGGATACCCGATTAGATAAATTAATTAACCAATCTAATGTATGATAGAGTATATGCTGAGTGTTTCTTTTCTCTTTTTCTGGCAGCAATCCATGACTGATCTTAAACTAAAACTCATAAACCAAATTAACCAAACCTTTTTACAATCTACATCTTTGAAATGTTATGATTGCTCTAACTCACAACAAAGTCGCATATGTCCTTACCGTTCCTACTTCCACTTTGTTGCTTCAGAACCCTCTGTATCCGGTACAGAGATCCATATTACTTAGAAGGTCATCGTACGTTAGATACGAACTTGAAGAAATTGTTTCAGTCTGAGAATGGTAACTAGTTTTGGAACAAATGAACTGTTCATTTGTCTCTCCATTCTACCTTATCTCAAGTTCGAGAGCTCCTTAATGAAGGAGAATATACCAGTTATACTTGTTGGATAGTCTTCTTCCAAATCTTAGTCACGTCTTAATCAAGATAATAATATGAATGTATTGACCGAACCCGCTTGTTATACTGAGCTGGGGAACGTTGGTTCCGCTCTATCTTATAATTGTTATAAGTCCGAGCAGGAAATAGGAGAATATCCGGATTTCTATGCGACCCAAACGAAGCATGAGCATGTTGATGCATCTTCTTCGGGTGTGTTCGTTACCAAGAACTATTTCTCAGTACACTCTACGTCCTGGGTATTAGATACCGGAACAAGATCCCACATATGTAATATGTTATATGGGCTAAAGAAAGGTGGACAACTGAGAATAGGTGATCATTCTCTAAGAGTAGGGAATGGTGCAAGTGTTGCAGCCAAAATAGTTGGTGAATATCACCTTGTATTACCAACTGGGAATACATTGATTCTGAACGAATGTTATTACATACCGAACCTGATATGCAATATTATATCAATTTCTTTATTAAGTAAAGGAGGATATAATTTTGTATTACGGGATAATGTTATGAACATTTTCCTGAATCAAAAGTTGATTGAATCAGGCATGTTATATAATAGCATATACGTTCTAAATCAAACTACAGTTCTTAACATACAGAACACACATAAGAGGAAGAGTTCAGAGATGAACAAATCCTTCTTGAGGCATTGTAAACTAGGTCATATCAATGCGACACGACTAGCTAAATTACATAAGGATGAATATTTGAATCTATTCAAATTTACATCTTATAATACTTGCCAGTCATGTCTCAAAGGTAAAATGACTAAAACTCCGTTTACTGGACACGGAAAAAGAGTTACTGAACTCTTGGGAATAATACATAGTAATGTATGCGGCCCTATGTCAACATATACCAGGGTTGGTTCTTTGTACTTCATTACATTCATCGATGATCTCTTAAGATTCGTACATGTGTTCCTGTTGAAACACAAGTCCGAAACTTTTGAGATATTCAAGGAATATAAGTGCGAAGTAGAGAACCAGACGGGTAAAAGTATTAAAGTCTTTTGATTTGATCGTGAAGGAGAATACTTAAGCACGGAGTTCCTGGATTATTTAAAAGAGAATGGGATTCTTTCTCAGCATACTCCTCTATATACACCACAGCACAACGGTGTATCGGGACGGAGGAATCGCATCCTATGAGATATGGTGCGCTCTATGATGAGTAACGCTGAGTTACCTATTTCCTTTTGGGGTTATACGCTTGAGAGGTTGCATACCCATTGAATAGAGTTCCATCAAAATCGGTGCCTACCACTCCATATGAGATATGGAATGGGAAGAGACCATCTCTTAAATGAGTTAAGATATGGGGTTGTTCGGCCTATATTGAAAAGAAAAATCCGGACAAGCTCGAGACAAGGTCAGTACTGTATAAGTTTGTTGGATATCCCGAACATTCGCGAGGGTATATCTTCTACCATACTGAGGAGCAAAAAGTGTTTTGTTTCTTAGCAAGCCATCTTTTTAGAAAAGGAATTTCTTATGGAAGAAATTAGTGGTCATGTGGTAGAACTGGAAGATGTTCCAGCTAGACAAACTAACAGCTGATGATTTGATAGAACCGGAGGATTCAATAGTCCCCGACGAATCTCAGCCTCTCCACAGATCTAGAAGGGTTCCTCATCCGCCTGAGAGATACTACGGTTTTCTTAATGACAATGGGAGCGAGAATTGTATCATGGAAGATGATGACCTAAATAGTTTCGAACAGGCCATCACAAGTGGGGACTCTGTGAAATGGTTGGATGCTATGCGATCTGAGATGGAATCCATATACACCAACAAAGTTGTGACTTTGGAAGTTGCACCTGAAGGGGTAAAACCATCGGGAGCAAGTGGATCTTGAGAACATTCTTGGTGTAGATGGAAAAGTTGAGACTTTCAAATCTAGACTTGTTGAAAAAGGTTGTCGTCAATAACTAGGTGTGGATTTTGATGAAACCTTTTTTTCAGTGGCTATGCTTAAGTCCATCTGGATCCTACTTGTCATTGCTGCATACCATAACTATGAAATCTGGCAGATCGACGTCAAGACCGCTTTTCTAAATGGCGATTTAGAAGAAAGCGTGTACATGACACTACCAGAGGGCTTCGAAGACAGTGGGAGCAGCGGAAAGATGTGCAAATTGCTTAAATCAATATACGGATTAATACAGGCATCGCGAAGTTGGAGCATCTGTTTTGATGTTGCAGTCAAAGAGTTTGACTTCATCAAAATGGTAGATGAACCTTGTATATACAAGAAGGTTGTAGAGAGTAAGGTTTTCTTCCTCGTATTGTACGTGGATGACATACTCTTGATAGGAAATGGTGTTCCTATGCTACACTCGGTCAAGCTCTTCTTATCACAAAGATTCTCCATGAAGGATCTGGGTGATGCCTCCTACATCCTGGGGATTAAGATCTATAGAGATAGATCTAAGCAGATGTTGGGATTGTCCCAATCCAGGTACATTATCACCGTACTAATGAGGTTTAGTATAGAAGATTCCAAGCGTGGGAATTTATCCACGATCTAAAGAATCACTCTTTCCAAAGAGATGTCCCCCAAGACTGATTTGGAGACGGCTGGCATGCAAGGGATACCTTATGCTTCGGCAGTCGGGTCTATCATGTATGCGATGTTAAGTACCCGACCGGATGTAGCATACACACTGGGTATTGTAAGTAGGTATCAATCGGATCCTGGGGAGAATCACTGGATAGCAGTGAAGAACATTCTTAAGTACTTAAGAAGGACTAAAGAAACGTTCTTGGTGTATGGTAACGGTGAACTCCAAGTGGAGTCCTTTACCGATTCAAGTTTCTAGAGTGATAAGGTCGACTGTAAGACAGTCTCGGGTTTTGTCTTTACCCTCAGTGGAGGGACGGTATGTTGGAAGAGTTCCAAGCTAGATACCGTGACAGACTCAACGATAAAGGGTGAATACATCGCTGCCAACGATGCTACCAAAGAGATTGTCTGGGTATAGATGTTCATGAGATGAACTTGGTTCCTACCATTATGGTGACAATGGAGCTGTGGCTTTGGCCTAGGAACTTCGGTCCCATCAGTGATCCATACATATTCTTAGGCAGTATCACCGGATCAGGAAGATGGTTGATCTCCGGGCGATCGAGGTCAGGAGATCTGATAGGAAGAATGACACGGCGGATCCACTCACCTAGGCCAAAACCCCAGATACAGTTTGAGAGTTTTTGGGAAGTTGGGTATGAGATACTACAACAACTGGCCTTACTGCAAGTGGAAGATTGTTAGTTGTATGTATGCCCTAGAGGCCATTGTTGTACATGATTGTATATTACAATGGATGCTTGGACATATATAGGGATGACTTTCTTGCCCGACATGATAGTATGCTATCTGGTTATTATTTATCTTAACATGTAGACTAGTATTGTGATATTGTCTTTCTTTCACATGTTGATAAAGCCTTTAGGATATGTACTTGACTACTAGGACTATGATGAAGATCATACTAGTGGGGCCAGGGTAGTCCATAAGTACATCATTTAATTGTTCCTAGTCGAGGGTGTATCGAGACGGGGCATCGATATTCCAGAGTAGACCAGCGTATACGCTTCTTGACCCATATGATGGGCGATGGATGATCCCATATCCATTGGTGTTTGACATCAAAGATGGTATACGGGTGCTCAGTGGAGACTGGGTACACTGAACATGACTCGCTGAGAACTCCTAGATGGTATTATACCTAACGTCAGATAACAGTTCTCTGGTGACACTGGTACAAGTTAGTCTGTAGACCCGAGATCGTCATAGAGTCTTGTGTGATTCCCACTGTGCTTTGATTTCCACCTTACCATGTTCAAGAGAGCGTGCAAAACGGTGGTTTCTGGGCAGTCCCGAATCACAGGGAGGAAATGAGCGATAGGAGGGGTTTCGTTTCTCCCGGTATTGGGGGTTGATGTTGCGCTGTGCTCGATTGGCTGTAACAGGAAGTCCTTGGCCAGGACTGATACTGAGATTTACTGGTAAGTGTTATCAGTAGTTTCTCGATTTGTTATGAGCCTCACATCGGCATGACTTATCAAGTTATTGGGGTCTGACGTTGACCATCCCTAGACTCGATATGCGACATATCAGACGAAGAGACCGGACTGTACTGTAGTGTTACTTATTGGATTCACAGGAGTATGGACAAGCTTGCTTATTGATCTTCTGATCGCTCAATATCCAGGCAGCCGTTACGTCCAGCTAGTACTACTGACGGCTTGTGGGTGATTGATATGATCATCACCTACTGCTGGCGTATTGACGAGTCATTAGAGTCCTACACAGAGATTTCATAGCTCATGCGAAATGAAGTAAGGCACATATGTGATATGTGCGGGACCGAGATTAATACGTGTATATGATACCGTATTCCAATCTCGCGATACAGGTTATATGTGATATAACCGGATTGTTGAATCAAGTGTTGATTCAATAATATGTTATATGTATATGTGATATACATATAAATGATATTAGTCGGTTGTATGCGATACAGCCGGATTATTAAATCAAGTGTTGATTTAATAATTTAATGTGTAATTATATATTTGATATATTAATATACATTAACTAATATTAGCTCACTTAAGAAAATGTTTTCTCTTTATACATTTAATATATATGTGATATATATTAATTTATTTGTTTTGTATCATGCTAGATGATACATTGGACATGGGTGTATGAGACTCACACCACACTTAAGATAATGCGGGGTTTTAATTATTAAGGGTAAATCAAAATTAGGTGGAATTTAGTCATGGTTTGAAGCTTGAAGGAGCTTGTGGAAACCATTGACTTAGTCCACTAATTTTGTTTTACTCTAAATATTTATTAACCTAACCATTATTTTTAGCCATGGTTTAGTCTCTACATGAGTTATATATGATATTTTCTCACCCATGGTTCACACTTGATCATACTTGAGATCATTTTCTTCATCTCCTCCATTGCTCTCTAGTTTTGAGTGAAAAAAAAAGAAAGAGAGAAAAATAATTCTAAAGTGAGCAAAATTCCTACTTCACCAATCTACACTAGGCAAGACATTTAGTATAGGTTGTTTGCTTCACTAATTCTTAATTAGTGAAGAGATAGCTTGAGTTAGAGATTCTTCGACGTAGATCATCTTCGGCCTCGAAGATCCTTGAGCAAGCTCGTTCCTTTCATTTAGTGGAGCCAATGGAGAGTTCGGGACACCACTACTTGGAGCAAAAGGGACTACTATACGAAGCTTTAGAAGTGAAGGAACGGTCTACAAAGCTTGTATTCCAATTTCACTTAGTGTAAAGTAGTTTACATGTGTTTTAAACCCTAATCCTCTAGTTAGATCCTTGATTATGGATTGCTTAGCACTCTAGGTTTTTTAAAATAGCATGCTTGATACCCTAGAAAACATAGTGAGGGTGCTAAGGAACCCAACAGTAGTATCAGAGCCAAGCTAGAGAATTAGACGATATTAGTAGAATTACGAAATCGAAACAACTCCGAAACCCCGAAACAAAATCCCTAGTTTTTGTCATTTTTAAAAAGTTCTCTGAATTTTTTTTAAATAGGTGCAGAATGTTACATGTGATGTAATATGAACACCAAAGGAAAACGAGCCCAAACCACCGGTTTGCAACCGGCGAGATGAAGAAAAAAACCGGCCTCACCGGTTTTGTGGTCGAGCTTGGGCATCGTTTTTCTCTAGTGTTCCAGTCTCTGGGGTTTATTGTTTCAGGTATTGTTTGTTTTTGCTAAAGATTGCATGTGATATCTTTCTGTAGTGGCAATTCGGAGTGTTTCGTATTCGTAATTTTAACATCGTTTCAGGTTTATATGTGTGATACAATATTTGGAATCCACAATAAATTAGTTTTGTGAAAACTAGTTTGAATTTTTTAAAGCTAGTGATTTAGTCTCATTTGATCGGTTGCCATAGGGTTTTGATATGGATCAAAACTCCGTCGCAATCACGTAGTGTACGTGGATACTCGCCGGGTAACATTACTAGATAGCCGCGCCCTATAGTCCTGACCAGTATGTTGGGTTGGTACTCATACTTCGTTCCGTTTTCCTATGAGTTCTCTATTTTTAGACACATATTCTTGTTGAAATGCAAAGCCTAAATGTTTTGAGAAGTTCCTAAGATATAAGAATAAAGTAGAGAACCAAACATTGGAAGTATCAATATTTTTCGAAGGGTTCGAAAATGTGGATACTTATACTAGGTATCCCGTAGTTGTATAATCGAGAATTTGATTCTCTCTCAAATTACTCGTCTGTGGGTACGCTCCTTGATGAGTAATGCTAAGTGATCTTTTTCATTTAGGGATGTGCACTGAAAACAGTTGCATATCAATTGAATATGGTTCCATCTAAATTAGTGTCTGTGATTCTATATGTGATATAGAACATATCTTAAAGTTGTTAAGATATGGAGTTATCCGGTTTATACTTAAAAACACAATCCTGACAAATTCAATGCACATTTCGGTAATAGGCAAATTATGGGTTATCCCAAACTTTAGCAAGGGTTTAACTTCTACCATTCGGAATCAAGAGTTGTTTTCTTATCGACACCCCACTTTTTTAGAAAAGGAATTTCTTGCAAAAGAAATTAGGAGGAGTATGGTAAAACTGGAAGTGATTCCAGAACCACAAACGGTTACTGAAGATTTAGTAGAACCTGGAGATTCAATTGACCCTGACAAATCTTAGCCACTCCGCAAATTTAATAGGTAATCCCAGCCACCTAAGAGATACTTCGGTTCCCTCATAGACGGTGACAAGAAGGCTTGCATCATGTGATGATGACCCTAGTATATCAGCAAGCTATACAAAGTAATGACTTCCGACTGATGGCTGGATGCCAAGATATCCAAATTGAACTCCATACACTCCAACAAAGTATGGACTTTGTTGGGTGCTCCTGAAAGGGGTAAAACCCATAAGGAGTAAGTAGATTTTTTGAGATCGGTGCAGATAGAAAGGTGGTAACCTAATAAAGCTAGACTTGCAGTATTTTTTTTTTATTTAATACCCATTATGGATTATGATGAAACTTTACTTCAGTGTCTGTGCTGAAGTCTATACGGATATCACTTGCCACCGATGTTCTCCATGACTATGATATCTGACAGGTGGATAAATATAATTTTATTCTAAATAGAGATTTAGAGGTGTACATGTATATGACTCTGCCAGAGAGTTATCATAATCAATAGAAGCAGCGGAGGGTGTGCAAGTAGCTTACGTCTATTTATAGACTAATGCAGGCATAGCGGAGATGGATCATCTGTTTTGATGTCACGGTCAAAGTGTTTGACTTCATCAAAATGAAAAATGAACTTGGTATTTGTAAGAAAGATGTAGGGAGTACTGTCATAATATTATATGTGGATGACAAACTCTTGATAGGAGTAAAGTTCCTATTTTACGGTTGGTTAAAATATGGTAGTCACAAATGTTTCTTCATAAAGGATTTGGATAATATATCAACCGATTCTGGTAACTAGGTCTATAGAGATAGATCTAGTAGGAGCTTTTAGGATTGTCCCAACTCAGGTAAGATGACACCATTTTAAAGCGGTTTAGAATGGACGACTCATAGCGCAGTAGTATACCTGCATGCGGAAAAGTCACTCTCTTTAAGAAGCTGTTATGTACCGGACTAGATATTTCTTTTGCACTTGATATAGTAAGCAGATATTTGTCCGATCTGAGAGAAACATAAGAAACCGGTAAAGAACATATATGGATATTCTTGGTGTATGGTAATGGCAGCCTCCATCTGGAGGCGATTACCGATTCTAGTCTCCAAGTTGACAAGAAAGACAGAGTGTCTATCACGAGTTATAAGTTTACTTTAAGTGGGAGCAGTATATTGGAAAGAGTTCTAAGGAAGATACTGGGGTAGTCGTG
The DNA here is from genome assembly GCA_030015575.1 of Agapanthus africanus. Taxonomy (NCBI): domain Eukaryota; kingdom Viridiplantae; phylum Streptophyta; class Magnoliopsida; order Asparagales; family Amaryllidaceae; genus Agapanthus; species Agapanthus africanus. The sequence continues at coordinate 409,259,601 of CM057338.1, forward strand.
ATGATGGGTGCTGATTATGAATCAGCTGGGGATACAGCCCAAAAATTTGCTCGATAAAATTGTTCGTTTATGAACTTTGTTCCATCATCTATCCAGGCAAATTGTAGAGCAGGTATCGCTCAATTCGGGAGATAGTTGATCTCTGCAAAATTGAGATATAGAGAGATAAAAATAGATTCATTGCAGTGGATCCACTCACTGAGGCTGTTTCTCTAATACAGTTTATGAAACTGTTAGTAGAGAAGTTGGGTATGCGATACCGCAATAATTGACCTTAAGTGCAAGTGGGAGATTGTTGGATATAGGTGTTATCAAGGCAACTATTGTAATTGAAGGAGTACCTATACGAGAAAATGATCTTACTCAATATGATAGTATACTATCTGGTTTATCTTTATCATTCATGTATATACGTTTTACTCGTTATCACGTATCGCTAATACACAATGATAAAGCCCGTAGAATATTTGCTTGACTACCCAGATTATGATATGGATTATACTAGTGAGGCCTGTGTAGTCTATAAGCACATCCTTAAAAGTCTCTAGTTAAGAGAGTATCGAGACTGGGTATCGATACTCCAGATTAGATTAGTATATACATTTCTTGACCCCGACCGGGGCGATGGTTGATCCCATAACCATTGGTGTTTGACACCAAAGATTGTATACAGGTGCTCATTATATGAATGAGTTTCATTGAACGGACTCGTCTGAGAACTCCTAGATGATATTGTACTTATCGTCAGATAGTAGTTCTCATATGACATGAGTACAGGATAGTGTGTAGACTTAAGATCGTCATAGTGTCTTGTGTGTGTCCCCACTGTACTTTGATTACTATCCTACCACAGTTTTAAAGAATCGTGCAAATAAGTTTTAGTTGGGTACAGTCCCGAAGCACATGGAGACAGTGAGCAATCGAAGGGATTTCGTCTCTCCCGGTATTGGGAGTCGCGGTCATGCTGTTCCAGATCATCTATAACCATAAGTACTTAGCCAAAGCAATTGAGATTTACTGATAAGTGTTATCATTAGTTTCTCGGATTGTTTTGAGTTCATGATCGACACGACTTATCGGGTTATTGGGAGTCTGATGGTTTCCACCTCCCAGACCAGATATGCGATACTCTTAGATGAATAGACCAGACTGTACAATGATTGTCACTGATAGATTTTGCAGGATTCAGATGAGCTTGCTCATTGACATTCTTTCGATCAATATCTGGGTAGGCGTTACATGAAGGTAGTACCGCTGGCGCGCTTGTGGGATATGGATATGATTCTAACCTACTACCAGCGTATTGTCGAGTATTTAGAGTCCCACATAAAGGTTTCCCAACACAGTCGAAACGATATAGGGCATGTATAGGGATACGTGCAGGACTTCGATTAAACACGTGTATATGATACACATATTTTAATCAGGTGTTTAATAATATTAACCGATATATATATGATATAATCGGATTATTAAGTTAAATGTTAATTTAACAATTAGATATATATTTATATATATTATAGATATGTATTAAACTAATATCATGTTCGCTTTATTATTTCTTCTCTTTGTATATATTTATATGTGATATAAATATATGTATCATGTTTGCTAATACATGATTATTGTGTATATGAGATGCACACACAAGTTTAGCTAATATGTGTGTATGAGAATTACATTGGAAACAAGATGGGATCAAATGATTTACATATTTATTTTTTTGGAAAAAGAATGACTCATTTTCTATGGTTGTGTGTAGAATAAATGACCCACTTTTGTTTTTTTTCTAGAAAAGATAAGTATGGATAATCTTTTAATCTCATCATATTATTCCAAGTCATTCTCATCACCAATCTCATTCTCACCACCATAGTTCTCTTTCTTGAGTTTTTCTCAAGTGAGGAAAGAAAAGAAAAGAAAAGAAAATTAGTGAGCATATTATTTTATATCATTTGCTAATCATTCCTAGCAAATTTGATTAGTGAGTTGCTTCATATATGATGTGATCAAGTGAAGCTATACCTTGTGATGGATGGATCTCAAAGCGGATCATCTTTGGTAAAGAGATCACCGAGCTAACTTATTCAAGACCTAGTGGAGACTCACCGGAGTCCAAGGAGAGGCGGCTAACGTGCTACAAAAGCTGTAGTTAGCCACACTTCTCTTTATTGCTTACTAGTTTAGTGTCAAGTTTGGTCTTTTGGTTTGATTCTTGATTGTGGTTGCTAAAGCACTCTAGTTTTTTTAAAATTACCGCTTCCGCCATGCTTTAAAACCTTACTAGGCGAGTCTAGCATCCCAGCAGTGATATCGGTGCCCTACCAAAAGACTACAACTTGTTTAGACAAAGTTATAGTTTCGATCACGAAAATTTTTCGTTTTCTATTTCCAAATATTAAGCGACTGTTCATTTTTTAAAACGCGACCTAAATTTTTTTAAAACAATACCAGTGAATAGCAAATGTTTTGAAAATGATGTGACATGAACCCGGGCCATAATTCCAAAGCTTGGCCGGAACTTGCGGTTTTTTGGCTGCTGGAGTTTTGAATTTTGTGCTCGTGTTCGTACAGTGGCTCAATTGTTTCGAAATAGGATTTTTAGGATGCTTTGTTTTGTTCCAGATTTTGATGTGATCAATTTATTGTTCGAAAAAGTTTTGTGATCAAAACCGTATCTTTGTGTTAGGTTCGCGGATAAAGTTTTGTGTTGCTTAACGTCGCCGAATTGATGCGATCAATTCTACGGGGTTGCACACTAGTTATTTGCGATGCTGTGATATCTTGATATTATGTTATGGTTTATCGGATCGTCGTGATGAATAGCCCCTCGTGTGAGATGCTTGTTTAATGATTATATATGTATTTCATTTCTTTGGGACGAGCGACCGGATTGTGGTCGTCATTACCATTTGTTGTATATTTTTTCATTGGGACACTTCCGGATTGAGATTGATGTCGCCACTTAATGTATATTTTTTACGATTCATGCACTAGGATACCCCGTGGAGATGTGCACGGATCACCGGATTCTAGAATACAGCGGGCGGCAATCTTAAGGAGTTGAGATCCGAGTTACCCTATTCTAGAATTTGCGGGTGGTTCGTCGCGCTTATAGGGGTTAGGTATGACCCATGGAAGAGCGCATAAGTTATCGAGTTCTAGATAGCGATGGATGGCTCACTCATGATATTGAGTGCAGGTTGCCTCACTACTAGGATTGGCGGGTGGCTTGTCGCGCTCGTAAGGGTCGGAGTTCGAAGATATACAGGCTATTCATACGACCGTGGAATTTTGTGTTTCATGATTGGCTCAATTGAAACATGTTATTTCTAATATATCCATTTTTCCATATTCTTTGATGTTCATTGCATGCCTGTGATGATATTTACCACATGCCTGTGATGTTGATCATACACCTGCGATGATATGTGTGTGTGTGTGTGTGTGTAGGGGGCGATATATATGATATATATAAATATATGCTATATACGTTATTCACCCATGCTAGCTCTGTCCCCGGCGTACCGTAAGTTAAGTAATCTTACGGTGAAGACCCGGGGCCCCTCGAAGAATGCGGATTGCGATATGTGCATTCTATTTTCTTTTCATGTCATATTTTTCTGTAATGGTGTAAGAAGATACTAGATAATATGAGATTATCTAATTGATGGGATTGAAAATCTAAAAAACGTTGATCGAACCAAATTTTTACAAAAGAAAATTATAGCCGTATTCTTTTGCTTTGCACAGTATATTTAATTAGGAATATCCTGCACCTCATTCGATAATGAAAGAGCCTTAATCCTTTCACTGAGAGTTCGATCTTAAGCAAAAGTTTATGTTACTATAAATTTGCAAAACCACTCAGTTCCTTCAATGATATCAAGTTCATTACATTAAAGGGTTTTTTAGAAACCAGCCGTAGACTTCTGTCATTTCAGGAAGTAGAGTACTTAGTATTCGTGCTGCGTTTGTTGGTATCCGTCAAGACATAGTGTATGGTAGCTAAGTGATATCTTCCCGTTTGCATAAGATGCGGTTAGCCGGGATAGTCGCACAGCTTTGTTAGCATCCGTCAAGGGCTTGTGAAGGTGGGTTCGAGTTAATCATGAAATGACGGATAGAACTTGACTAGCATCGTATAATTTGATGGCATTCATCAAGGTCATAGATCGTTAGGGGTAAAAACCATTTCGAGAGTTTCAAGTGTTGAAATTTGCAATGCGATGGCATACCTTCTATGAAGTTAGGTGATTTATTGGCATCCGTCAAGATTACCACGCCATGATCGTTTGGGTCCTGATTCCCACTGCGAGTAATAGTTACTCTCGGAAGATTTTCTATAAATGACCCCGTCTAGTTTTCTTTTTAGGGTTTGAAGGAGAATTTGACAAAACAGTGGATGACCCGATTAGATAAATTAATTAACCAATTTAATGTATGATAGAGTACACGCTGAGTGTTTATTTTCTCTCTTTCTGGCAGCGACCCATGACTGACCTTAAACTAAAACTCGTAAACCAAGTTAACCGAACCTTTTTACAATATACGGCTTTGGAATGTGATGATTGCCCTAACTCACAACAAAGTCGCATATGTCCTTACCGTTCCTACTTCCACTTTGTTGCTCCAGAACCCTCTGTATCCGGTATAGAGATCCATATTACTTGGAAGGTCATCGTATGTTAGATATGAACTCGAAGAAATTGTTTCAGTCTGAGGATGGTAACTGGTTTTGGAACAAATGAACTGGTCATTTGTCTCTCCATTCTACCTTATCTCAAGTTCGAGAGCTCCTTAATCAAGAACAATATACCAGTTATACTTGTTGGATTGTCTTCTTCCAAATCTTAGGCTGCCGCTGAAAGGTATGAAAGGAAGAAAACCAACTAGCCTAAATTAGGTATACAAAAGGTAAGATGGAAAGATATCAAAAGGGGTTGAAATGAGTGGAAAGGAAAATCCAACTATTGTTATGATCTTGGGCAGTGAAAAAGACATCAATAGGAATACCCGCCCCCTTGAAACATTTTGATGTTTCATGTTTTTTATTTGATTGTAATCGAAAACTGTTTTCCAATTAATTTAATCCTGGGTATAATAGATACCGGATTAGTATCCCACATCTATAAAATATTACAGATGCTATGAATGATTAGAGTATTAGGAAAGATAATTTAATCTTTAATGTCAGAAATCGGAGCAATTGTTGCTATTGCGGAAATCACCTGGTTTTGCCAATCGGCAATCTTTTGTTTTTGAATAACCGTTATAATGCACCAATTTTTAAAAACTGATATATCTGTCTCTTTATTTGATAAAGTGGGATATAATTTTTGAAAAATATGTTATGAAAATTTGCCTTTACCATTTGGTGATTGAGTAAGGTGCATTGAATAACGGGATATACATTCTTAACCAAAATACAGTTTTCACATTACAACACATAGAGTATGAGTTAGTGAACTCATAAGACTTATACATAGTGATATATGTTGGGTTGGTACTCATACTTCGTTCCATGTTCCTATGAGTTCTCTATTTTTAGACACATATTCTTGTTGAAATGCAAAGGTTAAATATTTTGAGAAGTTCGTAGGGTATAAGAATAAAGTAGAGAACCAAACGTTGGAAGCATCAAAATTCTTCGAAGTTTTTGAAGATGTGGATACTTATACTAGGTATCCCGTAGTTGTATAATCGAGAATTTGATTCTCTCTCAAATTACTCGTCTGTGGGTGCGCTCCTTGATAAGTAATGCTGAGTGATCTTTTTCATTTATGGGTGTGCACTAAAATCAGTTGCATATCAATTGAATATGGTTCCATCTAAATTAGTATCTGTGATTCTATATGTGATATATAATATATCTTAAAATTGTTAAGATATGGAGTTATCCGGTTTATACTTAAAAACACAATCCAGACAAACTCAATGCACATTTTGGTAATAGGCAGTTTATGGGTTATCCCAAGTTTTAGCAAGGGTTTAACTTCTACCATTCGGAATCAAAAGTTGTTTTCTTCTCGACACCCCACTTTTTTAGAAAAGAAATTTCGTGCAAAAGAAATTAGTAGGAGTATGATAGAACTGGAAGTGATTCCAGAACCAAAAACGGTTACTGAAGATTTAGTAGAACCTGGAGATTCAATTGACCCTGACAAATCTTAGCCACTCCGAAAATTTAGTAGGTGATCCCAGCCAACTGAGAGATACTTCGGTTCCCTCGTAGACGGTGACAAGAAGGCTTGCATCATGTGATGATGACCCTAGTATATCAGCAAGCCATAAGAAGTTATGACTTCCAACTGATGGCTGGATGCCAAGATATCCAAATTGGACTTCATGCACTGCAACAAAGTATGGACTTTGTTGGGTGTTTCTGAAAAGGGTAAAACCCATAAGGAGCAAGTAGATTTTTTTAGATCGGTGCAAATAGAAAGGTAGTAACTTAATAAAGCTAAACTACAGTAAAAGTTTTTCATCAAATACCCATTGTGGACTGTGATGAAACTTTACTTCAGTATTTGTGCTGAAATCCATACGGATATCACTTGCCACTGATGTTCTTCATGAGTATGATATTTGGCAGGTGGATGAATATAACATCTTTCTAAATAGGGATTTAGAAGTGTACGTGTATATGACTTTGCCAGAGGGTTATCGTAATCAATGGAAGTAGCGGAGAGTGTGCAAGTAGCTTACGTCTATTTATAGACTAAAGCAGGCATAGCGGAGATGGATCATCTGTTTTGATGTCGCGGTCAAAGTGTTTGACTTCATCAAAATGAAAAATGAACCTGGTATTTGTAAGAAGAATGTAGGGAGTACTGTCATCATAGTGTATGTGGATGACAAACTCCTGATAGGAGTGAAGTTCCTATTTTACGATTCGGTTAAAATATGATAGTCACAAATGTTTCTTCATAAATGATTTGGATAATATATCAACCGATTCTGGTAACTAGGTCTATAGAAATGATCTAGTAGGAGCTTTTGGAATTGTCCCAACTCAGGTAAGATGACACCATTTTAAAGCGATTTAGAATGGACGACTCATAGCGCGGTAGTATACCCGCATATGGAAAAGTCACTCTCTTTAGGGAGATGTTATGTAGCATACCAGATGTTGCTTTTGCACTTGATATAGTAAGCAGATATTTTTCCGATCCTAGAGAAACATAAGAAACCAGTAAAGAACATATGTAGATGTTCTTGGTGTATGGTAATAGCAGCCTCCATCTGGAGGCGATTACCGATTCTAGTCTCCAAGGTGACAAGAAAGATAGAGCGTCTATCACGGGTTATAAGTTTACTCTCTTAAGTGGGAGCAGTATATTGGAAAGAGTTCCAAGCAAGATACTGGAGTAATCATGATGATGGGTGCTGATTATGAATCAGCTGTGGATACAGCCCAAAAAGTTGATCGATAAAATTGTTCATTTATGAACTTTGTTCCATCATCTATGCAGGCAAATTCTAAGGCAGGTATCGCTTAATTCGGGAGATAGTTGATCTCCGTGAAATTGAGATATAGAGAGATAAATATAGATTCATTACAGCAGATCCACTCACTGAGGCTGTTTCTCTAATACAGTTTATGAAACTGTTAGTAGAGAAGTTGGGTATGCGATACCGTAATAATTGACCTTAAGTGCAAGTGGGAGATTGTTAAATATAGGTGTCATCAAGGCAATTATTGTAATTGAAGGAGAACCTATACGAGAGAAAAATCTTACTCAATATGATAGTATACTATTTGGTTTATTTTTATCATTCATGTGTATACGTTTTACTCGTTATCACGTATCACTAATACATAATGATAAAGCCCGTAGAATATTTGCTTGACTACCCGGATTATGATATGGATCATACTAGTGGGGCCTGGATAGTCTATAAGCACATCCTTAAAAGTCTCTAGTTAAGGGAGTATCGAGACTAGGTATCGATACTCCATATTAGACTAGTGTATATATTTCTTGATCCCAATCGGGGCGATGGTTGATCCCATAATTATTGGTGTTTGACACCGAAAATTGTATACATATGCTCATTAGATGAATGAGTTTCATTGGACGGACTCGCCTGAGAACTCTTAGATGATATTGTACCTATTGTCAGATAGCAGTTCTCATGTGACATGAGTACAGGGTAGTCTGTAGACCTAAGGTCATCATAGTGTCCTGTGTGTGTGTCCTCACTGTACTTTGATTACTATCCTATCATGGTTTTAAAGAGTCGTGCAAAAAGGTTTTAGTTGGGTACAGTCCCGAAGCACATGGAGGCAGTGAGCGATCGAAGGGATTTCGTCTCTCTCGGTATTGGGAGTCGCGGTCGTGCTGTGCCAGATCATCTATAACCATAAGTATTTCGCCAAGGCAATTGAGATTTACTGATAAGTGTTATCATTAGTTTCTCGGATGGTTTTGAATTCATGATCGACACGACGTATCGGGTTATTAGGAGTCTGACGGTTTCCACCTCCTAAACCCAGTATGCGATACTCTTCGACGAATAGACCGGACTATACGGTGATTGTCACTGATAGACTTTGCAGGGTTCAGATGAGCTTGCTCGTTGACATTCTTTCGATCAATATCTGGGTAGTCGTTACATGAAGGTAGTACCGCTGGCGCGCTTGTGGGATATGGATATGATTCTAACCTACTACCAGCGTATTGTCGAGTATTTAGAGTCCCACATAAAGGTTTCCCAACACAGTCGAAACGATATAGGGCACGTATAGGGATACATGCAGGACTTCAATTAAACACGTGTATATGATACACATATTTTAATCAGGTGTTTAATAATATTAACCGATATATATATATGATATAATCGGATTATTAAGTTAAATGTTAATTTAACAATTAGATATATATTTATATATAATATAGATATGTATTAAACTAATATCATGTTCGCTTTATTATTTCTTCTCTTTGTATATATTTATATGTGATATAAATATATGTATCATGTTTGCTAATACATGATTATTGTGTATATGAGATGCACACACAAGTTTAGCTAATATGTGTGCATGAGAATTACATTGGAAACAAGATGGGATCAAATGATTTACATATTTATTTTTTTGGAAAAAGAATGACTTGTTTTCTATGGTTGTGTGTAGAATAAATGACCCACTTTTGTTTTTTCTAAAAAAGATAAGGATGGATAATTTTTTAATCTCATCAAATTATTCCAAGCCATTCGCATCACCAATCTCATTCTCACCACCATGGTTCTATCTCTTGAGTTTTTCTCAAGTGGAGGAAAAAAGAAAAGAGAAGAAAATTAGTGAGCAAATTATTTTACATCACTTGCTAATCATTCCTAACAAGTTTGATTAGTGAGTTGCTTCACATATAATGTGATCAAGTGAAGTTATAGCTTATGATAGAGGGATCTTAAGGTGGATCATCTTCATGTTGGGTTGCCTAGCACGACAGAAAGGTTTCGAGAGAGATCATCCATGCTGTTTTCAAAATTTTGTCATGCTAAATAACCCAAACCCTAAAATCTTAACCAGAGAATTAGACGATACAAGAATGTAAACAACTTTACATCAAGCGAACAAGAAATACAACCTTTGTAGATCGGTCCTTCACTTCACTTGCTCTGTGTAGTAATCACCTGACTCCACTAGGTTCCACTTGTGGCTTTGAACGAGCTTCCTCCGATGACCTTCGTGCCGAAGATGATCCACGCGAAGTCCCTCCAACTCAAGCTACCTCTACACTAAACTCTTTAGCATAGGAAACACGCTACACTCGATCTCTAGTCAAGTGTAGGATGGTGAAGTAGGGAATGTTAAATGCTCATAAGTTTGTGTTCAAGCTTCATTGTTTACATCACATGTGAGGGTTGAAATTTGAACCATGACATGAGGAAGAAGAAGAAGCTAGAGAGCAACCATGGGAGCAACTCAAGAAAAATGGCTAAGTATTGAGAATGAGCTAGAATGAATGGCAACCTTTGATCCCTCACTCATTCAAGCATGAAATTTGCAATATAAAATTGCAACCATGCTTGAATAGCGAGTCAAGATGAATAAACAAAAGTAAATCCCATGCTTGCAACCATGCTCTCATTTTCCACCTCATTTCTATTTTCACAAAATAGAAATTCATATGCCATGCTTCATTATATATATATATATATATATTAATATATATATATATATAATGAAGAATAATTAGTGAGCTAATGATATTAGTTAAGATATAATTATATCACATATAATATATATCACATTATTAAATCAATACTTGATTTAATAATCCGGTTATATCACATATGACCGACTAATATCAATTATCTGTATATCACATTATCAAATCAACACTTGATTCGACAATCTGGTTATATCATATATAACCGAACCGATAACAGATAACTGCCAGATTAAAATACGGTATCACATACTCGTATTTAATCAGGCCCACACACATATCACATATGTGTCCTACTTCGTTTCGCTTGAACTAGGGAACTTCTTTGTGGGACTCTAAAGACTCGTCAATACGCCAGCAGTAGGTGATGATCACATCAGTCACCTACAAGCCGTCAGCGGTACTAGCTGGACGTAACGGTTACCCGGGTATTGAGCGATATGAAGATCAACAAGCAAGCCTGTCCACAGTCTCCATGAAGCCTATCAGTAACACTACCGTACAGTCCGGTCTCTTCGTCTGATATATTGCATATCAAGTCTATGGGTGGAAATCGTCAGACTCCAGTAACGTGATAAGTCATGCCGATGTCTGGCCTATAACGGTTCAAGAAACTACCGATAACACTTATCAGTAAATCTCGGAAGCAGCCCTGGCCAAGGACTTTCAGTTATAGCCAATCGAGTATAGCGCAACATCAACCCCCAATACCGGGAGAGACGAAACCCCTCCTATCGCTCATTGCCTCCATGTGACTCGGGACTGTACCCAAAATCCACCTGTTTGCATGTCTCCTTTGAGCGTGGTAGGGAAGAAATCAAAGCACAGTGGGAGACGCACAAGACTCTATGATGATCTCGGTTCTATAGACTAACCTGTACCAGTGTCACCAGAGGACTGCTATCTGACGATGGGTATACTGCCACATTGGAGTCTTCGGCGAGTCCTGTTCAGTGTACCCAGTCTCCACTGAGCACCCGTATACCATCTTTGATGTCAAACACCAATGGATGTGGGATCATCCATCGCCCATCATATGGGTCAAGAAGCGTATACGCTAGTCTACTCTGGAATATCGATGCCATGTCTTGATATACCCTTGACTAGGAACAATTAAAGGATGAACTTATGGACTATCCTGGCCCCACTAGTATGATCTCCATCATAGTCCTGGTAGTCAAGTACACATCCTAAGGGCTTTATCAACATGTGAAAGTAAGACAGTATCACAATACAAGTCTACATGTTAAGACAAATAACAACCAGATAGCATACTATCATGTCGAGCAAGAAAGTCCTCTCTATATATGTCCAAGCATCCACTATAATATACATCATATGTACAATAATGGCCTCTAGGGCATACATATAACTAACAATCTCCCACTTGCATTAAGGCCAATTGTTATAGTATCGCATACCCAACGTCCCAAAAGTCTCTCGAATAGCATCTGGGAATTGCCTCGGTGAGTGGATTCGCTGTGTTATCCTCTGTGTCGACTCTCCTGACCTCATCTCCCAGAGATCAACTATCTCCCTAATCAGGTGATACTGTCTGAGAATATGTCTGGATCGCTGACGGGACCGGGGTTCCTAGGCCAGAGCCACAGCTCCATTGTCATCCCAATACACAAGTACTGGATGCCCAATGGTAGGAACCAAGTTCATCATATGAACTTTTTAATCCAGACAACCTCTTTGGCAGTATCGTTGGTAGCAATGTAATTAGCCTTTATCAATGAGTCTGCTACGGTATATAGCTTAGAACCCTTCAAACATACCGTCCCTCCACTGAGGGTAAAGAAAAAACCCAAGACTGACTTTCAGTCGTCCTTATCACTCTGGAAGCTTGAATCAGTAAAGGACTCCATCTGGAGTTCACCGTTACAATACACCAAAAACATCTCTTTAGTCCTTCTCAAGCACTTAAGAATGTTTTTCAGCTGTCCCGTGGTTTTCCCAAAGATCTTTTCGATATTTATTCACTACACCTAGTGAGTAAGCTACATCTGATCTGGTACATAACATCGCATACATGATTGACCCGTCTGCCAAAGCATAGGGCATCCCTTGTATTCGAGCCCTCTCCAAATCAGTCTCGAGAGACATCTCTTTGGAGAGAGTGATTCCTGAACAAGCGGGTATATTTCCACGCTTAGAATCATCCATACTAAACCCCTTTAGTATGGTGTCTATGTACCTGGATTGGGACAATCCTAAATCCATTTAGATCTATCTCTATAGATCTATATCCTCAGGATGTAGGAGACATTAGTTAGATCTTTCATGGAGAACTTATGTGATAAGAGGTGCTTGACCGAGTGTAGCATAGAAACACCCTTTCTTATCAAGAGTATGTCATCCGCGTACAATATAAGGAAGACAACCATACTCTCTACATACTTCTTATTTATACATTGTTCATCTATATTTTTTATGAAGTCAAACTCTTTGACAGCTTCATTAAAACGGATATTCCATCTCCGCGATGCCTGCTTTAACTCATCTATGGATTTAAGCAGCTTGCACATGCTTTCACTGCTCGCACTGTCTACGAAGCCCTCTGGCGGTGTCATATACACGCTCTATTCTAAATCACCATTTAGAAAAGAGGTTTTGACGTGCAGTCTGCCAGATATCGTAGTCATGGTATGCAGTAATGGCAAGTAGGATCCTGATGGACTTAAACTTAGCGACAAGTCTAGCTATGAAAGCTTCAACTTTTCCATCTACGCCAAATTATCTTTCTCAAAGATCCTCTTATTCCCGTTGGGTTTTACCCCTTCAGGAGCAACATCCAAAGTCAATACTTTGTTGGTGTATATGGATTCCATCTCAGATCGCATAGCACCCAGCCATTTCACATAGTCCACACTTGTGATGGCCTGCTCGAAACTAGTCGGGTCATCATCTCCATGATGCAATCCTCGCTCCCACTGTTTACGAGAAAAGCGTAGTATCTCTCAGGTGGATGAGGAACCCTACTGCGGAGTGGCTTCGGTTCGCCAGGGACTATTGAATCCTCCGGTTCCAACAAATCGCCAGTTATCGTTTGTGTTTGCTGGAACTACTTCTAGTTCTACCTCATTGCCACTAATTTCTTTGACAAGAAATTCCTTTTCTAAAAAGGTAGAATGTCGAGAAACAAAACATCTTTTGTTTCTCGGTGTGGTAGAAGATATACCCTCGTGAATGGTTGGGATATCCTACAAACTTGCACAGAACTGACCTTGCCTCAAGCTTGTCCGGATTTTGCTTTTCAACATAGGCCGGACAACCCCATATCTTAACTCGTTTAAGAGATGGTGTCTTCACATTCCATATCTCATATGGAGTGGTAGGCAACAAATTTGGTCGGAACTCTATTCAATAGGTATGCATCTTCGCAAGTGCATATCCCTGAAAGGAAATAGGCAACTCAGCAGTACTCATCATAGGACGCACCATATTTCATAGGATGCGATTCCTCCACTCCGATATACCGTTGTGCTGTGGTGTATACGGAGGAGTAAGATGAGAGAGAATCTCATTCTCTTTTAAATAGTCTCGGAATTCCATGCTCAAGTATTCTCCTCCCCGATCATATCGAAAGATTTGAATACCTTTACCAATTTGGTTCCCATCTTTGTACTTATATTCCTTAAAATTCTCAAAAGATTCAGTTTTGTGTTTCAACAAGAACACATGTCTGTATCTTAAGAGAACATCGGTGAATGTAATAAAGTACGTGGAACCAACCCTGGTATGTGTAGACATAGGACCGCATACATCACCATGTATCTGTCCAAGAGTTCAGTAGCTCTTTCCCCGTTTCCAGTAAACGGAGATTTGGTCACCTAGTCTTTGAGACATGACTGACAAGTTTCATAAGATGTAAATTTGAACGGATTCAAATATGCATCCTTATGGAACTTTAGCTAGTCTCATCTCATCGACATGACCTAGTTTACAATGCCACAAGAAGACTCCGTTCATTTCTGAATTGTTCCTCTTGTGCGTGTTCTGTACGTTTAGAACTGTAGTTTGATTCAGAACGTGTATATTGTTATACAACATACCTTACCCAATCAACACTTGATTTAGGAAAATATTCATAATATTATTGGTACGAAATAACAGTTGCTAAGAATCAATGTATTACCTGTTGGTAACACAAGATGATATTTGCCAACTGCTTTGGTTGCAATAATTGCACCATCTCTACTACTAGAGACATATCACCCTTTCCCAGTTATCCATCTGTCTATAGCCCATGCAACAAATTACATGTGGGGGATCCTGATCCGGTATCTCATACCAAGGACGTAGAGGTAGCTGAGAAACGGTTCTTGGTAACGAACACACCCGAAGACAATGCATCAACATGTTTATTTTTCGTTTGGGTGGCGTGGGAATCCGAATATTCCCCTATTCCTTACTCAGGCTTATAACAATTATAAGTTGGAGCGGAACCAATGTTCCCCTGCTCAGTGTAACAAGCGGGTTCGGTCAATATATCCATATTATTATCTTGATTAAGGCCTGACATGGTCGCTACCTGGAGAGAGAGAGAAGAAAAACACTTAGCGTATGCTCTTGTTATTATCTTATCTAATCAGGATGACTCCCACTGTTTTTATCAAATCTTCCTTCAAACCCTAAAAGGTAAGACTAGCCGGGATTAATTACACCTTACAAGTTCGCCAATCTTTCAGCCAGGCCAATGCCGGTACTTTGAGGGAGGTTCCCCGTGCTTTCGCACGGACCTAATTAAAATAAACCTCGTTTTCCCAGAGGCATAACCCCATTAATACCTTTCTAGACACCTACTTGATCGGCTAATTATGATGTGTAAAACTCTCCCAAGAGTAACTTTTACTCGCAATGGGTATCGGGATCCAACTATCTCATAGAAGGTATGCAATCTCATTACAAATTTCAACACTTGAAATTCCCGATAATATTTTGCCCCTACCAACTTATGACCTTAACATAGTGAAAAAATCATAAGTGCTGCCCAAGTTCAACCCGTCATTTCCCGATTGAATTAAACCCACCCATACGACCATTAACATAGTCAACCAAGTCGTACGACTACCCTAATCCAATTGCATCTCATGCTTTAATAGATAAGCACTAATTAGCTACCGCACACTACGCCATAACATAGTCAACAAACGTAGCACGAATACTAAGTAGTACTTATCTAAAATGACGGAGGGCTACGGCAGGTTTTAAGAAACCCTTTTGCGTATTGAACTTGATATCGTTTGCAGAATCAAGTGATTTTGAAAAGGAGTGTTTTTGATGCTTTTACTAGTTCCGCTAAAGAGGTCACTCCCGGTGAAGGGATCTCGGATCTTTTCTCATCGAATGAGGTACTGAATATTTTACAAGGAATATCGCTATGCAAAGCAAGAACTATACATGCAATCAAAAACAAAACCGAGTGGGTTGTAGCATCCGCTAGCTTTTGCTAAAGTGGTCACTCCCGGTGAAGGGATCTCGACTCTTTCCTCATCGAATGAGGTGCTGGATATTCTACAAGGAATACCGCTATGCAAAACAAAAACTAGAGCTACCCTTTTAGAAAATTTGATCCAAAACATCTTTTAGGTTTCTTTCTTTTTCATTAATCTCATTAATGAAGTCCCATCAATTATGCTTCCTAAGCATCACAGAAGAAACGAAAATACATCGTATGCTTATGCCATCTGCATTCGCCACAGTGTTCCGTTATGCACCGTTAGGTTACTTAACTAACGATATAGCGGAGCGGGACTAGCACGGGTGCAAAACATAAGTAACATTTATTATATATCATATATATAATAATAAAGCATTCGTCTCATGCATATAAAGTGATCATATCATAGAATATTAGCAGCAGAAGTCAACATATGAAATATTGGATATACTAGGAAGTCCGTGTTTTATATTAAGAATTTTAAAAAACACGGATTCCCCGGTCGCGATGAATAGTCAAACCCATATCCCTAGACCCCTACGATAGCGGCAAACAACCCTACCAATTCTAGAGTTAGGAGACCCGAACTCGACTCCTCGAGATGGTCTCCCAATGGACTCTAGAACCCGGTTACTTGTGCTCCCTACCTTGGGTCTATTCTAATACATAAAAGTAAATAATATACAACATGGGTGACAACATCCTCAACCCGGAAGTGCCCCAATAAAAGAATATTACATACAAGTTTTTACACGAATGAAAATGAAAAACTCTTATCTCACGCAAAAAAAACCCTGGCTATTCAAAACACGACGATCCAATATAACATATCCCGGCAACACATAACATCACATGTCATTAACGTAAGTAAATATCCGTATTCCAATTGTCGTTGACATATAACAACGAAACTGGCGATACACCACATATTACATTTACGGTTGCAGAAAAGAAAATGTCAAACTACAACATTTGGAATCTGTAACCTTTTTAGACATCATAAACCCGAAATATTACATACTTCGGATTTCATGCCTAACTATTCGAATTCCAAATATTGTATCACATTCCACAAATAGCTAGACGATGTTAAATATTCCGATCGAATCAACAAACACCCAAAATTTCCCAAAGAGCTCAACACTTGAGTACAGTTTAAAAATACTCATAACATACCACAGTGCCTATGGACCAACCATAGAAGGGCCAACCTTTGCCTCGTCTATGGCGCCGCGGAACTACCACAAATCCTAAGGTTTGGTGGCGGTTCCGACGGTCATAGAATCGAATTAGGCTTTCGTTCTTCTAGAGGGTCCATAGAATTACTTGCATGATTTTTGAATGTTTTTAACTTGAAGAAAATCCAAGTTTTGGAAAATTTTTAGCAAGAAAGAAAATTGGTTATTGATATTCGTTCGAAATTTTTAACGTCGTCTAAAATTAACCCGAAAAGTTGTTATAATTACGACTACGAAACGCTCGGTATTAGCCCCAATAGAAATGTTAACATCACATGAAAACCGGGATAATCAAACAATACCAGAAACCCCAAAATCAAGCCCAGAGAACACCAAAAAATTTCGAGCCAAAGCAGAGTTCAAAAACCGACGACGCCGGATAATTTGTGCATGTCGCCGGTTAAAATCTGGTTGTTTGGTCTCGAATTTCTCCAGTGTTCTAGTTGTATCGCATACAACACTCTGCAGTTGCTAAAATAATTTTCTGAGATCATTTTAAAATTGACAGAAACTTAATTTTTGGTTTCGGTGTTTCGGGTTTTTTGATTTCGTAATTCTACAAATATCGCCTAATTCTTTAGCCTGGCTCAAATACCATTGTTGGGTTTCCTAGCACGACAGTAAGGTTTCAGAAGGCATCATCCATGCCGTTTTCAAAAATTTCCCATGCTAAATAACCCAAACCCTAGAATCTTAACTAGAGAATTAGACGATACAAGAATGTAAACAACTTTACATCAAGCGAACAAGGAATACAACCTTTTTAGACCGGTCCTTCACTTCACTTGCTCCGTGTAGTAGTCCCTTGACTCCACTAGACTCCACTTGAGACTTTAAACGAGCTTCCTCCGATGACTTTCGTGCCGAAGATGATCCACGCGAAATCCCTCCAACTCAAGCTATCTCTACACTAAACTCTTTAGCGTAGGAAATACGCTACACTCGATCGCTAGTCAAGTGTAGGATGGTGATGTAGGGAATGTTAAAAGCTCACAAGTTTTTGTTCAAGCTTCATGGTTCATATTACATGTGAGGGTTGAAGCTTGAACCATGACATGAGGAGGAAGAAGAAGCTAGAGAGCAACCATAAGAGAAACTCAAGAAAAATGGCTAAGTATTGAGAATGAGCTAGAATGAATGGCAACCCTTGACCCCTCACTCATTCAAGCATGGAATTATGCAATATAAAATTGCAACTATGCTTGAATAGTGAGTCAAGATGAACAAACAAAAGTAAAACCCATGCTTGCAACCATGCTCTCATTTTCCACCTCATTTCTATTTTCACAAAATAGAAATTCATATGCCATGCTTCATTATATATATATATATATATATAATGAAGAATAATTAGTGAGCTAATGATATTGGTTAAGAAATAATTATATCACATATAATATATATCACATTATTAAATCAACACTTGATTTAATAATCCGGTTATATCACATATGACCGACTAATATCATTTATTTGTATATCACATTATCAAATTAACACTTGATTCGACAATCTGGTTATATCACATATAACCGAACTGATAACAGATAACTGCCAGCTTACAATACGGTATCACATACTCGTATTTAATCAGGCCCACACACATATCACATATGTGTCCTACTTCGTTTCTCTTGAACCAGGGAACTTCTGTGTGGGACTCTAAAGACTCGTCAATACGCCAGCAGTAGGTGATGATCACATCAGTCACCTATAAGCCTCCAGCGGTACTAACTGGACGTAACGGCTACCCGAGTATTGAGCGATATGAAGATCAACAAGCAAGCCTGTCCACGGTCTCCATGAAGCCTATCAGTAACACTACCGTATAGTCCGGTCTCTTCATCTGATATGTCGCATATCAAGTCTATGGGTGGAAATTGTCAGACCCCAGTAACATGATAAGTCATGCCGATGTCTGGCCTATAACGGTTCAAGAAACTACCGATAACACTTATCAGTAAATCTTAGAAGCAGCCCTGGCCAGGGACTTTCAGTTATAGCCAATCGAGTATAGCGCAACATCAACCCCTAATACCGGGAGAGACGAAACCCCTCCTATCGCTCATTGCCTCCATGCGACTCGGGACCGTACCCAAAATCCACCTGTTTGCATGTCTCCTTTGAGCGTGGTAGGGAGGAAATCAAAGTACAGTTGGAGACGCACAAGACTCTATGATGATCTCGGGTATACAGACTAACCTGTACCAGTGTCACCAAAGGACTGCTATCTGACGATAGGTATACTACCACATATGAGTTCTCGGCGAGTCCTATTCAGTGTACCCAGTCTCCACTGAACACCCGTATACCATCTTTGATGTCAAACACCAATGGATGTGTGATCATCCATCGCCCATCATATGGGTCAAGAAGCGTATACGCTAGTCTACTCTGGAATATCGATGCCCTGTCTCGATATACCCTCGACTAGGAACAATTAAAGGATGAACTTATGGACTACCCTGACCCTACTAGTATGATCTCCATCATAGTCTTGGTAGTCAAGTACACATCCTAAGGGCTTTATCAACATGTGAGAGCAAGACAGTATCATAATACAAGTCTACAGTTTAAGACAAAGAACAACCAGATAGCATACTATCATGTCGTGCAAGAAAGTCCTCTCTATATATGTCCAAGCATCCACTATAATACATCATATGTACAATAATGGCCTCTAGGGCATACATATAACTAACACTTCGGTAAGGAGGGAGCGAGCTTGTTCTAGATCTAGTAGAGACTGGCCGGAGTCCAAGGAGAGGTGGCTAACGCGTTATAAAAATTGTTGTCACGACCCGCTTCCCAAAATACGGAATACGAGGGGTTGACAAGGCCAGCCATACTCCTACGGTCAAGGAAATATCCTGCCGTAATCACACTTCAGCTTCTAGCTTTACGTGGTAATCAGAAAACAACGCACGGGTAATGAGAAATGCAGTATCTGAAACAAAACAAATACAAAGAACTGACCTGATGGAGGTAAAAAGAGTATAACTCTGGATAGCTGATCAAGATGTCCGCGATGTATGTCTGGTTCTGGTCCAGGCTAGATCCACTCCTCACTCCGAGCATGCATACTCAGGTCGTCAGAGCGACACAATAGCAATATAAATATATAGATGCAAGTGGCAACTCGAACAGTGATAATAGATATATAACAGTAAATCAAGACGGTAAAGATATGAACATGGAGTAACCAATGAAGTGTCCAATAGATCAGGTGAACGGTAAAGCAGAAAAATAGTATGCCAGGTATGTCAACACAGTAAATAATGTATATCAATACCATTATCCCTATCAGTCTCTAAGTCTCACTGTACAGGTCACTAAGCCGATCGTCAGTCCAAGTATGAGAGTCAACCACTCGCGAGTGTCCTCCACCCAAGGGTAGGACCCAAGGGCAAGGGACCACGGGCCCAAAATATAACTCACGGTAATAATCATGTACCCTGTAAATCTCCATATATCTCCATATATAAAAGCCGGCATGGGACTCCCGAGATTCTGTTGAACTCACACTCAAACTACCCCACACCCCGTGGTCTATATCAAACTCCAACCATAACCTCAAATACCGGTCGGTCCATGACAAGTCTGCGTGAGAACTGGAGACAGGATCTCCATCAAGCACGTCCCGACTAATACCCAAGATAAATGGCAGTGTCTGGTGCCTTATCTGTGACACCCATAAAAGAGCTTCCATAAGTGTCCCATACCACTTATAGTCACACTTACACGCGTCCCACAGACGTCGACAATGCAATAGAATAATAGGGTTCACTGATTGTGTACAAGTACGTATCACTTTCACTTATCCACTCATGCACGAACACTAACGTACTTGCCACAATCACCACTAATACCTAACACTGGGTAATGCACATGATCACTAGGCTACTAATGCAATAACATGTACATATAATGTGATGAGAAAACAGTATGGAAGGCAGGATTAAGATGTCATATGTCGGTGTCCTAACACTTGCATAATTTATCATAAATAATATATGCCAAAATTTAGCGAAACAATGAACGGGGGATAAGTAGTATGTGTGATTATCTATCCAGTGAATTTGGTTTCACGTCAATCGGGTTTCAGGATCACTAGATATGGCCATTTCATTTTAAGCGTTCACTGCTGGAAATCCGGTTTCAGAATCAGAAGTCCATTTCGCAACGCATTTTAATCCCAGTTGGGATCAGATTTTAGCGACGCTACAGCTGAATGATATCTAGGGTTTTCATTAAGGTTTTCAATGTAACAGACGAATTCTCAATTGCGTCTGTACGTCAGGAGTTATGTACTATTCAGCATTGGGGTGTCCGTTCTAGTTCTGTTTGGGACTGCTATACATCCCGATCTTTTAAATTGCAGATTAAATAGCAAACGACAATAAAACGGAAAGAAACCACTTGTGTTATTTAGCTAACAGATTCAACTTTAATAAAATGCAGAGTTCCGCAGCATACATGTTCAGGAAACAAGGTGGTACACATTACGGGACAGCACACATTAACCAGAGTCGCTCTGGACTGCAGTCCAGAGTTGCACTCCGACCCAAGTATCGTCACAATATCGGTACAGAAACCAAAATAAATTTGCATAGGGTTATATTTCGTCGAGTCTACTTCGATTTGAGCCCTCGAACGCAACATTTCAGTATGTACACAATTTATGGTGATTTTAACGATTTTCAGACGCGGGAAAATCCCAGTTTTGCGGATGTATTTGGTGGTATTCGTTTTAGTCATTAGCGGTCATATTTTCCAATGGAATTTACACACTAGGTTCATTGCCTTACGAGTCAGACCATGCAATTGAGTTCCGTCAAATTAAATGAATATTTCCATTGAGATCATGCATCGAACAGTTACGACATATAGTTTATCGGGAATCGTAAATATGGAATCTATACGATTATAGTTTGTAACTAACACAAATTAGCATGTAGCAAGTAGGGAACTTTCCTGGAGACGAGTCAACAATATCACTGCAGTGGTAACAGCACGATCGCGTCACGAACGCAGCACCGGTTCAGCCCTTTGGAATCCGACAATTGTACTCGATCTAGCTGCTCTCCGTGCCCTCCTTTTCTTCACCGCTCCAGGTTGCTCCTTGCTTTTGAGGTGAGGGGGTTGAGATGCTGATAAATAGAGATAAATTAGAGAGAGAGAGAAAGAGAGAGATTAGAGAACAGAGAGAGACAGAGAGCTTAGTAGAGAGAGAATTAGAGAGAGGGAGGGAGAGAGAGATGTAGAGAAAGAGAGAGAGTAACAGATAGAGAGAGAGGGAAACAGAGAGAGAGAAGCAGAGATTGAGGGAGAGAGGGAGACAGAGAGAGAGAGAGATGTAGAGAGAGAGAGAGAGAAGCAGAGATTGAGAGAGAGAGGGAGACAGAGAGAGAGAGAAGAGGTGTAGAGTGAGAGAGAGAGAGTAACAGAGAGAGAGAGAGAGAGAGAGGGATCGAGAGACAGAGAAGGAGAGAGAGGCAGAGATTGAGAAGCTTTACCTGGTGACGACGGGGTCGACGGAGGCGGCTCAGGGCAGTGGGGAATCGCCGGCGTCGAGTGCAGGCAGTGGCCGTGGTCGGGTGCAGGCGAGGTTGGTGGTGGCTGAAGGAGGGTGGGGACAAGGAGCTTTGTCGATGGAGTGGGAGGAAGGAAGGAAGGGAAAAGTCGAGGTGTTCCTCGTCGTCGTCGGCGTCGGCGGAGTGAGAGAGTCGGCAGTGGGTTTCGTAGGTGAACGGGAGGAGGAGATTTGAGAAGAGAGAGGAGTGAGGGTGTGAGGAAGAAAAGAGGAGTTGGAGTCGAGAAGTTTGAGGGGCTCGCGAGGGGTGCGCGACGTGGGGCAAGGGCGCGGGCGTGGGCGTGGGCGCGAGAGGAGGCGGGAAAGTGGATCGGGGAAGAAGGAGTGTTAGGGAGCGGGTCGGGTCGAAGGGGGCGGGTAAGGGTGAAGGCGGGCTTGGGCTTGGATGTCACGGGCTGGGCCGGGGTTTAATTAAAATAAAATCCTTTTTTATTTATTCACTTGGGCTGAGGAGATGGGTAAAGGGCCCGGGGTTTAATTAACATGAATTCCTTTTTTTTATTCATTTGATGGGCTGGGGCCAAGAGCTTGGGCCGAGGAAAGAAAACAATAAAAAGAAACAGAAAAGTGGGCCGGCTTGGAAAATAGCAATAAAAGAATTTAGGAAAATATATAATAGATAGGTAATACGGTTTCGGTTTAGGCTAGGGGAAAACGATGAAGGAGGAAATGGGTTTGGGGTTTTTGGGTGCAGATAAAAGGGAGAAAATAAAAGAGTTTAGATGAATTTGAGTCAGGGATGTTAAAACACTAAAAGTAATGATTATAAAATAAATAACTTTTAAGGGTAACAAATACGGATATTGGTATACAAAGGACTGGGTATTACATCATACCACCCATACAAAAATTTCGTCCTCGAAATTTAAAATAAACGATAAGTTATACAATCATAAGCGAAAGCTACTATATCGCAAACCAACACATAATGATTTACTAGAAATAGGTGGATGAAGAAATTTGAAGGTTTACATATGTATACAAATAATACAACTAAAAGAATAGGTCTAAAAAGTATAAGGTAGAAATCAATTATGAGGGAAACCCATATGTACAAAAATAGAATAGCAATAACGAATAATAACATCCGAGGCGTGCCAGATAAAATCGAAATTCTAAACATGTGCACACCTCGCATATCAAAGGTACCGCAGCTAAAATAATAAGTATATGTCACAACCAAAATGAAATAGTGAAAGATTTGTCGGTAGGTTAAAACATTTTAGCATAACGTGTCGATCAAACAATTTTTAACATAACTTAGAAAACCACCTGGCGAAAATAAGAAACATAGCGCAAATAATATGTGCAACATATGGTTGCGCTACCGAGAAATGGGAAGATTAGTAGTGTACTAAAAATGCATAAAATGGAAGTAGTCAATATCACGCACTTTTCGATAAATACAAAATAACGAAAACTAAATTTTCGAATAACGATGCCCCTAAATGTAACTAGGGTAACAGGAAACGGCACAAAAATGTATAGGGCTAGCTAGGGTATGGATTACAATGGAGTATGACTCACTCAAAAGGTAGGAGTGTGACGGCTTTAGATTGAAGATCGAAGAGGTTGGGGTCAGCCCAGGGTGCAAGGGTGAATAGTAATGAACCTCAGGAGGGGAGGGAATGTATGGGAAGGAAACGGTCGACACATGAAGCGAATCAAAAAAAAATCCGAAGGGTTAGCGAACTCGGAAATTTCACTATAAACATCTCCTCCCAGAAGGATCTCAAACGAGACACAAACGAAGGATGAAGGGTGGCCCACTCAAAAGATCGAGGTGCAGTATTTTTTAATCTAAACGAGGGTTAAAATAGTACAAGGTGCAAGGATGGACAGTCAGCGATCTCAGGAGAAAATAAATGTATAGGAGAAACAGCCATGCATTATGTGAACCCAAAAGATCAAAAGATTAGCGAACTCGGCACATTTATTTAATTCCAGAAAATTCTAAACAAAGCATTCTCGAAAAGCGAAGATGGCCCTAAACTATACACAAATTTATTTGGCCAGAGGAGACAACAGCTAAATCCCGTCAGTCGTGGTTGTGTAGGTTCAGCAGGTTACGGTAGGCTCGCGCGCTCAAGTAGGGACGTCCATTTCCATAGCGCCTCGCAGGGACCGCCATTGGGAGTTCTTCCACCGCAGGGTCTTGTTCTTCTGGTCCTTCTTCCTCGGTTGGAGCTTCTTCATCGAGGTCTACTTCCATGTGATTCTCTTCTTCTGGATCCTCTTCCATGGGATTTTCCTCCACTGGATTTTCTTCTATCGGGCCTTCCTCGGGATCTTCCTCTATCGGGTTCTCTTCAGGGTCTCCTTCCTCCTCGTCGGAATCGCCTATCATGTCAACCTCTGGGGCGGCGGCTCCTTCGTCCTCGGAATCGCTGTTTCCGAAAATGACCTGGGGGCCGTTGACCTCATCGTCAGAACTCACCAGCATGCGGTCTAAGGAAACGCATGACTGTGCATCCTCATCTAAATGCGGCGCTGCTCCAGGGTGGGCCATGGCCTGAAAAGAAAGAGTCATGATCAGACAGTGGAACATATTAGGAAAAATCAAGGATACGGAGTACAAGAAAATATGCGGTAAGCAAGGACTGAAAACAAAATCTAGAATATTGATGCAACGAATGGTATAAGTAAAGTGAGGGGGAAAGGAGACGATACATACATCACAACTCAGGATTTTATTACATTCAGCCAAAAGTTTAACGGATACAGGATCTCAAACGAAAAGAGAAATATTTACAGGTGACAACATTTTATTAAAAGCAGAAAACGTGATAACTCTTCTTCGATTACTAGACCGCTGCATTCTCGTCACGCGAGTTGAATCCTGCGCTGGGTCTGCCCTATCCTCGAGGTTCGAACTACGCAATAATCATCACTTAGCAGAAGTGGAGAGTGTGGACGAGTCTCCTCCTTGTAGCTCCTCCCTTTTAGGGCAACCGTTGATAAGATGTTCGCTGGATCCGCAAATCAGGCACTGCCCTTTGGCGCGGCGGCAATCTCTCTGAAGATGTCCTGGCCTCTTGCAGTACCCACAACATTGGGTCTTCTGCTGCTTCTGTCGCGGGGGAACAAATGGGCGCTTCATCTTCCCTTCTTTTCCTCGTCTAACAGGGATCCCTTTACGATTGGAGACTTCTGATGGTGCCTGATTCACCTGCCTTCTCAGTCCTTCAGCTAACAGGTCGTTCGTTCGCTCCTGGACTTCCTTCAGACTTTGCAGTGCAGTCAGGATCTCTAGGTCTGATTCTGGAGAGTGGAGATAGAGGAAGAGTCGTTGGAAGACATGGTCCTGAAACAACAATTTTGAGGACGATATAAGGCACAAGCTATAAGAATTAAAATATAATAGGGATTGGGCAAGAAATCAAGAATATCGGGTGTGATGAAATTTATTACCAGCGGAAATCAACAGTAGATTTCCGAGTCACTCAAACCCTAACGGATGGATCAAAATGCATAACCGAATACACTATGCGAATCAAGATTAAGAATGACAACTCCACAATCCAGACTGAAGGATGTCTTAGATTGCCAAACACTACACGGAACTGCAATCCCAAACGAAGCAAAACCTGGCTCTGATACCAACAAAACCATGTCACGACCCGCTTCCCAAAATACAGAATACGAGGGGTTGACAAGGCCAGCCATGCTCCTACGGTCAAGGAAATATCCTGCCGTAGTCACACTTCGGCTTCTAGTTTTACGTGGTAATCAGTAAACAACGCACAGGTAATGAGAAATGCAGTATCTGAAACAAAACAAATACAAAGAACTGACCTGATGGAGGTAAAAAGAGTATAACTCTGGATAGCTGATCAAGATGTCCGCGATGTACGTCTAGTTCTGGTCCAGGCTAGATCCACTCCTCACTCCGAGCATGCATACTCAGGTCGTCAGAGCGACACAATAGCAATATAAATATATAGATGCAAGTGGCAACTCGAACAGTGATAATAGATATATAACAGTAAATCAAGACGGTAAAGATATGAACATGGAGTAACCAATGAAGTGTCCAATAGATCAGGTGAACGGTAAAGCAGAAAAATAGTATGCCAGGTATGTCAACACAGTAAATAATGTATATCAATGTCATTATCCCTATCAGTCTCTAAGTCTTACTGTACAGGTCACTAAGCCTATCGTCAGTCCAAATATGAGAGTCAACCACTCGCGAGTGTCCTCCATCCAAGGGTAGGACCCGAGGGCAAGGGACCACGGGCCCAAAATATAACTCACGGTAATAATCATGTACCCTGTAAATCTCCATATATCTCCATATATATAAGCCGGCATGGGACTCCCGAGATTCTGTTGAACTCACACTCAAACTACCCCACACCCAGTGGTCTACATCAAACGCCAACCATAACCTCAAATACCGGTCGGTCCATGACAAGTCTGCGCGAGAACTGGAGACAGGATCTCCATCAAGCACGTCCCAACTAATACCCAAGATAAATGGCAGTGTCTGGTGCCTTATCTGTGACACCCATGAAAGAGCTTCCATAAGTGTCCCATACCACTTATAGTCACACTTACACGTGTCCCACAGACATCAACAATGCAATAGAATAATAGGGTTCACTGATTGTGTACAAGTATGTATCACTTTCACTTATCCACTCATGCACGAACACTAACGTACTTGCCACAATCACCACTAATACCTAACACTGGGTAATGCACATGATCACTAGGCTACTAATGCAATAACATGTACATATAATGTGATGAGAAAACAGTATGGAAGGCAGGATTAAGATGTCATATGTCGGTGTCCTACCACTTGCATAATTTATCATAAATAATATATGCCAAAATTTAGCGAAACAATGAACGGGGGATAAGTAGTATGTGTGATTATCTATCCAGTGAATTTGGTTTCACGTCAATCGGGTTTCAGGATCACTAGATATGGCCATTTCATTTTAAGCGTTCACTGCTGGAAATCCGGTTTCAGAATCAGAAGTCCATTTCGCAACGCATTTTAATCCCAGTTGCGATCAGATTTTAGCGACGCTACAGCTGAATGATATCTAGGGTTTTCATTAAGGTTTTCAATGTAACAGACAGATTCTCAATCGTGTCTGTACGTCAGGAGTTATGTACTATTCAGCATTGGGGTGTCCGTTCTAGTTCTGTTTGGGACTGCTATACGTCCCGATCTTTTAAATTGCATATTAAATAGCAAACGACGATAAAATGGAAAGAAACCACTTGTGTTATTTAGCTAACAGATTCACCTTTAATAAACTGCAGAGTTCCGCAACATACGAGTTTAGGAAACAAGGTGGTACACATTACGGGACAGCACACAGTAACCAGAGTCGCTCTGGACTGCTGTCCAGATTTGCACTCCGACCCAAGTATCGTCACAATATCGGTACAGAAACCAAAATAGATTTGCATAGGGTTACAGTTCGTTGAGTCAGATTCGATTTGAGCCCTCGAACGCAACATTTCAGTATGTATACAATTTATGGTGATTTTAACGATTTTCAGACGCGGAAAAATCCCAGTTTTACGGATGTATTTGGGGGTATTCGTTTTAGTCATTAGCGGTCATATTTTCCAATGGAATTTACACACTAGGTTCACTGCCTTACGGGCCAGACCATGCAATTGAGTTCCGTCAAATAAAATGAATATTTCCATTGAGATCATGCATCGAACAGTTACGACATAAAGTTTATCGGGAATAGTAAATATGGAATCTATACGATTATAGTTTGTAACTAACACAAATTAGCATGTAGCAAGTAGGGAACTTGCCTGGAGACGAGTCGACAATATCACTGCAGTGGTAACAGCACGATCGCATCACGAACGCAGCACCGGTTCAGCCCTTTGGAATCCGACAATTGTACTCGATCTAGCTGCTCTCCGTGCCCTCCTTTTCTTCACCGCTCCAGGTTGCTCCTTGCTTTTGAGGTGAGGGGGTTGAGATGCTAATAAATAGAGAGAAATTAGAGAGAGAGAAAGAGAGAGATTAGAGAACAGAGAGAGACATAGAGCTTGGTAGAGAGAGAATTAGAGAGAGAGAGAGACTGGGGGAGAGAGAGAGAGATATGTAGAGAGAGAGTAACAGATAGAGAGAGGGGGAAACAGAGAGAGAGAGAGATGTAGAGAGAGAGAGAGAAGCAGAGATTGAGAGTGGGAAGGATACAGAGAGAGAGATGTAGAAAGAGAGAGAAGCAGAGATTGAGAGAGAGAGGGAGACAGAGAGAGAGAGAAGAGGTGTAGAGAGAGAGAGAGAGAGAGTAACAGAGAGAGAGAGAGAGAGAGAGAGAGAGATAGAGGGATCGAGAGACAGAGAGGGAGAGAGAGGCAGAGATTGAGAAGCTTTACCTGGTGACGACGGGGTCGACGGAGGCGGCTCAGGGCAGTGGGGAATCGCCGGCGTCGAGTGCAGGCAGTGGTCGTGGTCGGGTGCAGGCGAGGTTGGTGGCGGCTGAAGGAGGGTGGGGAAAAGGAGCTTTGTTGATGGAGTGGGAGGAAGGAAGGAAGGGAAAAGTCGAGGTGTTCCTCGTCGTCGTCGGCGTCGGCGGAGTGAGAGAGTCGGCAGTGGGTTTCGTAGGTGAACGGGAGGAGGAGATTTGAGAAGAGAGAGGAGTGAGGGTGTGAGGAAGAAAAGAGGAGTTGGAGTCGAGAAGTTTGAGGGGCTCACGAGGGGTGCGCGACGTGGGGCAAGGGTGCGGGCATGGGCGTGGACGCGAGAGGAGGCGAAGAAAGTGGATCGGGGAAGAAGGAGTGTTAGGGAGCGGGTCAGGTCGAAGCGGGCGGGTAAGGGTGAAGGCGGGCTTGGGCTTGGATGTCACGGGCTGGGCCGGGGTTTAATTAAAATAAAATCCTTTTTATTTAGTCACTTGGGCTGAGGAGACGGGTAAAGGGCCCGGGGTTTAATTAACATGAATTCATTTTTTTTTATTCATTTGATGGGCTGGGGCCAAGAGCTTGGGCCAAGGAAAGAAAACAATAAAAAGAAACAGAAAAGTGGGCCGGCTTGGAAAATAGCAATAAAAGAATTTGGGAAAATATATAATAGATAGGTAATACGGTTTCGGTTTAGGCTAGGGGAAAACGATGAAGGAGGAAATGGGTTTGGGGTTTTTGGGTGCAGATAAAAGGGAGAAAATAAAAGAGTTTAGATGAATTTGAGTCAGGGATGTTAAAACACTAAAAGTAATGATTATAAAATAAATAACTTTTAAGGGTAACAAAATACGGATATTGGTATACAAAGGACTGGGTATTACAATTGTAGTCCGCCACACTTCTTTTTAAAGTTTACTAGTTTAGTGTCAAGTTTGGTCTTTTGATTTGATTCTTGGTTGTGGTTGCGAAAGCTCTTTAGTTTTTTAAAATTACCGATTCCGCCACGTCTTAAAACCTTACTAGGCGAGTCTAACATCCTAGCACAAGTTTGGCCTTCAAATAAGCCAATGAGCCGTCTGGATTAAACTTTATGGTATATACACATTTGCAACTAACTGCTCTCTTTCCAAAAGGCAATTGAGTATGCTTCCATGTACCATTCAAGTGTAAGGCTAACATTTCTTCTTTCGTGGATTTTCTCCATCCAGGATGAGCCAGAGCATTATATGTATAAGAAGAAATAACATAGGAATCAACAGCAGCAACAAATATTATATACGAGGGAGAAAGTCGAGCATATTTAACATAATCTGATGGAGGATAGAGAGGCTTAGTGGTACGAGTACTTTTACGAAGGGCAATTGAAAGATCAAGATCAGTTTGAATCGGATCTGAGTCTGGAATAGGTGTAGGCTCTTCAATGACCGGAGATCTCTCTTACTCGTTTTCTTCCACCTGAATTGGTTGCTCAATTAAGTGATCATCTAGTTCTGAAGTATTAGTGCCGCCTAGACACGAGGATTGGTCGGAGAGTGTCACGCCCCGCTTCCCAGAGTACGCTAGATTGGGCACGTGACATAGCCAACCATGCTACCTGTGGGTAGGAAGTATCCGTCCACAGTCACATTACGGCTGTAGAGATATCAAGAACAAGATAAAACTATCTAAAACATGTCCATAATCCAGAATAACAGGAATCAATAATAAATAAATGCGGAAGCAAATGATCCAATACAAATAACTGAAAAGTGTGTCCTATAATGCGGGCTCACATCAGGAAATAAATGCAGGAAATAAAACTAACTACTACTGAACTCACAGCTCAGCCTGCTGGCTGAAGTTCTCCTGCTCGGACTGCAACAGCGATACGGAATCTGGGCCATGCAAAACCCAGACATCAGCGCGTCATGTCATCAAGTAATATAATATGAACAGTGTAGCAGGCAATATAATATAAACATGAATACAGCAAGAATAACAATAATATGAATCATACCGGTACAGGGTACCGTGCAGTGGGTAAACTAAACTGTTCTATCAGGTTTTCTATTCTAAAGTCTTTGAAATCAATTGATGAATCATCGATGTAACTCAATAGTATCCCGTACATACCCGGGACCACGGCCACAATATTCTCGGCTGCAGCCGAGACATGCCGCTAGGCACAAAACAGGAATGTGTACACTCGATAGTATCCCGTACATACCCGGGACCAAAACAGGTAGTGAACTGTCGAGTTACAAGTCAGATTTCACCTTTGATTTCCCCATACCCCCAAGTTATATGTGTATGTCAAGTCAGGTATCCAGTAATCAAGAAACTAATGCCAATACAGGATCAGGTAAACAGGTTTGTCTGGATAGACAACAGGAACGGTCCATGAGGACTACATGTTATGTTTGTTGGCATTAGACACAAGATCAGGTAACAGGTAAAGCCATGGTACATCAGGTCAAGCCAGGTAATGTATAAAGGTGTCATGTCATGTCAAGAGTGTACGGTACCATGTCATGTCAAGTAGGAAGTGTAACAGGTCATGTCAGGAAGCACAAGATGTCATGTGGGTGCTCATAATCAAACTAACATAAGCATGTGTATAAATAAACAAGCATGAGTACTATCAGAACAATAAACTGGAACATGTAATATGATATGCAAATAGATATAATTTCAAGGATATGGATGCACAGTTATCGATTAGGGTTACATTTATAGTTCTAATATTAATTAGGATGCAATTTATTAAACATGGAGTGTTAATATCACATTATTATGTAGTAATGTGATCTATGGATGCAATTATATGTATCTTAAATGCGATGGATGCAAACGGGTATCCGAAAAGTTATAAAACTATAAAATGGTAATGTGGGATGTACAACTAAGCAATATGTGATATAAATATTGATATAATAATATTAATATGGATAGCATATTCAAAGCGATTAATAACTATAAAAGTGGTATTGATTAACCATGCACAAGAAAGTTCCGTTCAGAAATTCAGCGTCACCCTAATTTGTAAAATAGCTTAAAAATAACAAACGTTCTCCAAAAGGGACGTGTATTATACCAAAACAAAGATAATTCAATAAGGTTTTCATTTTTATAAGTATAAGTATCTCAGGTTGTCCCTACAAAAAGTTATGAACATTCGAAGTTGAAAGTTTGCTGCTGGAATTTCCCTGGACAGCAGTTTGGAGACATTTTCATTTGCATTTTACGTTATTTAAACAATTTATTTTGCAAGTAAATATTTCATAGAGTTATAGTATTCTGAGTTAGCTTCGTAACGAACTAAAGAACGTACACTAATGATTTTTCTATGATTTATAATGAATTTTATAAGGTAAGGTGTACAGTAAATTTCAGATTTGTCGTATCCGCTTTTTCAACGACGTTTCATGTGTAAACTATAATATTTTCAAATATATAATATTATAAAATGCAGATTATAAACTAATTAAAGATAATAATAAGAAATATTACGACGATATGTATTTTAATTGATATGGATGCAGTATAATGTAATCTAGTATGTCATAAGATAAGTTTTCATGATCTAGATTTAATATGATATAAACGGATGCAAACGGAACATCGAAACGTTATAAAATTAAACATGGGGCACTAGATTTAAACTATAGGTATGGTATTTATTTAAATAGGTATAAAATGAATTATATAGCATGTAGCAAGATTAACTTGCCTCGATGGGTCGCGAATCGGGAAAACGGAACGTTAACCGTCGGCGGGGAAAACTCGCGACGGGCGCACGGTTCACGGAATGACCCCAAACGACGAACAAAGGAACCACACGGGTCGGGGTACCTCGCCGGAACATCGAGAAGTGTCACCGGCACGACGGAATTCCGGCAACAAAAGAACAGTTAAAAAAATGAGAAACGAGACATGAAGCAAGAAGAGAAAGAATGATAAAGAGAAGTACGAGAGAATATATGAGGGAGAGAGAGAGAGAAAAAAGTGGAGAGAGAGAGAGAAGAGGGAGAGAGAGAAAGTGGGGCCCACGGGGTTAAAGGGGAGGTTGCGATTGGCTGAGAGAATAAATTGAGAAGGATATAAAAGATTGTAAAAATATTATATGGTTAACTTAAAAATTTAAAAGATAGGTAATGAACAGTAAGATATCAGGTTAGTTAGAAAAATATATGCGATGGTTTTAATAATATTAAAATTTGGGATTTTTGCGCCAAATAAAACATTTCCAAATCGCGCCCGGGTCGAGTCCAAAAATTTGAAATTGAAATAATAGGATTTTAAGCGGGATCCAAATTTTAAAATTAAGTGTTTTATGATTAAAAAGCATACCCCCAAAACGGACACACGTACGTGCACGCAGCCATCCAAACTCGCCCGTTTCACTGAACGAGACGAGAACACAATGCACGGACGCTACCACGAGGCTAGGGGTGTCAAGTAGGCCAAGATGAATATTTTCAATTTTATTTTAGATGCCAAAATTTGTTATATGTAGAAATGACTTTGCCGGGTAAATTTTACAGTAAGCAACAAATAAGCAAGTTAAATGAAGTGAGTACCATATTATGCTCAAACAGTAACTGAAAATAGTAGCATTGGGCTCGGGTGTTACATTATACCCAACTACAAAAAGAATTTCGTCCTCGAAATTCCAAGAATACAAAGATAGATAACTACAAGAAAAGGTGAGGAAACTTCTGCCGGATTTCATCTTCTCGTTCCCAAGTGGACTCTCCACACGAGCGATTACCCCAAGAAACAAGCACAAGGGGGATAACCTTGTTCTTAAGAACCTTTTCCCTTCGATCTACGATTTCAATCGGTCGCTCCTCAAAAGTCAAGTCTTCTCGTACTGTTAGCTCCGAATGATCCAAAACGTGTGTTTCATCTCGAACATACTTACGGAGTTGAGATACGTGAAACACATCGTGCACATTTGCCAAGGACTGCGGTAACGCTAAACGATACGCTACCTCACCAACACGCTCCATGATCTCAAGGGTCCAACGAATCGAGGACTAAGCTTTCCTCGACTTCCAAAACGAATCACCCCTCTAGTCGGTGATATCTTCAAGAATACCAAATCACCCACGGTGAACTCCAGAGGTCTTCTTGACGTATCTGCCCAACTCTTCTGTCGGTCCTGTGCTGCCTTCATATGATTTCTGATAGGGTTAACCTTCTCAACTGTCTGCACAACCAAATCTGGTCCCAATAATCTTCGTTCACCGACATCGTCCCAACAAACAGGTGAGCGGCATTTACGACCATACAAAGCTTCAAATGGAGCCATCTGAATAGTTGCCTGAAAACTGTTGTTGTAAGACAACTCCACCAAAAGTAGATGATCCTCCTAAGACCCCTTGAAGTCCAACCTGCATGTTCTCAACGTATCCTCAAGAGTTTGGATCGTTCTCTCCGACTGACCATCAGTTTGAGGATGATAAGCTGTGCTAAACTTCAATCGAGTCCCCAAACTTTCCTGTAAACTCCTCCAAAAGTGTGATAAGAACCGAGTGTCCCGATCGGACACGATGCTCACCGGTACTCCATGCAATCTTACGATCTCCTGCATGTACCGCTCTGCCAAAGTCTCTGTTGATTGACCAACCCGAAAAGGAATAAAGTGAGCAGCCTTGGTCAATCGGTCAACAATTACCCATACTGCATTGTTGCCTTTTGGACTCCGCGGTAAAGCCGTCACGAAATCCATGGTTATATGTTCCCACTTCCATTGAGGAATCGGAAGTGGCTGCAATAAACCAGCAACCCTTTGATGTTCAGCCTTAACTTGTTGACACACCAAGCATTTTGCCACAAAGTGAGCAATCTCCCACTTCATGCCCTCCCACCAGAAATGCTGTCGAATATCTCGGTACATCTTTGTGCCTCCTGGATGTATAGAATAAGCTGAACTGTGTGCCTCCTTCATAAGCTCTTCACGAACATCACCCTTTGGCACACACAAACGGCTACCATACCTCAACGAACCATCTTCGTGGATCAATAAATCTGTTCGTAGCCCGGCTTCAACCTGCTCTTGAAACTTTTGCAGTCTAGGATCCTGCGATTGAGCTGCTTTAATATTCTCGATCAATGATGAATGTACTTGCAGCTGCAACAACTGTCCCGTATAATGTGGTAGCACAACCTCCAAGTCAAATCTTCGAAAATCTGCGACGATCTCCTTCTGCGTAGTTAACACCTGAATTACTGGTAACCGACTAAGCGCATCCGGCACAACATTAACCTTCCCCGGATGGTACTTAAGATCAAGATCGTAGTCAGCCATCAGCTCCAACCATCTACGCTGCTTCATGTTAAGCTCCTTCTGTGTGAACACATACTTCAAGCTCTTATGATCTGTAAAAACTTCGACTCTTTCGCCCAAAAGGTAGTGTCTCCAAATCTTCAAAGCGAAAATCACAGCCGCAAGCTCCAAGTCATGAGTTGGATAATTCTTCTCTTGGGTCTTCAACTGTCTCGATGCGTATGCTACAACCTTCCCATGCTGCATCAAAACACATCCCAATCCTTTCCCAGATGCGTCGCTGTGAATCACCAATCCTCCGGAATTGTCTGGCACGGTCAGAATAGGGGCGGTTATCAACTTCTGCTTCAACGTCTCGAAAGCTAACGCACACTTATCCGCCCATACAAAAGGTACCTCCTTGCGCGTAAGCTTGGTCAACGGCTCTGCCAGACGAGCAAAGTTCTCCATAAATCTCCTGTAGTATCCGGCTAATCCAAGGAAACTTCTTATCTCAGCAATATTCTTTGGAATAGGCCAATCTCGAACTGCTGCAATATTTTCTGGATCGACGGCAATGCCATCGCCAGACACAACATGCCCCAAAAACCTTACTTCCTCCAGCCAAAACTCGCACTTACTCATCTTCGCATACAATTTCTCCTGTCTCAACGTCTGCAGTGCGATCTTAAAATGCTCAGCATGCTCTTCAAAACTCTTCGAGTAAACCAGAATATCGTCAATGAATACCATAATGAACTGATCCAAGAACGGTGAAAAGATTCGGTTCCTCAAGTCCATGAATACTACCGGCGCATTCGTTACTCCGAAGGGTATCACTAAGTACTCGTAATGTCCATACCGAGTTCGGAACGCCGTCTTGTAAATATCTTCTGTTTTCACTCGGACCTGATGATATCCGGATCGCAAATCCAGCTTTGAGAATACCCTCGTGCCACTAAGCTGCTCAAAAAGTTCTCCAATGCGAGGGATAGGGTACTTGTTCTTAATAGTCACCCGGTTTAATTCTCGATAGTCGATGCACATCCTTCTTGTGCCATCCTTCTTCTTTACTAGAAGAACTGGAGCTCCCCAAGGCGAGTTACTGCTTCGAATCCAACCCTTTTCAAGCAATTCAGTAACCTGTTTCTTTACTTCTTTCAACTCTACTGGCGCCATTGGATAATACGCTTTAGATACTGGCGCTGCACCAGGAATAAGATCAACTGCGAACTCCACGTCTCTCCTCGGCGGTAAACCCGATATATCATCAAACACGTCCATAGAATCACGAACAACAGCCGGCTCTTTACTTTCATCACTTCCATTGATGCAAGAATATTGTTTGTCGGCCTAGCCCTAAACTCGACCGGCCCGACCGAACTGCTTCCTTAACGCAACTGATGTCTGCTGCAAACTCCCTTTCATCCCAGATAAACTCTGCTGCTCTTGGCTGCTGCAAGTATTTGTGAGAAAGTGGTCAAACCCAGGGAGACAATCTGCTTCTGGATGTCCACGTCCAGTCTGCGCATGAACCTCCATTCCCTGTCTGCATCGTTGGGAACTAAAGGTCCAGCGAAACTACTGAGTCTCGTCCATTATGCTACATGCACATCTACGGGTGCTCCCTTCTGCTTTAGTCCGATGAACTTCTCTTCCATTTCCTCCCGTGCAGTCCGCGGGAAGAACTTCTCCAGAAAACTCTTAGAAAAATCCGCCCACTTGATCGGCTTGGGCAAGCGGGTCTCCTCAACAAGCCACCATTCTCGGGCGTAGTCCACTAGCTGAATGCGTACCACAACAACCTTTTTGTCATCTGGAATCTGTGCCGCAAAAAGCAAGTTCTCTGTGTCAACTAGCCACTGCTCCACTGGCAATGGCTCCTTTAAACCAGTAAATGTAGACGGACCCAACCGCCTGAAATCTGCTACGGTCCCTACTCGGTCAACTGGTCTAGCTCCAACATTGTTCACAGACTGCTGAACTATCTGCAAACCTTCCCGAAACGAGTCCGCTTGCTGCTGGATCAGCTCGGTCCGTTTCTTTGATTCTCCAGCATTCCTCTTATCATTCCAAGCATGGAGGCTTCGTCCACACGCCTCTGGTATGTCTTCAATTTCTTACCGGCCATAATCCTGAACTCAAAATACCCAACATTAGAATGATGATAGATTTTGAATATAGAACAAGGATAGAACTCCAAGATACTTAAATAGAGTACCGCACTGTAACTATGCCGCGGTATCATAGCCACAATTACATAACTCCATCCAAGTCGCCTAAGTCCAAGAGATAACAAGGAATCAGGTTTTCGAATCGATATGCAAAGGAAGTTTGCACATCGTAAAAGATATAATCAGGAAGAATGTGATTCAAGAATGGTAAAACGGTCAAGGTGGCAGGACATGTTTCCTAAACACGGGTATTCTGATTCGTGTATTGGGTACAATACCCAACTACAAAAGAATCAACCCGACTATCCTATGGCTCTGATACCAAAAGAACCATGTCACGCCCCGCTTCCCAGAATACGCTAGATTGGGCACGTGACATAGCCAACCATGCTACCTGTGGGTAGGAAGTATCCGTCCACAGTCACATTACGGCTGTAGAGATATCAAGAACAAGATAAAACTATCTAAAACATGTCCATAATCCAGAATAACAGGAGTCAATAATAAATAAATGCGGAAGCAAATGATCCAATACAAATAACTGAAAAGTGTGTCCTATAATGCGGGCTCACATCAGGAAATAAATGCAGGAAATAAAACTAACTACTACTGAACTCACAGCTCAGCCTGCTGGCTGAAGTACTCCTGCTCGGACTGCAACAGCGATACGGAATCTGGGCCATGCAAAACCCAGACGTCAGCGCGTCATGTCATCAAGTAATATAATATGAACAGTGTAGCAGGCAATATAATATAAACATGAATACAGCAAGAATAACAATAATATGAATCATACCGGTACAGGGTAGCGTGCAGTGGGTAAACTAAACTGTTCTATCAGGTTTTCTATTCTAAAGTCTTTGAAATAAATTGATGAATCATCGATGTAACTCAATAGTATCCCGTACATACCCGGGACCACGGCCACAATATTCTCGGCTGCAGCCGAGACATGCCGCTAGGCACAAAACAGGAATGTGTACACTCGATAGTATCCCGTACATACCCGGGACCACGGCCACAATATTCTCGGTTGAAACCGAGACATGCCGCTAGGCACAAAACAGGAATGTGTACACTCAAAACAGGTAGTGAACTGTCGAGTTACAAGTCAGATTTCACCTTTGATTTCCCCATACCCCCAAGTTATATGTGTATGTCAAGTCAGGTATCCAGTAATCAAGAAACTAATGCCAACACAGGATCAGGTAAACAGGTTTGTCTGGATAGACAACAGGAACGGTCCATGAGGACTACATGTTATGTTTGTTGGCATTAGACACAAGATCGGGTAACAGGTAAAGCCATGGTACATCAGGTCAAGCCAGGTAATGTATAAAGGTGTCATGTCATGTCAAGAGTGTACGGTACCATGTCATGTCAAGTAGGAAGTGTAACAGGTCATGTCAAGAAGCACAAGATGTCATGTGGGTGCTCATAATCAAACTAACATAAGCATGTGTATAAATAAACAAGCATGAGTACTATCAGAACAATAAACTGGAACATGTAATATGATATGCAAATAGATATAATTTCAAGGATATGGATGCTCAGTTATCGATTAGGGTTACATTTATAGTTCTAATATTAATTAGGATGCAATTTATTAAACATGGAGTGTTAATATCACATTATTATGTAGTAATGTGATCTATGGATGCAATTATATGTATCTTAAATGCGATGGATGCAAACGGGTATCCGAAAAGTTATAAAACTATAAAATGGTAATGTGGGATGTACAACTAAGCAATATGTGATATAAATATTGATATAATAATATTAATATGGATATCATATTCAAAGCGATTAATAACTATAAAAGTGGTATTGATTAACCATGCACAAGAAAGTTCCGTTCAGAAATTCAGCGTCACCCTAATTTGTAAAATAGTTTAAAAATAACAAACGTTCTCCAAAAGGGACGTGTCTTATACCAAAACAAAGATAATTCAATAAGGTTTTCAGTTTTATAAGTATAAGCATCTCAGGTTGTCCCTACAAAAAGTTATGAACATTCGAAGTTGAAAGTTTGCTGCTGGAATTTCCCTAGACAGCAGTTTGGAGACATTTTCATTTGCATTTTACGTTATTTAAACAATTTATTTTGCAAGTAAATATTTCATAGAGTTATAGTATTCTGAGTTAGCTTCGTAACGAACTAAAGAACGTACACTAATGATTTTTCTATGATTTATAATGAATTTTATAAGGTAAGGTGTACAGTAAATTTCAGATTTGTCGTATCCGCTTTTTCAACGACGTTTCATGTGTAAACTATAATATTTTCAAATATATAATATTATAAAATGCAGATTATAAACTAATTAAAGATAATAATAAGAAATATTACGACGATATGTATTTTAATTGATATGGATGCAGTATAATGTAATCTAGTATGTCATAAGATAAGTTTTCATGATCTAGATTTAATATGATATAAACGGATGCAAACGGAACATCGAAACGTTATAAAATTAAACATGGGGCACTAGATTTAAACTATAGGTATGGTATTTATTTAAATAGGTATAAAATGAATTATATAGCATGTAGCAAGATTAACTTGCCTCGATGGGTCGCGAATCGAGAAAACGGAACGTTAACCGTCGGCGGGGAAAACTCGCGATGGGCGCACGGTTCACGGAATGACCCCAAACGACGAACAAAGGAACCACACGGGTCGGGGTACCTCGCCGAAACGTCGAGAAGCGTCACCGGCACGACGGAATTCCGGCAACAAAAGAACAGTTAAAAAAATGAGAAACGAGACATGAAGCAAAAAGAGAAAGAATGATAAAGAGAAGTACGAGAGAATATATGAGGGAGAGAGAGAGAGAAAAAAGTGGAGAGAGAGAGAGAAGAGGGAGAGAGAGAAAGTGGGGCCCACGGGGTTAAAGGGGAGGTTGCGATTGGCTGAGAGAATAAATTGAGAAGGATATAAAAGATTGTAAAAATATTATATGGTTAACTTAAAAATTTAAAAGATAGGTAATGAACAGTAAGATATCAGGTTAGTTAGAAAAATATATGCGATGGTTTTAATAATATTAAAATTTGGGATTTTTGCGCCAAATAAAACATTTCCAAATCGCGCCCGGGTCGAGTCCAAAAATTTGAAATTGAAATAATAGGATTTTAAGCGGGATCCAAATTTTAAAATTAAGTGTTTTATGATTAAAAAGCATACCCGCAAAACGGACACACGTACGTGCACGTAGCCATCCAAACTCGCCCGTTTCACTGAACGGGACGAGAACACAATGCACGGACGCTACCACGAGGCTAGGGGTGTCAAGTAGGCCAAGATGAATATTTTCAATTTTATTTTAGATGCCAAAATTTGTTATATTTAGAAATGACTTTGCCGGGTAAATTTTACAGTAAGCAACAAACAAGCAAGTTAAATGAAATGAGTACCACATTATGCTCAAACAGTAACTGAAAATAGTAGCATTGGGCTCGGGTGTTACAGAGAGGATTCAACAAGAAGAACATCATTTTTATTAATATGAAAATCCTTTCTAAGTAATTGAAGTATTACATTAGTACAAAAAAAGGTATTTTCATGAAAGGTCACATCAGCAGAGATGAAAACTCTATCGAGTTCTTGCTACAACACTTGTATCCCTTTTAACTCCGAGGATATCTTAAGAAAATACACTTAATAGACTTGAGATCGAGCTTTGATAAGCCAGGTTGATAATTGTGAACAAAACATGTACAACCAAAAACACGTGGCGGAAGATGAAATAAAGATTTAAAGGGAAAGTCTCCGGGATGGCACCGTGAACCGGAGCCCTCCTTCCTCCACCACGGTCGGCGAAGACCGGCCCCGGGAAAGTCTCCGGGAACTCCTCCTGAGCTGCTCCGAGGGGGAGCCGATCTCCTCTTCCGAGGCCGTGTCCTCCACAATCAGGGGTCGCTTCCGGCCCGACACACTCTGGGGCCCGGGGTGGGATCCACCGCCGAGCGTCCTCAGGGCACCACCACCGGGGCGGTGGGAACGGGGGCAGCCTGCGCCCGGGAAGAGCTGGCGCCCCCAGCCCTAGCACGCTGCCTCGGTTGGCGCATAGCATTTCGGAGAACGCTGAAGTCCATGGATCCTGCACAAAACAAACACCCCACTTATCAGCAACGCGAGTAAAACATAAACCCAGAAAGCAAGCCTAACTTACCAACGAACTTGACGGGGCTAAGCCCGGCCCAGCTCAGAACTCTCTCGGACAGCAGCACGTCGTATAGAGGGATAGGCTTGTTTCCCCCAATCAGAGCAAAGCTCTATTGGAAATTCAAAATTCAAATTTTGAAGCAACGCTTCAAATCCCGGGCGCAACGCGCCACGTGTCAGGCGCTGATACGTCAGCGCAGCGCCCAAGAAGGCGCACCCAATCAGAGCAAAGCTCTATTAAAAATCAAAAGGAAGCAACGCTTCAGTTGCGCAAGCACTGCGCTGCGCGACACGTGTCAGCGCAGATGCGCTAGCGCAGTTGCGCTGCGCTGTGCGCTGCTTGACACGTGTCACGCGCTGGGGCATTTGCGCCAAACAGAATTAAGATTTTAAAGAAATCTTTCTGTTCTTGTTAAAAAAAGAAGATTTTCTTCTGTAAAACAGAAGCCCTTGGATCAAAGATCCAACGGTGGGGAAAATTCCCCAAATCACTCAGAGAAAGATCTCTTTAACAAATTTAACTAATTTATGGGCACTATAAAAAGGACCCTAGACCTCAATTCAAAGGCATCAACATTTTGTGAGAAATCAAAAATTTCAAATAAAGAGAACTCTGAAGAAATCTCAAGAAGAAAAAAGGTAAAAACCTTTAAAATAGAAGAATTTCTTCTAATAGATCATTGATCTAAGAACAAGATCAATGATCTTCAATAAAAAAACAAATAAAAATAGTGCTTTGCACTTTTTATGAACCTCGGGTTCTCTGAAATAAGAAAAACAAGAGGAACTTGTTTTGTTTGATCTAAATCAGATCAAGAAAACAAAAAGTGCTTTGCACTTCTTTTATGAACCATTGGTTCTGGAATCTAAAAGATTCTCAAGTTAATAGTGCCTTGCACTTGTAAATCTGCACTGTTGCGCTCTTGGGTTGGTGCAAGCCACCAAAGAGCGCCACGTGTCAGCATCTGAACTACTTGCGCTATACGCTTTAAGATAGAGCTTTGCTTTCTGAAATTGGCGCAACCCACCAGAGCGCGCCACGTGTCAGCAGCGCAAGCGTAGCGCACCAGCGCAGCGCACTGCGCTTGCATGACACGTGTCATCACCACAAGCGCTTGCGCTCTTTGATTGGCGCAAAGCGCCTGAAAAATACAATGCATTTCTTTTGTTAAAGGGCCAGGCCCAGGTCAAAAAGACCTAGCAGGCCAAAATAAATTGCAAAGCAATAAAAGGGCAGAGCCCAAATAAAATTGATGCTCTGCATCACTTATAATTGGGTAGAGCCCAAAACAAATTGATGCTCTGCAGAGCCCAGACAAAAATAAAAAGCAATGCAATGCATTATTTAAATGTGGGCAAAGCCCTAGCACAGGTCTAATAGACCAAAAATAAATAAAAACGTTGAATATTTTTCAACTGGACTTAGCCCAATCATGGCCGTAAGTCCTCAAATTAAATCGACTGAGCACAGCTCTCTCTCTTAAATCAATTCACGACCGGTTCGAGG
Organism: Agapanthus africanus; assembly: GCA_030015575.1. Lineage (NCBI taxonomy): Eukaryota > Viridiplantae > Streptophyta > Magnoliopsida > Asparagales > Amaryllidaceae > Agapanthus > Agapanthus africanus. Next base: position 409,302,569 of record CM057338.1, read on the forward strand.
GTACATCTCCGAACTCCTTTGACTCCTATCGTTATAATCCTTCAACGATGTCAGAGAGGTGACGGGTCCCGACAACCACACATCAACACGGACTGTGGGGTCCTTAAACTCATGGACTTAAGCGTCCTTAAACTAAAAGACGGACTGTAGGGTCCTTAAACCCGCGGACTTATGCGTCCTTAAACTACCTATGGACCACCATGTCCCTAAACTGGAATATGGACCGCAATGTCCTTAAACTACCAATGGACCGCAATGTCCCTACACTACTTATGGACCACCATGTCCCTAAACTGGAATATGGACCGCAATGTCCTTAAACTACCAATGGACCGCAATGTCCCTAAACTACCTATGGACCACTACGTCCCTAAACTGGAACAATAGAGCCCGCAAACGCTCTTTTGTTGGATCTAAACGATCCTGTTAAGTTGATCTTAGTCTCAAATTGGACTAACGTATCCTTAACAAATGTTTAAGTTGATCTTAGCCTCAAATATGGCTAACGTATCCTTAAACTAAAAACACGAAATCCAAATCTAAGTAAATACGGATTTGGACTAATCCACGTCCTACGGGCGACGGCATTACTCAGTCTCCGTATACAATCCACGGGCAACCACAAACAAAACAAACACCCACGACACGAAGTGAAATTCTAGAGAAGGAGAAATTTGTTACAGCGATGCGGCAGCGTAATTAACTGCAGGGGCTTGCGCCTGCAGGGAAGAGCATCCCCACAATCAAAAACCCCTCAAGCGAGGGGGAATCTGACGAAGTCTGCTATATCGGCCGCATCCGTCTAAACCTCCGATACACGGTGCCATAAATCAACTTGGCGTCTTCGGAGAGGTAGACGGATAAAACCATATAGCATCTGCCCCGAATCTCAGGCTAGACGTCCTCACGTCGTCGCCGTCTTTCGGAGGGGAACAGATTCTGGCACGTCCGGTAGGACGTTTTCCTCTTTCCACTCCACACTTCATGTGTCGTCTTCGCGAACGAATCACGGTTTGTTAACGGTTGCCTTTGGATTTCAAGTTACTAAGATTTGGTCTTTTGCCTGGCGCAGAACTCAAGCATCAATGGCCTCTAACTGCACGAACTGCTCGAAGTGCCACTGCAACGGACGCTCCACCTCACCTGGAGGTGTAGCATATGGGCCTCAAGCGGCCTCCTTCCTCGCTATGCCGGTAACAGGTGACCCAGGCCACCACCGGCCTGTTTTTCGGGACTATGATCCCACCTGCAAGCTTCTCTATGCCAATGTCTGCACCAGAAGCGAACAAGAAGTCGGTCTTCGACCGGCTCACTGCTACGACGGCCCCTGTCAATAGGTCGTCCACTACCAAATCAACAGCCTCCGTCTTCGCCAGGCTGGATCAGAACTATGAGGGGCCCGCTAGGAAGCCCATGAACTCTAAGGTGGCTGTCCCAAGGAAGGCAATAACCGCTGCTCCAGAAGTCGTCAAGGCGGCTTCCCCTGTCAAAGAGTCAGTATTTTCAAGACTAAATATTCCTGCTCCTGCCCCTGCATAAGGATCCGTCTTCGACAGGTTGAATATCATCCCTCAAAGGACAACCCCAGTCTTTAAGAGGTTAACACCAGCGGCGCCTCATTCAGACAGGGGCAAAAAGAAGCTGTCTCTATCTTCGAGCCAGTCCCAGCGGCTCGTCATGCTCGACGTCGCCATTGGCGATGAGTGAGGAAGGCAGGGGCAACTCCCCCTCAGGGCTACTCCACCGGCTCCAGTGGTGGAAGTCAACGCTGCTATTCCAACTGGGAACAGCTTTGAACTGCTGAGGAGGGTACGTAATAACTCTCCAACCGCTACACTAAAAAGATCTCCTCCACCTGCGGAGAGAGTTCCGGAAACAAAGCAGGAACAGCCCCCTCAACGGCTGTCCTCAAAAATTTATAAAGTTTGGCGGAGAGTTCAAAACTCCGTAATTGACCTAGATCGCTCTCGTCAACAGAAAAAGGCGAAGGTGCAAGAAGGAAAAGACCGTCCTATTAAACAGCAGAGGACAACAATCATTAGGGTGCCCACTGCAACGGCCCCTTCAACTTCTACGGCCCATAAGAGAAGAAGGCCAGAAAAAGTCCCTACACCTATGGCGAATATCAAAGGTGGTGAACCCAAACGCCCTAAGTCTGGGGGCATGGTAATTCATACCGTCTACATGGCGTCTGGTAAAGAGGACAGCCGAATATCAACAGGTCAGAGACCGCTCACGCGATCAGTGACTAAAGCACAGGAGTAACAGCAAAAGCTCCAGGAGATGATGAACGCAATGGCCGCACTCACTGGGCCAAAAGAAACCCCTGAGACATCCTCGGATGAACGTCAGGAACAGGAAACTGACGCGGAGTTCCTTCGTCGCATATTGGAGAAGAAGGATAAAGAAGCTGCGGAACAAGCAGCCAGCATAAAGAAAATGGCCCTCCTGTTCCAGGACATGGTGGGAATGATGATTCAACAAGATCCACCTGCTGAAGATCCCCCGATCGTCCTTGAAGACGATAGAGGAGAAACGTCAAATCCTCCGCCGACTCCGTCAACAGCCAAGGAGGAGGCGATCTCCAAAGCCGACCTGGACGAATATATAGCTCAGCAGATCCGAGTTCATCAAGCGACTGAAGCAGCGGGTCAGGTCATAAAAACGGGTCGACCATATCCAGGCTGGTACGACCAGATCAGGTACCTGCCAGGTTATACGATACCAAAATTTCATGGGTATAAGGGGACTGGCAATCCCCACCAGCATGTCGCCCAGTTCAGGGCGCTTTGCGGCAACACTGGCGGTGATGATAAATTGTTGCTCCGCCAGTTCGTTGGTAGCTTGTCAGATACGGCGTTCGAGTGGTATTCCAAGCTCCCGAATGACTCTATCAAAACCTTTGCTGAAATGGAACTGCTATTTACCCAACGTTTCGCGAGTGCCAGCGAGCGTACCTCGATAACGGCATTGATTAATGCCAGGGTGAAGCCGGGCGAAACATGGGTCCAATATGCTATACGGTGGCGAAATCTATGGTCAAGATGCAAGCAGCGTATAGAAGAAGCTCCCGCGGTAGGAATGTTTGTGGGAACCCTCGATCCGCAAGCAACCATCTCGTAATTTATGATGTTCTTCAAGCCGACCACCTTCCAGGCACTAATCGACAAGCTGGCGCAAATGGATCAAATGGGCCATAAACCTCCTCTTCTAAAGCCGGACTCCCGAAACGAGAAAGGGAAAGGGGAAAGCGATCGTTGTCGCTAATGCTCAACAGCAACCGAACAACTCGAAGCTGGTCGTTCGTCAAAATAATATGCGCCCGTACGTAGCCCTTGAGGAGAGGATGGGACGTCCTTACTCGTTTCCCCGAGATAAAACGAGAAGGTTATTCGAGCTGGCGTTGCGCAACCGACTCATAAATCTGCCGGATCCAAAACGTCCGTCGCAACCAAGTGATGTCAATGAGTCCAACTACTGTCCTTATCATCGAGTACTGGGTCATCCGATCGAGGATTGCTACGTCTTCAAAAATTGGCTTGAAGACCAGTACCGACAGGGCAAGTTCGCATTGTCTGACAAATGGAAGGTGAATCCACCGCAGCCCCACACCTCTAAGGGAGTGAATACGCCGGGGGCAACATGCTCTGTCGTTGAAGAAGCTCCTTGGGAGGTTGTATTATCAGCCAAGACAAAGAGGATGCTGAACGACCTTCAAACATGCCCAGCGATTAAGTGGAAGAACCCGTTGGAGCCGCAGATCATTGAAGGGATGTTGAAGTCTCGTCCAACTCAAAAGATCAATGGAGGTGGCCCAAGCATTCACAACCAGCCGTCGAAATCTTCAAAGAAGAAGAAAAAGAAGTTGAAGAAGCCCGTGAAGCTTGGCGACAAGCGCACGGACTTGCAAAAACAAATTGACGCGCTGGAGGAATACAACCAGAAGGCACGGACTCCCATTACATTCCAAGAATTCCTCAACCACGTCTTTCAAGAGGAGGACGGGGGAGAAAGTTCATCTGATGAATCTGAAGAATACGTGGCGAGCTGTCAAGTGATTTCCCATGCGTTCATGGGCGATGAGGAGACTTCTTGTACTGAAACGCTGGGGACAGATCCCGAACCAAAAATTCTAGAGCCATCGAATGAAGTAATTGACGCATTCCTCAATGAAGCTCTCATAAAAAGCAAAGATGATCGGGAGCGCGAGGCGATCATATTCGAAAGGGCCAAGCACCAGCGCCTTGACGAAAGAATTGAGATACTCCCGCTGGAGCAAAATACACCCACTGCGGATAAAATCAAATTCAAGATGAGGAAAAGGTTCGCTAAAGCTGTGTCAATGGGTATGAAGCTACCATCCTCTGGGGGAAGCGTTACTAGTGAAGTATGCACCCCTCCTATTGCTTATATCATCGGAAGATTTCACACCCCACTGAAGAGTGCAAAGCTTTCGATAGATGGTGGTAAGGGTATGTCGCTCACCGGCAACGTTTTAAGCGGGAGAAGCGCAAAACTCGCCGGGAGCAGAAAAATACGACCGAAGGGCTTAACAGAACCACCGGTGATTGTCGCATGGTTAACGCCGGGGAATCACAAGTGCTTACATTCGGGAGCGATTCTGATGAGGAGCTGAAGCTTGGCCCACTCTTTAAAGAGTCCACCTCAGGAAAAGAAGAAGAGCCGAAGGTCTGCAAAAATATCCGGCTACGTAATCGCACGCTACCCGAAAAGAATCTCGGGCCTTCAAATAAAAAAGATAAAGGGAAAGAGAAGGTCCCTGAGGAGATTGCCTTGGATGACCAAGTCATGGAAGAGCTAACTGCCAAAGACCCGCCGAAGAAAAATAAGATGGATTATAACGTCTTAGCGCATCTGAGGAAGCTACCTTCGCAGCTCAGCATTCTTGACGCCCTTTTACTATCAAAGGAGGCGAGAGATTCGTTAATTAAGGAACTACAAGACCCGGAGCAGTTCCAAGCTTTCCTGGCTGAAGAAAAGATGAAGGATGAATTGGAGGAAGTGCGCACGGCCGATGTCACTTTTGGCGATGAAGACCTTCTCCTTGGGACGTGCGAACACAATCGCCCCCTCTATGTCTCAGGATACTGCCATGATATAAAGATCGGCAAAATCCTGGTCGATAACGGATCATCTGTTAATCTCCTTAACGTGCGAGTGTTGAAGGAAATCTGCATGAGCGTCCAACACCTCGCTCGAGACAAGATCACCATCTCCGGATTCGACTCTCAATCATCAAAGACTCTTGGATCTGTGATACTGACGCTACGCTTTGGACTGCTCGTCATGGACATTAAATTCGACGTCATAGATGCCAAGACATGCTACAACGCTCTGCTCGGCCGACCATGGTTACACGAGTACAACATCATCCCTTCTACACAGCATCAGTGTATGAAATATTTTAGGGATGGTCTCGAGTATACCGTGACGGGAGAACTGAATCCGTTTTCCGTAAACGAAGTTCGCAAATATGAAAATGCTAAATACTTCTTGCCGAATTTCGAAGACACGGAAAGGTGTCACAAGCCGGAGAACAAAATTAACGCTACCATCGCTGTCTTCGGCAGCAACACCGAGGAGGAAGAGGAGATAGTTTATTCGGGTCCGCCCCAATACAACAAGCCGGGACCATCTGCTCCTACATTGATCTTTGGTAGTGATTCGGAGGATGAAGTCCATGCTGTATTCTCTGCTCGACCTTCAATACGAGCTTCCGCTGACGAAGAGCAAAGTCTGCAAGTCGCCATGGTGCCGCTTAAACATTATAAAGAACTGGATGAGCTTGATACCGACAGTGTAGAAGAGCTGCAGACGTTCTATATCCCTCCCAAACGAGGAGGCGAAAAGGCAATTCTATTCTACCGCTCTGAAGAAAACAAAGTGGAGAAAGAAATCTGGCACGGGGCGGATCCTACGTTGGAAAGGCTTCAACCAATCCGTCTACCCAGATATTATACAGAAGGCTTGAAGAGGCTGTTGAAGCGCCAAGGGATACCCTTCAAACAGACCGATAGAAAGGCCTAATTCTATGACAGGGTCTGGAACGTCCCTGGAACTCAGCACAAGCTGCCTAATGGGAGAATGGAGACAATCGGGCTCGGATACATTCGCTCTAAGAAACGAGAGCTGCTCCGCGACTGTTACGTCGTGCACGACTTCAATGAAGAAGCGGGTGCTCAATGGGAGGACGCTAATCCTGAACTAGTAAAAGTTCCAGATGCAAAAGTGCCCAGTCCGTCGTTCGAAGAACAAATGGACAAACTTATAAGGGAAGCTGGTCAAAAAGTCTGAGACGACCATAACCGCGAAATGGCTATCTACGAGAAAGCCAAAATGCAGCGCCTCCTCCAACGGGCCGTGAAAGATGAAAATGCCGCTCCTTGTCAACCTGTTATAAAGAAGGCTCGATGCAGAGGCAGAAACAAGTAGAAACGCGAAAAAGGCGCTCAACAGCAACGAAGCGGGGCTAAGAGGCCACTCAAGCGAAAATCGAATGGTTCCGATCTATCCCTTATGAGAAAAATGGGTCGAGCATACTCTTTTCCTCGAGACAAGACCAAGAAAATACTTGACCTCGCTCTAAAACATCAAATGCTTACACTGCCGGAGTCTAAACACCCTGAACAAGCAGGCGAGGTCTCACACCCAGACTATTGCTTTTATCACCGAGTGGTAGGGCATCCTCTCGAAGACTGCTTCACCTTCAAGAATTGGGTCGAAGATCAGTATCAGTTTGGCAAGTTCGCTCTGTCTGACAACTGGAAGGTAGCGCCACCACAGAAGCACGAACCAAGGCCACGGAAGAAGAACCAGTTCCATATTGGGATTGGAAGCGAATTCGTACTTGTCACGTGATAACAATATTAAAAGAAGAGCCCGAGAACATGGATGACCTTCCCTGGTGCTTCGAAAATAGCAACGATGAGGTTATCTCAGAGTTTCCACCAGCACCGAAAGAGCTGAAAGATGGAATCCATATCACGGCGGATAACCTCAAGAAAATTGAGTTGGGGACGGCGAATGACCCGCGACCGACATTCATTAGTGAGCTGTTGTCTGAAGAGAAGGTGGCTTTATTAAAAAACCTGCTTATGAAGCACAGAGATTGCTTCGCATGGAACTATTCCGAAATGCCGGGAGTAGATCCAGAAATTGCTGTGCATAAATTGGCGATATCCCCGGACATCAAGCCAGTCAAACAGGCACCGAGAAGAATGCGGCTCGAGCTTGAGATGAGCATCAACGCCGAGGTCAAGAAGCTGATCGACTCTGGCTTTATTCAGGAGGTTCAATATCCAGAATGGATCGCCAACATCGTCCCGGTGATGAAGAAAAATGGGACAGTGCGCATATGCATAGACTTCCGGGATCTCAATAAAGCCTGCCCGAAGGACGATTTTCCAGTGCCAGTCACCGAACTGATGATAGACAATACGTCCACTCATGAGGTTTTCTCCTTCATGGACGGCTCATCAGGGTATAATCAAATAAAAATGCACCCCGAAGACCAGAAGCACACCGCTTTTCGGACTCCTTTGGGAATATTCTGTTATAAAGTAATGCCCTTCGGATTAAAGAACGCCGGTGCCACCTACCAAAGGGCCATGACGAAGATCTTCGATGACCTCATACACGAAATCGTCGAATGCTATATCGACGATCTCGTGGTTAAAAGCAAATCATACGAGGAGCATCTTGAGCATCTGAAGACCGTATCTCAATGCCTTCGACAATACAACTTGAAGATGAACCCTCTCAAGTGTGCATTCGGGGTTTCCTCAGGCAAATTCCTAGGATTCATCGTCCGACACCGGGGCATTGAGATAGATCCGTCAAAGATCAAGGCGATCATGGAAATGCCTCCGCCAAGGACTCTTAAGCAGCTGCGATCTCTCCAAGGGAAGCTCGCATATATACGGTGATTTATAGCCAACCTTTCGGGCAAGTGTCATCCTTACAGTCACCTAATGAAGAAGGGAATACCATTCGTCTGGTATCAAAAATGCCAGGGCGCGCTGGACGAGATTAAACAGTACCTGCAGAACCCGCCAGTGTTGGCTGCTCCGGTCAAAGGGAAGCCCCTCATTCTTTACACAATCGCCCTCGAAGGTTCCTTAGGCGCATTATGGGCACAAAAGAACGATCAAGGGAAGGAGAGAGCTCTTTATTACTTAAGTCGAGTTCTACTCGGGGCAGAAAGCAACTACTCCCCCATTGAATAACACTTCCTGGCGTTGATCTTTGCGATAACAAAGCTCAGGCACTATGCGTTGGCGCATGAGGTCCGTCTCATTTCAAAGGTGGACCCTCTTAAATATTTAATGTAAAAGGCCATATTGACGGGACGACTCGCTAAATGGGCTCTGCTCTTGATGGAATTCTCGATAACATATCAGCCTCTCAAGGCAGTAAAAGGCCAGGCCATCGCCGATTTCCTCGCTGAGCATCCGATCGCCGCCGATTCTCCTCTAAATTGCGATTTGCCAGACAAACATGCGTTTGACGCGATCGACGGTGGTGATACCCGATGGGAGCTTTATTTCCATGGAGCATCTTCCGTAAAGAAGCGCAAACAAAGTACCCCCATAATCAAATCGGGGGTAGGACTCATCTTTGTAACTCCACAAGAAGGGATAATGCGCTTTGCTTTCTCCCTAACAGAGCCGAAGACAAACAATGAAGCCGAATATGAAGCTTTGATAGCAGGCCTCGAGATCGTCATCGACATGGGAATTGAAAACCTCCTCATATACGGAGATTCTCAACTGGTCGTTAGTCAAGTAAACGGCGACTACCAAACGTGCAAACCGGAGTTGGTGAAGTACGGTGAAAAGGTGCAACAACTGTTGACCCAAATTCCCTCCTATACTTTGGAAAGCATACCGCGCGCGGAAAACAGCAAAGCAGACGCGTTGGCCAAACTTGCTAAAGAACTGGCTGACAAGAACCTCGATGACGTTAGAATCGTGGTACAAAGCCATCGGGTGCTTGCCCCAACAGAAATATCTCCGGAATCATCCAAAGAGAAGGGGGCGACTGAACAGATGACCTTGCAAATAAAAAACCGGGAAAAGGCTGAGGATTGGAGGCAAGTCTTCATAGACTACTTTAAGTCCCACCGAATGCCTGAAGAAGCATCCACAAGACATCAGCTCATGAAACGAGCTCTGTCTTTCGCCTTCGTCAATGATACTCTATACAAGAGGTCATTCGATTCTCTGTGGCTAAGATGCTTAGGACCTGACGAAGCAGAAAGAGTTGTTCAGGAAGTTCATGACGGAATCTGTGGTTCTCACTAAGCGGGCCCCGAAGATGAAGTTGAAGATCAAACGGATGGGATACTACTGGCCCACGATGATTCAGGATTGCCTCGAATATGCGAAGCAATGCCACTCATGCCAAATCCATGGGGACTTCATCCACCAACATCCAAATCCACTCCATCCAACAGTGGCTAGCTGGCCATTCGAAATGTGGGGAACTGACATAGTCGGCCCCATCAAACCAGCATCGTCCAGGGGACATCATTTCATCCTGGCGACGACCGACTACTTCTCAAAATGGTCAGAAGCAGTACCGTTGAGGGAAGTGAAGACGGAGAATATCCTCCATTTCTTCAAGGCGCACGTCATATATCGTTTTGGAACTCCGCGACGGATCATCTCCGATAACGGGCCAGCCTACAGAAGCCACAAGATCAGTCGCTTCGCGCAACAGCATAACATAGACTGGAGATATTCCTCGGTTTATAATCCGCGAGCTAATGGTCTAGCCGAGGCCTTCAACAAGACCTTGACGAAGATCATGAAAAAGACGGTGTCCCGAAATAAGAAGAACTGGCACGAGAGACTGCAAGAAGCTCTCTGGGCATATCGAACTACGTTCAAGACAGCCACGAACTCAACGCCGTACGCGTTGGTATTCGGTACGGAAGCAGTACTCCCCCTCGAGATAGAGCTACCCTCTCTACGAGTGGCAGTCCACTACGAGCCGACGGACGAAGAAAATGCTCACCTTCGGCTTGAGGAGCTTGATGCCCTTGATGAGACCCGGCTCATAGCGCAACAAAACCTGGAGGCTTATAAAGCAAAGATGACGCGCTCATATGAAAGATTGACCCGGCCGAGGACATTCCGTCAAGGCGAACTTGTGCTAGTGGTCAAAAGGCCTATGATCCCCAATCGTGCCAAGCGGGGAAAATTCGAGCCAAACTATGAAGGCCCATACATCATAGACAAAGTCTACCAGGGTGGGAGCCTATCTACTCATGGATATGCACGGTGAAAGGCCTTTCAGGCCAATAAACGGTAGATTCCTAAAGAAATACTACGCTTAATGAGCCACAGCCTAGGTCAATGGTAAATGACGACGACTATGTCCGTTCGCTATCTTCCTAAACTCAAACTTTATAAGCAGTAGCCAGCCGTTTCCTGGACGGACCGAAACGCCCTTAAACTAATGGCGGACCGAAATGTCCTTAAACTAATGAAGGACCGAAACGTCTTTAAACTAATACCGCAACATCCGTAAGCTGACGAGATAAAAAAAAGAGAAGAAAAATATAATAAATAAAAACGGTATGTCCATAAGCAAAAAAGGGCACGGATGAAAACCCGAAAGGGCTCCGTGAGTAAAAACAGCAGGGCTACCGGCGAGTGTTCGTGAAAACCCGAAAGGGCGCGACCTCGTCAAAAAAAAGAGAGAAGAAAATAAAAAGAATAACAAAAAAAACGGTATGTCCATAAGCAAAATGGGCACGGATGAAAACCTGAAAGGGCTCCGTGAGTAAAAACAGCAGGACTACCGGCGAGTGTTTGTGAAAACCCGAAAGGGCGCAACCTCGTTAAAAGACACTTATAGGGTCCTCTCGATCTTGTAAGGAGAAACCACCCACGTGAGATCCTTACAACTCACAAGGGAGCAACACACTTAGGGATCCCCACGATTCCTAAGGAGAAAGTACACTTGCGAGATCCTCACGACTCGTAAGGAGAACTCTCTTATGAGACCCTCACGGCTCATAAGATTTGAAAGTCTTAAGTTACAGAGACCTAAACCTGTGCTTAAGCAACCCCCACAACTTCCGATATTTCCCTACAAGTGGCTCAATACTGGCCCTTGTATATAATCCACGGGCGCGAATAAACATTTCCCTAATCAAGTCCCATCCGAGACTGGGGATACGTTCGCATGGTGAACAACCCTTGAAAATCCTCTCAATTTATAAGGAGAAAACCCTCCTGTAGGATCCTTACGACTTACAGAGGAACAAACACTTAGGAATCCTCACAATTCCTAAGGAGAAAATACACCTACAAGATCCTCACGACTTGTAGAGAGAAATACCTTCGTGAGACCCTTACGGCTCATGAAGTCAAAAGCCTTAGTCGACAGGACCTTAACCCTGTTCGCTAAGCCACCCTTGTTCGACGTCGACAGAGGCAGATGATGATTCGCTCCTGGCAATATCCCAGTTATAGCGGTGCTGATGCCGAAATCGGTGTCTAATTTCAGGTTTACGGTGAAAAGCCAGTAAGCCGCACATGCATATGAAATAGCCGAAATGATGGGGCAACTTGCAATAAACAGCAGCAAGTGAAAATGTATGCATGAAAAATAGCCGAAATGATTAGGCAACTCGCAATAAAAAGCAGCGAGTAAAAATAAAATAAACAGCCGAAATGATTGGGCACTGCGAAAAATAGCCGAAATGATTGGGCAATCGCGACCTTCGCGATATAAAAGCTGAAATGATAGAGCATCGCGGAAATGAAACAAAAAAAATGATAAGACTTTGGCCCTACAGTTGAGATCACATCGATCCCTGTATACAATCTAAAGGCGCAAACAAAGAGGGAACCATACTTTCCCAACAGGCTTCGCCAGAAAATGAAGCCAAATCTCGACGGTTCATCCCGAACCCGAAGAAGCCAGTGTCTTCGGCAAAATACCTCAACTCAGGGAAACAAACATCCTTGACGAGAGCCTCCTGACTCGCATCGACTCGCAGAGCAACCAGTGTCTCCGTGGGAAATTCTCGATCCGTTTCAACACCAAAGAAACAAATAATCCTTGGCAAATACCTCAACTCAGGGAAACAAACATCCTTGACGAGAGCCTCCTGATTCGCGTCGACTCGCAGAGCAACCAGTGTCTCCGTGGGAAATTCTCGATTCGTTTCAACACCAGGGAAACAAATAATCCTTGGCAAATACCTCAACTCAGGGAACAATCATCCTTGACGAGAGCCTCCTGATTCGCGCCGACTCGCAGAGCAACCAGTGTCTCCGTGGGAAATTCTCGATTCGTTTCAACACCAAAGAAACAAATAATCCTTGGCAAATACCTCAACTCAGAGAAACAAACATCCTTGACGAGAGCCTCCTGATTCGCATCGACTCGCAGAGCAACCAGTGTCTCCGTGGGAAATTCTCGATTCGTTTCAACACCAGGGAAACAAATAATCCTTGGCAAATACCTCATTTCAGGGAAACAAACATCCTTGACGAGAGCCTCCTGATTCGCGTCGACTCGCAGAGCAACCAGTGTCTCCGTGGGAAATTCTCGATTCGTTTCAACACCAAGGAAACAAATAATCCTTGGCAAATACCTCAACTCAGGGAAACAAACATCCTTGACGAGAGCCTCCTGATTCGCATCGACTCGCAGAGCAACCAGTGTCTCCGTGGGAAATTCTCGATTCATTTCAACACCAAGGAAACAAATAATCCTTGGCAAATACCTCAACTCAGGGAAACAAACATCCTTGACGAGAGCCTCCTGATTCGCGTCAACTCGCAGAGCAACCAGTGTCTCCGTGGGAAATTCTTGATTCGTTTCAACACCAAGGAAACAAATAATCCTTGGCAAATACCTCAACTCAGGGAAACAAACATCCTTGACGAGAGCCTCCTGATTCGCATCGACTCGCAGAGCAACCAGTGTCTCCGTGGGAAATTCTTGATTCGTTTCAACACCAAGGAAATAAATAATCTCTGGCAAATACCTCAACTCAGGGAAACCAGCGTCCTTGACGAGAGCCTCCTGATTCGCGTCGGCTCGCAGAGAAACCAGTGTCTCCGCGGGAAATTCCCGATTCATCTCAACTTGCAAGATGAAGCCTCAGGCAGCAGGGATTAAAAAACTTGCTTCCTGAACAATGGGACTCTGCAAGTCGGTCTAAAACGGTCTCTTGCATACTATTCACGGGTCTCACTCTCCAAAGTCGAGTTTCGACAAGGAGGGAAACAACCGCTTACGGGTCATCTCGACTCGTAAGAAGGAAAAATTCCCTTATAGGATCCTTACAATTTATAAGAGAAAACGCACATTGGAATCCTCACGATGCCTAAGGAGAAAACTCACCTACGAGATCCTCTCGATCCGTAGGGAGAAAAGTCCCTATGAGACCTTCACGGCTCATAGAGTTGAAAAGTCTTAGGCGGCAGATCTGAACCTGCGGCCTAAGCCATCGCTATCTCGTGAAGAAATCAAGATGCTTACTCTATTATCTGCTAATTGTGACAGCATGCTGATAATAAGAAAGGAAAAAGCAAAGAAACAGTACAAAACATTGCAAAGAAAAATATGTATCTTTATTGAATGTAATCAAGTACAAGATGAAGCGTACAAAAGAATAAAGAATGGATACATATTACTTAAAAAGAAAAATTTTGCAAGTGCCTAGATACAAGGAGAATTACTGAGAAGGAAGCGTCTTGCATAGATCTAGCAATTGTTCGCGCAATTCCTTCCCCACTTTCTCCTGATCGGCTACCACCGCCAGCTCCGCCTCCACTTGGGCCCGTTGCTGCAAGACAGATGCAAGCTGCTCCCTGACGGCCTGATAAGCAGCTTCCCGGCCTGGGGTATCGCGCTCGACTACATCAAGCTTTCGCTTCAAGTTTAGCCCATGGGAGATGCGCTCCAGGAGACCCTCAAAGATAGCCTTCACTTGGGCAGCATTCGCTTCAACCTCAGCACGCAGACGGGCCGTATCGCTCGAGGTCTCTTGGCATTCCCTTAGCCTTAACGCTGTTTCTTGTTCCAAATGGTGGACGTAAGAAGCGCTTCCCTCGATCCATGCTGCTCTTTCATTGCTGGCGGCTAAAGTCTCGGGGGCGGGACGCATCGACTCCAGCTGATGCAGGTGAGCCTCGATCTCCATACAATGGTTAACCCAAGATGTGATGATGCCTTCGTCATGGAAATTCACGAGTATCACCAGCATCGGGTTAACCGCTGTAGCGAAATCCGCAGCAGAAGTAGGGGTCTTGACGTCGAGCTCCTCAATGTAGTCGCTCAACATACGCAAGCTGTTCGCGGCGCCTTTCAAAGATAGACGTCTCAGGTAAGGACCTGCCGGCATTGTGATGCGAGGCTCGAAGAGCGCCGAGACCGGAACGACAGCTGAAAAGAAACAAGATGTGATCAGATAACAGTTCAGGAAATAAAAAAGGGGGAGTTATCAATGTGATAGTCGCTGTACCAGCTGAGGCAGGTGGCAAGGCCGGAAGGGTCGGCGGTGCAGCCGATCTTTCATCCCCTCCTTCGATTTGTAGCACTGCAGTTGAGACGAGAAAAAGGTTAGAAGTAATTCCATCAATGAAAAAGAAAGATATCAATGGAAACCATACTCACCAGCGCTACCGGAGGAAGAAGCGAGTTCAGATGGGAAGGAGAAGGGTGGGAGCAACACCTGATAGAGATGGTCAAAAAGCACTCCTGAAAGACACAACAGTATGACTTTAGTACACAAATTATACGTTTGAAAGATAAGATTAATAAGTTTCAAACCCATACCTTCCAATATCTTCGATGGTATGAGAGAAGGTTGAGAGGTGACTACCGCCAAGGCAGTAGTTGAAGGCACTCCCTCGAGTAATGGGGCATCGGCACTGGCTGCACCTGCATTGCGAACAAAGGTGAACTTGTCAGAAAGGATTATAAGGTAAAGAAAGAACAATAACTCGAGATTTACCTGATGATCTGCCGTCTGAAACGGAGGCGTCCCCCTCCTCCATTGACATGAGGCCACCGCCCGTAGCCTCATCACCCGACTCTATAGTGGCCGTCGTCGTGCTCGCGCGGCCAGAAGACGGCGGAAAATCATAAACGGGGAGGGCAATGATCGGAGCATTGCCGGACTCTTGAGAAAGAGCGGCTGACTCTTCCCCAAGAATCGTGCCCATCTCACCCGCTACTTTTTCGGGCTCAGCGATCTCCATCGTTTCATCCACCGTCACCATGAGGTCGCCGGTCTCAAGCGCCTCATCCGCCGCTACCCCGGGCTCAGTTATAGTGGTCGTCTCATTTGCCGCCACCTCAGGCTCGGCATCAACGACTTTCTCAAATGCAGCTTCCTCTGCCCCCAACTCAAGCTCCGTAGCCCCAACAACGTTGCCCGCCGTCAGCTCGAGTTTGGCCGGTGCCTCCTCCTCTGTTTCCTTGGGTTCGACAGTCTCTGCCTCCCCCTCGGTCGGACTCGGCCCTGCAAGATGAGATGCATAAGAACCGGCGAGTTTACAATTTTTACAAACAAAATTCTGAAAGAAGTATTACCTGAGGTGGACTTCTCGTTAGCCTCCCTATTGGCGCGAATCGCCTGTCTATGAGCTGTAGACAGGGTGACCGGGGACTCTTCTGACGGGGTATCGGCACGAGGAACAGTGCTTGGGCCCGCTCCAATGGTCAAGGCAGCTCTACGTGCCTTTGCTTCGCGCCTCGATCGCTTCCTCTCCTCCCGAGCTATCGCGATGGATCTCTTCGACGCTTCCTTCATTAAGGCGTCGTCGTCCTCGTTCAGAGATGCCTCCAGAGCCTTTAAGGCATCTATCATCGGCTCTTCAAGACGGACCTCCCGCGGTAGCGCCGAGGAAGCAGGAACATCGGCAGCTTGTAGAACATCTGCGTTGCTTGGCGGGAACGGCATTGAGGTTCCTGCGATAAAAAGGGAGAAGTTAGATCGACCGTAACACAAGGGAAATGAAAACTTGATGAATTGAAGCTTACTAAGACCCATGGACGCTCTAAGACGCTCCTCCTCTTGGAAAGTCTTCACGCAAGCGGCGATGGCTTCTTCAGTGGTGATGCATGTTGGAAGAAAAGAAGGAAGAATGTTAGTCAAAGGCAATAATGAAAATATGATGCAGTAAAAAAATATGACTAGTGATTACCTGATGCCGCAAGCTTAGCCAGCCACGCGTCGCGCCTCGCTAACCGCTCTGAAGCTTTGAGGGCGGCCTCCAAGTCCGTGTCATCCGGCGGCATGACTAATCCCTCGTTAGTCCCATATTCACTCAGGCCCTCACTATAAGGAGCGTGGGGTTCTTGACCGAACGCGACGTCTGCGGCGAAGAGCGACTTCTTTTTCATCTGCCCGCCAACCCTAGGTGCACGCGGGATCGACTTACGCTTAGCAACCACCTTGGGACGGCGAGTCCCGATGTCCGCACCCACGCCAGACTCTGGAGAGGCTACAGCCACTGTCTCCACTGGAGCACAGGGCGCTGGAGGTGCATCCGCAATATCGGGGAGCGGCGATCCGTGTGGAGGACTTTGCGCACGCGATGGTCCGGCCCTGGCATCTTTTAGAGGGGGGACCACCGGGGTCCTTGGCACTAAGGGAGCGTTATGGTCGGTACCTGGAGGCGCACCCTTACGGTCGACCAGCAATCGCCTTTCCTCCTTTATAACGGCTCCCGTCGCATGATTATACCATTCTTTATATACGTTGAGGAGTCGTGGGGTGCAGGCCGGCGCACTGATAAAAAAATGAGAACCCGTGTTCAGGCGCATGAAATGATGCAGCGCGTTCTCCATCCCTTCTTCAGTGGTAGCAGGTTCCAGTAGGAAAGCTTCCAAGGGTACCCCTTGATCGTAGCCTGGTTGTTGGGCGAAACGATGCGGGTTATATCTCATGAAAATTGCCGCACCGTTCTGCCTGAAGACTAGGAAGCCCGGTCTAATAGAATACAAGTGGAGGGTCTCCCGGGCCGTCAAAACTGAGGCTCCATCCTTAAAGGAGTCTTGTAATGGTTGCACCACAGTGGTGGACGCCTTTCCAATGGTCAATACCTTGTCAACAAAGGACATCCCGGCTCCAACGGTATGAGGGCGAAGGAGTAAACCCCTGGCGTTCCGTGGTGATGGGGTCACAATTGATGCGCCGATCAGCTGTATAATGCGAGGGAAACCACACTTGTCGAAGAACGAGGGCCTTTTATTCATGCCGAAGACACCCGCCGTGTGTAGCTCGAGCCACGATACAAAATAGTGCATCGGGAAGACCACGTGCAGTACCCCAGGCTCATTAACATCCGCTGCTCGACTGAGGCCATGATATAAGTGTGCCAAGCCGGCGATCCCAACAACCACTTTTACCCCGATGGTCATCCAGTGGGCTGGGTAAAAGACAGAGGGCCGCATACGGTGAGAGTGCATTGGGATCGCAAACCAACTCAGCCATAACCCAAGAAATCCTAGGAAAAAGGCCTCCTCGTCCATCCCAGGGGCTGCAATTTCTGCAAAAGACATGGTCGGGAAGTCCGGAAGGAAAAAACACTTTTGGTCTATCTCCTTCGCCGGCAGGTTATCCAAATCTAGACCGAAAGGGTCATCCAGAGTAGCAAACTTGGCAGCTTCTGATGAGAGGACACTTGGGCTAAGGAACCGAGCGATGAAATCCTCAAAGCTAACTCCGCGACTCCCATGTTCGATGAAAAGGGACTCATAGATGTTCAACACTTTAATCAAGCTTGGGAATTGGTGCTGAACAGCATTCTCCGGCGTGAGCCCCCTTACCACCGGCTTAGCACCGAAGACGTACTCGTCTGTCGGGAGCAACTCCTCATAGTATTCCCCTATGACTGGTAAACCGGATACCTCCGTGAACTCCTCCAAGGAGATTGACACTTCCCGATCCATGGCAAGGAAAGTGTGGGTAGGAATGTTCCACTGCTCCAAGAAAGTCTTGAACCACCAGGTGGGGAGCGTGGGATACTGGAAGAGAGAGACATAAACTGCGGTATACAATCCTAATTTTATCAACTGTGACTTCTTCGTCGACAGGATATACCGAGCCCATGGCAGGTAGCCGATCGGATGGCGGGGGATCAGACCTATGTTATATGATTGCCCCCAAGGTCATGCCTCACCTTGATAGATACGGCGTCCTAGGATATCTAAAACCATAGGACGCTCAACTGGAATTGCATCTATCACGGGATGTAGAAAGCCCTTCGAGATCCAATCGACCATCTCCACGGCATACTGCACCGGGGGTGGACTGGCATAGTGGACCGCTGTGATGGGTTCTGACGACACCGAGCATGTGAAGCTGCGTCGACCCATAATGATCTGATTGTACCACGACCCCCAAAGATGTAGACTCTTATACTCTGGGTCGTGGTCCTTGATCATGGCCAAGACTTCACGGTCCAAGGGCGCCTCGGGAAATCCCTCCTCTGAACGAACAAACGGGAATGAGGTGTCGAGAGACATGATCGCTGCAAGTGAACAGAAATTAGCCGTTAGTGTTGTAATTCCAATGCTTGGCGTTTTAAAAAAAAATCATTAATCAACTAATTAAATTAAAGATTAATTAAATTAAAATTAATTAATTACACCACACAGTAGTGCAGTGGGTAGGGAACCAAATGGGGACCCACAAAATCTGGATGACAGTGCCTCATGAAATAAGACAGCCCCATCATTGGTTGAGACTGTCAATTAATGAAAAGACACCCAAGAGAATATTCTCATCAACGGGAGATCCCTAGAGACAAGGAGAAAATCTCCTCTTTCAGAGCAAAGCTCTGTCACAGAGTGACACTTGTCAAACTCTGGTCTCAAGGGAATAGGATTCGTTAAAAGAGCATAGCTCTGTGGTAATAATGGAAAGATCCATCAGAAATTTTTTACACTTAAAAGAATTAAAAAATTTGGAATCTTGAAAAATCCATGAAAATTTATAATAAGTGCTTCATTTTTCAGATCTAAAAGGTCTACATTTGATCCAAGAGCAAAGCTCTGTTCATGGGTGAGAACCCATGAACAAGATCTCTGTAGATCTATCAAGTTTTGAGAGCAAAGCTCTGTTTATGAAACCCCAATGGGGATTTCTTTAGATCAAAAGATCTGTGAGAGCAAAGCCCTTTGGTTTAAGATTGTTTGAATTAATTTAGTTTAATTTAGATTAATTTTACCTAAAATTTCTAACTTTGGAAATGAGCAAAGCTCTGAAGTTCTTAAGCAAGAGCAAAGCTCTGTTGATATCAAAATCTTAAAAAAGATGGTGAAGATTTTTTAAGGGCCATAGGTCCTATTTATAAGGCGCTTGCGCCCCTTCAGCTCACCCCTTGATCCAACGGTCAGGAGCTTGCCACCGCTGCACTCACGTGCACGCCATGTGAGCGCAACGGGGGTGGCATTTGTTTCCCCCAATCAGAGAAAAACTCTGTTGGAATTTCAAATTTCAAATTTTGAAGCAACGCTTCAAATCCCGGGCGCAACGCGCCACGTGTCAGGCACTGATACGTCAGCGCAGCGCCCAAGAAGGCGCATCCAATCAGAGCAAAGCTCTATTAAAAAACAAAAGGAAGCAACGCTTCAGTTGCACAAGCACTGCGTTGCGCGACACGTGTCAGCGCAGATGCGCTAGCGCAGTTGCGCTGCGCTTTGCGCTGCGCGACACGTGTCAGCGCCGATGCGCTAGCGCAGTTGCGCTGCGCGACACGTGTCAGCGCAGTTGCGCTGCGCTGTGCGCTGCGCGACACGTGTCACGCGCTGGGGCATTTGCGCCAAACAGAATTAAGATTTTAAAGAAATCTTTCTGTTCTTGTTAAAACAAGAAGATTTTCTTCTGTAAAAGAGAAGCTCTTGGATCAAAGATCCAACGGTGGGGAAAATTCCCCAAATCACTCAGATAAAAATCTCTTTAACAAATTTAACTAATTTATGGGCACTATAAAAAAGACCCTAGATCTCAATTCAAAGGCATCAACATTTTGTGAGAAATCAAAAATTTCAAATAGAGAGAACTCTGAAGAAATCTCAAGAAGAAAAAAGGTAAAAACCTTTAAAATAGAAGAATTTCTTCTAATAGATCATTGATCTAAGAACAAGATCAATGATCTTCAATAAAAAAAACAAATAAAAATAGTGCTTTGCACTTTTTATGAATCTCGGGTTCTCTGAAATAAGAAAAACAAAAGGAACTTATTTTCTTTGATCTAAATCAGATCAAGAAAACAAAAAGTGCTTTGCACTTCTTTTATGAACCTTTGGTTCTGGAATCTAAAAGATTCTCAAGTTAATAGTGCCTTACACTTGTAAATCTGCACTGTTGCGCTCTTGGGTTGGCACAAGCCACCAGAGAGCGCCACGTGTCAGCATCTGAACTACTTGCGCTATGCGCTTTAAGATAGAGTTTTGCTCTCTGAAATTGGCGCAACCCACCAGAGCGCGCCACGTGTCAGCAGCGCAAACGTAGCGCACCAGCGCAGCGCACTGCGCTTGCATGACACGTGTCATCACCACAAGCGCTTGCGCTCTTTGATTGGCGCAAAGCGCCTGAAAAATGCAATGCATTTCTTTTGTTAAAGGGCCAGGCCCAAGTCAAAAAGACCTAACAGACCAAAATAAATTGCAAAGCAATAAAAGGGCAGAGCCCAAATAAAATTGATGCTCTGCATCACTTATAAATGGGTAGAGCCCAAAACAAATTGATGCTCTGCAGAGCCCAGACAAAAATAAAAAGCAATGCAATGCATTATTTAAATGTGGGCAAAGCCCTAGCACAGGTCTAATAGACCAAAATTAAATAAAAACGTTGAATATTTTTCAACTGGACTTAGCCCAATCATGGCCGTAAGTTCTCAAATTAAATCGACTGAGCACAGCTGCTCTCTCTTAAATCAATTCACAACCGGTTCGAGAGTACATCTCCGAACTCCTTTGACTCCTATCGTTGTAATCCTTCAACGATGTCAGAGAGGTGACGGGTCCCGACAACCACACATCAACACGGACTGTGGGGTCCTTAAACTCATGGACTTAAGCGTCCTTAAACTAAAAGACGGACTGTGGGGTCCTTAAACCTGCGGACTTATGCGTCCTTAAACTACCTATGGACCACCATGTCCCTAAACTGGAATATGGACCGCAATGTCCTTAAACTACCAATGGACCGCAATGTCCCTAAACTACCTATGGACCACTACGTCCCTAAACTACCTATGGACCACTACGTCCCTAAACTGGAACAATAGAGCCCCCAAACGCTCTTTTGTTGGATCTAAACGATCCTGTTAAGTTGATCTTAGTCTCAAATTGGACTAACGTATCCTTAACAAATGTTTAAGTTGATCTTAGCCTCAAATATGGCTAACGTATCCTTCAACTAAAAACACCAAATCCAAATCTAAGTAAATACGGATTTGGACTAATCCACGTCCTACGGGCGACGGCATTACTCAGTCTCCGTATACAATCTACGGGCAACCACAAACAAAACAAACACCCACGACACGAAGTGAAATTCTAGAGAAGGAGAAAGTTGTTACCGCGATGCGGCAGCGTAATTAACTGCAGGGCTTGCGCCTGCAGGGAAGAGCGTCCCCACAATCAAAAACCCCTCAAGCGAGGGGGAATCTGACGAAGTCTGCTACATCGGCCGCATCCGTCTAAACCTCCGATACACGGTGCCATAAATCAACTTGGCATCTTCGGAGAGGTAGACGGATAAAACCATATAGCATCTGCCCCGAATCTCAGGCTAGACGTCCTCACGTCATCGCCGTCTTTCGGAGGGGAACAAGGCTCCCACGACGCCACTCTCACCGCGGCGGGGTCATCGGACAGGTTTCCCGGCAGACTCTTCTCCTTCGACCACTTGGTGGGCACCGGCCAGTCCTCGCCCTCGGGAGGGGAGACGAAGAAAAACTTCTTCTTCCAGTCGTGAATGGAGGAGGGCAAGGCCACGACCCCAGTCCCAGCCGCGACCCCGGGCCGCACCCTAAAAGTAAAATAAACCCACCTCGGGTCGCCAGCTCGACCGCCGGGGTGACTCTTAAAAGCAAAGGAGGAATCGAGATGGGAAAGGCTGAGGGGAACCGCCTGCAGCTTCAGGCGGATCAGGAACCCAAGGAGGATCCTCCACGCGTTCGGCACTAACTGGCCGGGAGCCAAGCTGAAGAAATTCAGAGCGGCAACGACCTCAGGAGAGAAGGGCAAGCGCATTCCGCCCCAAAAAGCTTCCAAATACAAGGCAATCTTCCTTCCCCGTACCTGGTCTGCCCTCTCTCCTTCCTCGGCCAGACGAAGCGCGTAGCGCGGGGGAATATGGAAGCGGGCTCGAGCATTGGCGAGCTCGTCCTCGTGCCTCACCCAGTATGGGGTGCTGGGGGCTACATCTACCGCCTCCTCCCTGGAGGCGGCCCCCGCCTCATGGCCTCGAGGAGAAGGCCCAGCCCCTGCTCCCCGAGGGGACTCGGACACATCTAAAGGAACCCTAACATCTACTCCTACGACGTGTACTGATTCTACAGAGGAAGACATCTAACCTGGGAAGGAAACTCTTCAAAGGTTGGGAACGAGAGAGGGGAGACGAACGCTGAGCAGCTAGGGCTTGAGAATGAGGAATATGAGAGAGTAAGGGCCCTAGGGCGGGCCCCACTCATATTTATTACCGCATACGGCCTCATCCAATGGCGCCCATCGTCTCCCGCCGAAACGGCCCCTTGCGCCCAGCGGCTCCGATCGCTCCACGTGGCAGCCCAGCGATTGGCCGCGTCCCGTCAGACGCCGCAGACCTGCGCACGTCACGTCAGCCGGTTGGCGCTCGACACGTGGACCGTCGCTTCGACTGCAGAGTGCACGAAGCGGCGCACCCTCCTTAAATGCAAAGATCTTGCCTCGATTCGCTAGCAGAAAAGACAACCGACGGCTCGAGGACTCATCCCGGCATAACCCTGAGAAGGAGCTCACCTCAGGAGGCCCGGCAGTCCACTCCTGACCCGACCACTAGCTGGTCGGGACAAGACTGGGGGGCTAATGATAACGCTCGATATTGGCGACCTCCAAGATCAGGACGCATGGCAGATGATGTGTCCCAAAACTCAGAAGAAGGGGCCCACAGGGGCCGATCAGGCCACCCTGTGCCCGACCTGTAAGCTCAAGTTGTCCCTCCTCGGGGCCCCCTGCAAATTAGCCTCCTCGGCCCCTCGGCTCGTCCCGAGCTGCCACAGGACCAAGACTCCTCGGCCTCCTCGCTCGTCCCTGAGCTCCGGGCCGGAGCCGTCTTCCTCGGCCCTTTGACCAACTCCACCGCTCACAGGCGTAACCGCCACTCCGCGAATCTCGCCGTGCGCAGATTCTACGCCAACAACATCCCACGTTCCACGTCATCACGATCCCCATTAATGGGTGATCCGCTTTCTACGCGGGCGTGGCGTCGGGAGCGTAACTGTCTGCGAGATTCTCGCGCCTGCTGCCGCGTGCCACCACCGCTATATAAACCCCCATCACAGAGGGGTCAAGTAAACCATTCTTTACACTTTACGCCGTTACTCTGCTCGGATCTCATCACTGACTTGAGCGTCGGAAGGTTCTCGGTGGTACCAAACCATCCCGGGACTTCTTTGCAGGTACTCGGCGACAGCCTCCTCACCCCACCTTCTCCTCTCAAAACCCATTGAGACCCACACACAACGAAGGACAATCAACCAAGTTCACCTCGAGATCAACGGAAGACGACATCTGACGGAGGCCCGAAAAGGAGCCCCATCACATATACATGTAGACATAAAGTTGATGATATAGATCATGAATATGTAATTTCAGTTAATCATGTATGCATCATTAATGTAATCAAGAGAAAAGAGAGATAATGTAAATCATCACAGCAAGCACCACTTGATGAAAGTTTTTTCCTAGATTTTCTCTTCTAGAGTTAATTTGTCATCCTAGTAAGCAAAATATAGAAAAGCCTCCATTCGTAACTTCTAGTTACTTGAAACAAGGATAACACCACTTCCACCACAATTAGTTTCTCGAATTCAAATGAAAGGGGAAAAAAATCTTGTTCCAGAAAAAAATCTCTACAGAAGTCTGAGCGCTTGCAACTGCTGTTCATCCTCGGGATCGAGCAATGGTGGTGGCATGTAATTACCATGATGGTCCTCAACTGCATATTCCTGCAAGCAAGCAGCCATTAATTACTATAAAAATTGCAAAATTGTGAAAAGGAACTCTAAAGTTAAAGGATCTTTGCCTTTGTAAGGTCTCTCGTTGTTAGAATGTGGTAGTGCCTCTCCATAGTGTCCTTAGGGAAATCGAAGGCGATAAAAATTCCAACATAGACGCCAACGGCCATAGAGGCCACAACTGCAGCCGATACCACAACTAAAAGGATCAACAGTGCATCATACTTTGATTCAGATTCAGGATCAGTAGCGGAAGAAGAATCCGATTGGGCCGATGCAACGACCGCAAAATCCATATACTTTTTCTTTATAATAAAATCCTTTCTTTTGAAACTCGGAGTATATACATTTAAATTTTGAATATATGCACGATCATTAATTGTATCCTATTGATTGAGACGCTGCATTGCTATCCCACAGGTATCAAGTTTAATCGGCCTCTTCAAATTATTTATTTCTTTATTTTAATTATTTTGCATTATAAAATCTTTTGTTTTAGATTTTATTAGAAATTTTCAAAATAAAATAAAATATTGAGATCATAATACTCTTGGGGTCAAAAAGTAAACCACGGTCGAGGTCAACAAGTCAAAATCAAGACAAATTACACAACAGTCGAGGTCAACAAGTCAAAATCAAGGCCCAAAAAGTGGGCCCGGACCCAAGCCCAAATCCAAGTAAAGTCGACCTAAGCCCGAACCCAAGTACCCAAATCCAAGCATGTGGGTCCAAACCCAAACCAGTCCAAACTCGAGCATGGGAGCCGGCCCCGTCTCAATAAGAGAGAGTGCAATAAAATAGATTTAATATATAATAAGTACGAATGATTTAGAAATAATGAGCAAAAAGCCAATTTTATAAAGCCCAAAGACTAATATGCAAATATGTAAGGGTATTTAAACCCAATAAGATAATAAAATGATAAGTTTTTCTTCACCCCCAAAAAACCTAAGGTTTTGAGCCTCCTCTCTCTCCAAAGTTCTTCTCCTTCTTCATTTTTTTAAAAATTAAATCAAGAGAGCAACCTCTTTCACCAAAAATAAGTAGATTTTGGTCATAAGCCCATTGAAAGCATCTACCTCCCATCAAATCTAAAAAGGAGAGACTTTTGGTCTCCTTCCTCCTCCTCAAGATCCAAAAGAAAAGAGGATGAAGAAGAACTCATCTCCCAAACCCCTATTTTTTCAAGACCCAAAGCTTGGAAAGGGGAAAGAGACTCCTCATTATTTAAGACTCAAGATCCAAAGTTTTGAAAATTCAAGCGAGCATTTTTTAGCCAAAATAGTGTTGGCTATAGTGCCCTCAAGTCAATTATTGAATCGCAGACACGCGATTATGATGATTGAGGGAGGCCCTATACCGGTAGAACAGTCTTACTCGAGATGATAGTACGCTATCTGGTTTGTCTTTATCATCATGTACATATTTTAGGTGGTATTACAGATCACTATTATATGTTGAGAGCCCATAAGATTCTTGCTTGACTACCAGCATTATAATGGCGATCATATACATGGGAGCTGGGTGGTCTATGAGCACATCCTTAAATGTCCCTAGTCGTGCGAGTATCGAGACTGGGCATCGATACTCCATAGTAGACTAGTGTATACTGATCGAGACCCCGACGAGGGGCGGTGGCAAAGTCTCACAAGCTATTGGTGTTAGTTTGTTCGTCTAATACAGTATACAGGTGCTCATTGGGTTATGAGTACACCGGACGGACTCGCCGAGAACATACTAGTTGGTATTATACCTATTGTCAGATGGCAGTTCCCTGGTGACATGTGTACAGGTTAGTCTGTCGACCTGAGATCGTCATTTGTCTCGTGTGAGTTCCCATTGTGCTTTGATTACTACCCTACCACGGCCCAAAAAAGTATTGCAAACAGGTTTTAGTTGGATACAGTCCCGAGCAACATGAAGACAGTGAGCGGATCGTCGGGGATTTGTCTATCCCAGTATTGGGGGTTGATGTCGTGCAGTGCACGGGTGACCATCACCAGAAATCCTTGTAAGTCCATGCTACCTCTCCCGGTACTTTCGGGCATGCGGAATTTGGTGAAAAACGATTTTCATAGAGGTGGTAACATGGACTCAAAACTGGATCTTTGTTAAACATCTAACTAACAACCTAACTACGAGTTGTTAACTACTCGGTTAGGGGGTTATACCTTTCTTTTTCTCGAACTCCTTCGTCTTCAAGCTTCGATGGTCGTCCGAATCGGCTTCTCCCCGTCGTCTCCTTGCGCCGAAGATAGATCCACCTGAAAGCTTCAACCTTTGGCTCCTTCTTCGAACTTTGAAGAAACTAGTTCACTCGGTTTGCTAAACCTTGTGAACTAGAGTGAGTAGAGAAGAGTTTGTATGGGATTTTATCTATGGTTCTTGGTTCTCAACTCATGAGACAAGTGAACCATAGAATCAAGAGAGGGAGAGCAAGAGGAGGAGATGAGAGCTCAAGAACAAGAGAGAGAATGAGCATGAAAGAATGAGAGAAGACTTTTCTCATTTTGCTCTCATAATCCAAAACCATCATCACAAAAATAATAATCAAGTATTGTGTAAAATGGTTCAAGTCAAAATGGCTAAATTATTTCATGCACTCATTTCTCGCAAAAGAAACAAGCAAGTAAAAAGTCTTTGCCATGAAATGATAGCCATTGTCATCATGATGGTCAACTAGTCCAACCTAGTCAACCGGTCAACAAAGTCAACAAGTCAACAAAGTCAACCCCTCAACAACCATATCACCACAATACTTAATTAATATTATTGTTAATCACATATCATATTCTCATTAGGGTTGAGCAAAAAGTCAATAGTCAACTGTCAACGGTCAACAACCCTAATGAGAATCCTCTGCCTCTGTCTCTCCGTCAACTGTGCATACACACCCGCATCCGCGTTCCGAGGAACACGAATGCATACTGGATAAATCCAATCCCAAAAGGTACACTAGGATCTGGCTTAAACCAAAGCCCGCTAGTGTAAACTGTCCGGACACTGTACGTGCACAAGTGCACGGATGTGACCGAACCTTGTCACAAAACCATGTGACCTGTCGCAAAACCATGCGACCTCTACTCTTTTGCCTAAAGGCGAATAGCTTTCTGTGTGGGACTCTAAAGACTCGACACTACGCTGGCAGTGGGTTTAACCACAGACCGCAAGCGGCACTAGCTGTGTGTAACGGTCCCCAGGTAGATGCCGACAAGAAGACTGACGAGGCGAAACCCATCTGAACTCCTACTGAGCCTGAATGTGACATTCTCCGTACAGTCTGGTCTGTTCGTCTGATACATCGCATGGCGGGCCTAGGGGGCGGTAAACGTCAGTCCCCCAATAGCGGTACAAGTCGTGTCGGAGCGAAGCCCAAAACACCCTGAGATAACACTGGAAGCCTACCAGTATATCTCGTTTGCCCTGGCCAGGGACTACTCGTGTAATGGCTCTCCTAGACACAGCGCGATGTCAACCCCCAATACCGGGAGAGACGAATCCTGTCTAACCGTCACTGCCTCCGAGTGCTTCGGGACTGCACCCAACTACCAACTGTTTGCACGACTCCTTTGAGCCGTGGTAGGGTAGTAATCAAAGTACAGTGGGAACACACTCGAGGCGAAGTGACAGTGTCAAGTCAGCGGACTAAGCTGTACTCATGTCACCTGGGAACTGATAACTGACGATAGGCATAATACCAACTAGTCAGTTCCCGACGAGTCCTGTCCAGTGTACTCGTAACCCAACGAGCACCCGCATACTCTCTCAAGTACGACGTACCGACGGCTGTGGGACAGACCGTCTCCTACACTGGGATGAGAAGCGCATGCGCTAGTCTACTCCGGAGTATCGATGCCCTGTCTCGATAGTCCTGCGACCAGGGACCTGCATAAGGATTTGCTTATAGATTACCCAGCCCCACTAGTGTGACTGCCATCACAACGCTGGTAATCAAGCAAAGATCCTAAGGGCTCCACTAATGTGTATAGGCGATATACTAAAATAAACACATGTACACATTGAAGTAGAAACAAACCAAGTAGCATACTACTATTTTGAGCAAGATTGTATATACAAGGTGAATATCCCAAGCTTCCATTAAGTAATATACAAACTAGTATGATACAGTAATGGCCTCTAGGGCATATACACTAACAATCTCCCACTTGCACTAAGGCCATGTACTGGCGTATCGAAGACCTATCATCTCGATCAGCCGCTCGAACTGAGTCTGGGGCAAGGCCTTGGTGAATGGATCTGCAGTGTTATCTTCTGAAGCGACTCTCCGAACCTCGATCTCCTGGCGATCCACGATCTCCCTGATCAGGTGATACCGCCTTAAGATGTGTCTGGATTTCTGATGGGACCTGGGTTCCTTCGCTAAAGCTATAGCCCCGTTGTTGTCCCAATACAGAGGTATTGGATCAACAATGGACGGAACCACCTGAAGCTCTTTCAAGAACTTCCTCATCCAGACAGCTTCTTTTGCGGCATCAGATGCAGCGATGTATTCCGCTTCCATCGTCGAGTCTGCAACGGTTTCCTGTTTGGAACTCTTCCAACACACCGCCCCTCCATTGAGGGTAAAGACAAAACCCGACATGGACTTGGAATCATCCTTGTCACTCTGGAAGCTGGAGTCAGCAAAGGCCTCGATCTGGAGGTCTTTTCCGCCATACACCAAGAACATCTCCTTAGTCCTTCTCAGGTACTTGAGAATGTTCCTTACCGCTATCCAGTGTTTCTCCCCAGGGTTTGACTGATACCGGCTTACCACACTCAGTACATAAGCTACATCCGGTCTGGTACACAACATCGCATACATTATAGAGCCTACCGCAGAAGCGTAGGGTATAATAGACATACGATCCCTTTCCAAATCAGTCTTGGGAGACATCTCTTTAGAGAGGGTGATCCCGTGACAAGCCGGTAGGTTACCTCGCTTGGAATCTTCCATACTGAATCTCTTCAGTATGGTGTCGATGTACCTGGACTGTGAAAGTCCTAATATCCTCTTGGATCTATCACGATGGATCCGGATCCCCAGGATGTATGAGGCATCACCTAGGTCTTTCATGGAGAACCTGTGTGACAAGAACCCCTTGACAGATTGTAACATAGGAATGTCATTTCCTATTAAGAGAATGTCATCCACGTATAAAACGAGGAATACTACAGTTCTCGCTACAAATCTACTATAGATGCATGGTTCATCTGGATTTTTGATAAAGCCAAATTCCTTGACCGTCTCATCAAAACAGATGTTCCAACTCCGCGATGCCTGCTTTAGTCCATAGATGGACTTAAGCAACTTGCACACCTTTCCGCTGCTCCCACTCTGAATGAAACCCTCTGGTTGGTCCATATAGACACACTCCTCTAAATTTCCATTTAGAAAAGCGGTCTTTACGTCCATTTGCCAGATCTCATAATCGTGGAAGGCAGCAATGGTAAGAAGGATCCGAATGGATTTCAGCATAGCCACTGGAGAAAAGGTTTCGTCATAGTCCAAGCCAGGTCTTTTACGGAAACCCTTTGCAACAAGTCTAGCTTTATAGGTCTCAACCTGTCCATCTACACCAATCTTCCTTTTGAAGATCCACTTGCATCCTACGGGTTTTACCCCGTCTGGAGCAATGTCCAACGTCCATACTTTGTTGGTGTATATGGACTCCATTTCGGTCCGCATTGCATCCAGCCATTTTACTGAGTCAACGCTCTGAACGGCCTGCTGGAAGCTAGTAGGCTCATCATAATCTATGATGCAATCCTCTCTATCCCCGTCTATGAGAAAACCGTAGTATCTCTCGGGCGGATGAGACTGCCTACTACTCCTGCGGAGCGGCGTAGGAATGTCCTGTTCTTTTGAACCCTCTGGTTCCACTAAACTTTCAGTAATAGTCTGTGGTTCTGGAATTTCTTCCAGTTCTACTGCGCTCCCACTTATTTCCTTTTCTAAGAACTGGTGTTCTAAAAAGTGGGCATGACGAGAAACAATAACTTTTTCTTCCTCTTCGCAGTAGAAGAAATATCCCTTGGAGTTCTTTGGATATCCCACAAACTTGCACTGTACTGAGCGTGCCTCGAGCTTGTCCGCATGCTGCTTTTTGACAAAAGCTGGACTTCCCCATGTCTTAATGTGATTAAGATGGGGCCTCTTCCCACACCACATCTCATATGGTGTGGTAGGCACAGTCTTAGTGGGAACTCGGTTCAAAAGGTACGCAGCTGATTCTAGCGCATACCCCCAGAATGATCGTGGTAACTCAGCGTTACTCATCATGGACCGTACCATATCCAATAGAGTTCGGTTCCGTCTCTCCGATACACCGTTATGTTGCGGAGTGTATGGAGGAGTAAGCTGAGAGAGAATTCCGTTCTCTTTTAAATAGTCCAGGAACTCGGCACTTAAGTATTCATCACCTCGATCCGATCTTAGGATCTTGATACTTTTGCCGGTTTGTTTTTCTACTTCATTCTTATATTCCTGGAATTTTCCAAAGGCTTCGGACTTATGTTTCATCAAGAAGACATAACCGTACCTTGAAAAGTCATCCGTAAAAGTAATGAAGTAAGAATAACCGCTTCACGCATGTGTAGACATTGGACCGCACACGTCGCTGTGTACGAGTCCCAAGAGCTCGCTCGCTCTTACTCCGTGTCCAGTGAACGGAGTCTTTGTCATCTTTCCTTTGAGACAGGATTGACAAGTGGCATACGATTGATATTCGAACGCATTCAAATATCCTTCTGTATGTAACTTCGTCAACCTTCTCTTATTGATGTGACCCAGTCTACAATGCCACAAGAAAGTCTGATTTACTTCCGGAGACTTTCTTTTGTGCGTATTCTGGACATTGAAAATCTGTGGTTGGTTTAATACGTATATACCATTGCTCAATGTACCAGACCCAATCAGAACTTGATTAAGGTGAATGTTTACAACATTGCTTACAAACGCAAATTCATAACCTTCTTTAGAAACCAAAGATACAGAAATGATATTACAAGTTGCGTTGGGTACAAAAAAGCAATTACGCAAAACCAAAACATGTCCATCTGACATTCCCAGGTGATAGTCCCCCACGGCTTTAGCATCCATGCTAGCTCCGTTCGCAACTCTGAGGGTCATGTCACCTGCTTTCAAAACACTACGGTTTCTCAACGCCTGTAAAGAATTACAGATATGAGATCCTGATCCGGTATCCAATACCCAGGAAGTAGAGTTTATTGAAAGACAGTTTTCAATAACATACACACCTGAAGCTGAAGCTGCAACCTGCTTCAATTCCTGTGTTCTGGCCTTCCAGGCCCTGCAATCATTCTTCCAGTGTCCTTTCTTATGACAATAGAAGCATTCTTCCCTATCCACAAGCTTCCCCGCTTTCTTTGTTGCTTTAGCTTTTCCCTTCGTATCCACTTTACTAACACCGCCTCTTGGTTTGGCGGGGGCTTTCTTCTTCTTTCCCTTGGCTTTCGCCTTGGACCTAGAAGAAGATGATCCTCCTACAAACAAAGTGGTTGTTTCCCTACCTTTCTGTAGGGTGCCCTCTGCGCTCCTCAGCATGTTGAGGAGCTCTGAAAGTTCAACTTCTTTTTCTTGTAAGTTGAAGTTCAGTATAAACTGGGCGTAAGTGGAAGGAAGGGACTGGAGAACTAAGTCCGTATAGAGCTCACTCTCCAATGTGGTCCCTAGGTCCGCGAGCTCCTCAATGTAGCCGATCATCTTAAGCACGTGTTCTGCTACTGATGATCCGACGGCCATCCTTGCCGAAAATAACTTTTTCGACGCTTCGTATCTTGCGATACGAGATTGCTCTCCATACAGTTCTTTTGTATGAAGAAATATGGATTCCAAGTCCATATTCTCGTGCCTCCTCTGATGTTCATTGTCCATAGAGGCAAGTACGAGGCACTTGGCCTTCGCGCTATCAATCTCCCAAGTCTTACGGATTTCCTTATCCGCGACGCTGGAAGTGGGACCAGGGACAGGAGGAGCTTTGGTGGTAAGAAGATACCCCAACTTGTCGTAAGTGATTGCCATCTTGACATTCCTGAGCCAATCTTTGTAGTTTGGCCCTGTCAGTATGTTTTTATCTAGAAGTAACTTAAGTCCAGTCATGTCGATTGGTCGCTGCAATTAGGAGAGAGAAGAAACACTCAGCTTGATGCTCTTGCAAGTTTAGAATGGTTTTTAGTTTGTCTAAACAGGATGGCTCCCACTGTTTCTCGAATCCCTCCTCAAACCAAAAAGGAAGAATTAGTCGGGATCAATCCCACCGCACAATACTTGCTTAACCGTTCAGCCAGGCCAGTGTCGGTACTTCGAGGGAGGTTTTCCAACGCTTTCGCGAAGTTCCTTAATTAAATAACCTCTTTTCCCTGGGGGCGTAGCCCCGCTAACACCTTTCTAGACACCTACTAGGTTTATAGCATTGATCGTTAAGTAAGAAATTTCCCGAGGAGTAGCATATACTCACAGTAGGATCGGGATCCAAATATCATTGCGTGACGAAACTGAAGGAATTCTACCAGAATCATCACACTCCAAGTGGTATGCAAATCTAGCAAGTTTCAGTACTTATGAAACTCCCGATGTGGATTTTTGCCCCATGCTCTTATGACCTTGACTTTGGCCAAAATATCATAAGTCACATGTCAAGTTCTACCCGTCATTCTCCAGGTTAATTTGGATCCATCCGTACCTACCCTTGACTTTGGCCAAAATGGCAGTACGACTGTCACAAACCAACGCATCTATCTATGCTACACATGAATACCCAATAGCTACCAATCACTATGCCTTGACTTTGGCCAACATACACAGCTTGAATACTATTGACTATTCATGTGAAACGACGGAGGGCTACGAATGGTTTTGGCAAAACCGTGAACGTAGTGAACTTGATATAATCGATGGAACGAGATAGCTTTTAAAAGGAGTGGCTCAAGCTCCGCATTTAAAAGTTAGTTTTGAAAAGAACCGAGTGGTTTTTCGAAAGTGTTCCAACGATTTTAACTTGGTTTATTTTCTTGCATTAGTTCTTTTAATGCGTGATATTCTTGCATTAGTTCTTTTAATGCGTCCCATCATTTAATCCTACCATTGCAGAAAACAACCAAAATATGACGTACGCTTATGCCATTCGCATTCGCCACGGGGCCCCGTCATTACCCGTTAGGTTACTTAACTAACGACAGAGCGGGGGCTGGGCTAGCGCGGCTGTAAAACATAAGCAACGCCTAAATAATATCATATATAGATATATTGCAATGATAGCCATTTCAGATCACAGATGAACACATTGGATATACTAGGAAGCTGCAATTCGTACGAGCCTGTAACGAAAAGCAGATTACACGGTCGCGGTGAGTAGCCAATACCCCACCCAAGACCCTTACGGGTGCGGCAAACTACCCGCCAAGTACCCGAAGCGAAGCAACCTCCCTCATCCCCGTGAGTAGGCCACTCGGCACTTCGGCATACCCGGTAGTTTGTGCACCCCCTC
This sequence comes from Agapanthus africanus, assembly GCA_030015575.1. Classification (NCBI taxonomy): domain Eukaryota; kingdom Viridiplantae; phylum Streptophyta; class Magnoliopsida; order Asparagales; family Amaryllidaceae; genus Agapanthus; species Agapanthus africanus. The sequence continues at coordinate 409,336,305 of CM057338.1, forward strand.
CATGGGTCTATCCTAGGAGCAAAAACAGTAAAAAGAAATTATACAATGACGGCTACAACCCCGACCCGGTTGTGCGGCCATACAAATAATTATTACATCAATTTATAAATTTACATGAATTGAAAGAAAAGAAAACTCTCGTCTCACAACCCCCGGCTATTCACCCGCGACAATCCAACATATTCATATACACATTCCAATAACATTACAGATCACAGATTTGTATAACCCCCACTAATCGACATATAGCGATTAGCAGACGTTCAATACAAATATCACATCACAGAAAAACCCGTCAGCTTAAGTCTTTTAGAAGTTCGATAAAAAATATGGATTTTCAGGACCCCAAAAATAAAATTTTCGTTCTGGAAAATCTGGGCAGAAAATATATATTCCAAAAATCCCAAAATACCCCTATGAGCAAACTGCAAAGAAGAAACCCCATGACCGAGTCAACTCGGCCGCGGTTCCGCGGCGGGAGCAAGCTCCCGCCGCGGAACCGCGGCGCTTTGATCGAGTTAGGGGGTCAAATTTTTGCAGTTTCTTCAGAAAACCCTGAGTCGATTTTTGGTGTATCTCAAAAAAAATTTCCAGCACTTTTAAAATCGACAGAAAGTTTAAAAAACGGGGTTCGTTTTGCGACTTTTTCTTTGATCGATCTTCTAACTACTTTGCTAACATGTTAGATAGAGTTTAACCAGGCTCTGATACCACTGTAAGTCCATGCTACCTCTCCCGGTACTTTCGGGCATGCGGAATTTGGTGAAAAACGATTTTCATAGAGGTGGTAACATGGACTCAAAACCGGATCTTTGTTAAACATCTAACTAACAACCTAACTACGAGTTGCTAACTACTCGGTTAGGGGGTTATACCTTTCTTTTTCTCGAACTCCTTCGTCTTCAAGCTTCGATGGTCGTCCGAATCGGATTCTCCCCGTCGTCTCCTTGCGCCGAAGATAGATCCACCTGAAAGCTTCAACCTTTGGCTCCTTCTTCGAACTTTGAAGAAACTAGTTCACTCGGTTTGCTAAACCTTGTGAACTAGAGTGAGTAGAGAAGAGTTTGTATGGGATTTTATCTATGGTTCTTGGTTCTCAACTCATGAGACAAGTGAACCATAGAATCAAAGGAGGGAGAGCAAGAGGAGGAGATGAGAGCTCGAGAACAAGAGAGAGAATGAGCATGAAAGAATGAGAGAAGACTTTTCTCATTTTGCTCTCATAATCCAAAACCATCATCACAAAAATAATAATCAAGTATTGTGTAAAATGGTTCAAGTCAAAATGGCTAAATCATTTCATGCACTCATTTCTCACAAAAGAAACAAGCAAGTAAAAAGTCTTTGCCATGAAATGATAGCCATTGTCATCATGATGGTCAACTAGTCCAACCTAGTCAACCGGTCAACAAAGTCAACAAGTCAACAAAGTCAACCCCTCAACAACCATATCACCACAATACTTAATTAATATTATTGTTAATCACATATCATATTCTCATTAGGGTTGAGCAAAAAGTCAATAGTCAACTGTCAACGGTCAACAACCCTAATGAGAATCCTCTGCCTCTGTCTCTCCGTCAACTGTGCATACACACCCGCATCCGCGTTCCGAGGAACACGAATGCATACTGGATAAATCCAATCCCAAAAGGTACACTAGGATCTGGCTTAAACCAAAGCCCGCTAGTGTAAACTGTCCGGACACTGTACGTGCACAAGTGCACGGATGTGACCGAACCCTGTCGCAAAACCATGCGACCTCTACTCTTTTGCCTAAAGGCGAATAGCTTTCTGTGTGGGACTCTAAAGACTCGACACTACGCTGGCAGTGGGTTTAACCACAGACCGCAAGCGGCACTAGCTGTGCGTAACAGTCCCCAGGTAGATGCCGACAAGAAGACTGACGAGGCGAAACCCATCTGAACTCCTACTGAGCCTGAATGTGACATTCTCCGTACAGTCCGGTCTGTTCGTCTGATACATCGCATGGCGGGCCTAGGGGGCGGTAAACGTCAGTCCTCCAATAGCGGTACAAGTCGTGTCGGAGCGAAGCCCAAAACACCCTGAGATAACACTGGAAGCCTACCAGTATATCTCGTTTGCCCTGGCCAGGGACTACTCGTGTAATGGCTCTCCTAGACACAGCGCGATGTCAACCCCCAATACCGGGAGAGACGAATCCTGTCTAACCGTCACTGCCTCCGAGTGCTTCGGGACTGCACCCAACTACCACTTGTTTGCACGACTCCTTTGAGCCGTGGTAGGGTAGTAATCAAAGTACAGTGGGAACACACTCGAGGCAAAGTGACAGTGTCAAGTCAGCGGACTAAGCTGTACTCATGTCACCTGGGAACTGATAACTGACGATAGGCATAATACCAACTAGTCAGTTCCCGACGAGTCCTGTCCAGTGTACTCGTAACCCAACGAGCACCCGCATACTCTCTCAAGTACGACGTACCGACGGCTGTGGGACAGACCGTCTCCCACACTGGGATGAGAAGCGCATGCGCTAGTCTACTCCGGAGTATCGATGCCCTGTCTCGATAGTCCTGCAACCAGGGACCTGCATAAGGATGTGCTTATAGATTACCCAGCCCCACTAGTGTGACTGCCATCACAACGCTGGTAATCAAGCAAAGATCCTAAGGGCTCCACTAATGTGTATAGGCGATATACTAAAATAAACACATGTACACATTGAAGTAGAAACAAACCAAGTAGCATACTACTATTTTGAGCAAGATTGTATATACAAGGTGAATATCCCAAGCTTCCATTAAGTAATATACAAACTAGTATGATACAGTAATGGCCTCTAGGGCATATACACTAACAATCCTTGGCCAAGATAGTCGAGAATTACTGATCTAGGATTAGTAGTTTCTCAGGTGGTGTCGCGTTATTAGGGGTCTGACTTTATCCATCCCCCTAAACTCGATATGCGATACTTTTAGACGAACAGACCGGACTGTACGGAGATTGTCACTATCAAACTCAGTAGGGGTTTGGATGGGTTTACTCGTCGGCCTTCCTTTCGCTCAATACCTGGGTAGCTGTTACGTACAGCTAGTGCCGCTGACGTGCTTGTGGTTGAACCCACTGCCAGCGTATTGACAAGTCTTTAGAGTCCCACACAGAGAGTTTTCACGGTTCAGGCGATATGGTGTAGATGACGTATGTTGGTACATACAGATATCCGATTAAATATATGTACAAGCTACACAGATTTTAATCGGACAGTTGATAATACTAGCGGCTTAGGACTAAGCCGGATTATTAAATTAGGTTTTGATTTAATAATTTATATATGTATATATATATATATATATATATGTATTCTAGTATTATAATTAACTATTCATTTTCTCTCTTGGCTATTCGTATTTTTATACGAATATGCGTATATGTATTTCGATACGTGTACCAAGTTGCATTCCGTATTTATACGGAATAGCTTCCAGAAGATGGCCACCTCATTATTTGATTTTCATTTTAGAAAATCAATTTGGGAAATGAGGTGGATGGTGAGTTGGCATGAGCATGGGCTTGGCATGCAGAGAGGCATGACACACATTTGTTTATTGTAAAAATGAGGAGATATTTTCATGGTTAAAAATTATTGTGGCCGCATATTTCTTTACATTCCATGCTTGATTTTCTTGACTTGATAATTTGACTTAATGATTCTCTTCTCTCTTGAGAGACTTAGCCATTTTCCATGGTTGCTCATGCCATTGTTTTCTTCACCCCTCATTCTTCTTCTTGAGTTGCTCTTTGGAACATTTTGATGAGAGAAATTATAGTGAGATAATCCTACACCTCTGCTCTCCATTGCTAGCAACCTTGGAGCGTTGGTTGCCTTACTAGGCAAAGCTGAAGCATGCGCCGTTTCTCTCGAGTGGATCATCGTAGATGGAGGAAGACCGGCAACCAAATTCGATCCGCGGCCACTAGGAGCTTGAGATGATGGTTGAAGACCCGAAAGACTTGGTTCATTCGGTATAACCATTCCTAACTCTTTATATTGCTTGCTAGTTTAGGGTTTAGGGAAGACCCGGGTATCGGGTTGTGGTAGCGCCAGTTTTTGTAAATTTTTGTTCCGTATTTGGCCACAGTTTGATGGCCGGGACGTTGCCGTAACCCAACAAATAGGAGAAGATTTAGGATGATCCCATCAAAGGGAACCCCTTTAGGTTTTTCCCCCTTGGAAACCCCAGGAGCTCAAGCTCCACTTCAGAAACTCCCACTTAAGCCAAGCTCCAGAAGCTCCAAAAAGCACTTGCTCCAACTTGAGCCAAGCTCCAGAAGCTCCACGCTCCAAAGAGAATTTGCTCCAAAGCTTCAACTTGAGTCGAGCCGAGCCAAGCTCTGAAAGCACTTGCTCCAAAGTGCTCCAAAGTGCACTTGAGTGGAGCCAAGCAAAGCCCCGAGAGAACTTGCTCAAAAGTGATCTAATGCGCACTTGAGCCAAGCTCGAAAGTGCACCAAGGTGCCCCCAAAATGCACTTGACCTAAGCCAAGCCAAGCTCCGAGAGCACTTGCTCCAAAGTGCACTTGAGTCCAGCTCCAAAATGCACCAAGGTGCCTCAAAGTGTACTTGAGCCGAGCTGAGCCGAGCCAACCTCCGAGAGCACTTGCCCCAAAGTGCTCCAAAGCGCACTTGAGCCAAGCCCCAATGCTCCAAGCTTTAAAGTGCTCCAAAGTGCTCCAAGGTGCCCCAAAATAGACTTAAGTCGAGCCGATATAAGCTCTGAGAGCACTTGCTCCAAAGTGCTCCAAAATGCACTTGAGCCAAGCCCTAAAGTGATCTAAGCTCCTAAGTGCTCCAAGGTGCCCCAAAGTACACTTGAGCCGAGCCGAGCCAAGCTCCGAGAACTCTTGCTCCTAAGTGCACTTGAGCCAAGCTACAAAGTGCTCAAAGGTGCCTTAAAGTGCACTTCAGCCAAGCCAAGCCAAGCTCCGAGAGCACTTGCTTCAAAGCACACTTGAGCCAAGTCCCAAAGTGCTCCAATCTCCACGAAATGCACTTGCTCCAAGCTCCAAGAGTGCATTTGCGCCAAGCTCCAGAAGCGCCCGCTCCATAACAGCACTTGCTTTATGCTCCACGAATGCACTTACGCCATACCACAGGAGCGCATGCTCCACCAAAACATAACACACATACTGCAAGTCGGGTTCGCATGACCCGTATGACGCGTTAATTGGAGGTTCTCTCGCTTCAGAGCGAGGGGTAATTAACGGCAGATTTGTCTGCGGCTGCCGAAGATTTGGATCCCCACGATCAATAAACCCCTGACTATCCTAGGCTGGGGGAATTTGTACATACCTGACAAGCGACGCGTAAAAATCCACTCCAGATTCTGGCTCGTCCGGTGGGACCAGTCTCTCCTCCCATATCTAGGGTCAAGCGATCAAACGAACTCAGCCAAGACATACATTGTCTGTACGAAACCATGCTCCTTCAGTCAAATTATCAACTTTCAACAACGAACAATTCTAAACAATAATCAACAATGATGGTATTTCGAATGCTTGTTAGTCGCAAGTAACGGATGACGACCATGGTTTGCTGTCTGTTCTTTGTTTCTATCTTATGTTCGAACACCAACAAAGAATCGCTTCACATACCTGCTTCATAAGTTCACGTCCGAAATGACATTAAACTAAAAAGTTACGTCCGAAATGACATTAAACTAAAATTTCTCAAGCTTTCAAATTGTGTCCGAAATGACATTAAACTAAAATTTCTCAAGTTTTCAAGTTATGTCCGAAATGATGTTACACTAATATATGTTAAATTTCCGGGAAAATAAGTTCAGCTTCCAACGTGACCACCGTCGCATACGCAATCAAGGCTACCGCCAAAGTGATTCTTCCGTCAAGCCTCATGCAGCAGGCGGCAGGACATCCAATCCAATTTGGGCCGAACATCATAATCGCAAGGGTTCCCGAACCAAAGCACAAATCAGTGTTTGAGCGACTTTCTATCTCTCCATCTTGGGGCAAAACTGTCAACTCACAGGGGAAACAAGACGCCCTAGGCTAGCCTATGCAAGACCCATGACGACCGCAAATGCAAGTGTCTTCTCAAGACTGTCTATCGGTCAGCCCAGAACGACCGCCAAGAAAGCAGATACCTGCCAAGCCCTTAAAACCGAAAAGTTGAAGTAGAAACGGTTCAAATATAGAGCCAAAAAAGGGCTAAGATTCCTGCTAAATTGGGTTTCTTCAGGTTCCAAGAACATGGCTACCCTGCAACAAAATCCAAATCTTTCGTAAAAAATCAACAGTTCTTTCGAACCCCTAAGGTCGGTACTGAAGTATGCTATGACTGCACGGATCAAGAAGACAGCGATTCAAAGAGTTCTATAAAGAGACCTGTCTAAGACCTGGAATCAAAAGTATAGCACAGTCTCATGAAAGGCATGCTAAGCATCCCTCACCGAGCAAAATCAAAAGAAAGAACTCTAACAGACGGTACTAGCTATATCCAAAACTCCGATCGGACTTACTGCTCTTAACACTTGTCCTCACTTGAAAGGAGCGGACAACAATGGTGCAAAAGCCCAGCAAATATCTCTGACAATGATGTGGCAATGGACGGATACACAATCCACACAGTCTATATAGTGGGACCCGAAAAAACAAGTCCAGTTACGCTTCACAACCATGAGAAAGATATAGGTGCCGCTGCCCAATCCCGGCTCGATTCAGAGAATGATAAATGCTCTGCACAGAAGGCTAAACAAAGAGAGCCAACAGCTCCTAAAGAATCAGATGGCGGTGATTGCCCAGTCTTTTACCCATAAGTCGTTAAACTGTGAATAATTGACCCTTAAGTCGTTAAACTGTGAATAATTGACCCGTAAGTCGTTAAACTGGGAAATAAAAATAAATAAATAAATAAAAGAAATAAAAGAAATAAAGGGTCAGTCCATAAGCAAAAGAGGCACGAATGAAAACCTGAACAGACTTTGTGAGTAAAAACGGCAGGACTGCCCGCGTACTTGCGAAAACCCGAAATGGTGCAAACTCGAAAAAAAGGAAAACAAACTTGACCCATAAGTCGTTAAACTGTGAATATATATGTATATATAAATAAACATCTCAAACCCCTCCAAAAGAAAATGATGAGTCACTCCTGATATAATTGCGGTGTTAGCGATACAGAAGCCAGCCAAAATCAAAATCTCCAAACCCTTCAACGGCGAATGATGGGTCGTTCTTGATACTATTTTAGTATAGCGATGCAGACGCCAACCAAGATCCAAATTCAAAATCCTCCAAAGACGAATGATGAGTTGCTCCTGGTACCATATTCCAGTGTAAAGATGTATACGCCAACTAAAATCCAAATTTTTAAATCCACATCCAAATTCAATTACTCCAATTGCAAATAATGGTTCGCTCCTAAAACCATACTTCAGTGTTAGCGATGATGTCAAACAAAAATTCAAATCCCCAAATTCCCCAAAAGGCGAATGATGAGTTGCTCCTGGTACCATATTCCAGTGTTAGCAATGCAGACGCCAACAAAATTTCAAATCTCTAAAATTCCAAATTTTCAATCCAAATTCTATTTAAAATCTTCAAATTTCAATCAAAGCAAAATCCAAATTTCAACTCCAAAAACCCAGACTTTTAAGTCCTAATTCAGTTCCCAACAATAATGATCCCTGAGTCGCTAAACTGGGAATAGATAACCCCTAAGTCGTTAAACTGGGAATAGATGATTCCTAGGTCGTTAAACTATGAACAAATAAAATCCTCTAAAAGCAAATGATGATCCGCTTCTTGTACCATATTCTAGTGTAGCGATGCTGATACCAAACCAAAACCAAAATTCCAAATCTTCCAAAGGCAAATGATGATTCGCTTCTGATACCATATTCCAGTGTAGCGATACTGATACCAAACAAAAACCCAAATTCCAAGTCCTACTCACCAAATGCTTCCAAGCTTAAAGGTCCCGCTGCACAAGGCAGGAATCAAACAATCCAAATTATAGACCCGTTCGACAGCGCTTCCAAACTCAAAAGTCTCGCTGGAAGGATAGGAAACTCCCAAAACAAATCAAATCAACAAGTCAACCAACAATCTCTGCATCGGAATCATACCGCGTCTCAGAATATATGCCCCACGTCAGAATCAGTCTTTATCTTCGAGTGTATGCCTTCCCTGTCAGAATTATGCTTCGTCTTGGAATCAACCTGTGCGTCGGAATCATGCTCTGTCTCAGAATATATGCTCTGCGTCGGAATCATGGTTTGCCTCGGAGTATTTGTCTTCCCTATCGGAATTATGTTTCGTCTTGGAATCACGCTCTACATCGGGATCATATTTCATCTCAGAATATATACCTCATGTCGGAATCATGCTTCATCTCGGAGTATCTGCCTTCCATGTCGAAATTATGTTTCGCCTTGGAATCAACCTTTGCGTCCAAATCTTGCTTCATCTCGGAATATATACCCCACTTCGGAATTATGATCCGCTCCCGGAATTATGCTCCGTCCTCAGAATCAAGCTTCCCACCTCGGAGTCATGCTCAACCCCCCAGAATCATGCTCCGCCTTCGGAATCATACTCCGCCTCGAAATTATGCACCACTTTCAGAATTATGCTATCCAGGAATTATGCTTCGCCTTCGGAAGATGTCTCTACATCAGAATCAAGCTCCGTCTCAAAACCAATCCCTGCGTCGGAATCAAGGTTCGCCTCAGGATCAAACCAACTATATATCTCCCGTATCGGAATCATGCTCCACCTTGGGACATCGACCTCCACGTCACTAAAAGAGAACCAAGTTGATCTCTCCACGCAAGAAAATCCATCAATTTCATGCACACGACTCATGTATGTGGTGTGCATTTATTGATGGGAGCACTTAGTTAGGGTCAAAAATTACACCTCACAGTCGAGATCAATAAGTCAACAAGTCAAGATCAAGGCCTAAAAAGTGGGCCCGGGCCCAAATCCGAGTCCAAGTCAAGTGGGCCAAAGTCCGAACCCAAGTCTAAGCAGATGGGCCTAAGTCTAGACCAGTCCAAGCTCAAGCATAGGGCTTAAAGGCTAATATGCAAATATGTAAAGGTATTTAAACCCAACACGATGATGAAATGATTAGTTTTTCTTCTCCAAAAAAAACTAGGGGTTTGAGCTTCTTCTCTCTCTTCAAGGTTCTCCTCCTTCGTCATTTTTTAATCAAATCAAGAGAGCAATCTCTCTTTTACCAAAAATAAATAGATTTTGATCATAAGCCCATTGAAAGAGTATCAACCTCCCATCAAATCTCAAAAAGGAAAGGCTTTTGGTTCTCCTTCTTCCTCCTCAAGATACAAAAGGCAAGAGGAAGAAGAAGGAGAACCCATCTCCCAAAGTCCTTTTTTGCCAAGATCCAAAGCATGGAAAGGGGAAAGAGACCCCTTCTCATTATTTAAGACTCAAGATCCAAAGTTTTAAAGTTTCAAGAGAGCATTTTTGAGCCAAAATAGGAGAACATTTGGAATGACCACATCAAAGGGAATCCTTTTGGGGGGGTTTTCCCCTGGGAAAACCCCATGAGCTCAAGCTCCACTCTATAAGCTACCACTTAAGCCAAGCTCTAAGTTCCAAAGAGCACTTGCTCTAACTTGAGCCAAGCTCCAGAAGCTCTAGACTCCAAAGAGTACTTGTTCCAAACTCCAAAGCTCCGAGAGCACTTGCTCCAAAGTGCTCCAAGGTGGCCCAAAGTACACTTGAGTCGAGCCGAGCTCCGAAAGCACTTGCTCCAAAGTGCTCCAAAATGCACTTGAGCCAAGCTAAGCCGAGCCAAGCTAAGCTCCGAGAGCACTTGCTCCAAAGTGAACCAAAGTGCACTTGTGCCAAGCTCCAAAGTGCTCCAAGGTGCCTCAAATTGCACTTGCGCCGAGTCGAGTCGAGCCGAGCTGAGCTCCGAGAGCACTTGCTCCAAAGTGCACTTGAGCCAAGACCCAAAGTGCTCCAAGCTCCAAAGTGCTCCAAGGTGCCCCAAAGTACACTTGAGCCGAGCCAAGTTAAGCTCCGAGAGCACTTGCTCCAAAGTGCACTTAAGCCAAGCTCCAAAGTGCTCCAAGGTGCCTCAAAATGCACTTGAGCCGAGCCGAGCTCCGAGAGCACTTGCTCCTAAGTACACTTGAGCCAAGCTCCAAAGTGCTCCAAGATGCCTCAAAGTGCACTTGAGCCAAGCCAAGCTCCGAGAGCACTTGCTCCAAAGTGCACTTGAGCTAAGCCCCAAAGTACTCCATTCTAATGTGCCCAAAATGCACTTAAGTCGAGTCGAGCCGAGCTGAGCTCCGAGAGCACTTGCTCCAAAGTGCACTTGAGCTAAGACCCAAAGTGCTCCAAGCTCCAAAGTGCTCCAAGGTGCCCAAAAGTACACTTGAGCTGAGCCAAGTTAAGCTCCGAGAGCACTTGCTCCAAAGTGCACTTGAGCCAAGCTCCAAAGTGCTCCAAAGTGCTCCAAGGTGCCTCAAAGTGCACTTGAGCCGAGCCAAGCTCCGAGAGCACTTGCTCAAAGTGCTCCAAAGCGCACTTGAGCCATACTCCAATCTCCACGAGATGCGCTGGCTCTAAGCTCCAAGGGTGCATTTGCACCAAGCTCCAAAAGCGCAAGCTCTAAGGTCCATGAGTGCACTTACGCCATACTCCGAGAGCGCATGCTCCACCAAAACACAACACACACATACTGTAAGTCGAGTTCGCATGACCCGTATGACCCGTTAATCGAAGGCTCCCTCGCTTCAGAACGAGAGGTAATTAACGACAGTTTTCTCCCGGTTGCCGAAGATTTGGATCCTCACGATCAATAAACTCTTGGCTACCCTAGGCAAATGCCTGATAAGCGACGTGTAATCCAACCCCAAGAGGGTGGCGAAAAATACTCTACAAATACAGATTTAATAACAATTTAAATATCATGTGTAAACAACCACTTAATATATGTCTAGATACTATAGCCATTACATATTTTCTTATTATCTATAACTTTACGTTAAGAATATCAACTACTTGTATAAAGTTTTAACATTTTATAATATAATTATTATCTATTATTATTTTGAGTATTTTATTTATTTGTATCATTTCTTAGGCCACATTGATACATACACTGTTTATTGTTCATAGTAACATTAGTTTGATATATCATAACTATTTTTTAAGTATTATACTATATTAAGATCTGCATGTGAAAAGCACTGTTAACACTAACAAATAGTTTATGCAATTAAAGCTGTCAAATCATATCTTACATACAATATATATGTTTTTATTTTATTTTTTGTATATTATTTTTATAGTAGGTAAGTTATTTAATTTTTTATATGAAAATCTATATTCTTTTAAGTAGTATTGTATAATATCTAAATTCAATTTATAAGTTTGTTTAGTGTTTTTTATTATAAGATATAGTTTGTTGTTATTATACCATATGTTACATAATCTTGATCATTTAATTTTATTCATACTTACATGATAATGCATTGTATCTAATTTCTCTCCGGAAAAGAAGAAAAAACTTTCTCCCTATTCCATATCAAAAAAAATACCTTCAAGCACCGCCGCTCCGATTCCTTTGAGCTTCCTACCCTCGACTTCTTCGCACACGTGATCCCCTCGAGTTCCACAACGCCAATCGTCTCAATCTCCTCCTTTGCCGATCGTCTCCACCTTCACGCCCTCTATCTCTCCCCATTCTTTGCATGGAACCGGCGACGCCGATGCAGCTCCCGCCGCCGATGCAGCTCCTCGAGATCACCGAAGAGTTCAACGCCTACGATGGCACCAATCCTAAGAAGCCTTTTTTTATGGCCATCAATGTCGAGATCTATGACATCACTCAGAGCAAAAGTCGCCGATCCATCATTAGAGCCTCGAAAAAATAATCAAATCGAGGCTATCTTTACAACGAAACCGGCAACATGATATAAAAATCAAGTTGCCAATTTATAAGTCCCCTCTTTTTTTTTAAGTCTAATTTTTTAATTTTAACAATTTTTTTATTCAATGATGAGTTTGTAAGAACTTATTTATATTATGAAGTTTTGTGGTTTTATTTAGAAATATGAAAGATTTAGGTGTTGTGTATAGAAATAACCCTTATAAATTACATAGATTGTATTGTACTGTTCAATTGGCTGCAGTAAAAAGATTGGTGGTTTTCACATCTAGTCTTAAATGGTCGTGTCTACAGTTTAATTAAATAAAATTTGTTCATATTGCTCTCATATTATAGGTTACAGTAGCATATCATATGATTTCAATTATCTTGTTTAGTATCTTGTTCTATTTAGTCTTATCACATTTTAGACTTTTTAGGATTTGTTTAAATATTGCTCATTCTAGTTCTGTCACAAATGACTATCATTTTGAAGAATTTTCTTGCTAATCTTTATCTCTCTCAAATATTTTTTTATGGTCCCATTTAATACTTTACTTAATGTTCAAGACTTCTAATTTAATCATAGTTTTAACTTCACAGTATTGTACGATTTTACAATATCTTCTTCCAATCATTTCCATTATTGATTTTTACTTATTACATAAATTTTCTAGTCAATAATTTTTTTTGTATTCATTCAGCGATTTTAATACAGCATAGCTTTATTCTTATACTATTCTCAATTTTTAGTATGTTGGCTCGTTTCTATTGTATATTCTTTTCTTTCTCAGGTTATATTAGTAATTGTTCACTATGACAAGATTTGTAATTTTTGTGTTATGCACACTCTGTAAGTAGTGAGAGGTTTACTGTTTTGTTTTTATATCACTTTAATCACATCAAGCTTGTTAGGTAATTAAAATTGTTTAACCAATTTTCTCTATCGTCGAACTTAATTGCTTATTTTAGTCCACTTTTATTGATTAAGTTAATTACACTAATTATATTCTCATTTTTGTTTTCAATTGTATATAGTATATTATTCACAAATATAACCATAGCAGTTATAGTAAGTTCATAGTATAAAAACTAGTGTCATATAACACATTAATTCAAGAGTCTCATTACTAACTCACTAAGTCATGAACAAGCCTATGTTTTCTTGTCCATGGATAATAGTCTTGGATCAGAGAATACTTCTGAGATGGTTGGAGTCTCATTACTAACTCATGAGTGGGCCCGTGTTTCCTTACTCCGGAATGATAGTATTGGGTATGTGAATACTCCTGCGAAACCTGACATGAACCACTTGAATACTTGAATCCATAAACCTGATGTGAACCACTTGAATACTTGAAACTCATGAACTCGTGAATATATGAATCTGTAAATCTTGAATCTCGTGAATCTAATAAATCTCGTGAACATGAGATGTATAATAGACATTATTTAGTGTGTGTGTGTATCATGAGGATGGGGTAGCTCGAAAAAGGGGTATTTATGTGTAACGGAGGATCATATCTTGTTTCTCGTTGTATCGGAAAAAAACGGTATATTGTATTATATATAAATCTTGAATCTCATGAATCTCATGTTGCTGTTGTTCTGTAGCATTACGGAATATCCTGGTTATATAATAAAACTCTCACAATCGAGCTTATACTTATAGTTAATAATATTGGAATATTGATTATCGTGATACTCTAGTTACCTTACACAAATATATGCATGCTATATATTTGACATGCATATTACCGTTTACTGTTCACGGTTATTCTCATGTTTAATATTATGTATACCATATTTCGCTTTCAAATAATGTTTTTATATAAAATGGGGACTTACCGAACTTTAGTTCGCTGACGGTATTCATGTTTTCTTGTTTTCTTTTTTGGGAAATGTCGTCAGTTGACCAAGACAGGAGATCAAGCTTAGTTAAAGTTGAGCCGAGCGAGCTGAATAGCAACTACATTTCTTCTCACACTGACAATTAAATTTCATTATGCATGCCTTTTTTGTTCAAGGCTATCTTTCTTTCCTAGTTCCTTAAATTTTATAACTATGTTCAGTTCTCGTTTTTGGGATTGTTATAAATATTGTTGGATATTTGATAAGCTTAAAATTGTTGTGCTATGTTTTTCTTTACTGCTTATATAGACGCTTAGCGTATTCATATCGATAAAGAGTGCTTCTCGGTATGAATATGTCGCGAGCTTGTCTATCTCGTTTCTCATTTTTGGGAAGCGGGGCGTGATAACCGATTCAGAATTCAAACTGGAAGAGGAGGATTCAGAATTCGAATCTGCATTAGAATGGCGAGAAAGACAGCGGCGGTGGCAACAAGTAGCAGCATAATTCGAGCAAGAAGAACACCCAGAATAGGAACAGGTACCGCGGCAAGAAGCAGGATTGGAACGAGTGGTAGGATTAGTATTGGTAGTGGAAGTGGAGCGAGTAGGACTAGAAGAAGAGTTTGAGTGATCATTAATATATGGTAAGCATCGCCGCAGCATCCCATAAAGTCCCACCGGTGCAAAGAGCATCAATGACCCTGCACCATTTCTGATGGAGGTCCTTTTCAGATCTCCTTCAGATGTTGTCTTCCATCGATCTCTCGGTAGATTCTGAAAGGGATCCTGATTGATGTCAAAAACTGTATTTACCGCAATCAGAACGGCGTCGCTTCGCAGCTAGCCGGTGAGTACGGGTCGATCCACAGAGACGCGTAAATTCCTTTTATGTGTTTTAACGAGTTGATTCTATTTGTCGTTTTGATTGGTTTATAAAAATCTATAAAAACTAGATCTAATTAATCTAATTAAGAGTCTTGCTAGGGTTAGGCTTAGGGGAAGTTTTGGAGATTAATGTTTCCTTCACCGCTTTCAATGCCTTCTTTTTTAGATCTATTAGATGTTACGTTAATTATCAATAAAGTGGATACGAATCTTTTGGGAAGATATTTTCTTTCTCTAGATTTGTATCCTTCCTTTGTTGATAATTACCCTAACCCTCATGGAAAACACGCGCAACCGGCCCTTTATACTACGGTTCACCGTTACCTCGAGGGGTAGGGTGCCGTAGGGAGCGGATGTGTGCGTATGCATGGAGTTCTAACTCTAAAGTGAAGATGGCATTGAAAGGGGTGAGAGATCTCATCTCTCAACCCTTTCGCTAAGGCTAACCCTAACAAGCGAGGAGACTAATCGCTCATTAGGGGATGATAAATTATACTAGAAAATAAAAGCAAGGAAATAAATTACCTACAGATTTGATGGCTCCCTCCAAGTAGAAGACAGAATAGTTCTGAATGTCACTCCCAGAAATTCTGAATTTTATTTATTGAAAAGAGGCATAGTTTTTACAGATCTAAAATTACAATTTATAGGAAAATAGGAAACCTAGGGTTACAGACTCTCGCACATGCGCAATTACTGATTTGACCCCTGAGAATCCCAACACCAGAACAGTCGCGGCAACAGAAGAAAAATCCACCGACACGTGTATTATACGGCCGCGGATCCGCGGCAATTGATGGCTTGGGCCGCGGATCCGCGGCCCATTGGTGGGATTGGCTCACCAAATTTTCTGGGGTCCTTTGTGGTTGTCTGGGCTTCTTAGTTTAATACTTCTTTTTCTCTGTTGGCTTTTCACTCTTCTCCAGATCTTCAGTGAAGACTTGTATTGGGCTTTTTAACCGTTTCACCTTGACATTCGTTGCCTTGCTTGACTAGGATTCGTCTAATTGTTGGTCAAAAGTCCCTTTTCTGTTGTTTTGTGTCTTTTTCACTGTATTTGCTCCAGAAACATGTAACCTGTAATATGCAACAAACGTGCGTCAAGAGTACCTGTTTATTTATAAAACGGATAAGAATAGGGGAATGAAAAATGCAATATTATGGTCTAAACAAATACCCCCAAACTTACCTTTTGCTCGTCCTCGAGCAAACTTATTATTTATTCACTAAAATCCTAACCACACTTTCGCAGGGAAACGCGATTGCACTGAGCACGTGCAGCAAGCCGTTAAACCTCTAGGTGTCCCTAGTAGGAGGAGTGTTGTCTCCTGAGGGTTTTCAGCGGATTACACCCACAAAATCCTATCAACTCGGCCCACTGACTTTTGTTCTTCATTTAGGTCTTCTAACAAGGAATTCTATTATCTTCCACTTGTAAATCATCCACCCATATTCTTCACACTTCCTCATTATTTAACTTAAGATTATATATGTTATGTAGACCTACTTAGCTTTCGGCATCTTTTAAGTCTTCCTTCTAGGGTTTCATCTCAACTTAGGAATTTTCTATCAACTCCATTAAAGATACAAATTTTATCTTTCATTCCTCTCTCTTATCTAAATTCCAATCACATACCCCTACGTGTGTGTATAGATCACCCCTACACTTGGAAATTCAATTCAAGCAATCATGCCCTAGTCCATTGTCCAAAGTACTTATTAATTGGTGAATTTAAATGAAATTCGCTTACACATCCTTCATGCGACCGTTAATACTTCTTGAGGTACCAACGACCGATTACAAAATGCGTTTGCACTTTAAAGCGTACTTCCTAGTCCTTGCAACACCCAAGGCTTTAGCAGTGACTCCCAAACCAGTTGGTCTAAGGCACTAGGTGATGAAGCACCCTCGCTAAATATTTTTCTATTTTTTTCAGCCTTAAGTAATCACAAAAACCAGTGTCCATTTTTTTTTTTCTTTATTCACTTTTTTTTTTCATTGTACTAAGGACTTTAGACAAGAGCATTTCAAGGTCTCTTCTACTATTCCAAGTTTCAAGGTGCGTGAATATGCAAATTGTAGGGTATACATTTTCAGAATTTAGACTTAAGTTAGGAACTATTTTTCAAACTTATACTCTAATAAGAACATCAATACTCTTCCCTTGTTTCGACTTAGCCCAAGAAGTGAACCCAAAATTTGCCTATTTCTAAATAAACTACAAGGCATATACTTTCTACCGTTAAACTTTAAGAAATATTATTTTTAGGGTTTTTAATTCACTAAGTCTAAGATCTAGTTGTTCCTAGCCAGTTAACCTATTAGTCAAACTCAAGTCAATTAGCCAAAATTGAATACAATTATTTTTATAATTTTTGAAATTTTTCAAATTTTTCTAGGTTTTCAAATAAGTATGCAAATGCAAAAATATGTACACATGAATGCAAAGGAAGAAGACGTACCGAGCATACCCCCAAACTTGAACTTGACAGTGTCCTCACTGTCATGCTAAACCAAGAGGGTCAAAATACCGGCACTTCCCTATTTATTTATTTATAATTTTTTATTGTTAAGAAAAACAAAAATATATACAAAAAGGCCCTCCCCCAAACTTCATTTAAACTATGTTAGACATTACTGCCAAACTTTGCATCGGCCAAAAGTCAACACCAACCAGTTGAAAAATTTATCAGTAAAGAATATTGGTTGGTGGAAAAATAAGTTGTGGTGGTTCGCAAAGAATTGGGGAAGATAGAAGTAATGGTATGGGAGGTGAGGAGGTAAATATACAGGTGATGGTGATGCATCGAAACGAGAATGTAAATGATCAGCAATCAGTGGAGTGTTGGCATTCTCGTACCTTATTAAAAGAAATGGGGGTATTTCAACTTCTAAGGGAGGAGGTTGACTCACCACAATACCCCCAAGATGTTCCTGTGGGTCCTCTATTGACATGGCATCATCCATCAATTGTGTATGATATTCAATTATGAGGGAACTTATCTCCTCGATGTCCGCCATAGTCCAATCGAAAACTTGCCGCCTATCTTGTAAGACTTTTAAAATAGCGTTCTCTTGCTCGAAGTCTAGAGAGGCTGATATGATAATGGGAAAAGTCTCATTTTCACCTGTGTAAGCATATTTAAGGTGAGGCGGTAAGGACATTAGTTCGAGTTTCGGAGGCGAAAGAATCATTGCGGAATCTACCTCGAACTTAAAGGACTCCAACACGGGTTCGAAATCACTGCAAACAACCGATTCGGATGGTTCGACTAACTCATCCAAAAATTCAAAAGACTCATATTCGGGCTGTGAGTCGTCGTCATCCGAAAAAGTGAAACATTCATAATCAACTTCGGTTGTGTCAACGGTAGTAGGCTCAAGGAGGGACGCACTAGTGGCGTCAAAACTGTTTTCTTCAAATAGAAATCTTTCAAGCTCGTAGTTCTCCTGCGTGATTTCATGAACAGAGCAAACTTCTCGTGTACTAGTTTTTGGCACGGGGGGCAGACTTCCCATCTTATAAATATTGAACTCACTAGACCTCTTCCCGAAGGATAGAGTCATGGAGCCATTGCGACAGTTTATTACGGCATTGGAAGTGGCCAAAAATGGTCGACCGAGAATCACCGGAATTTGGTTTCTTGGGTTAGAAACAGGTTGTGTATCCATAACGATAAAATCAACGGGGAATATGAATTCCCCGACTTTGATCAACACATCCTCTAGTTGACCCCTTGGATAGGTGATTGATCGATCAGCCATTTGGAGAGTGCAACGAGTGGGTTTCAACTCTCCAACCCCTAATTGTTCGTACACGGAGTAAGGAATCAGGTTAACACTAGACCCAAGATCTAAAAGTGCTCGATTAATTTTCTTATCCCCAATTGTAATGGAAATCGTAGGACAGCCGGGGTCCTTTCGTTTTTGGGGTAAGGCTTGATGGTGGTTAATAGCATTGCTCACTGCACTAGTCACTAGCACTTTCTTGGGTACTTGAGATGCCTTTCTCTTCGAGGTGCATAAGCCCTTTAAGATTTTCGCATATGAAGGGACTTGTTGGATGGCATCCAAGAGAGGTATATTTATGCTAACCTGCTTAAATATCTCCACAATCTTCTCCACTTGTGTATTTGGTTTATTAGGACTCAACCTGTTTGGGAATGGAGCATTCTGAAAATTTGTTGAGTCAAAAGTCTGTGGAGTAGAATGTGGAATAGGAACGGATCCCAGTGTGGATGTGTTCGTGTTGTGAGAAATAGGTCCGTTCGAGTCAGAAGAAGTAGAGCCATGTGAAAGGTGGAGAATAGGCTCTAAAGAAAAAGGTGAAGAAGGAAGTGAAGAAAATGAAGAAGGGGAAGAAGAAGAAGAACCACCGGCGGGGATGTCATCACTAGTTTCCACATTATTTTGCAACTCTCTTCCGGATCTCAACGTGGTCACCGCATTTACATTGTGATTGTGATATGCGTTTTGTGCGTGACCGGGATTGGGCAATGGTTGAGATGGAAGCTTTCCCTTTTCTCTCTCGCTCAACGCAGCAGTTAATTGTGCAATTTGTGCCTCAATAGATTTGATACTTTGATCGTGTGAGGCATTGTTATTCATTAAAGATTGAACATAACTTTCAAATCTTGCTGCGGATTCTGTAGTTTGCTTGAGAAATGCTTCTAGACTTTTCTCGAGCGAGCTAACCTTATCATCATTTGGTTGAACCAAATTGTTCGTTTGATTTGTATAAGGTTGTTGTTGGAAAGGTTGCTGGTTTTGAGTTTGTAAGGGTGCTTGTTGTTGTTGTGGAGGAGGTCTTTGAAAATTATTATTCTCTTGGAACTGTTGATTTGGGTGACTCCTCCACCCCTGATTGTATGTCGAAGAGTACGGATCATTTCTTTGTCGTTGCTGAAATGCAGCATTGACTTGATCCTGTCCTTGAATGGGTGCATTATAAGGACACTCTTCGGTTAGGTGCGACGGGTTCGAACAACAAGCACAAACAGTTCGTGTGGGTAGAGTAGGGGCAGGAGAAGACGATGAGATTTTGGTCTCAATGGCTTCTAACTTTTTCATAAGTGAGGCCATCTCGGCCTTCATAGCAATCGACATATCTATTTGATGTATGCCTGCCCTAGATTGACCAACTGAAGAAGATGATGTGGTCTTGGTACTCTCCCACTGAATTGTTTGCTCACTTAGGTCCTCAAGAAACTGCCAAGCTTCGTCGCTAGACTTGGAGAGAAAATGACCTTGACATATTGTTTCTAGCAACTGCTTCGTTGCTGCGTTCAATCCCTCGTATAATGTTTGGCAAAGTTGCCAATTTTCTATCCCATGATGAGGACATTGAACGAGTAGGTCTTTAAATCTCGCGAAGCACTTCCAAAATGGTTCGGAAGAAAGCTGTGAAAATTGTATAATCTCGTTTCGGATTCTAGCAGTTTTGTGGTGAGGATAGAACTTTTTCAGAAAAGCTCTCACAAACTCGTCCCAATTTCTAATGGAATGTGATGCGGTGCTGTATAGCCACTTCTCGGCTAGGTCACATAAGATGAAAGGAATGACCCTTAGCCTTATTGCGTCATCACTTAATTGGGTTGTCTTCATCATGGCGCAAACGTTTTGGAATTTATTAATGAAAATATATGCATCCTCGGATTCCAAACCATGAAACTTAGGCAGCATATTGATGAAGTGTGGTTTTATTTCAAAATTATCCCCATTCGCCGGTGGGGGTGAAAGACATGTAGGTAAAGAAGTGCGGACGGGGTAGAAGAGATCCTGGAGCGCAACTCGTGCGGGCGCTACAACAGGCGGAAGATTCGGGTTATTCGCACCTAACGGAGGTGGAATCATTCCCGTCGGTAAGGTATTGTTGGGGTTGTGTCCCGACATACCTTCGAAAGAAGAATTTGAAGGTGGAGGTAAGGAAATGGACGGAATGTCGACGAAGGGTTCATCGAAGGGTTCGTCGGTCGGTACCAACGAAACACGGACTAATCGGGCGTTAGTATCCCTAGTCCAAAGTGACATACACTAAAGGAGTAGTGTAGTCAGAAAAAAAATAGAAAAACAGAATGTGGGGGTAAGATAACGTCAGTGAGAAGAAGTGGTGGAAGTGAGTTTTAAGTTTCTTCGCGACAAGTTGCAAGTTTGAAAAGATTTTTCTTTATTTTTTTTTATGTGTGAGTTTTGCAAAAAAGTTTTTGAAGACGGACTCGTGACACAACTGTATCAACCACACATGCACAATCAGGCCTAGATCTAGGGTCGCCTAGGTCTACTAGACAGCTCCTAAGTAGGGCTAGAAATAGACCTCAAACCGCCTCTTCACGGACAAATACGGCCAGGTAAGTGGGAAGGAACCATCACTACAGTGGGCCTAATTAATAACCACTAGCCTAGACACCGCAATGTCGGTTAGGATAAACGGCCGATGCCTACCCTAGTCCTTTTCCTATTGAGCTCGCTGTCCTTAGGTCTTAGTCTAATCTTTTTTAATTAAAGGTGGTCGATGCAAAATGCTTTAGGTGTTTTCTGGGGTCCTGGGAAGGGTGATGAAATCCCCACCCAATCTGAGTTTGGTCAATTAGCCCCTTAAGTCCGGTTAAATTATGCAAAACAAATAAAATTTCACTTGCATTCAATTTAGCGCGGCGCAAAGAAACCTGCAGAAAATCTGTTATTTAGAAGGGGGAGAAAGACTCTTTACGCAAAGAATTCCTGCAGAAAATTTTTACAGTGGAGATATGGAGGTTACAGAGGAGAGAAGGAGAAAACAAATAGAGCAAATTTGAGATGCTGACGTGGCCAAATGAGCGCGGAACCGCAGTCCTGGGCCCCTTAATGCGGCGGAAGCGCGGCTGAGAAGAGGGATCGGGCTCTGGAAATTTTTGTACTGTTCTGTGCTTACAATTGCTCTCTGTTCTTATGCTCCTTTTTCTGTTTTGACCTTCTGTAAAACTCCAGATCCAAAAGTCTTTGCTGTTCCTGCAAGATTCAAATAGCAAACCCTTCAAACAGATCAAAGTTGACAATTTTTTTATTTTTTTATATTTTCAGATTTTTATAATTTTTAAAATTTATATCAACCCGAAAATTCACAAAAAGAAATATTACGCCGTCCCCGGCAACGGCGCCATTTGATTGATGTCAAAAACTGTATTTACCGCAATCAGAACGGCGTCGCTTCGCAGCTAGCCGGTGAGTATGGGTCGATCCACAGAGACGGGTAAATTCCTTTTATGTGTTTTAACGAGTTGATTCTATTTGTCGTTTTGATTGGTTTATAAAAATCTATAAAAACTAGATCTAATTAATCTAATTAAGAGTCTTGCTAGGGTTAGGCTTAGGGGAAGTTTTGGAGATTAATGTTTCCTTCAACGCTTTCAATGCCTTCTTTTTTAGATCTATTAGATGTTACGTTAATCATCAATAAAGTGGATACGAATCTTTTGGGAAGATGTTTTCTTCCTCTAGATTTGTATCCTTCCTTTGTTGATAATTACCCTAACCCCCATGGAAAACGCGCGCAACCGGCCCTTTATACTACAGTTCACCGTTACCTCGAGGGGTAGGGTGCCGTAGGGAGCGGATGTGTGCGTATGCATGGAGTTCTAACTCTAAAGTGAAGATGACATTGAAAGGGGTGAGAGATCTCATCTCTCAACCCTTTCGCTAAGGCTAACCCTAACAAGCGAGGAGACTACTCGCTCATTAGGGAATGATAAATTATACTAGAAAATAAAAGCAAGGAAATAAATTACCTACAGATTTGATGGCTCCCTCCAAGTAGAAGACAGAATAGTTCTGAATGTCACTCCCAGAAATTCTGAATTTTATTTATTGAAAAGAGGCATAGTTTTTACAGATCTAAAATTACAATTTATAGGAAAATAGGAAACCTAGGGTTACAGACTCTCGCACATGCGCAATTACTGATTTGACCCCTGAGAATCCCAACACCAGAACAGTCGCGGTAACAGAAGAAAAATCCACCGACACGTGTATTATACGGCCGCGGATCCGCGGCAATTGATGGCTTGGGCCGCGGATCCGCAGCCCATTGGTGGGATTGGCTCACCAAATTTTCTGGGGTCCTTTGTGGTTGTCTGGGCTTCTTAGTTTAATACTTCTTTTTCTCTGTTGGCTTTTCACTCTTCTCCAGATCTTCAGTGAAGACTTGTATTGGGCTTTTTTAACCGTTTCACCTTGACATTCGTTGCCTTGCTTGACTAGGATTCGTCTAATTGTTGGTCAAAAGTCCCTTTTCTGTTGTTTTGTGTCTTTTTCACTGTATTTGCTCCAGAAACCTGTAACCTGTAATATGCAACAAACGTGCGTCAAGAGTACCTGTTTATTTATAAAACGGATAAGAATAGGGGAATGAAAAATGCAATATTATGGTCTAAACAGATCCCCTGTTGTGTGTGGGTCTCAATGGGTTTTTAGGAGATTTGGTGATTGAAGGAGTTTGACGCCAAATACCTGCAAAGAAGTCCCGGGATGGTTTGATACCACCGAGGACCCTCCGACGATCAAGTTAGTACTAGATCCGAGCAGCGTAACGGCTAAGTGGAATAATAATGGCTTACTTGACCCCTCAGTGATGGGGTTTATAAAGCGGTGGATGCACGCAGCGGCAGGCGCGAGAATCTCGCCGGTAGTTACGCTCCCGACGTTACGCCCGCGTAGAGAGCAGATCGCCCATTAATGGGGATCGCGAATGCGTGGAACGTGGGATGTTGCTGGCGGAAAATCCGTGCATGGTGAGATTCGCGGAGCGGCGGTTACGCCTGTGAGCGGTGGAGCTGGTCGGAGGACCGAGGAAGACGGCTTCGGCCGAGGGGCTCGGGGACGAGCGAGGAGGCCAGGGAGCCTTGGTCTTGTGGCAGCTCAGGGCGAGCTGAGGGGCTGAGGAGGCCAACCTGCAGGGAGCCCTGAGGAAGGTTAGCTTGTGATTGCAGGTCGGGTACAGGGGAGGCCTGGTCGGCCTCTGTGGGCCCTTTCTTCTGAGTTCTGGGACATGCCATCCGCCATGTGTCCTGATCTCGGGGGTCCTCAATATCGAGCATCATCATTAGCCCCCCACTCTTGTCCCGACCAGCTAGCGGATCGGGTCAGAAGTGGACTGCCGGGCCTCCCGGGGTGAGCTCTCTCTTAAGGTTTCGTCGGGACGCGTCCCCGGGCCGCGAGCTGTCTTTTCTGCCAGCGAATCAGGGCGAGATCTCTGCATTTAAGGAGGGTGCGCCAGTTCGTGTATCTTGCCTTTGAAGTGACGGCCCACGTGTCAAGCGTCGGTTGGGTGACGCGACGTGCACAAACCTGCGACGTCTGAAAGGGTGCGGTCCAGTGCGGGGACGACAGGTGGAGCAATCGGAGCCGTTGGACGCGAGGAGGCGTTTTGGCGGGAAACGAAGGGCGCCGTTGGATGAGATTGCTCATGGTGATAAAATAGGGATGGGGCCCGTTCCAGGGCCCCTACTCCTTCATATTACCTTTCTTCTAAGTTTCGGCTGCTCGGCGCTCTTCTTCCTTAGAATACATGGTTCGTTCCCACTCTTTGGGCCGCTCGTTCAAGAGGGAGGCCCGCGACATGGCCGTGCCCCTGGCGGGCCCATGTCCTGTGTCGAACGTTCTGCCGGCGACAGGGTCGTCGGCCTCGTTGGCGGCTCCTGGGGGTTTTTCCGGCGGCGGTCAGAGGTTCCCGCGGTCATCCGAGCCCCAGAGGGGAGACGAAGGGGAGGGCGAGGAAAGGAACCCCCTTAAGAGGAAAAGGACAATTTCTCGTGTGCCGCCGTCAATGGTCCCTGAAGGGATCCCCGTGCATGAGGGTGATACCGTCTTCATGGTTCCGTCTGGGCTTTCCGTTGCTGCCGGCTTGCTCGCCGGGATAGAAGAGTCAGCAGGAGGAAGACTTCCGTGCGGCACCCTGAGGGCCCAAATGGAGGCCATAGCCCAAGGGACGGTCCAGGTACAAACCCCCTTCACACGTTGTTTTTTGCCTTCCTTTCTTTGGCCCGAGCGACCCCCGGTTTCTCATCCGCTTCCCGTCAGGTCCTTCAACACTGCGTCATCGCCGCCCGCATGGAGGCCGAGGGGGCGTTCCACGCACCGAGGCCAGTATAAGCATTTCCTTCGGAGGTCGAGGTCCTACAGCATGACTTGCGTCTGGAGAGGGCTAGGGCCGATGTCCTGGCAGCCCGTGCGGAGGCTATGGAGCTCGCCAATTCAGCGAATCAGGGCGTCCGCCGTCGCCTGAGTGCATCTCACCGGGCCGCCGAGAGGAAGCTGGCGGACTTGGCCGATCGCTTCGCGGCCATGGAGAAGGAGAAGGATGCCAGCAAGAGGGATGCCGAGGCAGCGCTTCTGGCGGCTCAGGCTGCCGAGGTCCGGGCCAGGAAAGCCGTGGCCGATTTCAAGGTGTCAGAGCAGTTTTATGTCGAGCTTGGTGAGTATTCCGCCATCGCGTGGAATAAGGCTCTGGATGCCGTGAAGGAGCAGCTTCCCAAGTTCGCCGATGGCGAGCTCCGTGCTCGGGTCCCGCTCCCGGTGGCAAGGTCTCCGGCTGACAACGATGGGGGAAACGAGGCGTGCCCCTGGTGGCAAAACCTTCGGTGGTGAAGCCCCCAGTGATGAGGGAGGAGGTTTGCGACTTAGGCCTTTTTGATATTTCCTCGTCCCACTATTGTAAGCCTCCGGGCAGTTTGTAAGGCTGGGGAGCCCAGAATACCCTTTGTAAAGACTCCGCGCTTGATAATAAAACATCTTCTTTGGTTTCATCGGTTTGCACTTTATCTTCCATTTGTGAAGAACGCTTGTAAAATATCCTCGCTTGCTTGCACTGTTGGGTTTTCATGTCAGGTCGGCCATCTGTCAAGCGATCGTTCATCGAGTTGATTTCGATCACTTGCCAAGTGTGCCAAGCGCTGCCGAGAAGGAGGCGTCTCCATGGTCCCGAAGTCGAGGGGGGATCGCTCGAGACTTGGATAGACCTGATGCCCCTTGTCAGCCTGAGTTGACCGAGCACGGCAGCCTTTCGGTTGCCTCTTGCGAGGGCTTCGATCCTTCAGGACGGGGACAGAGCAGGGTTATTGCCCAGTGCCTCTTGGCAAGGGCTTTTGTCCTAAAGGATAGCCGAGTGAGGGATCATCAGGCTCGACTGCCTCTAGGAAGGCTTTCTGATCCCAGGTGTTGCGGTAGGGAAGCTACCCGCCGGGGATAACTGAGTAGGGATGACCGGGCAGCGAAGCTGCGCGGTTGCCTCCTGGCGAGGGCTTTGATCTCTGGCGTCGTGGGTAAGCGACTACCAGCCTGGGATGACCGAGCGGGGTAGTCACTCAGATGCCTCTTGCGAGGGCTTCGATCCCTTACGTCATGGGTAGGGAGCTACCGGCCGAAGATGACCGAGCAGGGTAGCTGCCCGGTTGCCTCTTGCGAGGGCTTTGACCCTTCAGGACGGGGACCGAGCAGGGTTACTGCCCAGTGCCTTTTGGCGAGGACTTTGATCCCTGCGGTTGTGGTAGGAAACTACCAGCCGGGGATAGCCGAGCAAGGACTCGACCGCCTCTGGGAGGACTTTGGTCCTTGGCGCGGGAGGGGCTGTAGAATCCTACCAAGGACCCTTGGCCGGGCAGGGTTACTGCCCGGTGCCACTTGGCGAGGGCTTTTGTCCTGAAGGATAGCCGAGTGAGGGATCCTCGAGCTCGACTGCCTCTGGGAGGCTTTCTGATCCCTAGCGTTGCGGTAGGGAAGCTACCTGACAGGGATAGCCGAGCGGCGGTTGGGCTCGACTGCCTCTCGGAGGACTTTCTGATCCCTGGCGTTGCGGTAGGGAAGCTACCCGCCAGGGATAAACGAGCAAGGTAGCTGCTGAGCTGCCTCTAAGGAGGGCTTTGATCCTTAGCGTTGGAGGGGCTGTAGCAATCCCACTGCCGCCTCTTGGCGAGGGCTTTGGATTGAAAAGACAGAACTTTATTCGAGATGTTCCGACGTTTCTTTATTCGAATGGACAAGACTTTTAGAGAGCATTTTACATCATCTTCTGTCGACGGTTCCCAACGAAGTGGCCGAGGAACTGAGTAGCCAGCTCGTCGAAAGTCGAGATTGAGCGAGGCTCGAGTCCTCGGAACCAGTCCCGACCAGAACGGATGAGGGTGGCTGGGAAGGCCCTGCACTGGGCGGCATCGAAATGGTCCTGGAAGCTTCATTCCTGCGGTGAAAGCATCCAAATGGTCTTTGGGGTCGGTTTTCCCGTCGAACAGAGAGACCTTCGGGGGTTTGTTGCGCGAGAAGACGTGGACAGCGAGCAATTCCTCGGTGAACGGTTTGGTGAGCGAGTCGGCGGCGTACTCGGCCCCGTTGGCCGAGAGGTGACCTTCCCGGTGCATGCCCTCGATCTTCTTCTCGAGGGCGTCGAGTCGGCCGTGGTACCCCGAGGACTCGGCGTCTCGTGATCCCTAGCCTCTGCTGTGGGAGATCTGCGTCTGGGCATGGATCTGGTTCCTCTCGATGAGGTTTCTCAGATCCCCAGGCGCGGTGGCTCTCGAGCCGTCGTGGCGAGCCCTTTCTGTGCGACCCCGTCAAAGGAGAGGGCATCGGTCATGCCTGTGGGTAGGCGAGGTGATCTACATCTCCTTAGGGGGGCAAGGGTCGCGAGAAGGTTCGAGGCGTGGTGCTCCGGCGGCGGACGTTGGGGTGGAGCCGCGAGGCGCCCAACGGGCCTCAGGGAGTATCGGTCCGTGAGATCCGTGGTCAGGAGCCGCACCTGCCGGTGGTCGGCCGTGCCGACAGGGGCAAAGCATTCAGTAGGCGGAGGAGCGGCAATCTGGGGCCCAGGCCCGACCGTTTGGGCGCGGACGAGCACCTCCACGGGGGACTGTAGCCGATCTATTCGGCTGGCGAGGGCGTGGATGATGGTCGCTGGAGGGGGTTCATCCGCGCCTCCGGTGAGGGGGAGGCGGCGGCTGATACCCGAATCTTCAGGACGGTCGCTTGCCATGTGGACGGAGATCGGAAGGCCAATTTTTTTTTTGTGGAGTTTGTGTTTCCCACAGACGGCGTCAACTGATGGAGGTCCTTTTCAGATCTCCTTCAGATGTTGTCTTCCGTCGATCTCCCGGTGGATTCTGGAGGGGATCCCCTGTTCTGTGTGGGTCTCAATGGGTTTTTAGGAGATTTGGTGATTGGAGGAGTTTGACGCCAAGTACCTGCAAAGAAGTCCCGGGATGGTTTGATACCACCAAGGACCCTCCGCCGATCAAGTTAGTACTAGATCCGAGCAGCGTAACGGCTAAGTGGAATAATAATGGCTTACTTGACCGCTCTATGAT
Organism: Agapanthus africanus; assembly: GCA_030015575.1. Taxonomy (NCBI): domain Eukaryota; kingdom Viridiplantae; phylum Streptophyta; class Magnoliopsida; order Asparagales; family Amaryllidaceae; genus Agapanthus; species Agapanthus africanus. The sequence goes on from CM057338.1 coordinate 409,364,274, forward strand.
GGGGTTTATATAGTGGTGGATGCACGCAGCGGCAGGCGCGAGAATCTCGCCGGCAGTTACGCTCCCGACGTTACGCCCGCGTAGAGAGCGGATCGCCCATTAATGGGGATCGCGAAGGCGTGGAACGTGGGATGTTGCTGGCGGAAAATCCGCGTATGGCGAGATTCGCGGAACGGCGGTTACACCTGCGAGCGGTGGAGCTGGTCGGAGGACCAAGGAAGACGGCCTCGGCCAAGGGGCTCGGGGACGAGCGAGGAGGCCGTGGAGCCTTAGTCTTGTGGCAGCTCAGGACGAGCTGAGGGGCTGAGGAGGCCAACCCGCAGGGAGCCCCGAGGAGAGTTAGCTTGTGATTGCAGGTCGGGTACAGGGGAGGCCTGATCGGCCTCTGTGGGTCCTTTCTTCTGAGTTCTGGGACATGCCCTCCGCCACGTGTCCTGATCTCGGGGGTCCTCAATATCGAGCATCATCAATTTCATAACCAAAAGTTTGTGAAAATACATAACATGTTCAAGTTAGGAGTTATTTGGTTTCTTGCAGGTAATTCGAGTAAGTTTGTCGAGCAAATAGGAAAAAATTGGTAGTACGTGCAAGACAGACTTTAATTGGTTGCAAAGACCAGATCATCCACGCATTGCTATCAATCAATCAATCCATATATACATATCCTTCTAGTTGATATGATATTTTTCCCTTCACTTGACATCTACCTAGATTTTTTCTTGAATAAATTTATGGGTATGTTTTAAAATTTTCTAATGTATTCTTCTACATACGCAAACTAAACAGTCTTTACCAATATAACAATTAAGACCATTTGCTGCAAGGTTTAGAGAAGATATAGTTTATTAATTTGGATATTTAAGGTGTGTGGTATCGGCCGTTTATTTGGATTTCCATGACCTTTCCATAGGCAGCCAGAGAGGGAACCTCTCTTTTCTGGGAGGGTGGGATGGGGTGGGGTGAGAGGAGGGGGCGAATCCGAGGACTCAAAAAAAATAAGCATATGAAAAATGGAATAAATTTCAACAGATAGTGTGAAGTTATGAAAGACTATGAATGGATCTACTAGGAAATAACATTTATTAGGATAGAAAAGACAAGTAAAATCAATTTTGAAATGATTGCTAAAACATATGAAGCTTCGTACACAAACTTTGAAATTTGCAAAGATTTTTACCATAGAGGGAAACATCAATTTAGGGAATCCTCGGTTGTGTGCCCCCGTCCCCCAAGGAAAAAACTTCTCCATTGCTAAGGTGGTGGTAGTTTGCTTCATTGGTTCAGTCTGAAGCACAGCAGATGCATATGTTATTAGGTATGTGGACCCAATACCATTCTCACCAAATCCAATAACATGCTGATAAGATTTTTCTACAAAGTTGATTATGACAGATGATGAGATAGCCACACGTATAGCTTGTCCACACTTTCCTACCTAACAAAGACAATGCATTCAATGAATTTCATACATTAAATGCATTCAAAGACAAATGAATTCAAATAGTAATGATAAGTGCGTCAATTTTGCATGCATGTTTTTCCTTGACCACAAAAAAGAAATGAAGACGTGAAGATTTCAAAGGAGACATGCGCATTTAAGGAGGGTAGAATTTTTTGTGAAAGCGACACTTACTCACTCCTCTTTTGGTTTTCTGGTAGCAGCCATGCTGTAACATATATTTGAGTAGGTCCGGATGCAATTAAAACGAGAAAATGATGTTTGGATTTTTTCTCTCATCACTCTCCTATAAATCCAAAGATTTATGTGATGTATTAATCAACCCAATAACGAAAAACTGAAGTTGTGAATCTTCATTCTCCATTCTCCATAGAAATCGTGTGAGAGAAAATACAAAGAAAGTGTTGAAGAATTTGTAAGCTTGTATCTTATAAAGAGAAAAAAAATAATAAAACCTAGTACAACAAGTGAATTAGGCAAATTGCTGAACCACTATAAATCATGTGTTTTCATTTTATTTGTGTGATTATTTTCTTTATTTATTGTCGTTCCCACGTATTCGGTAGATCAATTCCTAACAACTTAGTATCAGAGCGTAGGGAACCAAAATGGTCTTCGATTTTACGGTCTAAGTTTACGGTAGGTGACGACGCGTGTGTCCGCTCCCCATCTTCTTGGATTGTAATTTCGAAGATGTTGGTTCAAACATCTGAGGAAGAAGGTTAAATTTGCTGCGGCGATAAGTGAAAGATGGCGTCAGAGGAAAGGAAAGTGAAAATCGATAAATTTGATCGGAAGGATTTTGGATTCTAAAAGATGCAGATCGAAAATTACTTGTATCAGAAAAAGTTTCGCGAACCCTTATTGGGTACGAAGCCAGCAGATACAAAGAAAGAAAATTGTGATCCATTAGATCGTCAAGTCTTGGGTGTGATCCGTCTAACGTTGGCAAAGAATGTTGCGTTCAACATCAACGAGAAAATTACAGCAAGTCTTATGAAAGAGTTATCAAATATGTACGAAAAAACATCTGACTCTAACAAAGTACATTTAATGCGTCGTCTATTTAATCTGAACATGAGAGAAGGTGCGTCTGTTGCAGATCACATCAATGATTTCAATGTGATTACAACTCAATTGAGTTCTGTGGAAATAGACTTCGATGACGAGATCAAAGGTTTGATCCTATTGTCTTCCTTACCTGAAAGTTGGCCCGTAACTGTGACCGCGGTGAGCAGTTCTTCAGGGAGTAAGAAGTTAAAACTCAATGAAGTCCAAGTTTCGATTCTCAGTGAGAATGTTCGCAAGAGAGTCGGGGGAATCTTCGGGGTCTGCTTTGAGCATCCACAGCAGAGGAAGGAGTTTTCAACGAGAATATAGGCCGAGCAATAGCAGATCTAAATCCAAAGGAAGGAGTAAATCAAAGCATCGCAAAGATGTCACCTGCTGGAATTGTGGTATTCAGGGCCACTGCCAAAGAAGAACAAAAAGTTTCAAAAGTACCAGAAGAATGATCATCAGAAAGAAGCGTCTTCTTCTGCAAATGTTGCTACTGAAGAGATCCATGATGCTTTTATCTGTAACATTGACAGTACTATTGAGTCCTGGATTCTGGACTCTGGTGCTTCGTTTCACTCAACTCCGTGCAAAAACTTATTGCACAATTTCGTTGCGGGAAGTTTGGAAAGGTTTATTTGGCTGATGATGAACCTTAAAAATTACTGGGAACGATGGTGTTCACATAAAGACTGTCATTGGAACTCAGAATAAGTTGAAGGATGTCAGATATGTTCCTGGACTGAAGAGAAATCTGATCTCCATGAGTCAGTCAGCTAGACAGCATGAAATATACAACAGTGTTTGGAGGTGGCTCTTGGAAGATCTCTAAAGGTGTTATAGTCGTAGCAAGAGGCAGTAAGTTGGGAACCTTATATATGACTGTAGAATGCAAAGACATAGTGGCAGTAGCAAAAGGTGGTGGTGATTCTAAACCGTGGCACTAAAATCTCAGGCACATGGGCGAGAAAGGAATGAAATTGCTAGCATCAATAAGACGACTACCTGAATTGAAGACTGTCGATATCGATTTGTGTGAGAATTGTGTCTATGGTAAGAAGAAAAGAGTTGTCTTCTCAAAAGTTGGAAAACCACAAAAGAAAAAGAAGTTGAAGCTGGTGTATACAGATATATTTAGGCCAGCCCTGGTTCAGTCCCTTGGAGGCTCTCACTAACATGTCACATTCATTGACGATTCCACTAGAAATGTATGGGTACATTTTTTGAAAAGTAAATCTGATGTGTTTGCTACTTTTAAAAGGTGGAAAGCTGAAATTGAAAATCAGACTGGTCTAAAAATCAAGTGTCTAAAATCTGACAATGATGGTATGACAGTATGGAGTTCAATGCATTTTGTGCAGAAAACGGAATCAGGATGATAAAAACGATTCCAGGAACTCCAGAATAGAATGGTGTCGTTGAAAGAATGAACAGAAGCTTGAACGAGCGGGGTAGAAGTATAAGGCTACATTCAGGATTACCAAAACATTTTTGGGTAGATACAGTCAACACAGTAGCTTACTTAATAAATCGAGAATTTTCAGTTCCGTTGGGTTTCCAGACACCAGAAAAGGTATGGACAGGGAATGTGGTAAATCTTTCTCATTTGAGAGTTTTTGGCTGTGTTTCATATGTACAAATAGATTCTAATAAAAGAGACAAATTTGATGCTAAGGCTAGAAAATGTTATTTATTGGTTATGGTTCTGACTATTTTGGTTATCGGTTTTGGAATGATCAAAATAGAAAAATCATAAACCACAAGGATATAACTTTCAATGAAAATGTACTGTATAAAGATAGGTTTGTAGCAGGATCTGATAGTGCAGAAAAACAACCGAAGAACATGAAAAGGCTGTGTTAGAAGAGATTGCAGATAGTAATATAGCTACAAGATCTCAAAGAAATACTGAAAATACTACGACAAAACAAGAAGCAAAACAGGAACAAGTCACTCCTCAAGTGGTTGTAAGGAGGTCAGAAAGGGTGTTTAGACCCAAACAACGGTATTCTCCTTCCTTACATTATTTACTGTTGACTGATACTGATGAACCAGAATATTTTGATGAAACAATGCAGGTGAAAGATTATGTCAAATGGGAGTTAGCCATGAGAGATGAGATGGATTCTTGAGAGAAAAACAGAACATGGGTACTAACTCAGTTGTCAGAAAGAAAGAAAGGTTTGCAGAACAAATGGGTTTACTGAATCAAAGAAGAAAATAATGGCTGCATTAGATACAAAGCAAGGTTAGCAATGAAGGGTTTTCAGTAGAAAAATGGCATAAACTACACCGAAATTTTTTCTTCTGTAGTCAAATTAACTACTATCAGATTAATGCTGGATATTGTTGCTGCTAAGGATTTACATTTAGAACAACTAGATGTGAAAACGGTTTTTCTCCATGGTGATTTAGATGAGAACATACATGGTGCAACCAGAAGATTTTCAAGTTCCTGGTAAAGAAAATCTTATGTGTAGTTTAAAAAAGAGTTTGTATGGTTTGAAACAAGCTCCCAGACAGTGGTACAAAAACTTTGATAATTTCATATGTGACAATGGTTTCATAAGTGAGATAGACCATTGTTGTTACTTCAAGAATTTTGATGGCTCCTATATTATTTTGCTTCTATATATGGATGACATGCTTGTTGCAGAATCTAAGCATGAAAGAGATCACCAAGCTAAAACTACAATTGTCAAAAGAATTTGAGATGAAAGACTTAGGACCATCAAAGAAAATACTTGGGATGAGAATTACCAGAGATAGAGAAGGAACTCGGTAGTTATCCTAAAAGAAATGCATAGAGAACGTGCTGAGCAAATTCAATCTTCATGATGCAAAACCCAGAAACACTCTTTTGGGAAGGCAATTCAAACTTATAAAAAAAAAAGCAGTCATTCAAGACAGATGAAGAGCGAAAACATACGGAAAAAATTCCATATGCCTCAGTGGTTGGGAGTTTAATATATGCTATGGTTTGTACCAGACCTGACATAGCATATAAAGTGAGAGTAGTAAGAAGATACATGGTGAATCCTGAAAGGATACATTGGGAAGCCGGGAAGTGGCTTCTACAATATCTCAAAGGCACCTCAGGTATGACACTCCAGTTCAAGAAAAGCAGTGTGACTTTGCATGGATTCCCCGAAGCAGATTTGGGCGGTGACTTGGATGGCCGAAAGAGTACAACAGGTTATGTGTTCATTTTGGGTCATACGGCTGTGAGTTGGATGTCTAAACTCCAGAAAAGTGTTGTTTTATCAACCACTGAAGCAGAGTATATGGCTATATCTGAAGCTGCAAAAGAGATGATTGGTTGAATAGTTTTCTGAAGGAGTTAGGTAAAGAGCAAGACAACAATGCTCTTTTCATTGACGGTCAGAGTACTATTCATCTTGCAAAGAATCCAGTGTTCCATTCAAGAACAAAGCATATCCAGTTAAGATAGTATTTTATTCGTGAGCTTATAGATAGTAGAACATTTTCATTAGAAAAGATTCTTGGATCAAAGAACTCGACAGATATATTTACCAAGATTGTCACCATTGAGAAACTGAGGCTGTGTAATGCCTCAGTTGGCCTCCACAGTTAATGATGAGGAGGCACCGCACTAGAAACAGTTTTTGGGTTATGAGAAAGAAACAAGATTACGGTAAAATGAAAGAAGGAAAAATTGATGAAGAACTTGAGCATTGTCTCCAAGTGGAAGATTATTAGGTATGCGGACCCAATGCCATTCTCACCAAATTTAATTAACTATGCTGATAAGATTTTTCTACAAAATTAATTATGACAAATGATGGGACAGCTACACTAATAAGTTGTCCATACTTTCCTATCTTGCAAAAAAATGCATTCAGTGAATGTTGCAAAAATAAAATGCATTCAAAAATAAAATGCATTTAAAGACCAATGAATTCAAATAATAAAGACAGGTGCATAAATCATGCATGCATGTTTTTCTTTCTAACCTCGCGAGGGAAATGAAGACGTGAAAATTTCAAAGGAAACAAGTGTATTTAAGAAGGGTGGAATTTTTGGTGAAAGCGACCCATACCCACTTCTCTTTGGGTTTTCCGGTAGCAGCCCATATGTTACATGTAACATATATTTGAGTGGATCCGGATCCAATTAAAATGAGAAAAGTACGTTTGGATTTTTCTCTTATCTCTCTCCTATAAATTGAAAACTTTATGTGATATATTAATCAACTCAATCACGAAGAACCAAAGTTCTGAAACTTCATTCTCCATTCTTCAGAAAAACTGTGTGAGAGCAAATACAGAGAGAGTGTTGAAGAACTTGTAATCTTGTATTTTATAAAGAGAAAGAAAATAAGAAAACTTAATGCAGCAAGTGGATTAGACAAAGTGCTAAACTACTATAAATCTCGTGTCTCCATGTTATATGTGTGATTGTTTCCTTTATTCGTCGTTGTTCCCACATATTCGGTAGATCGATTACTAACATATGTGTGCATATGCGCAAGTGGGTATAAATTTTTACTTATTATTTATTTATTTATTTGGTTGGCCGTGTTTAATGGTGGTGGTACAAAAATATATGTAGTCATAATAAAATTCCTATACAAATTTGACAAAACCATAAGCATATAATAAATGGCATAAATTTCAACAGATAGTGTAAAGCAATGAAAGAGTAGGAATGGATCCACTAACAAATATTACTATAGAAAAGGCAAGTACAATTCAATTTTGAAATGTTTGCTAAGATATATGATGCATTGTGCAGAAACTGTGGAATTTGCACAGATTTCTACCACAACTACAGGGGTAACAACAATATAGGGACCCCGGCACCCCACCCCCACGCCCCAAACAATAAAAAGCAAAAAGAAAGAACCCTGCCTCCCCCTCCCCACCCCAACACCCAAAATAAAAGAAAAAAAAATTCTTTTGCTATGGTGGTGGTGTTTTTTTTGAGTTGACAGAAGTCTTGTGGATTGTGGAATAGAATTTGAGAAGTAAACTTAATTTAGAGAGGATATATGAATAGAAAACGGCATTGTGTTAGAGAGGAAAATTTAAAAGGATGAAATGTTTGTTACTTAGAAAGACTTTTTCTTTGTATATGCTTGGTTTTCTCAAGCTTACAATTGCATAGCTTCACTACATCTTGCTGCTTATTTATAAGCTAACTATAGCCACTGTAGCAACACGATAAATTAGTTTTTACCATAAGCTACTAGCTAGGTTGGTGGCATTTAGTAGAGTTGATGTGGTTGGTGGCCCATGTTTCTCATAAGAGTTTGATGAAGCCTTATGTAAATAATGTGTGGCTTCTAGATAATAATAATTACAAATTAACTTTAACATTCCTTCTTAATTTGTAATTTGCAAAAGATTTTTGAAGTGGATGAATTTTTCTGTAGCGACTGCTTTAGTGAAGATAACTGCAAGCTATTGATTTGTTGAGATGAACTCCAACCCAATCTCTTTTTCTTCCAGGAGCTCTCTGATAAAATGATGTCAAATCTCGATATGTTTGAATCTTGCATGGAACACCAGATTCTTTGTTAAAGTAATTGCTGACATGTTATTGCAGTAGATTGTTGTAGGAGTGTCGGGGTTAAATTGGGACGTCTGGATTAAGACGGTTCTCGACGTCCCAAACGATTTTAAGACAGCCGGAGCCATCTCAATCTCTCTCTCTTTTCCTCACCGAGCTCCTCCCCCATTTTCCAAAACCCTAGCTCCAAAATAACATTCATATCATCCTAAAAAAATTCCAAAATGTTACAATCTTCCTCTTGATGATGATCTCTCTTAATTCCAGCATCTAAGTCTCTCAAATCTAGCGGAAATCGTAGATCTCTCTCTCCGTCTTAAGGCAACTTCCATCTCTTTCTATTTTAATTTAAGTTCTTATTTAATTTGTTGTATGAGTACCAATATTGAACACTTGAACAAAATTGAACACTTGAATAAAAATCCCAATTTTGAAATCTTAGTTTAGAAGGAAGGTTAAACACTTGACCAAAATTTTGAATATATATGATTGAATTATTCTTCTTTAATTTTAAAACGTATCGGGTATGGATACATTTCCTCATTGATGAATCCGTTCAAGATAGTCTCAAGCTCGTCAAAAGATAGTTTTTGATGATATTTTCTTGCATAATGTTGAAACCTTATACAAAAGGGGTTTTGCAAGTAACATGAATTAGCATCTTTTTAAATAATAGATTTTAACCTTATCCAAATGAGATTGTATTTTAATTCAAGTTCTTTTTTAATTTGTTGTATGAGTATGAATACTGTTGACCACATGACCAAAATTCAACACTTGAATAAAAATTCTAATTTTGAAATTCTAGTTTAAAAAGAAGGTCGAACACTTGACTAAAATTTTGAATACATATGGTTTAATTATTTCTCGTTAATTTTGAAACGTATCGGGTATGGATACGTTTCCTCATTGATGAATCTGTGCAAAATGGTCTTAAGCTTATGGCCAAAAGATAGTTTTTGATGATATTTTCTTGCATAATGTTGAAACCTAATAAAAAAAGGGTTTTAACCGTGTGCAAATAATAGGTTTTAACCTTGCGCAAATGAGATTATAATATACATCTATAGGTTTTAAATAATGATTTCTTGATGTTATAATCTTTCAGATGATCGTGTAGCTCTTCTGATGATGCTCGATAACGGTAATTCCTTAGATCATGACACGTGGCAGATGACGTGTCCCGGAGGATGCAAGGAAGGACCTACAGTAGCCGACCGGACCACTCCTATGCCCGTCCTACCGACCAACGCTGGCTCACTTCCGAGGCCCCTGCACAACTGACCTCCTCGGCCTCACGGCTCATCCCCGGGCTACCACAGAACCAAGATACCTCGGCTTTCCCGCTCGTCCGCGAGCTCTCCCGCCGAGGTCATCTTCCTCGGTCTCATCGCCGACCAACGACACCGCTCACAGGCGCAACCGCCATCCCGCGAATCTCGCCATGCGCGAGATATCCGCCGTCCACATCCCACGTTCCACGCCATCACGAACCCCATTAACGAGCCTGTCTCGCCATTAATGGGAGATCCTGCTCAGGCGTGACGTCGGGAGCGTAACTGCCGGCGTGATTCTCGCGCCTGCCCTGCCTGCTGCCACCGCTATATAAACTCCTTCTTCAGACGGTTCAAGTAAGCCATTTCTTACTCCACTAAGCCGTTACTCTGCTCGGATCTCTAGTCTAACTTGACCGTCGGAGGGTCCTCGGTGGTACAACCATCTCGGGACTTCCTTGCAGGTAGCTCGGCAACCACAGCCCCAAACCCATTGAGATCCACACGCTTCAGGAGCGACAGCCTCCAGATCCAATCTCAGCCACCCATCGCAGCCATCAACAGATCAACGGAGGGCAACATCTGAAGGAGATCTACGCCTCCATCAGCTGGCGCCGTCCGTGGGAAATCCTTGATTCCACAAAAACAAAAGTTCGCCTTCCGATCTCAACATAATGGCAAGCGATCATCACGACGATCTAAGCACCAGCAGCCGCCTCCCCCTCAACGGAGACGCGGACGGACCTCCTCCGCCGAATGCCATCAATGCCCTCGCCGGCCGAATAGACCAACTCACGTCTGTTGTGGAGGCGCTGATCCGTGTCCAAACGGCGGGGCAAGATCACCAAGTCATCGCTCCACCGCCTCGGGACCAGGACCCCTACAGGGAGAGAAGACCCCATCCGCGTCGGCACCGCCGACCACTGCCTCGTTGCCTCCCACGGCCCCTCCGGCGCTAGGGGTCAAAGCCCTCACCAAGAAGCGGCCGAGCGGCTACCCTGTTCGACTATCCCTGGCTGGTAGCTCCCTACCCCACAACGCCAGGGATCAAAGCCCTCACCAAGAGGCGGCCGAGCGGCTACCCTGCTCGGCTATCCCTGGCTGGTAACTCCCTACCCCACAACGCCAGGGATCAAAGCCCTCGCCAAGAGGCAACTTAGCAGCTTCACTGCTCGGTCAATCCTTAGCAGGCCTCCCATGGCCCCTCCAGCGCTAAGGATCAAAGCCCTCACCAAGAGGTGGCCGAGCGGCTACCCTGCTCGGCTATCCCTGGCCGGTAACTCCCTGCCCCATAATGCCAGGGATCAAAGCCCTCGCCAAGAGGCAACTGAGCAGTTTCACTGCTCGGTCAATCCTTAGCAGGCCTCCCATGGCCCCTCCAGCCCTAAGGATCAAAGCCCTCACCAATAGGCAGCCGAGCGGCTACCCTGCTCGGCTATCCCTGGCTGGTAGCTCCCTACCCCACAACGCCAGGGATCAAAGCCCTCGCCAAGAGGCAACTGAGCAGCTTCACTGCTCGGTCAATCCTTAGCAGGCCTCCCATGGCCCCTCCAGCGCTATGGATCAAAGCCCTCACCAAGAGGCAGCCGAGCGGCTATCCTACTCGGCTATCCCTGGCTGGTAGCTCCCTACCCCACAATGTCAGGGATCAAAACCCTCGCCAAAAGGCAACTGAGCAGCTTCACTGCTCGGTCAATCCTTAGTAGGCCTCCTATGGCCCCTCCGGCGATAAGGATCTGAGCCCTCACCAAGAGGCAGCCGAGCGGCTACCCTGGCTGGTAGCTCCCCTACTCCACAACGCCAGGGATCAAAGCCCTCACCAAGAGGCAGCCGAGCGGCTACCCTGTTTGGCTATCCCTGGCTGGTAGCTCCCTACCCCACAACGCCAGGGATCAAAGCCCTCACCAAGAGGCAGCCGAGCGGCTACCCTGCTCGGCTATCCCTGGCTGGTTGCTTCCCTACCTTACAACGCCAGGGATCAAAGCTCTCGCCAAGAGGTACCGGGAAGCAACCCTGCTCGACCATCCTTAAGGACAAAAAGCCCTCGCCAAGAGGCACCGGGCAGTAACCTTACTCGGCTATCCTTAGTAGGCCATTTACGGCCCCTCCCGCGCTAAGGATGAAAAGCCCTCGAAAGAGGCAACCGGGCCCGTCCTTGCTCGGTTATCCCTGGCTGGTAGCTCCCTACCCCAACAAACCGGGGATCAAAGCCCTTGCCAAGAGGCAACCGGGCCCGCCCTTGCTCGGTTATCCCTGGCTGGTAGCTCCCTACCCCAACAAACCAGGGATCAAAGCCCTCGCCAAGAGGCACCGGGCAATAACCCTGCTCGGCCTGTCCTTAAAGATCAAAGCCTTCGCAAGAGGCAACCGGGCCCGCCCTTGCTCGGTTATCCCTGGCTGGTAGCTCCCTACCCCAACAAACCAGGGATCAAAGCACTCGCCAAGAGGCAACCGGGTCCGCCCTTGCTCGGTTATCCCTGGCTGGTAGCTCCCTACCCCAACAAACCAGGGATCAAAGCCCTCGCCAAGAGACACCGGGCAGTAACCCTGCTCGGCCCATCCTTAAGGATTAAAGCCCTCGCAAGAGGCAACCGAGCCCGCCCTTACTCGGTTATCCCTGGCTGGTAGCTCCCTACCCCAACACACCAGGGATCAAAGCCCTCGCCAAGAGGCACCGGGCAGCAACCCTGCTCGGCCCCGTCCTTAGTAAGCCCCTTACGGCCCCACCCGTGCTAAGGATCGAAGCCCTCATCAAGAGGCAGCCGAGGGGCTACTCTGCTCGGCTATCCCCGGCTGGTAGCTCCCTACCCCACGACGTCAGGGATCAAAAGCCCTCGCCAAGAGGCACCGGGCAGTAACCCTGCTCGGCCCGTCCTTAGTAGGCCTCTCCCGCGCTAAGGATCAAAGCCCTCGTCAAGAGGCCATCGAGCAGCTACCCTGCTCGGCGCATCCCCAGCAGGCATCCTCCTGCCCATTCGATGCTGAGGATCTAAAGCCCTCATCGTGAGGCCACCGAGTCCCTTCCTGCTCAGCGCATCCCCAGCATGCATCCTCCTGCCCATCAGACGCTGAGGATCTGAAGCCCTCATCGTGAGGCCGCCGAGTCCCTTCATGCTCGGCGCATCCCCAGCGGGCATCCTCCTGCCCATCAGACGCTGAGGATCTGAAGCCCTCATCGTGAGGCCACCGAGCAGCTACCCTGCTAGGCGCATCCCCTGTTAGTTATATGTATGCCCTAGAGGCCATTACTGTACATACGATGTATATTGTAGTGGATGCTTGGACATATATAGGGAGGAATTTCTTGCTTGATATGATAGTATGCTATCTGGTTGTCCTTTATCTTAACATGTATACTTATTATCTCTCTGTTACATATTGATAAAACCCTTAGGATGGGTACTTCACTACCAGGACTATGATGTAGATCATACTAGTGGGGACTGGGTAGTCGATAAGTACATCTTTCAAATGTTCCTAATCGTGGGAGTATCGAGACAGGGCATCGGTACTCCAGAGTAGACTAGCGTATGCGCTTCTTGACCCATATAATATGATGGGCGATGGATGATCCCATATCCATTTGTGTTTGACATCAGAGAAGGCATACGGGTGCTCAGTGGAGACTGGGTACACTGGACAGACTCGCCGAGAACTCTTAGATGGTATTATGCCTATCGTCGGATAGCAGTTCTCTGGTGACACTAGTACAGGTTAGTCTGTAGACCTGAGATCGTCATAGAGTCTTGTGTGATTCCCACTGTGCTTTGATTTCCACCATATCACGGTCAAGAGATCGTGCAAAAAGGTGGTTTTTGGGTACAGTCCCGAGTCACATGGAGGCAATGAGCGATAGGAAGGGTTCCGTCTCTCCCGGTATTGGGAGTTGATGTTGCGCTATGCTCGATTGGCCATAACAGGAAATCCCTGGCCAGGGTTGCCGAGATTTACTGGTAAGTGTTATCAGTAGTTTCTCGAACCGTTATAGACCTTGCATCGGCATGACTTATCAGGCTATTGGGGTCTGACGTTATACCACCCCCAGGCTGTGATATGCGACATATCAGACGAAGAGACCGGACTGTACGGTAGTGTTACTGATTGGATTCGCAGGAGTTATAGCAGACTTGCTTGTTGATCTTCTAATCGCTCAATACCCGGGTGGCCGTTACGTTTGGCAGACCGCTTGCGGCTTGTGAGTGTTTGATATGATCATCACCTACTGCCGGCGTATTGACGAGTCTTTAGAGTCCTACACAGAGATTTCCTGGTTCATGCGAAACGGAGTAGGAGAACATATGTGATATATGTGGGACCGAGATTAATACGAGTATGTGATACCGTATTCTATTCTCGCGATATGTGATATCGGTCGGGTATATGTGATATAGCCAAATTATCGGATCAAGTGTTGATTCGATAAGTTGATTCATTTGATATTAGTCGGTTATATGTATTATAGCCGGATTATTAAATCAAGAGTTGATTTAATAATTTAATGTATAATTATATTTTTGATATATTAAATTACATTGACTAATATTAGCTCACTTAAGATTTCTTTTCTCACTTTATGATACATTGATATATATGTGATATATGTTAAATATATTGTTTTCTTTTTGTGCAAAATATATATGTGATATATATTGTTGTGTCATGCTAGGTCACACATGCAACATGTATGTATGAAACTCACACCATGCTAGGGTTAAGTTAGGGTTTTATTTGTTTTAAGTAATTCAAACACTTGGATAATGAGTCATGGTGGAAGCTTGGAGAAGCTTGTGGAAAACTTTGACTTAGTCCACTTGTTTGTCTAGCTTAAGATATTTTTTTACCCAACCCTTAACTCATACCTATGGTTAAGTCTCTACAATGGTTAGTGGATGACATACACTAACTGTGGTTGCATTTCTAACCTTATGGATTCATTCATCACTTGAGCTTCATCTTCTTCTTCCTCATTCAAGCTTTCTAGCTTTTGTAAAAGTGATGATTCTTTGTGAGAAAAATATATCTAAAGTGAGCCCACTTCCTACTTCATCATCCTCTACTATTAGCCATTTAGTTTAGGGTGTTTGCTTCACTAATCTACACAATTAGTGAAGAGATAGCATGAGCTAGTGTCTCCTCGACGTCGATCATCTTCGGCCTCGAAGACTTCGAAGCAAGCTTATTTGTTTCTTCATGGGAACCTCTCTAGAGTCCGGGGGATCATGATCGCAGCGAAGGGACTACTACACGGAGCTATTGAAGTGAAGGACCGGTCTACAAAGGTTGTATTCCTTATTCACTTAGATGTAAAGAGTTTACATATCATGTTTAACCCTAAGTCTCTCGTTAAGATCTTAGTTAGAGTTTGTTTAGCACCCCAAAATTTTTAAAGTAGCATGATTGATGCTTGCCAAAACCTTGCTAAGGTGTTAAGCCAACCCTACAGTGGTATCAGAGCCATGCTAGAGTATTAGGCGTTATCTAGACGAAGTTTAAAGTCCGATCGAACTCCGAAAGCCCGAAATGACCCCTTTTCTGGAAATTTTTCCAAAAGTTGGATTTTTTCCATGTTAAAAATACTCAGAAAATCATGCAGGGAATTCTATGGACACACTTGAAGAACGAAACCCTAACTCGTCCAAGTGACCACGGATCCGCGGCCAAAACATGGTTTTGGCGGCGGATCCGAGACGCCACTTGAGAGGCTTGGGTCGGACCCTTCAGCTGTTGGTCCATAGGTACTGTGGCATGTCTCTGGTTAACTTTTAATTTGCTTAAGTGTTGAGCTATCTGGGAATTTTGGGAAGTCATTGATTCGATCGAATTATTTAATTTCGTCTAGCTATCTGTGATTGTGATACAATATTTGGAATCCACAGAATTGGTTATGTGATAACTAGTTTGAATTTTATAAATCTAGCGGTTTAGTCTCATTTGATTGGTTGCCACGGGATTTTGATGTTGATCAAAAGTCCGTCGTAATCACGTAGTGTACGCGGATACTCCCCGGGTAACCTTACTAGATAGCCATGCCCCATAGCCCCGACCAAGTGACTGTAGGAGAACCCCGTTGCCAAAAGCATCCGTGAGGGTGCTCACGGCTGCGGTGTTCCACCTTAGTGCACTTCGTCGATGGCACCGGGGGGTGCGGCCGTCTATTAAAGTTTCCGACGAGCATTCGATCAGGTTATCGGGAATCTTGTTGAATTACCCGACAGGTTATTGGAAAGTGTTTTCAATATCGAGACTAAAATGCGGGGTTTATAATTGTTAGGCATGCGATGTCTAAGGAATTCATTTGGTTAGGCATGAAATCCAATGTATGTGATGTATTGGGTTTATGATGTCTAAGGTGGTTGCGGATTCCAACTGTTGTAGTTTTACACTTTCTTTTCTGCGACCGTAAGTGTAATATGTGGTATATCGCCGGTTTCGGTACTATATGTCAACGACAACTGGGATACGCATATTTACTTACGTTGATGACATGTGATTTTATGTGTTGTTGCGATATGTTATATTGGATCGTCGTGTTTTTAATAGCCGGGGTTTTTTTTATGTGAGATGGGAGTTTTTCATTTTCATTCATATAAAATCTTGTATGTAATATTCTTTTATTGGGGCACTTTCGGGTTGAGGATGATGTAACCATTGTATATTATTTACTTTTACGCATTAGTATAGACCCAAGGCGGGAGCATAAGTAACCGGGTTCTAGGGTCCAGTGGGAGACCATCTCAAGGAGTCGAGTCCGGATCTCCTAACTCTAGAATTGGTAGGGTTGCTTGTCGCTTTCGTAGGGGTCTAGGGATGTGGATTTGGCTATTCATCACGACCGTGGAATCCGCATTTTTACTGGCTTAAATAAAACACGGAATTCCTAGTATATCCAATATTTCATATATGATTCTTCTGCTGCTGATATTCTGTGATGTGATCATTTAATATGTTCTGAGACGAATGCCTATATTATATATATGAGATATAATAAATATTGTTGCTTTCGTTTCTTATGTGATACTTGGGAAACATAAATAAATGGGACTTCATTAATGAGATTAATGAAATAAAAGAAACCTAAAGATGTTGTAAAAACTTGTCTTGGAAAAATGGTAGCTCTAGTTCTTACTTTGCATAGCGGTATTTCTTGTAGAATATCCAGTACCTTATTCAATAAAGAAAGAGCCGAGATCTCTTCACCGGAAGTGACCTCTTTAACGAAACTAGCAGATGCTACAAATTCGGTTTGTCTTTTGATTGCTTATATAGTTTTTGCTTTGCATAGTGGTATTTGTGAAATATCCTGCACCTTATTCGATAAGGAAAGAGCCGAGATCCCTTCACCGGGAGTGACCTCTTTAGCGAAACTGGTAAAAGCCTTAAAAAACACTCCTTTTCAAAATCACTCGATTCTACAACGATATCAAGTTCATTACGCAAAGGGTTTTCTTAAAAACCTGACGTAGCCCTCCGTCATTTCAGATAAGTACTATTTAGTATTCGTGCTGCGTTTGTTGATCTTAGCCAAGGCGTAGTGTGCGGTAGCTAATTAGTGCTTATCTGCAGCATATGATGCGATTAAGTTAGGGTAGTCGTGTGGCTTTGTTGACCTTAGCCAAGGGTCGTATGGGTGGGTTTAATTCAATCGGGAAATGACGGGTTGAACTTGGCTAGCGCTTATGATTTGTTGACCTTAGTCAAGGTCATAAGTTGCTGGGGGCAAAATATTATCGGGAATTTCAAGTGTTGAAATTTGCAATGAGATTACATACCTTCTATGAGATAGTTGGATCCCGATACCCACTGCGAGTAAGAGTTACTCATGGGAGAGTTTTACACATGACAATTAGCCGATCAAGTAGGTGTCTAGAAAGGTGTTAACGGGGTTATGCCTCTGGGAAAACGAGATTTATTTTAATTAGGTCCGTGCGAAAGCACGGGGAACCTCCCTCAAAGTACCGACATTGGCCTGGCCGAAAAATTGGCGAACTTGTAGGGTGTAATTAATCCCGGCTAGTCATACCTTTTAGGATTTGAAGGAAGATTTGACTAAAACAGTGGGAGCTATCCTGATTAGATAAAATAATAACCAAATCTAATATTGCAAAAGCACACGCAGAGTGTTTTCTTCTCTCTCTCTCCTGGTAGCGACTATGTCACGCCTTAATCAAGATAATAATATGGATGCATTGACCGAACCTGCTTATTATACTGAGCTAGGGAACGTTGGTTCCGCTCCATCTTATAACTGTTATAAGTCCGAGCAGGAAATAGGGAAATATCCGGATTTCCATGCCACCCAATTCGAAGAAAGTGCATGTTGATGCATATTCTTCGGATGTCCTTATTACCGAGAACTGTTTCTCAGTATTCTCTACGTCCTGGGTATGTGATACCAGATAAGGATCCCACATATGTAATATGTTACATGGGCTACAGAAAGGTGGAGAACTGAGAATGGGTGATATGTCTCTAAGTGTTAGAGAATGGTGCAATTGTTGCAGCCAAGTCTGTAGGCAGATATCACCTTGTATTAAATACATTGATTCTGAACGAATGTTATTACATACCGAACCTGATATACAACATTACATCAAGTTCTTTACTGAGTTAAAGAAGAATATAATTCTGTATTGGAGGATAATGTTGTGAACATTTTCCTGAATCAAGAGTTGATTCGATCAGGCACGTTATATAATAGCATATACGTTCTAAATCAAAGCACAGTTCAAAATATATAGAACACAGAAAAGAGGAGCAGTTCAGGAATGAACGAATTCTTCTTGAGGCATTGTAAACTAGGTCATATCAATGCGACACGACCAGATAAGTAACATAAGGATGAATATGAGAATCTATTCGAATTTTCATCTTATGATACTTGCCAGTCTTGTCTCAAAGATAATATGACCAATACTCCGTCTACTGGAAACAGAGAAAAAGTTAGTGAACTCTTGGGACAAATGCATGATGATGTATATAGTCCTATATCTACACAATGCCAGGGTTGGTTCTTTTGAGAACCAAACGGGTAGAAGTATTAAAGTCCTACAATGTGATCGAGGAGGCGAATACTTGGGTATGGAGTTCCTGGAGTTTCTAAAAGGAGAATGTGATTCTCTCTAAGCTTACTCCTTCGTATACACCACAGCACAACGGTGTATCGGGGCGGAGGTATCGCACCCTATGAGATATGGCACGCTCCATGATGAGTGCTACTGAGTTACATGTTTCCTTTTGGGTGTTATGCACTTGAAAAGCTGCATACCTATTGAATGGGATTCCGTCCAAATCAGGGCCCACCACTACATATGAGATATGGTGTGGGAAGAGACCGTATCTTAAACGAGTTAAGATATGGGATTGTTCGGCCTATGTTGAAAAGCAGAATCCGGACAAGCTCGAGGCAAGATCAGTACTGTAAGTTTGTTAGGATATCCCAAACATTTGTAAGGGAATATCTTCTACCACTCTGAGGAGCAAAAGGTGTTTTGTTTTCTCAGCATGCCACCTTTTTAGAAAAGGGATTTCTTGTGAAGAAATTAGTGGACATGAGGTAGAACTAGAAGCAGTTCCAGCTAGACAAACTAACAGCTGATGATTTGGTGAAACCAAAGGATTCAATAGTCTCCAACGAATCTCAGCCTCTCCGCAAATCTGGTAAGGGTTCCTCATCCACTTGAGAGATACTGCGGTCTTCTCGGTGACAGTGAGAGCGGGGATTGCATCATGAGAGGATGGCCCAACCAGGTTCAGACAGGCCATCGGGAGTGGGGACTCTATAAGAATGGCTAGATGCTAAGCGATCTGAGATGGAATCCATATACACCAACAAAGTATAGACTTTGGTTGTTTTATCTGAAGGGTTAAATCCCCATCAGGAGCAAGTATATCTTGAGAAGATTACTTGGTGTACATGGAAAAGTTGACTTTCAAAGTTAAGACTTGTTGCAAAAGGTTCTCGACATCGACCAGGTATGGATAATGATGAAACCTTTTCTAGTGCCTATGCTTATGTCCATCCCATCCGGATCCTACTTGCCATTGCTACATACCATGACTACGATATATGGCGGTTGGGTGTCATGACTGCTTTTCTAAATAGTGATTTAGAAGAAAGCGTCTATAAGTACACAGCCAGAGGGCTTCGTAGACAGTGGGAGCAGCGGAAACGTGTGCAAGTTGCTTTATGGGTTAAAGCAGGCATCGCGGAGTTGGAACATCTGTTTTGATGTGGTAGTCAAAGCATTTGACTTCATCAAAAATGTAGATGAACCTGGTATATACAAGAAGGTTGTAGAGAGTAAGGTTGTCTTCCACGTATTGTACGTAGATGACATACTCTTGATAGGAAATGGTTTCCTATGCTACACTCGGTCAAGCTCCTCTTATCACGAGGATTCTCAATAGAAGATCTGAATGATACCTACTACATCTTGTAGATTATAATCTATGGTGATAGATCTAAGTGGATATTGGGAGTGTCCCAAATCCAGGAACATTAACATCATACTAAAGGTGTTTAGTATGGAGGATTCTAAGCGTGGTGGTTCTCCCACTACCTCAGGAATCACTCTCTCCAAAAAGATGTCTTCTAAGACTGATTTGGAGAGAGCTCGCATGCAAGGGACATCCTATACTTCGGCAGTAGGCTCTATCAAAGTGTGCGATGTTATGTACCAGACCAGATGTAGATGACTCAATAGGTGTAGTGATTAGGAATCAATCGGATCTTGGAAGAATCACTGAAGAGCTGTGGAGGACAATCTTAAGTACTTGAGAAGCACTAAAAGAAAGTTCTTGGTTCCAGCTTCCAGAGTGATAAGTTCGACTGAGAGTCAGTCACAGGTATTGTCTTTACCCTCAGTGGAGGGACGGTATGTTGGAAGAGTTCCAAGCTAGATACCGTGACATACTAGACAATAAAGGCTGAATACATTGCTACCAACGATACTACCAAAGTGGCTGTCTGGACATTCTTGTTCATGAGATGAACAAGGTTCCTACCATTGAGCGTCCAATAACTGTTATTGTGATAACAATGGAGTTGTGGGTTTGGCCTAGGAACGCATGTCCCATCAGCGTTCCAGACATATTCTAAGGCAAGTATCACCTGATCAGGGAGATGGATGATCTCCAAGGGATCAAGGATAGGAGAGTAGACACGAAGGATAACACAGCGGATCCACTCACAAAGGCCTTACCCCTTGAAAGACTTGTATGGGATGGTTGAGTATGTGATACTACAACCACTGCTAAATTGTTGGGTATTAGATACTACAACAGATGGCCTTAGTGCAAGTGGGAGATTGTTAGTTATATGTATGCCCTAGAGGCCATTACTGTACATACGATATATATTGTAGTGGATGCTTGGACATATATATGGAGGACTTTCTTGCTTGATATGATAGTATGCTATCTGGTTGTCCTTTATCTTAACATGTATACTTATTGTCTCTCTGTTACATGTTGATAAAGCCATTAGGATGACTACTTGACTACCAGGACTATGATGTAGATCATACTAGTGGGGACTGGGTAGTCGATAAGTACATCCTTTAAATGTTCCTAGTCGTGGGAGTATCGAGACAGGACATCGGTACCCCAGATTAGACTAGCGTATGCGCTTCTTGACCCATATGATGGGCGATAGATGATCCCATATCCATTTGTGTTTGACATCAGAGAAGGCATACGAGTGCTCAATGGAGACTAGGTACACTGGACAGACTCGCCGAGAACTCCTAAATGGTATTATGCCTATCGCCGGATAGCAGTTCTCTGGTGACATTGGTACAGGTTAGTCTGTAGACCCGAGATCGTCATAGAGTTTTGTGTGATTCCCACTGTGCTTTGATTTCCACCATACCACGGTCAAGAGATCGTGCAAAAAGGTGGTTTCTGGGTACAGTCCCGAGTCACATGGAGGAAATGAGCGATAGGAGGGGTTTCGTCTCTCCCGGTATTGGGAGTTGATGTTGCGCTATGCTCGATTGGCCATAACAGGAAATCTCTGACCAGAGTTGCTGAGATTTACTGGTAAGTGTTATCAGTAGTTTCTCGAACCGTTATGAACCTTGCATCGGCATAACTTATCAGGCTATTGGGGTCTGACGTTATACCATCCCAGGCTGTGATATGCCACATATCAGACGAAGAGACCGGACTGTACGGTAATGTTACTGATTGGATTCGCAGGAGTTATAACAGTCTTGCTTGTTGATCTTCTGATAGCTCAATACCCGGGTGGCCGTTACGTTTGGCAGACCACTTGCGGCTTGTGGGTGTTTGATATGATCATCACCTACTGCCGGCGTATTAACGAGTCTTTAGATTCCTACACAGAGGTTTCCTGGTCCATACGAAACGGAGTAGAAGCACATATGTGATATATGTGGGCCCGAGATTAATACGAGTATGTGATACCGTATTCTATTATCGCGATATGTGATATCGGTCGGGTATATGTGATATAGCCGGGTTATCGGATCAAGTGTCGATTCGATAAGTTGATTCGTTTGATATTAGTCGGTTATATGTATTATAGCCGGATTATTAAATTAAGAGTTGATTTAATAATTTAATGTATAATTATATATTTTATATATTAAATTATATTGACTAATATTAGCTCACTTAAGATTTCTTCTCTCACTTTATGATACATTGATATATATGTGATATATGTTAAATGTATTGTTTTCTTTTTGCACAAAATATATATGTGATATATATTGTTGTGTTATGCTAGGTTACACATACATGTATGTATGAGACTCACACCATGCTAGGGTTAAGTTAGGGTTTTATTTGTAATTCAAACACTTGGATAATGAGTCATGGTGGAAGCTTGGAGAAGCTTGTGGAAAACTTTGACTTAGTCCACTTGTTTGTCTAGCTTAAGATATTTTTTGACCCAATCCTTAACTCATAGCTATGGTTAAGTCTCTACAATGGTTAGTGGATGACATACACTAACTATGGTTGTATTTCTAACCTTATGGATTCATTCATCACTTGAGCTTCATCTTCTTCTTCCACATTCAAGCTTTCTAGCTTTTGTGAAAGTGATGATTCCTTGTAAAAAATATATATCTAAAGTGAGCCCACTTCCTACTTCATCATCCTCTATTATTAGCCATTTAGTTTAGGGTATTTGCTTCACTAATCTACACAATTAGTGAAGAAATAGCATGAGCTGGTGTCTCCTCGACGTAGATCATTTTCGGCCTCGAAGACTTCGAAGCAAGCTTGTTTGTTTCTTCATGGGAGCCTCTCTAGAGTCCGGGAGATCGTGATCGCAGCGAAGGGACTACTACACGGAGCTATTGAAGTGAAGGACCGGTCTACAAAGGTTGTATTCCTTATTCACTTAGATGTAAAGAGTTTATATATCATGTTTAACCCTAAGTCTCTAGTTAAGATCTTGGTTAAGGTTTGTTTAGCACCCTAAAAATTTTAAAGTAGCATGATTGATACTTGCCAAAACCTTGCTAAGATGCTTAGCAACCCTACAACCCCAGCGGGCAACCTCCTGCCCATCCGACGCTGAGGATCTGAAGCCCTCCTCGCGAGGCCGCCGAGTTCCTTCCTGCTCAGCGCATCTCCAGCGGGCATCCTCCTGCCCATCAAACGCTGAGGATCTGAAGCCCTCATCGTGAGGCCGCCGAGTTCCTTCCTGCTCGGCGCATCCCCAGCGGGCATCCTCCTGTCCATCCGACGCTGAGGATCTGAAGCCCTCATCGTGAGGCCGCCGAGTCCCTTTCTACTTGGCGCATCCCCAGCGGGCATCCTCCTGCCCATCAGACGCTGAGGATCTGAAGCCCTCATCGTGAGGCCGCGGAGTCCCTTCCTGCTCGACGCATCCCTAGCGGGTATCCTCCTACCCATCAACGCGGTGGGTCCAAAGCCCTCCTCGCGAGGCCGCTGAATAGCTTCCTGCTTAGCGCATCCGCAGCGGGTAGCTTTCTACCCCACAAAGACACGGATCCAAGACCGCCGAATAAACTCATACTCAACACGCGATCAACGCCTCAACTCCGGCAAAGGGAGGATACCGACCTTCCCACACTCGTCATTCGTTCGACTTATACTCGATGCGCGACAACAAGAATGCTGTGTCGTCCCCGAACAATCCACCATGAGAAATTACCAGCGCCAAGCCGCACAGAAAGAACCAAGCAGTCCACTCTCGACCCGACCCACGAATAGATCGGAACGAGAGTAAGGGGCTAATGATGATGCTCGATAACGGTAATTCCTTAGATCATGACACGTGACAGATGACGTGTCCCAGAGCATGCAAGGAAGGACCTACAGTGGCCGACCAGACCACTCTTATGCCCATCCTACCGACCAACGCTGGCTCACTTCCAAGCCCCTTGCACAACTGGCCTCCTCGGCCTCACAGCTCGTCCCCAGGCTACCACAGAACCAAGATACCTCGGCTCTCCCGCTCGTCTGCGAGCTCTCCCGCCGAGGTCATCTTCCTCGGTCTCATCGACCGACCAACGGCACCGCTCACAGGCGCAACCGCCATCCAGCGAATCTCGCCATGCGCGAGATATCCGCCGGCCACATCCCACGTTCCACGCCATCACGATCCCCCATTAATGAGCCTGTCTCGCTATTAATGGGAGATCCCGCTCATCACGCGGGCGTGACGTCGGGAGCGTAGCTGCTAGCGTGATTCTCATGCCTGCCATGCCTGCTGCCACCGCTATATAAACCCTTTCTTCAGACGGTTCAAGTAAGCCATTTCTTACTCCACTAAGCCGTTACTCTGCTCGGATCTCTAATCTAACTTGACCGTCGGAGGGTCCTCGGTGGTACAACCACCCCGAAACTTCGTTGCAGGTAGCTCGGCAACTATAACCTCAAACCCATTGAGATCCACATGCTTCAGGAGCGACAGTCTCCAGATCCAATCTCAGCCACCCATCGCAGCCATCAGCAAATCAACGGAGGGCAACATCTGAAGGAGATCTACGCCTCCATCATCTTCCAAATGCGGCGGTAAAGTCTTTCAAATCCGTTGAATCATAGCTTGATCTCTATATCTTAAGGTATCTAGATCTCTTCATCTCTCTTTTACTTTATGTTTTGTTTAATTTAAATTATCATGAATATGGTTGAACAATCGGCCAAACTTGAACTCTTGAACATTTGAACAAAAGTCTTAATTTTGAAATATGGTGAACACTTGAACAATTGATTCGAGTTAAGTTATGCCCGATTCTTGTCGGAGGGTAGAAGTAGTAAGTGGGTTGATAATATATATTTATGTGTGTAAATGTGTGTGCAGGGCGTTTTCTTTTTGTGATTTGGAGGTGAAATTGAAGGCCAAAATCATTGTTAATGTTGAAATGATGCTAATCGGACGGTAGATGTAGCAAGTGGTTGATAGATATATGCATGTATATGTGTGTTAGTGTGTATGTGTAGCGCGTGTGAGTGTATGTGTAGCGCGTGTGTGCTGGTTGATTTGAATAGATGTTGGAAAATGTTACTTGAATTTTGAGTTATCGATTGTTTTCTCTACATGTGTGGCGTGTGTATTGTTGATATCATTGTATTACTATATATTTCTATTCAGCCTAACTTATATAATTAAGCCTTTTGATGTAGATTTCTCTGTCTGTTGATAACTTGCCTACGACACTTATTTTCGCCATCGAAAGGAGGATGACAATAACGTGGATAGTATCCATAATTAATCAGAAAAATAAACTTCAAAATATAAGAACAACGATTATATTTCTTTTTCTTTGGAGAATGTACATTTATATTTGTTATATTCATTGTATATAACTAATGTGTCTAATGGATAAAGTTACATGAATATTGTATGTGTAAACGTGAATGGTATAAATATTTGGAGAATGTACATTTATAGATATAATTTGAATGTATATGTGTGATTATAAATTTATGTGTATTTTTTTAAGAATACAAAATCAAAAAGGCCACTCTTTGGAACGGCGTAGGCCATCACAACTCTTTCGAACATCGACTTTAAGGGCGGCGCTCAAAACGATTGGAACAGCCCGGGCCGTTCCCATTCAATTGTTTTATAGTAGTGTCACATGCCAAGCAATATTAACATTACAACGATGTACTCACGGCTACCAGAATATAAATATCTAATCTGTGACCGAACATGTATATTGTTGGATATACTGTGTACCAATTAATATCTGATTCTGAAATTCATACGCAAATGAGGAAATCAATACTCTTCCTACAGAGAGTTGAGGGTCGATATGTAAACAGTGTATAGCGGCAGCAAGTTCATTAATGTATAGTTTGAAAACACCTTAATCTCTTTAACCGTGTTATAAACAACTTATAATTTAATTCTCCTTAAATAAGAAATTAAATTTATCATTGTGTTTCAAATGGTAAAATCTGATTGATAATTAGCTATGTTATAGTTGAGGACAAGGCAGTGATCTGGCAATGAGTAACTTTGACCAGTAGTGCATGCGGTTGGTCATATTCGGTAGCACAAATATGAAAGACCACCAAGCGTGAAGATTGGCTGGAACACAACAAAAAAAATTATATGATAGAGAAATTATATCATAATTAACTGTGACAAAACTGAATGCAAAACAAAAAACTATAAGAGAAGGCGCCTCACAATTTTTTTCTAATTAGTTGGGAGCAATCACTAAAATACTTTTGTAAACATTTTGTTGATATATTTTTGTTCTGAAATTTGAGTTGTTATTGCCATCATGAATTAGCCAAGTACTGCCCCCACCCCGCACCAAATTAAAAAGAAGAGACGCCTCAATGAGAACCAAAATTAGAAATTAAGGATGGGTGTTGATACATGCAGACGAAGATTAATAACAGTTTATTACAACTCAAACCGCCTTTTTCAAAAAACACTTCAACTTTATGGAAGTAAACCACGTAAAAGTTATAAACTTATAGAACACATCAGACTTTTATTATAAATTAGAATGGGAATCAGCATAGTTCTCTTACTGTTTGTAGTCCGGAGAATGCTAGGACGGCATCTCTAGCTACAAATGATGCAAATTTTACTTCAGATATAAACGCGCAAGTGATATTGCACCTTGCATGCCGTGCAATGATAGAACGCAAATCCTTGCTGCAATTAGAAAACACAAACCCCAGTTGTGATGCATGTTAATGATCTATAATGTACTGAGCGTGAAAACCTAAACCTATGCTTAACTAGCGAAACATCAGTCTAGTACACAAGGAACCCAACAAATTTGGTCGATGTATATCACTTAAGCAAAATATCATATGAATATTTGTTAAACGAAGAAACTATTCAGATCCTCAACTTAAATTATCTATCTAAATTCTCCTTATTTTTCCATACATACTGCTTTTACAAGAAGTATGTTACACGTTTGGCTTCAGATTATTGCTGGATTTACAAACAAGTTCGCGATAACGAAAAAATTTAATTTTGTTCTATGCAACTAGTTTCTATGAATTCTTAGAATAGTCTAGTTATGTCCTGAGATAATTCACTTTTATTTCTCAAGAATTGTCTGAAAGAATGGTACTTCAAATTACCAAGTTGGTAATGGTTGTAAATGCTTCTTCTCTTAAAAAAAAATTGAACATAAAACTAAACAACTGAAAAGGCAAAAACATTAATATAAAATTACTAGATAAAAGGTAAAATATCAAACAGAAAATTGCTTAATATTACAAAGCAAAAAAGATTCCTCCAATTCATAAAACAGCACAGATGTTTTTATTAATTTCCTTGTGTCCATACGCAGTCTTATACCATCATGCAAACAAACACAAAGCTCCTTATATTTTATCATCAACAGTTCCAAAAAAAATTACCTTAGATGAGTGCCATTGATCTAAGAAAGAGCGATGAATAAACTGTTGGGTGCCCTCGCACTTGCATGGTGCTATTAATTCCTCCCCTGAACATGAATTCCAATTAAATGATTAACTATTTATCTTAACTAACAATATACTATCCAAAGTGAGCACAGCTCTTCACGTAAAACTTTCCTCTCCAAAGTGAGATGTCGCCGGATTGATTCCCAAAAGGGTCACATAAAAAACAGAAGAAGAGATAATATCCAAAATGTGTTGCATATGGTTCTATAAAATATTGAAAAAATATTCACTTTTAGGTGGCAGGGTAACAAAACCCACTGCTATATGAGACCAACACCTTCAAAAAGCATAATTTTTTTTTAGATCATAGCGCTTGTCCACACGGAATGAAATGGTTGATAAATACACATCTAACCTCGAGATATTAATATCGAATGCTTTCAATCATATCCACGTAATGGTTGCATGATGTCTTATTCTATCAAATTAACTCTTAATTTAATTTGCAGACTTCACGTTGCTGATTTTTTTTTTAACAAAATTGTATTTTATATGGAACGTTTTCCAATTTAGGTCTTGCCATTTTAAGGTCAGTAAAAAAGCAAATAGTACTAGTAAATGCCTGGTAATACCCAATACCATGAGTCTAATTGTAATTTTGGAACTTATAAATGAAAGTGTGAAGGATAAGAAAAAGATATATTAAAAGCTTCACCGAAGTTGGAGGATTGTCACCGAAATGCTTCACAATATAGTGCACCAGTGTAATACCCATGAAGTTACAAGGATAAATACTACAGGCGGTCATCAAATATCTAAACTTTACAGGCCAATAACATTTCGGCAATCAAGAAAATGATATGTTAAAGAAGAGTGTCAGCCTATGAAGCACCGACACGGATACGGACACAGGTCATGTCAAATCTATCAAAAGGACACGGGGACACGACTATATTACTATTTGTATATTAAACAAAATATGATAAATTACAAGAAAATTCTAGTATACCTTTAAAAGCAAATAAAACGTTGACATTTTTTAATTAAAGTCAACCGTCGACTTCTTCATTTGCATCAATTTGGAGGTTACTCTTTCAAATTGTAGTTATGAAAGAGAATCGAAATATTTGATATTTTGTATTTTTAAATGCATTAAAGTTGTCAAAACATATATTTAACAATCCTATTTTTCAACCTTCTTTGCTATATAGAAGTGTCAGTCGCGTCCACTGTGAACGGACACAGCGCAAACGTGTCGGACAAGGTCGAGCGAGTGTCCGACCGTCCAAGTGTCTGACACGTGTCGAACACGGACACAGCAAGAAAATAGAAGTGTCTGTGTTTCATAGTGTTGTGTTGTGGAGCCTATGTTCCAATTTTCTTCTGAGCATTTAATGCTCTTTGTCTCGCTGTCTCATTTTTCTCCAAAAGAAGCACAACTAAGGTCAAGAAAAGAGTGTGCATGTGGATGAAGACCAAATAAAGGCATGGGCTGCTGTTGTTCTTTGACAAAAGGCAAGTGGGAGGATCATTTGCATTAACCCCATGTGCCCATTCAAGATGAAGTGGACATGGATGCTTCGATTTTTTTCTTTGAAAAAAAATCAATATTTTTTCTTTGAAAAAAATCAATAAAGGGCTACAAGCATTCATGATGCTTGTTTATCCTATACTCTCTATCTCTTCTATAAATAATTCTCCATCTTCTCTTCTCCAAAGAAAAAATACACACACAAACAAAGAGTGAGGTGATATAAATCAGTGAGTGATTTATATTGTGATCGTGAGATTATCAAGAGGTCGTGAGATTTCTAATAGAGAGCGATTTGTAACTATGCAAAAAATATAGTGGATATTGTAGAGTCTCTGCGACACAGGAATAGCCAGTGTTGGATGAACTAAGAAAACAAATTTCCTGTGTCTTGATCTGTTGTGCCCGTATTTAATTTTATCACTCCGATTGTCGTTTATTTCTCGCTTGTGCCGAGTCCAATTTCCTAACAAGTGGTATCAGAGCATAGCGAACCAAAAGGTTTTTTACTTTACGATCTAAGTTAACGATGGGTAACGACGCATGTGTCATCTTCTCCACTTTCTTAGATCGTAATTTTGAAAGTGTTGATTCAGATCTAAGAAGAGGTCTACGGCGGCAAACAAAAATGTCGGAGGATAAAATTAAAATTGAGAAATTTGATGGCCACGACTTTGCATGGTGGAAACTTCAAATGGAAGATTATCTATATCAAAAAAATCTACATGAACCGATGTTGGGATTGACGCCAGTCACCAATGAAGGTGAAGAGGTTGATGCGGCCGTAAAGGACAAGTACGATCTTTTGGATAAAAAAGCTCTTAGTACTATTCATCTCGGCTTGACGAAGAAGACCGGTTTCCACATTGCAAAAACTAAAACTGCAAAAGAAACCATGAAGTTACTTTCAAATATATATGAGAAACCGTCTACGTCCAATCAAATCTTCTTGTTGCGGAAGTTGGTGAACATGAAGTTATCCGAGAAGGGTACCACCGCTGATCACATGAATAACTTCATACAAGTTGTAAATCAATTGGAAAGCGCGGGGATGAAATTGGAAGTAAAATTACAGGCTCTTTTTTCCTATGTTCATTACCAGATTCTTACAATACCGTTGTACAAACTATCTCGGGTACATTAAAAGAATCTCACTTTGGATAGTGTTGTGAGTTGCATCATGAATGAAAAGATGAGGAAGGTTACGGGAGAAAGTTCCTCAAGTTTATCATCCACTACCGCTCTAGCCGTGGAGGGTAGAGGCAAAAGTAAAAGTAGAGGGAGATGGCGTAGGAGATCAAAATCAAGAGGGTAAAAATAAAGATGGCAAAAACAATGAATATTGGTATTGTCACACACCGGGTAATAGAAGAGCGGATTGTGAAGAATACAAAAATGAGAAGAAATAAGGTGACAATTATGATGGTGCACATGTTGTAAGCAACGAGCAGACTATAGATTGGTTCTTGGATTCTGACACTTTTTTCATTGCACATCTAGACGATATGAATTTCTTGAATACGAGAGTGGTGATTTTGATCACGTGACTGTGGGTAATGGTGAGCAACGTCCAGTAGTAGGAAAAGGACTTATGAAGGTAAAAACTAATGGCGATGCTTCTCTAGTATTGCGTAAGATGCGACATATTCCAAAGTTGAAGAAAAAATCTTATCTCGTGTAGTGTGTTGGACCGAGAGGGGTATGTTATCTCTTTTGGTAATGGAGAATGGAAGATTACTTCAGGGTCATGAGTTGTTGCTAAGGGAAAGCATGCTGGCACGCTTTATATGCTCAAAGGCACGAGCTCAGAGTATTTGGCTGCTTCCACTTCTTCCACATGCAGTGATGCTACTCTCTAGCATTCCCGATTGGTACATCTTAGCAAGAAAGGTGTGGAGGAATTACATCGTCGAGAGTTGCTGCCCGGTTTAAAAAGCTTCGAGATGGATTTTTGTGAAGATTGTGTTCTTAGAAAGCAAAAGACGGTTAGTTTTCAGATTGATGATGTGAAGCATAAAGTAAAGCGTTTGGAGTTGGTGCACATAGATGTGGGGCCCAGCTCAACAAGTTTCAATGGGAGGAAATAAATACTTTGTGACCTTTATTGATGATTCCACGAGAAAGACTTGGGTGTTTCCTGTCAGAGAGAACTTTGATATTTTGAGACATTCAAATATTGGAAGACTATGGTGGAGTATGATATGGGTTGTAAAGTCGGAGTATTAAAATCTTACAACGGTGGTGAATATACAAATTTAGCATTCGCTAAGTCCTTAGAGAAAAAGGCATTCATGGAGTGAGAACCGTTCCAAGAACTCTACAAGAGAACGGTGTTGTCGAGCGAATGAACCAGACCATCTTGGAACGTATAAAAAGCATGAGGCTACATGCAGGGTTCTCTATTTATCTTTGGGCCGAAATAGTCAACACGGCCGTTTACTTGATCAATAGCAGTCCATCTAATGCGTTGGATGGAAGATTCCAGAAGAAATACGGTCAACTAAATTGATTAATTACTCGTATCTAAGAGGATTCGGTTGTTTGGCATATTACTTACTTGACAGTGACTCAAGAAAGAAGTTTGATACAAAATCACGCAAGTGTGTGTTCCTTGGTTATGGCGGTGAGGACAAGTATCGCGTTTGGGATTATCAGTTCAACAAAGTCATTCGAGTTCGAAATATGGTGTTCAATGAGAATAAGATGTACAAGGACCAAACGCAAGTTGAAGAGCCAACAACCAAGTCTAACATAGCGGAGTTAGATACTGAGCCGATACAATATACACAATTGCCGCAATAGCATGAGGAGGTTCATGAAGAACCTGCTACTGGTGATGATATGGGAGTTCTTACAAAGATCGGTGATCCTGAATTGGTCGGTGAACCGGTGATTCCAGAACCTACACCTGCAGAGATTCCGGAGTTGAGAAATACTCACGTGAGAAGACCCAAAGTCATTTTTGATCCATCGGCGAATAGTGTTTATCATCACATCTTGTGTACAGGTTCGGATGAGCTGGAGACTCTTGAAGTATTGCAAGATGGTGCTCGCGGTGAGCGGAAGCATGTCATTAAGGAAGAAATGAATTCGCTGATGCTCAACAAGACTTGAGAGTTAACCAAGTTACCCGCTCGAAAGAAAGCCTTGTTGAATAAATGGATATACCGAGTCAAGAATGAGATTGATGAAACAAAGCAACACAAAGTGAGGCTTGTAGTCAAAGGACATTCTCAAAAGGATAGAATTGACTACAATGAAATATTTTCCTTGTGAAAATGACTTCTACAAGAGTTTTGCTGAGCATAGTTGCGGTACAAAATCTTCATCTTGAGCAATTAGATATGAAAACGATATTTTTACATGGTGATCTCGAAAATGAACTATATATTGTGCAACCTAAAGGTTTTGAAGCTAAAGACAAAAAAGATATGGTATGCAAATTGAGGAAGAACTTATATGGTTAGAAGCAAACTCCTCGTCAATGGTATCTCAAGTTTGATGGATTCATGAAGGAAAAAGGCTTTACGCATTGCGAGTCGGATCATTGTGTCTGCGTGAAGAAATTCAATGATGGCGAAGTTACGTATCTATCTCTATATGTGGATGATATGCTTTTGGCATGTAGGAGTATGAAGAAAATTAATGTGGGGAAACGTGTTTTGGCACCATAATTTTCTATAAAAGATTTGGGTGCGGCAAAACAAATTCTCGGCATGAAGATCACCAGATATAGAAAGGAGAGAAAGTTATGGCCTTCTTAAGAAAACTATATCAAGGTATTGAAGCGATTCAACATAGAGCAAGCAAAACCAGTGATGACCCCTCTTGCAAGTCACTTTAAACTATCAAATGAGCACACAGTCCTAAGACGCAAGGTGAAATTGTATGATGCAGAAAATTCCTTATGCATCGGCGATGGGCAGTTTAATGTATGCTATGATTTGCACAAGACTAGACATTGCTTAAGCGGTGGGAGAAATGTTCCGCTATATGCAAAATCCAGGTAAGATACATTGGGAAGCAGTTAAATAGATTTTTCGATATTTAATTGGTACTTCTAATTATTCCTTATGTTATGCAAGAGATTCACTTGGGGTGAATGGTTATGTAAATGCTGATCTAGCAGGAGATTGAGACACATGTAAAAGAACAACCGACTATGTATTCATTGTTGGAGGAACATGGGTAAGTTGGTTATCAAAACTCCAATCAATTGTTGCATTATCTACTACAGAATCATAGTATGTAGCAATAACGAAAGCGTCAAAGGAGATGTTGCGGCTGCAAGATCTCATGATAGAACTTTGTGAGAAGCAAGAGTTGGGGACACTTCAGAACGACAATCAAAGTGGGATATAGTTGGCCAAGAATGCCACGTTTCATGCCAGAACTCGGCATATCAACAAGAAGTATCATTTTGTGCGGGGATTATTGAAGAAGAAACAACTGAAACTGGAAAAGATCGATAGAGTCAAAAATCCGGCGGATATGTGGACGAAAGTGGTAGATTCGGCAAAGTTTGTATTTTGCTCAAGCTTTGTCGGCCTTGGTTTAAGATGAGCAAGGAGAGATTCGTAGAGGCTCGTGCACGTGATATGTTTATCCACTAAGTTACTCGGTAAAATGAAAGGACGAAAAAATTGGTGAAGAACTTGAGCATTGTCTCCAAGTGGGAGATTGTCGTGCTGTGGAGCCTATGTTTCAATTTTCTTATGAGCATTTAATGCTCTGTTTCTCTATCTCATTTTTTCCAAAAGATGCACAGCAAAGGTCAAGAAAGAATGGTGCATGTGGATGGAGATCAAATAAAGGCATGGGCTGCTGTTGTTCTTTGACAAAAGGAAAGTAGGAGGACCATTTGCATTAACCCTATATGCCCATTCAAGATGAAGTGAACGTGGATGCTTTAAATTTTTTTTTGAAAAAATCAATAAAGGACCACAAGCATTCATGATACTTATTTCTCTTATACTTTCTCTCTTCTATAAATACTTCATCTCTTCTCAGAACAAAGAAAAAATAATACACACAAACAAAGAGTGTGGGTAATATAAATTGGTGAGTGATTTATATTATAATCATGAAATTATAGAGAGATCGTAAGATTTCTTGCAAAGAGTGATTTGTAACCGTGCAAAAGATATAGTGGATATCATAGAGAGGCTCTACGACGCAAAAGTAGCCAGTGTTGGGTGAACTGTGAAAACAAATCTTTTGTGTCTTGATCTGTTGTGCCCGTATTTAGTTTTATCGCTCTGATTGTCGTTTATTTCTCGTTTGTGCCGGGTCTAATTTCCTAACACATAGGTGTCAGCTTAATTAGAGTAATAAATGAAAAATATGGGGCAATATAAGCAAAGACAAAACAACGATGGGGGTGGAGCTTTAAGCAACATTAATTTTTGTCAAGCCGAGTTATTGACAACCTAGGGTTTTAAGTGGCACCGGCTCATTCTAAAGTTTATTTTCCTTTTAAAATTATGGATAGAGTCAAATTGATTAGACACCAAAATAAAAGATTTTTATTGAGGGCATGAATACTACAAGATATACAAAAAGCATCCCCTAGAAATTACCTCCAAAAATATAAATAAACTATTTTAGCTACATTGATTCTTTAGTATCAAGCAACATCGGTTGTTTGGATGCAAATAATAAATCAATATAGAGTTAATAGCATGAAATGCCTATGTAGTTAACCCTGTATTGCACTTATAACCTGTCAAGTAATTTATTAAAGCAAAAAAAACCTCTGCTCATCGAAACCCTCCACCCCCCCTCTTTCCCAAAAATTTAAAAAAAACCGTCTCATTGCCCTCGTTATCTAATATTTGTTTAGTAAAGCATAAAAGCAACAGCAAAAGAGTTAATTGTCATGCTATATTAGGCTACATTAAGGAAATTACCGGCCCCAATATTCAGCCATCTATGCCTTTCTTTCTCAAAATACAGTTATCCATTATTCTAAAATCTAAATAAAAGCATAAGGTAAATAAGAAAAACATATTTACTATATTAAGCTTTATCCAGTGTTGAAAAAATGGTCTATCCGGCCGATTAATCGGCCGTATAATCGTAAACGGTGCTTAACCATATAGAAATTACATTAATCGCTCCATTATTCGGTAAAAAACAATTAAACGCCGTATAATAGGTTTAAAAGGTTAATCAGGCATTTAACGTCTAAACGGTTGTGAAAAAATATAAACCCGCTTTGGAAAAAAACGTGCCTGCTTCTCTCCATTTACTGAAGCAACTGAGACGTTTCATTTTTTTCTCACCCAGATTTCTCCCTCGATCCAGCCTCATCCTCGATCCTCGACCCTCCATCTCGATCCTCCACCTCGACGAGCCTTCGACCTCGATCCTCCCATCTCGACGAACCTTCGACCTCGATCCTCCAGCCTCGACCACCATCTTCGACCTCGATCCTCCACCTCGACGAGCCTTGGACCTCGATCCTCCAACCCCGACAAGCCTCCAGTCTCGATCCTCCAGCCCCAACGAGACTCCAGTCTCGATCCTCCAGTCTCGATTTCGATCCTCGACCTCGATTCTCCGACCTTCAAACTCCATCCTCCAGTCTCGACGTCTCCAGCTTCCAGCCTTCGACCTTGATCGTAGCCTTCAGCTTCACCTCTATCCTCGAACGCCTCCATAGGTAATTTTTAGGGTTTCCCCCAAAAATTTTAATTTTTTCCTTTACCCGTAGCGTGCCATTCATTGATGATTTTTTTGGGAAATTTTTGTTTTTATTTATTCTCATATACTGTAGCATGCAAAAAATTATTGGTTATGAAGAACAAAAAACCTGCTTTATTTTTCAATCTCTGTTAATAATGGCATGCCAAATGTTAATTTTGCATGAACAAAAAATTTGTAAATTTCTCTTGATTTTTATGGGCTGCAACATGCGAACTACGTAAGGCATTGGTGAAATACTACTTGATATTTTTTAACCTACAGTCACGGGCAAGCATTCTAAATATGTTTATGACCGCATAATCTTCGTAAAACGATTAATCGCCGTAGAATCCAATTATACGCAGCCCGCTAGCCGAACGAATAGAAAACGAATACGTGTTTTACAACATTGGCTTTATCTCTTATTTGTTTTCTAAAAACATTATTCTTTTAACTACATGTCTATGATATTCGAAAAGAAAATTAGCACCAATCATATAATTTGGGATTGGCCCAAACTGAGTTCTGACTCAAACTTAATTGCGAGAGCTGGGGTCCAAGAAAAACATACGGAGTTGGATTTCAGTCTTATATGAGACCATCCTAAACATTGTGTCGCCGCCCGTAGACATAAATTGAAGGCAAAGGTGACTGGCTGGTCTTGGATGTATAGACTCATGTCCGTTAGTTTTCGTCCATTCATGGTAATTCTATAGTTTTGAGCAAGGAATCAAATATCGGTCATATCGGTCAATATACCGGCCGATATATCGTTTTGGGACCCCCTAGCGACACGATAAAACTGATATAATATCGCCCAATATATCGGCCGATATGACGATATATCCCTATATATCAACGATATCGACTATATGAAGAATCTCTTCAATACGTTTCCGATATCCGATATTTAACGATATTTAAAACCTTGGTTTTGAGCCTAGCCAAGTTCATCAATTTTATGTCATTATGATGAAATTTGATCCTTGATTGTGATTTGGATATGATCATTAATAGTCTCAAAGAAATAATCAATTCCTTTTGTGATTTTAGTTCTAAGGGATTCTTCTTAAGGTATATGTCATATAATTTTAATATCTGATTCGACGAATTTATATAACTACAATTTAATTACAAGATATGCCAGTTCCCTACATGTCCCATTTTCTCCATAACACACGCACGCGCACACATTCACACAAGCCACAAACTTGGGAAGCTAGCAATTCAAAAATTCACAATACCGACTTTTTAAAACTTCTCAAGCTATATCATAACGTTGCGATGGACACGGAGGAATGAATTGAACGAGACAGGCAATTGACAATCGCTGAATCAAAGGGCAAGCAGCCACTACAAATTAAGGCAAAAATTCATCTTTAAACGACCGCTCAAATTCTATGCTGGAAAACTACAGGGGTGTTTTGTGCAGTTAACCGAAAAATATATGACCATGAAGAAAATTGGTAAGCTTTGCAAACCCTAATAGCCAATGACGGAACGCAAACCCAACGAATCGAAGCATAGCTTCAGTAGATCATCAACAACAACCATCACATTGAAGAAGAAACACAAACAAGAGATCAAATTTCGAGAAAACGACCTGATTAGAAGCAAATGCGACAGATTTTCTCCGATTCTTCGCTCGATTCCCAACTCGATCGCAGCATATCGATGCCTCTCTTGACGATTCCGATCCCAGCCTCTGTTCTTCTTTTGAATCGGTAGCCGAAGAGAAGGATCTCCGTCGACATCTTCGATGCTGAGCTTCGAGCGCAAGCAACAAAGATTAGGGTTTTAGAGAGAGAGAGAGAGATCGATTTTGATTTTATTTTGTTTTGGAGGGTGGGGGATCTTATATAGCGCTTTGGTTGTTGGACCTGGGCCCCCGATGGGCTGTGCACGGCTTGGTTTGTTTTAGATGTAGGGTAAATTACACTAAACTACCCTCGATTATCACGTTTTCTTCACTTAAATACCGTAATTTTTTTTACAGGAAAATACATGAAACTGTGGTTATTTGGAACGTTTTCACTAAAATACCATCAAATGTAGCACTTAAGGTATTTCACTGTAATAAATAACTTTAAAGACGGTTTAGTGAAACAACAGGATAGGTATTTAAGTGTAATTTACCCTTGTTTTAGATGTAGGATAAATTACACCAAAATACCCTCAGCTATCTTTTCTCACTAAAATACCTTAAAGTTTCTTATTACAACAAAATACCTTTAAGTGCTACCGTCGAGGGTATTTTAGCGAAAAGAATTTCCTTTAAAAACATAGTTTAGGGTCTCTTGTTGTGATAAAGGGACTTTAGGGTACTTTAGAGGGACAATGTGATAGTTGAGGGTATTTTAGTGTATTTTACACTTTAGATGTATATTCAAAATGTTTTCCTTATTGCATTGTGAACTGTAAATTTATAAATTTAAGAAATCGATGAAAGGGGGAAAAAATAAATCGGTTTTCTGTACGTGCACATTCTTGCATGCTTAAAGGTAGTTTAACCATAGATATTTATGTTACAAACGAGCAGGGTGTGGAGTCATTTCTTATGAGCTTGGTTGCAGAAGAAAAGTTGGATAGCATAAAGAATGATAATTTTATTTCATAAATGCCTTTGATCCGTTAAGCCAAAAAAAAAAAGGAAAAACAAATGATACTTTTCGTTTATTCACACAAAAAATTGCATATATTTTTAGTTTCTTCGCTTTTACCGAATATGTATTGAATTGAGTATCTGTTATGCAACTGGAGTAATATAAAATTCTACATGATGCATCCACCATCGTTTACTGGAAACCTTTCATGCATTTGTTTCTTAAAAGTAAATATGTCTTCATATTATTCGAAAATTCAAATATTTTTACCATTCAAAAGACAACAAAAAGCCTTCATACACAAGCTTAAACCACTTGAAACAAGGATAAACCCTCGATAAGTTTCCCTAATTCAAAGAGTAAGCTATTATGGGAAAATCATTTCCTGCAATAATCTCTTCAGAAGTCTGAGCTCTCTCAATCGTTCTTCATGTTTGCGATCAAGTGTCGGTCGCGTGTGATTACTATGAAGGTCCTCAACGATGTATTCCTACATGTGAAGAAGCAAAAATTAGTAACAAAATTGCAAAATTGCTAAAAGTAATGAAAAAAGGTTTAAGTGTCTAAAATCTTTGCCTTTGTAAGCTTTCTCTCTGTTAGAATGTGGCTGTGCCTCTCCAAAGTCCTTTGAAGGAAAGTGGTCGTAATGACAGCAGCATCGTAGACGCCAATGGCTCGACAGGCAACAATTGCAGCCATTGCCGCAGCGAAAAGGATAATGCAACCTTCCGAATCAGAGGTAGACGTAGAATTAGGTTTTGATTTAGCATCAGAATTAGGAGTAGAAAAAGAATTTGAATTAGAATCGGAATTAGGAGTAGAGCCAGAATTTGATTCAGAATTAGAAGCAGAAGCAGATTTGCATTTGGATTTAGAACTAGAATCTAAGCAAGAACAGCTACAGTCACCGCAGTAGAAACAAGCAGAATCAGAATCAGAATCACAAGCTGTATTGGAACTGGAACCAGAACCGGAAGTAGATTTGGATTTGGAACTAGAATCTAAGCAGAACAACTACAGCAGCGGTAGTAGCGACATGCAGAATCGAGATCAGAATCAGAAGAAGTGTAACTGGAACCAGAACAACCAGAAGTAGATTTGGATTTGCACTTACATATGTATTTGGATCTGGATTTGCATTTGGATCTGCACTTGCATTTAGATTTGGATCTGGATTTGCATTTGGATTTGGAATTAGAATCTAAGCAAGAACAATAACTGAGGCGGTACCGACAAGCAGAATCTAAATCAGAATCAGAAGCCAAATTGGAACTGGAACCAGACCCAGACCCAGAATCAGAATCAGAATCGGAATTGGAACTAGAACTGGACTTAGAATCAGAAATGGAACGAAAGCCAGAACCGGAACCGGAAGTATCTTTGGAATTGGAAGTGGAACCAGAAGGCAATGGAGAAGTGGAATTGGAATTTGGATCAGAAGCAGAGTTTATGCTATCATCGATATATGATGAGCATTGCTGCAGCATCCTGAAAATTCCCAGCGATGCAACCAGCATCAGTGTCCCTGCACCTCTTCATAAACAGAAGTTTGTGAAAATATGTAACTGGCAGGTTTATGTTAAATCTTATTTGTACGAGAAATTCAAACAAGCTTGTGACACATGCAAATATAAAAGACAGTCTTCAGCCTCTTTTGATTTTTTACTTTGATTTATATCTACCAGGAATTTTTGTTGAATACTATGTATGGGTTTGTTCCTTAAATTGCTAGTGCATTCTTCTTGTAGTTGCAAGATAGAAAAACAAGTTTTTAGCAATAGAACAGGAGGGACTGGTTGATGCATGGTTAAGACACAAAACATAGTTGCTCCCGCCTAAAATTTGGTCATCCATACCAAGAACTGAGTAAAATGCACAAGCGAAAGTATACAAAAGAGTCCAAAGCGTCAAATGGCCTCAATACGCTCAAAAGAATGCAAAGCAGTTTTTCCGGACTATATTTTGCCCGACTCCCAATTGAGAATTAGATAAATTCTGATGGTATCAAAAGCGTCTCAAAAAGAGTTTCGATTTGATATATTATGGGACTCATAACTCTTCCGGAATCAAAAGTTATGAGCAAACATACAATGCACGTATAGTTTGAGCAAAGCTGTAACATATAGGGAGATATATCTATAGTCCCACATCGGAAAAAAGAGAGATCCCTTCCTACCCCTCCCCTACAAATAAATTGGAGGACCTATCAAAAAAGGGAGGATTGGTCCTCAAAGAGATTCATTTCACAGATGCCTCACGCTTCATGGACGAAGGACCCAGGCATACGTGCCCCATAGTGCGCAAGTGCCAATGGCACCATGCGCGCCACGTGCGATGCACGTGTTCAAACGAAAATAAGTCTTTTTGGCAATTCGAAGCTACTGATCCAACATGCTCTCTCCCCTTATGAACGAGACGTGGTTTTAGGTTTACATCTCACTACACCTTCGATATACGTCGTTGTAATCACTCAGCGTCTTCTGAGAGATGGTAGGCCTCGACGACCAACGCTTCCTCTATAAAAAGAGAGAATCGGCCAAAGAATCATCGATATCGTGATATTAAGAGAGAAAATTCTCAAGAGAGTGCAGCCTCTAAACAGAAACTTAAAAAGATTAAAGCTTCTGCTTCGTTGAAAGCCATTGCTTTCCCATGATGCGCACCCCCTAAAATATGAGCATGTGCTAAATGCTCTCAGCTAGAAATGTGCATGCGCGTCTCGTATAATTCATGGGATGGCGCAAGCGCTAAAGCTCAAAGGCAGTGCCAAATGCGCACCACGTGCAACACACGTGCGCAATCGTCAGGCACTAATGCCAACCTTGGTCCCGTTGAGACCCATGCGCACCAAAGCGTGAAACCAGAAAACCAAGTGCCATGTGCAATACAAGTGCGCAAGCGCACATGTTCCCAAAGCGTAAGTGCGCATGACGCCAAGCAAATACTTGAAGACTTAGCAAAATATCTAAATATGGAAGCCTATACTTCATATGTAATCAAATGATCAATCGAGAACATGTTGTCAAGATATGACCAAGTCGTCCAAGTTGATCTTAGTCTCAAATAAGACTAACCATCCTTAGATAAAGCCCAAGTTTTCTCTGAACTGACGAACCTCACAAATGTGAGAAATATGTCATAGTTCACTCCCGTTGGCAAATCAAAACACCAACGTGGACCCCGTCAAGCAAATTCTTGCTTGACTCGAAAATCGTTTAAACTGATCTTAGTTC
Source organism: Agapanthus africanus (assembly GCA_030015575.1). Taxonomy (NCBI): domain Eukaryota; kingdom Viridiplantae; phylum Streptophyta; class Magnoliopsida; order Asparagales; family Amaryllidaceae; genus Agapanthus; species Agapanthus africanus. The sequence continues at coordinate 409,405,499 of CM057338.1, forward strand.
TCAAATAAAACTAACGATCCTTAAACAGAGCATATGCTCTCTTCTGAACCTATAGACCTCCCACATTGACAAACCAAGCTATTGTCATGGTCCCCTTCAAGTGGAGCAATGCTCCCCTACAACAAAACATCTGCATGTCTCTCATGAGTTGGGATTTGGATCAATGATAGATAACGACGCATATGTCCTCTTGCTATCTTCCCAGATCAAAACTCCAAGAGACGAGCAATACTTTGTCAAGCTCGTGCTCATCAACAAGCAATGCTTTACGATGAGCCAATTCTTGTAGAATAATATTTCCACAAAACAAAATCATGAAGCAAATGCTTCTCTAAAAAACCAACAACGAAAACAAGGCTTTTCGTGCCCTACGGTCTGGATCGTACAACTAACCGTATACGATCCACGGGCGCGAAAAATATGAAAGTAAATGAAGTTGTTGGCCATATCAACAGTCAAACACATGGAAACATGGAATAAAAACCTGGAATGCAGAAAGTTGTCATACGCGACAACGTAATTAACTACAGGGGCTTGCGCCTGTAGGAAAAATGTCCCCACGATCAATAAATCTCACCCTGAGAGAGAGTCTGAAGTTAGTTACATCGGTCGCATCTAACCAAACCCCTGATATACGGTACTATAAATCAACTTAGTGTCTTCGGAGAGGTGGATGGATCAAAACCATACATCTGTCCTCGAATTCAGGCAGAACATTCGACCTCAGTTCGTCTAACCCGTTTTCGACGGTAAACAATAGTGAATAGTAAGGTGAGTGGTATCAACCAATTGGGTATTCATTTCATTTGCAGGAACAGGGCCAAAATAAAATGTTGTTTCTTTCCTTTTATGCAGGAAAAGGATAATTCAATTTAAGCATGATACACATATTAAGTTAATAATAAATAAAATATATTTGAAAAGACAGTATAACGATATAGATAGTTAGAAAGAATAGGTGATGGTAAAAACAAATATTAGGATACATTAGTCAAGTAGAAACCAATTTTGAAATGCTTGCTAAAATGCAAGAAGCTTTGTACATAAACTTCGGAAATTTAATTGAATGAAAAACTTCTACAATAACCATAAGGGATATATTAATATAGTAATTTGTGTGTGTGTGTGTTGGGGGTGGGGGGTTGGCCCCTGCACCCCTTGGCTCTGCCCAGAATCTTATGCCCTAGGAGCAAGACGGTGCACACGCATTTCCATAATGGATGCATTGAATCCGCTAGCAAACCCGATTCCAATCTACCTTACTCTATATAATAAAAATTAAATTAATTTAACAATGCCTTCTCTTCTCGTATAGACATTCCAAAAAGTAACACCTGTAATTTTTATATAAAAAACCTACTAAACTTTAACCATAAATATATGATGAGGAGATTCTAACCTCTTTAACTGACTATAAACAACAGAGAACTAAAATGAGTTTTAATAAGAAGAAGAAGAAGAAGAAGAAGAATTAAATTGGCCATTTTGTTTCAAACAGTTAGAAATGATTGATAGTCACCTAAGACACAGTTGACATCAAATGGGGGATTATGTACTGGATAACTTCGACCATTGATGATTTCAGTTCGCCCATTTTGATCACACAAGTATGCGAGACCACCAAGTCTGAACATTGTCTGGAACACAAGAAAGAACTTTATGATAGAGGTCATGTTTATAATTATCAATGGGAGAAAAAAAGATGATAAAACAAAGTAAAAGGCCAAAAGAAAAAGACGCCCTACAAGTTTTTTAAAAATTAATTTCTCGATAAATTCAACATAATCCTTATTTTAAAAATTTGATATTTTTAATCAGAAGTTATAGTTTCTATGTTTTCCTTCACCACATTAGCCAGAAGCACCTCTATGAGTGCCTCAAATTTGGGATCAAGGATGTGTATTAATACAAATTCAACTAGAACATAAAATTATTAGATTGTAAAGGGTCTTTTTTTTTCCTCCCAAAAAATCACTTCAAACATTATGGAAGCAAATCTGGTAGGCCTTGTTGGTAAATGGGTTACGGTTCCCGACGCCATGGTTTTGTGGAGTTTCGAGGCTAAACTCTAAAATTTGTAAGCAAGACCCGCTTGGAAACCAAAATAGAGTTTCTCATATTGCGGTTTCAAAATATTTTGAGGGCTACCCCATTTTTTTAAATTCGAAAAAGACTGAACAAAATTTCAAGCCCCTATCTTTTTAGAACCTGCTATTAAACAAAATCTTGGTTTCAAGATTACGTCGCTAAACGACCCTAAGCTTTGTGAAATCCCATTTATGCGAAACCGTGCAAACATGCAAATCACAGTTTCATTTTAACTTAAAACGAAACCAGGGCTTTGCAAACCTTGTTTCCAAACTAGGCCATAAAACGTTTCGCTGGAACTGTAATATCAGATAAACTCATAGCAAACATGAAACTTGCTTTATACATAAAAAAAAGAATTCCACAGTTGTTCACTAACTATTTATAGTCCAAGGAATGCAAAGAGGATATCTCTTGCTCCAAATATGCCAAATTTTAATTGCGCCAAAAACCCTCCCAGATATTTACATGAAGGTGAAATTGTGCCTTGCATTGTTGTGCAATGAGAGAACGCAAATCCTTCCTGTTATTCATAAGAAATATCACTAAGCAGTAACAAGATATTTATTATTAACCAAAATTTGAAAGAAAAAAAAAGGCATCCATTGAACTCTTATTCATGCAATTCATATGTAGCGCCCAACGAGCAGGACACTTCACAATTCCAACATTACATAATCTTGTAACGAATAATAATGAAAATCTAAACCAATAGTGTAATGAGGATATAAACCTAAGATTATGATTAGTGGACGGAAAAAATTGAAGTACACAACGAACTCAAAGTAAATTTGTTCAAATACATCAATGAAGCAAGATGCACACAAATTTTTGGGTAAGAGGAAGATATCTTATGGCTCCACAACTTCAAGCACCTTCCAATTAATCTTTCTTGCTCCTTTTCCTTCGTACATACACTGCTCTCTTACTAGAAGTATCATACATGTTTGTCATCAAATTGTTGCTTGCTTTACAAACAAGTTAGCAAATAACATGAATTTTTAGTACTATCTACTAAATGAATTTTAAGTAAAATCCTAATATATGTCCTTAGAAAATACCTTTTCTATTTCTTAAGAATAACAAATCAAGTTTTTTTTTACCATATCTGACCCTTCCAGTTCCTAGTCCCTTAAAAATATTAGGTATAAAATTACTAGTAAATAGGGATAACATTAAATATAAAATATTATAGAAAAGGGTAAACAAAATATTACAATAAAAAAGGTAAAACAACAATAACAAGCCTTTATCCTAAATTTTTAAGGTCGATGATATGAGTCATTTTCTTCCATTCTACTCTGTTAAGGGCTCACTTTAGTTAAATTAACAATTAGCATATTATTCTTAATTGCCTCGATCCATATTCTTTAAGGTCTATCCTAACCCTAAGTGTGCCATTAATTAAAATTTTGTCATTTCTCCTAACCGAGTTATTGATTGATCTTCCTTGTGCATGAACAAATCATCTCCATCGATTCTCTCTCATCCTATCTTTTATAGAAACGACATCTAACTTGTTACGAATACACCCATTTCTTATCATATCTTTTAGTGTAGTACCACTCACCGTCTTAATATTCTATTTCGGCCACACTCATTTTCTGGACATGTTTCTTATTTGCGCAAAAATTTAATCCATAAAGAAGTGCCAAGTTTATTTCCATTTTATTCCTTCTAATATCATAGATATCCTACGATCACACAACACTCATGAAACACTTCTCCACTTCAACCATCTTGTTTTGATCTTATGATTTTCTTAACATGATTAATTATAAATTCTAAGTAACGAAAATGGTTATTCTTAGATATTTCATGACTGTCAATTTGCATTGTATGTTCATTTCTTTGCATTGTTTTACTGAAACCACATTACATATATTCAATTTTTTGTTCCGCTAAGTCTAAATCCTTTGGATTATAAGGCCTCTCCATTTTTCTACTTTAGAAATTATTTCTTTAGATTCGTCTATTAAACCAATATCATCAGCAAACAACATACACCGTGGCATGTCATCCCGAATATGTCTTGCATGTTAATCCATAACTAATGCAAAGTGATAAGAAATTAATAATGATCCTTGGTGTAAACCAATATATATATATATATATATATATATATATATATATATATATATATATATATATATATATATATATAGTAATTCTACATTGCAAACTGATCCGTGTTTTTAATAAATAGGAACTCTCAATCCACGACATATTTGAAAGATCCGAACCGTTCAAGTTGATCGTCCTACCTTCAAACATATATATATGAAAAATCAAAGAATTTGAACGCCTCTAACACATGTATCGAATGGGTGCAAAAATGAACGTCATTCGACGATGCAGCATAAACGTCATCCGATGTATGTGTTAAAGACCTTCAAATTCTTTGATTTTTCATATACATATGTTTGAAGGTAGAGCGATCAACTTGAACGGTTCGGATCTCTCAAATATGTAATGGATCAGAAGTTCCCGTTTTTAAAAAATACGGACCGATTTGCAATAGACCACTCCCCTACACACACATGAATATACATATGAAACTCTGGTCATTACTTCCTAGGGACCCTACACACACACACACACGAAACTCTGGATATTACTTTCCTAGGGACCCTATCATAAGCCTTTTCTAAAAACTTCTTTAAGTGATCCAGACCAAATAAAAAATCCTCAAATTCATAAAAGGGCAAAATAGAGTCTAGAAGTTTCCTTAAATTTGTGTACATGCTTATACAATGACTTAATAATAAGCACACACAAACAAAGTTCCTAATATTTTGTGAGCAGTCAAATAAGATACCTTAAATGAGCGCCACTTATCCAAGCATGAGCGATGAACAAATTGTTGGCTGCCTTGGCACTTGCAGGGTGCTATTAACTTCTCCTCTACACATGGGCACCAATTGCTTGATTCACTAATTACCATAAATTGCTAATTAATATAGAATGTACTATAGATGATTTCAATAAATAAATCTAGAATGTAGTATAGATGATTTCAATATTTGTTCCCGCCAAAAATTTCTGCGCAGAAGAGTCCAAGGTATCAAATGGCAGCGATACGCTTAAGGAAATGCGAACCAGTATCTTCCGACCTGTATTTTGATAAACTCCCGAAGGAGGAACTATTAAATCCTGATGGTATTGGAAGTATCTCGAAAAACCCTTCGATTTGATATATTATGGGTTTCATAATTCATCCGGGATCAAAAATTATGAGCAAATATACTATGCACTGTTCCCTGATTAAAAATCAGGAATTACCTCAATGAGGTATCACGTGCTCACACGTGATCAATGGTCACGTGTTGACACGTGATAGTTAAAACAGAAATAAAAACAAACGGCTGAAGAAGGACCCAATTGAGGGTCACGTGCTCACACGTGATCAATGGTCACGTGTTGACACGTGATAGTTAAAACAGAAATAAAAACAAATGGCTGAAGGAAATACCTCAATGAGGTGTCACGTGCTCACAGGTGACCAATGGTCATGTGTTGACACGTGATGGTTAAAACTGAAGCGTAAATAAACGCTGAGAAAAGGACTCAATCGGGGGTCACATGCTCACACGTGACCAGGCAGCACGTGACTGGCTTCGAAAGCCTTACAGTTTAATAAAATTAAATTCTAAAAGCTTTTAAATCTTTCCATATGGAAAAGGATTATGGGGACCGTTGGATTAAAGATCCAAGGGTGATTAAAAATCACCAATTTATGGAAAAAAATCTTAGACAAGGAAAGATTTCCTCTAAATCTCACCGAAAATAACAAACAGAATATCTTTGGATTTAAAATCCAACGGTGAATAAAATTCACTGAATGATCTAAAGGATCATATTAATGATGAAAACAAATCAAATCTTTCAATGAGAGATTTGCTAAACAAATTGATTCTTTTCCTTCTCCTATAAATAGGAGCCAAGAAGAGAAGAGAAGGGATCTACTTTTTTGGGGGGAGATAACAACAAAGAAAAAAAAGATAGGAGAATTTAATTCTCAACAAAGAAAACCCTAGGTGAGAAAGGGAAAAAGGATCAAAACTTCAATAAAGAGAATTTAATTCTTAATCCAAGAGTTTAACTCTTATACAAAAAAGAACTTAGTTCTTCTTCTGGTTGAAGATCTGCACAGAGCACATCTCCCCATAAGTTGAGAATTTAATTCTAATCGGGTCGAGATCCTGCCATGCAGATCCTAAACTTAGAAGGGGAATTGAGTTTTGAGAATTTAATTCTCCTAAAACAAAACTAGGGTTTAACCCTATATGAGAATTTAATTCTCCTAAAACAGAACTAGGGTTTAACCCTAATTGAGAATTTAATTCTCTCAGATCAACAGGAATTTAATTCCTCCTAAAATGAAACTAGGGTTTAACCCTATATAAGAATTTAATTCTTTTACATATTTGGGAATTTAATTCCTTTAAAAAGAAATTTAGGTTTTACCCTAAATAAGAATTTAATTCTTAATCTTACAGAGAATTAAATTCTCAAAATAAAATGAAGAGATTTGAAAGATCTCCATGCATGCAAAAGACCAAGGTCACGTGTCCCCACGTGACCCCTGAAGAGATCCCCAGAAATGAGAAGGAGGAAAGCTTTAAGGCAATGCCTCACGTGCTCCCACGTGACCTACAAAACACAGAAAGAAAAAGCAAAGGAAATATGAGCTTTGGGCGCTCTCACGTGTCCCCACGTGACCGCTTAGCGAGTGCTTTAATGATCAGTGCATAAATCTCCATCACGTGTCAACACGTCATGCTCAAAAGATGAAGAAGTGTTTAACACTTAATTGCAGAACGAAGAAAAGGGATCTGGTCCCACCTTTGGGCGCTCTCACGTGTCCACACGTAACCCCTCTTTCTTTAGTGTTTAACACTAATTTGGGGATTATATTTCTAGTGTTTAACACTGATTGTTTCTAGTGTTTAACACTAAATTGAAGATTATATTTCCAGTGTTTAACACTGATTGTCTTTTAGTGTTTAACACTAATTTGAGAGTTCTATCTCCAGTATTTAACACCGTTGTTCTTTAGTGTTTAACACTACTTTTAGCCAAATTGACTAGTTCTCCAGAGGCAAAAGTCCCTCCTCCAAATGAATCTCAAAATTGAGGAAATCAAAGACAAAATGTTGTCAGAGCCCCAAAACCTCTGTTTAGCACTGCTGAATAATGAAGGGCTAAACCCAGACAAATGTCTAAAGGCCCAAAGGGCCAATATTTCAAACATAATTGGACTTAGCCCAAAGTGGCCATAAGTCCTCAAATCATCTTGAACTGAGCACATCTGCTCTTTCAACCAACTCATTGGTTCAAGATTACATCTCTGAACTCCTCTGATATTTGTCGTTGTAATCCTTCAACGTCTTCAGAGAGGTGATGGGTCCCGACAGCCATACATTTTATGGACCACCATGTCCCTAAACTGGCAATGGACCACCATGTCCCTAAACTGGAACAATGGAGCCCAAATGCTCTTTTGTCGGATCTAAATGATCCAGTTAAGTTGATCTTAGTCTCAAATTGGACTAACGTATCCTTAACAAACGTTTAAGTTGATCTTAGCCTCAAATATGGCTAACGTATCCTTAAACCAAAACCTCAAACCCAAATCTAAGAAAATACGGATTTGGACTAATCCACGTCCTACGGGCGACGACATAAATTAGTCTCCGTATACAATCCACGGGCAACCACAAACAAAACAAACACACACGACACGAAGTGACCATATGGAGAAGGAGAAAGTTGTTACCGCGATGCGGTAGCGTAATTAACTGCAGGGGCTTGCGCCTGCAGGGAAGAGCGTCCCCACAATCAAAAACCCCTCAAGCGAGAGGGAATCTGACGAAGTCTGCTACATCGGACGCATCCGTTTAAACCTTCGATACATGATGCCATAAATCAACTTGGCATCTTCGGTGAGATGGACGGATAGCACCAAATAACATCTGCCCCGAATCTCAGGCGAGACACAAAGTCTCGCGCGTCTTTCGGAGGGAAACAATATTATATGAAAAGATCCACTTTTAGGTGCGAAGGTTACAAAATGTTATTGCTATACATGATGGTCAATTCCATCAAATACCATTAAGAGATTCTACAATCGTATGTGTTATTCTTTGTGTACATTTAGAAGTCAATTGTCAGAATGAAAACATATCAACTAACTTAATTCTGGATTCTAAATACTGTAGCATCATATCCACTTTCTGGATGAAAACATATCCATTTAGAAGTCAATAGTCAGAACTCCTTAGCTTAATTTCCTCATTTCCTATCTTCATCTAGTTAACTATTATGAGAAGAAAAAAACTTATGTTTTATAAGGAATAAATTCAAATAGGAATAATAAAAACTTTTGACTAGTTAAAATTATGGAGACTGATTCTCAGTTTATACTTATAAATGAAGGAGGATTAAAAAGATAAAGATATATTCACAAAAAATAATGGATTTTGGTTGAAACCCTGGGCAATATAATGCAACTGTCTCGCACCGCGGAGTTAAAGAAAAGCTCTACAGGCCGTCATCAAACGCAATCAAGAAATTCACTTCCACATAGAAGCACTTCTCTTGAATTTCTAACCTCATATCAAAACAAAGAGTTCAAAACAAACTAACCTGGCTAAAACCACTTGTCACCATAAGGTCTAACCTAATTTATCAATCATGCAAGTTAAAACAATAAGAAATCATCCAAACCCTGACAACAAGTAAATTGACATAACCCAATGAACTGAAGTACAGCATCAAATACTAATCAACAATAACTGTCGTATTACAATAGGAGAACTGTGGGGGTCAAAGGCCTAAGAGAAGAAACTCTCCTAGTTCGTCAAGAAAATCAACAATCTTTCAGCTTTTCTAATATTCATCTCGATCCACGTATTCTACAGTATCCACGTACACAAAATTATCGGAAGGTCACAAATTTAACGGCTATAACCAAATCAACGGTCAAAGAGCATCAAAATCACATGGAAATTGGCATGCGCATGCTTCAGCCCATGAAGATCAACATGAAGGGCGCCGATCATCACAAAAAAAGATGTGGAAAGTTGACATTTTGACCACCTACACCTTTGATACTCACATTTCTCTAACAATACAAATCCCCAAAAAGATCAAAACTTTAAGCAAAATTTCGACTAAAACTACCTGATTCGAAACAAATGCGGCAGATTCTAGACGGATCGCGCTCTGAATCTTTGCCCAGCTTCAAACCCGATGCCAACCAAGTGAATGGGCACCTGCAAATCGCATGGTGATGATGCTCAATATTGGTGATCCCCAGGATCACGACACGTGGCAGACGACGTGTCCAAGAACTCAGAAGAAAGGGGCTGCATGGAGCCGACCAGACCACCCTTGTATCCGACCTGCAAGCACAAGCCGGCTCTCTTCAGAGACCCTGAAAATTGGCCTCCTCGGCCTCTCAGCTCACCCCCGAGCTACCACAGGACCAAGACACCTCGGCTTCCCCGCTCGTTCCCGAGCCCTCCTGCCGAGGCCATCTCCCTCGGTCCCTCCGACCGACCAACTCCACCACTCACAGGTGTAACCGCTGCTCCGCGAATCTCACCATGCGCGGATTCTCCGCCGGCAACATCCCACGTTCCACGCCATCACGATCTCCATTAACGAGCGATCCGCTTGTTACGCGGGCGCGACGTCGGGAGCATAACTGCCGGCGAGATTCTCGCGCCTGCTGCCACGTGCTACCGCCACTATATAAACCCCCATCACAGATGGGTCAAGTAAGCTATTTTTTACTCTTTTAAGCCGTTACTCTGCTTGGATCTCATCACTAACTTAAGCGTCGGGGGGTCCTCGGTGGTACCAAACCACCCCGGAACTTCTTTGCAGGTACTCGGCACCAACTTCCTCACTTCACATCTTCCTCCAAAAACCCATTGAGACCCACACGCAACGGAGGATAATCAACTAAGTCCACCGCGAGATCAACGGAAGACAACATCTGGCGGAGGCCAGAAAAGGAGCTCCATCAGTTGGTACCGTCTGTGGGAAACGAAACTCCACAAAAAAAACAAAGTTGGCCTTCCGATCTCCGTCCCCATGGCAAGCGATCACCCTGAAGATCCAAATACCAGCCGCCGCCTCCCCTTCACCGGAGGCACGAGTGAATCTCCTCCGGCGAGCGTCATCAACGCACTCGCCGGCCGAATAGACCGACACCCCCTCCCTTGACGAGGTCGCACAGAGGGGGCTCGCCACGGCGGCTCGAGGGCCATCTCGCCCAAGGATCTAAGCCCTCACTAAGAGGCAGCCCAGCAGCTACCCTGCTCGGCTATCCCTGACAGGTAGCTTCCCTACCGCAACATCAGAGATCAGAAAGTCCTCCTAGAGGCAGTCAAGCCCGAGGATCCCTCGCTCGGCTATCCCTGGCGGGTAGCTTCCCTACCACAACACCAGGGATCAGAAAGTCCTCCCAGAGGCAGTCGAGCTCGAGGATCCCTCGCTCGGCTATTCCTGGCGGGTAGCTTCCCTACCGCAACGCCTGGGATCAGGAAGCCTTCCCAGAGGCAGTCGAGCCTGAGGATCCCTCACTCGGCTATCCTTGGCGGGTAGCTTCCCTACCGCAACGCAAGGGATCAGAAAGTCCTCCCAGAGGCAGTCAAGCCCGAGGATCCCTCGCTCGGCTATCCCTGGCGGGTAGCTTCCCTACCGCAACGCCAGGGATCAGAAAGTCCTCCCAGAAGCAGTCGAGCCCGAGGATCCCTCGCTCGGTTATCCCTGGCGGGTAGCTTCCCTACCGCAACGCCGGGGATCAGAAATCCCTCCCAGAGGCAGTCGAGCCCGAGGATCCCTCGCTCGGCTATCCTTCAGGACAAAAGCCCTCGCCAAGAGGCACCGGGCAGTAACCCTGCCCGGCCAAAGGTCCTTGGTAGGCTTCTTACAGCCCTATAGCTCTTCCCGCGTCAAGAACCAAAGTCCTCCAGAGGCAGTCGGGTCCTTGCACGGCTATCCCCGGCTGGTAGCTTCCTACCACAACCGACAGGGATCAAAGTCCTCGCCAAGAGGCACTGGATAACAACCCTGCTCAGTCCCCATCTTGAAGGATCGAAAGTCTTCCCAGAGGCAGTCGAGCCCGAGGATCTCTCGCTCGGCTATCCCTGACGGGTAGCATCCCTACCGCAACGCCAGGGATCAGAAAGTCCTCCCAGAGGCAGTCGAGCCTGAGGATCCCTCGCTCGGCTATCCCTGACGGGTAGCTTCCCTACCGCAACGTCAGGGATCAGAAAGCCCTCGCCAAGAGGCACCGAGCAGCTACCCTGCTCAGCCATCCTTCATAGGCCTTTCACGGCCCCTCTAGCGTCAAGGATCAAAGCCCTCGCCAAGAGGCAACCACGCAGCTTCACTGCCCGGTCATCCTTCGCAGGCCTCTTACGGCCCCTCCAGCGTCAAGGATCAAAGCCCTCGCCAAGAGGCGCCGAGCAGCTACCCTCCTCGGCCATCCTTCACAGGCCTCTCACGACCCCTCCAGCGTCGAGGATCAAAGCCCTCGCCAAGAGGTACCGAGCAGCTACCCTGCTCGGCCATCCTTCGCAGGCCTCAAACGGCCCCTCCAGTGCTGCTCGGCCATCCTTCGCAGGCCTCTCACGGCCCCTCCAGCGTCGAGGATCAAAGCCCTCACCAAGAGGCAACCGCGTAGCTTCACTGCCCGGTTATCCTTCGCAGGCCTCTCACGGCCCCTCCAGCGTCAAGAATCAAAGCCCTCACCAAGAGGCGCCGAGCAGCTACCCTCCTCGGTCATCCTTCGCAGGCCTCTCACGGCCCCTCCAGCGTCGAGGATCAAAGCCCTCGCCAAGAGGCACCGAGCAGCTACCCTGCTCGGCCATCCTTCGCAGGCATCAAACGGCCCCTCCAGTGCTGCTCGGCCATCCTTCGCAGGCCTCTCACGGCCTCTCCAGCGTCGAGGATCAAAGCCATCGCCAAGAGGCACCGAGCAGCTACCCTGCTCGGCCATCCTTCGCAGGCCTCTCACGGCCCCTCCAGCGTCAAGGATCAAAGCCCTCGCCAGCAGGCACCGAGCAGCTACCCTGCTCGACTATCCCTGGCTGGCAGCTTCCCTACCCCACAACGCCAGGGATCAAGCCCTCACCACGAGGCCGCCGAGTTCCTTCCTGCTCGGCGCATCCCCAGCGGGCATCCTCCTGTCCATCAGACGCTGATGGTGTGAAGCCTTCATCGTGAGGCCACCGAGTTCCTTACCGCTCGGCGCGGCCCCAGCGAGCATCCTCCTGCCCATCGGACGCTGATGGTCTGAAGCCCTCATCACGAGACCGCCGAGTTCCCTCCTGCTCGGCGCATCCCCAGCGGGCATCCTCCTGCCCAGCAGACGCTGAGGATCTCAAGCCCTCATCGTGAGGCCGCCGAGTTCCTTCCTGCTCGGCACATCCCCAGCAGGCATCCTCCTGCCCATCAGATACTGAGGATCTCAAGCCCTCATCGCGAGGGCGCCGAGTTCTTTCCTGCTCGGCGTATCCCCAGCAGGCATCCTCCTGCCCATCAGACGCTGATGGTCTGAAGCCCTCATCGCGAGGCCGCCGAGTTCCTTCCTGCTCGGCGCATCCCCAGTGGGCATCCTCCTGCCCATCAGACGCTGATGGTCTGAAGCCCTCATCATGAGGCCACCGAGTTCCTTCCTGCTCGGCGCATCCCCAGCGGGCATCCTCCTGCCCAGCAGACGCTGAGGATCTCAAGCCCTCATCGTGAGGCCGCCGAGTTCCTTCCTGCTCGGCGTATCCCCAGCGGGTATCCTCCTGCCCAGCAGACGCTGAGGATCTCAAGCCCTCATTGTGAGGCCGCCGAGTTCCTTCCTGCTTGGTGCATCCCCAGTGGGCATCCTCCTGCCCATCAGATGCTGAGGATCTCAAGCCCTCATCGAGAGGCCGCCGAGTTCCTTCCTATTTGGCGCATCCCCAGCGGGCATCCTCCTGCCCATCAGACGCTGATGGTCTGAAGCCCTCATCCCGAGGCCGCCGAGTTCCTTTCTGCTCGGCGCATCCCCAGCAGGCGTCCTCCTGCCCATCAAACGTTGAGGATCTGAAGCCCTCTTCGCGAGGCCGCTGAGCCCCTTCCTACTCGGTGCATCCCGGCGGATAGCTTCCTACCCAACAAAGACAACTGACAGCCCGGGGACGCGTCCCGACGAAACCTTAGGAGGGAGCTCATCCCGAGCGGCCCGGCAGTTCACTCCTGACCCGACCAGCTGGCTGGTCGGGACAGGAGTGGGGGGCTAATGATGATGCTCAATATTGGTGATCCTCAGGATCACGACACGTGGCAGACGACGTGTCCAAGAATTCAGAAGAAAGGGCCTGCATGGAGCCGACCAGGCCACCCTTGTACCCGACTTGCAAGCACAAGCTGGCTCTCTTCAGAGCCCCTGAAAATTGGCCTCCTCAGCCTCTCAGCTCGCTCCCGAGCTACCACAGGACCAAGACACCTCGGCTCCCCCGCTCGTTCCTGAGCCCTCCCGCCGAGGCCATCTCCCTCGGTCCCTCCGACCGACCAACTCCACCACTCACAGGCGTAACCGCCGCTCCGCGAATCTCGCCATGCGCGGATTCTCCGCCGGCAACATCCCACGTTCCACGCCATCACGATCCCCACTAACGGGCGATCCGCTTGTTACGCGGGCGCGACGTCGAGAGCATAACTGCCGCGAGATTTTCGCGCCTGTTGCCGCGTGCTACCGCCACTATATAAACCCCCATCACAGAGGAGTCAAGTAAGCCATTTTTTACTCTTTTAAGCCATTACTCTGCTCGGATCTCATCACTAACTTGAGTGTCGGAGGGTCCTCGGTGGTACCAAACCATCCCGAGATTTTTTTGCAGGTACTCGGCACTAACTTCCTTACTTCACCTCTTCCTCCAAAAACCCATTGAGACCCACACGCAACGGAGGATAATCAACTAAGTCCACCGCGAGATCAACGGAAGACAACATCTGGCGGAGGCCCGAAAAGGAGCTCCATCACATAGTGAGCGGTGATTATACCTCTTGTGATGATCCCTATCCCAGCTCCTGTCCCATTCTTGACTCGGCAACCAAAGAGGAGAATCGCCATCGACATTTGGATAGCGAGAGCTTTTAGGGTTTTAGGTAGGGCAAAATGAACGAAGCGGGCACAATTTTGATTCATATTATGTAAATTACACTAAAATACCCTCAAAAATACCATAATTTTTTAACAGTAAAATACCTTAAACTATGGTTTTTAACATTTTTTCCACTAAAATACCCTCATAAGCATCACTTAAGGTATCTTACTGTAAATAGCAGATATTTAAGGTATTTTAGTGGAAAAAAGCGAGAGTTTAGGGTATCTATTTCGCCTTTTAGAGAAGTTCAAATGTTGGAACTGGACCCATGATGGGTTAGTGCAACCCAAATTCTTATTATATTGATCATCCAAGCTTAATAATTTCTTTTATAGACTAAATTTTAACTTGATACCATAAACTTTGGTCGCTTTCCTTTAAAACTACCATGAACTTCTAAAATGATGCAAAGCTATCATAATTTTTTCTTTGTACCAAGAAACTCCTTAACATAGTTAACATATGATTAACGAAAAAGAACAAATGACTAAAATATCCAACATATATCAATTTTTAAAAAACTAATTTTTTCTAAGAATTAATATATGTAGGGTATTAATTCAATCATTTTCTCTCTTTTTTTCAATCAAATGTTAACTCCGGTGGAGAAATTTCTAGTACAACGATAGTTTGTAGTAGTTTTGCATCATTTTAAAAGGTTATGGCAGTTTTGGAGGAAATTGACTAAATTTCATGGTATCAAGTTAAAATTTACCATTTATTACATCTGCCTTGAATCTCTTTAAGTTGCCATAAATTGTTATTTTTAACTTTTCATTAACTATCTTTACCAAGATTACCCTTTAACTATGATAACATTATATTTATATCCTCTATCTACTTACCTCTGGATATTAATTTTCCCCTCTTTGTCGAGGAATACACAACCAGCGAGAAGAATTGATTCCCTTTTACTGCGTTGCGCCAGTGTTCAAGGGAGAAATATTTTTAAAAAGAAGAAGAATTTCTTTTTAAAATTCAGAGCTTTTAAACATATGAGTTAACCTGAGAAATGATTTAAAGAACCCTAAAATATAAGGAGTATGGATTACTCAAAAGATTTTTGGAAGAAATATAATACATTTGAGATTAAAGGGATCTTTTTATAAGAATTTAAGAAAGATTATAAGAAGAGATGTAGATGCATGATTGGTTAATGCATGGTTACGTAACTGTAAGGTTTATAATAAAAAAACATTTCATTTAACAGCATAAATGGTTTAATTTCACCAAAATTGTCCTTGGATTTCAGTATACTACCACAAACTTCTTCTATTACAAGTTGATACAAGAGATGAAAGAAAGTGCTTAATCTCTTGTTGAAATTGTATAGATCGATCTAACATAATCAACACAAGCATTTCGGCCAATATTAACACAAAATTGCCATCACACAAGTCAATTGAAGCTTGGGATTAAGCATCGTGATCTCAATTAATTCTTGCTTCTCAAAATTCTCTGTACAAATAATATCAAAATAGCCGCCTATAATAATCTCTAGAAAAGATGGAGCGATCTCAAACGTTGTTCATGTATAGGATCAAGCGTCGGTGGGGTGTAATCACCATGAAGGTCCTCGACCATATATTCCTGCAAGCAAGCAGCCAATGATTGCTCAAAAGGAAAAAAGGGTAAACTCTACAAAAAATACCCTTAGCTATTGTTGGTTTTCACCAAACTACCTTATAGTTCAAGGGGGTATTTTTTCACCCCAATAAAATACCTTTAAATATAGCATTTTAAGGAAGCTTACCGTACCTTGGTGAAAGTCAGCAATAGGTAAGGGTATTTTAATGAAAATTTTCATGGTATGAATAAATCACAGGTATTACACAATTGAGACACAGGAAAGTAGCTAAAAAGAATGCAGCATCTTTTGCCTTTGTAAGTTCTGTGCCAAAGCGATTCTTCCATTTTTCCCGGAGGAGTGTGATCCCAAAGTAGATACTAACAATGACCATAATGGGTACGAAAAAGACGACAATGAGAATCACACCCCAAATTTGGCGATCAGTAGGCTCATTATCGGCACCAGGTTCTGGGACACCAAGAGAAGCTATGGTTACCGCCAACAACATGAACATTACCATGATTAAAGCAAGTATAACTGCCCCTGCAACATTTCATAACAGAAAAAAACGTTAGTAAGAATACATAACAATAAATGTGTAACAAGTATGGCAATGGGATGCAACTACATAATTTAC
Organism: Agapanthus africanus; assembly: GCA_030015575.1. Classification (NCBI taxonomy): domain Eukaryota; kingdom Viridiplantae; phylum Streptophyta; class Magnoliopsida; order Asparagales; family Amaryllidaceae; genus Agapanthus; species Agapanthus africanus. The sequence goes on from CM057338.1 coordinate 409,421,952, forward strand.
ATTTGTATATAGTTGAATATAAACAAAATATCTCACATAGGTTGGGGGGTCTCAAATTGAAATCCCAATTTGATTCTCAGTATTACAGGGGACAAGAAAAATCCTCATAATTTTGAGATAAATAATATGAACTTTTTAAGTATAATATTTTTATAATCTTCTAAAACTTTTAGAAAATATCTAATAAAAATCTCCACAATTTTAACTAATAACGTTCTAAAACCTTTGCATACATCTCTTTACGATATTGAACCTGTATATGCATCGCATGTGCATAATACTCATAAACAATTAAAGAACACGCAGCAAAAGCAGAATAAAAAGCAAATCAAAGATTCTACTTCCATTCATTACGATGGTTACAGAGCATGCACAAAGCTTCAAGTATATGCAACCTGAAGTGTAATAAGAGTTGCAATCTAAAAGAGTTCAAAACAAATGAAATCTTGACAGCTTTTATATGGAGCCAAGTCCATAATTCGACTTTATCATTCTGAAAATTAAAATATGGCTCAAATTTATCAGGAATGAGAGTTCGTATCATCAATGTTATCGCACCAACAAATATATAAAAGTCACTTGTGTTGAAACCAATTTTGTTTTTAAGGCACATAGTGTTTGAATACAACACCAGCCACTAAATACACATGACCACCTCCATCAAATATCCCCTCCTTCCTCACCTACTTTGTTGAAGTCTTACACACATAGGCTGCTGGCCTAACTAATATTATATTATATTTTTATGCTATAAATAATCATGGAATTGAAGTTTGATATCATAAGTTTGTAAGCAACAGAGAAGAGAGAGAGAGAGAGAGTTTGAGAGAAAGGTGTTATAACACCGTAGTGAACAAAGTGAGTTGTATTTGTAACAAATACTATCAAGAAAGGGTGTTTAAGTTTATAAAAGTGCAATTTATCTTTAATTTGCATTCTCTATTTCTCTTACTTCCAACAAATTGGTATCTGAGACGGTTGATCAAACCGGACCAATCGAAGTCGATAAAATGACCATCATGATCCAACCCTAAATTCCGAAGCTGACGAAAACAAACTACGACGGCTGGAGCATACAAATTTAAGTATTGCTTGGTTCGCAAGAGTTGTGGGAGCTCGTCAAAACCGGTTATGTAGAAACCGAGTCGTCGGCCTCAGAAGCGGCGCTAAATAATATTCAGAAGAATGAATCGAGAGAGTCAAGAAAAAAAGGACATGAAAGCATTGTTCTTAATTTATCACGGTGTTGAGGAGTCAACATTCGAGAAAATTTCAAATGCAAAATTCTCAAAACAAGCCCGAGATATTTTACAAAAGGCTTATCGAGACGTCGATAAAGTGAAAAATGTACATTTTCAAACTTTGAGAGCAGAGTTTGAAACTTTAGAGATGAAAGCTAGTAAAACAGTTTCGGATTATTTCAATAAAGTCCAAACCATTTCAAATCAAATGAAGAGGTTGGTGATGTTAGAATTATGGAGAAAATTCTAACATCATTAACTCCAAAATTTAATTATATAGTCCCTGCCATTGAAGAGTCGAAAGATCTCTTCCAAATTTCTATTGATGAATTACAAGGCTCGTTGCAAGAATACGAGCAGAGAATGAACATAAAAAATTAAAGCGAGTATCTTAAGCAAGCTTTGCAAAGCAAGCTCACAATCAACGAAGTCGCTTAAAGAAGCTGAGACAGTTACAAAGGCGAAGAAGCAAAAGAGGCGGCCGAAATTTTCAAAGAGGTCATGACAGACAACCGTATCAGAACAACTACAAAAAACAAAGTCGTGAAGGTGTTCGTGAACGATCAACTCACTACGGTTGAGTGGAGGACAAGGCCGAGGACATGGACGATGTTATCAAACAGATCGATCTCACTAATGCTATCACTGCAAAAGGTACGGTCACTTCAGTTATTACTGTACTTACAAGCTAGAAAAGAATATTTCAGAGATAAAGCAATTTTGTTGAGAAAAATGAGTTTGAAAACTCAGCTGTCTTACTAGCATACAAGGACGGTGACAACAAGCACCAGAATGTCTGGTTCTTGGACTCCGGTGCAAGCAACCATATGTGCGGCATCAAGGAGTTCTTTACTGAGTTGAATGAATCGGTGAATGGTGAAATCACATTCGGTTATCGATCAAAAGTTGCCGCCGTCAAAGGCAACATAATGATCCGGACGAAGAACAGAGATCACAGGTACATCTCTGATGTTTACTATGTTCCTACGCTCAGTAATAATATTATAAGTCTAGGACAGCTTGTTGAAAAAAACTATGACATTTGTCTTAAAGATTTTTCTCTAACAATCAAGAATGGAAATAAATTAATTACAGAGGTGGATATGTCTAGAAATAGACTATTTACCTTAAACATTAATGATGATTATGCGAAGTGCATAAAATCCATGAGTCCTGACTCTGGCATCTAAGATTCGGACATCTAGCATTCATCAGTCTAAATTTTCTTTGGAGACAAGATGGTGAAATGCTTACCTCAAATTGCTCAACCAAATCAGCTATGTGAAGGCTGAATGAAAGTAAAGCAACACATAGTTTCGAGGTTGGCAAATCTTGAATGTGTTTCGAGGTTGGCAAATCTTGAAGAGCAATACAGCTGTTAGAACCGGTGCACACAGATATTGAAACCAATTTTGTTTTCAAGGCACATAGTGTTTGAATACAACACCAGACACTAAATACGCAGGACCATCTCCACCTAATCTCCCCTCCTTCCTCACCTACTTTGTTAATGTCTTACACACATCGGTTGTTGGCCTAACAAATATTATATTATATTTTTATGCTATAAATAATCATGGAATTGAAGTTTGATATCATAAGTCTGTGAGTAACATAAAAGAGTTGGAGAGAAAGAAAGAGTTTGAGAGAAAGGTGTTGTAACACCGTAGTAAGCAAAGTGGGTTGTATTTTGTTGTAACAAATACTATTAAGAAAGAGTGTTTAAGTTTATAAAAGTGCAATTTATCTTTAATATGCATTCTCGACCTCCCTTTCTTCCATCAACTTACACCCATGTAACACATTCTTATGCACAAACGTAAGTGTGGACATGTTTCAGGCTATATGACCTAAAGGCATCTGACAAGCTTAAACAATGCCGGAAATGGATAAATATTTCAGCCATGAATAGTGAAGAACTTTTAATTAATGAAGTTGAAGGAAAGGAATTCTACAACAAAAGAGGGCTGCAAGAAGGGACCCATTGTCACCTTTAGTCTTTTGCATTGATAGCAGATGGATTAGACAACATGTTGAACAACTGGAGAAGGGACTGATTCATACATTAGGCACGGGTAGGATGAAAAATGCGGTTGTTACTCTGCAATACGTCGACAACACCCTTATCTTCAGAGAGCCAGACGTCGGACATGCAACTGTGTTGAAATGGATCTTGTATTGCTTTGGGCTATAGTTAGGATTGAAGCAACTTTGCAAACAATATAATGATATGACGGCACGGAATGGGAGATGATTTGGAAGGCAATTTTCTATTTTTACAGTGGAAGGTTTCCCTTTCAAATACCTAGGGTTCCCAATTAGATAAGATGTGCTGAAGTGGGCAGACTGGCTGGTTAACTTGAAAGACGACGAGATGGATGGTAGAGTTATTATCGATAGAGAGGAAGAATGGTGCTTATAAATTCGGTCCTGTCGGTTTTTCGGGTGTACTAGGTGTACTATATGTCCTTATACATGTTACTAAATTGGGTGTTAAGGAGGATTGATTACATACATAGGAGGTCTCTATGCATGGTACAAAAAAGAAAGGTGGATACCATTTGATAAAATGGAGTACTTTTTGCTAAAAAAGGAAGGACTTGGTATTAAAAGTTTAAGATAAATGATCATGTCATTATTAGGAACATGGTGGTGCAGACCGGAGAATGTGTGTATCATCCTGAAGCCCACTCGATGCCATGTGTGAATGGAGCATACAATACCTGATCAAGAGCTATAAATGCTAGGACTCCACACGCAAGAATGTAGCCGCGTCATCATTCTAGAATGGGGTACAAACAAGAAAGGACGTTTATTCTGAGGTTTCTCATATACTCTTGGATGTGGACAAGTTATTAACTTTTGGAAGGATAGATGATGTGGAGATTGCTATCTAAGGAACCATTTCCCAAACCTATACAAAATGGCGAAGGAGAAAGATGCATTAGTGGCTTGCCAGTAGACGACAAACAAAAGGTTGTGGAAATTTAAAGAGGCATAGGGCAGAAATATGAGAAAGGAATGCTTGAAACTTATATGGTATTTAGAAAAATGGAAGCCTACGTATGGTAATCTGAAATATAGCATGTGCTGGCGATGGAACGAGAATAGATGATGCATGGTACAGTTATCTTATAATAATCTTAAGTCTAGGAGGGCCAAGGATGCACACTCAAGCTGCGTTTAGAGTTGAGGCACTATTGAAAAGTAGAGTTTTCGCATGGTTGGCACTAAAAAATGGGATCCTTACTAAAGATAGTTTGGCTAAAAGGAATAAGTGGGGCCTTTGTGTGATTTAGAAAACGAGTCCGCAGATCGCTTTGTTAATATCTTGTTCCATAGGTAAAGAAGTGTGGAGAAGGGTTAAGACTAGGATTAGCATCAGTAATTTTCCTAATACGTATCATGAATTTTGGGAGGATTGGCATAGCACTTACTTAAAACGGAAGGATTGGGATATTTGGGAATTATGTGTAATTTGTGTGTGTTAGACATTATGGAACAAAAGAAAACATTCATTTAAATCGTTAAAAGTTAATTGTACACTGGTTTGAGGCTACAGTGGTCTTTTGGGCAGGAAATGCAAATGCAAGAGTCAAGAAACAGACAAAGACGATGCTACAGCCGGGGACGGAGAGAGACGATGAGACTTGTGATGAGTCAACGGAGGCAGAACTGGGGGAGCGGCGGACTTAGTAGATATCTAGATGCTGCATGTTGAAAGGATATATGATCGCTTGAGTTGGTCCGTATTGAGATTCATGTAGAGTGAGGCTTTTATGTGGCAGGACTTCGTTTTTATCATGGCCGAGCTTGTCTGCTAATTACATCATATTGTCTGTGATCCCTGTGTTCGTAGGTTATGGTGTGTGGTGCTTATATTGTTTTCTTCCTTTTACATCTCTTTTCCTTTACTATTTATGTTTCATTATAATTTCTCAACATTTTATTGGTTTTTTTTCGCGGTTTGGGGTTTTTTTCTTCCTTTTTTGTGTGTGAGTGGTGAGTGTTTTTTTTTTGGGTTGGGGGGGGGGGGTTTGTCACCAAACCCCAAAAAAAAACTCCTTTCGTTAATGGATAGCCTGGAGAATGGTGTAAGCTCTTTTACTACACAAAAAGTCATAGAATCAAGTTAAGCAAATAAGTTTCAAATTGTCAGATTTGATTGATAGTTACCTATGCAATAGTAAAAGCCTATTGGGTCATTTGAAAATACGCGGAGCCAACCATGATCAACTGACTGTCTGAACATCTCTGGTTTAAACATGTATGCAAGACCACCAAGTATAGAGATTATCTGAAATTCAAGGGAAAAAAATTAATGAGGATACGGTTATACCTACTTACACACATATACTAGATACATCCATCTATCCATACATACATTCAAAGACATACAAGCATACGCATACATACACATACATATATCTGTGTGCGTGGGCACACGTGTGTACATGCACATATGCATACACTTGCATATACATGTGGATTTATTTCCACCGAGTAATATTTATAATTATAAAAATAGTTTCCGCACATGTAAAACACTTATAAACATCACAATTTTTCCTTTATGTACTAAGATGTGTTGATCAATGGGTATGGAACGGATCGCGCATAGGATGTACTAGGAAAAAGTTTGTAAACTTGAAAAACACAAACTCATCCAAAACATAAACTCGCCCTAAGAGATCGCACGTGTGTGCACATGAAGATGACAAAGAAATAAAACATAAACAGAAGTCATATTACACCAAGCCAACTGATTAGGCAAATACAATTCCCAACATTTTGGGAAATTCTGGAGATTTTTGTGAAAAATAACTTCTAGGTACCATTTTTCTTTTAAAAAATTTATAAGTTACGGATTAGTATATAAATATGCTACGCTTTAGCAGGAATTTCAGTAGATCATATTCTAGCATTATACATCAGAGAGAAATTAGTATTTGTTCTCTTACCAAATGAATTGGGACAAGCACAATGAGGAAATCTACTGCTGCAACCATGCGAAATTTCACATAACGCTGACAGGAATCCTCAGAGCAATTTATGCGAAGATGATACTGTGCCTTGCAAGTTGAGCAATGGGTGAATGCATTTCCTCCCTGTTATTTATATAAATTATCAACAGGCTTCCAATAGATATAATAAGAAACCAAGGCAACCATTAAACTCTCAAAGAAAAAACTGATACGCGGAAGGGGAGAAAAATCCACAAAGAGCACAGCACACAAGTGTTGTTTGCTGCTTGATAATCTTGACCAAGGGCGATTTGATGATAAAAAGGGGGGGAAACTAGAAATATTTTTATTTTATATTATTTAAATGCACAAGGAACTGAATGTGATTTTGGTTGATGTGCATCAATAAAGCAAGATATCCATGTGAATGTTCAATACCATGAAGAAACTCTTTGGCGTCTGCAACTTTATACTTCTTACATCTGCTTCCTCTCTTCTTCTTTTTTTGGCACCGACCCCTAAGCCCTAACCTATGCACACGAACCACACAAACACACGCACTCACACATCACACACAAGCACACAACACACATGCACCCTGGGGACCAACAAATTTGCCCCAGAAACGTTAATTTGTGGCAACTTCCCCTCCTGGGATTCGAACCCCGTACTCTCCCTAAGAGGGGAAGTGCCCATACCAACTGAGCTATTGCTCATCTGTTGTGCTTCCTCTCTAATTTCCCCTAAATACATACTTTTCATTCCAAAAGTATTTTACATATTTGACATCAAATTGCTCATTCATGTCGGAAAAGACAAGATTTCTCGTTTCTCATGTGCAACTATTTCTCGGTTTTTCTTACGAAAACTCAAAACTCTATTTCCGTCCTTAGAAATTTTATTTTTATTTGTTTCTTCCTTGATAGCAAGATAGTGGACAGTGAAACCCCCGCGTTTCATTTTTATATGCCAAGATTATCAAATCAAGTTTCTTTATTATATAACTAAAACTGTCCATATTGTCACTAATATCAAAGATTATGCCTCTTGAGTACCAAGTTGGTGGTTTTTGTCTACCTTTTCTTTTTAAATATGAAGTATACAAATTACTAGAAAAAATACAGCACCGACAAGCGCTAATCCCAAAAATTTTGGGTAGCCTATAAGTAAAGCGGCAAAGAATTCGACATAAAATGACTATAAGTTCCATAGTTTCATTTAAGCCAAAAAATTCCTCAAAATCATAACAGAGCATAAGAGGTTCTAAGAACTTCATTGTATTTGTGCTCATGCTTCCACAAACATACATTCAGCCTGCAACCGAACACAAATTCCTAATATATTTATCATCAATAGTCCAAAAAACTTACCTTAGATATGCGCCAACTGTCTAAGCATGAGCGATGAACAAATTGTTGAGTCCCTTTGCACATGCATGGCGCTATCAATTCCTCTCCTACACATGATCAGCAATTTTCATGATTATCACATATCGCAAAATAATATATCACTAAGGGCCCATTTGGTTGGGTTGTTGCGAAAAGAGCTTTTAGCAAAAGTGATGTTGAAGAAAGCTCTTTAAACAAAAGTGTTGTTGTAGAATATGCTTTTTGATTTAAAAAGTTGTTTGGTTCCAAAAGTTCTATTACCTACAGCTAAGGAGGCGATTCAACCATTACACACATAATTTCACACAAAATCAACAGTTGGATCAATACCAAAAAAACACATAAGATATGCACATGATCAAAACTTCAGAAATCCTCATCCATCTTGAACTCATGGATCCCCGACGCCCCATTCCCATTCAAGCTAGATATCACCGACACCTTTTGATACTCTCCAACCCTCTCCTCAAAGAAATTCGTCTTCCCCTGCAACAAGATCAGCTCCATGAAATCAAACGGATTTGAAGCCCCATACATCTTCCCATAACCCAAAGCCCCTAGCAATCGATCCGCGACTAGCTCGATGTACTGACTCATCAACTCCCCATTCATGCCCACCAAAGCAACAGGCGGCGTGTCGCAAACAAACTCCTCGATATCGACTGCATCCTTACAATCCCCCTCACTTTCTCTTCGCTCAGCTTGTTGTTCAACAGAGAGTACAGCAAGCAAGCGAAATCCCAATGTAGGCCTTCGTTTCTCGAGATGAGCTCATTCGAAAAGGTCAAGCCCGGCATCAATCCTCGCTTCTTGAGCCAAAAGATGGAGCAGAAGCTCCTGGAGAAGAAAATCCCCTCGATGCAAGCGAAGGCGACGATCCTCTCTGCAAACGTCTTGGATCCGTCGATCCACCACATGGCCCACTCAGCCTTCCTCATCACGCACGGGGATCGTCTCGATCGCGTGAAAAATGCGGTCTTTTTCGTCGGAATCTTTGATGTACGACTCAAGCATGAACCTCCTTCATGAACCTGCCGACGAGATTCTCAAGGACGATCCCGTCGCTGGCGGTGAAGAAGGCAAGCACGTGCGTGATGAAGTGGCGCCCGTCGGTGGTTAGGGTTTTGTCCCAGTGATGGAGATTGCCGGTGAGGTTCTTGAGATCGAAGGAAATGAGAAAGGGGGTCGGGCTCGAAACGAGCTTTTTTCCTAACGTTTCAATTTTTAGCTTCTCTAGAAAGAAGATTTTCTTCTTCTTCTTTTGCTCCAAAAAAGCTTTGGGGCTAAGGGCGTGTTTGGGGAAATTTTTGCAAAAGCTCTTTTTTAGAGCCAAAAGAGCTTTTTGGGGCTCCAAACGCCCAACCAAATGGTCCCTAAGTAATCTCTATACCCCCACAGCTTCGTCCAAACATCATCAATCCAGTAAAACAAGGGGAAAAACCTTATATATATAATCATGTCTAAGAACAAGCCATTGTATTCCAAAATAAAAATGAAATTGCCTGTCTAACTGGTATTACATGCAATTGGTCAAAAGTCCGGAAACAAATAATATCATAGAGATTTTATCTATATATTTCACATCATGCAACATTTACTCGCTCAATGACTTTGTCTTGAACAGAAAAGAAAAAATACTATCCGATCGACTGCCTTTAGGGTTCAACCACCTTTCAGAAATCATCATTACATGATTTATGGGTAGTTCCTCTACAAGATTAAAAATCAAATGGGAGACTGAGACAGTCACCATATATGCATTTAAACCAAACTTCTACATGGCTAGAGTAGGCATTAGTTGGTACCACCTTTGTAATTGCATAATGTGTCTTTATTTACCAAATTAACTCCAAGGAACCATCAAAACCTTATCCTATCAAGATGGGGTCCACAACAAAGCAAAACTTTGTAAACGTTTCCACAAACTCTTGTGAATCTGACATCAACCCTCTCTTAATCAGTACCAAATACCTAATAAAACACCAACCGTGTTTAGCTCAGTTGGTACCAATTTCCTTTCCAACGAGAGGCCGCAAGTTCGATTCCCGAAGAGGGGGTTGATTCCAAAAATAATAATAATACTTGATAAAACTATGGATAAAAATTGGGGCTTCCCCAAAACCCTAACCCTAAATGACCAGCTGGAATCCTCCAAATTATTCTAGACAGAGAGAAAAGCTTGGATTGATGTGTTAATATCATGTGGACAACATCAAAAATCCAAAAAAAATTAGTTGTAAAATAAGATACTAGGGATGGCAATATTCTAACAAAATGAGGGGAATAAAGATTAAATTTTGGAACAAGATTAAAAATTGGAGTAAAATTCAAATCACCTGAAGATTCTTCAGAGTATTGCTCTTCGAGGCAATGCCTGCACATCGCAGCCGAAGCTGGCTGCGACTCCTCAGCCATCGCATCCCAAACCCTAGCTCTGCTTCTAGATTTACGCCTTGGGATTATTTTGGTAGAGATTTTATTTGGGTAAATTTTACTAAACCCTATACTTTTGCGGAGCTTTTTCACATAATAAAACCATTGGGCTTTACAATATGCCATGAAGGCCTTTGAAGGATATTTTCGTACAGAAAATGAAAAAAAAAATTAGAAAATGCAATAAGAATAAATGAACATTTTGAAATGTGGCAAGGGAATAAAAAAACCTTTAGCTGTCAAATCTTTTACTCTTTTATATACTCTTTTACAACCTGAATAGACTTGGTTAGAAATCCATCACTCTTCTTTTTTGAATAAAGAAGAAAAATCCTCTCCTCTCAAGTCTCGGTCATTAAGAAAAGAGAAAAATATTAGAACCCTCCACATCTTTCTCTTCTCCCCAAAAAATAACTAAAATTTTAATTATTATAACCTTCCAGGTATTTCTCTCCTCCCAAAAAATAATTATTTTTTAAATTAACACGTGCAATTGCACGTGTATAAATTCTAGTCTTTATTATAATTGATCAGTCAAATTTTCTCATCATAAAAAATCTTTTAACTATTTCAGTTTTTCAGTTTTTTATGGCAGGAAATACATACCTCCAACTTTTCAAAACCTGCACTTTGTCTATTAAATTTTAGTTTATTTGTAAAATGCCCTTCATTAAAATATTTAATTAAAAAATTTCTCTTTTTCTCGTTCTTATTCTTCTCCCTCTTTCCTTCTCTTCTCCTCCAATATTTGTAAAATCTCCTCCAATATTTGTAAAAACCAAGAATAAACTCATATTGGACAATCTTAGAAAAACTTTCCTCAGAAATTTCATTCTAATCTTTAATTTATATATATATTTTTTGCTTCACAATGGAATCAGGACCAAGAAAACTGAGAGAGAAGATGAAATATTTGCAAAGTGATGATACTTACAAGTGGGAATTCACCATATCACGACGCGTCATCCGCTACTTGTTGTGATCTGGGGAATTCCCACTTGTGAGCATCATCATTAGCATCCCACTCTCGTTTCGACCTATTTATGGGTCGGGTCGAGAGTGGTCTGCTTAGTTTTCTCTGCTCAGCTTGGTGCTGAGATTTCTTCGTGGTGAATTGTCCGGGAACGACATGGCGTTTGGCAGTCGCGTCGTTTCAATTTTCGAGTCCGCGCGGCATCTCTGTTAGTTATATGTATACCCTAGAGGCCATTATTGTACATGATTGTATATTATAGTAGATACTTGGACATATATAGAAAGGACTTTCTTGCTCGACATGATAGTATGCTATCTGGTTGCTCTTTATCTTAACATGTACACTTTTATCATTATACCGTCTCTCCGTTACATGTTGATAAAGCCCTTAGAATGTGGACTTGACTACCAGGACTATGATGGAGGTCATACTAGTGGGGCCAAGGTAGTCCATAAGCACATTCTTTAATTGTTCCTAGTCGAGAGAGTATCGAGACATGACATCGATATTCCAGAGTAAACTAGTATGTACGTTTCTTGACCCTGTATGAGGCGATGGTTGATCCCACAGCCATTGGTGTTTGACATCAAAGATTGTACACAGGTGCTCATTGGAGAATGGGTACACCGAACGGGACTCGTCGAGAACTCCTAAATGGTATTATACATATCGTCAGATAGCAGTTCTCTAGTGACACTGGTACAGGTTAGTCTGTAGACCCAAGATCGTCATAGAGTCTTGTGTGATTCTCACTGTGCTTTGATTTCCTCCCTATCACGCTCAAGAGAGCATGCAAACAGGTGGATTTTGGGTACAGTCCCGAGTCATATAGAGGCAATGAGCGATAGGCGGGGTTTCGTCTCTCCCGGTATTGGGGGTTGATGTTGCGCTATACTCGATTGGCTATAATAAGAAGTCCCTGGCCATGTCTAATGATGAGATTTACCGGTAAGTGTTATCAGTAGTTTTTCGACCCGTTATGAGCTTTGCATCGGAATGACTTATCAAATTATTGGGGTCTAACGTTTACCGCCCCCAGACTCGATATGTGACATATCAGACGAAGAGACCGGACTGTACGGTAGTGTTACTTACTGGATTCACGGGACTTTGGACAAGCTTGCTTATTGATCTTCTGATTGCTCAATACCTGGGTAGCCGTTACATCCAGCTTGTACCGTTGATGGCTTGTATGTAACTGATATGATCATTACCTACTGCCGGCGTATTGACGAGTCTTTAGAGTCCTACACAGAGATTTCCTGGCTCAAGCGAAACGAAATAGGGCACATATGTGATATGTGTGGGACCGAGATTAATACGTATATGTGATACCGTATTCTAATCTCGCGATATATGATATCAGTCGGTTATATGAGATATAGCTGGGTTATTGAATCAAGTGTTGATTCGATAAGTTGATATAAATGATATTAGTCGGTTATATGTGATATAGCCGGATTATTAAATCAGGTGTTGATTTAATAATTTAATATATATATTTGATATATTAATATATATTAACTAATATTAGCTCACTTAAGAATTTCTTTTCTACTAATACATTTAAATATATGTGTGATATATATTAATGTATTTAATTTTGTGTCATGCTTGATGATACATTGGACATAGGTGTATGAGACTCATACCAAACTAAAGATAATTTGAGGATTTAATTATTAAGGGATAAATCAAAATTAGGTGGAAATTGGCATGGTTTAGGATGCTTGTAGAAACATTGACTTAGTCCACTAATTTTGTTTTACTTTAGATATTTATTAACCCAACCATTATCTTTAGCCATGGTTAAGTCTTTACAAATATCATTTGTGATATTTTCTCACCCATTGTTGAGATGGTTCACCACTTCATCTTTTTCATCTCTTTTTTGCTCTCTTGCTCTTGAGTGAGGTGAAAAAGGAAAAGAGAAAATTAATTCTAAAGTGAGCAAAACACCTACTTCATCAATCTATATCAAATTAGCCATTTAGTATAGATTGTTTGCTTCACTAATTTCTCAATTAGCGAAGAGATAGCTTGAGTTAGAGATTTTTCGACGTAGATCATCTTCGGCCTCGAAAATCTTTGAGCAGGCTCGTTCCTTTCGCTTAGTGAAGTCTAAGGAGAGTCCGAGACACCATTACTTGGAGCTAAGGGACACACGGAGCTTTAGAAGTGAAGGACCGGTCTATAAAAGTTGTATTCCTATTTCACTTAGTATAAAGTTGTTTACATGCTTTAAAACCCCTAATTTTCTAGTTTGATTCTTGGTTCAGATTGCTTAGCACTCTAGATTTTTGAAATTGCATACTCGATGCTTGCCGAAACCTAGCGAGGGTGCTAAGTGAACCCCAACAGTGGTATCAGAGCTACTAGGCATTGGATGTCGACCTATAGGGGGTTCTCACTGTGTGACAGTGTGGCAAAGCATAGGCTTTTACCCGCAGGGTGTCCCGAGACCGGAAAGTGTCCCGGTGGGTTGTAGTCCTTACGAGGGGCATGCGTAAAAAGTAGCTGCTGAGGGACCTGTAGGTGCCAGAACGACCCCATTGGATGGGGTGGCAGCCTGACCAACAGTGGTATCAGAGCCAAGCTCGAGTATTAGGAGTGGCCTAGACGACATTAAAGAGTTCGATCGAACATCGAAACCGACAACTTGCCTAGTCTCAGGAAAAAATTTCAAAAGTCGGAATTTTTAGGTTTAAAATATGCAGAAAATCGTGCAGGGTTTACTATGGATCCTCAAGAAAAACGAGCGCCTAACTCAACTAAATGGTCGTGCAACCACGGTAAAAACATGGGTTTAACCGCGGTTCTGCGGCGCTGTTGGTGAGGCAAGTACCGTGCCTTCTTTTGCTGATCCGTAGGTACTTGTGGCACTCTCTGGGTATTTTTAAATGAGACTCAAGTGTTGAGGTCTCTGGGAATTGTGGGTGTTTGATAAATCGATCGAAATATTTAATATCATCTAGATATCTGTGATTTGTGATACAATATTTGGAATCCACAATAATTAGTTTTGTGAAAACTAATTAGAATTTTGTGAATCTAGCAATTTAGTCTCTTTTGATCGGTTGCCATGGGGTTTTGATTTGGATCAAAACTCCGTCGCAATCACGTAGTGTACGCGAACACTCGCCTGATAACATTACTAGATAGCCAGCCCCATAGCCCTGACCAAGTGACTGTAGAAGAACCCCGTTGTCCAAAGCATCCGTTCGGGTGCTCGCGGCCACGGTGTTCCGCCTAAGTGCACTTCGTCGACGGCATCGGGGGTGCGTCCATCTACTAAAGTTTCCGACGAGTATTCAATCATTTGTCAGGAATCTTGTTGAATTTCCCGACTGGTTATTAAAAAGTGTTTTCAATTTGAGACTAAAATGCCGGGTTTATAAAGTTAGGCATGAAATTCGGAATATGTGATATTCCGGGTTTATGATGTCTAAGGAATTTATATGGTTAGGCATGAAATCCGAAGTATGTGATATTTCGAGTTTATGATGTCTAAGGTGGTCGCGGATTCCACTTATTGTAGTTTTCATTTTCTTTTCTGCGACTGTAAGTGTAATATGTGGTGTATCGCCGGTTTCGTTGCTATATGTCAATGACAATTGGGATACACATATATTACTTACGTTGATGGCATGCGATATTATGTGTTGCTGTGATATAATATATTGGATCGTCGTGTTTGAATAGCCGGGGTTTTTGCATGAGATGAGAGTTTTTCTATTTTCATTCATGTAAAAATTTATATGTAATATTCTTTTATTGGGACACTTCCGGGTTGAGGATGATGTCATCATTGATGTATATTTTTTACTTTTCTGCATTAGGATAGACCCAAGGCGGGGAGCATAAGTAACCGTGTTCTAGAGTCCAATGGGAGACCATCTCGAGGAGTCGAGACCGGGTCTTCTAACTCTAGAATTGATGGGGTTGCTTGCCGCTCTCGTAGGGGTCTAGAGATATGGGTTTGGCTATTCATCACGACCGTGGAATCTGTGTTTTTTACTGGCTTAATTTAAAACACGGACCTCCTAGTATATCCAATATTTCATATATTGACTTCTGCTGCAATGTTCTGTGATGAGATCATATAACTGCGTGAGACGAATGCTTTATATTATACATATGATATATAATAAACATTGCTTATGTTTTGCATCCGTGCTAGTCCCGCCCCCGCTCTGCCGTTAGTTAACTAACCTAACAGTGCATGACGGGACCCCGTGACGAATGCGGATGGCATAAGCGTGCGTTGTATTTTCGTTTCTTTATCCGTGATGCTTAGGAAGCATAAATGATGGGACTTCATTAATGAGATTAATGAAAAGAAAGAAACCTAAAAATATTGTAGAATCAAATTTTCAAAAAGGAAGCTCTAGTTTTTGCTTTGCATAGCGGTATTCCTTGATGAATATCCAGCACCTCATTCGATGAGGAAAGAGCCTAGATCCCTTCATCGAGAGTGACCTCTTTAGCAAAAGTTAGCAGATGCTACAACCCACTCGGTTTATTTTGAAAAACTAGATTTTAAAAGTGGAGCTTAAACCACTCCTTTTCGAATCATTCGATTCTACTATGATATCAAGTTCATTACGCTAAAGGTTTTCTTAAAAACCAAAATATCCCTCCATCATTTCAAATAAATACTATTTAGTATTCGTGCTACATTTGTTGGCCCGCGTCAAGGCGTCGTGTGCGGTAGCTAATTAGTGCTTATCTGCAGCATGTGATGCGATTGGATTAGGGTAGTCGTGCGACTTTGTTGGCCTGCGTTAAGGGTCGTGCGGGTGGGTTTAATTCAATCACGAAATGTATGGGTTGAACTTGACTAACGGCCTATGGTTTGTCGGCCTGCGTCAAGGTCATAGGACGCTAGGGGCAAAAACAATATTGGGATTTTCAAGTGTTAAAATTTGCAATGAGATTGCATACCTTCTATGAGATAGTTGGATCCCGATATCCACTGCGAGTAAGAGTTATTCCTAAGAGAGTTTTGCACTTTACAACTAGCTGATCAAGTAAGTGTCTAAAAAAAGTGTTAACGGGGTTATGCCCCTGCAGAAATGAGGTTATTTAATTAGTTCCATGCGAAAGCATGGGGAGACTCTCTCGGAGTACCAATACCTACCTGGCTGAACGATTGGCGAACTTGTAGAGTATAATTAATCCCGGCTAGTCTTACCTTTTAGGGTTTGAAGGAAGATTTGATAAAAATAGTTGGAGCCATCCTGATTAGATAAAATAATAACCAATCTAATCTTGTAAGAGTGCACGCAGTGTCTTCTTCTTCTCTCTTTCCAGGTAGCGACCATGACACGCCTTAATCAAGATAATAATATGGATGTATTGACCGAACCCGCTTGTTATACTGAGCTGGGGAACGTTGGTTCCGCTCTACCTTATAACTGTTATAAGTCTGAGCAGGAAATAAGGGAATATCAGGATTCCCATGCTACCTGAACGAGAAATGAGCATGTTGATGCATCTTCTTCGGGTGTGTTCGTTACAGAGAATTGTTTCTCGGTTTGCTCTACGTCCTGGGTATGAGATACCGGATCAGGATTCCACATTTGTAATATGTTATATGGGCTAAAGAAAGGTAGAGAACTGGGAATAGGCGATCATTTTCTCAGGTTAAGGGAATGGTGCAAGGGTTGCAACCAAAGCAGTTGGTGAATATCACCTAGTATTACCAGAAGGTAATACATTGATTCTGAACAACTGTTATTACGTACCCAAAATGTTGTGCAATTTAATATCAGTTTATTTATTAGATAAAGAAGGATATAACATTGTAGTTGTAACAACTCCAATTTTTGTATACCTAAATTTGAATTAAATTTGAAGTATACTTGGAGTATTGATGTTGCTGATAACATTTTAAGTATCTACTTTCCTACAATAATTACAAGAAGGAGCTTGTAGCTCATTGGTAATACCTTGCACTGCTGAACCAAGCCACCAGAGTTCGAATCCCATGCCCCACATATTTTTATATCCTTTTGTTTTAAATTTTTTTGGGAAGTCAAACGGTCAAACAACCATAACACACGAAATTAATGCGGTATATAAAAAATGAAGTACACCAAAATTCCCCCCAGGCGAAACCACACCCAACGAGACCCGACTCGGCCCCGACTCGGCCAAGTCGGCCGGTCGGCCGAGTCGTCAACACGAAAAAAATTCGTGTTGACTTGGTCAACATCCCTGCATATTCCATTTTTCCAGAATAGTTATCATTTTCTCATTAAATCTCTTTTACTCCCAAAATTAATGATATTTTAATGAATTTTTATATTTTTTAATATTTTTTTTAATCCAAACCCTAACCCTAGCCTAGCCCTATATAAACACCCCTACTCTCTACCATTTCACCATACAACTCTAAGTCCACTCTCCCAAATTCTCAAGAGAACTCGGTACAAAGAGCGAGAAGCGAAGCGCTGCCGAAACCGACGACGGATTCCGGCGATCGTACTAGAACCTTCGCGACGTTTTTGACGCACCGACATCCACCACTTTCCTTAGCCTCCTTAGTTTGTCCAAACCCGTAAGTCCCATCTCTTCTATCTCTCTTTTCTGTTAATAGAAAATACGACTTTTTGGAACCCGACGGAAATCGGAACAAACCGATTTCCGATTCGGTCTTTCTACAAATTTCCACTTGTCACCTAATCCATAATACCTACCTATATTCATGTTGACTATTAATCACCTAGAAACCAATTTAAATAAAGTTTCTCACATGAAATGATAGCTTTCTTGTAAAACCGTATTCTTTTCATAAAAATACCATGAAGTTTATTTTTCTTCGTTTAATCAATTCCCTCACTCCTAAATATATTTATCTTGATCACTAAACTTGTAGAAATCAATTTGAATGAATTTTCACACATGAAATGATAACGTTTTCAAATACCGTATTCTTGCGCTTAAAATACCTTCAAGTTTAATATATCAATTTAACCTCTAAAACTTCATTAAACCCTAAAATAAGTCACGAGGTAATGGCCTACCTCTACACACACACAAATATAACCCTAATTGATAAACGTCAAAACATAGAATACGAAAATATAGGACTTTTCACTAAAATACCATATTCTTTATAAACCTTTCTTAAAAGTTTTAAGTTGTACACAACTCTAAATAAAATCTTTTAAAATAAAAGCACGATATGTTATGGACATCGATCGTTTATCTAAACTGTCTTGTGGTGTCTAGGCAAGTGTGTCTAAGCCTAGTGGTTTTTAATTAGGCCCACTACTGTGGTTCTTTCCCACTTACCTGGCACTTACCTAGCCGCAATTGACGGTGAAGAGGCGATTCGAGGCTTCTAATGACTTGTCGTTTAGACCTTAGAATGTAGGCTAGTTGGCTTAGGAAACCCTAGAAACTAAAATACGGAAAACTATACCCTTTCACAAATAAACACCTTATATTTATAAAACCGTTTTTCTAAATGAATAGTATTTGTTAAACCTAAACAAAGTGCCACTACAACCCACTTTTGGGGAACCCGTTAGGGATAGTACGGTTCATCGTGCACCCGCGGGCTAGTAGTGCGAGATTCAGACCTCCGCAAGGAGCATTCGGTCTCGAAAGGTTTAAAATACGACATTTGAGAAAAATGAGATTTTGGAGATTAAAATATTTATTTAAAATTATTCTTGTGTTAATATATATATAATTATCATTGAAACACCTATTTTATTATAATATAAAGTTTCCACTTTTTCCTAAAATTACAAGATTAAAAGTTACATTAAAATACCATGAATTTCAAATAAATCAATTAATATTTTTATTAGGATATATTCACTAGAATAACACAAATAAAATTCACACTCATTATAACTATAAAGACAAATATTAAATATTTGAGGTGTATTTTGAAAACTATACAATAGTACTTTTTACATAAAACCCCCTCAAGTTTTATAATTTACAATAATGCCCCTAACAACTATTGAACTTCAAATTACCTTTCTTTTAGTCTGACTCGGGTTAGAGTCTGACTATTTCTGACTTGAATATGATTCAAGTCAATCTATATTCTTTTATATTCCAACTCAACATGAATACATGAATCCCAGAAACCAGTTAATAATCTATACAATTTGATTGAATCAAACCATGGATATACATCCATTATCCTGTTATTCCATTTACCTGATTATGCAGTTACAACATGTTTACTGATATCATGGTTTTGGTCAGTCACCCAACTTACATAATACATTACAACAATACTGTTAAAACACTACGGGGTTTAAGGGGTAGATTGGTATGGAAGGTGTTAAAGGGGGCACGAGGTGGTCAGATTAAGACACCTAACCTGAATCCTATTGCTGTTGTACCGTGGTATAACGGTTCCTTGTACTATACGTGCCTTAGTCTCTGGCAAGTGAGACTCCCCTCGTATACACTGGCATCTTTCTGTACCAAGCTACAAACAACAGCATTAACTCAATATTCCATAATATTCAACAATATAATACTTTAGAAAATACTTTTACACCGTCTTCCTAATTCTTCTTTATCTTGGGACTTACCGAGCGACCTGTTCGCTGACGACATTCTATTTCTATCTTCTTTGAATGTTGTCAGGTGCGTTGGACCAACCTGAGATCGAGCCCACCGGTGAAGATTTGGAGCAGTTCCACGAAAATCCCGAGCTCTAGATATTGTACCTTGTTCTTTCCAGTATTTTCATTTTCTGTTATGCCACTGTTTAGGCATCGCTTTTCATTTCAGTTGTATTTTCTTTTCATGCATTGTACAAAGAGTGTTATTAATAAAAGTTGCTGTTATTTCTACATCATTTGTCTCTTGTGATTTACTTTATATTGCTTAGTTACGCTTAGCGTATGTACTTCTGAGTATATACGTAGCGGGCCTCGTCGCGTCCACTTCGCCGTACACTGGGAAGCGGTGCGTGACAGTAGTAAAGAAAAATGTAATGAACATTTTCCTAAATCAAGTGTTAATTGGGTTTGGTACGTTATGTAACGGTTTACACGTTCTGAATCAAAATACAGTTTTTAACGTACAGAACACACACAAGAGGAAAAGTTCAGAAATGAACGAATTCTTCTTGTGGCATTGTATACTAGGTCATATCAATGCGACACGACTAGCTAAGTTACATAAGAATGGATATTTGAATCCGTTCAAATTTATATCTTATGAAACTTGCCAGTCATGTCTCAAAGGCAAGATGACCAAAACTCCGTTTATTGGACACGGAGAAAGAGCTACTGAACTCTTGGGACTGATACATAGTGATGTATGAAGTCCTATGTCTACATATGCTGGGAATGGTTCTTCATACTTCATTACATTCACCGATAATCTCTCAAGATTCGGATATATGTTCCTGTTGAAATATAAGTCTGAAGCTTTTGAGAAATTCAAGGAATATAAGTGCGAAGTAGAGAACCAAACGGGTAAAATTATTAAAATCCTTCGATCTGATCGGGGAGAAGAATACTTAAGTACGGAGTTCCTGAATTATTTAAAAGAGAATAGTATTCTCTCTCAGCTTACTCCTCCGTATACACCACAGCACAACGGTGTATCGGAGCGGAGGAATCGCACTCTATTAAATATGGTGCGCTCTATGATGGGTATTGCTGAGTTACCTGTTTCCTTTTGGGGTTATGCGCTTGAGACAGCCGCATACCTATTGAATAGAGTTCCAACCAAATCAGTGCCTACCACTCCATATGAGATATGGAATGAGAAGAGACCATCTCTTAAACAAGTTAAGATATAGGGTTGTCCGGTCTATGTTAAAAAGCAAAATCCGGACAAGCTCAATGCAAGATCAGTTCTATGCAAGTTTGTAGGATATCCCAAGCATTCGCAAGGGTATATCTGCTACCACACTGAGGAGCAAAAGGCTATTTTGATATGGCTGGATGCAATACGATCTGAGATGGAATCCATGTACACCAACAAAGTATGGATTTTGGAAGTTGCTCCTGAAGGGGTAAAACCCATCGGGAGCAAGTGGATCTTGAGAAGATTCTTGGTGTAGATAGAAAAGTTGAGACTTTAAAAGCTAGACTTGTAGCAAAAGGTTTTCGTCAACGACCAGGTGTGGATTATGATGAAATCTTTTCTTCAGTGGCTATGCTTAAGTCCATCCGGATCCTACTTGCCATCGCTGCATACCATGACTACGAAATCTCGCAGTTGGACGTCAAAACCGCATTTCTAAATGGTGATTTAGAAGAGAGCGTGTACATGACACAGCCAGAAGGTTTCGTAAATAGTGGGAGCAGCGGAAAGGCTTGCAAGCTGCTTAAATCAATCTACGGATTAAAACAGGTATCGCGGAGTTGGAACATCTGTTTTGATATGGCAGTCAAAGAGTTTGACTTCTGTTTACCGCCGAAGGCCGGGAAAGACAAACGTCTTGCCTGCATTTGGGGGCAGATGCTATTTGGTTCTATCTGTCCATCTCTCCGAAGATACCAAGTTGATTTATGGCACTGTGTATTGGAGGTTTGGACGGATGCGGCCGTTGTAGCAGATTTCGTCAGATTCCCTCTCATTTGCGAGGGGTTTTTGATTGTGGGGATGCTCTTCCCTGTAGGCGCAAGCCCCTGTAGTTAATTACGCTACCGCATCGCGGTAACCATTTTCTCCTGCTTCAGAAGGTCACTTTGTGTCGTGTGTGTTTGTTTTATTTTTGGTTGCCCGTGGATTGTATACGGAGACTAATTTGTGTTGTCAACCGTAGGGTGTGGATTAGTCCAAATCCGTATTTTCTTAGATTTTGGTTTGGTTTGACTTAAGGATCGTTAACCTTATTTGAGATTAAGATCGACTTAAATATTTGTTAAGAATACGTTAATCCGATATTGGACTAAGATCTACTTAACGGGGGTTTAGGATCATTTTTGATCCAACGAAAGAGCAATCAGGCACTATCGTTTTAGTTTCAGGACGTTGCGGTCCACAGCTAGTTTAAGGACATTACGGTCCATAGCTAGTTTAAGGATATTACGGTCCATTGGGGTATGCTCATATGTTTGAGAGTGCATCCAAGAGCTATTGGTTGTCGGGACCCTCCACTTCTCTGATATCGTTGAAGAATTACAACGACATGTATCAGAGGTGTGGAGAGATGTACCTTTGAGCCGAACTCCAGATTGAAGGGAGAGATCATGGTGGAACGAACATCATTTTAGATGCCATGTGTCAGGAGATCATTGACTATCTTTGGAACTAAGATCGATTTGGGGAGACCTGAGTATAGGAGGGCTCGATTGATTGATGGTCAAAAGGTTTTGTCCTCGGGAGACTTGGCTAATTTGGGCTAAGGTTGGCCTCTCACAGTGTTAAACACTGATATCTGCTTGGCACTCACGTGCTCCCATGTGGGGCTCATAAGTAGTGTTAAACACTGAAATTTAGAGCGCTTACGTGTGGCACGTGAGGCACCTGAAAATTGGGCATTGCTTCTTTGGGTTTATTCCCTATCTATACATATAAGTGTTAAACACTTAAATCTTGTAACCATCACGTGCGGACACGTAAGGTGCCCCGGGTTGGGCACTGCCTCCTTTGGATTTATATTCCTATTCTTTTCTAGGTGCTAAGCACTATTGGGGGTCACGTGGGATTACGTGAGGCGTCCCAAAATGGAAACTGTCTTAATTTATTCCCCTTTTCTTTTACAAATGCTGAGCACTATTAGGGGTCATGTGGGATCATGTGACTCGATCTCAGTCATTACTTTTTGATCCTCAGAGATGCTCACGTGGGAACACGTGATCTGTCTTTATAGCGTTGAACGCTAATATGCATGGAGCTCTTGATCTAAGTCTTGAGAATTTCAATTCCTTTGTTTTATAAGAATTAAATTCTTATGCAGGATTAAACCCTAGTTTTATCAGAGGAATTAAGTTCCAATGTTTTTGGAAGAATTAAATTCTTCAAATCTAGTTCTTTCCTCTAAGTTTTGGGACTGCATAACAGAATATCCCCGATGAGAATTAAATTCTCAACTTGTGGGGAGATCTGCTTCTGCAGACTTCAACCAGAGGAAGATCTAAGTTCTTTTTTAGAAGAGTTAAACTATTGTAAGAGGAGCTAAAACGATCTCTAGGTCTTTTTTCTTACCTAGGGTTTCTTTTCCTTCAAAGAGAACTCCTCTTCTTTTTGTTTTTTTTTCAAATCTTATGGGGGGTCTCTTCTGTTGTGCAAGACTTGAAGTCTTGGGTCTTTTATATAGTAGAGACAAGTTTGTTGATTTAGTTAAAGAAATCTCTTATTGAGAGATCTTAATTGATTCGGGGATTTTATCCGCCGTTGGATTTTTGATCCAAGAACTTCTGTTTTACAGAAGATATTTTTCTTGTTTTTAACAAGATTGGGAAAATATTTTCCCATACAGAGCTTATTCTGTAGCTTGGTGATTTTTAATCACCATTGGATCTTTAATCCAACGGTGCTCTATTTTACAGAGTGTAATCTTTCTTGTTTAGAAAGATCGGGGAAATATTTTCCCATACAGAGCTTATTCTGTAGCTTGGTGATTTTTAATCACCATTGGATCTTTAATTCAACGGTGCTATGTTTTTACATAGCGTAATCTTTCTTGTTTAGAAAGATTGGGGAAATATTTTCCCATACAGAGCTTATTCTGTAGCTTGGTGATTTTTAATCACCATTGGATCTTTAATCCAACGGTGTTATTGTTTCCCCAATCAGAGCAAAGCTCTATTTGAATTTCAAAAATTCAAAAATTGAAGCAACGCTTCAGATTCCTTGCGCTGCGCGCAACACGCCACGTGTCAAAATCTAACACGCCAGCGCCGCGCCCAAGACAGCGCACCTAATCAGAGCAAGGCTCTATTTAAAATAAAAATAAAGGAAGCAACGCTTCAGGCAACTTGCGCTCTGCGCCGCGCGACACGTGTCAGCGCAGTTGCGCTGCGCTCTGCGCCGCGCGACACGTGTCAGCGCAGTTGCGCTGCGCTCTGCGCCGCGCGACACGTGTCAAGCGCAGGTGCGCTTGCGCCAACTGTACCAGCACTAAAACAGAATTAAAATTCCAGAAAGATCTTTCTGATCTTGTTAAAACAAGAAGATTATCTTCTGTAAAACAGAAGCCCTTGGATCAAAGATCCAACGGTGGGAAAAAATCCCTAAATCACCCAGAGAAAGATCTCTTTAACTGATTTAACAAATCAATTGGCACTATATAAAGGCCCTTAGACTCTAAGTCTAAAACACAGAGAACTCACAGAAATCTTCTGAAAACTTTGAGAAAGAACTCAGAAAAAGAAAAAGGTAAACCTTTGAAAAGAAGAATTTCTTCTAAAAAGATCAATGATCTAAGAACAAGATCAAGATCTTAAATAAAAAGAAAAGATCAAATAATAAGAATAAAAAAGAAGTAATATACTTCTTTATTAGATCTTTTGATCTACATATAAAGGCACAGCCTTTTGATGAACCATTGGTTCTTTAATCATGAGGTAAAACCTCTTGAAACAAGAAAAAAACTTATTTTCTTTGATCCAAATTTGATCAAGAGATTAAATAGTGCCGTGCACTTATAAAATTTGCACTGTTGCGCTTTTGGGTTGGCGCAAGCCACCAGAGAGCGCCACATGTCAGCCCCAGAACAAACTGCGCCTTGCGCTTTAAAAAATGAGCATTGCGTTCTTGGATTGGCGCAAGTCATCAGAGCGCGCTACGTGTCAGCAGCGCAACAGCGCAGCGCACTGTCGCAGCGCACTGCGCTTGCGCTCACCAGAGCGTAACACGTGGCGCGCTCCACACGCGCTTGCGCCTTGCGCTCCTCAGTCAGCGCAAAGCACCTGACAGGCCACGTGGCGCACTGTCAGAATAATAAATGCAGCGCATTATTAAAGGGCAGAGCCCAATTAAGAGGTCCAATAGACCAAAACAAATGCTCTGCATTATAAAAAAGGGGACAGAGCCCAATTAAAAGGGCCTAATAGGCCAGAAAAAATGCACTGCATTAATAAACAAAGGGCAGAGCCCAATCAAAGGTCTAACAAGCCAGACACAAATAAAAAAAAACCGTTGAATAATCTCAACTGGACTTAGCCCAATACTGGCCGTAAGTCCTCAAATTAAAATTGACTGAGCACGACTGCTCTCTTAAATCAATTTACACCCGGTTCAAGGGTACATCTCTGAACTCCTCTGATATTTGTCGTTGTAATCCTTCAACGTCGTCAGAGAGGTGACGGGTCCCGACAACCACACATTGATACGGACTGTGGGGTCCTTAAACTCATGGACTAACGCGTCCTTAAACCAACAATACGGACTGTGGGGGTCCTTAAACTCATGGACTAATGCGTTCTTAAACCAACAATACGGACTGTGGGGTACTTAAACTCATGGACTAATGCGTCCTTAAACCAATATGCATCCTTAAAATGGGAATGATGGACCACCATGTCCCTAAACTGGCGATGGACCACCATGTCCCTAAACTGGCAACGGACCACTACGTCCCTAAGCTGGAACAATCGATCCCCCAAATGCTCTTTTGTTGGATCTAAACGATCCTATTAAGTTGATCTTAGTCTCAAATTGGACTAACGTATCCTTAATAAACGTTTAAGTTGATCTTAGCCCCAAATATGGCTAACGTATCCTTAAACCAAAACCCCAAACCCAAATCTAAGAAAATACGGATTTGGACTAATCCACGTCCTTCGGGCGACGACATAAATTAGTCTCCGTATACAATCCACGGGCGACCACAAATAAAACAAACACCCACGACACGAAGTGAAATTCTAGAGAAGGAGAAAGTTGTTACCGTGATGTGGTAGCGTAATTAACTGCATGGGCTTGCACCTGCAGGGAAGAGCGTCCCCACAATCAAAAACCCCTCGAACGAGGGGGAATCTGACGAAGTCTGCTACATCGGCCGCATCCGTCTAAACCTCCGATACACGGTGCCATAAATCAACTTGGCATCTTCGGAGAGGTGGACGGATAAAACCAAATAGCATCTGCCCCGAATCTCAGGCAAGACGTCCATGTCTTGGCCGCCATTCGGAGGGGAACAGATTCTGGCACGCCCGTTGGGACCATTTCCTCTTTCCACTCCACACTTCATGTGTCGTCTTCGCGAACGAATCGGGGTTTGTTAATGGTTGCCCTCGGGTTTCAACTTACCGAGATTTGGTCTCTTGCTTAGCGCAGAAATCAAACAGCAATGGCTTCCAACTGCTCAAACTGCTCCAAATGCAATTGCAACCGACGCTCCGCCTCACCTGGAGGTGTGTTCTATGGACCGTAGGCTGCTTCCCTGTTCACTATGCCTGTGGAATAAGTAACTCAGGTTACCACCGGTCTGTTCTTTAGGACCATGCTCCCACCAGTGAACATTAATATCCCGCTGCCAAAGGAAGCGCAAAAGAAGTCGGTCTTCGATCAGCTCACTACTACCACGGCCCCTCTCAACGGGTCGTCCAATTCCAACTCCTCGGTCTTCACCAGACTGAGCCTGAACTCCGATGGGCCTGCCAAGAAGCCCATGACCCCTGAAGTGGCCATCCCGAGGAAGACATCCATCTCTGCTCCTGAAGTCGTCAAGGCGGCTTCTCTTCCCAGAGGGTCGGTCTTCGTAAGGCTGACTGCTCCCAGTACCGCTCCCGTTCAGAAATCTATGTTGACCGGTTGGACACGGCTTCTCAACGGACGTCAGTCTTCAAGAGGCTGACGCCGACAACAGCCCCTCACCTGAACAGGGGGCAAGACACAGCCGTCACTGAATCAATCCTAACAACCCGTCATGCCCGACGTCGCCACTGGCGCCGAGTAAGGAAACCGGGGGCAACTCCCCCTCTGGGCTAACGCCACTAGCTCCAACAGTGGAAATTAATGCTGCTGTTCCAACTGGGAACAGCTTTGAGCTGCTGAACAGGGTACGCAGAAATTCTCCAACTGTGGTGCTTAAAAGATCTCATCCATCGGTAGATACCGTCGTGGAAGCAAAACCAGAAGACCCGGAGCAGTCTCCTCAACGGCTGCCTCCAGGATCTACAAGACTTGGCGACGGGTCCGAGAATCAGTGATTGATCCGAATTTCTCTCATCAGCATAAGAAGTCGAAGGGCCGACGGGAGGAATACCCCCCTGTCAAGCAACGGAAGACGACGGCTACCTGGGTGCCCACAGCAACGGCCCCCTTAACTTCGACGACCCACAAGAGAAGAAGGCCAGAGAAAATCCCCACGCCTGCGGTGAACGTCAAAGGCAGTGAACCCAAACGCCCCAAGTCCGGGGGCATTGTGGTACACACCGTCTACATGGCGTCCGGGATAGAGGACAGCAGTATATCCACAGGTCATAGACCGCTTATGCGATCGGTGACTAAAGCTCAGGAGCAGCAGTAGAAGCTCCAAGAAATGATGACCGCGATGGCCGCACTCACTGGGCCGAAAGAAAGCCCAGAAGTATCCTCGGATCAATGCCAGGAGCAAGAAACCGATGCCGAGTTCCTTCGCAGGATACTGGAAAAGAAAGACAAAGAGGCTGCGGAACAAGTAGCTAATATAAAACGGATGACCCTTCTGTTCCAGGACATGGTGGGTATGATGATCCAGCAAGATCCTCCTGCTGAAGATCCTCCGATCGTCCTTGAAGATGACACAGGAGAAACGTCGAATCCTCCACCTGCTCTGTCAACAGCCAAGGAGGAAACAATTTCCAAAGCTGCCCTGGATGAATATATAGCCTAGCAGATACGAGTTCACCAGGCAACTGAGGCAGCCGGTCAAGTCGTTAAAACGGGACGACCATATCCGAGTTGGTATGATCAGATCAAGTACCCGCCGAGTTACACGATCCCAAAGTTTCATGTCTACAAGGGGACAGACAATCCCCATCAATATGTTGCCCAGTTCAGGGCTCTTTGCGGTAACACCGGCGGCGACGATAAGCTCCTGCTTTGCCAGTTCGTCGGCAGCTTATCGGAGACGGCGTTTGAATGGTACTCCGAGCTTCTGAACGACTCTGTTAAAACTTTCGCTGAAATGGAGTTGTTGTTTACCCAGCGCTTCGCAAGTGCCAGCGAGCGTACTCCAATAACAGCTTTGATTAATGCAAGAGTAAAGCCGGGCGAAACCTGGGTTCAATATGCAATCCGATGGCGGAACTTGTGGTCGAAGTGCGAACAGCGCATCGAAGAAGCGCCAGCGGTGGACATGTTCGTGGGCACCTTAGATCTTCATGAGACTATTTCACAGTTCATGATGTTCTTTAAACCAACCACGTTCCAGGCCCTAATCGACAAGCTAGCTCAAATGGACCAGATGGGCCATAGGCCGTCTCCTCCAAAGCCGGACGCTCGAAATGAGAAAGGGAAAGGAAAAGCGATTGTCGTCGCCAATGCTCAACAACAGTCGAGCAACTTGAAGCCGGTTGTCCGTCAAAAAAATAAGCATCCACGCATACCTCTTGAAGAGAGGCTACGATGTCCTTACTCGTTTTCTCAAGATAAAACGAGAAGACTGTTCGAGCTGGTGCTGCGTAACAGGCTTATCAATCTGCCAGATTCAAGGCGTCCGTTGCAGCCAAATGACGTCAATGATCCCAATTACTGCCCCTACCACCGAGTATTGGGACATTCGATCGAAGATTGCTATGTCTTCAAAAACTGGATTGAAGATCAATATCAGCAAGGCAAGTTCGCGTTATCCGAAAGATGGAAGGTGAACCCGTCGCAACCTTATACCTCTAAAAAGGTGAATATGCCGGGGCAACGTGCTCCCTTGTTGAAGAAGCTCCATGGTAGGTTGCGCTATCAGCCAAAACCAAAAGGATGCTGAATGATCTCAAGACATGCCCGGCGGTCAGGTGGAAGAACCCGTTAGAACCCCAGATCATCGAAGGGATGCTAAAGCCGCGCCCAACTCCAAAGATCGGTGGTGATGGCCCAAGCACTTGTACCCAGCCGTCGAAATCTTCAAAAAAGAAGAAGAAAAGATCCAAAAAGCCTGTGAAACTTGGCGACAAGCGCACGGACTTACAAAAACAGATTGATGCGCTGGAGGAGTATAATCAAAAGGCACGGACTCCCATCACGCTCCAAGAGTTCCTCAGCCACGTCTTTCAGGAGGAAGATGATGGAGAAAGCTCGTCGGACGAATCTGAGGGTTACGTAGCGAGTTGTCATATGGTCTCCTACTCGTTTACAGATGATGAGAAAATTCCTTGCACTAAGAAGCTGGGGGCAGATCCTAAACCAGAACTTCTGGGGCTATCGGATGAAACAATTGACGCATTCCTCAGCGAAGCTCTTTTGAAAAGTAAAGCAGATCGGGAACGCGAGACGGTCCTATTTGAAAGGGCCAAGCGCCGGCGAATAGACGAGAGGGTAGAGACACTCCCGTTGAATCAAAAGACATCCGTTGCGGATAAAAGCAAATTCAAGATGAGTAAAAGGTTTGCTAAAGCCATATCAATGGGGATGAAGCTACCACCCTCTGAAGGAAACACTGCCGACAAAGCAGAAATGCACCCTTCCTATTGCTTATATCATCGAAAGGTTTCGCACCCCACCGAAGAGTGCAAAGCTTTCAATAGATGGTGGCAAGGGTATGTCGCTCACCGGCAACATTTTAAGCGAGAGAAGCGCAAAACTCGTCGGGAGCGGAAAAGTACGCCCGAGGAGCCTAGAAGAACTACCGGCGATTGTCGCATGGTTAACGCCGGGAAAGCGCAAGTTCTCACATTCGGAAGCAACTCCGATGAGGAAATGGCTCTTAGCCCTCTCTTTAAAGAGTCTACCTCGGGAAAAGAAGAAGAGCCAAAGGCCTGCGAAAATATCCGGCTGCGTAATTGTAAGCTACCCGAGAAGAATCTCGGACCATCAAATAAAAAAGATAAGGGAAAGGAAAAGGTCTCTAAGGATATCGCCCTAGCTGACCAAGTTGTGGAAGAGCTAACCGCCAAGGACCCACCAAAGAAAAATAAGGTGGACTACAACGTTCTGGCACACTTGAGGAAGTTACCCTCGCAACTCAGTATTCTCGATGCCCTCTTACTATCGAAAGAAGCAAGAGAATCATTGATCAAAGCACTACAGGAGCCAGAGCAATTCCAAGCTTTTCTCGCCGAAGAAAGGATGAAGGATGAGCTAGAAGAAGTGCACACGGCCGATGTCACTTTCGGTGATGAAGACCTCTTCCTGGGGACGTGCGAACACAATCGGCCCCTCTATGTCTCAGGATACTGCCATGATATAAAGATAGGCAAAATCTTGGTTGACAATGGGTCCTCCGTCAATCTCCTCAATGTATGGGTGTTGAAAGAAATCTGCATGAGCGTCCAACACCTCGCTCGGGATAAGATCACCATCTCCGGGTTCGACTCTCAATCATCACGGACTCTCGGGTCTGTGATACTGATGTTACGCTTTGGGCTACTCGTCACGGACATTACATTCTACGTCATAGACGTCAAGACATGCTATAATGCTTTGCTCGGCCGACCCTGGTTATACGAGTACAACATTATCCCTTCTACACAGCATCAGTGTATGAAATATTTTAAGCATGGTCTCGAGTATACCGTAACAGGAGAGTTGAACCCATTCTCTGTGAACGAAGTCCGTAAATATGAAGATGCAAAATACTTCTTACCGAATTTCGAAGACACGGAGAGCTGTCACAAGCCGGAGAACAAAACTAACGCCACCATTCCGGTCTTCGGGAGCGATACCGAGGAGGACGAAGAGATAGTCTATTCCGGGCCATCCCAATACAACAAGCCGGGACCGTCCGCTCCTATGTTGATCTTTGGCAGTGATTCGGAAGATGAAGTTCATGCTATATTTTCCGTTCGACCTTCCATACAAACTTTCGTTGACGAAGAGCAAAGCCTGCAAGTCGCCATGGTTCCACTTAAACATCATAAAGAACTGGACACGCTTGATACCAGAAGAGCTGCAGACGTTCTATGTCCCTCCCAGGAGAGAAGGTGAAAAGGCGATTTTATTCTACCGCTCCGGGGAAACCAAAGTGGAAAAAGAAATCTGGCACGGTGCGGATCCTACGCTTGACAGGCTCCAGCCCATCCGTTTGCCCAGATACTACACAGACGGACTAAAGAGACTCTTGAAGCGCCAAGGGATATCTTTCAAACAGACCGCTTGAAAAGCTAAGTTCTATGATAGGATCTAGAACGTTCTCGGATCTCAGCACAAATTGCCTAATGGGAGAATGGAAGCAATCGGGCTTGGATATGTTCGGTCCAAGAAACGGGAGCTACTCCGCGACTGCTATGTTGTACATGACTTCAATGAAGAGGGAGATGCTCAATGGGAAGATGCTAACCCTGAGCCAGAAAAAGTCCCCGACGTAAAAATGCCAGTCCGTCGTTCGAAGAGCAAATGAACAAGCTAATAAGGGAAGCTGGTCAAAAAGTTCGAGACGACCATAACCGCGAAATGGCAATCTACGAGAAAGCTAGGACGCAACGCCTCCTCCAACAGGCTGTGAAAGACGAAAATGTCTCTCCCTGTCAACCTGTTGTAAAAAAGGCCCGACGTAGAGGTAGAAACAAGCCGAAAAGCGGAAAAGGCATTCAACAACGACAAAGTGAGAACAAGAAGCCACGCAGTCGGGAATCGAATGGTCCGGATTTGTCCCTTATGAAGAAGATGGGTCGAGCGTACTCTTTTCCCCAAGAAAAGGCGAAGAAGATACTTGACCTAGCCATAAAGCACCAAATGCTTACACTGTCGGAGTCTAAACACCCCGAACAAGTAGGAGAAGTCTCACACCCGAACTATTGCTCTTATCACAGGGTAATAGGACACCCTCTCGGAGATTGCTTCACCTTCAAGAATTGGGTCGAAGATCAATATCAGCTCGGCAAGTTTGCTCTATCTGATAGCTGGAGGGTAACGCCGCCGCAGAAGCATGAGCCCAAAGCTGCGAGAGCAGAACCAGATCCACATCAGTCTTGGAAGCGAGCTCGTACTTGTCATATGATAACAATATCAAAAGAAGAGACCGAGAATCTGGATGACCTTCTCTGGTGCTTCGAAAACAGCGATGATGGGGTGATCTCGGAATTTCCACCAGCGCCAAAAGAGCTGGAAGATGGAATGCACACCACTGCGGATAACCTCAAGAAAATTGAGTGGGGGACGGCGAACGACCCGCGACCGACATTCGTTAGTGAACTGTTGTCTGAAGGAAATGTGGCTTCATTAAAAGACGTGCTTATGCAGTATAAATATTGCTTCGTGTGGAACTATGCCGAAATGTCAGGATTAGATCCGGAAATTGCTGTGCACAAATTGGCGATATCCCCGGACGTTAAACCAATCAAACAAGCACCGAGAAGAATGCGGCTCGAGCTTGAGATGAGCATTAACGCCGAGGTCAAGAACCTGATCGACTCTGGGTTCATCCAAGAAGTTCAGTATCCTGATTGGATCGCCAAAATCGTCCCGGTGATGAAGAAAAATGGGACGGTGCGCATATGTGTAGACTTTCGGGATCTCAATAAAGCCTGCCCGAAGGACGATTTCCCAGTACTGGTCACCGAGTTGATGATAGATAACACGTCCACTAACGAGGTTTTCTCCTTCATGGACGGCTCATCAGGATATAATCAGATAAAAATGCATCTCGAAGACCAGAAGCACACCGTTTTCTGGACCCTTTTAGGTATATTCTGCTACAAGGCGATGCCCTTCGGTCTAAAGAACGCCGGTGCAACCTATCAAAGGGCCATGACAAAGATCTTCGATGACCTTATACATGAAATCGGCGAATGCTATATCGACGACCTCGTGGTTAAGAGCAAATCATACGAGGAGCATTTAGAGCATCTGAGGACCGTATTTCAACGCTTTCGACAATATAACTTGAAGATGAACCCCCTCAAGTGCGCATTTGGAGTTTCCTCAGGAAAATTCCTAGGATTCATCGTCCGACACCGAGGTATCGAGATAGATTCGTCAAAGATCAAGGTGATCATGGAAATGCCTCCGCCAAGGACTCTCAAGCAATTGTGGTCTCTCCAAGGGAAGCTCGCGTACATCCGACGATTTATAGCCAATCTTTCAGGCAAGTGCCGTCCTTATAGTCATCTGATAAAGAAGGGAACCCCTTTCATTTGGGATCACAAATGCCAGAGCGCGCTGGACGAAATCAATCAGTACCTGCAGAATCCGCCAGTGTTGGCTGCTCCGGTCAAGGGAAAGCCTCTCATTCTATATACAACCGCCCTCGAAGGTTTCTTAGGCGCATTATGGGCACAAGAGAACGACCAAGGGAAAGAAAGATCTCTTTATTACTTAAGTCGAGTTCTCCTGGGGGCAGAAAGCAACTACCCCCCATCGAAAAATACTGCCCGGCGTTGATCTTCGCGATAACAAAGCTCTGGCACTATGCATTGGCGTATGATGTCCGTCTCATTTCGAAGGTGGAACTCCTTAAGTATTTAATGTCGAAGGCCATATTGACAGGGGGACTCGCTAAATGGGCCTTGCTCTTAATGGAGTTTTCGATAACCTATCAGCCTCTCAAGGCGGTGAAGGGCCAGGCCATCTCCGACTTCCTCGCTGAGCATCCGATACCTGCTGATTCCCCTCTGAATTGCGAACTGCCAGACGAACATGCGTTTGATGCAATCGATGGTAGTGATACCCGATGAGAACTCTATTTTGATGGAGCATCTTCCATGAAGAAGCGCAAACAAAGCACTCCTATAATCAAATCGAGGGTAGGCCTCATCTTCGTAACTCCACAAGGAGGGATAATGCGCTTTGCTTTCTCCTTAACAGAGCCGAGGACGAACAATGAAGCCGAATACGAAGCTTTGATAGCAGGCCTCGAGATCGCCATTGACATGGGAATTGAAGACCTCCTTATATACGGGGACTCCCAACTGGTCGTTAGTCAGGTAAACGACGACTACCAAACGTGCAAACCAGAGTTGGTGAAGTACGGCGAAAAGGTGCAACAACTATTGACCTAAATTCCTTCCTACATGCTGGAAAGTATACCGCGTGCAGAAAACAGCAAGGTGGACGCGTTAGCCAAGCTCGCTAAAGAATTGGCCGATGAGAACCTCGATGATGTAAGAATCATGGTACAAAGCCGTCGGGTACTTACCCAAGCAGAAATATCTCCGGAATCATCCGAAGAAAAGGGAGTGACTGAGCAAGTGGCTATGCAAATCAAAAACCAGGAAAAGGTTGAGGATTGGAGAGAAGTCTTTGTAGACTACTTCAAATCCAGTCGAACGCCTGAAGATGCGTCCTCAAGACATCAAAGCATGAAACAAGCTCTGTCTTTCGCCTTCGTCAATGATACTCTATACAAGAGGTCGTTTGATTCGCTGTGGTTGAGATGCCTGGGACCTGACGAAGCGAAAAGAGTCGTTCAAGAAGTTCACGATGGACTCTGCGGTTCTCACCAAGCAGGCCCGAAGATGAAGTTGAAAATTAAACGGATGGGCTACTATTGGCCCATGATGATTCAGGACGGCCTAGAGTATGCGAAGCAATGCCACTCGTGCCAGATTCATGGGGACTTTATCCATCAGCACCCAAATCCTTTACATCCAACAGTGGCTAGTTGGCCGTTCGAAATGTGGGGGACTGACGTAATCGACCCCATCGAACCAGTATCGTCCAGGGGACATCGATTCATCTTGGCGACGACTGACTACTTCTCCAAATGGGCAGAAGCAATACCGCTGAGGGAAGTGAAGACGGAGAATATTCTCCACTTCTTCAAGACGCACGTCATTTATCGGTTTGGAACTCCGCGACGAATCATCTCCAATAACGGGCCAGCCTACAGAAGCCACAAGATCAGCCGCTTCGCGCAACAACACAACATAGACTGGAGATACTCCTCAGTTTATAATCCCCGAGTTAACGGTCTAGCTGAGGCTTTCAACAAGACCTTGACGAAGATTGTGAAGAAGACGGTGTCCCGAAATAAGAAGGACTGGCACGAGAGACTGCAAGAAACTCTCTGGGCGTATCGAACTACGTTCAAGACGGCCACGAACACGACGCCGTACGCGTTAATCTTCGGTACAGAAGCAGTACTTCCCCTCAAAATAGAATTACCTTCTCTACGAGTGGCAGTCCACTACGAGCTAACGGACGAAGAAAATTCTCACCTTCGTCTTGAGGAGCTTGATGCCCTTGATGAAACCCGGCTCATAGCGCAACAGAATCTGGAGGCTTATAAAGCAAAGATGACGCGCTCATATGAAAGATTGACCAGGCCGAGGACATTTCGCCAAGGTGAACTCGTGCTAGTGGTCAAAAGACCTATGATCCCCAATCATGCCAAGCGGGGAAAATTCGAGCCGAACTATGAAGGCCAGTACATCATAGACAGGGTCTACCAGGGTGGAGCCTATCTACTCATGGATATGCACCGTGAAAGGCCTTTCAGGCCAATAAAACGGTCGCTTCCTAAAGAAATACTACGCTTAATGAGTCACAGCCTAAGTCAATGATAGATGACGACGACTATGTCCGCTCGCTATCTTCCTAAGCCCAAACTCTATAAGTAGTAACCGACCTTCTTCAGCAGCGGACCGAAACGTCCTTAAACTACTGCCGCAGCATCCTCAGGCTGCCGAGATAAATAAAAAAAGAATAAAGAATAAAAAAAGATAATAAAGACGGTATGTCCATAAGCGAAATGGGCACGGATGAAAACCCGAAAGGGCTCCGTGAGTAAAAACAGCAGGGCTACCGGCGAGTGTTCGTGAAAACCCGAAAGGGCGCGACCTCGTTAGAAAAAAAAAGAATAAAAAGAATAAAAAAAAGACGGTATGTCCATAAGCGAAATGGACACGGATGAAAACCTGAAAGGGTTCCGTGAGTAAAAACAGCAAGGCTACCGGCGAGTGTTCGTGAAAACCCGAAAGGGCGCAACCTCGTTAAAAGACACTTACAAGGTCTTCTCGACCTTGTAAGGAGAAACCACCCGCGTGAGATCCTTACGACTCACAAGGAAGCAACACACTTAGGGATCCCCACGATTCCTAAGGAGAAATTACACTTGCGAGATCCTCACGACTCGTAAGGAGAACTCTCTTATGGGACCCTCACGGCTCATAAGATTTGAAAGTCTTAAGTTACAGAGACCTGAACCTGTTCTTAAGCAACCCCCACAACCTTCGATAGTGCCCTACAAGTGGCTCAGTACCGACCCTTGTATACAATCCATGGGCGTGAATAAACATTTCCCTAACAAAGTCCCACCCATGACTAGGGATATGTCCATACGGTGAACAACCCTTGTAAGTCCTCTCGACTTATAAGAAGAAAATCCTTTTGTGAGATCCTTACGACTTACAGAGGAACATGCACTTAGGAATTCCTACGATTCTTAAGGAGAAAACACACCTACGAGATCCTCATGACTTGTAGGGAGAAATACCTTCGTGAGACCCTTACGGCTTGTGAAGTCAAAAGCCTTAGTCGACGGGATCCTAACCCTGTTTACTAAGCCACCTTTGTTCAATATTGACAGAGGCAAATAATGATTCGCTCCTGGCAACATCCCAGTTGTAGCGGTGCTGATGCCGAAATCGGTGTCTCATCCCAAGCTTGCGGCGAAAAGACAGCGGGCCACACATGCATACGAAATAGCCGAAATTATGAGGCAACTTGCAACAAAATCAGCAGGTAACAAATGTATGCATGCAAAATAGACGAAATGATGGGGCAACTCGCAATAAAAAGCAGCGAGTAAAAATAAAATAAATAGCCGAAATGATTGGGCACCGCGAAAAATAGCCGAAATGATTGGGCAATCGCGACTTTCGCAATATAAAAGCTGAAATGATAGAGCATCGCAGAAAGAAATAAAATGAAAAAATATATAATGAAATTTATGCCCTATAGGCGATATCACAACAATCCCTGTATACAATCCAGGGGCGCAAATACGGAAGGAAACATATCTTCCCTCCCCATGCTCCATCAGGAAACGGAGCCAAGTCTTGACGGCAACTTATATAAAGCCCGAAAGACAATTGGAGATCATCTCACCCCAGCATGGAGTGATCACCACTTCGTCGTTCGTCTTTACACAACAGACGAAATGTCACTACAGCGTCCCTCCTCCAACAGGATTCGGACACATCATAACAAGCGAAGCGAGGGCCAAATTCCTAGCTTCAGGGTCTTGACGGTAACTCATATAAAACCTGAGAGACCACCAGAGATCATCTCAACCCCTGGGAAATCAGTGTCCTTGGCAACCTCCTCGATTCAGGGAAACCAGTGTCCTTGACAAGAGCATCTCGATTCGCGTCGACCCGCAGGGAAATCAGTGTCTTTGCAGGAATACCTCGACTCGTCTCAACCCCAGGGAAATGAGTGTCCTTGGAAACCTCCTCGATTCAGGGAAACCAGTATCCTTGACGAGAGCATCTCGATTCGCGTCGACCCGCAGAGAAACCAGTGTCTTTGCAGGAGTACCTCGACTCGTCT
Organism: Agapanthus africanus; assembly: GCA_030015575.1. Lineage (NCBI taxonomy): Eukaryota > Viridiplantae > Streptophyta > Magnoliopsida > Asparagales > Amaryllidaceae > Agapanthus > Agapanthus africanus. The sequence goes on from CM057338.1 coordinate 409,459,465, forward strand.
CAACCTCAGGGAAATCAGTGTCCTTGGCAACCTCCTCGATTCAGGGAAGCCAGTGTCCTTGACGAGAGCATCTCGATTCACGTCGACCCGCAGAGAAACCAGTGTCTTTGCAGGAGTACCTCGACTCATCTCATCAGTGTCCTTGGCAACCTCCTCGATTCAGGGAAACCAGTCTCCTTAACGAGAGCATCTCGATTCGCGTCGCCCCGCAGAGAAACCAGTGTCTTTGCAGGAGTACCTCGACTCATCTCAACCCCAGGGAAATCAGTGTCCTTGGCAACCTCCTCGATTCAGGGAAACCAGTGTTCTTGACAAGAGCATCTCGATTTGCGTCGACCCGCAGGGAAATCAGTGCCTTTGCAGGAGTACCTCAACTCGTCTCAACCCCAGGGAAATTAGTGTCCTTGGCAACCTCCTTGATTCAGGGAAACCAGTGTCCTTGACGAGAGCATCTCGATTCGCATTGACCCGCAGAGAAACCAGTGTCTTTGCAGAAGTACCTCGACTCGTCTCAACCCCATGGAAATCAGTGTCCTTGGCAACCTCCTCGATTCAGGGAAACCAGTGTCCTTGACGAGAGCATCTCGATTCGCGTTGACCCGCAGAGAAACCAGTGTCTTTGCAGGAGTACCTCGACTCGTCTCAACCCCAGGGAAATCAGTGTCCTTAGCAACCTCCTCGATTTAGGGAAACCAGTGTCCTTGACGAGAGCATCTCGATTCGCGTTGACCTGCAGAGAAACCAATGTCTTTGTAGGAGTACCTCGACTCGTCTCAACCCCAGGGAAATCAGTGTCCTTGGCAACCTCCTCGATTCAGGGAAACCAGTGTCTTTGACGAGAGCATCTCAATTCGCGTTGACCCGCAGAGAAACCAGTGTCTTTGCAGGAGTACCTCGACTCGTCTCAACGCCGAGGAAATCAGCGTCCTTGGCAACCTCCTCGATTCAGGGAAATCAGCGTCCTTAACGAGAGTGTCTCAATTCGCGCCGATCTACAGAGAAATCAGTGTCTCTGCAGGAATATACGACGCCAGTAAAGCGGAGTCACGACAAATTCCCCAGTTCCATGACTCGACAGTACATCAATGACTGAGAGTTAAATCCCTGACCCCGTGAAAGGCGGATAAGGGCAACTTTACCCATCACTTGCGAGTCCTCACGACTCGTAAGGGAGTAAATTCTCTTGTGAGATCCTTACGACTCTCAAGAGAAAACGTACTTAGGAATCCTCATGATTCCTAAGGAGAGAATACACCTACGAGATCCTTTCGATCCGTAGGGAGAAAAGTCTTTATGAGACCCTCACGGCTCATAAAGTTGAAAAGTCTTAGGCAGCAGATCTGAACCTGCGGCCTCAGCCATCACCACCTCTTGAAGAGGCCAAGACAGCATGTTCGCTCTATCATCTGTCAACCATGTTTACTAAGGCAGCATACTGATAATAAAAGAAGGAAGAAAACGCAGAGATGACACAAGACATGGCAAAAAAATGTGTGTATCTTTATTCATGAATTCAATTAAGTACAAGGCGAATCGTATAAAAGAATAAAGAATGGATACATTGTATTCAAAGATTACAAGCATATAATTGATACAAAAAGCAGCTACTGAGAAGGAAGCGTCTTAAATAGTCCTATCAATTGCTCGCGCACTTCCTTTAATGCCTTCTCCTGATCGGCTGCCACCGCCAGTTCTGCTTTCACTTGAGCCCGCTGCTGCAGGAAGGATGAAAGCTGCTCCTCAACTGCTTGCTGAGCTGCGTTGCGACCTTGGGCATCATGCTCAGCGGCATCGAGCTTCTGCTTCAGTGCTAACCCATCAGAAATACTTTGCAGAAGGCCCTCGAAGATAGCCTTCACTCGGGCAGCGTTCGCATCGACTTCAGCACGCAGGCGAGCAGTCTCGCTTGAGGACTCTTGGCATTCCCTCAGCCTTAAAGCTGCTTCTTATTCCAAATGGCGGAAGTAAGAAGCACTTTTCTCGATCCATGCCGCCCGTTGAGTGCTCGCGGCCAAGATCTCGGGGGCAGGACGCATCGACTCCAGCTGATGCAGGCGGGCCTCGATCTCCCTGTAGTGGTTAACCCAAGACTCGACGACGCCTTCATTATGAAAATTTACAAGCCCCGCTAGCATCGGATTAACTTTCGCAGCGAAATCTGCGGCAGATGGGGGAACGTCCGCGTCAAGCTCTTCAACGTATCCACTCAGTATGCCCAAACTCATCGCAGCACCCTTTGAAGATGGACGTCTCAAGAAGGCGCCGTCGTCATTATGATGCAAGACTCGAAGGGGGTCGGAATCGGAACAACAGCTAAAAAAACAAAACACAATCAGATGACGGTTCAAGAAATATAAAAAAAGTCATCAATAAGGAAATGTACTATACCAGCTGCAGCAGACGGCAAAGCCGGGAGGGCCGGTGGCGCGACCGATCTTGCATCTCCTCCTTTGATTTGTAGCACTGCAATCAGGGCGAGGAAGAATCAGAAATAACTCCGTTATTGAAAAAAATAAAGGGTATTAATTGAAAACTATACTCACCAGCGTCAATGGAGGAAGCAAGCTTCGACGGGAAGGAGAAGTATGGGTGCGGCACCTGGTAGAGGTGATCAAAAAGCACTCCTGCAAAGACGCAATAGTATGACATTAGTACATAAATTATGCGGCCGAAAGATAAAACTAATGGGTTATAAATCCATACCTTCCAACATTTGCGATGGCGCGAGAGAAGGTAGAGAGGTATCCACCGTCAAGGCAGTAACTGACGGTGCTCCCTCGAGCAATGGAGCATCAGCACTGGCCGCACCTGCGTTAAAAACAAGGATAAACCTGTCAGGAAGGATTGCAGAATAAAGGAAGGACGGTAACCTGAAATTTACCTGATGATGATCTGGCTGAAACGGCGGCGTCTCCCTCCATTGACATGAGACCACCTCCCGACGCCTCATCGCCAGACTCTACGGGAGCCGTCGTCGTGCTCGCGAGGCCAGGAGATGGCGGAAGACCGTAGACGGGGAGGGCAATGATTGGAGCGTTGCCAGACTCTTGAGAAAGAGCGGCTGGCTTGTCCTCGGGAGTCATGCCCGTCTCACCCGCTGCTCCCTCGGGCTCGGCGGTCGCTGCTGTCTCGTCCGCCGTCGCCATGGGGTCGCCGGTCTCAGGCACTCCGTCCGCTGCTGCCCCAGGCTCGGTTATAGCAGCCGTCTCATTTGCCGCTAACTCGGGCTCGGCATTGACAGCCTTTTCTGGCACAGTTTCCTCACCCCCCAGCTCGGGTCCAGCAACCCTGGCGATGTCGCCCACCGTCGGCTCGGGTTCAGCCAGTACCTCTTCCACTGTCCCCTTAGGCTCGACGGTCTCCGCCGCTCCTTCAGTTGGACTTGGCCCTGCAGGAAAAGATGTATAAGAATTGATAGGTTTACAATTCTTACAACAAAAAACTCTCGAAAAATACATTACCTGAGGTGGATTGATCGTTGGCCTCCCGAACCGTACGCGCCGCCTGTCTATGAGCGGTAGACAAGACGATCGGGGGCTCCTCGGAAGGAGAAGCAGCGGGAATAATGGTGCTTGGGCCCGCTCCTACAGCCAAAGCAGCCCTGCACTCCTTCGCCTCGCGCCTCAAGCGCTTCCTCTCTTCCTGGGCCGTCACGACGGACCTCTTCGACGCTTCCTTCATCAAGGCATCTTCGTCCTCGTTTAGAGTTGCCTCCAGAGCCTTCAAGGCATACCTCATCGTCTTTTCGAGTCGACTCTCTCGCGGCAGCCCCGAAGAGGCCGGGACTTCAGTAGCTGGCCCAGAAAGAGTTCCCGCATCGGCTTGCACGGCCCCTGCAAAGAGACAAAGAAAAGATTAGATTGGCCATAAAAAGGAGAATAAAAAAAAAACTCGGTGAGCCGAGACATACCAACGCCCGACAGAGCGCGTTTCCTTTCCTCCTCCTGGAAAGTTTGGAGGGAAGAAGCGATAGCTTCTTCAGTGGTGACGCCTGTTAAAAAAGGGGGGAGAAAAAGCATTAGTCAAAGACAATAATGAAGGTACAATGAAATGACGAAGAGTGCAACCAATGATTACCTGACTGAGCAAGTTTAGCCAACCACGCTTCGAGCCTTGCCGATCGCTCAGAAGCCTCAATGGCGGCCGCCAAGTCGGTGTCTTCTAGTTTTACCAAGAAACCCTCGTTGCTCCCATATTCGATTAAGCCTTCGGTGAGAGGGGCTTGAGGCTCTAAGCCGAGGACGGCATCCAGAGAAAGAACGGACTTCTTCTTTCTTTTTTGCGCGCGGGCCCCGATCGCCGCCAAAATCATCTTACGTTTCGTAGGCACCTTAGGACGGCGGGTCCTAATGTCCGAGCCCACTCCAGACTCGAGCGAAACTACATTCACCATCTCCACTGGAGCACGGGGCGCTGGAGGCGCGTCCATGGTATCACGAGGCGGCAGTCCGCGTGGAGGGCTCAGCACGCGCGGTGGCCCAGCCCCAGCATCTTTCAATGGAGGAACGACCGGGGTCCTTGGCTTTAGGGGAGTCTTGCGGTCGCTGCAGGGAAGCGCACCCTTGCGATCAACTAATATGCGCTTCTCTTCACGGATGACTGCACCCATGGCGTGCCCATACCAAGCCACGTACATGTTAAGTACCTATGGGACGCAGCTCGGCTCGCTGATAAAGAAATGGGAGCCCGTCTTCAGCCGCATAAAATGGTGCAACGCATTCTGTATCCCCTCCCTGGTGGCCGCGGGCTCTTCCAAAAACGCCTCCAGCGGGATCCCCTGGTTGTAGCTTGATTGCTGGGCGAACCGATGGGGGTTGTACCTCATGAAGAGCGCCATGTCATTTTGCCTGAATACTAGGAAGCCCGGCCGGATGGAGTAGAGGTGAAGAATCTCCCGGGCTTTCAATACGGAAGCCCTGTCCTTAAAACCATCATGCAGTGCCAACACCACCTCAGAGGTCTCTGAGCCGATGGTCACGACTTTATCCATGAAAGAAATCCTCGCTCCGACCAGGTATGGACGAAGGAGCAATCCCCTAGCCTCCCTCGGAGGCAGATTCACAATCGAGGCGCCGATCAGCCGCATGACTCTTGGGAGTCTGCACTTATCGAAAAACGAGGGGCTCTTGTGAATGCCGAATACCCCGAGCACATGCATTTCCATCCATGAAGTGAAGTAGTGCATCGGGAAATTGGCAGGTTGCACCCCAGGCTCATTTGCGTCCGCCGCCACGCTGAGTCCATGGTATAAGTGGGCCAACCCGGCGATTCCGATCGACAACTGTAGGCCAGCCACCATCCGATGCGCTGGGTAGAGAACGGACGGCCTCATGTATCGCGGGTGCATGGGGAGCGCGAACCAGGACAGCCACAATCCCAGGAACCCTAAAAAGAAGGTCTCCTCATCAATGCCCGGGGCGGCGATTTCTGATAAGGGCATGATGGCGGCATCGGGGAGATAGAAATCCTTTTGATCGTCTTCCGATACTGGTCGACGATCTAAGCCGAAGCCGAAAGGGTCGTTGAGCTTGGCGAACTTTTCACTCCGCTGCGCTAAAATTTCCGGTCGAAGGAAGCGGGCGATAAAATCTGCGAAACTGACTCCCCGGACTCCTGATTCCAGATAGAGACCTTCATATATATTCAGCACCTTCACCAGACTCAGAAACTGGTGCTGAATAGCATTCTCCGGCGTCAAATCAAATACCAGCGGCTTAGTGGCAAAGACGTACTTGTCAGTAGGAAGCAGCTCCTCATAATGCTCCCCCTCACTGGCAAGCCCGAGATCTCAGCGAACTCTTCCAGGGAGATGGAGACTTCCCTGTCCGATAGAAGAAGGTGTGGGTGGGGATGTTCCATTGTTCTATGAATGCCTTAACCCACCACGTCGGAGGAACGGGGTACTCGAACAAGGAGACGTAGACTACGGAGTGCAAACCAATCTTCATCAGATGCATCCTCTTCGCTGATAGGATATACCTGGCCCATTCCAAGTATCCGGCCGGTTGTCGAGGGGTCAATCCAATATTGTAAGGTTGTCCCCAAGGGCGTGCCTCACCCTGACATATGCCCAGCCCCAAAATGTCCACGGCCGGCGGCGGCTGCACGGGAATGGTGCCAATCGAAGGCTGGAGAAGATCCTCTGAATTCCAGTTCACAACCTCCACGGCATACTTCACCGGGGGTTCATCCGCATAGGGGATCGACGGGATAGGCTCTGACGGCATCGCGCAACCGAAGCTTCGGCGACCCTTGATGATTTTACTGTACCACCTACCCTACAGGTGAAGGCTCTTATGCTCTGGGTCATGATCCTAATCAGAGCGAGAACCTCCCGGTCTACTGGCGCCTCAGGGAATCCTTCCTCTGAGCGAACAAATGGGAATGATAGGTCAGCAGACATGTTTCCTGTGTATATGCCCTAGAGGCCATTACTGTATCATACTAGCTTGTATATTACTTAATGGAAGCTTGGGATATTCACAGTTGTATAGACAATCTTGCTCAAAATGGTAGTATGCTACTTGGTTTGTTTCTACTTCAATATGTGCATGTGTTTATTTTAGCATATCGCTTATACATATTAGTAGAGCCCTTAGGATCTTTGCTTGATTACCAGCGTTGTGATGGCAGTCATACTTGTGGGGGCTGGGTAATCTACAAGCACATCCTTATACAGGTCCCTAGTCGTAGGATTATCGAGACGGGGCATCGATACTCCGGAGTAGACTAGCGTATACGCTTCTCATCCCAGCATGGGAGGTGGTCTGTCCCACAGCCATCAGTACGTCGTACTGGAGATAGTATGCGAGTGCTCGTTAGGTTACGAGTACACTGGACATGACTCGTCGGGAACTGATGGATGGTATTATACCTATCGTCAGTTATCAGTTCCCAGGTGACATGAGTACAGCTTAGTCCGCTGACTTGACACTATCACTTCGCCTTGAGTGTGTTCCCACTGTACTTAGATTACTATCCTACCACGGCTTAAAGGAGTCGTGCAAACAGGTAGTAGTTGGGTGCAGTCCCGAAGCACTTGGAGGCAGCGACGGTCAGACAGGATTCGTCTCTCCCGGTATTGGGGGTTGACATCGCGCTATGTTTAGGAGAGCCATTACACGAGTAGTCCCTGGCCAGGGCAAGCGAGATATACTGGTAGCTTTCCAGTGTTATCTCAGGGTGTTCTGGGCTACACTCCGACACAACTTGTACCGCTATTAGGGGACTGACATTCACCACCCCCTAGGCCCGCCATGTGATGTATCAGACGAACAGACCGGACTGTACGGAGATTGTCACATACAGGCTCAGTAGGAGTTCGGATGGGTTTACCTCATCGGCCTTCTTATCGACATCTACCTAGGGACCGTTACGTACAGCTAGTGCCGCTTGCGGTCTGTGGTTAAACCCACTGCCAGCGTAGTGTCGAGTCTTTAGAGTCCCACACAGACAGTTTCCCTGCACTGAGCGAAACGTGTAGAGGCCGTATGGTTTTACGGCAGGGCTGCGACCACTTACGTGCACTTGTGTGCATATGCTGTTCGGGCATGCAATGCTAGTGGGCTTTGGTTTAAGCCGGATCCTAGTATTGCACGGATGGATTTGTTTTGTCTTCTGTACATTCGCATTCTACGGAATGTGGATGCAGGTGTGTATGAACAGTTTTGAGGAGCGATGAAGGAGGAGGTGCCTCATTAGGGTTTTGGCAGTTGGTTCGGCCAAAACCGTTATGTGGTGGGCTCATTAGGGTTTTGACAGTTCGTTCGGTCAAAACCATTATGAGATGGAGACATTATTTACTAATCCTTTTAGTGATAATTTTATGATGGCTAATTGCTTTGACCATTTGACCTTCCTTGACCACTCTTGATTTTGTTGACCCGTTGACCAAAGTTGACCATGACCTTCATGAGAGGTCTACACTCTTCTTTGGTTTTCTTTTTCTTTTTGGATTATGAAAATGGTCATGTCAATGTAGCCATCAACTTTATCATGATAGGATTAGTAATGATGAGTTTTAGTATTATTGCAACCATGGTGCCTTTTTTCTTTGGTTAACAATTTCATTTCTCTATTCTCATTTTCTCTCTTGAAAGTGAGAAGAAAAGAAAAGCTCCATGGTTGCTAGTGCTCCTCCTTCTTCCTCCTCTTGATTTCTTCTTTTGATCTCATGTGTTGAGAGAAAAAGAATCCATATAGACAAACACTTCCATCTATCTCTTCTACACAACCTAGGACATCAAGACTAGCGATCTTGTTGCCCTAGTTGCCTCGGCTCGAGGTGGAGCTCGGTGTACATCTCTCCGGTGGATCGTCTTCGACTCAAGAAGGCCGCGAAGGTGACCAAGATCCGGATCGACCCTCGGAGCGTGGATGGACGAGCCGGACAGCGGAGAGAAGACCCGAAGGACCGGTATCGTGAGGTATAATTTCTATGGCATAGTAGATAGTACCTTTAGTAGTTTGCTAGTTTCTAGTTTAGCAAAGATCCGGCTTTTAGTCCATGTTGCCTTTACGCCGAATAATTGTTTTTCGTCGTTTCCGCCTCTTCGTAAGAACCGGGGTGAGCAACGTGGGCTTACCTCATAGACTAATGCGTCCTTAAACCAATATGCATCCTCAAAATGGGAACGATGGACCACCATGTCCCTAAACTGGCGATGGACCACCATGTCCCTAAACTGACAACGGACCACTATGTCCTTAAACTGGAACAATCGAGCCCCCAAATGCTCTTTTGTTGGATCTAAACGATCCTGTTAAGTTGATCTTAGTCTCAAATTGGACTAACGTATCCTTAACAAACGTTTAAGTTGATCTTAGCCCCAAATATGGCTGACGTATCCTTAAACCAAAACCCCAAATCCAAATCTAAGAAAATACGGATTTGGACTAATCCACGTCCTACGGACGACGACATAAATTAGTCTCCGTATACAATCTATGGGCGACCACAAATAAAACAAACACCCACGACACGAAATGAAATTCTGGAGAAGGAGAAATTTGTTACCGCGATACGGAAGCGTAATTAACTGCAGGGGCTTGCGCCTGCAGGTAAGAGCGTCCCCACAATCAAAAACCCTCGAACGAGGGGGAATCTGACGAAGTCTGCTACATCGGCCGCATCCGTCTAAACCTCCGATACACGGTGCCATAAATCAACTTGGCATCTTCGGAGAGGTGGACGGATAAAACCAAATAGCATCTGCCCCGAATCTCAGGCAAGACGTCCATGTCTTGGCCGCCATTCGGAGGGGAACAGTTATGTTTTTACAGAGCGTAATCTTTCTTATTTAGAAAGATCTAAGGAAATATTTTCCAAATAGGGTTTTGATCCCTCTTATTTAGAATTTAATTCTATCGGCTCAGAAGGCATTAGGAACCCTCACATGTAGAACGTCACCCATAGCATTAGACCGGTTTGCTTATATGCAGCAGTCCCAGAGAAAAGCATCACGTGTTGGCACGTGAGCTTTTCTGGCCTGTTATTTGTTTTAGGAAGGCGCCTATATACTTTGTATATAGATGCTCATGTGCCTTCACGTGAGGCTCAATTTCAGCCTTATTTGTTGAGCGCAATGTCTATAATCTTTGCTCCAAGGCGCATCACTTGCGGGCACGTGAACTCCATTTGGGGAATTTTTTTTTATCATTTTTTGTTCATTATTTATTTTTTATAAGGGAACAAATGCTCCCACAGCGTTGTTCTCACGTGGCTTGCACGTGAGTGCAACGCTGTCACTTTTACAGCCGTTGGATTGCCTAGGGAAAAGGGGAGGTGAACCGCCCTTGTCACATCTTATAAATGCAAGGGTTTGGTCTCTGGGAAGCCACTGTTCTTTCATCTTCTTCCTTCTTTGTCTTCTTTGAGAATTTAATTCTCTTCTTCAGAGCTTAGTTCTCTGCCTATTGCAATTCCGGAGTTAAACTCTGTCAGAAAAAGAAACCCTTTTTAGGTAACGTTCTTGAATAACAAAGAAACCCTTTTCTTAAAAAAAATTCCGGGATTTTAAATCCACCATAAGAGATTTGCTCTCTTTCTGAAACCCATCTCTCAAAGATCCAAAGACGTGATCTTTGAGTAGTAAACCTTAATATCTTGGGCATTCCCCCTCTGATCTTTAAGGATTCATGGCATTTTTATTTTTCTTTTCCTCATCATGGGGATTTCTGGAATTTAATTCCATCGCATAAAAGGAATTTAATTCCTCACCAAAGAGCATTGCTCTGAAGATCAAGAGGGCCCCTCGGGAATTTCATTCCCTGGTGTTCTTGAGCATATTTTCATAGGGCTTTTCGTTATTTACACAAATTCAAATTTGTTGGGTATTTTAACAGAACTTGTTTTCTCTATGAGGATGTCAAGAGTTGTTTAAACTCCCGTGTCCGTTTAATGAGAATCTTTTTTGATTCTCACAATGATTGTCCTGTCTCATCATTGGTGAGCCGCCACATTGATTTTGTGGAGTCCATTAGTTTTGCAATAAGTGGTCCCATGGAACAAACTTTCTGTCGTTTCCCTCTATTATTATATATATATATATATATAGGTTTCATTAACGGCTTTTCTTTCCCCTTTTTCAGGAACAATGGCTTCTTTTCCCTACTTTCCTTTTACTCGCTCAGACGTCGCTTTTCCACAATCGCCGTTGGATGAGGAGGCTATGGCAATGATTAGGGCCCATGACAGGGATTGTACTAGTTTGCTCCTATGGGAAGTTTGGTATGAGCACATCATTCGGGGCCGCTGCAGCTTTACTTGTGAGATGCCAACAGAGCCTCTCCGCCCAATATCGCTGATGGAGCGTCCGCAGACTGCTTATGCGGTGGAGGTGGCTAATTGGACTTCTACGAGCCGGCTTGAGCCATCAACAACCGAGATACCCAACCAGCCCTTGCCGGCTATAGATATCTTGGGGCGCCGCATCTGTCAAGGTGAAGCCTAACCCTGGGGACAAGTTTATAAGGTAGGGCTTACCCCTCGCCACCCAATCGGCTATCTTCCTTGGGCTCGATATGTTCTCTCCGTCCACCGTGCACGGTTGCAGAAGGTTGGGTCACGTCTGGTGGGTTTTCCCTTCCGAACAACGGGGATGCGACCTCGCGGGTCCATCTCGCCTGAAATTCGGGGCAGATGTTAATTGGTGATATCTGTCCACCTCTCCGAAGATGCCAAGTTGATTTATGGCACCGTGTATCGAAGGTTTAAACGGATGCGTCCGATGTAGCAGACTTCATCAGATTCCCCCTCGTTTGAGGGGTTTTTGATTGTGGGTACGCTCTTCCCTGCAGGCGCAAGCCTCCGCAGTTAATTACGCTACCGCATCGCGGTAACAACTTTCTACTTCTCCATATGGTCACTTCGTGTTGTGGGTGTTTGTTTTTGTGTTCGGTTGTCCGTGGATTGTATACGGAGACTAAGTTATGTTGTCGCCCGTAGGGCGTGGACTAGTCCAAATCCGTATCTTTCTTAGATTTGGGTTTGGGGGGGTTGTGTTTAAGGATACGTTAGCCTTATTTGAGGCTAAGATCAACTTAAACTTTCGTTAAGGACACATTAGTCTAATTTTAGACTAAGATCGACTTAACGGGATCGTTTAGATTCGACAAGAGAGCAATTGGGCTCTATTGTTTAGTTTAGTGACATTGCGGTCGATAGGTAGTTTAAGGACATTACGGTCCAATGTTAGTTTTAAGACGTTGCGGTCAAGGTTAAGAACATCATAGTCCGTGAGTTTAAGGACCTCACAGTCCGATGTTAGTTTTAAGACATCATGGTCGAGGTTAAGGACATCATAGTCCGTGAGTTTAAGGACCTCATAGTCCGATATTAGTTTTAAGACATTACGGTCAAGGTTAAGGACATTATAGTCCGTGAGTTTAAAGACCTCACAGTCCGATATTAGTTTTAAGACATTACGGTCAAGGTTAAGGACATCATAGTCCGGTATTAGTTTTAAGACATTACGGTCGAGGTTAAGGACATCATAGTCCATGAATTTAAGGACCCCACAGTCCGTAGCAGTGTGTGGTTGTCGGGACCCGTCACCTCTCTGACGACGTTGAGGGATTACAACGATAGTTATCAGAGGAGTAAAGAGATGTACCCTTGCACCGGGTGTAAATTGATTGGGAGAGCGGTTAGACTCAGTTCAATTTATATTGAGGACTTATGGCCAGAATTGGGCTAAGTCCAATTGAAAATATTCAACATTTTATTCATGTTCTGCCTATTAGGCTTTTAGTTAGGCTCTGCCCTTTTATAATGCATAGCATTGGGCTTTGTCACTAAATGCATAGCATTTATACTTGGGCTCTGCCCTTTTAAATAATGCATAGCATTTATGTTTGGTCTGTTAGACCTTTACTTGGGCTCTGCCCTTTTTTAATAATGCATAGCATTTTAGTGGTTTGACAGTGCGCTACGTGGCTTGTCAGGCGCTTTGCGCCAATTAAAGAGCGCAAGGGGCCAGCGCATGTGGAGGTGACACGTGTCACTCTCTGCTAAGCGCAAGTCTGTTAGCGCAGTGCGCTGCTCACACGTGGCGTGCCCTGGTGCTATGCGCCAATCCAAGAGCGCAGTGCGCTAAATTTAGAAGCGCAAAGCGCAGATCATTCTGTGGTTGACATGTGGCGCGCTCTGGTGTAGTGCGCCAGTCCAAGGAGCGCAAAGGCGCATTTCAAAAATGCAAGGCACTGTAGAATAGCGCAGAGCGCATCTTGATCCAATTAAGATCAAAGAAACAGGCTCTTTGTTTCCTCAAAAGAGATTCTATCTCAAGATTCATGAACCAATGGTTCATCAAAAGGCTGTGCCTTTATATAGATCAAAAGATCTAAGAATGAAGTAAATTACTTCTTTAATTTTTTTTGTGATTAGATCTTTCTGATCTTTTTCTTTTTATTGAAGATCTTGATCTTTTTCTTAGATCTTTGATCTTTTTAGAAGAGAATTCTTCTTTTTTAATGAGGTATTTTCATCTCTGTTCTTCAAGAATCAAATTCTTTACCTTCAAAGATGAAGAAGATGATCTTATTTCTTCAAAGGCTTGCCTTTCAAATTTTTCAGAGGGTTCTCTCTTTTCTGTATGTCTGTATATCTGAGACTTAGAGTCTAGGGGTCTTTATATAGGGCCAATTGGTTTGTTAAGTTAGTTACAGAGATCTTTCTCTGATTGATCTGGGGATATTTCCCCACCGTTGGATCTTTGATCCTAAGGCTTCTGTTTTACAGAAGATAATCTTTTTATTTTAATAAGATTGGAAAGATCTTTCTAGAATTTTAATTCTGATTAATTAAATAATTTATTATTTAAATTCCAGTGCTGGCGCAATTGGCGCTAGCGCGCCTGCGCTTGACACGTGTCGCGCAGCGCAGAGCGCAGCGCAACTGCGCTAACGCGCTTGCGCTTGACACGTGGCGCACAGCGCAGAGCGCAGAGCGCAGCGCAACTGCGCTAGCGCACCACTGTTTAACACGTGGCGCGCAGCGCAGAGCGCAAGTGATCTGAAGCATTGCTTCATTTATTTTACAATTTGAATTTTAAAACAGAGTTTTGCTCTGATTGGGGGTGCGCTGTCTTGGGCGCAGCGCTCCTTAAGCTGGCGTGTCTGCTTTTGACACGTGGCGCTCTGCTCGCAGCGCAAGGGATCTGAAGTGTTGCTTCAATTTTTGAATTTTGAAATTCAAACAGAGTTTTGGTCTTATTGAGGGAAACAAATGCCCCTACCGTTACGCTCACGTAGCGCACACGTGAGTGCAGCGGTGGCATCATTTGAACCGTTGGATCAACTCAGGAGTTGAAAAGGCGCTTTAGCGCCTATAAATAGGACCCTTGGTCCTCAGATGATTATCATCTCCTTCAAGAATCTTACTTCTCAGAGCCTTGCTCTCGTTTTCAAGAACTTCAAGAGTTAAACTCTAGAAAAGTTTTAGGTAAAAATTAACTTAAATTAAATTAATTTTATTTTAATAGAGCCTTGCTCTCATAGATCCTTTGCTCTAAAGAAAACCCCTTTTGGGTTTCATAAATAGAGCTTTGCTCTCAAGAATCCATAGATCTAAAGGGATCTTGTTTCAGGGTTTCTTAACCCATGAATAGAGCTTTGCTCATGGATAATGTATAGATCTTTTGATCTTTTGATGAAGAACTCTTAAGAGTTTTTTCATGGATCGTTAAGATCCCCAAAACTTTAATTCTTAGGAATTAATTTTTCTTTGATGGATTTTTCCATCATTATTACAGAGCTAGGCACTTTAAGGAATTTTATTCCCTTGTGACCAGAGTTTGACAAGTGTCACTCTGTAACAGAGCTTTGCTCTGAAAGGGAGATTTTCTCCTTGTCTCAAGGGATTTCTCATTTAATGAGAATATTCTTTGAGGATTTCTTCATTAATTGACAGTCTTATCCAATGATGAGGCTGTCTTATTAACTGATGCATTGTCATCTGGATTTTGTGGGTCCCCCTTTGGTCCCCTCTCCACTGCATTGCAGTGTAGTATAAATTTTAAAGTACCAAGAGTCGGGATTTTAAAATTAAATTATGACACTGATGATTGAATTTCGCTTTTTCTTGCAGGTGACATATCTGCTGATCTTTCATTCCCGTTTTTCCGCTCAGAGGGAGAATTCCCTGAGGCGCCGGTGGACTGGGCGGTTCTTGCTCTCATTAAGGACTACGACCCAGAGTACAAGAACCTCCACCTGTGGGGTAGGTAGTACAGTGAAATTATCAAAGGTTGCCGAAGCTTCTCTTGCGCGACACCGTCAGATCCAATCCCGTCTATTTCGTACGCAGATATACCCCCGGTGAACTATGCCGTGGAGGTTATAAATTGGACTTCGGAGTGTCTTCTTCAACCTTCGATTGCTGCCATACCCGTGCAGTTGCCGGCAGCAGTGGATATTCTGGTGCGACGCATATGCCAGGGTGAGTCGCGCCCATGGGGACAACCTTATAACGTTGGATTACCCCTCGACATTCGGCCGGATATTTGCAGTGGGCCAGGTACATTTTGTCAGCAAAGAAGGCGCATTTGCTGAAGATCGGTCTGTACCCCGCAGTGTACACCTCGCTCTTCGAGTACCCTGCTCCTCCAACGTGGTGGATTAAGGCGTTCGTGGAACAATGGAACATCCCCACACATACCTTTCTTCTGGTGGACAGGGAAGTTTCCATCCCCCTAGAAGAATTTGCTGAGATTTCTGGTCTGCCGGAGAGGGGGGAGCACTATGAGGAGCTACTTCCTCCGGATGAATATGTCTTCGCTACCAAGCCGTTGGTAATGGGCCTAACGCCGAAGAATGCTATTCAGCACCAGTTTCCGAGCCTGGTAAAGGTGCTGAATATGTATGAAAGTCTCTACTTGGAATCGGGAGGCCGGGGAGTTAGTTTTGCAGACTTCATCGCCCGCTTTCTTCGACCGGAAATTCTATCGCAGCGGAGCGAAAAATTTACCAAGCTTGACGACCCCTTCGGCTTTGGCTTAGATCGTCGACCAGCACTGGAAGACGATCAAAAAGGCTTTTATCTCCCCAATGCTGCAATCATCCCTTTATCGGAAATCGCCGCTCCGGGCATTGACGAGGAGACCTTCTTTCTCGGGTTTCTGGGGCTATGGCTATGCTGGTTCGCGCTCCCCATGCACCCGCGCTACATGAGGCCGTCCGTTTTCTACCCAGCGCATCGGATGGTGGCTGGTATACAATTGTCGATTGGAATTGCCGAGTTGTCCCACCTGTACTATGGACTCAGCGTGGCGGCGGACGCAAATGAACCGGGGGTGCAACCTGCCAATTTCCCGTTGCACTATTTTACTTCATGGATGGAAATGCATGTGCTCGGGGTATTCGGTATTCATAAGAGACCCTCGTTTTACGAGAAGTGCAGACTCCCGAGAGTTATGCGGCTGGTCGGTGCTTCTATTGTGAATCCGCCTCCGCGGGAGGCTAGGGGGTTGCTTCTTCATCCGCGCACGGTCGGAGCAGGCATTTCTTTCACGGACAAGGTCATGACCATCGGCCCGGAGACCTCCAAGGCGGTGTTGGCGTTGCGTGATAGTTTCAAGGACGGGGCCTCTGTATTGAAAGCCCGGGAGATTCTTCACTTATACTCTATCCGGCCGGGCTTCCTGGTGTTCAGGCAGAATGATATGGCACTTTTTATGAGGTACAACCCCCATCGGTTAGCCCAACAACTAAGCTATAACCAGGGGGTCCCACTGGAGGCGTTTTTGGAAGAGCCTGCGGCCACCAGGGAGGGAATACGGAGCGCGCTGCACCAATTTATGCAGCTAAACACGGGCTCCCACTTCTTCATTAGCGAGCCAAGTTTCATTCCAAGGGCCCTCAACGTGTATGGGGCTTGGTATTAGCACGCGATGGATGCTGTTATCCGGGAAGAGAAGCGACTGCTGGTTGACTGCAAGGGTGTGCCCCCGGCCAGCGATCACAAAGTACCCCTAAGGCAAAGGACCCCTGTCGTTCCTCCACTAAGAGGAGATGCTGGTGCTGAGCCCCCCGCGTGGATTGCCCCATGATTCTGTGGACGTGCCCTCAGCGCCCCGTGCTCCGGTGGAGACGGTGAATGTGGTTTCGCCTGAATCCGACATGGGCTCGGACATCGTGACTCGCCGTCCTAAGGTGCCCACGAAGCGTAAGCTGATTTTGGGTGCGACCGGGGTTCGCGCGCAGAAGAGGAAGAAGAAGTCGGTTCTTTCTCTTGATGCCGTACTCGGCTTAGAGCCTCAAGCCCCTCTTACCAAAGGCCTAAGTGAGTATGGAACCAACGAGGGTTTCTTCGTAGAGCCAGAAGACACTGATCTGGCGGCCGCCATCGCAGCTTCTGAGCGATTGGTAAGGCGCGACGCGTGGTTGGCTAAACTCGCGCAATCAGGTAATCACTAGTTGTATTTTTCTTCATTTCATCGTATCTTTATCATTGTTTTTGACTAACGCTTTTCCTTTTTAAACAGGCATTTCTACCGAAGAAGCCATCGCTGCTTCTCTCAAAACTTTCGAGGAAGAGGAAAGGAAACGCGCTCTATTGGGCGTTGGTACGTCTCGGCTGACTGAGTCTTTATTCTCCTTTTTATGGCCAATCTAACCTTTTTTTGTCTCATTGCAGGGACCGCGGGACCTACTTCGCAAGCCGATGCGGGGATTCTCCCCGGGCCAGCTACCGAAGTCCCGGCCTCTTCAGGGTTGCCGTGAGAGGCCCTACTTAAAAATCCGATGATGGATGCCTTGAAGGCTCTGGAGGCAACCCTGAACGCGGACGACCACGCCTTGCTGAAGGAGGCTTCCAAAAGGTCTGCCATGACGGCCCGGGAGGAGAGGAAGCGCCTGAGGTGCGCAGCGAGGGAGCGTAGTGCTGCTTTGGCCGTGGGAGCGGGCTCAAGCGCCGTTACTCCCGCTGCTACTCCTTCGGAGGAGCTCCCGATCACCTTGTCTACTGCTCATAGACGGGCGGCGTGTGCGGCTCGAGAAGCCAACGGTAAATCCGTCTCAGGTAGTGTGCTTTTGAGGATTTGTTATCAAAGTTTTAAAATCGTCGGTTCTTATATATCTTGTCCTGCAGGGCCGAGTCCTACTGAAGGAGCGGCGACGACCGTTGAGCCTGAGGGGACAGTGGAGAAGGTAGCAGCTGAACCCGAGGCGACGATAGGCGGTGCAGCCGTAGTTGCTAGGCCCGAGCTAGTGGCTGACGAGACAGTCACGACCACTATGCCCGAGACGGCCACCACTGCCGAGCGTGAGGTGGCGGCAGATGAGACGACTGCTACAGCCGAGCTTGTGGCAGCAGCGGATGGAGCAATTGCGACCGATGAACTTATGGCAGTGGTGGACGAGACGGCTGCGACCGCTGAGCCCGAGGGGGTAACGGGCGAAACGGGCATGATCGCTGAGGACTAGACGGCCGCTCTTTCTCAAGAGTCGGGCACCGCTCTAATCATCGCTCTCCCTGCTTACGGTCCTTTGCCGTCTCCTGGCCTTACGAGCATGACGACGACTCCTGTAGAGTTTGGCGATGAGGCATCGGGAAGTGAAACCATGCCAATGGAAGAGGGAGACGCCACCGTTTCGGCTGGAGACTCATCAGGTAAATTTTGGGTTACCGTCCTTCTTTTTATTCTGCAATCCTTCCCGACAGGGCTTATCTCGTTTCTAACGCAGATGCGGCTAGTGCTGATGCCACTTTACCCGAGGGAGCGCCGTCAGTTACCGTCCTGACGGTGGCTACATCTCCACCCTCTTTCGTACCGTCGCAGATGCTGGAAGGTATGGATTTGTGACCCATCAGTCTTATCTTGGCTGCATAATTTATGTACTAACCTTATACTATTGCGTCTTTGTAGGAGTCCTTTTTGACCACCTGTACCAGGTGCTGCGTCCCCACTTCTCCTTCCTGTCGGAGCTTACTTCATCCAGTGGCGCTGGTGAATATAGTTTTCAATTAATGCTCTTTCTTTTTCTGATAATGAACTTGTTTCTGATTCTTCCTTGCCCTGATTGTAGTGCTACAGATCGAAGGAGGAGATAAGAGATCAGTTGTGCCACCGGTCCTTCCGGCTTTGCCACCTGCTGCAGCTGGTATAGTAGATTCCATCATTCATGACCTTCCTATATTTCTTGAACCGTCATTTGATTGTGATCTGTTTTGCAGCGGTCGCTCCGACTCCGGTCCCTTTCGAGTCCCGCATTATGATGTCGGCAGGCCCATTCTCCAGACGTCCATCCTCAAAGGGTGCTACGATGAGTCTGAGTATGCTGAGCGGGTGCGTTGAGGAGCTTGACGCAGAAGCTCATACATCTGCCGTAGATTTCGCTGCCGAGGTTAATCCGATACTAGCGACGCTTGTAAATTTCCATAATGAAGGCGTCGTCGAGTCTTGGGTTAATCACTGCAGGGAGATCGAGGCCTGTCTGCATCAGCTGGAACTTATGCGTTCGGCACCTGAGATTTTAGCCATGAGCACTTAACGGGCGGCATAGATCGAGCAGAGCGCTTCTTACTTCCGCCATCTTGAACAAGAAGCGGCTTTAAAGCGAAGGGAATGCAAAGAGACTTTAAGCGAGTCTGCTCGACTGCGTGCTGAGGTCGACGTAAACGCTGCCCAGGTGAAAGTTATCTTCGAGGGCCTTCTGCAAAGTATCTCTGATGGGTTAATATTGAAGCAGAAGCTCGATGCCGTTGAGCGTGATGCCCAAGGTCGTGAAGCAGCTCAGCGAGCTGTCGAAGAACAGCTTTCATCGTATTTGCAGCAGCGAGCCCAGGTGGAAGCAGAGTTGGCCGCCGCAGCCGATCAGGAAGAGGCGTTGAAAGAAGTGCCAGAACAGCTTGCGAATTTGTTAAAAACGCTTCCTTCTCAATGAAAATCTTGTATCATTTGTAATTGTGAATAAAATGTATTTGTTTCTTTTATTCTTTAACACGATGTATTTTCTACTGAATCGAATTCATGAATAAAAGATATACATTCTTCATAATGTCTTGTGTCATTTCTCTGCTTTCTTCTTTCTTCCTGTGTTGTTTGCCATGCGATTTTAGCAAGTGCGATCCGTAGATAGTATATAACTGTCAATCTTATGCTTTTTGCAGAGTGGCGATGGCTTAGAAAACAGGGTTAGGATCCGTCACCTAAGACTTTTCAACTTTATGAGCCGTGAGGGTCTCATAAAGAATTTTCTTCCTACCGGCCGAGAGGGTCCCGTAGGTGTAATTTCTCCTTAAGAATCGTGAGGATTCCTAAGTGTGTTTTCTCTTGAGAGTCGTAAGGATCTCACAGGAGAATTTACTCCCTTTCAAGTCATGCGGACCCGCAAGATGATGGGTGAAGTTACCCTTGTCCGTTGTTAGTTTTAAGACATTACGGTCGAGGTTAAGGACATCATAGTCCGTGGATTTAAAGACTCCACAGTCCGTTGTTAGTTTTAAGACATCACGGTCGAGGTTAAGGACATCATAGTCCATGAGTTTAAGGACCTCACAGTCCAATGTTAGTTTTAAGACATCACGGTCGAGGTTAAGGACATCATAGTCCGTGAGTTTAAGGACCTCACAGTCCAACGTTAGTTTTAAGACATCACGGTCGAGGTTAAGGACATCATAGTCTGTGAGTTTAAGGACCCCACAGTCCAATGTTAGTTTTAAGACATCACGGTCGAGGTTAAGGACGTCATAGTCCGTGGATTTAAGGACCCCACAGTCCGCGAAATGTGTGGTTACTGGGACTCGTCACCTCTTTGAAAATGTTGAGGAATTACAACAACAAATATCAAAGGAGTGACGAGATGTACCCTTGAACCTAGGTAAAATCAGCTTAAAATCATTTTGTTTGATTGTTAGTTTTAAGACATCATGGTTGAGGTTAAGGACATCATAGTCCGTGAGTTTAAGGACCTCACAGTCCGATAATTGCTCTGGATGCTTCCCAAGGGTTCACTGCCGTGTTTGGCGAGGACCAGGCTCCGCTCTGGACGTTTTCCACAGGGTCAGAAGTGACGTTATCCGCGTTCCACGTAACCAGGAATTTGCACTAGATGCTTCACACGGGTTCACTGCCATGTTCGGTGAGGACTAGGCTCCGCTCTGGATGCTTCACACGGGTTCATTGTCGTGCTCTGCGAGGACCAGGATCTGTTCTGGACGTTTTCCACGGGGTCAGAAGTGACGTTATTCGTGTTCCACATAACCAGGAATTTGCACTAGATGCTTCCCATGGGTTCACTGCCGTGTTCGGCGAGGACTAGGCTCTGCTCTGGATGCTTCACACGGGTTTACTGCCGTGCTCTGCGAAGACCAGGATCCGCTGTGGACGTTTTCCACGGGGTCAGAAGTGACGTTATCCGTGTTCCACGTGACCAGAAATTTGCACTAGATGCTTCCCACGGGTTCACTGCCGTGTTCGGCGAGGACTAGGCTCCGCTCTGGATGCTTCACACGGGTTCACTGCCGTGCTCTGCGAGGACCAGGATCCGCTCTGGACGTTTTCCACAGGGTCAGAAGTGATGTTATCCGTGTTCCACATGACCAGGAATTTGCACTAGATGCTTTACACGGGTTCACTGCCGTGTTCGGCGAGGACTAGTGCTCCGCTCTGGATGCTTCACACGGGTTCACTAC
Source organism: Agapanthus africanus (assembly GCA_030015575.1). Lineage (NCBI taxonomy): Eukaryota > Viridiplantae > Streptophyta > Magnoliopsida > Asparagales > Amaryllidaceae > Agapanthus > Agapanthus africanus. The sequence continues at coordinate 409,480,598 of CM057338.1, forward strand.
CGTGCTTTACGAGGACCAGGATCCGCTCTGGACGTTTTCCACGGGGTCTGAAGTGACGTTATCCGTGTTCCACGTGACCAGGAATTTGCACTAGATACTTTCCACGGGTTCACTGCCGTGTTCTGTGAGGACTAGGCTCCGCTCTGGATGCTTCACACGGGTTCACTGCCGTGCTCTGCGAGGACCAGGATCCGCTCTGTACATTTTCCACGGGGTCAGAAGTGACGTTATCCATGTTTCACGTGACCAGGAATTTGCACTAGATGCTTCACACGGGTTCACTGCCGTGTTCGGCGAGGACTAGTGCTCCGCTCTGGATGTTTCACACGGGTTCACTGCCGTGTTCTGCAAGGACCAGGATCCGCTCTGGACGTTTTCCACGGGGTCAGAAGTGACGTTATCCGTGTTCCACTTGACCAAGAATTTTGTTGATTATATCCGCATTTCACAGAGTTCGGAGTTGGCTCTCGGTTATCTGTATACCGCCGAGTTATGGAACTGGGAGTTGCCGCTGTTCCGCTTTACTTGACGTTATGTCTGCTGGGGAAGAGGAGTGTGATTTCTTCTCTGTTTGCGCCCCTGGATTGTATACAGGGATTGATGTGATATTACCTGTAGGGCATAAATTTCATTTTTATTTTTATTTTATTTTTTTCCGCGATGCTCTATCATTTCAGCTTTTTATATCGCGAAGGTTGCGATTGTCCCATCATTTCGGCTATTTTTCGCGGTGCTCAATCATTTCGGCTATTTGTTTTATTTTTACTCGCTGCTTTTTATTGCGAGTTGCCCAATCATTTCAGTTATTTTGCATGCATACATTTTTTTACTTGCTGATTTTGTCGCAAGTTGCCCCATCATTTCGGTTATTTCGTATGCATGTGTGACTTGCTGGCTTTTCGCCGCAAGCTTGGGATTAGACACCGATTTCAGCATCAGCACCGCTACGACTGGGATATTGCCAGGAGCGAATTATCATTTGCCTCCGTCAGTATCGAACAAAGGTGGCTTAGTGAACAGGGTTAGGATCCTGTCGACTAAGGCTTTTGACTTCACGAGCCGTAAGGGTCTCATAAAGGTACTTCTCCCTACAAGTCGTGAAGATCTCGTAGATGTGTTTTCTCCTTAGGAATCGTGAGGATTCCTAAGTGTATGTTCTCCTATAAGTCGTAAGGATCTTACAAGAGGGTTTTCTCCTTATAAATTGAGAGGACTCACAAGTGTTGCTCACCGTACGAACATATCCCTAGCCATGGATGGGACTTGGTTAGGGAAGTGTTTATTCACGCCCGTGGATTGTATACAAGGGTCAGCATTGAGCCGTTTGTAGTGCAGTATTGGAGGTTGTGGGGGCTGCTTAAGAACAGGTTCAGGTCTCTGTAACTTAAGACTTTCAAATCTTATGAGCCGTGAGGGTCCCATAAGAGAGTTCTCCTTACGAGTCATGAGGATCTCGCAAGTGTAATTTCTCCTTAGGAATCGTGAGGATCCCTAAGTGTGTTGCTCCCTTGTGAGTCGTAAGGATCTCACGCAGGTGGTTTCTCCTCACAAGGTCGAGAGGACCCTGTAAGTGTCTTTTAACGAGGTTGCGCCCTTTCGGGTTTTCACAAACACTCGCCGGTAGCCCTGCTGTTTTTACTCACGGATCCCTTTCGGGTTTTCATCCGTGCCCATTTTGCTTATGGACATACCGTTTTCTTTTTATTTTATTCTCTTTTTTTATATATAACGAGATCGCGCCCTTTCAGGTTTTCACAAACACTCGCCGGTAGCCCTGCTGTTTTTACTCACGGAGCCCTTTCGGGTTTTCATCCGTGCCCATTTTGCTTATGGACATACCGTTTTATTTATTTATTTATTTTATCAGCTTCGGGATGCTGCGATCCGCCGTAGCTTCTTAACATCTCGGTCAACAGCTAGTTTTAGGACATAGTGGTCCGTCATTAGTTTAAGGACGTTTCGGTCCGCTGTTAGTTTAAGGACGTTTCGGTCCGTTGTTGAAGAAGGCCGGTTACTACTTATAGAGTTTGGGCTTAAGAAGATAGCGAGCGGACATAGTCGTCGTCATCTATCATTGACCTAGGCTGTGACTCATTAAGCGTAGTATTTCTTCAAGAAGCGACAGTTTATTGGCCTGAAAGGTCTTTCGCCTTGCATGTCCATGAGTAGATAAGATCCACCCTGGTAGACCTTGTCTATGATGTACGGGCCTTCGTAGTTCGGCTCGAATTTTCCCCGCTTGGTGTGATTGGGGATCATGGGTCTTTTGACCACTAGCACGAGTTCGCCTTGGCAGAATGTCCTCGGCCTGGTCAATCTTTCATACGAGCGCGTCATCTTCGCTTTATAAGCTTCCAGATTTTGCTGTGCCAGGAGCCGGGTTTTCATCAAGGGCATCAAGTTCCTCAAGCCGAACGTGAGCGTTCTCTTCGTCCGTCAGCTCATAATGGACTGCCACTCGTAGAGAAGGTAACTCTATCTCGAGAGGGAGTACTGCTTCTGTACCGAATACCAATGCGTACGGCGTTGTGTTCGTGGCCGTCTTGAACGTAGTTCGATACTCCCAGAGAGCTTCTTGCAGTCTCTCGTGCCAGTCCTTCTTATTTCGGGACACCGTCTTCTTCACGATCTTTGTTAAGGTTTTGTTGAAAGCCTCTGCTAGACCGTTAGCTCGGGGATTATAAACTGAGGAGTATCTCCAGTCTGTGTTGTGTTGTTGTGCGAAGCGACTGATCTTGTGGCTTCTGTAGGCTGGCCCGTTATCGGAGATGATCCGTCGTGGAGTTCCAAACCGATAAATAACGTGCATCTTGAAGAAATGGAGGATATTCTCCATTTTCACTTCCCTCAATGGTACTACTTCTGCCCATTTGGAGAAGTAATCAGTTGTCACCAAAATGAAACGATGTCCTCTGGACGATGCGGGTTCGATAGGGCCGATTATGTCAGTTCCCTACATTTCGAACGGCCAGCTAGCCACTGTTGGGTGTAGTAGATTTGGATGCTGGTGGATGAAGTCCCCATGGATCTGGCACGAGTAGCATTGCTTCGCGTACTCAAGGCAGTCTTGGATCATCGTGGGCCAATAATAACCCATCCGTTTGATCTTCAACTTCATCTTCGGCCCGGCTTGGTGAGAACCGCAGAGTCCGTCATGAACTTCTTGGACGACTCTTTTCGCCTCTTCAGGTCCCAGGCATCTCAACCACAGGGAATCAAATGACCTCTTGTACAGAGTATCATTGACGAAGGTGAAAGACAGAGCTCATTTCATAAGCTGATGTCTTGAGGACGCATCTTCAGGCGTTCGAAGGGATTTGAAGTAGTCTATAAATACTTCTCTCCAATCCTCAGCCTTTTCTTGGTCATTTATTTGCAGGGCCGTCTGCTCAATCGCTTCCTTTTCCTTGGATGATTGCGGAGATATTTTCGCCGGTGCGAGGACCCGACGGCTTTGTACCACGATTTTGACGTCATCGAGGTTCTCGTCGGCTAGTTCTTTAGCGAGCTTCGCTAATGCATCCGCTTTGCTATTTTCCGTGCGCGGTATGCTTTCCAAAGCATAGGAAGGAATTTGGGTCAACAGTTGCTGCACCTTTTCGCCGTAGTTTACCAACTCTGGTTTGTATGTTTGGTAGTCGCTATTTACTTGACTGACGACCAGTTGGGAATCTCCATATATGAGGAGGTTCTCAATTTCCATGTCGATGGCGATCTCGAGGCCTGCTATCAAAGCTTCATATTTGGCTTCATTGTTCGTTCTCGGCTCTGTCAAGGAGAAGGCGAGCGCATTATCCCTCCTTGTAGGGCCACGAAGATAAGGCCTACCCCTGATTTGATTATAGGGGTGTTTTGTTTGCGCTTCTTCATGGAAGATGCTCCATCAAAATAAAGTTCCCATCGGGTATCACCACCGTCGATCGTGTCAAACGCATGCTCGTTTGGCAGTTCGCAATTCAAGGGAGAATCGCCCGGTATCGGATGTTCAGCGAGGAAATCGGCGATGGCCTGGCCTTTCACTGCCTTAAGAGGCTGATAGGTTATTGAGAATTCCATCAAGAGCAGGGCCCAATTAGCGAGTCGACCCGTCAATATGGCCTTTGACATCAAATATTTGAGAGGATCCACCTTTGATATGAGACGGACTTCATGCGCCAACGCATAGTACCGGAGTTTCGTTATCGCGAAGATCAACTCCAGGCAGCGTTTTTCGATGGGAGAATAATTTCTTTCTGCCCCCAGGAGCACTCGACTCAAGTAATAGAGAGCTTTTTCTTTCCCTTGGTCATTCTCTTGTGCCCATAACGCGCCTAAAGAACCTTCGAGGGCTGTTGTATAAAGAATAAGAGGCTTTCCCTTGACCGGAGCAGCCAGTACTGGCGGGTTCTGCAGATACTGCTTGATTTCGTCCAGTGCGCCTTGGCATTTGTGATCCCAGACGAACGGGGTTCCCTTCTTCATCAGGTGACTATAAAGACGACACTTGCCAGAGAGATTGGCTATAAATCGCCGGATATACGCGAGCTTCCCTTGGAGAGACCGCAATTGCTTGAGAGTCCTTGGCGGGGGCATCTCCATGATCGCTTTGATCTTTGACGGATCTATCTCGATACCTCGGTGTCGGACGATGAATCCCAGGAATTTTCCCGAGGAGACCCCAAACGCGCATTTGAGTAGGTTCATCTTTAAGTTATATTGCCGAAGACGTCGAAACACGATCTTCAGATGCTCGAGATGTTCCTCATATGATTTTCTTTTAACCACGAGGTCGTCGATATAGCATTCGACGATTTCATGTATGAGGTCATCGAAGATCTTCGTCATGGCCCTCTGATAGGTGGCACCGGCGTTCTTTAGACCGAAAGGCATCACCTTGTAACAAAATATACCCAAAGGGGTCCGGAAAGCGGTGTGCTTCTGGTCTTCGGGATGCATCTTTATCTGATTATATCCTGATGAGCAGTCCATGAAGGAGAAAACTTCGTGAGTGGACGTGTTATCTATCATCAGCTCAGTGACCGGTACTGGGAAATCGTCCTTTGGGCAAGCTTTATTGAGATCCCGAAAGTCCACACAGATGCGCACCGTCCCATTTTTCTTCATCACCGGGACGATGTTGGTGATCCAATCAGGGTATTGAACCTCTTGGATGAAGCCAGAGTCGATCAACTTCTTGACCTCGGCGTTGATGCTCATCTCAAGCTCGAGCTGCATTCTTCTCAGTGCTTGTTTGATTGGTTTGATGTCCGGGGATATCGTTAGTTTGTGGACCGCGATCTCTGGATCTAATCCTGGCATTTCGGAATAGTTCTATGCGAAGCAATCTCTATGCTGCATAAGCACGTCTTTTAGCGCAGCCACCCTTTCTTCAGATAGCAGCTCACTGACGAATGTCGGTCGCGGGTCATTTGCCGTCCCCAAATCAATTTTCTTGAGGTTATCTGCAGTAGTGTGTATTCCATCTTCCAGCTCTTTTGGCGCCGGTGGAAACTCTGAGATCACCTCGTCATCTTGTTTTCGAAGCACCAGGGAAGGTCATCCATATTCTCGGGCTCTTCATATGACAAGTACGAGCTCGCTTCCAAGATCGATGTGGATTTGGGTCTATCCTCATGGATTTGGGTTCATGCTTCTGCGGCGGAGTTATCCTCCAACTGTCGGATAGAGCGAACTTGCCGAGCTGATATTGGTCTTCAACCCAGTTTTTGAAGGTGAAGCAATCTTCGAGAGGATGTCCTATTGCTCGGTGATAAGAGTAATAATCTGGATGAGAGACCTTGTTAGCTTGCTCGAGGTGTTTAGAGTCCGACAGTGTAATCATTTGATGTCTTATAGTAAGGTCAAGTATCTTCTTTGTCTTGTCTTGAGGAAAAGAGTATGCTCGACTCATCTTCTTTATAAGGGACAAATCCGGACCGCTCGATTCCCGCTCGCGTGACTTCTTGGTCCCGCTTTTTCGTTGCTGAATGCCTTTTCCGCTTTTTGACTTGTTTCTGCCTCTGCGTCGGGCCTTTTTTTACAACAGGTTGACAGGGAGGGGCATTTTCATCTTTCGCAGCCTGTTGGAGAAGGCGTTTCGTCTTGGCTTTCTTGTAGATGGCCATCTCGCGGTTATAGTCGTCTCGAACTTTTTGACCAGCTTCCCTTATAAGCTTGTCCATTTGTTCTTCGAATGATGGACTGGGCATTTTTACGTCGGGGGATTTTTCTGGTTCAGGATTGGCACTCTCCCATTGAGCATTTCCTTCTTCATCAAAGTCATATACGACATAGCAGTCGTGGAGTAGCTCCCGTTTCTTGGACCGAACATATCCAAGTCCGATCGCTTCCATTCTCCCGTTGGGCAACTTGCGCTGAGTTCTGGGGACGTTCCAGACCCTGTCATAGAACTTAGCTTTTCGAGCTGTCTGTTTGAAGGGTATCCCTTGGCGCTTTAACAGTCTTTTCAAGCCTTCTGTATAATATCTAGGCAGGCAGATGGGTTGAAACCTGTCAAGTGTAGGATCTGCGCCGTGCCAGATTTCTTTCTCCACTTTGGTTTCCCCGGATCGGTAGAATAGGATCGCCTTTTCGCCTTCTCGCCTGGGAGGGACATAGAACGTCTGGAGCTCTTCCACCCTGTAGGTGTGAAGCACGTCTAGTTCTTTATAATGTTTGGGCGGAACCATGGCAATTTGCAAACTCTGATTATCACCAGCGAATGCTTGTATTGGTGGCCGAGCGGAGAATATAGTATGGACCTCATCTTCCGGGTCACTGCCAAAGATCAACATAGGAGCGGACGGTCCCAGCTTGTTGTGCTGGGGTGGACCTGAATAAACTATCGCTTCATCTTCTTCAGTATCACTCCCGAAGACTGGAATGGTGGTGATAGCTTTGTTCTCCGGCTTGCGACATCTCTCTGTGTCTTCAAAATCTGGCAAGAAGTATTTTGCATCTTCATACTTGCGGACTTCGTTAATGGAGAATGGATTTAGCTCTCCTGTTACGGTATACTCGAGATCATCCTTAAAATATTTCATACACTGATGTTGTGTAGAAGGGATGATGTTGTACTCATGTAACCAAGGCCGGCCAAGCAAAGCGTTATAGCATGTCTTGGCTTCAATGACATGAAATTTAATGTCTGTGACAAGCAGCCTGAAGCATAATGTCAATATCACGGACCCGAGAGTCCACGATGACTGGGAATCAAAACCAGAGATAGTGATTTTATCACGAGCGAGGTGCTGGACGCTCATGCAGATTTCCTTCAACACTCGCACGTTGAGGAGATTGACGGAAGACCCATTGTCGACCAGGATTTTGTCTATCTTTATATCGTGGCAGTACCCTGAGACATAGAGGGGACGGTTGTGCTCATACGTTCCAAGGAGGAGGTCTTCATCGCTGAAGGTGATATCTGCTGTGTGTACTTCCTCCAGCTCGTCCTTCATCTTTTCTTCGGCGAGAAAAGCTTGGAATTGCTCTGGCTCTTGTAGCGCCTTGATCAGTGAATTTCTCGCTTCTTTGGATAGTAAAAGGGCGTCAAGAATACTGAGCTGTGAGGGTAAGTGTGCCAGAACGTTATAGTCCACCTTACTCTTCTTTGGCGGGTCCTTGGCGGTCAGTTCTTTTATGACTTGGTTATCCAGGGCGATATCCTCGGAGACCTTTTCTTTTCCCTTATCTTTTTTACTCATGGATCCGAGATTCTTTTCTGGAAGCGTGCGATTGCGTAGCTGGATGTTTTCACAGGCCTCCGGTTCTTCCTCTCTTCCTAATGCGGATTCTTTAAAGAGGGGATCAAGAGCCATTTCTTCATCAGAGTCGCTTCCGAAAGTGAGAATTTGTGATCCCCCGGTGTTGACCATGCGACAGTTACCGGTATTTCTTTTACGCTCTTCGGTCGCACTTCTTTGCTCCCGTCGAGTTTTGCATTTCATCCGCTTAAAATGTTGCCGGTGAGCGACATATCCCTGCCACCATCTTTTAAAAGCATTGCACTCCTCGGTGGGGTGCGAAATCTTTCGATGATATGAGCAGTAGCTAGGATGCATCTCCGCTTTACCGGGAGTGTTTCCTTCGGAGGGTGGTAGCTTCATTCCTATTGATATGGCATTAGCAAACCTTTTCCTCGTCTTGAACTTGTTTATATCTGCAATGGATGTCTTTTGATTTGGCGGAAGTGTCTCGAGTCTTTCGTCTAGTCGCCGGCATTTGGTTATTTCAAATATGGCCATCTCACGTTCCCGATCAGCTTTACTTTTCAAGAGAGCTTAGTTTAGGAATGTGTCGATCATTTTATCTGATGGCCCCAGAAGTTCCGGTTCAGGCTCTGCCCCCAGTTTCTTTGTGCAAGACGCCTTTTCATCGTCTGTAAACGAGTGAGAGATCACATGACAACTTGCTACGTAATCCTCAGATCCCTCCGACGATTCTTCTCCATCATCTTCCTCCTAGAAGACATGGCTGAGGAATTCTTGGAGCATGATGGGAGTCCGCGCCTTCTGATTATACTCTTCCAGCGCGTCGATCTGTTTTTGCAGGTCAGTGCGCTTGTCACCAGGCTTTACGGGCTTCTTGGATCTCTTCTTTTTCTTCTTTGAAGATTTTAATGGCTGGGTGTGGGTGCTTGGGCCACCACCACCAATCTTTGGAGTTGGGCGCGGCTTCAGCATTCCTTCGATTATCTGGGGTTTTAGCGGGTTCTTCCACTTGATCGCTTGGCATGTATGAAGATCATTCAGCATCCTTTTGGTTTTGGCTGACAACACGACCTCCCATGGAGCTTCTTCAACAAAAGAACACGTTGCCCCCGGTGTGTCTGTCTTCTTAGGAGTGTGCGGTTCTGGTGGGTTTACTTTCCACTTCTCAGACAACGCAAACTTGCCTTGCAGGTATTGATCCTCGATCCATCCCTTAAAGATGAAGCAATTCTCGATCGGATGACTTACCGTTTGGTGGTAAGGGCAGTAATTGGGATTATTCACTTCGCTGGGTTGCGGCGGTCGCCCGGGATTCGGCAAACTGATAAGCCTGTTGCGCGTAGCCAGCTCGAACAGCCTCTTCGTCTTGTCCTGTGGGAATGAGTAAGGACGCTTCATTTTCTCATTGTAATAGCCCCGTCTCTCTTCCAGTTGATCTACTAGCTTTGGGGCACTGGGCTGTTGTTGGGTGTTCGCGATGAAGGTCGCCTTCCCTTTACCCTTGTCGTTCCGAGGTTCCGGCTTCGGGGGAGACGGTCTGTGACCCATTTGATCCATCAGGGCTAGCTTATCGATTAAAGCCTGGAACGTGGTCGGTTTAAAGAACATCATGAACTGTGAAATAGTTGCATGAGGATCTAGAGTGCCTACGAACATGCCCACTGCTGGTGCTTCTTCGATGCGTTGTTCGCACTTCGACCACAAGTTCCGCCATCGGATTGCATATTGAACCCATGTTTCTCCTGGCTTCACCCTTGCATTGGTCAAAGTTGTTATTGGGGTGTGTTCATTGGCGCTTGCGAATCGCTGAGTGAATAGCAACTCCATCTCTGCGAAAGTTTTGACGGAGTCATTTGGAAGCTCGGAGTACCACTCAAACGCCGTCTCCGATAAGCTGCCGACGAATTGGCGAAGCAAGAGCTTATCATCGCCACCGGTGTTGCCACAAAGAGCCCTAAACTGGGCAACATGTTGGTGGGGATTGCCTGTCCCCTTGTAGACATGGAATTTCGGGATTGTGTAGCCCGGCGGGTATTTTATCTGAACATACCAGCCTGGATATGGTCGCCCCGTTTTGACAACCTAGCCAGCCGCTTCATTTGCTTGGTGAACTCGTATTTATTGAGCAATATAGTCATCCAGGGAGGCCTTAGAGATTGTTTCCTCTTTGGCTGTTGAAAGAGCTGGAGGTGGATTCAACGTTTCTCCTCTGTCGTCTTCAAGAGTAATCGGAGGATCTTAGGCTGGAGGGTCCGGCTGTATCATCATCCCGACTATGTCTTGGAACAGAAGAGCCATCTGCTTTATATTGTCCGTTTGCTCCACAGCCTCCTTGTCCTTCTTCTCGAGCATTCTTCGAAGGAATTCAGCATCGGTTTCGTGTTCGCGACGCTGCTCCGATGACGCCTCCGGGCTTTCTTTTGGTCCGGTGAGCACGGCCATCGCAGTCAGCATCTCCTGGAGCTTCTGCTGCTGTTGTTCCTGGGCTCTTGTAATGGATCGGGTAAGTGGTCGGTGGCCCGTCGAAGCACGACTTTCTTCCTTCCCAGATGCCATGTAAACGGTATGGACCACCATGCCCCTAGACTTAGGGCGTTTGGGTTCAGTGCTTTTGACTTTTGTCGCAAGCACGGGGATCTTCTCCAGCCTTCTCTTCTTATTAGCTATCGAAGTTGAGGGGGCCATCGCAGTGGGCACCCAGATAGCTTTCCACGGCTTGGCTGGATGGCTTACTTCCTGTTGGACCTTCAGCTTCTTGTGCCGGTGGGAGAAATTTGGATCAATCATCGAGTTCCGGACCTGCCGCCAGACTTTATAGATCTTGGAGGACAGCCGCTAAGGGGATTAGGGCTGTTCTGGCTTTGCTTCCATAACCTTTTCCAGTGGAGGAGGAGACCTTTTCAGTACGGCGGTAAGAGAATTCCTACGCACCTTATTCAACAGCTCAAAGCTGTTCTCGGTTGGGACAGCAGCATCAATTTCCGTCATTGGGGCTGGTGGAGTTAACCCAGAAGGGGAGTTGCCTCTTGACTTCCTCACTCGGTGGCAGTGGCGACGTCGAGCTGATGGAATTGGCTCGGTGACGGGGATGGCTTTATCTTGCCCCCTGTTCAGGTGAGGGGCCGTTGCCGGTGTCAGCCTATTAAAGACTGATGTCCTCTGAGTAGAAGGAGCAGGAGTTGGGACGGTCAGTCTTGTAAAGACTGACCCCTTGGCAGGAGAAGCCGCCTTGACGACTTCGGGAGCAGGGTTGGTCATTCTCTCCGGGATAACCTTCTCTGGGATTGCAAGCTTCATTGTGGGCCCGCAGGAGTTTTGGCCCAACCTGGAGAAGATCGAGGCACTGGTGTTGGACGACCCGTTGAGAGGGGCCGCAGTAACTGTAAGTCGATCGAAGACTGATTTCTTAGGAGCTTCGGGCACGGGAGCAGTGAAGCTCGTCGGCGGAAGCATGGTTCCGAAAAATAGTCCAGTAGTAGTCTGGGTGACCTGTTCTACCGGCATCGTGAACAAAGAGGCCGTTTGGGGCCCGTAGGTTATGCCCCCAGTTGAGGCAGGACGCGAGTTGCAGCTGCATGTGGAACATTTTGAGCAGGTGAACGCTATTTATTCTTTACTTTCTGCACCAAGCAAAACGCCAAACCTTAGTAACTTGAAACCCAAGGGCAACCATTAACAAACCGCGATTCGTTCGTGAATACGACACACGAAGTGTGGAGTGGAAAGAGAAAAAGGTCCCACCGGTCGTGCCAGAATCTGTTCCCCTCCGAACAACGGGGACGCGACCTCGCGGGTCCGTCTCGCCTAAAATTCGGGGCAGATGCTAATTGGTGCTATCCGTCCACCTCTCCGAAGATGCCAAGTTGATTTATGGCACCGTGTATCGAAGGTTTAAACGGATGCGTCCGATATAGCAGACTTCGTCAGATTCCCCCTCGTTTGAAGGGTTTTTGATTGTGGGGACGCTCTTCCCTGCAGGCGCAAGCCCCTGCAGTTAATTACGCTACCGCATCGCGGTAACAACTTTCTACTTGTCTATATGGTCACTTCGTGTCGTGGGTGTTTGTTTTTGTGTTCGGTTGCCCGTGGATTGTATACGGAGACTAAGTTATGTTATCGCCCGTAGGGCGTGGACTAGTCCAAATCCGTATCTTTCTTAGATTTGGGTTTGGGGGGGTTGTGTTTAATAATACGTTAGCCTTATTTGAGGCTAAGATCAACTTAAACGTTTGTTAAGGACACGCTAGTCTAATTTTAGACTAAGATCGACTTAACGGGATCGTTTAGATCCGACAAGAGAGCAATTGGGCTCTATTGTTTAGTTTAGTGACATTGCGGTCGATAGGTAGTTTAAGGACATTACGGTCCAATGTTAGTTTTAAGACGTTGCGGTCAAGGTTAAGGACATCATAGTCCGTGAGTTTAAGGACTTCACAGTCCGATGTTAGTTTTAAGACATCACGGTCGAGGTTAAGGACATCATAGTCCGTGAGTTTAAGGACCTCACAGTCCGATGTTAGTTTTAAGACATTACGGTCAAGGTTAAGGACATCATAGTTCGTGAGTTTAAAGACCTTACAGTCCGATATTAGTTTTAAGACATTACGGTCAAGGTTAAGGACATCATAGTCCGGTATTAGTTTTAAGGCATTACGGTCGAGGTTAAGGACATCATAGTCCATGAGTTTAAGGACCCCACAGTCCGTAGCAGTGTGTTGTTGTCGGGACCCGTCACCTCTCTGACGACGTTGAGGGATTACAACGACAGATATCAGAAGAGTAAAGAGATGTACCCTCGAACCGGGTGTAAATTGATTGGGAGAGCGGTTGGACTCAGTTCAATTTATATTAAGAACTTATGGCCAGAATTGGGCTAAGTCCAGTTGAAAATATTCAACATTTTATTCATGTTCTTCCTATTAGGCTTTTAGTTAGGCTCTGCCCTTTTATAATGCATAGCATTGGGCTCTGTCACTAAACGCATAGCATTTATACTTGGGCTCTGCCCTTTTTTAATAATGCATAGCATTTTAGTGGTCTGACAGTGCGCCACGTGGCTTGTCAGGCACTTTGCGCCAATTAAAGAGCGCAAGGCGCCAGCGCATGTGGAGGTGACACGTGTCATGCTCTGCTAAGCGCAAGTCTGTTAGCGCAGTGCGCTGCGCCAGTGCGCTGCTGACACGTGGCGCGCCCTGGTGCTATGCGCCAATCCAAGAGCGCAGTGCGCTAAATTTAGAAGCGCAAAGCGCAGATCATTCTATGGTTGACACGTGGCGCGCTCTGGTGCAGTGCGCCAGTCCAAGAAGCGCAAAGGCGCATTTCAAAAGTGCAAGGTACTGTACAATAGCGCAGAGCGCATCTTGATCCAATTAAGATCAAAGAAACAGGTTCTTTGTTTTCTCAAAAGAGGTTCTACCTCAAGATTCAAGAACCAATGGTTCATCAAAAGGCTGTGCCTTTATATAGATCAAAAGATCTAAGAATGAAGTAAATTACTTCTTTAATTTTTTTTTGTGATTAGATCTTTCTGATCTTTTTCTTTTTATTGAAGATCTTGATCTTGTTCTTAGATCTTTGATCTTTTTAGAAGAGAATTTTTCTTTTTTAATGAGGTATTTTCATCTCTTTTCTTCAAGAATCAAATTCTTTACCTTCAAAGATGAAGAAGATGATCTTCTTTTTTCAAAGGTTTGCCTTTCAAATTTATCAGAGGGTTCTCTCTTTTTTGTATGTCTGTATATCTGAGACTTGGAGTCTAGGGGCCTTTATATAGGGCCTTTATATACGGCTTCTGTTTTACAGAAAATAATCTTCTTATTTTAATAAGATTGGAAAGATCTTTCTAGAATTTTAATTCTGATTAATTAAATAATTTATTATTTAAATTCCAGTGCTGGCGCAATTGGCGCTAGCGCGCCTGCACTTGATACGTGGCGCGCAGCATAGAGCGCAGCGCAACTGCGCTAGCGCACCACTATTTGACACGTGGCGCGCAGCGCAGAGCGCAAGTGATCTGAAGCGTTGCTTCATTTATTTTACAATTTGAATTTTAAAACTAAGCCTTGCTCTGATTGGGGGTGTGCTGCCTTGGACGCAGCGCTCCTTGCGCTGGCGTGTCTGCGTTTGACACGTGGTGCTCTGCGCGCAGCGCAAGGGATCTGAAGCGTTGCTTCAATTTTTGAATTTTGAAATTCAAACAGTGCTTTGCTCTGATTGGGGGAACAGTGGGTTAAAACTTTCCTGAACCAATGGAATCTTCCTACCATTACCTTCTTGCTAGGGGATCGTGAGGTATCGATTTCACTGGAAGAGTTCCGCGAGATCTCCGGATTGCCGATCAGGGGAGAGCATTATGAAGAGTAGCTACCTCCCGATGAGTATGTCTTCACGACCGTGCCTGCTACGCTTGACGGCTTGACAAATGAAAATGTTGCCCGTCATAAGTATCCCAGTCTAATCAAGACTCTGGGTATTTTCGAGAAGCTGTTCGTGGAATCAGAAGGACAGGGCGTCACTTTTAAGAGCTTCATCGCCTGTTTTCTTCATGAAGATGTTTTGTCAAAAGATGCTCTAAAATTTGCGAATATTAACGACCCTTTTGGGTTTGGGCTGGATAAGCTGCCGGCCAAAGAAGAGGACTTGCCGCAGTTTTATATTCCGGCCTCGTCGGCCGTGCCCTTCGATGCAATTGCGGCTCCTGGCATGGACGAAGAGACCTTCTTCGTCGTCTTCATCAGTCTTTGGCTCAGTTGGTTTGCCATGCCGACTCATTGACGCTTCATGAGAGCTTCCGTCTTCTACCCCGCTCATCGCGTAGCCGAAGGGGCACTGTTGGCCGTTGGTATTGCGGGACTGTCGCATCTTTATCATGGATTAAGTGTTGTGGCCAACACTTCAACCCCAGGTACAGATGTCGTGAATTCATCCCTTCACTACTTCACGTCGTGGATTGAGATGCATGTACTGGGAGTGTTCGCAGCGCATCGGCGGCCAGATTTCTATAACTCTTACACCTTCCCGCAGGTTATGAGGTTGGTGAATGCTTCTGCTCCCGATCCGACCCAGCTAGGACCCCTCCGCGTGCTGCTTAACCCATACTCCAACGAGGGCGGGATGGTTTTTAGCGACCGAGTCCTCTCTGCTCCCACGGGGCCTATCCAGCAACTGTTTGATCTGTCGAAAGGTGGAGCGTCGTCTTTAAAGACTGAGGAGATCATGCACCTGTACTCGATTAGGCCGGGCTACTTGGTGTTCCAGCAGAATAACGCGGCCCTTTTTATACGGTACAATCCACATCGCTTCGCCCAGCAGTTGGGCTATAACCAGGGTGTCCCTTTCGAGGCGTTCTTAGTTGAGCTTACTCCGTCTCTGGAAGTCACGCGTGAAGTCGCCTATCACTTTATGCGGCTGAACACCGGCTCCCGTTTCGTGATCCCCGAGGCTGACTATATTCCAAGGTGTGTAGGGTCTTTCACGGGTTGGTATCGTTATCGGGTCGGTCCCGTCATTGTCGAGGAGAGGCGGGTACTCTTTGAGTGTCGATCGTCGGCTCCGGTCCAAGCCACTGGTGTTCCGTTGTGATCGCGGATAGTGGTTCGCCCTCCATTGAGAGATAGCGGCGTGGTTCTTATCTTGAAAGCCGCAGAAACAGAATTGACTCCTCGCACTGCTGGGATGCCAGTGTGCACTAAAGCTCAAGCAAAGGCCTCCGATGAAGCACCAGCGGCAGTGCCATCAGTGGCGGTGTCATCAGCGGTGGTATCGCCGAAAGGGGATACCGGAAGCAAGGTTGGGCAACGTCGCGCCAAAGCGCCGAGGGGAAGGAAGCGATCCTCTTCCAGTGTTAGCTCCAGCTCGAAAAGGAGGAAGAAAACAGTTGCTGGCTTGCTTGACCTCTTGCTGGAATCTGAGCCTATTGTTTAAGACGAACCTATCTCCATGCAAGAGCCGGATGATGGTCTTTTTTTACCCTGGCTCGTCCGCTGAGGAAGCCGCGCAATTAGCTGAAGCTTTAAGGCACTCGCAGAATAAGACCGAAAATGTGCACATCCCGAAAAAGCCATACCCTCCGGTTATCTTTTACGAAGATCCCCCATCGCTACGGAGAGTACATATGGGTCCTCTGCGAGGGAAGACGAAAGAGCCTTCAAGTAGCCCATTTCGGCCGCTTCTGAAGATGAGCTGGCACTGAAGACCGGTGGGCATGAATCCGCATTTGAAGCCCGGCGAGTACATTTCTTCAGGAAGGAACGATGGCTCGAAAAAGCCATACTAGAAGAATCCTGGCGTATCGGTATGCGTGTTTTCCGTATTTTTCTTTTGGCAAGTAATTTGTATCGCTTTTTATATCTTCTTATCTTTGTGAAAACTTTGCAGGGGCTTCAGCAACAGAAGAGGATTTGAGCCCAGGTCGTGCCATGACTGTAGGTTCTATAGATGTCTCCCATGAAGCATCGGCAGGTGCAGAAGGGATCACTATGGCCGCCGTTCCTGTTGTGGAGCTTCTGGTGGTGACTCATGTTCCTTCGGTGTCCATTTCTCTGGCGGAGGTGATCCCATTGGCCGTGGACCCTATGGATGTCTCTAGTGATGCACCGACGGGTGTAGAAGAGATTGTCGAAACTGTTAGTTCTATCTTGGAGCTCTCGGTGATGATCTCCACTTCTTCAGCGTCTGTACTTTCCATAGAGGCGACCTTGCCGGTCGTAGACCCAATGGATCTTTCTAGTAGCCTCTTGAAGATTGTAGGAAGGACCGCCAAGGCCATTGTTCCCTCTTTGGAGCCTGAAGTGGCAGCCGTTGCTTCGCAACTGGAAGCTGCTACACCAGCAAATATCCCCGGTGATGTGCCTGAATGCGCGGAGGAGGCTGCCGAAGCTGCTATCCCTCCAGTTCAAGGCGAGCGGAGCGTCGAAGGTAATCTCTTACATTTTATTTTAATGATCCCCTCATTATCTGAACTCTTCTTTCCTTCAGAACTGCGGGAATTGGCGGCTTCTACAGTGGACCTATCTCCCAGGAAGTCCTTCCAGCGCCTACTTGATATGGCTGCCCTACAGGCGATATCCCCGCAAAGCATCGTCCTTTCTTCCCGGCAAGGTCAGTGTTTTTTTGACCCCTTTGCTTTATTATCACTTTTTTACAACGATGCTAATATGCCCTTTGCAGTTCTAGAAGCTGATGACGAAGTGGAGATCCTTGATGGGCCTGGGGATCTTTCAAACCCCCTTGCATGACTGTGGGTAAGTAAAGTTTTACCCTTGGCATTGTTTTGTTTATTCCATATTTTCCAGTCTCGCTAACTATTCATAAATTTTGCCAGCTTTGCCAGCTCTGGCTCCGTTAGAATCCCGAATCTCTATGCCACCGGGTCCATATGCCCGACGTGCGTCTGAAAGGATGGCGAGACAAAGCATTCACTCCTTGTCGGCTCTCATTGAAAATCTTTGTGCTGGTAGTTCTGTTACGGCCGAAGAATTTGCTGCCGAAGCCAATACTTCTTTGCCCTTCCTTACCACTTATCATTGGTGCATATTTGGGTTGAGTATTGTTGCTGAGTGGAGGCTTGCTTATATAATCTTGAGTGCATACGCCATCCTTCCGAGCTCCTAACTGCAAAGGTGAGCCCGCGGGGGTGGATTGAGCGGTGCGCCGCTAATCTACAGTCTTGCGAGAAGAGGCTCAACCGGAAATTTTCGGAGAGGGAGCTAGCTTCAAATGCTTTAGGAGAATTCCAGGCTCAACTCACTACTAAGACCACCCGTGTTTACGAAATTTGGCGGGTGCTTCAAGAAGCTATCACAGAGGTGGTATCTCTTGATAAAGCCGTTATCTTTACCTGCGAGATGGTTGAAGCTCATAAAATTGCTGAAAAGGAGCTTGAGAGTCGGTTCGCTTCGTATCAGACTCAACAGTCTCAGGCGGAGACCCGTCTTGTGGCAATAACAAAGCTTGAAATCGAGGCCCAGTGGAAGAATGATGAACTGACGAACTTATTGCACCATCCGCCGGCTTAAAGATTTGTTGTATATTCTCCTTTTTTGTATTTACTCCTGAATGAGAGTATCTTGTATTCATTTTGATTCTTTTATGAAACGTACCTTGTATTCATTTGGATTCATGAATAAAAGACATATTTTATTTCATACTGGCGTGTCCCTTTTAGCAAATGCATCTTGTAGATAGTTTATCTTGATCTCCTTGCGGGGCAGCGATGGCTTAGGAAACAGGTTCAGGTCTGCCGCCTAAGACTTTTCAATTTTATGAGTCGTGAGGATCGCATAAAGACTTTTCTCCCTACGAGTCAAGAGGATCCCGTAGGTGTCTTTTTTCCTTAAGAGTCGTGAGGACTCCTGAGTGCGTTTTCTCTTGAGAGTCGTAAGGATCTCACAAGAGAATTTTCCCCTTACCAGTCGAGAGGACTCGTAAGTGGTTGTTTCCCTCCTTGTCAATATTCGACTTTGGAGAGTGTGGCCCGTGAATAGTATGCAATAGTCCATCTTGGACCGACTTGTAGGGCCCCAATGCTTAAGAAATAGGTCCTTATCCCCATTGCCTAAGGCTTTTCCCTACGAGTCGATACGAATCGAGAAGTTCTCGCAAGGACACTAATTTCCTTACGAGTCGAGACGAATCGAGAAGTTCTCGCAAGGGTGTCCTAACGTCACAGTTAACTCCTGCTAATAGAAGCCCGTTAGGGTCTGTAGTACTAGGGTTTTTTACCCATCGCACCATCGCGTTGGCTGGTGTATTCCTCGATATGCAATCTTGCTGTTCGAGTAGCCCCGCAACTGTCGTGTCTCTGATCCCTTCGAGGGCTGGACAAGACGTCTTCAAGTAATCTTCCAGGTAATATTACCGTCGAAAGAGCAAGCGTTAGGGATATTCCATATCGCTTTTTACTTGAGTTTAGGCTCAGTTTGGGAGCCCCGATGAGCCATGACCACTCCGTGCTGGAGTGGGATGGTCTCCGATAATCTTTCAGGTCTCATTTGAGTTGCCGTCAAGACCCTGAAGCCAGGGATCTTCCTTTGCTTCGTTTGTTGACATTGTGTCTGCAATATTGCGATGCACATCGAGGTTATCTCTGGGTTGTCTGTGAACCGTCAAAATTTAGAACTAGGGGACTTTTCCATGGATCCGTTTATTGATGTCGCGCCTGTATCCTGCTGGAGGGAGGAAGAACCCTATTGGTTGATCTCTAGGCTGTGGATGCCGCCGTCGAGACTTGGAACTAGGGACTTTACCATGGTTCCGAGGTAGTCTCTAGGTTGTCTGTGAACCGTCGAGATTTGGAACTATGGGACTTTGCCGTGGCTCCGAGGTAGTCTCTAGGTTGTCTGTGAACCGTCGAGATTTGGAACTATGGGACTTTGTCGTGGCTCCGAGGTAGTCTCTAAGTTGTCTGTGAACCATTGAGATTTGGAACTAGAGGACTTTGCCGTGGCTCCGAGGTAGTCTCTAGGCTGTCTGTGAACCGTCGTGATTTGGAACTAGGGGACTTTGCCGTGGCTCCGAGGTAGTCTCTAGGCTGTCTGTGAACCGTCGAGATTTGGAACTAGGGGACTTTGCCGTGACTCCGTTTTGCTGACATCGTATCTGCTTCTGGTTGGAACGAGAAGAAACGCCGTTATTGATTTCTAGGCTGTAGGTGTAGCCATCGAGATCTGGCCTCCCCTTTGACGAAGCCTGGTGGGACAATGTGGTTCCCTTTTCGTTTGTTCCCATAGATTGTATACAGGGGTCGATGTGATCTCACCTGCAGGGCAAAGTTTTCATTTTTTTGTTTCTTTCCGCGATGCTCTATCATTTCAGCTTTTTATATCGCGAAAGTCGCGATTGCCCAATCATTTCGGCTATTTTCTTTTTCTTTACTCGCCGCTTTTTATTGCAAGTTGCCCAATCATTTCGGCTATTTTATATGCATATATTTTACTTGCTGATTTTTGTTGTGTGTTGCCCTATCATTTCGGCTATTTCATATGCATTTTTGGCTCGCTGATTTTTTGCTGCGAGTATGGAACTCAAGATCTGATACCAATCTTAGCATCAGTATCGCTGCGACTGGAATATTGCCAGAAGCGAATCATCATTTGCCGTGAAAGGACTTGGAATTTGATATCGATTTAGGCATCAGCATTGCTACCACTGGGACATTGCCAGGAGCGAATCATCATTTGCCTCTGTCGATTCGAACAAAGGTGGCTTAGCAAACAGGGTTAAGATCCTGTCGACTAAGGCTTTTGACTTCATGAGCCGTAAGGGTCTCATAAAGGTGTTTCTCCCTACGAGTCGTGAGGATCTCGTAGGTGTATTTTCTCCTTAGGAGTCGTGAGGATTCCTAAGTGTGTGTTCTCTTATAAGTCGTAAGGATCTTACAAGAGTGTTTTCTCCTTATAAGTCAAGAGGACTTACAAGTGTCGTTCACCATATGACGACATTCCTCGTCGCTGGTGGGACTTGGTGGGGGAAACGTTTATTTGAGCCCATGGATTGTATACAAGGGCCGATATCGGACCGCCTGTAGGGAAAACTGGGGGATGTGATGGATTAAGAACAAGTTCAGATCCCTGTAGCTTAAGGCTTTTGAATCCTATGAGCCATGAGAGTCTCATAGAGGGGAATTCTCCTTACGAGTCATGAGGATCTCGTAAGTATAATTTCTCCTAAGGGAATGTGGGGATCCCTAAGTGTGTTGCTCCCTTGTGAGTCGTAAGGATATCACGCAGGTGTTTTCTCCTTGCAAGGTTGAGAGGACCTTGCGGGTGTTTTTATTTTAACGAAATTGCGCCCTTTCGGGTTTTCACAAGCTCGCCGATAGCCCTGCTGTTTTTACTCACGGAACCTTTTCGGGTTTTCATCCGTGCCTATTTCTCTTGTGGACGTACCATTTTTTTACGATGAAACTCTCGAGAATAGTTTCGCCGCATGTGGCCCATTTGTTTGCCGGTGGGATTTGAGTCGCAGTCCTCACCGCTGGGACTTGTGGACTTGCACTCTACTATCGCTGTGTTTGAGGCGACGCTGTTAGTTTAGGGACATCTCGGTCCGTTGTTAGTTTAAAGACATCTCGGTCCAATGTTAGTTTAAGAACATCTCGGTCCATTGTTAGTTTAAGGACATCTCGGTCCACAGCCAGTTTAAGGACATCTCGGTCCGTAGCATTTTGAAGCGAGGTTTCGCTGGATACTACTTATAGAGTTTGGACTCAGGGAGATAACGAGCGTCGTCATCCATCATTAACCTGAGCCATGACTTGTCAGGCGTAGTATTTCTTAAGGAACCGGCCGTTTATTGGCCGGAAAGGTCTTTCGCCATGCATATCCATGAGCAAGTAGGCCCCACCTTGGTAGACCTTGTCTATGATGTACGGGCTCTCATAGTTCGGCTCGAATTTCCCCCATTTAGCACGATTGAGGATCATAGGTCTTTTTATGACTAGCACGAGTTCGTCTTGGCGGAATGTTTTCGGCCTAGTCAATCTTTCGTATGAGCGCGTCATCCTTGCTTTGTAAGCTTCTAGGTTTTGTTGCGCCATGAGACGAGTTTCATCGAGGGTATCAAGCTCCTCAAGAGGAAGGTGGGCATTCTCTTCATCCGTTAGTTCGTACCGAACCGCCACTCGTACAGAGGGTAGCTCTATCTCCAAGGGAAGCACCGCTTCCGTGCCGAATACTAAAGCAAATGGCGTTGTGTTCGTGGCCGTCTTGAACGTAGTCCGATAAGCCCAAAGAGCTTCATGCAATCTCTCGTGTCGGTCCTTTCTATTTCTGAGCACCGTTTTCTGTATGATCTTTGTCAAGATCTTGTTGAAAGCCTCAGTTAGACCGTTAGCTCGAGGATTATAGACCGAAGATTATCTCCAATCTATTTTTATGCTGCTGTGCGAAGCGGCTGATTTTATGGCTTCTGTAGGCCGACCCATTATCCGAGATGATCCGTCGCGGAGTGCCGAGTCGGTAGATGACATATGTTTTGAAGAAATAGAGGATATTCTCCGTCTTCACGTCTCTTAACGGTATTGCTTCTGCCCACTTAGTGAAGTAATCGGTTATTGCTAGTATGAACCGATATCCCTTGGATGATGCTGGTTCGATGGGCCCGATTATATTGGTCCCCCACATTTCGAACGGCCAGCTAGCCAGCGTTGGGTGTAGCGGATTTGGATGCTGGTGGCTGAAGTACCCGTGAATTTGGAATGAGTGACACTGCTTCGTGTATTCAAGACAATCTTGAATCATCGTGGGTCAATAGTAGCCCATTCTTTTGATCTTCAATTTCATCTTTGGCCCAGCTTGATGGGAACCGCAGAGTCCGTCATGAGTTTCTTGAACGACCTTTTTTGCTTCTTCTGGTCCCAGATACCTTAGCCACAGGCAATCGAACGATCTCTTATATAGAGTATCATTGATGAAGGCGAATGACAGAGCTCGCTTCATGAGCCGATGTCTTGATGATGCATTTTCGGGCGTATGATGAGATTTGAAGTAGTCTACAAAAGACTTCTTTCCAATCCTTCTCCCTTTCTTCGTCCTCTATTTGGAAGACCGCTCGTTCAGTCGCTTCCCTTCTTTTAGACGACTTTGGAGATATTTCTGCTGGCGCGAGAATCCGGTGGCTTTGCACAATGATCCTTACGTCATCGAGGTTTTCATCGGCCAGTTCTTTAGCGAGTTTGGCTAACTCATCTGCCTTGCTATTTTCCGCACGCGGTATGCTTTCTAGGGTGTAGGAGGGGATTTGCGTCAGTAGTTGCTGCACTCTTTCACCATACCTGATCAGTTCCGGTTTGCATGTCTGGTAGTCGCCATTTACTTGGCTAACGACTAGTTGGGAGTCTCTATATATGAGGAGGCTTTCGATGCCCATGTCGACAGCAATCTCAAGACCTGCTATCAATGCTTCATGCTTAGCCTCATTGTTTGTTCTCGGCTCTGTTAAAGAAAGGGCAAAACGCATTATCCCTCCTTGTGGAGTCACAAAGATAAGGCCCACCCCGGCTTTAATCATGGGGGTGTTTTGCTTTTGCTTCTTCATGGTGGACGCTCCATTGAAGTAGAGTTCCTATCGGGTATCATTCCTTTCTTTCTCCCTGTCAATTGCGTCAAACGCATGTTCGTCCGGCAACTCGCAGTTCAAGGGAGAGTCGGCAGGTATCAGATGTTCAGCGAGAAAGTCGGCGATGGCCTGGCCTTTTATTGCCTTGAGGGGTCGATATAGTATCGAGAACTCCATCAAGAGGAGGTCCCATTTGGCAAGCCTTCCTGTTAGCAAGGCTCTTGACATCAAATACTTGAGAGGATCCACCTTTGATATGAGATGGACCTTATGTGCCAATGCATAATGTCGAAGTTTCATTACCGTGAAGATCAGTGCCAGGAAATGCTTTTCGATGGGGGAGTAGTTATTTTCTGCCCCCAGGAGAACTCGACTCAAATAAGAGAGAGCTCTCTCCTTCCCCCGGTCATTCTCCTGTGCCCATAACGCGCCTAAAGAATCTTCAAGGGCTGTTGTGTACAGGATGAGAGGTTTTCCCTAGAACGGAGCGGTCAGTACCGGCAGGTTTTGCAGATATTGCTTGATTTCGTCCAGTGCGTTTTGGCATTTACGATCCCAAACGAACGGGGTCCCCTTCTTCATTAGATGACTGTAGCCGGAGAGGTTAGTTATGAACCGTCGGATATACGCGAGTTTTCCTTGGAGAGACCGCAGTTGGTTGAGAGTTCTTGGTGAAGGCATTTCCATAATCGTCTTGATCTTCGACGTGTCTATTTCGATGCCCCGGTGTCGTACGATGAATCCTAGGAATTTTCCTGAGGAAAATCCAAACGCGCATTTCTGAGGGTTCATCTTCAGATTATATTTCCGAAGACGCTGGAACACTATTTTCAAATGTTCCCGGTGTTCTTCATACGATTTGCTTTTAACCACAAGGTCGTCGATATAACATTCGATGATCTCATGTACAAGGTCATCGAAGATCTTTGTCATGGCCCTCTGGTAGGTGGCGCCAGCATTCTTTAGACCAAAGAGCATCACTTTGTAGCAGAATATGCTCAGCGGAGTCCGGAAAGCAGTGTGCTTTTGGTCTTCAGGATGCATCTTGATTTGGTTGTACCCTGAGGATCTGTCCATGAAGGAGAAGTCTTCATGGGTGGATGTGTTATCGATCATCAGCTCAGTAACAGGCACTGGGAAGTCATCTTTCGGACAAGCTTTGTTGATATGCCGAAAATCTACGCAGATGCGTATTGTCCCATTCTTTTTCATTACCGGAACGATATTGGCGATCCAGTCAGGGTATTGAACTTCTTGGATGAAGCCGGAGTCGATTAGCTTCTTGACTTCTGCATTGATACTCATCTCAAGCTCGAGTCGCATTCTTCTTGGCGCCTGTTTGACTGGCTTGACGTCCGTCGATATCGCCAGTTTATGCACAGCTATCTCTGGATCTAATCACGGCATCTCGGAATAGTTCCATGCAAAACATTCTTTATACTGCATAACCACATCCTTTAACGTGGCCACCTGTTTCTCAGACAGTAGCTCACTGACGAACGTTGGCCTTGGGTCGTTTGCCATCCCCAAGTCGATTTTTCTCAAGTTGTCTGCTGTGGTGTGTATCCCATTTTCCAGCTCTTTTGGCGCCGGTGGAAATTCTGAGATCACCTCGTTCTCATCTTCATTTGCGAAGCACTGGGAGAGGTCGTTCGTATTCTCACGCTCACCTTCCTTTGAGAATGTTATCATATGGTAGGTACAAGCTCATTTCCAAGCTCGAGACTTTCCCTCGCAGTGTAGGTTGCTCCCGGCTCATGCTTTCGTGGCAGGGCTACCCTCCAACTGTCGGATAGAGCAAACCTGCCTTGCTGATACTGATCTTCAACCCAGTCTTTGAAGGTAAAGCAGTCTTTAAGAGGATGTCCCACTATTCGGTGGTAGGAGCAATAATCAGGGTGATGGACCTCGTTCATCTGTTTGGGGTATTGAGACTCCAGGAGCGTCATCATTTGATGCTTCATGACAAGGTTGAATAATTTTCTTGTCTTGTCTTGAGGGAAAGAGTATTCCCGACCCATCTTCTTCATAAAAGACGGATTCCAGCTGACTTTTTCTCGCTCACGCGGCTTCTTGGATCTGCTTCGCTGTTTTTGAACACCGTCCCTGTTCTTCATCATTCTTTTACTTCTATGTCGGGCTTTTTTCTTGCTACGAGAGCGCACAGCGGGCTGGGGGTGAAGGGCATCGTCGTCTTCTCCTTCCAAAACCTGCTGAATGATACGTTGTGTCCTGGCCTTCTCGTAAATGGCCATTTCGCGGCTATGGTCATCCTAAACCTTTTGACCCGCTTCTCTTATTAGCTTGTCAATCCGTTCTTCGAATGACGGGCTTGGTATTCTCACGGCAGGATCTCGCTCTGGTTTGATATCAACGCTATCTGAAAATGCATTCGTTTCTCCACCGGAATTATTTATGACATGGCAGCCATGGAATCGCTCCCTTTTATTGGACCGAACGTATCCAAGGCCAGTCGTCTCCATTCTCCCGTTGGGCATCTTCTGCTGAGTCCTGGGAACATCCCAAATCTTGTTATAAAACTGGGCTTGTCGAGCGGTCTGCTTGAGGGGTACACCTTGGCATCTCAATAGCCTTTTTAGTCCTTCTGCGTAGTACCTGGGCAAACGGATTGGTTGAAGCCTGTCGAGCGCAGGTTCGGCATCGTGCCATACCTCTCTCTCCACTTTAGTCTCGGTGGATTGATAGAAAAGGATCACCTTCTCACTTCTTCGGCGAGGAGGGACGTAGAAGGTCTGCAGCTCTTGCACGCTGTATGCATCAAGTTCTTTGTAATACCGCTGCGAAACTAAGGTAATCTGTAAACTCTGGTCAGCTCCAGCAAAGCTCTGCATTGACGGGCGGAGGGAGAACACTGTGTTGGTCTCGTCTTCAGAGTCACTACCAAAGACCAAAATAGGAGTGGATGGTCTTAGCCTGTTGCCTTGGGGTTGTCCCAAGTAAACCATCTCTTCATCCTCTTCGGTATCGCTCCCAAATATCGGGATAGTGGCGATGGCTTTTTGTTTGTTCTCCGGTTTGTGACATCTTTCCATGTCTTTGAAGTCTGGTAAGAAGTATTTGGGTCTTCATATTTGCGTACTTCAGTTACGGAGAATGGGTTCAGCTCTCCTGTAACTGTGTACTCGAGGCCGTCCTTGAAGTACTTCATACACTGATGTTGTGTAGAAGGGATGATGTTGTACTCATGTAACCAAGGCCTGCCGAGCAATGCGTTGTAGCAAATTTTGGCGTCAATAACATAGAACTTGATGTCAGTGATAAGCAGCCCGAAGCGTAATGTCGGTATTACAGACCCGAGAGTTTATGATGATTGGGAGTCAAAACCGGAGATGGTAATTTTATCCCGAGCTAGGTGCTGCACATTCATGCAAATCTCCTTCAATATTCTTACATTGAGAAGGTTGACGGAGGACCCGTTGTCGACCAGGATCTTGCCTATCTTGATATCGTGACAATACCCGGTTACATACAGCGGACGGTTGTGCTCGCACGTTCCGAGAAGGAGGTCTTCATCGCTGAAGGAGATGTCAGCCGTGTGGACTTCTTCCAGCTCGTCCTTCATCTTTTCTTCTGCAAGGAAGGCTTGAAACTGGTCGGGCTCTTGTAACGCCTGGATCATGGAATTTCGTGCCTCTTTATATAGGAGAAGGGCATCCAAAATACTCAATTGTGAGGGTATCTTCCTCAGATGTGCCAGGACATTGTAATCCACCTTGTTCTTTTTGGGCGGGTCCTTGGCTGTGAGCTCTTCGACGAATCTGTCATCGAGGGCAATCTCCTCACGGTCTTTTTCCTTCCCTTTGTCTCTTTTGCCCGAACCTTTGTTTGAGAGTCCGAGATTCTTTTCAGGCAACGTGCGGTTACGCAGCTGAATGTTCTCACAGTTCATCATCTCTTCTTCTTTTCCAGAGGTGGATTCTTTGAAGAGAGGGCCGAGGGCTATTTCCTTGTCCGAATCGCTTCCGAATGTAAGAACTTGGGTCTTCCTTTCTGTTGGGATAGCATCAACCATATGACAGTTACCGGCTGTTCCTTCACACTCGTCTATCGCGCTTCTCTGTTCCTAACGGGCTTTGCGCTTCATTCGCTTGGGCAACGTATCCCTGCCACCACTTCTTGAAGGCATTGCACTCTTCGGTAGGGTGCGTGACCTTATGATGGTACAAGCAGTAGTTCGGATGTATGCCCAGTTCGTCGGGGCACGTACTCCCGGAAGTATTTTCTTTGTAAGGTGGAAGCTTCATTCCCATTGACAGAGCTTTGGCAAACCGCTTCCTTATCTTGATTCCGCTCTTGCTGGTGGCAAGGGCACTTTGATCTGGTTGAGGTACTTTACGGTTTCTCATCACCGGAGCACTTTCGGCCTGACACTGACTCTTAGCCTTATCGTAAATGGCCGCTTCACGTTCTCCATCAGCTTTGCTCTTTTGAAGAGCTTCGTTCAGCAGCTTGTTAATAAGGTCATCTGACGGTTCCATAGATTTTGGTTCTGGATTTGCCTCCAGTTTCTCTATGTCAGGAGCTTCTTTGCCATTTATCGACGAGTGAGAGATCATGTGGCAATTCGCTACATAATCCTCGGGTTCTTCCAAAGAATCGTCTCCTTCATCAATGTCGCTGTTTTCGTTCTCAAGAATATGCTTGAAGAACCCTTCTAATGTGACTGGGGTTCGCGGTTCTTGGTTGTATTCCTCCAGTGCGACGATATACTTTTGCAGACCCGTATGATTGCCATCGAGCTACACGGGCTTCTTGGCCTTCTTCTTTTTCTTTGAAGACTTCGGAGGCTTGGCCCGGAGGCTTTGTCCATTGTTACTAACTTTTGGCGTTGGGCGTGGTTTCAACATTCCATCAATAATTTCAGGCTCCAGCGGACTTTTCCACCTAATCGCCGGACATGCTTGAAGATTCTTCAGCATTCTTTTAGTTTTAGCTGAAAGGACCACTTCCCACGAAGCTTCTCCTACAAATGAGCATGATGCCCCTGGCGTATCCACCTTTTTAGGAGCGTGCTGTTGTGGCGGATTTACCTTCCAGTTTTCGGACAGCGCTAACTTGCCCTGTTGGTATTGGTCTTCAACCCAGTTTTTGAAGACGTAACAATTTTCGATTGGATGGCCCACTATTCGGTGGTAGGGACAGTAATTAGGATGTTGACGTCGTCCGATTGCAGTGGGCGTCTCGGATCCGGCAGAGTGATGAGCCTGTTGCGCACTGCTAGTTCGAATAGTCTCATCATTTTATCTCGGGGAAATGAGTAAGGATGTCTCAACTTCTCTTCGAGGGCTCACAGTTTGTTGTTTTGGCGAGCCACCGGGTTCGGGTCACTCGGCTGTTGTTGAGCGTTGGCGACGAATGTCACTTTCCCTTTGCCCTTTTCATTCCGAAGATCTGTCTTTGAAGAGGACAGCCTATGGCCCATCTGATCCATTTGGGCCAGCTTGTCAATCAAGGCATGGAAGGTGGTCGGCTTGAAGAACATCATAAATTGGGATATAGTTGCTTGAGGGTCGAGGGTCCCCACGAACATGCCCACAACAGGAGCTTCTTCTATGCGCTGTTCACACTTCGACCATAGGTTCCGCCACCGAATTGCGCACTGAACCCAGGTTTCTCCTGACTTCACCCTGGCGTTGATTAATGCCGTGATCGGGGTGCGCTCGCTAGCGATTGCGAATCTTTATGTAAACAGTTGCTCCATTTCTGTAAATGTCTTGATGGAATCACTCGGAAGCTCCGAATACCATTCAAATGCTGTCTCAGCCAAGCTGCCGACAAATTGGCGAAGCAATAGTTTGTCATCGTCCCCGGTGTTACCGCACAAAGCTTTGAATTGAGCAACGTGTTGGTGCGGATTGCCCGTCCCCTTATTCACATGGAATTTGGGGATCGTATATCCTGGCGGGTACTTAATTTGGTCGTACCAGCCTGGGTAAGGTCGCCCAGTTCTAACGACTTGGCATGCCGCTTCGTTCGTTTGATGAGCTCCTATTTGTTGAGCTATGTAGTTATCAAGGATAGCTTTGGAGATCGTATCCTCCCTGGCTGCTGATAAAGTTGGAGGAGGGTTCGATGTCTCCCCTCTGTCGTCTTCAATAATTATTGGAGGGTCTTCAGCTGGAGGATCCAACTGGATCATCATCCCAACCATGTCTTGGAACAGAAGCGCCATCTGTTTTATATTAGCCGCTTGTTCTGCGGCCTCTTTATCTTTCTTTTCAAGCACCCTCCGTAGGAATTCAGTGTCGGTCTCCTGCTCCTGGCGTTGTTCCGACGATGCTTCTGGGCTTTCTTTCTGCCCAGTGAGTGCGGCCATTCTTGTCAACATTTCCTGGAGCTTTTGTTGTTGCTCCTGAGCTTTCGTCACAGACCGTGTGAGCGGTCGATGACTCATGCAGATGCCATGTAGACGGTATGCACAACCATGCCCCCAGACTTGGGGCGTTTGGGTCCACTGCCTTTGATATTTGCCGCCAGTGGTGGGAGATTCTCAGGCCTTCTCTTTTTATGGGAGGTCGAGGTTGAGGGGGCAGTTGCGGCAGGCACCCATGCAGATGATACCTTTCGTGGTATGGCGGTTGGATGATCCTCCTCTTGCCGAGCCTTCGTCTTCTTCAGCCGGCGAGAGTAATCTTTGTCGATTATAGAGTCTTGGACTTTCCGTCAAACTCTGTGGATCTTGGAGAACAACCGCTGAAGAGGCTATTCCGGTTTCACATGTGTTGTGTTTTCAACAGGCGGAGGAGACTTCTTCAGTATGGCGATTGGAGAGTTCTTGCGCACCCTCCTGAGCAGCTCGAATCTGTTCCCAGTTGGAACAACAACATCAATTTCCACTACTAGAGCTGGTGGGGTAAGTCCAGAGGGAGAGTTCCCCCAACTTTCCTCACTCGGCGCCAGTGGCGATGTCAGCATTTCTTGCGGATGGGATCACCTCAGTTGTAGAAGCGATCTCGTCATGCCCCTTGCTTTGATGAGAGGCTGCTTTTGGTGCCAACCTGTTGAAGACTGACGTCTGTTGAGAGGGAACGTCTAACCTGTTGAAGATTGACTTTCGAATAGGAGAAGCACTTGTAACGACCTCACTCATAGCAGGAGTTAGAACGGCCAGTCTTGTGAAGTCCGATCCCTTAGCAGGAGAAGCTCTTTTGACAACTTCGTCTACCGAAGCTGGAATGGCTATCCGCTATGGGATAACCCTTTCAGGTATTGCAGGCCTCTTTACGAGCCTATTGGAGCCTTGGCTCAGTCTGTTAAAGACTGAGGCGTTGGAATTGGACGACCCATTGAGAGGGGCCGTGGTAGTTGCAAGCCGATCGAAGAACGACTTCTTTGGAGCCTCATATGATGTCACTGAAGCATTGAAGCTCATTGGCGGGAGAATGGTCCCGAAGAACAGTCCAGTGGTGGCCTGAGTCACCTGTTCCACTGGCATTGCGAAGATGGAGATCGCTTGGGGCCCATAAGTTACTCCTTCAGCAGGAACGGAGTGGGAGTTGTTGTTGCAATTGGTGCAGTTGGAAGCCATCGATGTCATCTTCCCTTCTGCATGGAGCAAGACACCAAATCTTAGTACCTCGAATGCAGGGGCAACCATATTTAAACCGCGATTCGTTTGCGAACACGATACACGAAGTGTGGAGTGGAAAGAGGAAAAGGTCCCACCGGGCATGCCAGAATCTGTTTACCGCCGAAGGCCGGGAGAGACAAACGTCTTGCCTGCATTTGGGGGCAGATGCTATTTGGTTTTATCTGTCCATCTCTCCGAAGATGCCAAGTTGATTTATGGCACCGTGTATCGGAGGTTTGGACAGATGCAGCCGTTGTAGCAGACTTCGTCAGATTCTCCCTCATTTGCGAGGGGTTTTTGATTGTGGGGATGCTCTTCCCTGCAGGCGCAAGCCCCTGCAGTTAATTAAGTTACCGTATCGCGGTAACCACTTTCTCCTGCTCTAGAAGGTCACTTCTTGTCGTGTGTGTTTGTTTTATTTTTGGTTGCCCATGGATTGTATACGGAGACTAATTTGTGTTGTCGCCCGTAGGGCGTGGATTAGTCCAAATCCGTATTTTCTTAGATTTTGGTTTGGTTTGACTTAAGGATAGTTAACCTTGTTTGAGATTAAGATCGACTTAAATATTTGTTAAGGATACGTTAATCCGATATTGGACTAAGATATACTTAACGGGGGTTTAGGATCATTTTTGATCCAACGAAAGAGCATTCGGACACTATCGTTTTAGTTTCAGGATGTTACGGTCCATAGCTAGTTTAAGGACATTACGGTCCACAGCTAGTTTAAGGACATTACGGTCCATTGGGGTATGCTCATAGGTTTGAGAGTGCATCCAAGAGCTATT
This sequence comes from Agapanthus africanus, assembly GCA_030015575.1. Classification (NCBI taxonomy): domain Eukaryota; kingdom Viridiplantae; phylum Streptophyta; class Magnoliopsida; order Asparagales; family Amaryllidaceae; genus Agapanthus; species Agapanthus africanus. Next base: position 409,511,722 of record CM057338.1, read on the forward strand.
GGTTGTCGGGACCCTCCACCTCTCTGATATCGTTGAAGAATTACAACGACATGTATCAAAGGTGTGGAGAGATGTACCCTTGAGTCGAACTCCAGATTGAAGGGAGAGATCATGGTGGAACGAACATCATTTTAGATGCCACGTGTCAGGAGATCATTGGCCATCTTTGGAACTAAGATCGATTCGGGGAGATCTGAGTATAGGAGGGCTCGATTGATTGATGGTCAAAAGGTATTGGCCTCGGGAGACTTGACTAATTTGGGCTAAGATTGGCCTCTCACAGTGTTAAACACTGATATCTGCTTGGCGCTCACGTGCTCCCACTTGAGGCTCATAAGTAGTGTTAAACACTGAAATTTGGAGCGCTTACATGTGGCACGTGAGGCACCTGAAAATTGGGCGTTGCTTCTTTGGGTTTATTCCCTGTCTATACATATAAGTGTTAAACACTTAAATCTTATAACCATCACGTGCGGACACGTAAGGTGCCCCCAGGTCTTATTTAATTCTCTTGTTGCAATCAATGCATCAAAAATAGTCTCTAGTGGTAGATCGATATCTCTATTATTACTTCAACCTCCCACTGAATTTATTAAATCTTTTAATCAAATTAGGATTTTCTCTCACTGAAACTAAGAACTCTCCTAATGTAGAATACAACCCTTCAGTAAGAGTCACATATCCTTGACCAACAATTTAGTCTTCCATACAGAATACATTTCTAATAACGGTGATTCTACAAAAGTAGAATATAAATATAATATCTAGTGCATCCACATGATAGCTTACATTTATGTATCTAAATATTCCAAATTCCAAATTATTCAATACATGTTTTCAACCTGAATTGGACAACTCCAAATATTTAAGTGTCATACATTATATCTTACTACTTTCCATATTTTATATGGAGTAGAAAATAAATTTTACATGAATTATTTTAATAGATAGTTAATAATTTTCATTGCAAAAGTCCCATAAGCAAGTGCAAAAACTATTAATGATCAAATCATCAATTCAACTATATCGAATAAGGTTTTGTTTTATTTTACAAAACACTATTTTATTGTGGGATACACGGTGGAGTCAAGCTTTTAAAAATTCTAATATCTTTTTATAAATCTCTTAAACTCATCTAACAAAAAATATCCATCATGATCAAATCAAATAGTCTTGAAATTTTTATCAACTATATTTTAATTTTGGATTTATTCTCCTAGAACTTTTCAAAGTATTCAGATATGCGCCGTATTAGATAATTATATCATATTCTGTTGCTTCATTCATATGAGCACAATATATGAATATTGTCTCTTGTCTTAACAATTAAAAAATTGACATACATCATTATGCATGAAAGAGTATTTTATGCTTTAGCACATTTTTCTGTAAAACTATTTTGTTATCTTATTATAAAGATAATGTCTACAAGTTGGTAATTTTTCTACAATAGAAATTATAAATTACCATACTTTATTAATCTATTTCTCTTATCAATATTCTCATACCAAATCTTATGAGCTAAAAATAATTGTCAGATTACTCTAATCTACATGATATTTAAGATATTTATTATATTCGAATCAAGGACGATAAAAATCATTCTTAATCTTTTACTAAGCGATGATAAATAACCAAACTTAATAGAATTTTTTACTGCTAGAAAAACGTTACTATGAAGTTTCAAAATAGAAATCAAATTTCTTATTATTTTGGAAACAAAGGGACAATCTTCAAGTTCCACTACATGTCGTTTAGTCAAATACAGATAGTTAGTTTATTTGTTAAGACTACACTTCTATTGTTAATGTAATATCATAATCACTAGGTTTTTGATCTTTTCTTATGCCATCTACAAGAACCTATCAATATCGATAAAAAATCTAAATTATATTTCAGGATAATATTGAAACAGCTCACGGTATAGTCTATATTATGAAGTGATAAAGTTAACCTTCTAAAGGTTAATCCTTTTTTTAAACAAAAAACAACTTTATTGTTTCTCCTTTGATGCCTAAGTCTTTTGTGATAGAAATGATGTTCACCATCTCAAAGTGATCCCTATTTAGAAACTTGCTTTCTTTAACCAATATTCTTCTTAAGATAATCTTTCTTTTCTATCACCTACACTATCTGGCATTATCGTCGACCATCGTTATGTTCTTGTCTTAATTCATAAGGTTCCTAATCCTTTTCAACAAATTGATAAATTGATAGAATCAATAAAATAAGATTAGAGTCTAGAATACTAATACTCACTAATGAATAAGACAATCATAAAAATAGCATCTGCTTTGTATTCATAATCCATTTACAGCTAATAAACTATTACATTAGCTTACTTGATCATCTTATGATCATGGGTCTAGAATTGAATACCCTAAACCATCTTGATGTACATGAAACTTCTTATTACAATTTAACGAGTTATAATTATTTTCTTGTACATGGTTTTCAGGGATTTCCTTGCTAGTTTCTTTGAGCTCATTTGCTTCTTTAAGCCAGCATATAAGGAATCTACAATATAGCAACTAGCAAGTTAACTTCTATCATGTCATTTCTTATAATTGATCTTTTTTGTGGTTGTAATGGAATCGAGATCAATATATTTATCATCTTAAACAATATTTGCCGATTTTCAATATTAACCGATTTTCAACAGTGTTATGACAATGCACAATTCTTATTTCCAATCTTTACTGCTTGGTACAAACATATCAAATGTCTTAGCAAAATAACTAAATTTATTTATAGTAATATAAGCAGAAACAACATCATAATATCTTAATTCTTACTTCATAGTTGCACAACATTATTAGGGTTTTAATTTAAGTAATGGTGTCACTACCAATACTTCTTTTACGCATCTATTATTGAATAGAAAACCCAAATTTATTTATACTCTTTCAGATTGTCAAGATATAATATAAACAAATGAGGTAGGATACAATATATCCAATTATTTAATAATAAATTTCCTTTTATAATTTGGCCTTTGATGTATAACATTGCTCCACTATTATAATGAGATTACTATTACATCAATTAAGTGTGGACCCATCGATTCGACTATTTATGCAAAACATGTTGCACCTCCTATTGTAGTCAGGTGTTTCCATTAAACATAATAGATCAATCATCTTTATGCGAGATATAAATAAGTCAACTACCTTAACAAACCCTATCCTGTCAGGATTTAAAATATTTGTCTCAAATATATCCATACAGTGGAAGGCCTTTAGATTTAAATTTCAAAATTTTTGATCCATCTACACTTATATACAATTATGTTTAATAAAAAAGGAGAACAAATTCAATTATTATTCATATTGATGAAAACTCATTTTTCATCACATGTCATTCCTATAATTGTAAAATTATTTTAAACTGTTTCTAAACTCAATTAGAATTTCACAATGACAATCACAGATTATATCATTTAATAAAATCATAACAATTTATGGGGTATATGAAACATTTTCATAAAACACATAATAATCCAAATATAAATTTAATGCACCATTTGCAAATCATATAAGCAACAAATTAAAACTAATTCTAAATGTAGTTTTGGTCTTTTCTACAAAAAGATGTATATAAAAACTAATTTTATATCTTGCAAAGTGACTAAATTATAATTTCTATAAATTATAGGGATCTGCAAATAATTATTCAACATCATATCACATATAAAGGCCTGAAATGTATATTCATAAAATCTAGGACCTTTTCTTAACTTTCCCAAAAAAACAATTACTTCTTTTAGGACTTGGGTCCAAGGAATAACTTAAAAAACAATTATTTTTTGGACTTGGGCCAAAAAAATTAATGGACTTGGTATATGGATCAAAGGTTTGGATAACATTTCTGTCTCCCACTAGCGTCTGCATGCCTACAACTATCCACCGTCGAAACAACAATCGAAGACGATTCCCGACGGCCACGTCAGTGAACATTAAACTTTTAAATTTTATAATTAAATTTAAATAGATTTCAAAAATCAACTTTATAAGTTTAAATTAAATTCTAATATAAGATGATTTCTAAAATCATAATCTTTAAATCATTATACAATCTAATATAATTTAATCAATCTAATTAATTAATAGGTCAAGATTGATTTTGTTTCAAAAACATATTAGAGTTTTTCAAATTAGGGCTTTTATCATGTATAAAAATTGAACCCTATTCTAATTAAATTATATTAATTATATTAAATTAATTGAGATTTTATGAACAATTCATAAAACTAGGGTATTGCAAAAATTAGGGTTTTTATTAATTTAATAATTAAAGAACCTTAATCTAAAAAGCACCACTATAGCTCTGATACTGATGATGCTTATAAGTGGGAATTCCCCATATCACGATACGTAGTGGATGACGTGTCGTCCCTGTAAATCCGCTAGATTCCTGGGAAGCTATGAAGCTCGAGTAAGTATGATACCTTGGGGATTTTCCTCGGGACCTCATTTCCGAGGTTGTACCTAACCTTTTCGAGACCTCCCCAGAGCACTTCCCCTACGCGCCTAGCAACCAGCTAACAGCTCGCCCCCGAGCAATCCTACAGCCGAGCTTTCACAGCCTCCTTGCCTAACTCCAAGCTGTTACAGAGTTGAACTTTCTTGGCTCCTCGCTTGTCCTCGAGCTGTCTACTGAGCTGAGCTTCCTCGGATTCCTTGATTAACCAAGAGTACGGAGCCCAAGCACCCCCGTAACGGCTCCGTATATCTCGCCAAAACGAGATTTCCACCACTCCACATCTCGCATCTCACGCTGGCATGACTCTCCATTAATGACCGTATCCCGCTATTAATGGACGTACCCTACCATCAACTCGAACGTGATGCAGTTGCGTACCGCACGGTGAGGATCCCGTGCCGGTTCGCTCCATGCGACAGCTATATAAACCTTCTCTTTCAAATGACTCAGGTAATAAAAAACTCACTCCAATAGGCCGCTACCCTACCATTATTCCTTGGTACTTGATCGTCGGAGGGTCCTATAGTGGTTTCCCATCCCGGGACTTCTTTTGCAGGTAGCTCGGCGTCAATGGGAACCGACAAACCATTGAGATCCACACATTCAACCCTCACACCAAATCTCAACAGTTCAGAACCGCTGGCAGCAAGATCGACGGAGGACAACAGCTGAGGGAGATTCTGACCTCTATCAGCTGGCTCCGTCTATGGGAAATCGAGAGGCTTCTCCACCCAAAAAGTTGATCTTCCATTTTCGATTCAATGGTAAGCAATAACCACGACGAGCTCAGCACGAGTCGCCCCATCCTCTATAACGAAGGCAGGAGCGGTCCTCCTCCCCCTCCTAATGTCATCAATGCCTTATCTGCTCGAATCGATAGGTTCACCGTGATGGTGGATGCGCTCGCCCGTGTTTAAACGGCTGGCCATACCTGCCAAACCGCAGTTCCTACCCCCTGAAATGACGACGCACATAGGAAGACGGAAGGGCATGCTCAAGCCCCCAACCTCACTCACGTTCATCTTGATGTCACCGAACACCGGCGTACCGATTCTGGCAGTCATGACCCGTATGAGGGGAATGATTCCATGACCCATTGGGTGCCGGACAGCTCGACACTCAGATCTCAGGGGAGACCAGGCTATCACTTTAACGCCCGTTGCGCTCTCTCTCCCCTGAAGAGATGTCGGTCAGATCGCCTAATTCCAGGCAAGACCCACGTCGCCACTTCCATCGAGGCCACGCATACGGCGAACGTTGGGACTACCCATGAAGGGTCCACCTCGAAGATTTGAGGAACGTGATAGAGCGAAGCCGAAACCGCTCCATCGCGCAAGCCAGGAGCAAAGATAGCAAGCACTCCGATTATGAAGAATCCTCGGGGTACCAACAACGAAATTGAGGCTCTCGAAAAGAAAATTGAAGACATACGACAGGACGCTCGTACGGTCGATGGGGTGGTGATGTACTCCGTTGATTCGCTCACAAAGCCCTTTACAGAGTAGCTACTAGCTGAGCGGGTCTCGTCCATGAACAAACTGCCCAAAGTGGCCCTCTTCGATGGGAAGTCCGACCCGAAAGGCCACTTGGACGCGTTTACGGCGGGCATAAGCTTCCAAGACAACTCAGATGCGGCTTGTTCATATCAGATTTTTGCATTTTCATACCGCCCAATTTTTATCACATTGCATATCGGTAGATACTCTTGAGCCGTGTTTGCTAGTCAATTGCAGGATACAGGTTCTCGGTTCTAAAAACGGTGAAATTCATGAAAAAAAACACGACAAAATCCGGATTCCTGCCAATCACAGATAAAACACGGTCTCCGCTCTTCATCCGTATGTTGCCAGATACCAGTTTAGGAAGACAAAATGTCAAATCTATGTCACCTTCATGCACAAGGCTCAATGGCAACAACAACTTCCAAGAAATCTACGCGGAGCTCGAGGCAATCATGCCAAATCTTGACAAAAAGTCCACCTTTCCCTCAACAGAAATTCTGAAAGAAATATGGAGGTATTTTCAGAAAACACATGTACCAGATTGAAGAGTACATCAAACCAGGGTACCACCAAAAAGACCAAGATCCAATTCATTAAAAAGGCCGCGGATCCGCGGCCAAAGGGGGGTCTAGGCCGCGGATCAGCGGCCATACTGGCGCCGTAGACAAAGAATTTTGGGGGGTATTCTGGTCTTTTTGTTTGGGTTCTGGTGGTTGCCCTAGGTTTTCATTTTTTTGCCTATAAATAGCCCAGAACTTTGTGAAGGAAAGGGTCCATTCTTGTATTTTCATTTTGCTAGGATTAGTTGTGTTTCTTCTTCCTCTTCTCACCTCTTCTCCATTAAACTTGTAGTGAGCTTTTGAGTGAAGAGTGATGAATAAAGAAGAACTATTTATTATCATGCTTGTCTTCTTATCTTTATGCTTGTTGTAATTTTAATTTGTTAAGTAGTTGTTGTTATTTCCTTGTTGTTCTTTCTTCTCTCTTTTTCTTTATCATTCATACGACAATGATACTTACGCTCGATCCTCGCCAAGGTGAGGTCGCAAATAGTTAGTCGTATTCTTCTAATCTCCTTCTTTCTATCTTCCTCTTTTGTTTTGTTTTGTTTTTCCTTCTAATGAAGTGTGAGTAGTTAATACTTGTTAGGGTAGGATAAGGGAAGTTTGAGAGAAGGAAATCTCTCTCACTCTGTCCTTGCCCAACAGCTTAAATCAACTCCCGTTAGTTGAACCACAATCCGCTCCTTACGGCACCCTATCCTACATGATAGCGGTGATTCCGTAGTGAGACCGGTTGTGGTTGAATTAACCGGAGGTTATGGCTAAGAGCCAAGAACGGACGGACAAGCACCAAAAGGAAGACTTATGCGTTGGAAAGCCTAGCTTATACTCGCAAAGTCCTTCCTAGTCGTGCTAATCCCCGTTGTTGCCGATTACCGTAACACCGATATTAAGAGGGGCAACGAAAGATGTGGAGACTCCTAACTCAAACTAACCTAATCCTAACCCTAACATGCTCTCTTTAAATATCAACTCAACACTTAGATAATCCAACAAAATCTGAAAACCGGACTTAACTCGTTAAAACACTTTGAAAAAGACTCCCATCTCCCTGCGGACGACCCGTACTCAACCGGCTAGCTACAAGCGAAACCGTCTTGATTGCGGTATTTAAACTAGAACTTGAACACGCACGTATCCTAACAATCAAATGGCGCCGTTGCCGGGGAGACGGTAGTTTATTTCTTTGTGTAATTTCGGGTTAATTTGTAAGTATAAAAAAAAAAAACGAAAAAAAATATATACTTTGTAAAAAAATCATCTTGTTATTTTTGATTTGCTTTTGTGCAAGTGTGCAGGAAAATACAAGGTTCAAGTTCCGTGGCCAAGACGTTGAAACTACGGAGTTCAAGTACAGTGCCAAAGACGTGGGAAGATAGACCCACATTTCGCGGCTACACCGCGACGGATCAAAACGGAGGAGACGGTCTACTGTCAAAATCTGGAGCAGATACAGTGAGCAAATAAAAATTCCACAAATCCAGACAAGCAGAGGACCACCACAGCAGCACACCCAGAAAATTTGGAAGCTTAATACCTCCACATAGCCGCGGATCCGCGGCCATTGCATGCGTTTGGCCGCGGAAACGCGGCCATCTGTTGGCTTCAGAGCCCCAAAATCTCTCTGTAAGTCCCTCTGCCTCTCTCCACTCCTCTGAACTCCACTGAACTGTGTTTTCTGCAGCTTTCTTTGCGCAAATTCTTCTCCCCCTTCCAATAAACTGTTCTTGTGCAGGATTCTTTGCGCCGCAAATAAAAAATTGTTTGCAGTTGATTTGTTACTGCTTTGCATTTCTTTAATACGAACTTAAGGGGCTTGAAACCAATCCAGATTGGGTGGGGATTTCATCACCCTTCCCAGGACCCCAAAAATCACTAAAGCATATGCATTGTCCATTGTAAATTAAAAAATACTAGACTTCAGCCCTAAGGACTTCGTGCTCATTAGGAGAAGATAAACCGTGTTTAGAACCTCGCTTAACCGTATATTGTTTACGGGGTGTCTAGGAAAGTGTTAAAGGCGCAACCGCCGAAAGAGAAAGGGTTATTTAATTAAGGAACTTCGCGAAAGCGTTGGACAACCTCCCCTTATCTCTGCACTTACCTGGCCTCGTGATCAGTGTATTTTTAAGCCCGTTTCTCGACACTGTTTAACTTCGAAAATCAAGTTCAGGAGCAGGTCTAGTAGACCTAGGTTACCCTAGATCTATGTGTGATTGTGCATATCTTGTTTGTGATTGCTTAAGCCGTAATTCCGTACATATTTCTGTAAAAATCTTTCTAAAAAAAAAAAAAAAGAAAAAAATCAAAAACTTTTATAAAAACTTGCCCTTTGTCGCCAAATCCATTTTTTCACCCACCACCCATCGCCTTTCTCCATTGACGTTTTCTTACCCTCACCTTCTCCGTTTTGACTATACTAAACTCGTTTAGTGTATGTCCGCTTGGACTCGGGACACTAGTGCCCGTCTAGTCCGCGTTACGTTAGTCGCGACCGACTACGCGATCGACTCCGAAGTCGATACTCCGTCCACTCCTCTTTCACCCCTTCCTTTGCCGGCCAACTCCGACGTTGACCGGAATTCTGTTCATACATCTTCACCTTCACCTTCACCAACCTCTTCTTCCGCGATGTCGGGATTTAATCCGAACATCTCTTTGACCACCGCTGGATTGGCTCCACCTCCTACGGAGACCAATCTCCCACCACCTCCGCCTGTTGTAGCGCCGCAGCGAATCACGCTCCAGGATCGTTTCTACCCCACCCGTTCGGCACTTCCCACCTGCCTTTCTCTTCCTCCGGCCAATGGGGACAACTTTGAAATTAAGCCCCATTTCATCAACATGCTTCCACGTTTTCATGGGCTTGAATCTGAAGATGCCTATATCTTCATTAACAAATTTCAAAATGTCTGTGCCATGATGAAAACCACCCAGCTGTCGGACGATGCTATACGTCTACGGGTCATTCCGTTCACTTTATGCGATCTCGCTGAAAAATGGCTGTATAGCACCGCTTCCCACTCAATCACCAGCTGGGACGAGTTTGTTAAAGCGTTTCTGAAAAAATTCTATCCAAATCATAAGACCGCAAGGATTCGAAATGAAATCAACCAATTCTTCCAGCTTCCTTCTGAACCCTTCTGGAAGTGCTTTGACCGATACAAAGACCTTCTTGTTCAGTGTCCTCACCACGGTATAGAGAAATGGCAGCTCTGCCAAACCTTATACGAGGGACTCAACCCAGCAACGAAGCAGTTGCTGGAAACCATCTGTCAGGGCCACTTCCTATCGAAATCTGACGAGGAAGCGTGACAGTTCTTTGACGACCTTGCGGAGCAAACGCTACAGTAGGAGAGCACCAGACCGACTTCTTCTTCTTCTACCTCCACTTCTACCGGTCAGTCTAGGGTAGGAATCCACCAACTCTATGTCTCTATTGCGATGAAAGCTGAAATGGCTGCTATAACAAGAAAGCTTGAAGCGATAGAAAGCAAATTCTCTGCTCCTGCTCCTGCCCCTGTTCTCCCCCTTCGTACCATCTGCGCTTGTTGTTCCGATCCTTCCCACTTGACCGAAGAGTGTCCTTACAATCCACCGTCGCAAGGACAGGATCAGGTTAATGCTGCCTTTCAGCAAAGACCGAGGAATGATCCATACTCTTCCACCTACAATCCCGGTTGGAGGAACCACCCTAATTTCGCTTGGAATCAGAATCAGAATCAATTCCAGGGCAACAATTTCCAAAGGGCCCCTCCACCGCAACAACAAGCGCCACAACAAACTCAGCATCAATATCAGCAGCCCTTCCAACCCCAGCCTTTCCAAAACCAGACGAACAACTTTGCACCCAACAACTCTTTTCCACCAAACAACTTTGTTCCGTCAAACAACGATAAGGTTTCCTCGCTCGAGCGAAGTCTGGAGGCGTTTGTTAAACAATCGACTCAATCCACCGCCAACATCCAGTCTTCGATTCAATCCTTAGTGCAACACACTGCCGCACACGAGTAAAGCATCAAGACCATCGAGGCCCAGATTGCACAGCTGAACGCGGCCTTGAGCGAGCGAGAGAAGGGGAAGCTCCCGTCCTAGCCACTTCCAAATCCCGGTCACCCACATAATGCACATGTTGCTCTTGAACAACAAAACCATAATGTGAGTGCCGTGACCACACTGAGATCAGGGAGGATGCTGCAAAACAACATTGGCAAACGAATCAACGATGACACCCCGGCCGCTTCTTCTTCTTCTTCTTCTTCTTCTTCTTCGTCTTCTGAGCCTATTCTCCATTCTTCAACAGGCTCTCCTTCCTCTTCTTCTGCTCTGAACGGACCCACTTCTCACTCCATGAAAACACCTATTCTGGGATCCGTTCCAACTCCAAAATCTCCTCCTCCAGCATTAGACTCAACCAATTTTCAAAATGTTCCATTTCCAAACCGGTTGAGGTCTAACAAACAAAATCCACAAATGGAGAAGATTTTGGAGTTATTCAAGCAAGTTAACATTAACATTCCTCTTTTAGATGCTGTCCAACAAGTCCCATCTTACGCGAAAATCTTAAAGGACTTGTGCACGAAAAAGAGGAAGTCTCAGGTACCCAAGAAGGTTTTCTTGGCTAGTGCTGTGAGTGATGCCCTTACCCAATCTTTACCACAAAAACGGAAGGACCCTGGCTGTCCTACGATTTCAATTACTATTGGGGATAAGAACATCAACCGCGCACTATTAGATCTTGGTGCCAGTGTTAACCTGCTTCCGTATTCAGTATACGAGCAATTAGGCGTCGGAGAGTTGAAACCCACACACTACACTCTCCAAATGGCCGACCGATCGATCACCCACCCTAGGGGTGAGCTAGAGGATGTGTTGATAAGAGTCGGGGACTTCATATTCCCCGTTGACTTCATTGTATTAGATACACAGCCTGTAGCTAACCCCCGGAATCAAATTCCGGTGATACTCGGACGCCCATTTCTCGCAACCTCAAATGCTGTGATCAATTGTCGCAATGGTTCGATGAACCTCTCTTTTGGAAATATGACGATTGAACTCAACATTTTTAGGTTAGGGAATCAGTCCGCCGAACCTAATGCTCATATACTGGATGTCTGCTCGATCCAGGAGATCACCCCAGAAGAGTGTGAATTCGAGGAGTTTCTGTTTGAACACGATAATCTTGACGCCATTAGTGCGTTTCTCTTCGAACCTGCTGCTGTTTTTGCGCCCGACAACGACTACGAGTGTTTCACGTTCTCAAACGATCTTAGCTGCGCACAACCCGAGTTTGAATCCTTCGACTTTCCGGATGAGTTACCTGAACCATCCGACTCGGTTGCCTACACTCGCTTTGAACCTTTGCTGGAGTCCTTTGAGTTCGAGACCTTTGCACCAGTCTTGCCTTCCATCATTTCACCTCCAACGCTCGAACTCAAGCCGTTGCCGTCTCACCTTAAGTACGCTTACTTAGGTGAGAACGAGACCCTCCCTGTCATCATTTCAGCTTCTCTAGCTCCCGAGCAAGAGAAAGCCCTTCTCGCGGTCTTGCACAGCAACAGGCAAGCTTTTGGCTGGTCCATGGCGGACATCAAGGGGATTAGTCTCCTGATCGTTGAGCATCACATTCATCTGATGGATGATGCCAAACCAGCCCGGGATCCACAAAGACGTCTTAATCCAGTCATGAAGGAGGCTGTGAAGAAGGAGATCGTCAAATGTCTAGATAGTGGTATCATTTACCCTATCTCTGATAGCCAGTGGGTTAGCCCCATTCATGTTGTCCCCAAGAAGTCGGGCATCACGGTCATCACTAACGAGGCGAACGAGTTAATCCCTAGTCGCACCCAAACTGGGTGGCGAGTTTGCATTGATTACAGAAAACTCAACGCCGCAACGCGGAAAGACCACTTTCCGCTACCTTTCATTGACCAGATGCTTGAACGATTGGCCGGACACGAGTACTACTGCTTTCTTGATGGCTACTCCGGCTATAATCAAATCCCCATCGCCGAAAAAGACCAGGACAAGACCACTTTCATTTGTCCTTTCGGCACGTTTGCATATCGACGCATGCCCTTTGGGTTATGCAATGCGCCCGCTACCTTCCAGCGGTGTATGATGGGAATTTTCTCTGACATGGTGGAAAAATTTCTGGAGATTTTCATGGATGACTTCTCCATCTTCGGCGACTCCTTTGACGAGTGTTTGCTGCATCTTGACGCTGTCCTTACCCGATGTAAGGACAAGAATCTCACTTTGAACTGGGAGAAATGCCACTTCATGGTGCGCGAAGGTATTGTCTTAGGACATATCATCTCGCAAAATGGCATAGAGGTTGACAAAGCAAAGATTGAGGTCATTTCCAATCTGCCTCCTCCCCGATGCGTCAGAGATATCCGAGCCTTTCTTGGCCATGCCGGTTTCTATAGACGGTTTATCAAGGACTTTAGCAAGATTGCTAGGCCCTTGACGCTGTTGCTGGCCAAGGACACGCCTTTCGACTTCAACTCGAGCTGTATGACTGCATTCGAGTCACTGAAACGCTCACTCACTTCTGCTCCCGTTCTTTCCTCACCTGACTGGACGCACCCATTCGAGATTATGTGCGATGCATCCGACTTTGCCATCGGTGCTGTCCTTGGACAGCACATCAACAAGATGCCGCACGTAATCTATTACGCGAGCCGAACCTTGAACGACGCCCAACTCAACTATACAACAACTGAGAAGGAATTCTTGGCTGTTGTATTTGCTTTAGAAAAGTTCAGGCCCTACCTCATCGGCTCTCCAGTCATTGTCTACACGGACCATTCAGCTCTGCGCCATCTTTTTGCGAAGAAAGATGCAAAATCTCGGTTAATACGTTGGATCCTCTTGCTTCAAGAGTTTGACCTTGTCATTAAGGACAAACGAGGATGTGAAAACGTAGTTGCCGACCATCTCTCACGACTTCCTTCTTCGCCTTCGCTTCCAATTCCGATCAACGACGTTTTCCCGGATGAACAGCTCTTGACAGTATCGTGCGAACCCTGGTTCGCAGATATTGTGAACTATTTGGCCACGGGATTACTACCGACTGAATGGTCGAGTCAGGACAGACTTCGCTTCTTATCCCAAGCAAAACACTTTTACTGGGACGAACCCTACTTGTTCAAGTACTGTCCCGACCAGATTATTCGTCGGTGTGTCCCTGATGAGGAATTCAAGAGTGTGCTGTCATTTTTCCACGATCAAGCGTGTGGCGGGCATTTTGGGCCCAGAAAGACAGCTGAGAAGATCTTACAATGTGGTTTCTACTGGCCACAATTTTTCAAAGACGCTCACGACTATTGCAAGACTTGCTCCCGGTGCCAACACATGGGCCAGATATCCCGGAGGAACGAGATGCCGCTCCAACCAATCTTGGTTGTGGAGATTTTCGATGTTTGGGGGATAGATTTCATGGGGCCGTTTTCCAGCTCTTTCGGGAACTTGTACATCCTTCTAGCTGTTGATTACGTCTCTAAATGGGTCGAGGCTGTGCCCAGCCGAACTAACGACAACAAGGTTGTCGTTAGGTTCCTTAAAGAAAACATTTTCTCCCGGTTTGGGCACCCCCGAGCGATCATTAGCGACAATGGAAGTCATTTCTGCAATAGGACTTTCGAGGCCTTGATGCGGAAATACTCCATTAATCATAAGCTTTCTACGCCCTACCACCCCCAAACCTGCGGGCAGGCCGAAGTTTCAAATCGGCAAATCAAGCAGATTCTGGAGAAGACGGTTTCCAAGAACCGTAAGGATTGGTCTCTGAAACTCACTGATGCCCTTTGGGCATTTAGAACCGCTTATAAGACCGACCTTGGCATGTCTCCCTATCGGCTTGTGTACGGAAAAGCCTGCCACCTTCCTGTCGAAATAGAGCATCGTGCATTTTGGGCGATAAAGGAGCTGAATCTGTCTCTTGAGGACGCGGGCAGCCATCGGAAGCTGCAGTTGAACGAACTGAACGAGCTTAGGGATGAGGCTTACGATAACGCGGTTGTCGTTAAGAATCGAACGAAGGTGTTTCACGATAAACACCTTTTGCGCAAAACCTTCATACCTGGTCAGCAGGTACTGCTTTACGACACCCGACTTCACTTCCATCCAGGAAAGCTCAGATCTCGCTGGAAAGGGCCGTATTTTGTGCGGAATGTGTATCCGCAGGGCGCTGTGGATTTGGAAAATCCAAAGGACGGTTCACTTTTCAAAGTAAACGGACACCGCTGCAAACCGTACCTTAGCGCCGAACCAACAGAGGAGCTCTTGTTCTTACAGGAGCCGGTTTACCCTGAATGATCTTCCTCTGCCTACCTCCAAACTTCGGTTATCCAGCCAAGAACAGTGGACACTGTTCCAAATAAGTTTGGGGGTATGTACAAACCATTTTGTATATATTTGTGTATATTCTTTTTCTTTTCTTTAAAAAAAAAAACAAAAACAAATAAAAATTTGTGTTTCGCTAACCGACAATTTTGAACCTTCCAACTGCTCTCTTCATGCTACGACAGTGAGGACACTGTCCAGTTTAAGTTTGGGGGTACGCTCGGTACGCATTTCTTCCCTTTGCATTCATATGTATATTTTTGCATCTGCATATTAAAATCCATAAAATCCATAAAAATTTGAAAATTTTCTAAAAATATAAAAACTTTTTGTCAAGTTAGCTTGTGAAAGAACTCTGATTCAACATTCGACGGTTTTTGTTTGAAAAAAAATAGGAATAACTAAATCTTATGTTTGGATTTTGAAAACCTGAAAGATAACTCTCTTTTGATGTTAACTATAGCTGATATACGTCTTTACATTACACTACACGTGTCGTGAATTTTGGGAATTAGATGACAAGTCTTTCATGTTTAAACTTTTAAACAGATAAATGATTTTCTGAGGATCAAATAGGTTTGTTCTGAAATAAGTAATGTCAAGAATAGTTTATGAAGTAAAGCGAATATGAAGGAATGTTATTGATGCCGTAATTGGAGCTAAGTCTGAAAAATAACCCATCGGAAACTTGATTGGAATGATTACACACCAAACCCACTAAACACGTCTTTTATCCAAAAAAATAATTGAACTGCCGATTATATCTCCGTTCGTATTAAATCATCTGATTTTCACGCCAAACTGTCTTTTGTTTTTGGACCTAGGTAACTTGAGTAATTAAGTCCGCTGGGGTGTTTCTACACCTAATGCCCTAAAACCAACTGGTTTGGGTGCATTGGCCCAAAGCTCGCTAAGAAGCCTAGAAAGTCCAGTTTAAAACAAAGTCAAGCAAGTGTTCTCTCCGAGTTAAAATTCCTAACGGTTCTTTGTGTGAGAATAATCTTGATAAAAGACAGGCTTTTATAAAAAATTTAACGGAGATATGAAGGTTTTATTCTATGATAAAGACTATTGCACGTTCACAGAGGTGTATATGAAATGAAAACAAGAAAAAGGTGGAGTGAAAAATACGACTTAGTTTCCTGTTAAGGAAGATAGAAATTCTGAAGTTGAAACCTTACTGGAAAACGAAACTTGAAAAACGCTTAACTCATTATAAAACTTATGTGATCCTTTTAAAATTGTTATCTGGGCTTTATTGTGTGACATGATGACTTTAATCGATCCTTCTGGAACTTAACGACACTATTTGCACTGCACGTAAAGACATATAAAATCTGTAGTTAAATAAGAAGCGAGGTGTGAAAAATAAAGGTTCGATGGTCTAGACTTAGGATTATAGAATTGTTATTTTCTAAAACAAAACTTTAGGGTTTGAAGCTTAGTTATTTTACAAAACCAACTTGACCGGATTTTGTGGGTAGTATCCGCTGAAAACCCTCAGGAGACAACACTCCTCCTACTAGGGACACCTAGAGGTTTAACGGCTTGTTGCACATGCTCAGTGCAATCGCGTTCCCTGCGAAAGTGAGGTTAGGAAATTTTTTGTGAATAAATGGGCTTTGCTCGGGACGAGCAAATGATAAGTTTGGGGGTATTTGTTCATATCAGATTTTTGCATTTTCATACCGCCCAATTTTTATCACATTGCATATCGGTAGATACTCTTGAGCCGTGTTTGCTAGTCAATTGCAGGATACAGGTTCTTGGTTCTAAAAACGGTGAAATTCATGAAAAACACGACAAAATCCGGATTCCTGCCAATCACAGATAAAACACGGTCTCCGCTCTTCATCCGTATGTTGCCAGATACCAGTTTAGGAAGACAAAATGTCAAATCTATGTCACCTTCATGCACAAGGCTCAATGGCAACAACAACTTCCAAGAAATCTACGCGGAGCTCGAGGCAATCATGCCAAATCTTGACAAAAAGTCCACCTTTCCCTCAACAGAAATTCTGAAAGAAATATGGAGGTATTTTCAGAAAACACATGTACCAGATTGAAGAGTACATCAAACCAGGGTACCACCAAAAAGACCAAGATCCAATTCATCAGAAAGGCCGCGGATCCGCGGCCAAAGGGGGGTCTAGGCCGCGGATCAGCGGCCATACTGGCGCCGTAGACAAAGAATTTTGGGGGGTATTCTGGTCTTTTTGTTTGGGTTCTGGTGGTTGCCCTAGGTTTTCATTTTTTTGCCTATAAATAGCCCAGAACTTTGTGAAGGAAAGGGTCCATTCTTGTATTTTCATTTTGCTAGGATTAGTTGTGTTTCTTCTTCCTCTTCTCACCTCTTCTCCATTAAACTTGTAGTGAGCTTTTGAGTGAAGAGTGATGAATAAAGAAGAACCATTTATTATCATGCTTGTCTCCTTATCTTTATGCTTGTTGTAATTTTAATTTGTTAAGTAGTTGTTGTTATTTCCTTGTTGTTCTTTCTTCTCTCTTTTTCTTTATCATTCATACGACAATGATACTTACGCTCGATCCTCGCCAAGGTGAGGTCGCAAATAGTTAGTCGTATTCTTCTAATCTCCTTCTTTCTATCTTCCTCTTTTGTTTTGTTTTGTTTTTCCTTATAATGAAGTGTGAGTAGTTAATACTTGTTAGGGTAGGATAAGGGAAGTTTGAGAGAAGGAAATCTCTCTCACTCTTTCCTTGCCCAACAGCTTAAATCAACTCCCGTTAGTTGAACCACAATCCGCTCCTTACGGCACCCTATCCTACATGATAGCGGTGATTTCGTAGTGAGACCGGTTGTGGTTGAATTAACTGGAGGTTATGGCTAAGAGCCAAGAACGGACGGACAAGCACCAAAAGGAAGACTTATGCGTTGGAAAGCCTAGCTTATACTCGCAAAGTCCTTCCTAGTCGTGCTAATCCCCGTTGTTGCCGATTACCGTAACACCGATATTAAGAGGGGCAACGAAAGATGTGGAGACTCCTAACTCAAACTAACCTAATCCTAACCCTAACATGCTCTCTTTAAATATCAACTCAACACTTAGATAATCCAACAAAATCTGAAAACCGGACTTAACTCGTTAAAACACTTTGAAAAAGACTCCCATCTCCCTGCGGACGACCCGTACTCAACCGGCTAGCTACAAGCGAAACCGTCTTGATTGCGGTATTTAAACTAGAACTTGAACACGCATGTATCCTAACAATCACGGCTCAATGCCAAGCTTTCCCCACCACCCTCATCAGGGTCGGCCGGGATTGGTTCTGAGGGCTTAAGCCACACTCGATCTCGACCTTTGATGAGCTGGAGACCCAATTCCTCGGTCATTTCGTCGGTAACCGATGACAGAAAAGGACGGTCGACTACCTGTTCACCATCAAGAGCGGATCCAAGGAATCCTTCAAGGGATGTGTCACCTGCTTCTACAATGCCCTGCTAGAAGTCCCCGAGCACCGCGACGAAACGGTTATCACCGCCCTGAGGTCGGGTCTTAGGCACAGAGAGTGGCTCCGCTCTTTTGCATTAGCACAACCTAAGACTGTGGCCGGAGTAAAAGTATGGACCGAGCGAGAAATCCAACTCGAGTCGGAGGTGAACGCCAACCTACCCCGGGGCGACCAAACTAACCGAAAAAGATGGGACAACGAGGAGAAAAAGAAAGCCGACCGTCTGAAGCCTTATTCTCCGAGGTTTCATGAGTACACTTCTCTGAACGTCTTCCAGACAGAGCTTCTAGAGGAGGCTAAGGGAGAGAGGTTTTTTAAGCTCCCGCTGGCTACTCAGAGGATGGGTAAGCGACTCCGCGGCCCGTACTGCGCCTACCATAGGTCGCAGGGGCACCTGACCGAGAATTGTAGACAACTCCGTGACTATATTGAGGAAATAATCCGCTCTGGTCACCTTGCGAAATACCTATGAAACAAGCGGCAGGAGGAGCAGGAGCAAAAGGACCAACTCCTCTCCCGGGGAGTTGACAATCGGGCAGATCATGGTCGTTTCGGTAGGTTCGACTCTGGACAGCAGGGGGAATGTCGCCTTCGACCGGTCATGGCCATGAGTGATCTGCCCCATAAGAAGTGCAAGAAAGATGGTCCGATCACCTTCATCGACGAAGACCTTCATGGTATATCACTCCCACACAATGACCCCTTTGTGATAACAGCCCGGGTTCATCGTTACAGGGTCTGGAGGATATTGGTCGACTCGGGGAGCTCAGCGGATATCCTGTTTTACGACCGTTTCCAGTATATGGGATTAAACCCCTCTGACCTCCAATCGACCTCCGACGTCCTCTCCAGGTCATCAACCATTCTGTCTTGGCTGAGAGATCGGTCACCCTCCTTCTCAACATTGGGGAAGCAAGCAGAATGTGAACCGTACCGATGAACTTCCTCGTTGTCAAGATCCCGTCGTCCTATAACATCCTCCTGGGATGCCTCATTCTAAACACCCTCCGAGCTCAGATCTCAACCTACCACCTTACTCTCAAGTTCCCTTTGGATAACGGAGGGATAGGCTGGGCCTACAGTTCCCGCCAAATTTTTTTGGCTCAGAGCTTACTGTTCCCTTATAAAAATAAAGGGAAAGCTCCACGTGTTAAACACGTGTACCCATATGCAAAGCATAAAACTATCGCCTCAGATAGGATTAAATCCTTGACCACCTCATGTGTTTCCCATGCGAGCACCAGCGCCAGCCTCTGTTAAGATTAAATTCTATAGTGGCGCCTCACGTGGAACACATGTGAGCGACGGTGTGCAAAGCATGAGAATGACTACTTATAAAAGAATTAAATTCTTAGGTGGCGCCCTCGTGCATGGCACGTGAGCGTCAGCGCCCAAATTAAAGAGGGTAGAATTAAATTCTACATGGGGAATATTTCCCTAAAATCTGGGATATTCTCTGTTAAACAGAGCTGTTGGATCAAAAATCTAATGGTGATAATAAATCATCAAAATGATAGAATTAAATTCTATTGGGGAAAAAATATCGCCCTGATCAAATATTCTCTGTTAAACAGAGAGCTGTTGGATCAAAGATCCAACGGTGATTTAAAATCATCAAATGATAGAATTAAATTCTATTTAGCAAATATTTTCCTTGATCTTTCTAATATGGAAAGATCTTTCCCTAATAGAGAATCTTGGATTTAAAATCCAATGGTGATAAAATATCACCAATTAAATCATCTGATAGAATAAAATTCTATTTTAGGAAAATATTTTCCTAATCTTGTTAAACTAACAAGATATTCATATAACAGAATTAAATTCTTTGTTAGGAAAATATATTCTTAATCTTGTTAAACTAACAAGATATTCATATGATAGAATAAAATTCTAATCTTGTTAAACTAACAAAATATCTATATTAAACTAACAAGATATTCATATGATAGAATAAAATTCTATCTTAGGAAAATATTTCCTAATCTTGTTAAACAAACAAGAAATCTTCTCTGTTAAAAAAAGAGCCTTTGTATTAAAAATCAAGCGGTGAATAAAATTCACCGATTGATCATGAAATCAATCATGATCTCTCAATGAGAGATTTTCTCAACAAATTGATTTTTCTCTTCTCCTATAAATAGGAGCAAAGAGATTAATCAAAGAAAGAGGACTGGATAAAAAAAAGAAAGAGACACACACATGGAGGGAGACAGGGAGACACAGAGAGAAGGTGAGAGAACGAACCCTCGAGAAGCTTCTGCAAAATACAGCGAGCTCTTGAGAGAATAGAGAATTTAATTCTCAAAGGAAGAAGACTTTCCGCCTCAAAACCTTATGTTAAGAAAAGAGATCAAAATATCTCTATCATATCTAAGGGTTTAACCCTTTTAAACGAACTTAGTTCTTTCTCTAGATCTGAGATCCACAAGGTAAATCTCCCACAAGTTGAGAATTTAATTCTCATCAAAAAGAGCTTGTTTTTGAGGATCGAAGATTCAAGAAAGAACAAATTTTAAACGGAGTCCATGATGCTCCAGGAACTTAGTTCCTTCAAATCGAGAACTTAATTCTTTAAAAAACTCAACCTAAAATCCTGAAGTATAGTGATTTTAGCGAGCGTCAATGGTCAAAGCGCCATTGATAGAGGTTTAACCTCTCGGAAAATATTAATAGAGATTTAAATCTCTAAAAATGATAAAAGGAAAAAGACTAGTGCCTCACGTGCTTCCCACGTGGGCGCCCCTTTTAACAGCGCTTAGCGCCTCACGTGAAAGACACGCTGATGCCTAAAACTGAAGGCCAGTGCCGCACGTGCTCATCACGTGGGCGCTGAACAAATGTGCATAGCACTCCACAAACGGCCAAATGGTTGAGTGCTCAACGCTCATTAGGCGGTACCCAGGACTGAATACTTCACATGTCATATATGTGAGCGTCAGAGGTCATATAAGTGCTCAGCACTTTGGCATAAAAGAAAGAGGCTGAACAAACAGAGCCCAACTAAGTGCCTAGCACTTCTGAATAAAAGAAAAGACTAAGCAGACCAAGCCCCCAAATTAGCTAGGTCTCTGAAGTTTTTCCTGCAACTGAGCCCAAATATTCTGTTGTTGGATCCGAGATAAAAATGATCCTTGAAATTCCGCTAAGTTGATCTTAGTCTCAAATTGGAATAACGTATCTTTAGTCAAAAACAAATTGAGCCCCAAATGCTCATCTATATTTAAGCTGATCTTAATCTCAAACTAGATTAACGGTTCTTAAATGAAACCAAGTCCAAATCTAAAATATACGGATTTGGACTAACCCGTGCTCTACGGGCGACGACATAAATTAGTCTCTGTATACAATCAACGGGCAACCAAAACCAAAACAAAACATACACACGACACGAAGTGAACTGCCGGAGTAGGAGAAAGTGGTTATCGCAATGCGGTAACGTAATTAACTGTAGGGGCTTGCGCCTGCAGGGAAGAGCGTTCCCACAATCAAAAACCCCTCATAAAATGAAGGGGGAATCTTATAAAGTCTGCTACAATGGCCGCATCCATCTAAACCTTCGATATATGGTGCTATAAATCAACTTGGTATCAATAGGGAGATACAGAGAGAAGGAGAGAGAACGGACCCCTGAGAAGCTTCTGCAAAATACAGCGAGCTCTTGAGAGAACAGAGAATTTAATTCTCAAAGGAAGAAGACTGTCCTCCTCAAAACCCTAGGTAAAGAAAAGAAATCAAAATATCACTATCACATCTAAGGGTTTAACCTTTTTAAAAGAACTTAGTTCTTTCTCTGGATCTGAGATCCACAAGGCAAATCTTCAATAAGTTGAGAATTTAATTCTCATCGGGAAGATTTTGTTCTTAAGAATCAAAGATTCAGGGAAGAACAAATTTTAAACGGAGTCCATAATGCTCCAGGAACTCAGTTCCTTCAAGTCGAGAACTTAGTTCTTTAAAAACTCAACCTAAAATCCTCAAATATAGTGATTTTAGTGAGCGTCAATGGTCAAAGCGCCATTGATAGAGGTTTAACCTCTCAGAAAATATTAACAGAAATTTAAATCTTTAAAAATGATAAAAGGAACAAGACTAGCGTCTCATATGCTTCCCACGTGGTGCCCCTTTTAATAGCGCTTAGCGCCTCACGTGATAAACACGCTGACGCCTAAAACAGAAGGCCAGCGCCGCACATGCTCATCACGTGGGCGCTGAACAAAAGTGCATAGCACTCCACAAATAGCCAAAATGGCTGAGTGCTCAACGCTTGGGCTGCGCTCATGATTGAATGCTTCACATGTTGTATATGTGAGCCTCAGAGGTCAAATAAGTGCTCAGCACTTTGGCATAAAAGAAAGGGGCTGAACAAGCAGAGCCCAAATAAGTGCCTAGCACTTTTGAATAAAAGAAAAGATTAAGCAGGCCAAGCCCCCAAATTGTTTAGGTCTCTGAAGTTTTTCCTGCAGCTGAGCCCAAATGCTCTGTTGTTGGATCCGAGATAAAAATGATCCTTGTAATTCCGCTAAGTTGATCTTAGTCTCAAATTGGACTAACGTATCCTTAATCAACAACAAATTGAGCACCAAATGCTCATCTATATTTAAGTTGATCTTAATCTCAAACTAGATTAACTGTCCTTAAATAAAACCAAGCCCAAATCTAAAATATACGGACTTAGACTAACCCGTACCCTACGGGCGACGACATAAATTTGTCTTTGTATACAATCCACGGGCAACAAAAATCTAAACAATAAAAAACACACACGACATGAAGTGAACTGCCGGAACAGGAGAAAGTAGTTATCGCAATGCGGTAACGTAATTAACTGCAGGAGCTTGCGCCTGTAGGGAAGAGCGTCCCCACAATCAAACCCCTCTCATAAAACGAAGAGGAATCTGACGAAATCCGCTACAACGGCCGCATCCGTCCAAGCCCCCGATATATGGTGCCATAAATCAACTTGGTATTTTCGGAGAGGTCGATGGATAAATCCAAATAGCATCTGCCCCCAGATTCAGGCAAGACGATTCATCCTGGTTCGTCTCCGTTTCCGGCGGTGAACAGATTCTAGCACGCCCGGTGGGACCTTTTTCTCTTTCCACTCCATATTTCGTGTGTCGTGTTTTGCGAACAAAATCGCGGTTCTTTATGGTTGTCCTTGGATTTGAGGTACTATGATTTGGTGTCTTGCTCCTGTGCAGAAGAGGAAGAAAATCGATGTTTTCCAACTGCACCTCTTGCATCAGCAGCTCTTGCTCCACCCTAACTAGAGGAGTGACTTACGGTTCAACGCGGTCTCCATCTTTTCAATACCGGTGGGGCAAGTTACACAAGCCACTACTGGGTTGTTCTTCGGGACCATGCTCCCACCAGTGAGTTTCGGTGTCTCAGCGCCGCAAGATGAAGCTCTCAAGAGGTCGGTCTTCGATCGACTAGTAACCACAACGACCCTTCTCAACAGGTCGTCCAAATCCGATGTCTCGGTCTTCGACAGGCTGAACCGAAACTCAGATGTCTTAGTCTTCAACAGAATGAGCAAGAACCAAAACGGGCCCTTAAAGAGGCTCGTGATATCTGAAGGGGCTGCTCCGAAACGGATAGCCTTTCCAACTCCTCCTGCAGGTGAAGTCGTCAAAGGTACTTCCCCTCCAGAAAGTCAGTCTTCGAAAGATTGGCCGATCATCCTCAAACTCTGCCAAGAATGTCAATATTCAACAGGCTGGCACCAACAACAGCCCCTCACCAAAGCCGGCGGCACAACGAAGCCACTTCCCAAACTGAGGCGGTCCCATCTGCAAGACACGCTCGACATCGTCACTCGCGCCGAGTGAGAAAAGCTGGGGGTAACTCCCACTTTGGACGTACTCCACCAGCTCCAACGGTGGAAGTTGACGCTGCTGTTCCAACCGGGAACAGCTTTGATCTGCTCAGGAGGGTACGCAAGAACTCTCCAACAGCGGTGCTAAAGAAATTGCCCAGCCTGCAGAAGCCACAGTACAGGCAAAGACAGAGAGCCCCATCAATGGCTCTCCTCCCAAATTCATAAAGTCTGGCGGAAAGTCCAAGACTCTGTGATCAGCAAAGATTACTCTCGTCGACCGAAGAAATCGAAGGCTCGGTAAGAGGAAGACCATCCCTTCACCATACAGCGGGGGACTTCTTCCATATGGGTGCTTGTTACAACGGCTTCTTCAACTTCGACCTCCCATAAAAGGAGGAGGCTGGAGAAAATCCCACCACCTGCAGCAAATTCCAAAGGCGATGGACCCAAACGCCCCAAGGCTGGAGGCATGATCGTGCATACGGTTTACATGGCTTCTAGAAAAGAAGAAAGCCATGCTTCCGTAGGTTATCAACCGCAAACTCGGTCACTGACAAAAGTTCAGGAGCAACAACAAAAACTCCAGGAGATGCTGACCAAAATGGCAGCATTCACCGGGCAGAAAGAAAGTCTGGACCCAATAGCCGAACAACGCAAAGAGCAGGAGACCGATACAGAGTTCCTGCGAAGGGTGCTTGAAAGAAAAGACAAGGAAGCCGCAGAGCAGGCTGCTAACATAAAGCAGATGGCTCTCTTGTTCTAGGACATGGTTAGAATGATGATCCAGCCAGAACCCCCAGCCGAAGATCCCCCGATAATCATCGA
The DNA here is from genome assembly GCA_030015575.1 of Agapanthus africanus. Lineage (NCBI taxonomy): Eukaryota > Viridiplantae > Streptophyta > Magnoliopsida > Asparagales > Amaryllidaceae > Agapanthus > Agapanthus africanus. Next base: position 409,536,738 of record CM057338.1, read on the forward strand.
GGATGACAGAGAAGAAATATCAAACCCTCTTCCGGCCTTATCAGTGGCCAAGGAGGAAACGATCTCCAGGGCTGCTCTTGATGATTACATCGCTCAACAAATATGAGCTCATCAAGCAAATGAAGCGGTCGGCCAAGCTATCAGAACTGGGCAGCCGTATCCAGGCTGGTATGACCAAATCAAGTACCCGCCGGGATATACGATCTCCAAGTTCTATGTGTACAAGGAGACTGGCAACCCACACCAGCACGTCACGCAGTTCAGAGCTCTGTGCGGCAACACTGGAGGCGATGACAAACTGCTGCTTTCTAGTTCGTTGGTAGACTGTCGGAGACGGCCTTTAAATGGTATTCGGAGTTCCCAAATGACTTCGTAAAGACATTCACAGAAATGAAGTTGCTGTTCACATAGCGGTTTGCCAGCGCGAGCGAGCGCACTCCAATCACGGCATTAATCAATACCAGGGTGAAGCCGGGAGAAACCTGGATCCAATATGCAATCCGGTGGCGGAACCTATGGTCAAAGTGCGAACAACGCATCGAAGAATCCCTCATCGTGGGCATGTTCATCGGGACCTTAGATACGCAAACAACTTGTTAGTTATGTATATGCCCTAGAGGCCATTGTTGTATATATGATGTATATTATAGTGGATGCTTGGATATATATAGAGAGGAATTTCTTGCTCGATATGATAGTATGCTATCTGGTTGCTCTTTGTCTTAACATGTTGACTTATATTGTGTTACTGTCTTGCTCTCACATGTTGATAAAGCCCTTAGGATATGTACTTGACTACTAGGACTATGATGTAGATTATATTAGTAGGGCCAGGGTAGTCCACAAGTACATCCTATAACTATTCCTAGTCGAGGGTGTATCGAGACAAGGCATCGATACTCCAGAGTAGACTAGCGTATACGCATCATAACCCATATGATGGACGATGGATGATCCCACATCCATTGGTGTTTGAAATCAAAGATGGTATATGGGTGCTCAGTAGAGATTGGGTACACTGAACGGACTCGCCGAGAACTCCTTGTTGGTATTATACCTATCGTCAGATGGCAGTTCTCTGGTGACACTAGCACATGTCAGTCTGTAGACCCAAGATCGTCATGGAATCTTGTATGATTCCTACTGTGCTTTGATTTCCACCGTACCACGTTTAAGAGAACGTGTAAAACGGTGGCTTTTAGGTACAGTCCCGAATCATATGGAGGCAATGAGCGATAGGAGGGGTTTCGTCTCTCCCGGTATTGGGGGTTGATTTTGCACTGTGTTCGATTGGCTATAACTGGAAGTCCTTGGCCAGGGCTGATATGGAGATCTACTGGTAAGTGTTATCAGCAGTTTCTCGATCTGTTATGAGCCTCACATCGACATGACTTATCGGTTACTGGGGTCTGACGTTTACCACCCCTAGACTGGATATGCGATATATCAGACGAAGAGACTGGACTGTACGGTAGTGTTTACTGATTGGATTCGCAGGAGTATGTACAGGCTTGCTTGTTGATCTTCTGGTCGCTCAATACCCGGGTGGCTGTTACGTTTAGCTGACCGCTTGCAGCTTGTGGGTGTTTGATATGATCATCACCTACTGCCGGCATATTGACGAGTCTTTAGAGTCCTACACAGAGCTTTCTTGGCTCAGGCAAAACGGAGTAGGAGCACATATGTGATATGTGCGGGACCGAGATTGATACGCGTATGTGATACCGTATTCTATTATCACGATATGTGATATCGGCCGGGTATATGTGATATAGCCGGGTTATCGGATCAAGCGTTTATTTGATAAAATGATACATATTATATACTCACTTAAGTATTTATTATTCTCACTTATGATACATTTAACATATATGTGATATATGTTTATTGTATTATTTTCTTTTGTTCACAAATGATATATATGTGATATATATTATTAATGTGACATGTTTGGTTATACATGCAACATGGGTGTATGAGACATACACCATGCTATTAATAATGTTTGGGTTTCTATTTATATCAAATAATTCAAAATTAAGTGGAAATGACTCATGGTTAGAAGCTTGGAGAAGCTTGTAGATAACCATTGACTTAGTCCACCCTGTTTGTTTCACTTGAGATATTTTGTTAACCTAACCATTACACATAGCCATGGTTAACTCTCTACATGAGTTAGTGCATGCCATATTGTCACGACCCGCAGGGTATGGAACGTGACTGGCACTTAAGTTACGAAACGTCTCAAGGCGTCTGTAACATAAGTAAGCCAAAGCCCAAAAATCAAAACCAAATGAGCAGAAGAGTGAATGAAAACCAATCCATTGAAAGCGAGTTTAACAAATGAGTCATATCAAGCCTTTTTTAAAAATAATATCAATTTTTCCGAAAATTTCGGCAGAGTCTCCTTTGTAAATACTGGCGCCCAAAATGGGTACAACAAGAATATATATAAATACAACAAAAAGGGCATCCCCAAGCGGGAGCTAGCTCTTCGCCACAAGGCGGTCACAAATCCCACGCAATATAAATCAGCAATATGCAAAATAAGCATAAAAAGGCATAAGTAAGAAGCAACATGTCGGCTCAAGTGAGCTCGACCCCAAAATACAGCATAAAAAGCCTATAAATCTCACAGTCTAGTCTCTAGGTCAATATACAACAATACTAGTAGATACAGTAGATGGTGTACTCTAGATACAAATAATATACAAGGTGGTACAAAATAATAATACAACCCACCTACGAGCAAAAGCCTCGAGTCCAGGCAAAAGAGGCAAAAGAAGCAAGTGCGCCCGCCGCTACAGTACTGACGGAGCGGACCTGCAAAAGGCTGTGGCACAACGAGGGTGAGTTGCCAACTCGTGAGTAATAAATAACATCTATATAGGCTATCGCAAGCATGCACACAAGCATCCTAGCATCTATAATACAGGTATTGCAGGATATACTAGCAGGTATGTATGCAACATGAATATGCTAGCAGGATGTATGCAATATGAATCACCTCGTGATCGTCATGTGTAAGTATAAGAAATCATATTTTTCCTTTAGGAATCTCTTTTGAAATATCAGCACAATACCAATAGAATCAACAAGAATCTGTGTCCAGCAACAACACCTCAAAACTGTGTCAAATCTCATATATCCATATCGTAGTATCTCTGACCTCAGCCGTCCGGCTGACCCATCTCAAATATCAATATCTCATCATCTCGCGGCCATGGTCGGTATCCTCTGGATATCCGCCGTGCCAAAACAGTCACCGGTAGGTAATCCATCCCCTGCCAGGCTCAACATCAACAACACGACCTTCTCGCCCCGAGGTACTTTACCGGGCCCACCATATACCCGAGACGGTTCATCCAACTCCTCAAAACAGGTCTCAAAAATGACAGCAAACTCATGGTGGACGACACTTACATCACTAGAAAACCGCAATTTGCATATTTTAAAAAAGTAGTAAGTTTTAGAAATTCTGCGGCTTTCCCCCGAAATCCAGAAATATCATAAATCTCAAGAAATCCTCATAGGTGCATATGTCAATAATAATGAATGTATATGGTATCAATGATCAAGTTGCGATGTATGATTAATAGACTAGGCATGAACATATGATATGATGAGGTACATGCACATGAATAGCAATCCTACGATTTCATTTTAAGGATTTAAAGGCAATAGCACAGGTTTAAGCATCAATTATAGTAAAATGGTTTCAGATTTTAGGTTATCTAGTGTGGTGACATGACAATTACCAGGGCGTGTGTGTACGCATGAATAGTGCTCGTGCTGCATATAAAAAAAAACTCTGGCAATAGTGAAGGGTTCTATAGAATGGATTCGCATATGTATGACAATATAAAGTATGGATGTAGCAAGATGTTACGCAAGCATTTACTCCTAATTACTAATATCACTAAAAATCTTTAAACTACTTAAACTATCGGGCGACTTGCGCCATCCGAACGATAGTCCCCCGTAGATGTTACATCTACTCACCGGAATCCCCAGCTAGCTATATCCAATCACCGCCTTTCCTTTTCGTGCTGCGTCCGAAGTCTCCGCGACCGAACCTGGAATTTGCACCAATACAAAACATAAGGTTACATATCATTTAACGACGCAAATCCCAAACGAAAATATCCATGTTCACAAGCTAGGCACAACGTGCACAAGGTACGCGGAACACACACGAAAATCGCAAAACTAACTAGAATCGTCGATTTGGTCGCTCGGCAAAGCTAAAACCCGATCACTCAAAAATCCGCACTCACACATCCTAAATGTCATAGGATATGCTAAAAATATCATTAAGATATCGCAAATACATCACCACAATAATTTAATAAAAACTAGTAAGCACAAAAGACTTCCAAATTCGTGCAACTTCGCGGATTTGCGACAAAAAGACTCCAATCTAGCATAATCATCCAAGTCACACTATTAGATAGCCACTACACTAAATTTCAACACATTAACCATGCTTCAAAACCTAATTTCCATAAGCAAACCCTTTCTTGATTTTTTCTAAATAGCAATAGCAGTCCAAATTTCACACCAGATTAACTTAGATTAGCATAATTTGAAACCACTTAAGCAAAGTAACTCCATTAATTAGGTTAGTGTAAAACACTAGAAAGCAAAATAACGTAATTAACCTATTAATGGTTTCTAAAACCTTAGTTAAAATTCAAACCATGAACTAAAAAAAAACTAGATTAGAAATTAGCTATAATTTTAACACAAACAATTTTCAAGTTCTAATTAGCACTCTTTAAACTACAAATTAGCCAAAGATTGAAATTAGTCCAAAGAAATTTGTATTTATCGCTAATTTAATGTATTTTTACCGGCTTAAAATAATATTAAAAAATTGAAAAATTAGGGAAAAATTTTAAATGACCAGAAATTTATAAGTAACTCATTAGCTACTAAAAACTAGCAATTACCTATCCAAATTAGGTATAATTAGGCCTAAACTGCAAAATAACAAAAAAGACGATTTACGGAAAAATACCAAATTTTCACCGATTTTCGGGAAAACACCAAAACGACTTTTCAAGGCGCTACAATCTTCCCCCCTTAAAGAAATTCGGTCCCCGAATTTAAAAATATAGCTATGTGTACCTTCAAAGAGATAGGGATATTTCTTCCTCATCTCGCCCTCGGTCTTCCAGGTGACCTCCTCGCTGCTCGGGCCACGCCAAAGGACCTTGACTGTTGGTATAACTTTCGATCTCAACTTCCTCACCTGCCGATCCAGGATGACCACCGGCTGCTCTGCAAAAGAAAGGTCGCGCTCTAGCTGGACTGTCGGGTGCTGAATCGCATACGAAGGTTCGTGAAGGTACTTGCGGAGTATCGAAACGTGGAAGACGGGGTGAACATCGGAAAAGCTGGGTGGAAGAGCCAAACGATACGCAACTGGGCCGACACGCTCGAGGATCTCGAAGGGACCCACAAATCTGGGACTAAGCTTTCCTTTTCGCCCAAATCGCATCACGCCCTTCATCGGAGAGACCCTCAGAAAAACATGATCGCCAACTGCGAACTCTAGCCTGCGACGGTGCTTGTCTGCATATGATTTCTGCCTGCTCTGAGTAGCTCTCATCCGGTCCCGAATCAACTGTATCTTCGCGGTCGTCTCCTCAACAAGCTGCGGCCCCAAAATACTGCTCTCGCTGAGCTCTGTCCAATAGACAGGCGATCTTCATCTCCTCCCATACAATGCCTCAAAAGGTGCCATCTGAATAGTATCCTGGAAGCTGTTGTTGTAGGAGAACTCCACTAAGAATAAATGATGATCCCAGCTACCTCCGAAGTATAAAACGCATGCCCGGAGCATGTCCTCAAGAGTCTGAATGGTCCGCTCTGACTGGCCGTCGGTCTGCGGATGAAATGCTGTGCTGAAACTCAAACGGGTGCCCAATGCCTCCTGAAGTTGCCGCCATAGTCGGCTGGTAAACTGGGTCGGACACGATACACGTCGGGACTCCATGCAGTCGTACAATCTCGTCGATGTATATATGGGCATACTGAACAAAATCGAAAGTCGTCTTCACTGGCAGGAAGTGAGCCGCTTTCGTCAATCGATCCACGATCACCCAAATGGAGTCATACCCTCGACCGGTCCTGGGTAGACCCATAATGAAGTCCATAGAAATCTGCTCCCATTTCCACTCCAGAATGGGCAAGGGATGCAACTCTCCCGCTGGCCTCTGGTGCTCGGCCTTAACTTGCTAACAAGTCAGGCATCTCGACACGAAATCAGTGACGTCCCTCTTCATTCCGTCCCACCAGTAAACATCTCGCAAATCGTGGTACATCTTGGTGGAACCCGGATGAATGCTGTATGTCGATCTATGCGCCTCTTCAAGAATCTCACGCTGCAGTCCCTCAGAATCTGGTACGCACAGTCGAGTTCCAAATCGCAGTACTCCCTGATCATCGATCACGAACTCGGAATCTCTGCCCTGCCTAATCTGCTCCATGATCTCTGAAATACGGTCATCGCTGGGCTGTGCCTCTCGAATACGGTCAAGTAACTGCGGACGTGCACGAACATGCGCAAGCTGTCCCCCTGTCAGAGTGAACTCGAACTCAACTCGGCTGTCACATAAAATCTGCCAATCTGTCGACGACTGCCTCTGTACTGCACATAAACAAGATAGACTACCCCCGGGCCTCCTGCTCAAAGCATCCGCCACTACATTAGCCTTGTCCGGGTGATACAAAATCTCGCAATCGTAGTCCTTCACCTGCTCCATCCAACGGCGCTGTCTGAGATTCAGGTCTCGCTGCTGAAATATATACTTTAAGCTCTTGTGATCAGTGAATATCTGGCATGACTCGCCGTATAGGTAATGTCGTCAGATCTTAAGTGCAAAGACCACTGCAGCTATCTCCAAATCGTGAGTGGGGTAGTTCTGTTTATGTTTCTTCAACTGCCGTGAAGCATACGCGATCACCTTGTCATGCTGCATCAATACGCACCCTAGCCCCACTCGTGAAGCGTCACAATAGACCATAAATCCGCCTGATCCTGACGGCAAAGATAATACCGGCGCCGTAGTTAAACAAGTCCGTAGCTGCTGAAAACTGTGCTCGCACTCCTCCGTCCAAACGAAAGGAACTCCCTTCCGGGTCAATCCGGTCAAAGGTGCAGCAATACGGGAGAAATCCTGAACGAATCGCCTGTAGTAGCCAGCCAGGCCTAGGAAACTGCGGATCTCCGTAACTGATGTCGGTCTGGGCCACTACTGAACAGCCTCGATCTTCTTCGGGTCCACACATATGCCATCTCTCGTAATCACATGACCTAAGAAACCAACGCTATCCAGCCAGAATACACACTTGGAGAACTTTGCGAACAGCTGGTACTCCCTCAAAGTCTGCAACGTAATCCGCAAGTGCTGCTCGTGCTCCTCTCGGCTCCGGGAATATACTAAAATATCATCAATGAACACTATGATGAACAAGTCGAGATACGGCCGGAATATACGGTTCATCAATTCCATGAATGCTGCTGGGGCGTTGGTGAGTCCGAACGACATCACCAAAAACTCATAGTGGCCGTAGCGCGTGCGGAAAGCTGTCCTCGGTATATCCTCCTGTCAAACTCGCAGCTGATGGTATCCTGATCGCAAGTCGATCCTCGAAAAATATCCCGCACCCTGAAGCTGGTCGAACAAATCATCAATGCGTGGCAAAGGATATCTGTTCCGCACGGTAACTTTGTTCAGCTGGCGGTAGTCAATACACAAACACAAACTGCCGTCCTTCTTCTTGACAAACAGGACCGGAGCACCCCATGGAGAAACGCTAGGTCTAATAAGCCCTTTATCTAGCAAATCCTGCAACTGATCCTTCAGCTCTCTAAGCTCTGCCGGGGCCATCCGATAAGGCGGTATGGAAATAGGCCCCGAGCCGGGAATCAAGTCAATGCAGAACTCAACGTCGCGCTCAGGAGGTAACCCAGGCAGCTCGTCAGGGAAAACATCAGGAAACTCACAAACAATCGGAACCCGGTCCAAAGGAACCTCTGCAGCTCGAGTATCATAAATATACGCTAAGAATCCCTGAGATCCCTTCCGCAAGAGCTGACCAGCGCGAAGAGACGAAATCAAGCTGGGAAGGGTGACCTGCGGTCTCCCTGAATTGTAGGGTTCCTAGGCACACTAATGAAGTCTCACAAGTGATCAAACATGCCAATTTCAAATTTTACAAGTGCCGAGAAACCCTAATACGGATCGTTAACTAGATTTTAGGCGAAAAATGAAACTAGTTAACAACTTAACTAAAAGAAAAAGGCTACAACCTTTGTAGATCCGGTTCTCCACCTCCATGGCTCCGTGATGAAGTCCCCTCGCTGTCCATATTGGATCCCGGACTCTAGCGTCGGCTTCATCAGAGAAATGGGCGGGCTTGGTCGTCGGCTTCGATGCCGAAGATGATCTACGTCGAGGCAACACAAGATCAAGCTCCCACTTCAACAAGTCATGAAACTTGTGAAGAAAACACCCTATACTACTTGGCAAGAGGTAGAGGATGAATAAATAGGAAGTGGGTTCACTTTAGAATTGGATTTCTCACTCTTTTTCTCAAGTTGCCATTGATGGAGGCAAGCTTTCTTCATGTTGAAGAAGGAGAAGAAGAAGAAGATAATATGATAAGTTATTTTCTAATAGAAAATAATATGATAAGTATCATATTGCAACCATGGTTATGTGTAGAGAATAAACCAAGGTTAGGTGAATGGTTAGGTTAGGCAAAGAAACAAAAATGGTTGAACTTTTTCAAAGCTTCATGAAGCTTCAAGTAAATCCAAAAAGCAACCATTTCTTTTCTTGCCTTAAAAGGAAATAAACAAATAAATGAATAAATAAATAAACTAAATAATCAAGAGAAGATTATAAAACCCTAACCATTCACTTAAACATTATTTAAACTAAACATACACCCAAACTAGCATGTATCATCAAACATGATACAATCTTGTGCACAAAAGTATATCACATATACAACTTGTGTATTTCAAGTGAGAAAATCCTTTTAAAGTGAACCAATACTAGTTAATGCAAAGTAATATATCAAATATATAATTATACATTAAATCATTAAATCAACACTTGATTCAATGATCCGGTCATGTCGCACATAACCGACTAGTATCCAATGTATCGACTTATCGAATCAATCTTCGATTCGATAACTAGGTTATATCGCATACAACCATTCGATACATTCATCGTGAGAATGGAATACGGTATCATATACACGCATTATTCCCGGTCCCGCACATATCTCATATGCGCTCCTATTTCGTTTCGCTTGAGCCAGGAAACTTCTGTGTAGGACTCTAAAGACTCGTCAATACGCCGGCAGCAGATGATGATCATATCAAGCACCCACAAGCCGCAAGCGGTCTGCTAAACGTAACGGCCACCCGGGTATTGAGCGATCAGAAGATCGACGAGCAAGCCCGCTCACACTCCTGTGAATCCAATCAGTAACACTTACCGTACAGTCCGGTCTCGTCGTCTGATATGTCGCATATCTTGCCTAGGGGTGGTAAACGTCAGACCCCAATAGCTCGATAAGTCGTGTCGATATGAGGTCTATAACAGTTCGAGAAACTACATGTAACACTTACCAGTAAATCTCAGCAACCCTGGCCAGGGATTTCCGGTTATAGCCAATCGAACACAGCGCAACATCAACCCCCTATACCGGGAGAGACGAATCCCCTTCTATCGCTCATTGCCTCCATATGACTCGGGACTGTACCCAAAAACCACCGTTTTGCACGCCCTCTTGGACGTGGTAAGGTGGAAATCAAAGCACAGTGGGAACCACACAAGACTCTATGACGATCTCGGGTCAACAGACTACTCTGTACCAGTGTCACCAGAGAACTGCCATCTGACGTAAGGTATAATACCATCTGGGAGTTCTCGGCGAGTCCGTCCAGTGTACCCAGTCTCCACTGAGCACCCGTATATCATCTCTGATGTCAAACACCAATGGATATGGGATCATCCATCGCCCATCTGTATGGGTCGAGAAGATATACGCTAGTCTACTCTGGTATATCGATGCCCCGTCTCGATATACCCACGACTAGGGACTTTGAAGGATGTACTTATGGACTACCATGTCCCCACTAGTATGATCCGCATCATAGTCCAGGTAGTCAAGTACACATCCTAAGGGCTTTACCAACATGTAATAGAGAGACAATCAGTGTACACGTTAAGGTAAAGATCAACCAGATAGCATACTATCATGTCGAGCAAGAAAGTCCTCCCTATATATGTCCAAGCACCCACTACAATATACATCCTATGTATAGTAATGGCATCTAGGGCATACATATAACTAACAATCTCCCACTTGCACTAGGGCCATCTGATAGCAGTGGTTGTAGTATCTCATACTCAACCATCCCATAAAAGTCTCTCTCTTGGAAAAGGCCTTTGTGAGTGGATCCGCCGTGTTGTCCTCTGAGTCTACTCTCCTAACCTCGATCACCCTGGAGATCAACCATCTCCATGATCAGGTGATACTGCCTTAGAATATGTCTGGATCACTGATGGGACGGACGTTCCTTGGCATAAGCCACAACTCGATTGTCACACAATGGGAGGAACTAAGTTCATCTCATGAACAAATATACATCCAGACTGCCTCTTTGGTAGCATCTTAAGTAGCGATGTATCCAGCCTTTATCGTCTAGTATGTCACGGTATCTAGCTTGGAACTCTTCCAACATACCGTCCCTTTACTGAGGGTAAAGACGATGCCTGTGACTGACTTTCAGTCGTCCTTATCACCCTGGAACCCTTCCAGTGATTCTCCCCAGGATCGGTTGATACCATCTCACTACAACTAGTGAGAATCCTAACATCCAATTAGATCTATCTTATAGATCCAGAACCCAGGATTTAGGAGGTATCACTTTGATCCTATATGGAGAATCATTGTGATAAGCGGAGATTGACCGAGCGTAGCATAGGAAACTCCTTCCCTATCAAGAGCATGTCATCCACGTACTCTACGAGGATCGTCACTATACTCCCTACTACCTTTTTGTTTATACAAGGTTCATCTACCATTTTGATGATGTCAAACTCTTTGACTAAGACATCAAAACAGATGTTCCAACTCCGCGATACCTGCTTTATCCTATAAAGCATTTTGTACACGTTTCCGCTGCTCCCACTGTCTACGAAGCCCTCCGGCTGTGTACTTATAGACGTTCTCTTCTAAAACATCATTTAGAAAAGCAGTCATGGCACCCAACCGCCAGATATCGTAGTCATGGTATGTAGCCATGGCAAGTAGGATCTGGATGGACTTAAGCATAGCCACTTGAAAAGGTTTCATCATTATCCACGCCTGGTCGATGACGAAAAGTTTTAACAAGTCTAGCTTTGAAAGTCTCAACTTTTCCATCTACACCAAGTAATCTTCTCAAGATATACTTGCTCCTGATGGGGATTTAACCCTTCAGATATAGCAACCAAAGTCCATACTTTGTTGGTGTACATGGATTCCATCTCAGATCGCTAAGCATCCAGCCATTCTTACAGAGTCCCACTCCTGATGGCCAGCTCGAAACTAGTTAGGTCATCATCTCATGATGCAATCCTCGCTCCCACTGTCATAGAGTAGCCGAAGTATCTCTCAGGTGGGTGAGGAACCCTACTAGATCGGCGGAGAGGCTGAGGTTCGTTGGTAACTATTGAATCCTTTGGTTTTATCAAATCATCTGCTATAGTTTGTATAGCTGGAACCTTTCCAGTTCTACATTACAGACCTTGCCTCGAGCTTGTCCGGATTTTGCTTTTGACACAGGCCGGACAATCCCAAATCTTAACTTACTTAAGAGATAGGCTCTTCCCATACCATATCTCATATGGAGTGGTAGGCACTGATTTGAATCAAATCCCTATTCAATAGGTATGCAACTTCATAAGTGCATAACTCCCTAAAAGGAAATAGGAAACTCAGTAGTACTCATCATAGAGCGCACCATATCATATAGGGTGTGATTGCTCCATCCCGATATACCATCGTGCTATGGTGTATACGGAGGAGTAATGCTGAGAGAGAATCTCATTCTCCTTTAGAATAGTCCAGGAATTCCATGCACAAGTATTATCCTCCCTGATCTCATCATAGGATATAATACTTATACCCGGTTATTGGTTCTCTACTTCTAGCTTATATTTTGTGAATATCTCAAAAGGTTCGGACTTGTGTTTCAACATGAACATATGTCTGAATCTTAAGAGATCGTCAGAGAATGTAATGAAGTAAAAAGAACCGGTCTTGGCATATGTAGACTGGGGACCTTACATACATCATCATGTATCAGTCCTAAGAGTTTACCAACTCTTAATCTGTTTTTAATAAACAGAGCTATGGTCATCTTATCTTTGTGACATGACTGGCAAGTTTCATAAGATGTAAATTCGAACTAATTTAAATATGCATCTAAATGTAACTTCAGCTAGCCGGGTCGCATTGATATGACCTAGTCTACAATGCCTCAAGAAGAAGTTGTTCATTTCTGAACTCTTCCTCTTGTGTGTGTTCCGTATACTAAGAACTGTAGTTTGATTTAGAACATCAATGCTTTTAGATAACGTGCCTGAACCGATCAACTTTTGATATAGGAAATGTTCAAAACATTATCCAACAATACAAAATTTTATCATTTCTTTACTAATAAAGAGAGTGATATGATTTTGTATATCAGGTTTGGTATCTAATAACATTCGTTCAGAATCAATGTATTTGGAATACAGGGTGACAGCGACCAACAGACTTGGCTGCAACACTTGCCCCGTTTTCTGTCTCATGAAACTTATCACCCGTTCTCAGTTTTCTACCTAGCTGTAGCCCTATGTAATAGATTACATATCTGGAATCCTGATCCGGTATCATATACCCAGGATGCGGAGGATACTGAGAAACAGTTCTTTGTAATGAACATACCCGAAGATGATGCATCAGCATGCACTCTCTTCGTTTGGGCGGCACGGGAATTCAGGTAATCCCCAATTTCCTGCTCTGTTTTATAACAATTATAAATTGGAGCGGGACCAACGTTCCCCAGCTCAGTATAACAAGCGGGTTCGGTGAATACATCCATATTATTATCTTGATTAAGGCGTAATATGGTCGCTACCTGGAGAGAGAGAGAAGAAAACACTCAGCGTGCGCTCTTGCAAGAATAGATTGGTTATATATTTTATCTAATCAGGATGGCTCCCACTGTTTTTATCAAATCTTCCTTCAAACCTTAAAAGGAAAGACTAGCCGGGATTAATTACACTCTACAAGTTGCCAATCTTTCAGCCAGGCCAGTGTCGGTACTTTGAGGGAGGTTCCCCGTGCTTTCGCACGGACCTAATTACAGTAAACCTCATTTTCCCAGAGGCGTAACCCCGTTGACACCTTTCTAGACACCTACTTGATCGGCTAATTGCAAAGTGCAAAACTCTCCCAGGAGTAACAATTACTCGCAGTGGGTATCGGGATCCAACTATCACATAGAAGGTATGCAATCTCATTGCAAATTTCAACACTTGAAACTCCCGATAAAGATTTTTACCCCTAGCACCTATGACCTTAGCTAAGGTCAACAAATCATAGATACTAGTCAAGTTCTACCCGTCATTTCGTGATTAATTAGACCCACCCACATGACCCTTGGCTAAGGTCAACAAAGCCACATGACTGTCCTAACTAATCGCATCATATGCTGTGTAGGAAGACATCACTTAGCTACCGCACACTACGCCTCGGCTATGGTCGACAAACGTAGCACGAATACTAAGTACTCTACTTCCTAAAATGACGGAGGGTTGCGAATGGTTTTTGTGAAAACCTTTAACTCTTTGAACTTGATCTCATTGCGGAATCAAATGGTTTTTTAAATGGAATGTTTTTGAGGCTTTTCTAGTTTTGCTAAAGGGGTCACTCCCGGTGAAGGGATCGTCGGCCCTTTCCTCATCGAATAAGGTGCGAGATATATCATATATATCACTGTGCAAAGCAAAACTCTTAAAAGCAATCAAAAGACAAACCGAGTGTGTAGCATCTGCCAGTTATTGCTAAAGGAGTCACTCCCTGTGAAGGGATCTCGGTCCTTTCCTCATCGAATAAGGTGCAGGATATATCACATATACCTCTGTGCAAAGCAAGAACTATAGCTACCTGTTTTTATTTTGAAATTCGATTCCACAACATCAATTAGGTTTATTTTCTTTCATTAATCTCATTAATGAATATCCCATCATTTAAGTCCACCTAAACATCACAGATAAATATAACGTACGCTTATGCCATCCGCATTCGCCTCGATGTCCCGTCTGCACCGTTAGGTTAGGTAACTAACGTCAGGGCAAGGCAGGGCTAGCGCGGGTGTAAAACATAAGCAACGTCTATATAATATATTATATATACTATATACAAAATATCTATCTGAACAAATCATATGATCACATCACAGATAACGCAGCAGAAAGTATCATATGAAATATTGGATATACTAGGACGTCCGTGTTTTTAATATGAGCCAGTATAAAACACGGATTCCACGGTCGTGATGAATAGCCAAACCCACACCCCTAGACCCCTACGAGAGCGGCAAGCAACCCTACCAATTCTAGAGTTAGGAGACCCGGACTCGACTCCTCGAGTTGGTCTCCCACTGGACTCTAGAACCCGGTTACTTGTGCCCTCCTCCTTGGGTCTATCCTAGTGCGGAAAAGTAAATAATATACAAAATGTGACATCTTCCGTAACCTGGAAGTGCCCCAATAAAAGAATATTACATACAAGTTTTTACATGAATGAAAATGAAAAACACTCATCTCACATAAAACCCCTCCGGCTATTCGAACACGACGATCCAATATAACATATCCAGCAACACATAACATCACATGTCATCAACGTAAGTAAATATGCGCATCCCAATTGTCGTTGACATATAGCAACGAAACCGGCGATATCACATATTACACTTATGGTCACAGAAAAGAAAGTGTAAAACTACAACAGTTGGAATCCGCATCCTCTTTAGACATCGCATGCCTAATCAAATGAAATACTTAGACATCACATGCCTAACAATTATAAACCCCGCATCTTAGTCTCATTATCGAAAACTCTTTTCAATATCAAGTCGGGCAATTCAACAAGATTCCCGACATTTTGATCGAATGCTCGTCGCAAACTTTAGTAGGCGGCCGCACCCCCGATACCGTCGACGAAGTGCACTAAGGCGGAACACCGCTACCGTGAGCACCCGAACGGATGCTTTCGGCGACGGGGTTCTCCTACAGTCACTTGGTCGGGACTATGTGGTGAGGCTGTCTATTAAGTTTACCCGGCGAGTATCCGCGTACGCTACGTGATTGCGACGGACTTTTGATCACATCAAGATTCCGTGGCAACCGATCAAATGAGACTAAATTGCTGTGTTTATAACATTCATTCAGTTATCTCATAATTGCTTGTGAATTCCAATTATTGTATCACATTCCGGATAAGATAGAAAATGTTAAACTTTCCGATCGAATAATCGAACACCCAGGTTTTCCCAAAACAGCTCAACACATGAAATAAGTTCAAAGACATTCACTTCGTGCCTCAGTACCAACGGTCCAGCCGTAGAAGGGTCAAGCCAACGCCTCACATGTGGCACGCCGTACTGCCCCAAACCCAAAGGTTCAAAGGGCAGTTTAAGACGGTCACATAATCGAGTTAAGGTTTGTTGTCTTCTAGAGGGACCATCGCGTTACTTGCACTACTTAGAACGTCATTAAACTACGGAAAATTCCAACAATTGGAAATTTCCCGGCAGGGGAAAAAGTGGGTATTTATATCCGGTCGAACTTTTTAACATATTGTAAAATATCCGGAAAACACATAGACAAAGTTTGATAATCCGATCGAATCTACGAACTCCTAATACAACCCAGAATATTCAAATCTTGAATAAATATTAAAAAATCCCAGAAAATCCAGAACCAAAATATAGGAATTACTGTGCAAAAACAATTGGGCAATGAGACAATACTGCCGCGGAACCGCCGCAGAAGGCATGCTTCTGCCGCGGTTCCGCGGCGGTTTAGATGATTCAGGGGCTCGTTTTGCACTATAATTCTTATATCTTCCTGCTGAATTTTTTAAGAATTTTTAATCAGGAAAAACCCCAGTTTTGTAAAAATGTCCAGAGAGGGTGAAAAATTGGGGTTTTGGGTTCGATCGGGTTTCTAACATCGTCTACGCATCGCCTAAGGCTCTAGCTAGGCTCTGATACCACAGTAGGGTTCCTAGGCACACTAATGAAGTCTCACAAGTGATCAAACATGCCAATTTCAAATTTTACAAGTGCCGAGAAACCCTAATACGGATCGTTAACTAGTTTTTAGGCGAAAAATGAAACTAGTTAACAACTTAACTAAAAGAAAAAGGCTACAACCTTTGTAGATCCGGTTCTCCACCTCCATGGCTCCGTGATGAAGTCCCCTCGCTGTCCATATTGGATCCCGGACTCTAGCGTCGGCTTCATCGGAGAAATGGGTGGGCTTGGTCGTCGGCTTCGATGCCGAAGATGATCTACGTCGAGACAACACCAGATCAAGCTCCCACTTCAACAAGTCATGAAACTTGTGAAGAAAACACCCTATACTACTTGGCAAGAGGTAGAGGATGAAGAAATAGGAAGTGGGTTCACTTTAGAATTGGATTTCTCACTCTTTTTCTCAAGTTGCCATTGATGGAGGCAAGCTTTCTTCATGTTGAAGAAGGAGAAGAAGAAGAAGATAATATGATAAGTTATTTTCTAATAGAAAATAATATGATAAGTATCATATTGCAACCATGGTTATGTGTAGAGAATAAACCAAGGTTAGGTGAATGGTTAGGTTAGGCAAAGAAACAAAAATGGTTGAACTTTTTCAAAGCTTCATGAAGCTTCAAGTAAATCCAAAAAGCAACCATTTCTTTTCTTGCCTTAAAAGGAAATAAACAAATAAATGAATAAATAAATAAACTAAATAATCAAGAGAAGATTATAAAACCCTAACCATTCACTTAAACATGATTTAAACTAAACATACACCCAAACTAGCATGTATCATCAAACATGATACAATCTTGTGCACAAAAGTATATCACATATACAACTTGTGTATTTCAAGTGAGAAAATCCTTTTAAAGTGAACCAATACTAGTTAATGCAAAATAATATATCAAATATATAATTATACATTAAATCATTAAATCAACACTTGATTCAATGATCCGGTCATGTCGCACATAACCGACTAGTATCCAATGTATCGACTTATCGAATCAATCTTCGATTCGATAACTAGGTTATATCGCATACAACCATTCGATACATTCATCGCGAGAATGGAATACGGTATCACATACACGCATTATTCCCGGTCCCGCACATATCTCATATGCGCTCCTATTTCGTTTCGCTTGAGCCAGGAAACCTCTGTGTAGGACTCTAAAGACTCGTCCATACGCCGGCAGCAGATGATGATCATATCAAGCACCCACAAGCCGCAAGCGGTCTGCTAAACGTAACGGCCACCCGTGTATTGAGCGATCAGAAGATCGACGAGCAAGCCCGCTCACACTCCTGTGAATCCAATCAGTAACACTTACCGTACAGTCCGGTCTCGTCGTCTGATATGTCGCATATCTTGCCTAGGGGTGGTAAACGTCAGACCCCAATAGCTCGATAAGTCGTGTCGATATGAGGTCTATAACAGTTCGAGAAACTACATGTAACACTTACCAGTAAATCTCAGCAACCCTGGCCAGGGATTTCCGGTTATAGCCAATCGAACACAGCGCAACATCAACCCCCTATACCGGGAGAGACGAATCCCCTCCTATCGCTCATTGCCTCCATGTGACTCGGGACTGTACCCAAAAACCACTATTTTGCACGCCCTCTTGGACGTGGTAAGGTGGAAATCAAAGCACAGTGGGAACCACACAAGACTCTATGACGATCTCGGGTCAACAGACTACTCTGTACTAGTGTCACCAGAGAACTGCCATCTGACGTAAGGTATAATACCATCAGGGAGTTCTCGGCGAGTCCGTCCAGTGTACCCAGTCTCCACTGAGCACCCGTATATCATCTCTGATGTCAAACACCAATGGATATGGGATCATCTATCGCCCATCTGTATGGGTCGAGAAGATATACGCTAGTCTACTCTGGTATATCGATGCCCCGTCTCGATATACCCACGACTAGGGACTTTGAAGGATGTACTAATGGACTACCATGTCCCCACTAGTATGATCCGCATCATAGTCCAGGTAGTCAAGTACACATCCTAAGGGCTTTACCAACATGTAACAGAGAGACAATCAGTGTACACGTTAAGGTAAAGATCAACCAGATAGCATACTATCATGTCGAGCAAGAAAGTCCTCCCTATATATGTCCAAGCACCCACTACAATATACATCCTATGTATAGTAATGGCCTCTAGGGCATACATATAACTAACATGAATAACAAGGACTGGCTCTCCCAGAAAGCTAAATCTGACTGCTTTCTCACGGCAGTCCACCGAAGCATAACAAGTGGCCAGCCAATCCATGCCCAGAAGCACATCAAAGTCTAACATATCGAGGAGAATCAAATCAACCGACGAATCCCTCTCCCCGATATGAACGGAACACAATCGAAACACAAAACGAGCGACAAACGACTCGCCTACCGGGGTAATAACAACAAGCGGCTGATCTAATGACGATGACTCACGGCCCAACATCGGTGCAAAGTGTGTAGATACATACGAATGTATGGAACCTGGGTCGAATAATACCCGCGCATCGAAAGAACAAACTGGCAAGGTACCTGTCACAACGGAGTTGGATGCTTGTGCATCCTGCGGTGTCAAAGCGAAAACTCGGGCCTGACCCCCACCAATAACTGGTTGTCCTCGGCCTCGGCCTCTCTGAATAGGACCGCCACGTCCACGGCCTCTGGGTGCACCTAACTGACGTGGAGCATCGCCTGGGGTAGGAAGTAGAGCTCTCTGGGGAGGAGGTGGTGATGGTGGTAGTGTCACATGTGGAACTGTCGCTGCTCCCTGTCGTCTCACCGGACAGTCTCTGATACGGTGGTGCGGACTCCCACACCCATAACATCCTGGCGACGGCTGTTGTCCCTGTGGATATGAACCATATAACTGACCCCGTCCAATTCCTCTGCCAGGCCCATCTCTCGGAAAGAATCTGGCGCACTGCCTCTGCGACGGCACATCGGTGCGAATCCTCTTCGGCCCAGAAACGGCCGAAGTCTGTAATATGCGTGCCTCCATCCGTAATGCCGTATCCATAGCAGCTGAATAAGTGTCAAAGTGCTGGGCGCCAATAGCAAGAAATAGCTGGGTGTCAAGTCCCTGCACGAACCTCTTCACCATCTTTTCTTCAGTATCCACCAGATACGGAGCATATCTGGACAACTACGTAAACTGGACATCGTACTCAGACACCGTCATCCCTAGAGTCTTGATCAAGGCCTCAAAACTACGAGCTCTGGCGTCACGAACGCTCTCTGGGAGGAAACGAGCTAGAAAGACTGCTGTAAACTCGGCCCAAGTTATAGGCGGTAGACCTGCAGCTCGACCTCTCAAGACTGACTCCCACCATGTCCGCGCGAGACCCTCTAGACGGAAACTCGCAAGCTCCACCCATCGATCGTCAGAACATCTGAGAGAACGGCAGATCCTGGCTAAACTATCAAGGAATGTCTGCGGATCCTCTGCTGCATCGGTGCCCGTAAAGACTGTAATACCCAGCTTCTTATTATACCAATATCTGTATTTTGTATTCTTGAATTTTATTTAAGTTATTTCTTCCCATTTATACAAACCCATTTTTACCCAGCCCTTTTTATATCAAAATCAGTATTTTATGCTTTGGAATTCTATTTACTATTATTTATAATTTTATTCATTTTACTTATAATTTTATTACAAATTTATTCATTCTAAACCCTATTTTCTTCATCAATAAAACCCCAAAACCTAAACCCTATTATATACTGAATTTTCTTATCCTCAGCCATCACTTTAGTTTTTATAAACTTAATTTTTAGTTTAAATATCGGCCCAGCTTTTCCTAAAAGCCCAGAGGAAAATAAATAAAGAATTTACTAACACCTTAATCCCAAGCCCATTCCTTTATTTTTTCATAAACTCAACTCCTCTTTAATTATACCCGGCCCTCTCTCATATTTAATCCTTTTCCTTATTTATTCTCTCAGCCCAATACCCTCGGCCCGTCTCCTTCTTTTTCTTTTCCGCCTAAATATATTTTTGCCCAGCAGTCCCCAGCCCAATCCCATAATTCCTCCATTTGTTTTTATTCTGCAGCCCAAGCCACACTTTTCCACCATTTTTCCTTTTCAATTTAGTGAGCCCAACAGCCGGCCCCTTTCATCTTATTTGATTAATTTTTTTTACTCGGCCAGGCCCACTCTTCTCCCCACAGCCTGCTCCCAGCTCCAACCCGACCCGCTCCCTACAGTTGCGTCTCCCCCAACGGCTCCTTTCCCTTTTTCCCGCTCGCGTGCGCGCTTCTCGCGCCGCCTCCTCCGCCGCGCCCACGTTACGTGACCGTTACTCCCCACACGCACGCCTTTGACCCCCTCCTCGTCGTCTCCCTTTTCTCCTCTCTACCTCACGCACGCTCTCTCTCTCTCCCTCGATCTCTCGTCCTCTCCCCTCGTTCACCTCAGAAACCCCTGCCTCGAGCTGACCCCGGCCGATCTCCCTGCACACCCGCTCCTCTCGTAGCCGCCGACGACCACACTACCTCGCTCACTCCTCCTCCTCTTCCTCCACTGCCCCGAGCGACTTCGCCTGCACCCACTCTCCTGCACCCACTTACCTGCACACTGAGTCCCCTGCCCGACGCCGGTGATCTTCTCATCGTCGTCGTCGTCGTCATCGTCATCCCTTTCTCTATACTCTCTCTCTTTCTATCTCTCACTCTGCCCCCTCTCCTTCTCTCTCTCATCTCAGCTCTCTCTCTCTTTCTCACTCAGGCTCCCTCTCTCATCTCAGCTCTCTCTCACTCTCTCACTCTGTGCCCTCTCTCCTCCTCTACTCTCTCAGTCACTCTCTCCCCCTCACTCCCGGTCTCCCCTCTCTCTCTACACTGCCCCCTCTCTCTTTCCATAACCCATACCCATTGATCACTAAAATTTTCGACCCCCACTGCTGTCAATTGCCGGAGCACCGACGCCGACCCCAACACACCCCGGGAGACCCACTGAGCACCACTCTATACTCCCGGCAAACACAAGACGACTCCGGACAAAACGACGCGAGATCCGCATCTCGACCCAAGCTCGCGCGAATCGGTTCCACGGCGTATATCACGCGTTCGTGACGACGTTGCTTCCTTGCGACCCCGAGACTTCTTCCAGGCAAGTATTCTACTTGCTTACATGCTATTTTCCTAAGTTACAATCGTTAAATACATGGATTATAAAGTTACAAGTTTTAAACTATTATGTGCCGTATCTGTTCGATACTTGTTCCCTTAGGAAAACATTATCAAATTTGACGGAACTAGATAAATTACTTTGGCTCTTGTAGAGATGGTTAATGTGTGCAAATTTCATTAGAAAATACGACTGTTAAAGATTAAAACAACTACCCCCAAGTTTGACCGTAAAACTGGAATTTTACTGTACCTGAAAACCGTTAAATTCACCATAAATCATATACATATTAGAATGGTGCGTTCGAGGGCTCAAATCGAAGCTAACTCGACGAACTTTAACCCTATACCAGTTTCCTGATATTCCTGTACTTAAATTGGGATGATGTTCGTATCGGAGTACGACTCTGGACTGCAGTCCAGAGCGACTCCAGTCGTGCTTGCTATTCCGTATTGGATACCATAGTTTTCCCTTAACTCGTAGGTTGCGGAACTCCGCTGTTTATTATAGATAAATCTGTTAGCTAGACAACACAATTGATTTCATTCTGTTTCGTTACCGTTTGATATTTAATCTGTAATTTAGAAGATCGGGACGCATAACAGTCCCAACAAAATCAGAATTGACAAATTGATAGTAAACAGTGTATAACTCCTGACGTACAGACGCGATTGAAGATCCTTCTATTGCGTTGAAAACCTTACTGAAAACCCTAGAATGCATTCAACTGTAGCGTCGCTAAATTATGATCCCAACTGGGGTCAAAATGCGTTGCGAAACGGACTTCTGGTTCTGAAATTGGATTTCCAGCCGCGAGCGCTTAAAATGAAATGGTTATAAGAACCCGATTGGCTTGAACCAAAATTAGATGGATAGAAAACTGAACATACTAATTATTACCTGTTTATCGTTTCGCTAAATTATATACATATGTTTCATGATAAATCGTGCAAGTGATAGACTGCTGTTTTTATGACACATTAATTGTGCTTCTTATACTGTTCATGCATCACATCATACCCATATCATTGTAGTGATAACCTAGTGACGTCGTGCATTTACCCAGTGTTAGATTTTAGTGGTGATTGTGGCAAGTACGTCAGTGTTCGTGTATCCGTGGTTAAGTGAAAGTGATACGTACTGGTACACAATCAGCGATCCTATTATTTCATTGCATTGTCGACGTCTGTGAGATGCGTGCACGTGTGACTATAAGTGGAATGGGACATTTATGGAAGCGTTGCACAGGTGTCACAGATAAGACACCAGACACTGCCGTTTATCTTAGGTATTAGTCGGGACGTCCTTGATGGAGGTCCTGCCTCCAGTTCTCGCGCAGACTTGTCACGGATCGATTAGTATTTAGGTTGATGGTTAGCGTTTGATGTAGACCACGGGGTGTGGGGTAGTTTAAGTGTGAGTTCAACAGAATCTCGGGAGTCCCATGCCGGCTTATATATTTAGGGAGTTATATGGAGTTTTACAGGGTATGTGATATATACACCGTGATATTCTCGTTACATGTTGGGCCCGTGGTCCCTTGCCCTTGGGTTCTACCCTTGGGTGGAGGACACTCGCGAGTGGTTGACTCTCACACTTGGACTGACGATAGGCTTAGTGACCTGTACAGTGAGACTTAGAGACTGATAGGGATACTGGCGTTTTTATTCCTTATATACTGTGTGGCATACGTGACATATCGTTATACTGATTTACTGTTCCGCTGCATTGATTACTGCACATTCATATTCATGTTGTCATTGATTTACTGTTGTTCATATCTTTTACCACTGTTAGAACTGTTACTAGATTTTATGTATATTATATTGCTATTGTGTCGCTCTGACGACCTGAGTATGCATGCTCAGTGTGAGGAGAACATTTAGCCTGGATCAGAACTAGACGTGCATCACAGACTTCTTGACTTGCTATTCTGAGTTACATCCGTTCGTTCCACTTCAGGTCAGTTTACATTGTTGTATCTTTCAGTTACTGCATTTCTCATTACCTGCGCATCATTTACTGTTCACCATGATAAACTAGAAGCCGAAGTGTGACTACGGCAGGACATTTCTTTGACCGTAGGAGCATGGCTGGCCTTGTCTACCCCTCGTATTCCGTATTTTGGGAAGCGGGACGTGACAAAGACTGGAGGTCTCAGCCTCATGAAATCCTGTAGCGATACTGGGATAGCCACGGTAGTAGTAGTAGCAACTGTCTGGGCAGCAGGAACCATGGTAGTCTGTGATGTGGTAGGTACATCCTCCGATCTCGGTGCACGACTGGCCGCTACTAAGGATCCCACCATCTGTCGTAGCTCCTGCATACCTCCCATCATTTGTTGTAGCTCCTCCATACCAGACTCAAGCTTATCCATGCGACCTGGGGAAGGCGGATCAGTCTGTCCCTAAGGCGTAGGTATACCACCTTGCTCGGTCCTCGTCTCGGACGAGCCTGCTCGGATCTCATCTCAGGCGGCAGCCTTCTGCGCTCTCGTAGCCTTCGGCGGCATAGTGGCTGGTACAGGAAACAGGATGATAAGAACAGTGTAATAGAATCATAGGATACACGGAATTGAAGAAGGAATTTCAAGCAAGTATATCCTAAAGTCACCAAGGCGGAGTACCGTATCGCAAGTATGCCGCGGACATACGCACGCTACGTTACCCTGCTTAAGTCACTTACTCCATCTACCAAGGGTCATCCTACACTCAAAAAGGTAAAACCTATCGCTCTGATACCAACTTTGTCACGACCCGCAGGGTACGGAACGCGACTGGCACTTAAGTTACGAAACGTCTCAAGGCGTCCGTAACATAAGTAAGCCAAAGCCCAGAAATCAAAACCAAATAAGCAGAAGAGTGAAGGAAAATCAATTCATTGAAAGCGAGTTTAACAAATGAGTCATATCAACCCTTTTTTAAAAACAATATCAATTTTTCCGAAAATTTCGGCAGAGTCTCCTTTGTAAATACTGGCCCCCAAAAAGGGTACAACAAGAATATATATAAATACAACAAAAAGGGCATCCCCAAGCGGGAGCTAGCTTTTCGCCACAAGGCGGTCACAAATCCCACGCAATATAAATCAGCAATATGCAAAATAAGCATAAAAAGGCATAAGTAAGAAGCAACATGTCGGCTCAAGTGAGCTCGACCCCAAAATACAGCATAAAAAGCCCACAAATCTCACAGTCTAGTCTCTAGGTCAATATACAACAATACTGGTAGATACAGTAGATGGAGTACTCTAGATACAAATAATATACAAGGTGGTACAAAATAATAATACAACCCACCTACGAGCAAAAGCCTCGAGTCCAGGCAAAAGAGGCAAAAGAAGCAAGTGCGCCCGCCGCTATTGTACTGACGGAGCGGACCTGCAAAAGGCTATGGCACAACGGGGGTGAGTTGCCAACTCGTGAGTAATAAATAACATCTATATAGGCTATCGCAAGCATGCACACAAGCATCCTAGCATCTATAATACAGGTATGACAGGATATACTAGCAGGTATGTATGCAACATGAATATACTAGCAGGTATGTATGCAATATGAATCACCTCGTGATCTGCATGTGTAAGTATAAGAAATCATATTTTTCCTTTAGGAATCTCTTTTGAAATATCAGCACAATACCAATAGAATCAACAAGAATCTGTGTCCAGCAACGACACCTCAAAACTGTGTCAAATCTCATATATCCATATCGTAGTATCTCTGACCTCAGCCGTCCGGCTGACCCATCTCAAATATCAATATCTCATCATCTCGCGGCCATGGTCGGTATCCTATGGATATCCGCCGTGCCAAAACAGTCACCGGTAGGTAATCCATCCCCTGCCAAGCTCAACGTCAACAACACGACTTTCTCGCCTCGGGGTACCTTACCGGGCCCACCATGTACCCGAGACGGTTCATCCAAATCCTCGAAACGGGTCTCGAAAACTACAACAAACTCATGGTGGACGACACTTACATCACTAGAAAACCGCAATTTGCATATTTTAAAAAAGTAGTAAGTTTTAGAAATTCTGCGGCTTTCCCCCGAAATCCAGAAATATCATAAATCTCAAGAAATCCTCATAAGTGCATATGTCAATGATAATGAATGCATATGGTATCAATGATCAAGTTGCGATGTATGATTAATAGACTAGGCATGAACATATGATATGATGAGGTACATGCACATGAATAGCAATCCTACGATTTCATTTTAAGGATTTAAAGGCAATAACACAGGTTTAAGCATCAATTATAGTAAAAAGGTTTCAGATTTTAGGTTATCTAGTGTGGTGACATGGCAATTACCAGGGCATGTGTGTACGTATGAATAGTGCTCGTGCTGCATATAAAAAAAAACCCTGGCAATAGTGCAGGTGTTCTATAGAATGGATTCGCATATGTATGACAATATAAAGTATGGATGTAGCAAAATGTTACGCAAGCATTTACTCCTAATTACTAATATCACTAGAAAATTTTAAACTATTTAAACTATCGGGCGACTTGCGCCATCCGAACGATAGTCCCCCGTAGATGTTACATCTACTCACCGGAATCCGCAGCTAGCTGTGTCCAATCACCGCCTTTCCTTTTCGTGCCGCGTCCGAAGTCTCCGCGATCGAACCTGTAATTTGCACCAATACAAAACATAAGGTTACATATCATTTAACGACGCAAATCCCAAACGAAAATATCCATGTTCACAAGCTAGGCACAAGGTGCACAAGGTGCACGGAACACACACAAAAATCGCAAAACTAACTAGAATAGTCGATTTGGTCACCCGGCAAAGCTAAAACCCGATCACTCAAAAATCCGCACTCACACATCCTAAATGTCATAGGATATGCTAAAAATATCATCAAGATATCGCGAATACATCACCACGATAATTTAATAAAAACTAGTAAGCACAAAAGACTTCCAAATTCGTGCAACTTCGCGGATTTGCTACAAAAAGACTCCAATCTAGCATAATCACCCAAATCACACCATTAGATAGCCACTACACTAAATTTCAACACATTAACCATGCTTCAAAACCTAATTTCCATAAGCAAACCCTTTCTTGATTTTTTCTAAATAGCAATAGCAATCCAAATTTCACACTAGATTAACTTAGATTAGCATAATTTGAAACCACTTAAGCAAAGTAACTCCATTAATTAGGTTAGTGTAAAACACTAGAAAGCAAAATAACTTAATTAACCTATTAATGGTTTCTAAAACCCTAATTAAAATTCAAACCATGAACTAAAAAAAAACTAGATTAGAAATTAGCTATAATTTTAACACTAAAACAATTTTCAAGTTCTAATTAGCACACTTTAAACTACAAATTATCCAAAGATTGAAATTAGTCCAAAGAAATTTGTATTTATCGCTAATTTAATGTATTTTTACCGGCTTAAAATAATATTAATAAATTGAAAAATTAGGGAAAATTTTTAAATGACCAGAAATTTATAAGTAACTCATTAGCTACTAAAAACTAGCAATTACCTATCCAAATTAGGTATAATTAGGCCTAAACTGCAAAATAACAAAAAAGACGACTTACGGAAAAATACCAATTTTTCACCGATTTTCGGGACCAAAACGACTTTTCAAGGCGCTACACATATACTCACCCAAGGTTACATTTCTAACTTGACTTCAATTATTTTTCATCACTTCATCTTCTTCTTCCTCATTGCAAAAGCTTTCTAGCTTTTGATCTTGTGATGAAAGATTGTGAGAAAAAGAAAACTAAAGAGAGCAAAATTCCTACTTCATCATCCTCTTCTATACTAGCTATATAGATTAGTGTGTTAGCTTCACTAATTCCATATTAGTGAAGTCATAGCTTGAGTTCGTGTTTCCTCGAAGTAGATCATCTTGGATTTCGAAGTCTTCAAGCAGGCATGGATCATTCGGCTTGTGGAGCCTGTCAAGAGTCCGAGAGTTCTTGGATCACAGCGAAGGGACCACTACTCGGAGCTTATGAAGCGAAGGAACGGACTACAAAGACTGTAATCCCTAAACACTTAGTTGTAAATTTGTTTACATGCAAAGTTAACCCTAATTCTCTAGTTCGATTACTTGGTTGGTTTGTTTAGCACCCCAAAATTTTAAAATAGCATGATTGATGCTTGCCAAAACTTGCTAAGGTGCTAAGCTAACTCTACAGTGGTATCAGAGCCAATCTAGAGCATTAGGCGTTGTCTAGACGAAGTTAGAATTCTGATCGAACCCCGAAAACCCGAAATGGACCCCCTCTCTGGAAATTTTTCAAAAAGTTGGATTTTTCCCTGTTAAAAATACTCAGAAAATTATACAGGGAATTCTATGGACACACCTGAAGAACGAAACCCTAACTCGTCTAAGTGACCGCGGATCCGTGGCCAAAACATGGTTTTGGCGGTGGATCCTCGGCACCACTTGAGAGGCTTGGGTCGGGCCTTCAGCTGTAGATCCGTAAGAACTGTGGTATGTCTCTGGTTAACTTTAACAGTGCTCAAGTGTTGAGCTCTCTGGGAAATTTTGGGAATTCCTTGAATCGATCGAATTGTCTAACTTCGCCCAGCTATCTGTGATTGCGATACAATATGTGGAATTCATATAGTTAGGCATGAAATTCGTAATATGTGATATTTTGGGTTTATGATGTCTAAGATAATTGTGGATTCCAAATGTTGTAGTTTTTCACTTTTTTTTCTACGACCGTAAGTGTAATATGTGGTGTATCGCCGATTTTGTTGCTATACATCAATGATAATTGGGATACACATATTTACTTACGTTGATGACATGTGGTGTTATGTGTTGTTGTGATATGTTATATTGGATTGTCGCGATTAGAATAGCCGGGGGTTTTATGTGAGATGAGAGTTTTTATTTTCATTCATGTAAAATTCATTGTATGTAATATTCTTTTATTGGGGCACTTCCGGGTTGAGGATGATGTCTCCATTGTTGTATATTATTTACTTTTCCGCATTAGGATAGACCCAAGGTGGGGAGCACAGGTAACCGGGTTCTAGAGTCCAGTGGGAGACCAACCCGAGGAGTCGAGTCTGGGTCTCCTAACTCTAGAATTGGATGGGTTAATTGCCGCTCTCGTAGGGGTCTAGGGATGTGGGTTTTGGCTATTCATCACGACCGTGGAATCCGCATTTCTACCGGCTTAAATAAAACACGGAATTCCTAGTATATCCAATATTTCATATGTGATTCTTCTGCTGCTGATATTCTGTGATGTGATCATTTTATATGTGTGAGACGAATGCTTATACTATATATATATATATATATATATATATGATATATAAATATTATTGCTTTCGTTTCTTCTGTGATGCTTAGGAAGCATAAATGATGGGAATTCATTAATAAGATTAATGAAAAGAAAAGAAACCCAAAAAATATTGTAGAATCAAATTTTCAAAAAGGGTAGCTTTAGTTTTTGTTTTGCATAGCGGTATTCCTTGTAGAATATCCAGCACTTTATTCGATAAGGAAAGAGCCGAGATCCCTTCACAGGGAGTGACCTCTTTAGCAAAACTAGCAGATACTACAACTCACTCGGTTTTGTTTTTGATTGCTTCTATAGTTCTTGCTTTGCATGCGGTATTTGTGAAATATCTTGCACCTTATTCGATAAGGAAAGAGCCGAGATCCCTTCATCGAGAGTGACCTCTTTAGCGAAACTATTAAAAGCCTAAAAAACACTCATTCTCAAAATCACTTGTTTCTACAACGATATCAAGTTCGTTATGACAAAAGGTTTTCAGAAAAACCTGTTGTAGCCCTCCGTCATTTCAGATAAGTCCTACTTAGTATTCGTGCTGCGTTTGTTGGCCTGTGTCAAGGCGTAGTGTGCGGTAGCTAACTAGTGTTTATCTGCATCATAAGATGTGATTGGATTAAGGTAGTCGTGCGACTTTGTTGGCCTGCGTCAAGGGTTGTGCGGGTGGGTTTATTTCAATCAGGATGGCTAGCGGACTATGGTTTGTTGGCCTGCGTCAAGATCATAGCACTCTAGGGGAAATAGCATTATCGGAAATTTCAAGTGTTGAAATTTGCAATGAGATTGCATACCCTCTATGAGATAGTTGGATCCCGATATCCACTGCGAGCAAGAGTTGCTCCTGGGAGAGTTTTACACATCACAATTAGCCGATCAAGTTAGTTTCAAGAAAGGTGTTAACGGGGTTATGCCTCTGGGAAAACGAGGTTTATTTTAATTAGGTCCGTGCGAAAGCACGGGAAACCTTCCTCAAAGTACCAACGTTGGCCTGGTTGAAAGATTGACGAACTTGTAAAATGTAATTAATCCCGGCTAGTCTTACCTTTTAGGGTTTGAAGAAAGATTTGATAAAAGCAGTGGGAGCCATCCTGATTAGATAAGATAATAACCAATCTAATCTTGCAAGAGCATACGCTAAAGTGTTTTCTTCTCTCTCTCTCTCCAGGTAGCGACCATGTCAGGCTTTAATCAAGATAATAATCTGGGTGTATTGACTGAACCCGCTTGTTATACTGAGCAAGGGAATGTTGGTTCCGTTCTTTCTTATAATTGTTATAAGACTGAGCAGGAAATAGGGGAATATCCGGATTCTCACGCCGTCCAAGTGAAGAACAAGCATACTGATGCATCTTCTTCGGGTGTGTTAGTTATCGAGAACTGTTTCTCAGTTCACTCTACGTCCTGGGTATTAGATACCGGATCAGGATCCCACATATGTAATATGTTACATGGGCCGAAGAAAGGTAGGGAACTGGGATAGGGTGATCATTCCGTAAGAGTAGGGAATGGTGCAAATGTTGCAGCTAAATCAGTTGGCGAATATCACCTTGTGTTACCAAATGGTAATACATTGGTTCTGAACGAATGCTATTACATACCGACCTTGATATGCAATCTTATATCGGTTTCTTTATTAAGTAAAGAAGGATATAATTTTGTAGTACAAGATAATGTTATGAACATCTTCCTGAATCAAAAGTTGATTGGATCAGGCTCGTTAAATAATGGCATATACGTTCTAAACCAAACCACAGTTCTTAATATACAAAACACACACAAGAGGAAGAGTTCAGAAATGAACGAATTCTTCTTGTGGCATTGTAGACTAGGTCATATCAATGCAACACTACTAGCTAAGTTGCATAAGGATGGATATTTGAATCCGTTAAAATTTTCATCTTATGACACTTGCCAGTCATGTCTCAAAGGAAAAATGACCAAAACTCCATTTAGTGGACACGGAGAAAGAGTTACGGAACTCTTGGGACTGATACATAGTGATGTATATGGTCTCATGTCTACACATGCCAGGAATGGTTCCTCATACTTCATTACATTCACTGACGATCTCTCAAGATACGGGCATGTGTTCCTATTGAAACACAAGTCTGAAGCTTTTGAGAAATTCAGAGAATATAAGTACGAGGTCGAGAACCAAATGAGTAAAAGTATTAAGATCCTTCGATCTGATCGAGGAGGAGAATATTTGAGCAATGAATTTCTGGACTATCTAAAAGAGAATGGGATTCTCTCTCAGCTTACTCCTCCGTATACACCACACCACAACGGTGTGTCGGAGCGGAGGAATCGCACCCTATTAGATATGGTGCGCTCTATGATGAGCACTGCTGAGTTGCCTATTTCCTTTTGGGGATATGCACTGGAGACAGCTGCAGACCTATTGAATATGGTTCCCACCAAATCTGTGCCAACCACTCCATATGAGATATGGAAAGGAAAGAGACAATATCTTAATTATTCAAGATATGGGGTTGTCCGACATATGTGAAAACACAGAATCCGGACAAGCTCAGGGCAAGGTCTTTTCTGTGTAAGTTTATTGGATATCCCAAACATTCGCGCGGGTATATCTTTTACCACACCGAGGAACAAAAGGTGTTTGTTTCTTGACATGCCACTGTTCATATCATAATCTTGCATTATTATATTCCCCATTCTTATTCATTTTACAAATAAACAGATGCTTTTGATCCATGTCTGCTACATAGTTACAGCTTACAGGTTCTCGGAACAAAAACAGTGAAAACAATGAAAAGACGACACAAAAGTGAGACTACGACCAACAAATGGAAAGATCTTGATCATGCCTACAGTTTGAAGACTAAACGAAGATCAATGGACAATTTCACAAAGAACAAAGGCAGCGCAAGGTTCAAGACTTCAACACGAAGCAAGCGGTAAAAGTCCACGAAATTATTCACTGTAGAAATCTGGAAGAGAACTAGAAGATAACCTGAGAAACAAGTGAAGAAACAAGAAGTCAAATACAACCAGAAGATTCCCTAAAGATTTCAGCTCATGATCCCTCTATTTGGCCGCGGAACCGCGGCCAAACATAGGTTTTGGCCATGGTTCCGCGGCCGTGTGTCGCGTGTGTCGGTGCGTCGATGCAGTAAATAGGGTTTTCTTAGGGTAAAATTGTAAATGCAGATGTGACCCAATTGTAATCCTAGGATTTCTATGCTCTATAAATAGAAATCCTAAACCTCTTTTTGAGGTATGCCTCTTTTTATTTCATCTATTCAGAATTCTAAAATTCGGTGTAAATGTTTGGAGAGAGCCATCAATAAAGTAAGTAATTTTATTTTATTTGCCCTAGTTCTTTTTCATTCTTCTTTAGTATAATTTTATTATCTGCTTTAGTTAGATAGTTAGAAAATGTTTATCAATTCCCTAATGAGTGAGTAATTCCTCACTTGTTAGGGTTAGGAATAGGGAAGGCTTGAGAGATGAAAATCTCTCACCCCTTTCTTGCCCTTCACATATAATTAATAGGACTTCATGCATACATACACACATCGTTCCCTACGGCACCTTACCCCACGAGGTAACGGTGATACTGTAGTATGAACGACTGGTTGCGTATGTTTTCCATGGAGGTTAGGGTAAGAATCAAGAAAGCAAGGACAAGAACTTAGAGCAAGAAACATCATTTCTTCCCGATGGTACTAATCTCCTTTATTAATTGTTACCATAACACCTAAAGAGATCTAAATTAGGGCATTGAAAGCGGTGAGAAAATCTTCAATTTCCAAACTTAACCTAAACCTAACCCTAGCAAGATTCTAGTCTTAGATTAAATCAGTTTAGTTTTTAGTGATAATCTATCCACACCGTTTGGAATTAACTCATTAGACCAAATTAGGAAATACACAACATCCCTGTGGACCGACCCGTACTCACCGGCTAGCTACCAAGCGACGCCGTTCTTGATTGCGGTTAACAAAATATTCTTTGATCTAAAAATCTACACAAATCAAATGGCGCCGTTGCCGGGGATGGCGTAGTATTTTCTTTTTGCAATTTCGGGTTAATATAAAATTAAAAAAAAATTCATATAAAACTGAAAAATTTGAAAAATATAAAATTTTCATCATCTTTTTATTATTTGAAGGGTGTTTCGTGTGAATTTTGCAGGATCAACGAACGAGTTCGGATCTGGAAAAATCCAGAGATCAAAACAGAAAACCCTAGATCTGAACAACAGAGAAAAGTCAAACCAGAGGAGTAGAAATTTTTTTCGGGAACAGAGCCGCCGCCTCCACCGCGGAACCGCCGCCCGAGGTGCCCTTCTGCCGCGGAAGTGCCGCATCCTGATGACGTCAGCTGTCCAGTTTTCCTCTGTGAGCCCCCTGTCTCTTTCTCTGTAACCCCAATATCTCCTCTGTAAAATTTTCCTGCAGGATTCTTTACGCTAAAAATCTCTCCCCCTTCCAATAATTGATCCTGTGCAGGATTCTTTGTGCCGCACTTAAAAAAAAATTGTTTGCAAGTGATTGTTACTGCTTTGCATATTTTTAATTGGACTTTAAGGGGTTTGAAACCAATTCAGATTGGGTGGGGATTTCATCACCCTTCCCAGGACCCCAGAAATCACATAAGGCATATTGCATTGACCATCATTTAATTAAAAAAGATTAGACTCAGCCCTAAGGATTTCGCGCTCAATAGGACAGAGGAATAGTTGTAGGCATCGATCGTTGATCCTAACCTGATTTTGTGGTGTCTAGGCAAGTATGTCTAAGGCAAGTGGTTACTTAATTAGGCCCACTACTTACGTAGTGGCGAACCTCCCACTTACCTGGCACTTACCTGGCCACAGTTGGCGGTGAAGAGGCGGTTTTAGGTCCTACTTCTTGCCCTTTTGAACAGTTAGGAGCTGTCTAGGTGACCCTAGATCTAGGCCTGATTGTGCATTTGTGGTTGATTGAACGTGTGTCTAAGCCTTTTATCAAAAATCTTTTTTGCAAAAAGCCACACATATAAAAAAAAGGAAATTTTTTTAAAAAAACTTGCAACTTATTGCTAAGAAATCCGTGCACCCCACTTACACCCACTTTCTTCTCATTAACGTTTTCTTACCCCCACATTCTGTTTTTCACTTTTTGACTACACTGCCTCTTTAGTGTATGTCCGGCTGGACTAGGGACACTAGTGCCCGATTAGTCCGTGTCTCGTTGGTACTGACCGACGAAGCTTTCGACTCCGAAATCGAAATTCCTTCCACTTCCTTACCTTCACCTTCACATTCTTCCTCCGAAGGGATGTCGGGATATAATCCTAACAACACCTTACCCACGGGACTGATTCCACCTCCGTTAGGTGCGAATAACCCGCAACACCCGCCTGTTGAAGCGCCCCAACGAATAGCTCTCCAGGATCCTTTCTACCCTATTCGCACTGCCTTACCTACTTGTCTTTCACTCCCACCGGCAAATGGAGACAATTTTGAGATCAAACTCCACTTCATCAACATGTTGCCAAAATTTCACGGACTGGAATCTGAAGATGCCTATATCTTCATAAACAAATTCTAAAACGTTTGCGCAATGATGAAAACAACCCAATTATCAGATGATGCTATAAGGCTAAGGGTCATTCCTTTCACCTTATGTGACTTAGCCGAGAAGTGGTTATACAGCACAGCATCACATTCAATTAAAAATTAGGAAGAGTTTGTTAAAGCTTTTCTTAAAAAGTTTTATCCTCATCACAAGACTGCGAGAATTCGCAATGAGATTATACAATTTTCCCAGCTTCCTTCCGAACCCTTTTGGAAGTGTTTTGAAAGATTCAAAGACCTACTTGTTCAATGTCCTCACCATGGTATCGAAAATTGGCAACTTTACCAAACTTTATATGAGGGATTGAACCCAGCAACGAAGCAGTTGCTAGAAACCATTTGTCAAGATCACTTTCTAACCAAATCTAGTGAGGAAGCGTGGCAGTTTCTCGAGGATCTTGCTGAACAAACACTTCAGTGGGAAAGCACCAAGACCATCTCATCTTCTTCTATTGGTCAGTCTAGGGCATGCATACATCAATTAGATATGTCGATTGCTATGAAGGCTGAGATGGCCGCACTTACGAAAAAGATAGAAGCCATTGAGACCAAAATCTCACCGCCTTCTCCTGCCCTTGCTTTGCCCCCACGGATTGTTTGTGCTTGTTGTTCGGATCCATCACATCTTACCGAAGAGTGTCCTTACAATCCACCTGCTCAAGGACAAGATCACATCAATGCTGCCTTTCAGCAATGACAAAGAAATGATCCATACTCTTCGACTTATAATCCGGGTTAGAGGAGTCACCCAAATTTTGCTTGGAATCAAAAACAACAATTTCAAGGCAACAACAACTTTCAAAGGCCTCCTCCTCCACTACAACAAGCACCTCCACAAACTCAATACCAGCAACCTTTCCAACCGCAACCTTACCCTAACTAAATGAACAATTTTGTGCTCAACAACTCTTACCCTCAAAACAATTTTGTTCAACCAAATAATGATAAGTTTACCTCGCTAGAAAGAAGTCTAGATGCGTTCCTAAAGCAATCTACACAATCCGCAGCAAGGTTGGAGACTTCCATTCAATTTTTGGTGCAAAACAGTGCTTCACACGATCAAAGCATCAAATCTATTGAGACACAAATTGCACAACTCAATTCTTCGTTGAGCGAGCGAGAAAAGGGAAAACTTCCATCTCAACTATTGCCAAATCCCGGTCACGCACATGTTACATATGAACAGCAAAATCATAACGTAAATGCTGTGACCACGTTGAGATCCGGAAAAGTGTTGCACAATAACGTGGGTATTAATAATGACACCCCTGCCGGTAGTCCTTCTTCATCTTCTTCACTTTCTTCTTCTTCATCTTCTTCTTCTTCGTTAGAGCCTATTCTTCATTCTTCACAAGGCTCTACTTCTTCTACTTCGAATGGACCCACTTCTCACATCACGCACACATCTACATGGGGTTCCGTTCCAACTCCACAATCTGATCCACAAAAATTGGACTCGACAAATCTTCAAAATGTTCCTTTTCCAAACAGGTTAAGATCCAATAAACCAACTCCACAAATGGAGAAGATTGTAGAGTTATTCAAACAGGTTAGCATAAATATACCTCCAGCAAGTTCCTTCTTACGTGAAAATATTAAAGGACTTATGCACCAAGAAGAGGAAGTCATAAGTACCAAAGAAAGTGTTCGTGGCTAGTGCTGTTAGTGATGCTCTTGTCCAATGTTTACCCCAAAAACACAAGGACCCCGGCTGTCCTACCATTTCGATAATAATTGGGAACAAGAACATCAATAGAGCACTATTAGATCTTGGTGCGAGTGTCAATTTGCTACCCTATTCAGTGTACGAACAATTAGGCGTTGGAGAGCTTAAACCCACTCATTGTACTCTCTAAATGGTTGACCGATCCATCGCCCATCCTAGGGGTGAATTAGAGGATGTGTTAATTAGAGTAGGGGATTTCATTTTCCCCGTTGATTTTATTGTTATGGATACACAACCTGTAGCTAACCCCTGGAGTCAAATTCCGGTGATACTTGGTCGACCATTCCTTGCGACTTCCAATGCGGTGATCAATTGTCGTAGTGGTTCAATGAACCTATCTTTTGAAAATATGACAATTAAACTCAACATTTTTAAGTTGGGGAATCAACCCTCCGAGCTTAATTCTAGTGTACTTGATGTTTGCTCGATCCATGAGATTACACAGGAGGACTGTGAGATCGAAAAATTTCTGTTCGACCACAGCAGTTTTGACGCCTCTAGTGGGTTCCTCCTAGAATCTGACACAGCTTTCACGCCGGACAACGATTATGAGTGTTTCACCTTTTTGGACGATTTTGAAGACTCACCACCCGAGTTTGGGTCTTTTGATTTTTCGGATGAGTTAGTTGAACCATCCGACTCGGTTGCGGACACTCGATTTGAACCGTTGATGGAATCCTTCGAGTTTGAAACAGTTACACCATTGTTACCATCAATTGTTTCACCTCCTAAACTCGAACTAAAGCTTTTGCCGTCTCACCTTAAATATGCTTACCTAGGTGAGAATGAAACCCTTCCCGTCATCATATCGGCCTCTCTAGCTCTCGAGCAAGAGAAAGCCCTTTTGATGGTCTTGCAAAATAACCGGCAAGCTTTTGGCTGGTCTATGGCGGACATCAAGAGGATTAGTCCCCTCATAGTTGAACATCATATACACTTGATGGATGATGCCAAGCCGGAAAGGGATCCATAAAGACGCCTCAACCCCATAATGAAAGAGGCTGTCAAGAAGGAGATTGTTAAATGTCTTGATAGTGGTATCATTTACCCTATCTCGGATAGCCAGTGGGTTAGCCCCATTCATGTTGTCCTAAAGAAATCGGGCATTACGGTCATAACCAATGAGGCAAATGAGTTAATACCTACTCACACCCAAACTGGGTAGCAAGTTTACATCAACTATAGAAAACTCAATGCCGCGACAAGGAAAGACCACTTTCCTTTACCTTTCATTGACCAAATGCTAGAATGATTGGCTGGGCATGAGTTTTACTGCTTTTTGGATGGCTATTCCGGCTATAACCAAGTCCCCATCACCGAAAAGGATCAAGACA
This sequence comes from Agapanthus africanus, assembly GCA_030015575.1. Classification (NCBI taxonomy): domain Eukaryota; kingdom Viridiplantae; phylum Streptophyta; class Magnoliopsida; order Asparagales; family Amaryllidaceae; genus Agapanthus; species Agapanthus africanus. The sequence continues at coordinate 409,574,200 of CM057338.1, forward strand.
AGACCACATTTACTTGTCTTTTCGGTACTTTTGCTTATCGTCGCATGCCCTTTGGGTTATGCAATGCATCCGCTACATTTCAGCGGTGTATGATGGGGATCTTTTCAGATATGGTTGAAAAGTATTTGGAGATTTTTATGGATGATTTCTCCATTTGTGGTGACTCCTTCGACGAGTGTTTGCTACACCTTGACGCAGTTCTTACCCGCTGTAGGGATAAGAACCTCACTTTAAATTGGAAGAAGTGCCACTTTATGGTACGAGAGGGCATTGTCTTAGGACATGTCATCTCGCAAAACGGTATAGAGGTTGATAAAGCCAAAATTGAAGTCATTTCCAATCTTCCTCCTCCTAAATGCGTCAAAGACATCCGAGCTTTCCTTGGCCTTGCCGGTTTTTATAGACGGTTCATCAAGGATTTTAGCAAGATTGCTAGACCCTTGACTCTCTTATTGGCCAAGGACACAACATTTGATTTTGACTCAACTTGCATGGAAGCGTTCGAGTCATTGAAACACTCTCTCATTTCTGCGCCCATTCTTTCATCTCCAGACTGGACGCACCCATTCGAAATTATGTGCGATGCATCAGATTTCGCCATTGGTGCTGTTCTTGGACAGCACATTAATAAGATACCGCACGTAATTTATTACTCTAGCCGTACATTAAATGAGGCCCAATTGAACTACACAACAACAGAAAAGGAAATTTTAGCCGTTGTGTTTGCACTTGAAAAATTCCGGCCTTATTTAATCGGCTCTCCTGTGATTATGTATACGGACCATTCAGCTCTTCGCCACCTTTTTGCGAAGAAGGATGCCAAATCGAGGCTAATACGTTGGATCCTCTTGCTACAAGAGTTTGACCTTGTCATAAGGGACAAAAGAGGATGTGAAAATATAGTGGCCGATCACCTTTCATGACTTCCTTCTTCGCCTACACTTGAAATTCCAATTAAAGATGTTTTTTCCGATGAGCAACTCTTAACCGTGTCTTGCGAAACTTGGTTCACTGATATAGTATACAACTTGGCCATCGGCTTGATACCTAAAGATTGGCCGAAACAGGATAAACTCCGATTCTTGTCCCAAGTAAAGCATTTTTACTGGGATGAACCATATCTTTTTAAATACTGTTCCGACCAAATCATTCGTTGGTGTGTATCTGAAAATGAGTTTAAGAGTGTGATGTCTTTTTGCCACGACCAGGCATGTGGCGGGCATTTCGACCCAAAGAAGACAGCCGAGAAAATCTTGCAGTGTGGTTTCTATTGGCCACGACTCTTTAAGGATGCATATGAATACTGCAAGACATGCTCCCGGTGCCAACACTTGGGCCGGATATCGCGGAGAAACGAAATGCCGCTCCAACCAATTTTGGTTGTGGATATTTTTGATGTTTGGGGAATAGACTTCATGGGACCATTTCCCAATTCCTTTGGGAATGTGTATATTCTTTTGGCTGTTGACTATTTGTCAAAATGGGTCGAGGCTGTGCCTAGCCGAACGAACGATAACAAGGTTGTCGTTCGATTTCTTAAAGAACATATCTTTTCTCGGTTTGGGCACCCTCGAGCAATTATAAGTGATAATGGATCTCACTTCTGCAATAGGACTTTTGAGTCCTTAATGCGCAAATATTCCATTACTCACAAGCTGTCAACACCATACCATCCCCAAACATGTGGGCAAGCCGAGATTTCAAATCGGCAAATTAAACAAATTTTGGAGAAGACGGTTTCTAAAAACCGTAAAGATTGGTCACACAAATTGATTGATGCACTATGGGCTTTCCGTACTGCATACAAGACCGATCTTGGTATGTCTCCATACCGGCTTGTTTATGGGAAGGCTTGCCACCTCCCAGTTGAGATTGAGCATAAGGCATTTTGGGCGATCAAGGAGTTGAATTTATCAATGGGAGATGCAGGCAGCAATCGAAAGCTGCAACTAAACGAACTAGAAGAGCTGCGGGATGAGGCTTATGATAATGCTGTCATTGTTAAAAACCGAACTAAGGTGTTCCATGACAAACACCTTATGCGCAAAACGTTTAAACCTGGTCAGCAGATTTTACTCTATGACACTCGGTTACACTTTCACCCTGGCAAGCTCAGATCTAGGTGGAAAGGGCCGTTTTTAGTACGCACCGTATATCCGCACGGTGCGGTAGATCTTGAAAATCCGGAGGACGATACTTTATTTAAAGTAAACGGATATCGACTGAAACCGTTCCTCACTGCGGACCCATCGGAGGAGCTCCTGTTTTTGCAGGAGCCGATTTACACAGATTGATCTTCCTCCATTTTACCCCCAAATTTTCGACCATCTAGCTAAAACTTTGTTTCACACAAATTTGGGGGTATTGGCTCACAGAGATTTTTCCACGTGCTGACTCAACCCCACAACCGCGTTTCCGCCGCCAAAGAGGGGTTACTACCGTGGTTCCGCTGTATGATCTGCGGCTCGGTTCCCAAGACTTTTTCTTCTCCTCTGTTGGTATTTGACTTCTTGTTTCTTCACTTGTTTCTCAGGTTGTCTTCTAGTTCTCTTCCAGATTTCTACAGTGAATAATTTCGTGGACTTTTACTGCTTGCTTCGTGTTGAAGTCTTGAACTTTGCGTTGCCTTTGTTCTTTGTGAAATTGTCCATTGATCTTCGTTTAGTTTTCAAACTGTAGGCATGATCAAGATCTTTCCATTTGTTGGTCGTAGTCTCACTTTTGTGTCGTCTTTTCATCGTTTTCACTGTTTTTGTTCCGAGAACCTGTAACCTGCAACTATGTAGCAGACATGGATCAAAAGCACTTGTTTATTTGTAAAATGAATAAGAATGGGGAATATAATAATGCAAAATTATGATATGAACAAATACCCCCAAACTTATCTTTTGCTCGTCCTCGAGCAAACCTAATTTTTATTCTTGAAAAAGACCTAGCCTCACTTTCACAGGGAAACGCGATTGCACTGAGCTCGTGCAACAAGCAGTTAAACCTCTAGGTGTCCCTAGTAGGAGAAGTGTTGTCTCCTGAGGGTTTTCAGCGGATACTACCCACAAAATCCTATCAATTCGGCTTATCGACTTTTATTCTCCAATTAGGTTTTCTAACAAGAAACTCTATTATCTTCGACTTAGAAATTATCCACCCGTATTTTTCACGCTTCCTTATTATTTAACTTAAGATTGTATATGTTTTGTAGATTTACTTAGTTTATAGCATCTTTTAAGTTTTCTTTCTAGAGTTTCATCTCAACTTAGGAATTTTTATCATCTCTACTAAAGATATAAGTATTATTCTTCATTCCTATCTCTTATCTAAACCCCAATCACATTCCCCTACGTGTGTATATATCACCCCTACACTTGGAAATTCAAATCAAGCTATTATACTCTTGTCCATCGTCCAAAGTAATTCTTAATTGGTGAATTTTTAGATGAATTTTTGCTCACACATCCTTCATGCGACCGTTAATACTTCTTGAGGTACCAACAACCGATTACAAAATGTGTTTGCACATTAAACCGTAATTCCTAGTCTTATAACACCTAAGGCTTTAGCACTGACTCCCAAACTAGTTGGTCTAAGGCACTAGGTGATGAAGCACCCTCGCTAAATATTTTTTTCTATTTTTGCAGCCTTAAGTAATTACAAAAACCAGTGTTCATTTTTTTTCTTTATTCACACTTGTACTTTTTTATTTTTCTTCGTACTAAGGACTTTAGATAAGAGCATTTCAAGGTCTCTCCTACTATTCCAAGTTTCAAGGTTCGTGTTTGTGCAATTTTGTAGGGTATATATTTTCAGAATTTAGACTTAAGCTTAGGAATTATTTTTCAAACTTATACTTTAATAAAAATATCAATACTTTTCCCTTGTTTTAACTTAGCCCAAGAAGTCAACTTGAAATTTGCCTATTTCTAAATAAACTATAAAGACATATACTTTCTACCGTTAAATTTTAAGAAAGGTTATTTTTAGGGTTTTTAATTTACGAAATCTAAGATCTAGTTGTTCCTAACTAGTTAACCTTTTTGTCAAACTCAAGTCAATTATGGCCAAAATTGAATGTTTCAATTTTTATAATTTTTATAATTTTTATAGGTTTTAAAATAAGTATGCAAATGCAAAAATATACATATGAATGCGAAGGAAGAAAACTTACCGAGCAGCCACCTTTTTAGAAAAGGAATTTCTTGCAAAGGAAATTAGTGGCGAGGAGGTAGAACTGGAAGAAGTTCCAGCAATACAAACTACAACAGAAGATTTGGTAGAACCAGAGAATTCGATAGTTGCCAACGAACCTCAGCCTCTCCGCCGATCTAGTAGGGTTCCTCATCCACTTGAGAGATACTACGGTTTTCTCATTGATGGTGGGAGCGAGGACTGCATCATAGAAGATGATGACCCAACTAGCTTCGAGCAGGCCATCACGAGTGGGGACTATGTGAAATGGCTGGATGCAATGCAATCTGAGATAGAATCCATGTACACCAACAAAGTATGGACTTTGGAAGTTTCTCCTGAAGGGGTAATAACCATTGGGAGCAAATGGATCTTTAAGAAAAAACTTGGTATAGATGGAAAAGTTGAGACTTTCAAAGCTAGACTTATTGCAAAGGGTTTTCGTCAACAACCAGGTGTGGATTATGACGAAACCTTTTCTCCAGTGGCTATGCTTAAGTCCATCCGGATCCTACTTGCGATTGCTGCATACCATGACTACGAAATCTGGCAAATGAATGTTAAGACCGCCTTTCTAAATGGTGATTTAGAAGAGATTGTATACATGAATCAGCCAGAGGGCTTCGTAGACAGTGGGAGCATTAGAAAGGTGTGCAAGCCGCTTAAATCCATCTACGGGTTAAAGAAAGCATCGCGGAGTTGGAACATCTGTTTTGATGTTGTAGTCAAAGATTTTGACTTCATAAAAAACGTAGATGAACCTTGTATATACAAGAAGGTGGCAGAGAGTAAGGTTGTCTTGCTCGTATTGTACGTAGATGACATACTCTTGATAGGAAATGATGTTCCTATGCTGCACTCGGTCAAGCTCTTCTTATCACATAGATTCTCAATGAAAGATCTAGGTGATGCCTCCTGCATTTTGGGAATTAAGATCTATAGAGATAGATCTAAGTGGATACTGGGACTGTCCCAATCTAGGTACATTGACACCATACTAAAGAGGTTTAGTATGGAAGAATCTAAACGTGGGAATTTACCCACGATCTCTGGACTCACTCTCTCCAAAGAGATGTTTCTAAAGACTGATTTGGAGAGAGCTCTCATGTAAGGGATACCCTATGCTTCGGCAGTAGGCTCTATCATGTACACGATGCTATGTACCAGACCCGATGTAGCATACTCACTAAGTGTAGTAAGTAGGTATCAAGCAGATCCAGGAGAAAGTCACTGGACAGCTGTGAAGAACATTCTCAAGTACTTGAGAAGGACTAAGGAGATGTTCTTGGTGTATGGTAACGGAGAACTCCAGGTAGAGTCCTTTACCGATTCGAGCTTCCAAAGTGATAAGGACGACTCTAAGTCACACTCGGGATTCGTATTTAACCTGAATGGAGGGGCGGTTTGTTTGAAGAGTTCCAAATAGGAAACCATGGCAGACTCGACGATGGAGGCTGAATACATCGCTGCCAACGATGCTGCCGAAGAGGTTGTCTGGATGAAGAAGTTCATAAACGAACTTGGAGTGGTTTCGTCCATCGATCATCCAATACCTTTGTATTGTGATAACAATGGAGCTGTGGCTTTGGCCAAGGAACCCAGGTCCCATCAGAGATCCAGGCATATTCTGAGGCGGTATCACCTGACCCGGGAGATAATTGATCGCCGGGAGATCGAGGTCAGGAGAGTAGAAACGAAGGATAACACTGTGGATCCATTCATGAAGGCCATTCTCCAGATACAATTTGAGAGACTCTTCGGGATGTTTGGTACGAGATACTACAACAGCTGGCCTTAGTGCAAGTGGGAGATTGTTAGTTATGTATATGCCCTAAAGGCCATTGTTGTACATATGATGTATATTATAGTGGATGCTTGGATATATATAGAGAGGACTTTCTTGCTCGATATGATAGTATGCTATCTGGTTGCTCTTTGTCTTAACATGTTGATTTATATTGTGTTACTGTCTTGCTCTCACATGTTGATAAAGCCCTTAGGATATGCACTTAACTACTAGGACTATGATGTAGATTATACTAGTGGGGCCAGGGCAATCCACAAGTACATCCTATAACTGTTCCTAGTCGAGGGTGTATTGAGACAGGGCATCGATACTTTAGAATAGACTAGCGTATACGCATCATGACCCATATGATGGGCGATGGATGATCCCACATCTATTGATGTTTGACATCAAAGATGGTATACGGGTGATCAGTGGAGACTGGGTACACTGAACGGACTCGCCGAGAACTCCTTGTTGGTATTATACCTATCGTCAGATAGCAGTTCTCTGGTGACACTGGTACAGGTTAGTCTGTAGACCCGAGATCGTCATAGAGTCTTGTGTGATTCCTACTGTTCTTTGATTTCCACCTTACCACATTCAAGAGAACGTGCAAAATGGTGGCCTTTGGGTACAGTCCCGAATCACATGGAGGCAATGAGCGATAGGAGGATTTTCGTCTCTCCCGGTATTGGGGGTTGATGTTGCGCTGTGTTCGATTGGCTATAACTGGAAGTCCCTGACCAGGGATGATATGGAGATCTACTGGTATGTGTTATCAGCAGTTTCTCGACCTGTTATGAGCCTCACATCGACACGACTTATCGGTTACTGGGGTCTGACGTTTACCACCCCTAAACTGGATATGCGACATATCAGACGAAGAGACCGAACTGTACGGTAGTGTTTACTGATTGGATTCGCAGGAGTATGTACAGGCTTGCTTGTTGATCTTCTGGTCGCTCAATACCTGGGTGGCTGTTACGTTTAGCTGACCGCTTGCATCTTGTGGGTGTTTGATATGATCATCACCTATTGCCGGCGTATTGACGAGTCTTTAGAGTCCTACACAAGGTTTTCCTGGCTCAGGCGAAACGGAATAGGAGCACATATATGATGTGCGGGACCGAGATTGATACATGTATGTGATACCGTATTCTATTCTCGCGATATGTGATATCGGCCGGGTATATGTGATATAGCCGGGTTATCGGATCAAGCATTGATTTGATAAAATGATACATATTATATGCTCACTTAAGTATTTATTATTCTCACTTATGATACATTTAACATATATGTGATATATGTTTATTGTATTATTTTCTTTTGTTCACAAATGATATATGTGTGATATATATTATTAATGTGACATGTTTGGTTATACATGCAACATGGGTGTATGAGACTTACACCATGCTATTAATAATGTTTAGGTTTCTATTTATATCAGGTAATTCAAAATTAAGTGGAAATGACTCATGGTTAGAAGCTTGGAGAAGCTTTTAGATAACCATTGACTTAATCCACCCTTTTTGTTTCACTTGAGATATTTTGTTAACCTAACCATTACACATAGCCATGGTTAACTCTCTACATGAGTTAGTGCATTCCATATACTCACCCAAGGTTGCATTTCTAACTTGACTTCAATTATTTTTCATCACTTCATTTTCTTCTTCCTCATTGCAAAAGCTTTCCAGCTTTTAATCTTGTGATGAATGATTGTGGGAAAAAGAAAACTAAAGAGAGCAAAATTCTTACTTTATCATCCTCTTCTATACTAGCCATATATATTAGTGTGTTAGCTTCACTAATTCCATATTAGTGAAGTCATACCTTGAGTTTGTATTTCCTCGAAGTAGATCATCTTGGATTTCGAAGTTTTCAAGCAAGCATGGATCATTCGACTTTTGGAGCCTCTCAAGAGTCCGGGAGTTCTTGGATCGCAGCGAAGGGACCACTACTCGGAGCTTATGAAGTGAAGGAATGGACTACAAAGGTTATAATCCCTAAACACTTAGTTGTAAAGTTGTTTACATGCAAAGTTAACCCTAATTCTCTAGTTCGATTACTTGGTTGGTTTGTTTAGCACCCCAAAATTTTAAAATATCATGATAGATGGTTACCAAAACCTTGCTAAGGTGCTAAGCTAACCCTACACAACTGTGTCCCAGTTCATGACGTTCTTCAAGCTGACGTCCTTCTAGGCTCTGATTGATAAACTGGCCCAAATGGACCAGATGGGTCACGAACCTTCCTCCTCAAGAAAGGACCCTCGAAATGCTAAGGGTAAAGGGAAAGTGACCTTCGTCGCCAACACTTAACAACAACCGAGCGACCCAAAACCGGCAGTTTTCCAAAACAATGCACATCCACGTCTATCCCCGGAAGAAAGTCTAGGACACACTTACTAGTTTCCCCGTGATAACACGAGGAGACTATTTGAGTTGGCAATGCGCAACAAACTCATCACATTGCCAGACCCACGGTGTCCACCGCAACCCGACGACGTCAACAACCCCAACTACTGCTCCTATCACAGAATGGTGAGTCACCCAATTGAGGATTGCTACGTTTTCAAGAACTGGGTCGAGGACCAGTATCAACAGGGGAAGTTCGCTCTGTCTAAGAACTGGAGGGTGAACCCACCACAAAAGCACACTACCAAAAAAGTGGATGCGCCGGGGGCATCATGCTCGCTCGTAGAAGAAACTCCATAGGAAGTCGTTCTTTCAACTAAAACCAAAAGAATGCTGAAGGATCTACAGACATGTCCGGCAGTCAGGTGGAAAAGCCTACTTGAACCCGAAATCATCGAAGGGATGCTGAAACTACGCCCCGTACCGAAGATTGTTGACAAAGGGCAAAATCCCCAAGTCAAGCCTTCAAAGTCTTCAAAGAAAAAGAAGAAGACCAAGAAGCCTGTGCAGCCTGCCGAGTATGACGACAATCGCACAAACCTACAAAAGTACATCGACGCGTTGGAGGAGTACAACCAGAAGGCGCAGACACCGGTCACCCTCGAAGAGTTCCTCAAGTATATTCTTGAGAACGAAGATAGTGACAACGATGAGGAAAATGACTCATCAGAAAAAACCGAAGACTATGTAGCAAGTTGCCATATGGTCTCCTATTCGTCGTTAAATGGCAAAGAAGCTCCTTCAGCGTCAGAAAACAGCACAGAGGAACTGGGGACAGGATCGGCGCTAAAATCCCTGGAACTACCAGAAGACCCGATCGATAAGCCGTTAAACGAAGCCTTTTGAAAAAGTAAAACTGACCGAGAATGCAAAATAGTCATATATGAAAAGGCTGAGCGTTAGCGTCAGGATGAAGAAGCTGTGGCAAGAATAAGTCATAAAGTACCCCAACCAAACCGAATCACATAGCAGGATAAAGGCAGAGAAACGGTTCGCCAATGCCCTGTCCATGGGAATTAAGCTGCCACCTCTCATAGGAAACACTCCCGGATTCATATGCCTTGACGGAGAGGATTCACATCCAAACTACCGCCTCTATCATCGGAGGGTTACCCACCCTATCGAAGAATGCAGTACCTTCAAGAAGTGGTGGCAAGGATATGTTTCCCATAAAAAAACACTTCAAAAGGATGAAGCGCGAAGCCCGTTGACAGCAAAAGAGTGCGATAGATGCGCATGAAAAAACGACTGGTAACTGTCATATGGTTGATACCAGTCCGGAAGGGGAAAAGTCCCAAGTTCTTAATTTCGGGAGCGATTCTGAGGATGAAATAACCCTCAGCTCTCTCTTCAAGGACTCCACATCCGAAAATGAAGAGGAGAAGAAGAACTGGGAGAATATTTAGCTACGGAGCCGCACGCTGCCTGAAAAGAACCTCAGACCTACAAATAAGGGTTTGAGCAAAAAAGACAAAGGGAAAGAAAAAATCCCTGAGGAGATTGCCCTCGACGGTGGAGTTGTCAAAGAACTTGCAGCAAGGGACCCGCCGAACAAAAACAAGGTGGATTACAATGTCCTGACACATCTGAGGAAAATACCCTCACAACTGAGCATATTGGATGCTCTCCTCCTGTCCAAAGAGGCACGAGATTCTTTGAAGAGCTGGCAGAAGTTCACACAGCTGGTATTACATTCAGCGATGAAGACCTCCTCCTCGGTACGTACGAACATAATCGTCTGTTATACGTCACCAGGTACTGCCACGACATCAAGATAGGGAAAATCCTTGTCGACAACGGATCCTCCGTCAACCTTCTCAACATGAAAGTGCTGAAGGAGATTTGCATGAATGTTCAGCACTTAGCCCGAGACAAAATTACTATCTCCGGGTTTGACTCAAAGTGGTCACGGATGCTCGGGTCTGTAATATTGATGCTACGCTTTGGGCTGCTCGTCACTGATATCAAATTTCATGTCATTGACGCTAAGACTTGTTATAACGCTCTGCTCGAGAGGCCTTGGCTGCATGAGTACAACATCATCCCTTCTACACAACATTAGTGTATGAAGTATTTCAAGGATGGCTCGGAATACACCGTCAAGGGAGAGCTAAACCCGTTCTCGGTAAACGAAGTCCGGAAATATGAAGACGCAAAGTACTTCCTACCAGACTTTGAAGATACAGAAAGGTGTTATAAGCCGGAGGATAAACAGAAGTCCGTCGCCACCGTCCCGATCTTTGGGAGCGATTCCGAGGAAGATGAAAAAATAGTTTACTCGGGGCAACCCCAGAAAGAAAACAATAGACCCGGACCATCGACCCCTATTTTGGTCTTTGAGAGCGACTCTGAGGACGAGGCCAATGCAGCGTTCTCCATCCGCCCGTCAGTGCAAACCCTCGAGGAAGCAGATCGGAGCCTGCAAATCATAATGGTTATGCCTCAGCATTACAAGGAAATTGATGTGCTCGATACATACAGCGTACAGGAACTACAGACTTTCTACGTATCTTCCAAGCGAAAAGGTGAAAAGGCGATCCTCTTTTACCAATCTACGGAGACCAGAGTAGAGAAAGAAGTCTGGCACGCTGCCAATTTTACACTCGACAGCCTTCAACCAATCTGTCTTCCAAGATACTACGCAGAGGGATTGAAAAGGCTGTTAAGATGCCAAGGTGTACCCCTCGAATAAACTGTTCGGCAAGCTCAATTCTACAAAAAGATTTGGGATATCCCTGAGACCCAGTGAAAGATGCCCAACGGGAAGATGAAGACAACCGGGCTTGGATACGTTCGATCCAGGAGACAGGAGCAGTTCCACAGCTGCCGCGTCATAAACAGCACCAGAAAAGAGGAAAATGCTCTTCCAAATGGCCGTGACGTTGAAACAGAGCGAAATCCCGCTCTAAGAACATTAAGTCCGTCGCTCGAAGAACAAATAAACAAGCTAATAAAAGAAGCTTGTCAAAGGAGCCGAGATGATCACAGCCGCGAAATGGCTATCTATGAAAAAGCCAAGACACAATGCCTCAATCAGTAGTCTGCGGAAAAGGAAAAATACAATGTCCTCCATCCCCAGCTCGCTGCATGTCCTCGCAAAAAGGAAAAATCCCGAAATAAAGGCAAAAAAAGGACAAAGAGCGCAAACAACGTTCACAAACAACAAAGCAGATTTAAGAAGCCGCGCTATCAAGTGCTTCTTGGTTGGAACCCGTCCTTTAAAAAGAAGATGGGTCGGGAAAACTCTTTCCCTCAAGATAAGACAAGGAAAATATTCAACCTTATCATGAAGCACCAAATGGTGGAGCTCCCAGAGTCTCGGCACTCCGAACAAATAAACGAGGTCCATCACCCGGATTATTACTCCTATCACCGAGCAATAGGTCATCCCCTTGAAGACTGCTTCATCTTCAAAGACTGGGTCGAAGACCAATATTAAAAAGGCAGGTTCACTTTATCCGACAGCTGGAGGGTAACCCTACCGCAAAAGCATGAGCCAAAGAGGGCCTATACCGTGAGGATAGGACCAGCTCAACATCAAGGATGGAAGCGAACCTGTACCTGCCATGTGGTAACACTCTCAAAGGAGGGAGGGCACGAGACTATAGATGACCCCTTCAAGTGCTTCGCAAATGAAGATGAGGACGGGGTGATCTCACAGTTTCCACCAGCACCAAAAGAGCTGGAAGGCGGGATACATACTATGACGGACAATCTAAGGAAAATTGACTTAGGGACGGAAAACGATCCGAGGCCAGCGTTCGTTAGTGAGTTGCTATCTAAAAAATAGATTGCCACGTTAAAAGACATGCTCATGTAGTATAAAGACTGCTTTGCATGGAACTATTCCGAAATGCCGGGTCTAGATCCGAAGGTGGCAGTACATAATGTTAGTTATATGTATGCCCTAGAGGCCATTACTGTACATTGGATGTATATTGTAGTGGATGTTGGGACATATATAGGTAGGACTTTCTTGCTCGACATGATAGTACGCTATCTGGTTGCTCTTTATCTTAACATGTATATTTTCTGTCTCTCTGATTACATGTTGATAAAGCCCTTAGGATGTGTACTCGACTTCCAGTACTATGATGCGGATCATACTAGTAGGGCCTGGGTAGTCCATGAGTACATCCTTCAATGTTCCTAGTTGTGGGAATATCGAGACGGGGCATCGATATTCCAGAGCAGACTAGCATATATCTTCTCGACCCATGTGATGGGCGATGGATGATCCCATATCCATTGGTGTTTGACATCAGAGATGGTATACGGGTGCTCAGTAGAGACTGGGTATACTGAACGGACTCGCCGAGAACTCCCAGATGGTATTATACCTCACGTCAGATGGCAGTTCTCTGGTGACACTGGTACAGCTTAGTCTGTTGACCCGAGATCGTCATAGAGTCTTGTGTGTCTCCCACTGTGCTTTGATTTCCACCCTACCACGGCTCTACCGAGTCATGCAAACAGGTGGTTTTTAGGTACAGTCCCGATTCACATGGAGGCAATGAGCGATAGGAGAGGATTCGTCTCTCCCGGTATTGGGGGTTGATGTTGCGTTATGCACGACTGGCCATAACAGGAAATCCCTGGCCAGGGTTGCAGTGATATACTGGTAAGAGTTATCAGTAGTTTCATGATTGTTATGGACCTCACGTCGGCATGACTTATCAAGCTACTGGGGTCTGACGTTTACCACCCCTAGGCGAGATATGCGACATATCAGACGAACAGACCGGACTGTACGGTAAGTGTTATTGGTTGGATTCACAGGAGTGTGAGCGGGCTTGCTCGTCGATCTTCTAATCGCTCAATACCCGGATGGTCGTTACGTTTAGCAGACCGCTTGCGGCTTGTGGGTGTTTGATATGATCATCACCTACTGCCGGCGTATTGACGAGTCTTTAGAGTCCTACACAGAGGTTTCCTGGCTCAGGCGAAACGAAATAGGAGCGCATATGAGATATGTGCGGGACCGAGAATAATGCATGTATGTGATACCGTATTCTATTCTCGCGATGAATGTATCGATTGGTTGTATGCGATATAACCTAGTTATCGAATCAAGGATTGATTCGATAAGCCGATACATTGGATATTAGTCGGTTATATGCGATATGACCGGATCGTTAAATCAAGTGTTTATTTAATGATTTAATGTATAATTATATATTTGATATATTACTTTGCATTAACTAGTATTGGTTCACTTTAAATGGATTTTCTCACTTGAAATGCATATTGTATATGTGATATATTTTTGTGCACAAGATTGTATCATGTTTGATGATACATGAATGTTTGGGTGTATGTTTAGTTTAAACCATGGTTATGTTAATAGTTAGGGTTTTGTTTATTTACTTATTTATTTATTTATTTATTCATTAATTCTTTTTTGGGGCAAGAATGAAATGGTGGCTTAGTTTGTTTCTTTCTTGAAAGTTCATGAAGCTTTGAAGCTTTGACCATTTTGTCTCTTAGCCCTAAACCTAACCATTCAACCTAACCATGGTTTATTCTCTACACCTAACTATGGTTGCCATTATGATAAGTATCATATTATTTCCTATTTTAAAAGACTTATCATAATTCTTTTTCTTCTTCTTCTTCATCATCAACAAGAAGAAACCTTGCCTCCATCAATGGCAACTTGAGAAAAAGAGTGAGAAATCCAATTCTAAAGTGAACCCACTTCCTATTTCTTCATCCTCTACCCCTTGCCAAGTAGTATAGGGTGTTTTCTTCACAAGTTTCATGACTTGGTGAAGTTGGAGTTTGATCTTGAGTTGCCTCGACGTAGATCATCTTCGGCATCGAAGTCGACGACCTAGCCCGCCCATTTCTCTGATGAAGCCGATGCTAGAGTCCGCGATCCGATATGGACAGCGGAGGGACGTCATCGTGGAGCCTAGGAAGTGGAGGACCGGATCTACAAAGGTTGTAGTCACTTTCCTTTAGCTATAAATTCGTTTACTTGCTTGCATCGCCTAATTATCTAGTTAACGATCCGTATTAGGGTTTGTAGGCACATGAAAAAATTTGAATTGGGCATGTTTGATCTGTTGTGAGACTTCATTAGTGTGCCTAGGAACCCTACAGTGGTATCAGAGCCTAGCTAGAGCCTTAGGCGATGCGTAGACGGAGTTAGAAGTCCGATCGACCCGAAACCCTAATTCAAAACGGCTCTCTGTACATTTTTTAAAAACTAGGTTTTTTCCAGATTAAAAATTCTTAAAAAATTCAGCAGGAAGATATAAGAATTATGGTGCAAAACGAGCCCCTGAATCATCTAAACCGCCGCGGAACAGCGGCGGAAGCATGGCTTCTGCGGCGGTTCCGCGGCCGTATGGTCACATTGCCAAATAATTTTTGCACAGTAATTCCTATATTTTGGTTCTGGATTTTCTGGGATTTTTTAATATTTATTCAAGAGTTGAATATTCTGGGTTGTATTGGGAGTTCGTAAATTCGATCGGATTATCAAAATTTGTCTATGTGTTTTTCCGGGTAATTTTAGAATATGTTAAAAAGTTCGACCAGATATAAATACCCACTTTTTCCCCTGCCGGGAAATTTCCAATTGTTGGATTTTTCCATAGTTTAATGACGTTCCAAGTAGTGCAAGTAACGCGATGGTCCCTCAAGAAGACAACAAACCTTAACTCGATTATGTGACCGTCTTGAACTGCCCTTTGAACCTTCGGGTTTGGGGCAGTACAGCGTGCCACATGTGAGGCGTTGGCTTGATCCTTCTACGGCTGGACCATTGGTACTGAGGCATGAACTGAATGTTTTTAAACTTATATCATGTGTTGAGCTGTATCGGGAAAACTTGGGTGTTCGATTGTTTGATCGGAAAGTTTAACATTTTCTATTTATCCGAAGTGTGATACAATAATTGGAATTCACAAATAGTTATGAGATAACTAAATGAATGTTATAAATCAAGCGGTTTAGTCTCACTTGATCGGTTGCCACGGAATTTTGATGTGATCAAAAGTCCGTCGCAATCACGTAGAGTACGCGGATACTCGCCGGGTAAACTTAATAGACACCCTCACCCCATAGCCCCGACCAAGTGACTGTAGGAGAACCCCGTCTCCGAAAGCATCCGTTCGGGTGCTCGCGGTAGCGGTGTTCCTCCTTAGTGCACTTTGTCGACGGTATCGGGGGTGCGGCCGCCTACTAATGTTTGCGACGAGCATTCGATCAAAATGTCGGGAATCTTGTTGAATTGCCCGACTTGATATTGAAAAGAGTTTTCGATAATGAGACTAAAATGCGGGGTTTATAATTGTTAGGCATGCGATGTCTAAGGAATTCATTTGATTAGGCATGCGATGTCTAAAGAGATTGCGGATTCCAACTGTTGTAGTTTTACACTTTCTTTTCTGTGACCGTAAGTGTAATATATGATATTGCCGGTTTCGTTGCTATATGTCAACGACAATTGGGATGCGTATATTTACTTACGTTGATGACATGTATTGTTATGTGCTGCTGGATATGTTATATTGGATCGTCGTGTTTGAATAGCCGGGTTTTTTTTATGTGAGATGAGTGTTTTTTCATTTTCATTCATGTAAAAACTTGTATGTAATATTCTTTTATTGGGGCACTTCCAGGTTGCGGAAGATGTCACCGTTGATGTATATTATTTACTTTTCCGCATTAGGATAGACCCAAGGAGGGGAGCATAAGTAACCGGGTTCTGGGGTCCAGTGGGAGACCATCTCGAGGAGTCGAGTCTGGGTCTCCTAACCCTAGAATTGGTAGGGTTGCTTGCCGTTCTCGTAGGGGTCTAGGGATGTGGGATTGGCTATTCATCACGACCGTGGAATCCGTGTTTTATACTGGCTCGTATTAAAAACACGGACGTCCTAGTATATCCAATATTTCATATGATATTTTCTGCTGCGTTATCTGTGATGTGATCATGTGATATGTTCAGATAGATATAGTATATACTATATATGATATATTATATAGACGTTGCTTATGTTTTACACCCGCGCTAGCCCTGCCTCGCTCTGGCGTTAGTTACCTAACCTAACGGTGCAGACGGGACATCGAGGCGAATGCGGATGGCATAAGCGTACGTTATATTTATCTGTGATGTTTAGGTGGACTTAATTGATGGGACATTCATTAATGAGATTAATGAAAGAAAATAAACCTAATTGATGTTGTGGAATCGAATTTCAAAATAAAATAGGTAGCTACAGTTCTTGCTTTGCATCGCGGTGTTCCTTGTAGAACATCCTGCACCTTATTCGATGAGGAAAGGACCGAGATCGCTTCACCGGGAGTGACTCCTTTAGCAATAACTGGCAGATGCTACACACTCGGTTTGTCTTTTGATTGCTTCTATAGTTTCTGCTTTGCACAGTGATATATATGATATATCCCGCACCTCATTCGACGAGGAAAGGGCCGACGATCCCTTCACCGGGAGTGACCCCTTTAGCAAAACTAGAAAAGCCTCAAAAACATTCCATTTAAAAACCATTTGATTCCGCAACGAGATCAAGTTCAAAGCGTTAAAGGTTTTCATAAAAACCATTCGCAACCCTCCGTCATTTTAGGAAGTAGAGTACTTAGTATTCGTGCTGTGTTTGTTGACCATAGTCAAGGCACAGTGTACGGTAGCTAAGTGATGTCTTCCTACACCGCATATGATGCGATTAGTTAGGACAGTCGCGTGACTTTGTTGACCTTAGTTAAGGGTCATGTGGGTGGGTCTAATTAATCACGAAATGACGGGTAGAACTTAACTAGTACTTATGATTTGTTGACCATAGTTAAGGTCATAAGTGCTAGGGGTAAAAATCTTTATCGGGAGTTTCAAGTGTTGAAATTTGCAATGCGATTGCATACCTTCTATGTGATAGTTGGATCCCGATACCCACTGCGAGTAATTGTTACTCCTGGGAAAGTTTTGCACTTTGCAATTAGCCGATCAAGTTGGTGTCTAGAAAGGTGTCAACGGGGTTACGCCTCTAGGAAAACGAGGTTTACTGTAATTAGGTCCGTGCGAAAGCACGGGGAACCTCCCTCAAAGTACTGACACTGGCCTGGCTGAAAGATTGGCGAACTTGTAGAGTGTAATTAATCCCGGCTAGTCTTTCCTTTTAGGGTTTGAAGGGAGATTTGATAAAAACAGTGGGAGCCATCCTGATTAGATAAAATATATAACCAATCTGATCTTGTAAAAGCGCACGCTGAGTGTTTTCTTCTCTCTCTCTCCAGGTAGCGACCATGTCACGCCTTAATCAAGATAATAGTATGGATGTATTGACCGAACCCGCTTGTTATACTGAGCTGGGGAACGTTGGTCCCGCTCCAACTTATAATTGTTATAAGACAGAGCAGGAAATAGGGGAATACCAGAATTCTTATGCCACCCAAACGAAGAAAGTGCATATGATGCATCTCCTTCGGGTGTGTTCATTACAAAGAACTGTTTCTCAGTATCCTCTGCATCCTGGGTATTTGATACCGGATCAAGATCCCAGATATGTAATCTGTTACATAGGGCTACAAAAGGGTAGAAAAATTAAGAACGGGTAATAAGTTTCATGAGACAGAAAACGGGGCAAGTGTTGCAGCCAAGTCTGTTGGTCACTGTCACCCTGTATTACCAATACATTGATTCTGAACAAATGCTATTAGATACCGAACCTGATATACAAAATCATATCAGTCTCTTTATTAGTAAAGAAATGATAAAATTTTGTATTGATGGATAATGTTTTGAACATTTCCTATATCAAAAGTTGATCGGTTCAGGCACGTTATCTAAAAGCATTGACGTTCTAAATCAAACTACAGTTCTTAGTATACAGAACACACATAAGAGGAAGAGTTCAGAAATGAACGGATCCTTCTTGAGGTATTGTAGACTAGGTCACATCAATGCGACTCGACTGGCTGAAGTTACATTTTAGATGCATATTTAAATCAGTTTGAATTTACATCTTGTGAAACTTGCCAGTCATGTCACAAAGATTAGATGACCATAGCCCTGTTTATTAGAAACAGAGAAAGAGTTAATGAACTCTTGGGACTGATATATGATGATGTATGTAAACTCCCCTGTCTACACATGCCAGGACCGGTTCTTTGTACTTCATTACATTCTCTGATAATCTCTCAAGATTCAGTCATATGTTCCTGTTGAAACATAAGTCCGAAGCTTTTGAGATATTCACAGAATATAAGTTAGAAGTAAAGAACCAATAACCGGGTATAAGTATTATGTCCTATGATGAGATCAGGGAGGAGAATACTTATGCATGGAATTCCTGGACTATTCTAAAGGAGAATGAGATTCTCTCTCAACATTACTCCTCCGTATATACCATAGCACGATGGTATATCGGGGCGGAGCAATCACACCCTATATGATATGGTGTGCTCTATGATGAGTACTACTGAGTTTCCTATTCCCTTTTGGGAGTTATGAGCTTGAGAAGCTGCATACCTATTGAATAGGGTTCAGATCAAATCAGTTGTCTACCACTTCATATGTGATACGGAAAGGGAAGAGCCCATATCTTAAGTTAGTTAAGATTTGGGGTTGTCCGGCCTATGTCTAAAAGCAAAATCCGGACAAGATCGAGGCAAGGACAGTTCTGTAGAACTGGAAAGGTTCCAGCTATACAAAACTGCTGATGATTTGACAGAATCAAAGGATTAAAAAGTTCCCAACGAACCTCAGCCTCTCCGCCGATCTAGCAAGGTTCCTCACCTGCCTGAGAGATACTTTGGTTTCTCGATGACAGTGGGAGTGAGGAATGCATCATGAGATGATGACCCAACTAGTTTCGAGCAGGCCATCGAGAGTAAGGACTCTGTAAGAATGGCTGGATGCTTAGCGATCTGAGATGGAATCCATGTACACCAGCAAAGTATGGACTTTAGCTGCTATATCTGAAGGGTTAAATCCTCATCAGGAGTAAGTATATCTTGAGAAGATTACTTGGTGTGGATGGAAAGGTTGAGACTTTCAAAGCTAGACTTGTTAAAGGTTTTCGTCATCGACCAGGCGTGGATAATGATGAAACCTTTTCCAGGGACTATGCTTAAGTCTATCTAGATCCTACTTGCCATTTCTACAAACCATGACTACGATATCTGGTGGTTGGGTGCCATGACTACTTTTCTAAATAATGATTTAGAAGAGAACGTCTATAAGAACACAGCCAGAGGGTTTCGTAAACAGTGGGAGCAGCGGAAACATGTAAAAGTTGCTTTACATAATGAAGCGGGCATCGCGGAGTTGGAACGTCTGTTTTGATGTGATAGTCAAAGTGTTTGACTTCATCAAAATGATAGATGAACCTTGTATATACAAAACAGTAGTAGGGAGTAAGGTGGTCATCCTCGTATTGTACGTGGACAACATATTCTTGATAAGAAAAGAGTTTCCTATGCTACGCACGGTCAATCTCCGCTTATCACATGGATTCTCCATATAGGATAAAGATGATACCTCCTAAATCCTGGGATTTCGGTCTATGAGATAGATCTAAATGGATGATAGGATTCTCACTAGCTATAGTAAGATAGTATCAATCGATCCTGGGAAGAATCACTGGAAGTGTTCCAGGGTGATAAGGACGACTGAATGTCAGTCACAGGCATTGTCTTCACCCTCAGTGGAGGGACGGTATGTTGGAAGAGTTCCAAGCTAGATACCGTGGCAAACTAGACGATAAAGGCTGGTAACATCGCTATTAAAGATACTACCAAAGCGGCAGTTTGGGTGTATATTGGTTTATGAGATGAACTAGGTTCCTACCATTGTATGACAATGGAAGTGTAGCTTCGGCCCAGGAACCCTGGTCCCATCAGTGACCCAGACATATTCTGAGGCAGCATCACCTGATCATGGAGATAGTTGATCTCCAGGGTGATCGAGGTTAGGAGAGTAGACTCAGAGGACAACACGGCGGATCCACTCACGAAGGCCTTTTCCCAAAGAGAGACTTTTAGGGGATGGTTGAGTATTAGATACTACAACTACTGCTACAGATGGCCCTAGTGCAAGTGGGAGATTGTTAGTTATATGTATGCCCTAGAGGCCATTACTGTACATTGGATGTATATTGTAGTGGATGCTGGGACATATATAGGTAGGACTTTCTTGCTCGACATGATAGTACGCTATCTGGTTGCTCTTTATCTTAACATGTATACTTTCTGTCTCTCTGATTACATGTTGATAAAGCCCTTATGATGTGTACTCGACTTCCAGGACTATGATGCAGATCATACTAGTGGGGCCTGGGTAGTCCATGAGTACATCCTTCAATGTTCCTAGTCGTGGGAATATCGAGACGGGGCATCGATATTCCAGAGTAGACTAGCGTATATCTTCTCGACCCATGTGATGGGCGATGGATGATCCCATATCCATTGGTGTTTGACATCAGAGATGGTATACGCGTGCTCAGTGGAGACTGGGTACACTGAACGGACTCGCCGAGAACTCCCAGATGGTATTATACCTCACGTCAGATGGCAGTTCTCTGGTGACACTGGTACAGCTTAGTCTGTTGACCCGAGATCGTCATAGAGTCTTGTGTGTCTCCCACTGTGCTTTGATTTCCACCCTACCATGGCTCTACCGAGTCATGAAAACAGGTGGTTTTTGGGTACAGTCCCGATTCACATGGAGGCAATGAGCGATTGGAGGGGATTCGTCTCTCCCGGTATTGGGGGTTGATGTTGCGCTATGCACGACTGGCCATAACAGGAAATCCCTAGCCAGGGTTGCAGTGATATACTGGTAAGAGTTATCAGTAGTTTCATGATTGTTATGGAACTCACGTCGGCATGACTTATCAAGCTACTGGGGTCTGACGTTTACCACCCCTAGACGAGATATGCGACTTATCAGACGAACAAACCGGACTGTACGGTAAGTGTTACTGGTTGGATTCACAGGAGTGTGAGCGGGCTTGCTCGTCGATCTTCTGATCGCTCAATACCCGGGTGGCTGTTGCGTTTAGCGGACCGCTTGCGGCTTATGGGTGTTTGATATGATCATCACCTACTGCCGGCGTATTGACGAGTCTTTAGAGTCCTACACAGAGGTTTCCTGGCTCAGGCGAAACGAAATAGGAGCGCATATGAGATATGTGCGGGACCGAGAATAATGCGTGTATGTGATATCGTATTCTATTCTCGCGATGAATGTATCGATTGGTTGTATGCGATATAACCTAGTTATCGAATCAAGGATTGATTCGATAAGCCGATACATTAGATATTAGTCGGTTATATGCGATATGACCGGATCGTTAAATCAAGTGTTGATTTAATGATTTAATGTATAATTATATATTTGATATATTACTTTGCATTAACTAGTATTGGTTCACTTTAAATGGATTTTCTCACTTGAAATGCACATTGTATATGTGATATATTTTTGTGCACAAGATTGTATCATGTTTGATGATACATGAATGTTTGGGTGTATGTTTAGTTTAAACCATGGTTATGTTAATGGTTAGGGTTTTGTTTATTTACTTATTTATTTATTTATTTATTCATTAATTCTTTTTTGGGGCAAGAATGAAATGGTGGCTTAGTTTGTTTCTTTCTTGAAAGTTCATGAAGCTTTGAAGTTTTGACCATTTTATCTCTTAGCCCTAAACCTAACCATTCAACCTAACCATGGTTTATTCTCTACACCTAACTATGGTTGCCATTATGATAAGTATCATATTATTTCCTATTTTAAAATACTTATCATAATTCTTTTTTTTCTTCTTCTTCATCATCAACAAGAAGAAACCTTGCCTCCATCAATGGCAACTTGAGAAAAAGAGTGAGAAATTCAATTCTAAAGTGAACCCACTTCCTATTTCTTCATCCTCTACCACTTGCCAAGTAGTATAGGGTGTTTTCTTCACAAGTTTCATGACTTGGTGAAGTTGGAGTTTGATCTTGAGTTGTCTCGACGTAGATCATCTTTGGCATCGAAGTCGACGACCTAGCCCGCCCATTTCTCTGATGAAGCCGATGCTAGAGTCCGGGATCTGATATGGACAGCGGAGGGACGTCATCGTGGAGCCTAGGAAGTAGAGGACCGGATCTACAAAGGTTGTAGTCACTTTCCTTTAGCTATAAATTCGTTTACTTGCTTGCATCGCCTAATTATCTAGTTAACGATCCGTATTAGGGTTTGTAGGCACATGAAAAAATTTGAATTGGGCATGTTTGATCTGTTGTGAGACTTCATTAGTGTGCCTAGGAACCCTACACATAAACTGGCCATATCGCCGGACATAAAGCCAGTCAAACAGGCGCCAAGAATAATGCGGCTCAAACTTAAGATGAGCATAAACGCTGAGGTCAAGAAACTAATCGACTCCGGCTTCATCCAAGAAGTTCAATATCCTGACTGGATCGCCAACATCGTTCCCGTGATGAAGAAAAATAAGACGGTGCGTATCTGCGTAGACTTTCGGGACCTCAACAAAGCTTACCCGAAAGATGACTTCCTAGTACCTGTTACCGAGCTGATGATCGATAACACGTCTACCCATGAGGTCTTCTCCATCATGGATGGATCTTCGGGATACAATCAAACAAAAATGCATCCTGAAGATCAAAAGCATACCGCATTCCGGACTCCGCTGGGCATATTTTGCTATAAGGTGATGCCCTTCGGTCTGAAGAACACCGACGCTACCTACCACAGGGCCATTACAAAGATCTTCGATGACCTCATACATGAGATCGTTGAATGCTACATCGACAACCTTATGGTTAAAAGCAGGTCTCATGAGGAACATTGGGAACATTTAAAAATAGTGTTCCGACATCTTCGAAAGTATAATCTGAAGATGAATCCTCTGAAATGCGCGTTTGGATTCTCCTCAGGAAAATTCATAGGATTCATCATACGGCACCAGGATATTGAAATAGATCCCTCAAAGATCAAGGTGATTACAGAAATGCCCACACCAAGGACCCTCAAACAGTTACGACCCTTCAAGGAAAGCTCGCATATATCCGGCGGTTCATAACCAACCTCTCCGGAAAATGCCATCCCTACAGTCATCTGATGAATATGGGGACCCCGTTCGTCTGGGATCAAAAGTGCCAAAATGCGCTAGACGAAATCAAGCAATATCTGCAAAATCAGCCAGTATTGACCGCTCCGGTTAAGGGAAAACCTCTCATCCTATACAACAGCCCTTGAGGGTTCTCTAGGCGCGCTATGGGCACAAGAGAATGATCAAGGAAAAGAGAGAGCTTTGTACTATTTGAGCCGAGTTCTCCCGAGGGCAGAAAACAACTACTCCCCCATCGAAAAATATTTCCTGGCGCTGATCTTCGCGATAACGAAGCTCAGATATTACGCCTTGGCACATGAGGTTCGTCTCATATCAAAGGTGGATCCTCTCAAATATCTGATGTCAAGGGCCATATTGACAGGAAGGCTTGCCAAATGGGCCTTCCTCCTGATGGAGTTCTCAATAACGTATCTACCTCTCAAAGCAGTGAAAGGCCAGGCCATTGCCGATTTTCTCGCCGTGCTTCCGATACCAACCGACTCCCCCTTAAATTGCGAGTTGCCGGTTGAACATGCGTTCGACACAATTGAAGGAGAGAAGTAAGAAAATGATTCCTGGTAAAAACTCTACTTCGATGGAGCATCTTCCATGAAGAGGCGAAAGCAAAACACCCCCATAATCAAAACTAGGGTGGGCCTTATCTTCGTTACTCCGCACGGAGGGATAATGCGTTACGCCCTTTCCTTAACAGATCCGAGGACTAATAACGAAGCTGAATATGAAGCTTTGATAGCAGGTCTCGAGATCGCTGTCAACATGGGAATCAAATACCTCCTCATATATGGAGACTCCCAGCTGATCGTTAGCCAAATAAATGGCGACTATCAGACATACAAGCCGGTGATGATAAAGTATGGCGAAAGGGTGCAACAACTGTTGACAAATCCCCTCCTACATCCTGGAGAGTATACCGCGTGCGGAAAACAACAAGGCAGATGCGTTGGCCAAATTGGCTAGGAATTGGCCGACGAAGACCTCGATGACGTAAAGATCATCGTGTAAAGCCACAGGATCCTCGTGCCGACAGAAATAACTTCGGGAGACTTAACAGAGCCATCTGAAGGAAAAGAAATGACCATACAAGTAGCCCTTCAAATAGAGGATGCAGAAAAGGTCAAGGATTGGAGGGAAGTCTATATAGACTACTTCAAATTCCAATGAACGCCCAAAAATGCGTCGTCTAGACATCAGCTCATAAAACGAGCTCTGTCCTTCGCATTCGTCGATGATACTCTATATTAGAGATCGTTCGACTGTCTATGGCTAAGATACCTGGGGCTGGAGGAAGCAAAGAAAGTCGTTCAAGAAATTCACGACGGACTCTGCGGTTCTCACCAAGCTGGGCCAAAAATGAAGCTGAAGATCAAAAGAATGGGTTATTATTGGCCCAAAATGATTCAGGACCATCTCGAATATGCGAAGCAGTGTCACTCGTACCAAATTCACGGGGACTTCATCCACCAGCATCCAAACCCGCTACACCCAACAGTAGCTAGCTGACCGTTCGAAATGTGGGGAACCAATATAATTGGCCCCATTGAACGAGCATCGTCCAAAGGACATCGGTTCATACTGGAAACGATGGACTGCTTCTCTAATTGGGCAGAAGCATTACCACTAAGGGAGGCAAACGAAGAATATCCTCCATTTCTTCAGGACACATGTCATCTATCGGTTCGGCACTCCGCGACGAATTATCTCGGATAATGGGCCAGCTTATAGAAGTCATTAAATCAGCCGCTTTGCACAACAGCATAAGGTAGATTGGAGATACTCTTCATTCTATAATCCTCATGCCAACGGTCTAGCTGAAGCTTTCAACAAGACTTTGATGAAGATTATAAAGAAAACGGTGTCCAGAAACAAGAGGGAATGGCACAAAAGGTTGCATGAAGCTCTCTGGGTGTACCGAACAATGTTCAAAACAGCGACGAATACAACATCATACGCGTTGGTATTCAGCACAGAAGCAGTGCTTCCCTTAGAAATAGAACTCCCTTCTCTACGAGTAGCGGTTCGATACGAGCTGACAGATGAAGAAAATGCTCATCTTCGGCTTGAAGAGCTCGACGCCCTCGATAAAACTCGCCTTATAGCACAGCAAAACCTGGAGACTTATAAGGCAAGGATGACACGGTCATATGAAAAACTGACCAGGCCGAGAACGTTTCGCCAAGACGAGCTCATGCTAATCGTCAAAAGACCGACGATCCCCAATCGTGCAAAACAGGGGAAATTTGAGCCGAACTATGAAAGCTCGTACATTATAGACAAAGTCTACCAAAGTGGAGCCTACTTGCTCATGGATATGCATAGCGAAAGACCCTTCCGACCAATAAATGGCCGATTCCTCCAAAAATACTACGCCTAACGAGTCATGACCTAGGTCAATGATAGATGACGACGCTTGTGTCCGTTCGCTATCTTCCCCAGTCAAAAACTCCTAGAGTAGTATGCAAAGAAGCTCCGTCGCCTCAAATATGGCGATGACGGACCGAGATGTCCTTAACCTAAAAATTCGCCTCAAACATGGCGATGACGGACCGAGATGTCCTTAAACTAAAAATTCGCCTCAAACATGGCGACAAAGGACCGAGATGTCCTTAAACTAGAAATTCGCCTCAAACATGGCAGTACGGATTAAGAAGTCCTTTAACTAACAACGGACCGAGATGTCCTTAAACTAAAACTTCGTCCCAAAAACGGCGATACTGGACCGAAAAGTTCTTAAACTAATTAATCGCCTCAAACATGGCGATACTGGACCGAAACGTCCCTAAACTAGTACGTCGCCTCAAATATGGTGATAATGGACCGGAACGTCCCTAAACTAGCGCGTAGCCCCAAATACGGCGATACACCCCCTTGAGATCTATATTGCAATCGAAGTCTCAATGGCGAGACTTGCAACTCAAGTCCCACTGACAATACAGCTACTCCAGCGATGAAGCCATCCGCAAGTCCTACCGGCAAACAGATGGGTCACCTGTGGTGAAACTACTTTCGAGAGTTCCATCGTTAAAAAAAATAAAAATAAAAGGTATGCCCACAAGCGAAATGGGCAAGAGTGAAAACCCGAAAGGGCACCGTGAGTAAAAACAGTAGGGCTACCATCTCATTAAAAAACGGTATGTCCATAAGCAAAATGGGCACGGATAAAAACCCAAAAAGGCGCCGTGAGTAAAAATAGCAGGACTGCCGGCGAGTTTGTGAAAACCCGGAAAGGGCGCAAACTCGTAAAATAAAAAAAACCATATACACTTGCAAGGTTCTGTTGACCTTGTAAGGAGAAAATACCAGCGTGAAATCCTTACGACTCATAAAGGAAGAACGCATTTAGGAGTCCTCATGATTCTTAAAGAGGAATTACACTTACGGATCCTCACAACTCGTAAGTAGAATTCCCCTTATGAGACCCTCACGGCTCATAAGAGTCAAAAGCCTTAAGCTACATGGATCTGAACCTGTTCTTAAGCTGTCATATCATCGTTTCCCTACAGGCGGTCCAATATTGACCCTTGTATACAATCCACGTGCATAAATAAACATTTCCCCCACCAAGTTCCATCAATGGCGAGAAATGTCCCCATATGGTGAACGAAACCTGTAAGTCCTCTCGACTTATAAGGAGAAAACACTCTTGGAAGATCCTTATGACTTACGAGAGAAAATATCAATTGGGAATCCCCACGATTCCTAAGGAGAAAATACACCTATAAGATCCTCACGACTCGTATGGAGAAATACCTTTATGAGACCTTTACGGCTCATAAAATCAAAAAAACCTTAGTCGACAGGATCCTAACCCTTTTTGGTAAGCCAGCTTTGTTCAAATCAACAAAGGCAAATGATGAGTCGCTCTTGGCAATATTCTATTCGCAGCGATGTTGATACCTAAGAAGATATCAAACTTCAAGTCCTCTCAAGGCAAATGATGATTCGCTCCTGTCAATATCCCAGTTGCAGCGATACTGATGTCTAAACATGTGTCAAATTCCAAGTCCTTTCACGGCAAATGATGATTTGCTCCTGGCAATATTCCAATTGTAGTGATGTTGATTCTGAGGTTGGTATCAGATTCCAAACTAGCAATAAAAACAGCAGTGAGCAAAAAAAATGCATATGAAATAGCCGAAATGATGTGGCAACCCGCAATAAAAATCAATGAGCAAAAAATATGCATATAAAAAAATAGCCAAAATGTTTAGGCAACTCGCAATAAAAAGCAGTGAGTAAAAATATAAAAAAAAATAGCCGAATTGATTGGGCACCGCGGATAAAAAGCCGAAATGATTGGGCAATCGCGACTTTCACGATATGAAAAGCTAAAAAGATAGAACATTGCGGCAATAAAAAATAAAATAAAATAAAATAAAGTTTCCTCTGCCCTGCAAGTATGTCCATATTGACTCTTGTATACGATCCATGGGCATAAATGAAAAGGGAACTATATTTTCCGATCAGGCTTCGTCAAAGGGAGAGCCAAGTCTTGACGGTTCATATACAACCCAGAGACTATCTCGGTGTTCCTTCTCATTCTAGCAGGGTGTAGACGCAATGTCAACAAAAAAACCCAAGGGCCAAAACAAAAAAGGAGTGATGGAAAAATCCTAACTCCAGCTCGACGTGCTTCTCATGCCAGCAGAATGCAGACGCAACATCAACAAAAGACCCAAGGGCCAAAACAAAAAAAAAAGAGATGGCAAAAGACTAACTCCAGCTTGACGTTCTTATCATACCAGCAGGATATAGATGCGATATCAACAAAGGCTCCAAGGAGCCAAATAAAAAAGGAGTGACGGCAAAATCCTAACTCCAGCTCGACGTGCTCCTCATGCCAACAGGATGCAGATGCGACGTCGACAAAGGCTCCAAGGAGCCAAATTAAAAAGGAGCGACGACAATATCCTAACTCCAGCTCGATATGCTTCTCATGCCAGCAGGACGTAGACGCAACATCATCTAAGACCCAAAGGTCATACAAAAAAGGAGTAATGGCAAAATCCTAGCTCCAGCTCGACGTTCCTTCTCGATGCAGATGTGACATCAACAAAGGCTCTAAGGAGCCAAATAAAAAAGGAATGACGACAAAATCGTAAACTCTAGCTCGATGTGCTTCTCATGCCAGCAGGATGCAGATGCAACGTCAACAAAAGACCCAAGGGTCAAAGCAAAAATGGAGTCACGACAAAATCCTAGCTCCAAGTCTTGACAGTTCATATACAACCCAGAGACTATCTCGACATTCCCCCTCATTTCAGCAGGATGCGGATGCAACTATCAAATGAAGTTAGAGAAATGGCATATTCCTAGCTCCGGACTTCAATTGCAATACATACAGCATAGAGGTCCTACAGATGTAAACCTTACTTCAGCAAAGAAACGACACGACTTTGTCAAAACAAAAATTGAAGTGACGGCATATTCCCAGCTTCGGGTCTCGACGGCAACTCAAATAAAGCCTAAAAGACTATCGGTGATCATCCCACACCAGAGCAGAGTGGTTATAACTCATCGGGGCTCCAAATTGAGCCTAACCTCAAGTAAAAAGCATCATGGCAAATTTCTAATGCTTGCTCTTCTAACGGTAATATAACCTAAAGAGATTACATGAAGACGTCTTGTCCAGTCTCCGAAGGGATCAGAGACAAGACAGTTGTAGAGCAATGGCATATTCTTAGCTCCGGACTTCAATTGCAATACATACAGTATAGAGGTCCTGCAGATGTCTAACCTCCTTCAGTAAAGAAATGGCATGACATCGTCAAAACAAAAATGAAGCGACGGCATATTCCCAGCTTCGGGTCTCGACGGCAACTCATATAAAGCCTAAAAGACTATCGGAGATCATCCTACACCAGAGCGGAGTGGTTATGACTCATTGGGGCTCTAAATTGAGCCTAACCTCAAGTAAAAAGCATCATGATAAATTCCTAACACTTGATCTTCCAACGGTAATATGACCTAAGAAGATTACTTGAAGACATCTTGTCCAGCCTCAGTAGGGATCAGAGACTCTACAGTCGCAGGGCTACTCGAAAAGCAGCTTAAAAACTACATATCGAAGAATACATCAGTCAATACGACGGTACCATGGACTAAAACCCTAGTACCACAAACCTAATGGGCCCCTGTCATAAAGAATAGGGGTTATCTATATTTCACGTTAGGATACACCTGCGAGATCCTCTTGACTCATCTCAACTCGTAGGGAAAAACATTTTTATGAAACCCTCACGGCTCATGAAAGTGAAAAGCCTTAAGCGACGGGGATATCAACCTATTTCCTAAGCACTGTGGCCCTACAAGTAGGTCCAAATTGACTCTTGTACATTATCCAAGGGCCACATTCTCCAAAGTCGCATATCGACGAGGAGGAGAAACCACTTACGAGTCCTCTCGACTCGTAAAGGGAAAATTCTCTTGTGAGATCCTTATGGCTCTCAAGAGAAAATACACTTAGGAGTCCTCACGACTTCTAAAGAGAAAATACACATACGGGATCCTTTCGACTCGTAGGGAGAAAAGTCTTTATGAGACCCTCATGGCTCATAAAGTTGAAAAGCCTTAGGCGACGGGGATATCAACCTGTTTCCTAAGCACTGTGGCCCTACAAGTAGGTCTAAACTGACTCTTGTATACTATCAACGGGCCACATTCTCCAAAGTCGTATACCGATGAGGAGGAAAAACCACTTGTGAGTCCTTTAGACTCGTAAGGAGAAATCTCTCTTGTGAGATCCTTAAGACTCTCAAGAGAAAACACACTTAGGAACCCCCACGACTCTTAAGGAGAAAATACACCTACGAGATCCTCTTGACTCGTAGGGAGAAACATCTTTATGAGACCCTCATGGCTCATAAAGTTGAAAAGCCTTAGGAGACAGATCTAAACCTGTTTCCTAAGCCATCGTTGCCCTACAAGTAGGTCCAAACTGACTCTTGTATACTATCCACGGGCCACATTCTCTAAAGTCCCATACCGATGAGGAGGAAAAACCACTTATGAGTTCTCTCGACTCGTAAGGGGAAAATTCTCTTGTGAGATCCTTACAACTCTCAAGAGAAAATGCACTTAGGAGTCCTCACGACTTCTAAGGAGAAAATACACCTACGAGATTCTCTTGACTCATAGGGAGAAAAGTCTTTATGAGACCCTCACGGCTCATAAAGTTGAAAAGCCTTAGGCGACAGATCTAAACCCGTTTCCTAAGCCACCGCTACCCTACAAGGAGGTCTAAAATAACTCTTGTATACTATCCATTGGCCACATTCGCCAATAAAGTGAAGAAGCCACTTGCGGGTCCCATCGACTTGTAAGGAGAAAATACTTGCATGAGATCCTTACGGCTCATGAAAGTGAAAGACACTTAAGAATCCTCACGATAACTAGTGAGAGTACACACCTATGAGATCCTTACGACTCATAAAGAGAAAAACCTTCTTGAGACCCTTACGGCCCATGAAGATGAAAATGTCTTAGGCGACAGAGATCCTAAACTTGTTTCCTAAGCCATAAATTCTATGGCAATGCATTATTTTGCACTACTTAACCCATGTACAAACTTACGTAGGCAAAGTCGTGGGGGCATTTGTTCCCGCCAAATTTTTTTGGCTCAGAGCTTGCTGTTACCTTATAAAAATAAAGGGAAAGCTACATATATTAAACACGTGTACCCACATACAAAGCATGTAACTATCACCTCATATAGGATTAAATTCTTGAGCGGCTCATGTGTTTCCCATGTGAGCGCCAGTGCCAGCCTCTGTCAAGATTAAATTCTATAGTGGAGCCTCACGTGGAACACACGTGAGTGCCGGTGTGCAAAGAACGAGAGTGACTACTTATAAAAGAATTAAATTCTTAGACGGCGCCATCGTGCATAGCACGCGAGCGTCAGCGCCAAAATTAAAGATGGTAGAATTAAATTCTACAAGGGGAATATTTCCCTAAAATCTGGGATATTCTCTATTATACAGAGTCGTTGGATCAAAAATCCAATTGTGATAATAAATTATCAAAATGCTAGAATTAAATTCTATTAGGCAAAAACTATCTCCCCGATCAAATATTCTCTGTTAAATGGAGAGCCGTTGGATCAAAAATCTAACGGTGATTTAAAATCATCAAATGATAGAATTAAATTCTATTTAGGAAATATTTTCCTTGATCTTTCTAATATGGAAAGATCTTTCCCTAACAGAGAATCTTGGATTTAAAATCCAATGGTGATAAAATATCACCAATTAAATCATCTGGTAGAATAAAATTCTATTTTCGGAAAATATTTTCATAATCTTGTTAAACTAACAAGATATTCATATAACAGAATTAAATTCTATGTTAGGAAAATATATTCCTAATCTTGTTAAACTAACAAGATATTCATATGATAGGATAAAATTCTAATCTTGTTAAACTACCAAAATATTCATATGATAGAATAAAATTCTAATCTTGTTAAACTAACAAAATATTCATATGATAGAATAAAATTCTATTTTAGAAAAATATTTCCTAATCTGATTAAACAAACAAGAAATCTTCTTTATTAAACAGAGAGCCTTTGGATTAAAAATCCAACAGTGAATAAAATTCACCGATTGATTTAAAATATCATTTTGATTGATCATGAAATCAATAATGATTTCTCAATGAGAGATTTTCTCAACAAATTGATTTTTCTCTTCTCTTATAAATATGAGCAAAGAGATTAATCAAAAGGGAAGGACTGGATAAAAAGAAAGAAAGAAAGAGACACACACAGGGAGGGAGACAGGGAGACACAGAGAGAAGGAAAGATAACGAAACCCTGAGAAGCTTCTGCAAAATACAGCGGGCTCTTGAGAGAACAGAGAATTTAATTCTTAAAGGAAGAATACTTTCCTCCTCAAAACCCTAGGTAAAGAAAATAGATCAAAATATCTCTATCACATCTAAGGGTTTAACCCTTTTAAAAGAACTTAATTATTTCTTTGGATCTGAGATCCACAAGGCAAATCTCTCATAAGTTGAGAATTTAATTCTCAACGGGAAGAGTTTGTTCTTGAGAATCAAAGATTCAGAGAAGAAAAAAATTTAAACGGTGTCCATGATGCTCCAGGAACTCAGTTCCTTCAAATCGAGAACTTAGTTCTTTAAAAAACCCAACTTAAAATCCTCAAGTATAATGATTTTAGCAAGCTTCAATGGTCAAAGCGCTATTGATAGAGGTTTAACCTCTCGAAAAATATTAACAAAGATTTAAATCTCTAAAAATGATAAATGGAAAAAGACTAGCGCCTCACGTGCTTCCAACGTGGGCGCCCCTTTTAACAGCGCCTAGCGCCTTACGTGAAAGACATGCTGATGCCAAAAACAGAAGGCCAGCGCCGCACGTGCTTATCACATGGGCGCTGAACAAAAGTACATAGCACTCCATAAACAGCAAAAATGGATGAGTGCTCAACGCTTATTGAGCGGCGCCCATGACTGAATACTTCATATGTCATATATGCGAGCGTCAAAGGTCAAATAAGTGCTCAACATTTTGGCATAAAAGAAATGGGCTGAATAAATAGAGCCCAAATAAGTGCCTAGCACTTCTGAATAAAAGAAAAGACTAAGCAGACCAAGCCCCCAAATTGGCTAGGTCTCTGAAGTTTTTCCTGCAGCTGAGCCCAAATGCTCTTTTGTTGGATCCGAGATAAAAATGATCCTTGAAATTCTACTAAGTTGATCTTAGTCTCAAATTGGATTAACATATCCTTAGTCAAAAACAAATTGAGCCCTAAATGCTCATCTATATTTATGTTTATATCTTAATCTCAAACTAGATTAACGGTCCTAAAATGAAACTAAGCTCAAATCTAAAATATACGGATTTTGACTAACTCGTGCCCTACGGGCGACGGCATAAATTAGTCTCCGTATACAATCCACGGGCACCTATAACCAAAAAAAAACATACACACGACATGAAGTGAACTGCCGGAGCAGTAAAAAGTGGTTATCGCAATGCGGTAACGTAATTAACTGCAGGGACTTGCGCCTGTAGAGAAGAGCATCTCCATAATAAAAAAACCCCTCATAAAATGAGGGGGAATCTGATAAAGTCTGCTACAACGGCCACATCCATCCGAACCTCCGATATATGGTACCATAAATCAACTTGATATCAACAGGGAGACATAGAGAGAAGGAGAGAGAACGAACCCTCGAGAAGCTTCTGCAAAATATAGTGAACTCTTGAGAGAACAAAGAATTTAATTCTCAAAGGAAGAAGACTTTCCTCCTCAAAACTCTAGGTAAAGAAAAGAGACCAAAATATCTCTATCACATTTAATGGTTTAACCCTTTTAAAAGAACTTAGTTATTTCTCTGGATCTGAGATCCACAAGGCAAAACTCCCATAAGTTGAGAATTTAATTCTCATCGAAAAGATCTTATTCTTGAGAATCAAAAATTCAGGGAAGAACAGAGTTTTAACGGAGTCCATGATACTCCAAGAACTCAGTTCCTTCAAGTCGAGAACTTAGTTCTTTAAAAACTCAACCTAAAATCCTCAAATATATTGATTTTAGCGAGCGTCAATGGTCAAAGCGCCATTGATAGAAATTTAACATCTCAGAAAATATTAACAGAGATTTAAATCTCTAAAAATGATAAAAGAAAAAATACTAGCGCCTCACATACTTCCCACGTGGGTGCCCCTTTTAACAGCGCCTAGCGCCTCACGTGAAAGACACGCTGACGTCCAAAACAGAAGGCCAACGCCGCACGTGCTCATCATGTGGGCGCTGAACAAAAGTTCAAAGCACTCCACAAATAGCCAAAATGGATGAGTGCTCAAAGCTCATTGGGCGACGCCCATGACTGAATGCTTCACATGTCATATATGTGAGCGTCAGAGGTCAAATAAGTGCTCAGCACTTTGGTATAAAAGAAAAGGGCTGAACAAACAGATCCCAAATAAGTGCCTAGCACTTTTGAATAAAAGAAAAGACTAAGCAGGCCAAGCCCCTAAATTGGCTAGGTCTCTGAAGTTTTTCCTACAGCTGAGCCCAAATGCTCTGTTGTTGGATTCGAGATAAAAATGATCCTTAAAATTCTGCTAAGTTGATCTTAGTCTCAAATTGGACTAACTTATCCTTAGTCAAAAACAAATTGAGCCCTAAATACTCATCTATATTTAAGTTGATCTTAATCTCAAACTAGATTAACGGTCCTTAGATGAAACCAAGCCCAAATCTAAAATATACGGATTTGGACTAACCCATGCCCTACGGGTGACGACATAAATTAGTCTCCGTATACAATCCATAGGCAACCAAAACCTAAACAAACAAAAACACACACGACACGAAGTGAACTGCCGGAGCAGGAGAAAATGGTTATCGCAATGCGGTAACGTAATTAACTGCAGGGGCTTGCGCCTGCAGGGAAAAGCGTCCCCATAATCAAAAACCCCTTCTTAAAACGAGGGGGAATTTGACGAAATCTGCTACAACGGCCGCATCCGTCCAAACCTCCGATATATAGCACCATAAATCAACTTGGTATCTTCGAAGAGGTGGATGGATAAATCCAAATAGCATCTGCTTCCATATTCAGGCAAGACGATCCATCCCGGCCCGTCTCCATTTCCGGCGGTGAACACCTACGTAGACCAGCAAACCGCCAGGATCTGTCTAGCCTCATCATCTCCCGCCGGGGAGCAGAGCAGCGATTTTGGAGACGCACACGATCCTCAGGGGTCCCTGGACACACACGACGACCAAAAATAAATTCGAGGCTCCTCGGTGGAAGCTTTAGCGGAATTCCTCTCATAGAGGGAGTTGACGGCCAGACTGTCCAGATTGGCTCTCTCTTGACTAGGGGCATTCGCGAAGACCTGATCCAGTTCCTCCGGAACAACTTGGATGTGTTCGCTTGGACACCCGCAGACATGCCCGGGATCGACCCCGAGATGATCTCCCACAAGCTTGGGGTCGACCCAAAAGCCAAGCCAATCCGACAAAAGAAAAGAAGTTTCGCACCAATGAAACAAAAGGCTATAGACGAGGAAGTGGACCGACTGCTCGCGGTCGACTTCATCAGGAACCTAGACTACTCGGATTAGCTAGCGAACGTGGTCATGGTCAAGAAAGAGAATGGGAAATGGCGCATGTGCGCCGATTTCACCGACCTGAACAAGGCTTGCTCCAAAGACAACTACCCACTTCCTCGAATAGATCAGTTAGTAGACAAATCGGCCGGTCATGAATTACTGAGCTTCATGGACGCTTTCTCCAGTTATAATCAGTTCTGGATGAACCCGGCCGACGAAGAGTTGACCGCCTTCACCACTGACCGGGGAGTCTACTGCTACAGGGTAATGCCCTTCGGACTCATGAACGCCGGAGCCACGTACCAGCGAATGGTCAATAAGCTGTTCAAACCACAAATTGGGAAAAACATGGAAGTTTATGTCGATGACATGCTCATAAAATCCGCCTCATCAGCTGGGCACACTACAAATCTCGGCGAAACATTCGACGTCCTGTGGAAGTACAAGATGAAGCTGAATCCAGCTAAATGTGCGTTCGGCGTCATAAGTGGGAAATTCCTTGGATTCATGGTAATCCACTGAGAAATCAAAGTGAACCCAGAGAAAATCAGGGCCATCATCAATATGGTGACGCCCAAGAGCAATGTTGATATCATGCGACTCACCGGGAGGGTGGTTGCATTGAGTCTCTTTATGTCCAGATCCGGAGAAAAGTGCATCCCTTTCTTGAGAGCCCTAAAGAAAATCCCCAGGTTCGAATGGTCTAAGGAGTGCCAAAACGCTTTCGAACAACTCAAGGCACACCTGGTGACCCCACCACTTCTCACCCAACCGGTCGAGGGAGACAACCTGTTACTATACCTAGCCATTTCCGACCAAACCGCCGGCTCAGTGCTCGTCATAGAATTCGAAGGTATACATAGACCGGTCTACTACGTCAGCCATGTTTTCAAGGACAAAGAGACCAGAACCCCGGCCATAGAAAAAATAGTCCTTGCACTTGTCGTCACATACAGGAAACTACGACACTATTTCCAGGCACACACTATCCCCGTCCTCACTGAACGACACTTAGGGAATATCCTCGCCTCCCCCGAGTCATTGGGTTGCTTAGAGAAATGGAGGTGGGAGTTGTCCCAATTTGACATCAAATACCGATCCAAAAAGGCTATCAAGGCACATGCCCTAGTCGATTTCGTTGTCGAATGCACCATTCCCACTAAGGAAGGAATGACAGCATAGGGCCCAGACCCATGACCCTCAGTCGAGGAGGTGCCTGGCCCAATACCGGACTGGGTACTCTATATGGACGGATCCTCCACAGAGGAAGGGAGCGGGGACGGCCTAATCATCCGCGGCCCGAATGAGGCGGAAATGGAGTACTCTCTAAGGCTTGGTTTTAAGACGTCGAACAATGCCGCAGAATACGAGGCCTTATTGGCCGGGCTACGAATCGCTTTCGGAGTAGGGCTAAAGACTATCAGGATACGCAGCGACTCCGCGCTAGTCATCGGCCAAGTGACCGAGCGTTTCGAAGCCCGGAAACCACTAATGATAAAGTACCTAGCAGAGGTAAGAAGGATTCGGAGAAATTTCAACGAGGTCTAGGTGGAGCAGATTCCCAGAAACTTGAACATCGAGGCCGATGCCTTAAGCAAACTCGTCTCTTCCTATTCGGCCAATCACAAAAGAAATATCCTCTTCGAAGTCCTGCCGTGACCCAGCGTGGAAGATGGAGAAGCAACACTCTAGGTCTACATGACTCGAGGGGATGTCCCAGATTTGAGAAAGCCCATTATAGAATTTCTAAAAGATGGAGCACTTCCAAAAGACAGGGCCGAGGCTCGCCGACTTCAAGCTAAAGCTCGCGATTTCTTATGGAGCAAAGGAAACCTATATAAGAAGTCATACACTCAACCTCTGCTCTAATGCATCAATCCCCATGAAGCAAACTACGTCTTACAAGAAATATGTTAGGAATATGTATGCCCTAGAGGCCATTATTGTATGATATAGTGGATGCTTGGACATATATATATAGATGACTTTCTTGCTCGACATGATAGTATGCTATCTGGTTGCACTTTATCTTGACATGTACATTTATTATTATTATTCTGTCTCTTTGATACATATTGATAAAGCCCTTAGGATGTTGGCTTGACTACTAGGACTATGATGCAGATCATACTAGTGGGGCTTGTGTAGTCCGCAAGCACATCCTTTAACAGTTCCTAGTTGAGAGAGTATCAAGACAGGGCATCGATATTCCAGAGTAGACTAGTGTGTACGTTTCTTGACCCTGTATGGGGCGATAGTTGATCCCACAGCCATTGGTGTTTGACATCAAAGATTGTACACAGGTGCTCATTAAAGAATGGGTACACCGAACAGGACTCGCCGAGAACTCCTAAATAGTACTATACCTATCGTCAGATCGCAGTTCTCTGGTGACGCTTGTACAGGTTAGTCTGTAGACCCGAGATCGTCATAGTGTCTTGTGTGGTTCCAACTGTGCTTTGATTTCCTCCTTACCACGGCTTAAAGGAGTCGTGTAAACAGGTGGATTTTGGGTACAGTCTCGAGTCATATGGAGGCAGTGAGCGATAAGAGGGGTTTTGTCTCTCCCGGTATAGGGAGTTGATGTTGTTCTATGTTCGATTGGCTATAACAGCAAGTCCCTGGCTACGGCTGATGAGATTTACTGGTAAGTGTTATCAGTAGTTTCTCGAACCGTTATAGGCCACACATCGGCATGACTTATTAAGTTACTGGGGTCTGACATTTCCACCCCCATACTCGATATGCGACATATCAGACGAAAAGACCGAACTGTATGGTAAGTGTTTCTTATAAGCTTCACGGGAGTTTGGATAAGTTTGCTTGTTGATCTTCTATTCGCTCAATGCCTGGATAGCCGTTACGTTCAGCTAGTACCGCTGACGGCTTGTGGGTAACTGATGTGATTGTTTCCCTAATAAAAGAGCAAAGCTCTGTTTAAAAACTCAAGAGGCAGTGCCTCACGTGTCTGCCACGAGGGCGCCAGCGCCAGAGTTAAAAAAAACTCTTAGAAGAGCAAAGCTCTGTTCAAAAACTCAAGGCAGCGCCTCACGTGTCTGCCACGAGGGCGCCAGCGCCAGAGTTAAAAAAAAATCTTAGAAAAGCAAAGCTCTGTTAAAAAACTCAAGAGGCGGCGCCTCACGTGTCTGCTATGAGGGCGCCAGCGCCAGAGTTAAAAAAAACTCTTAGAAGAGCAAAGCTCTGTTCAAACTCAAGAGGCAGCGCCTCACGTGTCTTCCACGAGGGCACCAGCGTTAAAGTTAAAAAAAACTCTAAGAAAAGCAAAGCTCTGTTCAAAACTCAAGAGGCAGCGCCTCACGTGTCTGCCATGAGGGTGCCAGTGCCAGAGTTAAAAACTCTTATTGGTGCCGCACGTGTACAGCACATGAGTGCCGGCGCCTGGTAGAATTAAATTCTACTCTATGTTAAATAGAGCCGTTGGATAAAAGATCCAACAGAGATGATAAATCATCAGAGTGCAGAATCAAATTCTGTTGAGGAAATATTCCTCAAATCTTTCTAAACAAGAAAGATCACTCTTTGTAAAATAGAGTACCGTTGGATTAAAAATCCAATGGTGATTAAAGAATCACCGAGCTGCAGAATAAATTCTGTATGGAAAAATATTTCCCTAATCTTGTTAAAAACAAGAAAAATATTTTCTGTAAAACAGAAGTCTTTAGATCAAAGATCCAATGGTGGGTAAAATCCCCAAATCAATTAGGATCTCTTAATGAGAGATTTCTTCAACTAATCAACATACTTGCCTCTATTATATAAAGTACCCAAGACTTCAAGTCTAAAAAAGAAAACCCCCCCATATACTTTGAAAAAAAAGGAGAAAGCTTTGAAAGAACAGAGAATTAAATTCTCGAGGAAGAACTCTCTTCTTGGAAATTTTAGGTAAATAAACTTAGATAAAGATCCTATGGATCATTCAAAAAAAAAGAAGAAGAGAGAGAACTCAAGAGTGCTTAGCACTCAGTGGGCGGCACTCAGTGCCCAGCGCCTCATGTGCCCCTCATGTGGGCGCTATAAAATAAAGAGTGCTTAGCACTCAGTGGGCGGCGCTCACCGCCTAGCGCCCTACGTGCCCCTCACGTGGGCGCCATAAAATAAAGAGTGCTTAGCACTCAGTGGCTGGCGCTGTTGGGTTGCTCGGCACGCGCATGAGGGTCTACGAGGCATCAACCATGCCCAATTAAAATTTTAGCCGTGTCGAACAACCCGAAGCCGGATCTTTAAACTAGGGTTTAAGCGAAAACTAACATGTTAAACACTTTAACACTAAGTGAGAGGGATTACAACCATTGTAGATCCGGTCCTTCACTTCTTAAGCTCCATGTAGATGTCCCCATCGCTGCGATCGTGAACTCCGGACTCTAGAGAAGCTCCACGAGAAGAACGAACGTGCTTGCTACAATGACTTCGAGGCAGAAGATGATCTACGTCGGGAAGACACTAACTTAAGCTATTCCTTCACTAGGTCATGAACTTTGTGAAGAGAACACACTCTACTACATGGCAAGTGGTACAGGATGAAGAAGTAGGAAGTGGGCTCACTTTAGAATTGATTTTCTCAAACTTTTTCTCATAGCACCATTGGAGCTAGTAAGCTTTTGGATGGAGCTTGATGATGAAGAAGAAGAAAGAATAATCCATCCAAATGAAAACTTATCAAATGAATTATGGCACAATGGTTGAGTTAAGCCCTCATGCTTAACTCATGTAGAGAATTAACCAAGGCATTTGGTTAAGGGTTGGGTTAACTAATATCCTAAGGAATGACAAAAGAGTTGACTTTGTCAATGTTTATCAAGCTTCATGAAGCTTGATAACTTTGACCAAAGTCTCACCTCTTTTGTTCTTTGTTAGGAAATTAGTAAACCCTAATTTAACCTTAATTTGGTTTAAGTCTCATACATCCAACTTGTGTGTATCATCAAACATGATACAAACTTGTACACTTGCATATATCACATATAAACAATGTGCACAATCTAGTGAGAAAATAAATCATAAGTGAGCTAATACTAGTTAATGTAATGTAATATATCAAATATATAATTATACATTAAATTATTAAATCAACTCTTGATTTAATAACCCGGCTATAACCGACTAATATCATATATAACAACTTATCGAATCAACACTTGATCCGATAACCCGGCTATATCGCATACAACCGATCAATGTCACGAATCGCGAGAATAGAATACGGTATCTCATATCGTATTAATCTCGGTCCCGCACATATCACATATGTGCTCCTACTCCGTTTCGCTTGAGACAGGAAACCCCTGTGTAGGACTCTAAAGACTCGTCAATACGCCGGCAGTAGGTGATGATCATATCAAACACCCACAAGCCGCAAGCGGTCTGCTAAACGTAACGGCCACCCGGGTGTTGAGCGATCAGAAGATCAACAAGCAAGCCCACTAGTACTCCTGCGAATCCAATCAGTAACACTCCCGTACAGTCCGGTCTCGTCGTCTGATATGTCGCATATCTCGCCTAGGGGTGGTAAACGTCAGACCCCAGTAGCTCGATAAGTCGTGTCGATATGAGGGCTATAACAGTTCGAGAAACTACTGATAACACTTACCAGTAAATCTCAGCAACCCTGGCCAGGGATTTCGGTTATAGCCAATCGAACACAGCGCAACATCAACTCCCTATACCGGGAGAGACGAATCCCCTCCTATCGCTCATTGCCTCCATGTGATTCGGGACTGTACCCAAAAGCCACCTTTTTACACGCTCTCTTAGACGTGGTATGATGGAAATCAAAGCACAGTGGGAATCATACAAGACTCTATGACGATCTCGGGTCAACAGACTACTCTGTACCAGTGTCACCGGAGAACTGCCATCTGACGTGAGGTATAATACCATCTGGGAGTTCTCAGCGAGTCCGTCCAGTGTACCCAGTCTCTACTGAGCACCCGTACACCATCATTGATGTCAAACACCGATGGATATGGGATCATCCATCGCCCATCATATGGGTCAAGATGCTTATATGCTAGTCTACTTTGGTGCATCGATGCCCTGTCTCGATACACCCACGACTGGGGACCTTGAAGGATGTACTTATGGACTACCATGTCCCCACTAGTATGATCCGCATCATAGTCCAGGTAGTCAAGTACACATCCTAAGGGCTTTACCAACATGTAACAGAGAGACAATCAGTATACACGTTAAGGTAAAGAGTAACCAGATAGCATACTATCATGTCGAGCAAGAAAGTCCTCCCTATATATGTCCAAGCATCCACTACAATATAAATCACATGTATAGTAATGGCCTCTAGGGCATACATATAACTAACAATCTCCCACTTGCACTAGGGGCATCTGATAACAGTGGTTGTAGTATCTCATACTCAACCATCCCATCATAGTCTCTCTCTGGGAAAAAGCCTTTGTTAGTGGATCCGCAGTGTTGTCCTCTGAGTCTACTCCCCTAACCTCGATCTCCCTGGAGATCAACTATCTCCATGATCAGGTGATACTGTCTTAGAATATGTCTGGATCACTGATGGGACGGGCATTCCTAGGTATAAGCCACAACTCCATTGTCACACAATGGTAGGAACGAAGTTCATCTCATGAACTTATATATATCCAGACTGCCTCTTTGGTAGCATCCTTGGTAACGATGTATCTTGCCTTTAATCGTCTAGTATATCACGGTATCTATCTTGGAACTCTTCCAACATACCGTCCCTCCACTGAGGGTAAAGACAATGCCTGCGACTGACATTCAGTCGTCCTTATCACCCTGGAACCTTTCCAGTGATTCTCCCCATGATCTATTGATACCATCTCACTGCTACTAGTGAGAATCCTAACATCCAATCAGATCTATCACATAGATCCATAACCCAGGATTTAGGAGGTATCACCTTGATCCTATATGGAGAATCATTGTGATAAGCGGAGATTGACCGATCGTAGCATAGGAAACTCCTTCCCTATCAAGAGTATGTCATCCACGTACTCTACGAAGATCACCACCATACTCCTTACTACCTTTTTGTATATACAAGGTTCATCTACCATTTTGATGAAGTCAAACTCTTTGACTACCACATCAAAACAGAAGTTCCAACTCCGCGATGCCTGCTTTATCACATAAAACATCTTAAACACGTTTCCGCTGCTCCCACTGTCTACGAAGCCCTCTGGCTGTATACTTATAGACGCTCTCTTCCAAAACATCATTTAGAAAAGTAGTCAAGACACCCAACCGCCAGATATCGTAGTCATGGTATGTAGCCGTGGTAAGTAGGATCTGGATAGACTTAAGCATAGCTACTTAGAAAAGGTTTCATCATAATCCATACCCGGTCAATGATGCAAACTTTTAACAAGTCTAGCTTTGAAAATCTCAACTTTTCCATGTATACCAAGTAATCTTCTCAAGATATACTTGCTCCTGATGGGGATTTAACCCTTCAGATAAAGAAACCAAAGTCCATACTTTGTTGGTGTATAAGGATTCCAACTCAGATCACTAAGCATCCAGCCATTCTTACAGAGTCCTACTCCTGATGGCCTGCTCGAAACTAGTTGGGTCATCATCTCATGATGCAATCCTCACTCCTACTGTCATAGAGAAACCGAAGTATCTCTCAGGTGGGTGAGGAACCCTACTAGATCGGCGGTGAGGCTGAGATTCGTTGGTTACTATTGAACCCTTTGGTTCTACCTAATCATCAGCTGCAGTTTGTATAGCTGGAACCCTTCCAGTTCTACATAACAGATCTTGCCTCGAGCTTGTC
Organism: Agapanthus africanus; assembly: GCA_030015575.1. Lineage (NCBI taxonomy): Eukaryota > Viridiplantae > Streptophyta > Magnoliopsida > Asparagales > Amaryllidaceae > Agapanthus > Agapanthus africanus. Next base: position 409,617,575 of record CM057338.1, read on the forward strand.
CGGATTTAGCTTTTAGACATAGGCCGGACAACCCCAAATCTTAACAAACTTAAGATGGGCTCTTCCCTTTCTATATCTCATATGAAGTGGTAGGCAACTGATTTGATCGGAACCTTATTCAATAGGTATGCAACTTCATAAGTGCATAACTCCCAAAAGGAAATAGGTAACTCAGTAGTACTCATCATAGAGCACACCTTATCATATAGGGTGTGATTGCTCCGCCCCGATATACCGACGTGCTGTGGTGTATGCGGAGGAATAATGCTGAGAGAGAATCTCATTCTCCTTTAGAATAATCCAGGAATTCCGTGCTCAAGTATTCTCCTCCTTGATCACATCAAAGGACATAAGACTTATACCCGTTTTGGTTCTCTACTTCTAACTTATATTCTGCGAATATCTCAAAAGGTTCGGACTTGTGTTTCAACAGGAATATATGTCTGAATCTTGAGAGATCATCAGAGAATGTAATGAAGTACAAAGAACCGGTATTGGCATGTGTAGACAGGAGACTTTCATACATCAGCATGTATCAATCCCAAGAGTTCACTAACTCTTTCTCTGTTTCCATTAAATGGAGCTGTGGTCATCTTATCTCTGTGACATGACCGGCAAGTTTCACAAGATGTAAATTCAAACTAATTTAAATATGCATCTTTATGCAACTTCAGCTAGTCGGGTCGTATTGATATGACCTAGTCTACAATGCCTCAAGAAGGATTCGATCATTTCTGAACTCTTCCTCTTGTGTGCGTTCTGTATACTAAGAACTGTGGTTTGATTTAGAACATCAATGCTTTTAGATAACGTGCCTGAACCGATCAACTCTTGATATAGGAAATGTTCAAAACATTATCCAACAATACAAAATTATATCATTTCTTTACTAATAAAGAGACTGATATGATTTTGTATATCAGGTTCGGTATCTAATAACATTCATTCAGAATCAATGTATTCTGGTAATACAGGGTGATAGTGACCAACAGACTTGGCTGCAACACTTGCACCGTTTTCTGTCTCATGAAACTTATCACCCGTTCTCAGTTCTCTACCTTTCTGTAGCCCATGTAACAGATTACATATGTGGGATCCTGATCCGGTATCTCAGACCCAGGACGTAAAGGATATTGAGAAACAGTTCTATATAATGAACACACCCGAAGATGATGCATCAGCATGCACTTTCTTCGTTTGGGCGGCAAGGGAAATCTGGTATTCCCTAATTTCCTGCTCTGTCTTATAACAATTATAAGTTGGAGCGGGACCAACATTCCCCAGCTCAGTATAACAAGCGGGTTAGGTCAATACATCCGTATCATTATCTTGATTAAGGCGTGATATGGTCGCTACCTGGAGAGGGAGAGAAGAAAACACTCAGCGTATACTCTTGCAAGATTAGATTGGTTATCTAATATATCTAATCAGGATGTCTCCCACTGTTTTAGTCAAATCTTCCTTCAAACCCTAAAAGGAAAGACTAGCCGGGATTAATTACACGCTACAAGTTCGCCAATCTTTCAGCCAGGCCAGTGCCGGTACTTTGAGGGAGGTCCCCCGTGCTTTCGCACGAACCTAATTAAAGTAAACCTCGTTTTCCCAGGGGCGTAACCCCGTTGACACCTTTTTAGATACCTACTTGATCGGCTAATTGTAATGTGTAAAACTCTCGCAGGAGTAACTCTTATTCGCAGCGGGTATCGGGATCCAACTATCTCATAGAAGGTATGCAATCTCATTGCAAATTTCAACACTTGAAATTCCCAATAATATTTTGCCCCTAGCGTCCTATGACCTTGACGAATGCCAACAAACCATAGGCTACTAGTCAAGTTCAACCCGTCATTTCCCGATTGAATTAAACCCACCCGCACGGCCCTTGACGAATGCCAACAAAGTCACACGACTACCCTAACTCAATCGCATCATATGCTTATACAGATAAGCATAAATAGCTACCGCACACTACGCCTTGACGAAAGCTAACAAACGCAGCACGAATACTATGACGTACTTATCTGAAATGACGGAGGGCTACGACAGGTTTTTAAGAAAACCATTTGCGTAATGAACTTGATATCGTTGTAGAATCGAGTGATTTTTAAATGAAGTGTTTTTGAGGTTTTTCTAGTTTTGCTAAAGAGGTCACTCCCAGTGAAGGGATCGTCGGCTCTTTCCTCATCGAATAAGGTGCAGGATATTTCACAAATATCGCTGTGCAAAGCAAAAACTATAGAAGCAATCAAAAGACAAACCGAGTTTGTAGCATCTGCTAGTTTCGCTAAAGAGGTCACTCCCGGTGAAGAGATCTCGGCTCTTTCCTTATCGAATAAGGTGCAGGATGTTCTACAAGGAACACCGCTATGCAAAGCAAGAACTAGAGCTACCAGTTTTTAAACAAGTTTCTACAACATCTTAGGTTTCTTTTATTTCATTAATCTCATTAATGAAGTCTCATTTTATTATGCTTCACAAGCATCTCTTTTGAAACGAAATCTGCAATATAACTCATATCTCATATATATAATATAAACATTCATCTCAGACAGTAGTATGATCTCACCACAGAACATTGCAGCAGAAGAACATATATGAAATATTGGATATACTAGGACGTCCGTATTTTAATACAAGCCTGTATAAAACACGGATTCCACGGTCGCGATGAATAGCCAAACCCACATCCCTAGACCCCTACGAGAGCGGCAAGCAACACTGCCAATTCTAGGGTTAGGAGACCCGGTCTCGACTCCTCGAGATGGTCTCCCACTGGACCCTAGAACCCGGTTACTTGTGCTCCCCGCCTTGGGTCTACCTAATGCGGAAAAGTAAATAATATACAATGGTGACATCATCCTCAGCCCGGAAGTGCCCCAATAAAAGAATATTACATACAAATGAATTTTACATGAATGAAAAAGAAAGAAAAAAAACTCTCATCTCACATAAAACCCCCGGCTATTTAGAACGCGACGATCCAATATAATATATCACAGCAACACATAATATCTCATATCATCAACATAAGCAAGTATGCGTATCCCGATTGTCATTGATGTATAGCAATGAAGCCGGTGATACACCACATACTACGCTTATGGTCACAGAAAAGAAAGTGTAAAACTACAACAGTTGGAATCCGCAATCTCCTTAGACATCGCATGCCTAACAATTATAAACCCCGCATTTTAGTCTCATTATCGAAAACTCTTTTCAATATCAAGTCGGGCAATTCAACAAGATTCCTGACATCCTGATCAAATGCTCGTTGCAAACTTTAGTAGACGGCCGCACCCCCGGATGCCGTCAATGAAGTGCACTAAGGCGGAACACCGCTGCCGCGAGCACCCGAACGGATGCTTTTGGCTACGGGGTTCTCCTACAGTCACTTGGTCGGGGCTATGGGGCATGGCTGTTTATTAAGTTTACCCGGCGAGTATCCGCGTACGCTACGTGATTGCGACGGACTTTTGATCGCATCAAAATTCCGTGGCAACCGATCATTTGAGACTAAACTGCTATGTTTATAACATTCAAATCAGTTATCTCATAACTATTTGTGGATTCCAAATATTGTATCACATTCCAGATAAATAGACAATGTTAAACTTTTCGATCGAATAATCAAACACCCAAGTTTTCCCAAATAGCTCAACACTTGAGCGGAATTCAAATATATCCATCACATGCCACAGAACCGATGGTCCAGCCGTAGAAGGGTCAAGCCAACGCCTCACATGTGGCACGCCGTACTGCTGCAAACCCTAAGGTTTAGAGGCAGTTCAAGACGGTCACATAATCGAGTTAAGGTTTGTTGTCTTCTAGAGGGTCCATCGCGTTATTTGCACTACTTAGACGTTCTTAAACTACCGAAAATTCCAACACTTGGAAATTTTCCGGCAGGGGGAAAAATGGGTTATTTATATCCGGTCGAACTTTTTAACATGTTCTAAAATTACCCGGACAAAATAAACAAAATTAAATAATCCGATCGAAATATCGAGTCCCCAAAACAACGCAGAAAACTCAACTCTTGAGTATAAATTAAAAATACCCATAAAACACAGGAATTACATACGGGCATTACTGTGCAAACCATGACTAATGATTCATCTTTATGGCCGCGGAACCGCCCGCAAGCTAGGGTGGGGCCGCGGTTCCGCGGCGCATTGGTCGACATAGGGGCACGTGCTCCACAGTAATTCCTAGAAAACTCTGCTGAATTTTTTGGATATTTTTAATTTGGAAAAATCCACAGTTTCAGAAAATGTACAGAGAAGGTATCGATTAGAGTTTCGGGGTTCGATCGGCTTTCTAACTTCGTCTACACTTTGCCTAAAGCTCTAGCTAGTCTCTGATACCATTGTTGGGTTGCTAGGCACGCGCATGAGGGTCTACGAGGCATCAACCATGCCCGATTAAAATTTTAGCCGTGCCGAACAACCTGAAGCCGGATCTTTAAACTAGGGTTTAGGCGAAAACTAACATGTTAAACACTTTAACACTAAGTGAGAGGGATTACAACCTTTGTAGAACCGGTCTTTCACTTCTTAAGCTCCGTGTAGATGTCCTCATCGCTGCGATCGTGAACTCCGGATTCTAGAGAAGCTCCACGAGAAGAACGAACGTGCTTGCAACGATGACTTCGAGGCCGAAGATGATCTACGTCGGGGAGACACTAACTCAAGCTATTCCTTCACTAGGTCATGAACTTTGTGAAGAGAACACACTCTACTACATGGCAAGTGGTAGAGGATGAAGAAGTAGGAAGTAGGCTCACTTTAGAATTGATTTTCTCATACTTTTTCTCATAGCACCATTGGAGCTAGTAAGCTTTTGGATGGAGCTTGATGATGAAGAAGAAGAAAGAATAATCCATCCAAATGAAAACTTATCAAATGAATTATGGCACCATGGTTGAGTTAAGCCCTCATGCTTAACTCATGTAGAGAATTAACCAAGGCATTAGGTTAAGGGTTGGGTAAACTAATATCCTAAGGAATGACAAAAGAGTTGACTTTGTCAATGTTTATCAAGCTTCATGAAGCTTGATAACTTTGACCAAAGTCTCACCTCTTTTGTTCTTTGTTAGGAAATTAGTAAACCCTAATTTAACTTTGATTTGGTTTAAGCCTCATACATTCAACTTGTGTGTATCATCAAACATGATACAAACTTGTACACTTGCATATATCACATATAAACAATGTGCACAATCTAGTGAGAAAATAAATCATAAGTGAGCTAATAATAGTTAATGTAATGTAATATATCAAATATATAATTATACATTAAATTATTAAACCAACTCTTGATTTAATAACCCGGCTATAACCGACTAATATTGTGTAACAACTTATCGAATCAACACTTGATCCGATAACCCGGCTATATCGCATACAACCGATCAATGTCACGAATCGCGAGAATAGAATATGGTATCTCATATCGTATTAATCTCGGTCCCGCACATATCACATATGTGCTCCTACTCCGTTTCGCTTGAGCCAGGAAACCCCTATGTAGGACTCTAAAGACTCGTCAATACGCCGGCAGTAGGTGATGATCATATCAAACACCCACAAGGCGCAAGCGGTCTGCTAAACGTAACGGCCACCCGGGTATTGAGCGATCAGAAGATCAACAAGCAAGCCCGCTAGTACTCCTGCGAATCCAATCAGTAACACTCTCGTACAGTCCGGTCTCGTCGTCTGATATGTCGCATATCTCGCCTAGGGGTGGTAAACGTCAGACCCCAGTAGCTCGATAAGCCGTGTCGATATGAGGTCTATAACAGTTCGAGAAACTACTGATAACACTTAACAGTAAATCTCAGCAACCCTGGCCAGGGATTTCCGGTTATAGCCAATCGAACACAGCGCAACATCAACTCCCTATACCGGAAGAGATTAATCCCCTCCTATCGCTCATTGCCTCCATGTGATTCGGGACTGTACCCAAAAGCCACCTTTTTGCACGCCCTCTTAGACGTGGTATGGTGGAAATCAAAGCACAGTGGGAATCACACAAGACTCTATGACGATCTCGGGTCAACAGACTACTCTGTACCAGTGTCACCGGAGAACTGCCATCTGACGTGAGGTATAATACCATCTGGGAGGTCTCGGCGAGTCCGTTTAGTGTACCCAGTCTCTACTGAGCACCCGTACACCATCATTGATGTCAAACACCGATGGATATGGGATCATCCATCGCCCATCATATGGGTCAAGATGCGTATACGCTAGTCTACTCTGGTGCATCGATGCCCTGTCTCGATACACCCACGACTAGGGACCTTGAAGGATGTACTTATGGACTACCATGTCCCCACTAATATGATCCGCATCATAGTCCAGATAGTCAAGTACACATCCTAAGAGCTTTACCAACATGTAACAGAGAGACAATCAGTATACACGTTAAGGTAAAGAGTAACCAGATAGCATACTATCATGTCGAGCAAGAAAGTCCTCCCTATATATGTCCAAGCATCCACTACAATATACATCACATGTATAGTAATGGCCTCTAGGGCATACATATAACTAACAGGCACTCACCGCCCAGCGCCTCACGTGACTCTCATGCGGGCGCCACAGAACATAAAGTGCTTGACATTCATCATTCAGCGCCTAGCGCCTCACGTGCTTCGCACGTGGGCGCGATTAAGTGTGCTCAGCACTCCATATAGAGATAAAGAAAAGAAAGAGTAAAGTGTGAGCGTCAGAACTCACATGTGTGCTCAGCACTTTTTGCAAGAAAATGGGGACTGAGCCCAAACCAGTGCTCATCATTTCTTTCAAATAAAAGAAAATTGAGTGGGTCAAGCCCAAGTTGGTTAGGTCCCTAATTCAGATCAACTGAGCCAATGGGTTCATTGCTTCCGAAACATGACTCATGACATCCAAAACGATGTTCATCCCACATTTCCTAATTTAATCTTAGTCCCCCCAAAAAATGGCTAATGATTCTTAGATGATCCACCATGATCTCTTCCCTCAGACAAGGGAATTGGTTCAAGGGTACATCTCTCCATACCTCTGATGCATGTCGTTGTAATTCCTCAACGTTTTCAAAGAGGTGGTGGGTCCCGACAACCAACTGTTTTTGGGTGCACTTCCCAAGCTGACGTGCACACTTTAAACCATACCACACCCCCAAATAGGTGTATCCCACATCATCGCCATGCATCCCGTCATGTAACAAATACACGGGCATAAAATGGTGATCTATGGACCGTAACGTCCTCAAACTACTACGGACCGTAATGTCCTCAATCTAAACCCTTACCTCAAAAATAGCGATCTACGGACCGAAACGTTATTAAACTAACAACGGACCGTAACGTCCCTAAATTAAAATATTGGAGCCCAAATACTCTTTTGTTGGATCTGAATGATCCTAAAACCCCGTTAAGTAGATCTTAGTTTCAAATTGGACTAACGTATCCTTAACAAAAATTTAAGTTGATCTTAATCTCAAACGAGATTAATGATCCTTAAATCAACCCAAACCCAAATCTAAGATATACGGATTTGGACTAATCCACGCCCTACGGGCGACAACATAAATTAGTCCCCGTATACAATCCACAGGCAACCAAAAATAAAAAAAATACACACGACACAAAGTGAACCTCTGGGGACACAGAAAGTGGTTATCGCTACGCGGTAACATAATTAATTGCATGGGCTTGCGCTTGCAGGGAAGAGCGTCCCCACAATCAAAAACCCCTCGCAAACGAGGGGGAATCTGACGAAGTCACGCTACAAGGGCCGCATCCGTCCAAACCTTCGATATTCGGTGCCATAAATCAAATTGGCATCTTCGGAGAGGTGGACGGATAAATCCAAATAGCATCTGCTCCCAAATTCAGGCAAGACGACCTACACGGTTCGTCTCTGTTTTCGGCGGTGAACAGTTTCTGGCACGCCCGGTGGGACCTTTTCCTCTTTCCACTCCCCACTTCGTGTGTCGTGTTCGCTAACAAATCGCGGTTTACTATGGTTTCCCATGGATTCGAGGTACTAAGATTTGGTGTCTTGCTCCTGTTTAGAGAAAAGAAGAATCAGTGGCTTCTAAGTGTACCTTCAACATCAACTCCCACTCCGTCCCCGCTGGAGGAGTGACGTACGGGCCAAATGCGGCCTGCATCTTCTCAATGCCAGTGGAACAGGTGACTCAGGACACTATTGGATTGTTCTTCGGGACCATGCTTTTGCCGACAAGCTTCAGCGCCCCGGTGTCATCACAGGAAGCTCTAAAGAAGTCGGTCTTCGATCGATTTGCAGCCACCACGGCCCCTCTCAATGGGTCATCCAAGTCTTCCACCTCAGTCTTCAACTGACTGAGCCAAAGCTCTAGTGGGCCTAAAAAGAGGCTCGCAATACCTGAAGGGGTTATCCCGAGACGGATAGTCATTCTAGTTCCGGTGGATAAAATTGTCAAAGGGGCTTCTTCTACTAAAGGATCGTCTTCGCAAGATTGGCCGTTCCAAAGATTGGCCGTTCCAACTCAACCTAAAATGCTATGGGTGAAGTCGTCAAAGGAGATTCCCCTACCAGAAAGTCGGCCTTCGAAAAATTGGCCGTTCCATCTCAATGGATATCAGTCTTCAACAGGCTGGCTCCAGCAGTAGCCCCTAACCAAAGCAGGGGGCACTATGGAGCCGCTTCCATGACTGAGGAGGTCCTATCGAAGATACATGCTCGATGTCGCCACTGGCGCCGGGTGAGAAGAGCTGGGGGAAACTCCCCCTCTGAACTTACTCCACCAGCTCCAACGGTGGAAGTCGACGCTGCTGGTCCAACCAGGAACAGCTTTGAACCGCTAAGGAGGGTGCGGCGGAACTCCTCAACCGCGGTACTGGAGAAATTGCCCCTACCTATTGGAAACATGATACAGGCGAAGCCGGAGTAGCCCCTTCAGCGGCTGTCCTCCCAAGTCCACAGGGTCTGGCGGAAGGTCTAAAGTTCTGTGATCAATAAAGACTACTCTCGTCGACTGAAGAAAACAAAGGCTCGGCAAGAGGAGGACCATTCCTCCACCATGCAACGAGGGACTTCTTTCACGAAGGCGCCTGTTACAATGGCTCCTTCAACTTTGACTTCTCACAAAAAGAGAAGGCCGGAGAATCTCCCACCGCCGGCGGCAAATCCCAAGGGTGCTAGATCCAAACGCCCCAAGTATGGGGGCATGATCGTGCACACGGTGTACATAACTTCTGGAAAAGAGGAGAGCCGTGCTTCCGTGGCTCATCGGCCGAAAACTCGGTCGTTGACGAATGCTCAAGAGCAGCAACAAAAGCTCCACGAGATGTTGACGAAAATGGCAGCACTCACCGGGCAGAAAGAAAGCCCGGAGGCAGCGTCTGAACATCGCCAAAAGCAGGAGACAGATACGGAATTCTTATGAAGGGTGCTGGAGAGAAAGGATAAGGAGGCCGCGGAACAAGTGGCTAATATAAAACAGATGACGCTCCTTTTCCAAGACATGGTTGGAATGATGATCCAACCAGAACCTCCAGCCAAAGATCCACCGATAATCATCAAGGATGACAGAGGAGAAACATTAAACACTCTTCCGGTCTTATCAGCAGCTAGGGAGGAAACGATCTCCAAAGCTTCCCTCAATGACCACATAGCTCAGCAAATACGAGCTCATCAGGCAAACGAAGTGGCTGGCTAAGTCGTCAGAACCGGGCGACCTTACCCAGGCTGGTACGATCAAATCAAGTACCCGCCGGGATATACGATCCCCAAGTTCCACATATACAAGGGGACAGGCAACCCGCATCAGTACGTCACCCTGTTCAAAGCATTATGCGGCAATACTAAAGGCGACGACAAATTGCTGCTTCGCCAGTTCATTGGTAGCTTGTCGGAGACGGCATTTGAATGTTACTCGGAGCTCCCAAATGACTCCATCAAAACATTCACAGAAATGGAGCTTCTATTCACACAGTGGTTCGCAAGCGCAAGCGAGCGCACCCCGATCACGGCATTAATCAATGCCACGATGAAGCCAGGAGAGACCTGGGTTCAATACGCAATCCGGTGGCAGAACCTATAGTCAAAATGCGAACAACGCATAGAAGAAGCTCCTGCCGTGGACAGGTTCGTAGGGAACCTCGATCCTCAGGCGTCTGTATCCTAGTTTAGGATGTTCTTCAAGCCGACCACCTTCCAGGCCTTGATCGACAAGCTAACCCAAATGGACCAGATGGGCCATAAGCCGTCCTCTTCAAAAAGGGATCCTCGGCATGAAAAGCGCAAAGGGAAAGCAGCCTTCATTGCCAATGCTCAACAACAACCGAGCAACTTGAAACCGGTTGTTCGCCAAAGCAACATGCACCCGCGCCAATCCTTCGAGGAGAAATTAGGACGTCCTTACTCGTTTCCCCGTGATAAAATGAGGAGACTGTTCGAACTAGCGATGCGAAACAAACTCATTGTAGGGTGTTTTTTGTCATCACATTGGGATGGAAATAAGCGCGCGCTTATCAAACGTACTACAGATTCCCCCTGCCTAGGGTAGGCGGGAGTTTATTGATTGTGGGGATCCGAATCTCCGGCAGCCGCGGACTAAGCTGCCGTTAATTACCCATCGTCTTCGGAGCGATAGAGCTTCCGATTGACGGGTCAAACTGGTCATGCGAACTCGAGGTGCAGTGTATGTATATTTTGAAAGGGTTTTGGATATATCGAGGGCCTCGTAGAGTTTTACGTGGGTCTCGCTACCTGGATAGCGGGATGGGGGTTAAGAGGGCTAGTAGCCTCCTTGCCGGGTGTGGGGGCAGCGCCCTGTTAGAAAAATTTTCCTAACGGGGGACGTATTTCTGGTGTGGAGTGCATGAAAAATGAGGGGTGAGGAGCGTCTTAAAGACGCATGCCAGGCGCGTGGGCGTTGGGCACCAGTGGGTCATGTGTGCAGCACGCGACCGCTGGTCGCCAGCGGGTCACGTGCGCAGCACGTGACCGCTGTCGCCAGCGGGTCTTGTGAGCTGCACGCGACACGTGACCATAGGGCGCTAAGCGCCCGTGGGCCGCGTGAGGCGCACGTAGGCGCTTAGCCCCCGCGGGTCACGTACCCTGCACATGACCACTGGGCGCCCGCGGGTCACGTACCCTGCACATGACCACTGGGCGCCCGCGGGTCACGTGCACGGCACACGACCGATGGAAACACCAGCGGGAAAAGGGGCTTAGCCCTTAGGTTAGGAGTTGAACTCCCAAGGGGACTTTGGAGTTGAACTCCTAACAGGGATTATATATAGATTTGGAGTTAAACTCCTAAAAAGGGGGTTGATTTATGGAGTTACACTCCAACAGATCTTAAATGGAGTTAAACTCCTAAAAATCTTTGGATCTTATTTTGAGCCTCGGGTCCTCCTGAAATGGGATTTTTGGAAATGTGTATCCTTCTTCTTCCTCTCCGTTGGCTGGATCTTAGGGGGAAAAAAGGGAGGTGGGACTTGAAATCTCCCCTCTTAGAGATTTGATGGCTGATCCGAGCTCCCCTTCAAGGGTTTGACGATGAAAAACTGTTTATTTTTGGAAAAGGAAGAGTTAAACTCTTGATTTAATTCAAAAAAGGGGAGAAGGTTTTAGAACATTGAGAAAGGAGAAAGAGGCACAAATCCTAGAATTTGAGAGAATGAATTATTGTTTTTTTATTTCTTTATCATGTTGCCTTTTATAGGCTTACAAACTTACATATAGCCCATTGGGCTTTACAAAATGTCATTTTGCCCATCCCATGCATCATGTGCTCATTTATTTTGCACATGGGCCATGGACTTTACAAAATTTTGGCTTTATGGCCATTCATACAAAAAAATTTACATCAAAATTATTTATTACATGATTTCATTTTGGCATGGAGGAGGCCGGCCGCGCGGCTCGACTTGGGTATAGGCCCACTTGATCTGAGCTTGGGCCCGCTTACTTGGAGTTGACTTTGATTTTGATTTAGTCAACCGGGTGTAATTTTTGACCCAAACAAAGTGCCCCCCATCAATAATGCACAACGCACATGCGGGTTGTGTGCATGAAATTGATGGATCTTCTTTCACGTGGAGGCGACTTGATTTGGTTCCTGCTTTTTGGGAAGCTAGCACTACCCTTTTTACGACATGGACGGTTCATGCTGTCCTTTTAGCGACGTGGACGGTCGATGATGCCCTTTTAGCGACGTGGACGGTCGGTGCTGCCCTTTTAGCGACTTGGACGGTCGGTGCTGCCCCTTTAGATGGTCGGTGCTGCCCTTTTGGTGATGTGGACGGTCGATGCTGCCCTTTTTGCGACGTGGACAGTCGATGCTGCCCTTTTAGCGACGTGGACGGTCGGTGCTGCCCTTTTAGCAACGTGGATGGTCGATTTTTCCTTTTTTGCGACTTGGACGGTCGGTGCTGCCCTTTTAGCGATATGGACGGTCGGTTCTACCCTTTTTGCGACTTAGAAGGTCGGTGCTGCCCTTTTAGCGACATGGACGGTCGGTTCTGCCCTTTTTGCGATGTGGACGGTCGATGCTGCCCTTTTAGCGACATGGACGGTCGGTGCTTCCATTTTAGCGACATGGACGGTCGATGACTTGCTCCATTCCTTACGGTGTCGGAATTTGATTTGACTTGCTCCTCTTTCCGCGGTGTCGGGGTTGAAGTTGACTTGCTCCGCTTGTTGCGGTGTCGGGTATTGAATTTGACTCGCTTCCGGTGTGGAGATTGATTCCGCCAAGGAGGTCGTTGGTTGTCTTACTGACTTGATATGATTTGGGTTGACATCAACATTGCTGCACTGGAATAATGCCAGGAGCAACTCATCATTTGCCCCGAGAGGACTCGGGATTTGGTTTTTGTGTCGGCATCAGTATTGCTGCACTGGAATAATACCAAGAGCAACTCATCATTTTCTATGAGGGGATTTCCCTCGTTCCCAGTTTAACGACTTAGGGGTCATCTGTTCCCAGTTTAATGACATAGAGGTCATCTATTCCCAGTTTAAAGACTTAGGGGTCTATTGGGTCGGAAGTTTGGAATTTTAGGGTAGGGGTCGGCATCAGCGTTGCTAACACTGAAGCACAGGTGCCAGGAGAAATTCATCATTTTCCTTTTCCTGTTGGGGAGCGATAGTTTAGGAGACAGGTTTAGGTCCCTATCACTTCAGGCTTTTCAATTTTATGAGCCGTAAGGGTCTCATAAAAGCATTTTCTCCCTACGAGTCGAAAGGATCCCGTAGGTGCGTTTTCTCCTTAGGAGTCATGGGGACACCTAAGTGTGTTTTTCCTTGGTGAGTTGTAAGGATCCCACGAAAGTGTTTTCTTATAAGTCATGAGAATCCCGTAAGTTTTGTTCTCCTCATGCATCGTGAGGACACATGAGTGGGTCTTCCCAAATGGAGCAAAATTCCAAGGGCGGAGATCGGCCGCTGGACTGGTGATTGCTGTGGGGTATGGGTATGATGAGAATTATTTGAGACCGTGGATTGTATATGGTAGTCGGTTCGGAGACCAACCGTAGGGCTGGAAGAATTTTGGGAAATTGGATTTTGATTGGCGTCTGCATCGCTACACTGGAATATGGTACAAGGAGCGACTCATCATTCACCATTTAGGAAATTAGGATTTGGTTAGCGTCTGCATCGCTACATTGGAATATGATACCAGGAGCGACTCATCATTCGCCGTTGGGACATTCAGGAATTTGAAATTTTGGTTAGCGTCTGCATCGCTACACTGGAATATGGTACCAGGAGCGACTCATCATTCGCCATTTGGAGGTTTTTTTAACCGTAATTGCTCCATCATTTCAGCTTTTCTTATCATGAAGGTCGCGATTGCCATATCATTTCGGCTATTTATTCGCGGTTGCCCCATCATTTCGGCTGTTTATTTTCATTTTTATTTTACTCGCTGATTTTTATTGCTAGTTGCCCCATCATTGCGGCGCTTTTTTTATTTATTTTCACATTTTTTTACATCCCCAGTTTAATGACTTAGATGTCGATTGTTCCCAGTTTAACGACATGGTGGTCCTCTGTTCTCAGTTTAACGACGTGGTGGTCAACTGTTAGAGCCTGGGCTCAATTCTGTAGGAACCATGGGCCCCTTTGGCCTAATTGCATAAGCGGGCTCTTCATCATCTAGACCGAGCCGGTGTTGGGTAGCAATAGCTACGTCATTATCATGGATACAAGGCGTAGGAGGAATTGTTCCTCTAAGCTCCATCATGTAGACCGTATGGGTTGTGTGCCCATCTATCGCTTCTTCGTTGGCAATATTGCTCGTTTGGCTCTTAGCTTGTTTCCTTGGTCCGCTCCTTTCATGGAAAGGCAGATGTTTGAGAGAATCAAGTTTCCGAAGGACTTCGGTCTCCATTCCTATAAAATTGGCGGTCGTAGTTTGACTGTTTGCTAACAAGCCCTTAGACAGTTCTATCTCTCCTGCTTTGTATTGCTTTTCGACCCAATCTTTGAAGACGAAGCAGTACTCAATGGCATGACCTATTACTCTGTGATAGGGGCAATATTTGGGGTCGTCAGTCATATTCGCTTCTTGCGGTCTCTTTCATTCTGGCAGTTGTAGACCGTTCTCAGGGCATCTTTGAATATTTTATAGACTTTGTCCCTTCTGAAGGAATAGACCTTATCCAGCCTCTCTTTCAGTAGAGATTCTCCTCCCTCTCCGAACACTGTCTTCCGAGGCTGGTTGGCATTAGACCCGCTCATCCCTCGCTTATTTCGGTTAGCCGAAGTGTTGAAAGATTCAGTATCATCGAAATTTCCGCTTTTGCGATTATCGTCCTTTAGGTTTCTCCAGGACCTATTGTTATTTTGGGAATCAGAGGAGGACTCCTGTTTTGAGAGCTCCAACATTTGAACTTTCCTGGTCAGCTCTTGGAATGTTTTAAGCCCCGCGGTGCATAGAAACGGGGCCATCTAATTGGTGAGATTTCTGACGAGGAGGCACACAGATTGGTCCTGCTCCATCGGCAGTTCACATTTGACGGAGAGATTGCGCCATTGGGTTATAAAATCCGTGCTGCTTTCGTTATTCTTTGGCTTGGTCCTTACGAGGTCGGCAATGGTGATCTTATCTCTGACACTCATGAACTTTTGTCGGAACAGAGACTCCATTTGCACGAAAGTAGTAACGGAGTCATCCGGTATGCTCGCGTACCAGTCGAAAGCAACATCGGTCAGGATATTAACAAACTGGCGGAGGAGAAGCGCATGATTGCCCCCAGTATTCCAGCATGAGGCTTTAAAATGGGCGATGTGCTGATTCGCATTTCCCGTCCCATCAAATCTTCCGAATTTGGGGATGACATAGCCGCTAGGAAATTCTACCAGATCATACTGAGCAGAATATGGTCTCCCACTACTATCGATATCTTTTCACGCTTCGGCTTCGACTACCAATGTTTTGACTTTGTTGGCGACCAAATCCATGATTTGATCTTGAGTTAGCGGGCTACTGTCATCGGTAGCCAAGACATTTCCCGAGATAGGATGCGACTGACTTTTATGCGGTCCGCCCACTTTTGGATTTGAAGGTATAGGCGTCGGCTGTCTCGGGATACCGTTTCTCGGTTCATGAGCAGAACCCTGTGCTTGATTGGATGACTGAGAGGCAGGTTGGGTCATGAGCTTCATCACGACATTCGTCAAGTCGTCAATTTTTTAGTAGAGCTTGGCCATCTCTTTGTCTTTGCTTCTGGTTATTTTCGGAGCTCTTGGAGAAGTTGCTGCTCTGCGTTCTTAGGATGGAAGATTGGCTCATCTTCACTTTCCAAGCCTGACTCTTCATGAACCGAGGGATCTCTCTGCTTATCAGCCTCACTGGAAGGGTTTTCATTACCTTCTAGAGGAGGCTGGTCTTAGAAAGTGGCAGCCACATTCATGCCAGATTGGATTTGAGATGTTGTGGCCCTGTCCTTGCTCTTGCTGCGCGTGCCTACCATGTAGACAGTATGGATCACATATCCAGCCATCTCTTTATCTTTGGCGGGGTAACCCTGTTCTTAGAACCTCATGAAGTTCAGCCTAGCATGAGCCCTAGCCCTTTTGTTGGCTCTGTATCTGAGCCTTTTCTGTCTTAGCTTCTCAATTTTGAGGGTTTGACGGGCATCCGTTTTCTGGGAAGCCACAGTGAGTCGATTGATGAGGAACTTAGAGAAGATACGCAATCGAGCAGTTGTCAGGGGCACCGCTGGAGCTTGCCCGAGATGCTTTTTTGCTTTATTGGTGTTGATGGCCTTGCCCCCAGCTGGGGCCAAGGAAAGTCGTTCAAACACCGACTTGCGTTTGGGTTGAGGCGCCTTCGAAACCACCGTATTTGGCCTCTTTTCTTTCGAGGCCGGTTTTTCTGTCACCGGAGCCTGAGAAGCTAGGATGGCGCTAGCTGGCATGAATAGAATAGAGCCAAATGGTAGCAGGGGCTCCTCCCACTGTCGCCCGAGACTGGCCGGAAGGACCGTCCTGGTGTCTATCATCATCGTGTAGGAGATGGGAGCTGTGTCGAGAGCTGAGCTTGTCCTTGGAGATATTTTTGCTACGTCCGAAGATTGCAATTGGAAATTGTTAACCTGCACAAAGAAGCATGATTTCAGTACATGCAATCAATGTATATGTTGATTGAGTTCGCATGAACGTTTAACCCGAAATATGGGAGGAAAGACCCGTCCCACCAGGCGTGTCAGAATCTGTATGGTGTTTTTCGTCACCCCATTGGGATGAGAATACACGCGCGCTTGTCAAGCGTACTATAGATTCCCCCTGCATAGGGTAGGCGGGGGTTCATTTGATTATGGGGACCCGAATCTCCGGCAGCCGTGGACTAAACTGCCGTTAATTACACCTCGCCTCTGGAGCGAGAGAACCTCCAATTGACGGGTCAAACTGGTCATAAGAACTCTATGTGCAGTGTACATATATTTTGAAAGGTTTTTGGATATAAGAGGGGCCCCGCAGAGTTTTACGGGGGTCCTGCTACCCGGATAGCGGGCTGGGGGTCAAAGGGGCTAGCAGCCCCTTTGTGGGGGGCGAGGCAGCGCCCCATTAGAAAAATTTTCCTAACGGGGGACGTGTTTTTGGTGTGGAGTGCACGAAAAATGAGGGGTGGGGAGCATCTTAAAGACGCGTGTCGGGCGCGTAGGCGCTGGGCACCAGCAGGTCACGTGCGCAGCACGTGGGCGCTGTGCACCAGCGGGTCACGTGCGCAGCATGCGACCGCTGTGCGCCAGCGGGTTACGTGCGCAGCATGCGACCGCTGGTCGCCAGTGGGTCACATGAGCAACACGCGATCGCTGAGCACCAGCGGGTCACGTGAGCTGCATGGGACCATAGGGCGCGGAGTGCCCGCGGGTCTTGTGAGGGCACGTGGGCGCTTAGCTCCCGCGGGTCACGTCCCCTGCACATGACTGCTGGGCGTCCGTGGGTCACGTGCGCGGCACGTGACCGCTGGAAACACCAGCGGGAAAAAGGGCTTAGCCCTGGGTTAGGAGTTGAACTCCTAACATGGATTATGTATAGATTTGGAGTTAAACTCCTAAAAGGGGGTTGATTTATGGAGTTAAGCTCATAGAAATCTTTGGATCTTCTTTTGAGCCTTGGATCCTTCTGGAATGGGATTTTTGGAGATGAGTATCCTTCTTCTTCCTCTCCGTTGGCTGGATCTTGGGAGAAAAAGGGAAGGTGAGACTTAAAATCTCCCCTTTTAGGGATTTGATGGCAGATCCGAGCTCCCTTTCAAGGGTTTGACGGTGAAAAACAATTTATTTTTGGAAAGGAAGAGTTAAACTCTTGATTTAATTCAAAAAAGGAGGAGAAGGTTTTAGAACCTTGAGAAAGGGGAAAGAGGCACAAACCCTCGAATTTGAGAGAATGAATTATTGTTTTTTTATTTCATTATCATGTTGGTTTTTATAGGTTTACAAACTTACATATAGCCCATTGGGCTTTACAAAATGGCATTTTGCTCATTTCATGCCTCATGTGCTCATTTATTTTGCACATGGGCCATGTACTTTATAAAAATTTGGCTTTATGCCCATTCATGCAAAAAAAAATTACATCAAAATTATTTATTACATGATTTCATTTTGGCATGGGGGAGGCCGACCGTAGGGCTCGACTTGGGCATGGGCCAACTTGATCTGGGCTTAGGCCCGCTTACTTAGGGCTGACTTTGATTTTGAGTTAGTCAACCGGGGTGTAATTTTTGACCCCAACACTCATCACTCTGCCGGATCCGAGATGGCCACTACAGCCTAGTGACGCTAACAGTCCCAACTACTGCTCCTACCACAGAGTAGTGGGTCACCCAATTGAGGATTTCTACGTCTTCAAAAACTGGGTCAATGACCAATACCAATAAAGGAAGTTTGCGCTGTCCGAAAACTGGAGGGTGAACCCACCGCAGAAGCACGCTCCTAAAAAGGTGGACATGCCGGGGGCATCATACTCGTTTGTAAAAGAAGCTCCATTGGAGGTTGTCCTTTCAGCTAAAACTAAAAAAATGCTGAAGGACGTTCAAGCATGTCCGACGATCGGATGGAAAAGCCCGCTGGAGCCCGAGATCATTGAGGGAATGCTTAAACCGCGCCTAACACCGAAAACTACTAACGAGGGGCAAGACCTCCAAGCCAAGCCTTCGAAGAAAAAGAAGAAGACCAAGAAACCCGTGCAGCTCGACGACAATCGTACGGACCTGCAAAAATACATCGACGCACTGGAGGAATACAACCAAAAGGCGCGGACCCTAGTCACACTCGAAGGGTTTCTCAACCACATACTTGAGAACGGAGATAGTGACATTGACGAAGGTAACGACATGTCAAAAGAACCCAAGGATTATATAGCGAGTTGCCACATGGTCTCTCACTCGTCATTAAAATACGAAGAAACTCCCTCGGCGTCGGAAAGCAATACAGAGGAACTGGGGGCAGAACCGGCGCCAGAATCCCTAGAACTATCAGAAGACCCAATTGACAGGTTGCTAAACGAAGCCCTTCAAAAGAGCAAAACTGACCGAGAACGGGAAATGGCCATATACGAAAAGGCCAAGCGTCGGTGTGAAGCTGAATAAGCTGCAGGAAGGATGATTCGTAAAGTACTCCAACTGAGCCAGAGCACACCTGCTACAAACAAGGGCAAGATCAAAGTGGAGAAGCGGTTCGCCAAAGCCCTGTCAATGTGAATGAAGCTGCCTCCTCTCAGGAGTACATGCCTCGACGAAGCGGATGTACGTCCGAACTACTGCTTATACCATCGGAAGGTCACACACCCGACCGAAGAGTGCAATGCCTTCAAGAAGTGGTGGCAAGGATACATTGCTTACCGACAACACTTCAAGTGGATGAAGCGCAAAACCCATCGACAACAAAGGAGTGCGACAAACAAGCGTGAAGAAACGGATGGAAACCGTCATATGGTTGATACCAGTTCGACAAAAGAAAAATCCCAAGTTCTTACATTCGAGAGCGATTCTGAGGAAGAAATAACCCTCGGCCCTCTCTTCAAAGAATCCACCTCTGGAAAAGAAGAGGAGGAGAAGAACTCCAAGAACATTCAGCTGTATAACCGTACGTTGTCTGAACAGAATCTCGGGTCTACAAACAAAGGTTCAAGCAAAAGAGACAAGGGGAAGGAAAAAGTTCCTGAGGAAATTTCCCTCAATGATAGAGTCGTCAAAGAGCTCGCAGCCGAGGATCCACCTGAGAAAAATAAGGTGGATTACAATGTCCTGGAACATCTGAGGAAGATACCTTTACAACTGAGCATACTGGATGCTCTCCTCCTATCCAAAGAGGCACGAGATTCTCTGATCAAGGCATTACAAGAGCCTGATCAGTTCCAAGCTTTCCTTGCAGAAGAAAAGATGAAGGACGGGCTGGCAGAGGTTCATACAGCTGGCATTACATTCGGCGATGAAGATCTCCTCCTTGGAATGTTCGAGAACAACCGTCCTTTATATGTCACCGGGTACTGCCACGACATTAAGATAGGGAAGATCCTGGTCGATAATAGGTCCTCTGTCAACCTTCTCAACGTGAATGTGTTGAAGGAGATTTACATGAATGTTCAGCACCTAGCCCGGGACAAAATTACCATCTCCGGCTTCGACTCATAGTCATCACGGATGCTTGGTTCCATGATATTGACATTACTCTTTGGGATGCTCGTCACCGACATCAAATTTCATGTCATTGACGCCACGACTTGCTACAACGTTCTGCTCGGCCAGCCTTGGTTACACGAGTACAGCGTCATCCCTTCTACACAACACCAGTATATGAAGTATTTCAAAGATGGCCTCGAGTACACCGTTATGGGGGAGCTAAATCCATTCTCCATAAACGAAGTCCGAAAATATGAAGACGCAAAGTACTTCCTACCAGACTTCCAAGACACAGAAAGATGTCATAAGCTGGAGGACCTACAAAAAGCCGTCGCCACTATTCTGATCTTTGGGAGCGATACCGAGGAAGATGAAGAGATAGTATACTCAGGGAAACCGCAAGGCAACAGGCCAGAACCATCTACTCCTATTTTGGTCTTTGGCGGTGACTCTGAAGACGAAGTCAACACAGTGTTCTCCGTCCGCTCGTCAATGCAGATCTTCACTGGAGCTAATCAGAGTTTACAGATCACTATGGTGCCGCCACGGCATTACAAATAACTCGACGCGCTTGATACATACAGAATACAAGAGCTGCAGACCTTCTACGTCCCTCCTAAGAGAAGAGGTGAAAAGACGATCCTCTTCTATCAGTCTATGGAGACCAGAGTGGAAAAAGAAGTCTGGCATGGTGCCGAACTTGTGCTTGACAGGCTTCAACCAATGCTTCTACACAGATATTACACAGAGGAATTGAAAAGGCTATTAAGATACCAAGGTGTACCCTTCAAACAAACTGCTCGACAAGCCAGTTCTACAAAAAGATTTGGGACGTCCCTGGGACTCAGCGAAAGTTTCCTAATGGGAGAATGGAGATGATTGGGCTCAGATACATTCGGTCTAAGAAATGGGAGCGATTCAATTGCTGCCATGTCATAAATAACTCCGGTGGAGAAGGGAATGCTTTTCCAGATAGCGCTGATATTGAACCAAAGCGAGATCTCGCCGTAAGAATGCCAAGTCCATCATTCGAAGAACAAATTGACAAGCTAATGAGAGAAGCATGTCAGAAGGTTCGGGATGACCACAGCCGCAAAATAGCCATTTACGAGAAGGCCAGGATGCAGCGTCTCACCCAGCAGTCTGCGGGAAGAAAAGACTATGATGCCCTTCACCCTCGGCCCGCTGTGCACTCTAGTGGTAAGGAAAAAGCCCGACGCAGAGGCAACAATAAGGTGAAGAACGGGAATGACGTTCTAAAACAGCAAAGGGGATCCAAGAAGCCACGCGACCGAGAAAAGGTCAGCTGGAATCCATCGCTGATGAAGAAGATGGGTCGGGAATATTCTTTCCTTCAGGACAAGACAAGGAAAATATTCAACCTTGTCATGAAGCATCAAATGATGACGCTCCCGGATCCTCGGCATCCCGAACAAATAAATGAGGTCCATCACCCGAATTATTGCTTCTACCACCGAGCAATAGGACATCCTCTAGAAGACTGCTTCACCTTCAAAGACTAGGTCGAAGACCAGTATCAGCAAGGCAGGTTTGCTCTATCCAACAGTTGGAGGGTAACCCCTCCACGAAAGCATGAGCCAAAAGTAACCTATATTGCGAGGGTAAGTCCAGATCA
This sequence comes from Agapanthus africanus, assembly GCA_030015575.1. Classification (NCBI taxonomy): domain Eukaryota; kingdom Viridiplantae; phylum Streptophyta; class Magnoliopsida; order Asparagales; family Amaryllidaceae; genus Agapanthus; species Agapanthus africanus. Next base: position 409,639,332 of record CM057338.1, read on the forward strand.
ATATCGAGCTTAGAAACGAACTCGTACCTGCCACGTGATAACATTCAGTTAATAATCCGATTTGTCAGGAAGATGAAGAAATTCTTTTGAGGAAGTTGTTCGCACATTAATCTAGTAGAAGAGGATGGCATTGAATCCGCTGTTCTTGTGTTTTCGTGCGCTATAACCGAATTGAGTCCCCCTCCGTCTCAAAAGAGGAGGAGCACGAGAATATGGACGACCTCTCCCATTGCTTCGTAGATGAGGATGAGGACGAGCTGATCTCAGAATTTCCACCAGCACCAAAAGAGCTGAAAGATGGGATACACACCATGGCAGGTAACTTAAGAAAAATTGACTTAGGGACGAAAAACGATCGATGGCCAACGTTCATCAGTAAGCTGTTGTCTAAAAAACAGGTGGACACACTAAAGGACGTGCTTATGCAATATAAAGACTTCTTTGCATGGAATTATTCTCAGATGCCGGGACTAGATCTAGAAATAGCTGTTCATAAACTAGCTATATCGCCGGATGTTAAGCCAGTTAAGCAAGCGCCAAGGAGAATGCGGCTCGAACTTGAGATGAGTATCAATGCCAAAGTCAAGAAACTAATTGACTCTGGCTTCATCCAAGAAGTTCAATATCCTGACTGGATTGCCAACATTGTACCAGTGATGAAGAAAAATGGAATAGTGTGCATCTGCGTGGACTTTCGGGATCTCAACAAGACTTGCCCGAAAGATGACTTCCCAGTACCCGTTACCGAGCTGATGATCAATAACACGTCCACTCATGAGGTCTTCTCCTTCATGGATGGATCTTCGGGCTACAATCAAATAAAAATGCACCCTGAAGACCAAAAGCACACCGCCTTCCGGACTCCGTTAGGCATATTCTGCTATAAGGTGATGCCCTTCGGTTTGAAGAACGCAGGCACTACCTACCAGAGGGCTATGATGAAGGTCTATGATGGCCTCATATATGAGATTGTTGAATGTTATATCGACGACCTCGTGGTGAAAAGCAAATCATACGAGGAGCACTGGGAGCATTTGAAAATAGTGTTCCAGCGTCTTCGGAAATATAATATGAAGATGAACCCTCTAAAATGCGCGTTTGGAGTCTCCTCAGGCAAATTCCTAGCATTCATCGTACGACACCGAGGCATCGAAATAAACCCATCAAAGATCAAGGCGATTATGGAAATGCCCTCGCCAAGAACTCTCAAGCAACTGTGGTCTCTCCAAGGAAAGCTCACGTATATCCGACGGTTCATAGCTAACCTCTTCGGCAAATGCCGCCCCTACAGCCATTTAATGAAGAAGGGACCCTGTTCGTTTGGGATCAAAAATGCCAAAATGCACTGGACGAAATCAAGCAATATCTGCATAACCCGCCGGTACTGATCGCTCCGGTCAAGGGAAAGCCCTTCATCCTATATACAATGGCCCTTGAAGGTTCTTTAGGCATGCTATGGACACAGGAGAATGATCAAGGAAAGGAGAGAGCTATCTACCATTTAAGTCGAGTCCTTCTGGAGGCAGAAAACAACTACTCCCCTATTGAAAAGCATTTCCTGGCACTGATCTTCGCGATAACGAAGCTCAAGCACTATGCCCTGGCACATGAGGTCCATCTCATATCAAAAGTGGATCCTCTCAAATATTTGATGTCAAGAGCCATACTAACAGGAAGGCTTTCCAAACGGACCCTTCTATTAATGGAGTTCTCGATAACGTATCAACCCCTCAAGGCAGTGAAAGGCTAAGACATCGCCGACTTTCTCACTGAACATCCGATACCTGCCGATTCTCTCTTAAATTGCGAATTGCCAGACGAACACGTGTTCGACACAATCGAAGGGGAGAAGGAAGGAAATAATGCCCGATGGGAACTATACTTCGACGGAGCATCTTCCTTGAAGAAGCGAAAGCAAAGCACCCCTATAATCAAAGATGGGGTGAGCCTTATCTTCGTGACTCCGCAAGGAGGGATAATGCATTTCGTCATTTCCTTAACAGAACCAAGGATAAAAAACAAGGCTGAATATGATGCTTTGATAGCGGGTCTTGAGATTGCTGTCGACATAGGAATAGAAGATCTCCTCATATATGGAGATTCCCAGCTGGTCATTAGCCAAGTAAATAGAGACTATCAGATGTGTAAATCGGAGCTGGTAAAATATGGCGAAAGAGTGCAGCAACTACTGACCGAAATTCCCTCCTACATCCTGGAAAGCATACCGCAGGCGAAAAATAGCAAGGCGGATGCGTTAGCCAAGCTCTCTAAAGAACTGGCCGACGAAAACCTCGATGACGTAAGGATCATTGTGCAAAGCCTCCGGATTCTCGCACCAGCAAAAATATCTCCAGAGTCGTCTAAAATAAAGGAAGCGACCGAACAGGCAGCCTTCAAATTAAAGGATGAAGAAAAGGTGAAGGATTGGAGAGAAGTCTTCATAGACTACTTCAAATCCCATCGAACGCCCGAAAGCGCATCTTCAAGACATCAGCTCATGAAACGAGCTCTATCTTTTGCCTTCGTCAATGATACTCTATATAAGATATCGTTCGACAATTTGTGGCTAAGGTGCTTGAGACCAAAAGAAGCAAAAAGGGCCATCCAAGAAACTCACGACGGACTCTGCGGTTCCTATCAAGCCGGGCCAAAGATGAAGCTGAAGATCAAGAGAATGGGTTGCTATTGGCCCACGATGATTTAGGACTGCCTCGAATATGTGAAGCAGTGTCACTTATGCCAAATTCACAGGGACGTCATCCACCAGCATCTAAATCCACTACACCCAACATTAGCCAGCTGGCCGTTCTAAATTTGGGAAACCGATATAATCGGGCCTATCAATCCAGCATCATCCAAAGGACATCGTTTTATATTGGCAACAACCGATTACTTCTCTAAGAGGGAAGAGGCAGTACCGCTAAGGGAAGTGAAGACGGAGAACATCCTCTATTTCTTCAGGACACATATAATCTCCCGGTTCGGCACTCCGCGATGGATTATCTTAAATAATGGGTCAGCCTACAGGAGCCATAAGATCAGCCGCTTCGCGCAACAGCATAATATAGACTGGAGATACTCTTCATTCTATAATCCCCGAGCTAATAGTCTAGCTGAGGCTTTCAACAAGACCTTGACGAAGATCATAAAGAAAACGGTGTCCAGAAACAAAAAGGATTGGCACGAGAGACTGCATGAAGCTCTCTGGGGGTATCGAACTACGTTCAAAACAGCCACGAATACAACACCATACGCCTTGGTATTCGGCACGGAAGCGGTACTTCCCTTGAAGATAGAACTACCCTCTCTATGAGTGACAGTTCGATATGAGCTGACGGACGAAGAAAATGTCCATCTTCGGCTTGAGGAGCTCGATGCCCTCGATGAAACTCGTCTCACGGCGCAGCAAAACTTGGAAGCTTACAAAGCAAGGATGACATGCTCATACGAAAGACTAGCCAGACCGAGAACATTCCGCCAAGGCGAACTCGTGTTAGTCGTAAAAAGACCTATGATCCCCAACCGTGCAAAATGGGGGAAATTTGAGCCGAACTACGAGGGTCCGTACATCATAGACAAGGTCTACCAAGGTGGGGCCTACTTATTCATAGATATGCATGGCGAATGACCCTTCCGGCCAATAAACGGTCGGTTCCTTAAGAAATACTACGCTTAATAAGTCACAACTCAGGTTAATGATAGATGACAACGCTCGTGTCCGCTCGCTGTCTTCCTGAGTCTAGACTATATAAGTAGTATCCGGCAAAACTTCGCCTCGAAGCTGGCCCTGGACCAAGATGTCCCTAAACTTACAATGTACCAGTTGGAATATCCCAGCAAATGATGATTCACTCCTGGAAATATTCCAGTCGCAGCGATGCTGATGCCAAAATTGGTATCAAATCTTAAGTTCCATACTCGCAATAAAAATCAACGAGAAAAAAATATGCATATAAAAATAGCCGAAATGATGGGGCAACTCGCAATAAAAATCAGCGAGCAAAAAATATGCATATAAAAACAGCAGAAATGCTTGGGCAACTCGCAATAAAAAGAAGCGATTAAAAAGAAAAAAATAGCCGAAATGATTAGGCACCATGATAAAAAGCCGAAATGATTGGGCAATCGCGACTTTCGCGATATAAAAAGCTAAAATGATAGAGCGTCGCGGAAAGAAAAAAAATGAATGAAACTGAAACTTTTGCCCAGCATGTGAGTCCACATCGACCCCTGTATACAATCCATGATCACAAACGAAAAATAAACCACATTTTCTCACCAGGCTCCATCAGAAGGAGAGCCATGTCTCGACAGCAACATCTACAGCCTAGAGATCAACAACGGTGCTTCTTCTCACTCCAACAGGATGCAGACGCAACGTCAACAAAACGGAGCCATGGCAAAGTCCCTAGTTCCAAATATCGACGGTTCACAGATATCCTAGAGATCAAAAACGGCGTTTCTTCTCACTCCAACAGAATGCAGACACGACGTCAACAAGCGACCCCGGGGTTAACAAAATGGAGGCATGGCAAAGTCCCTAGTTCCAAATCTTGACGGTTCATAGACAACCTGGAGACCATCTCGACATTCGTCTCATTAAAGCAGACGCAACGTCAACAAAACGGAGCCATAGCAAAGTCCTTAGTTCCAAATCTCAATGGTTCACAGACAGCCTAGAGATCAACAACGGCGTTTCTTCTCACTCCAACAGGATGCAGACGCGGCGTCAACAAGCGACCCCAGGGTCAACAAAACGGAGTCATGGCAAAGTCCCTAGTTCCAAATCTCGATGGTTCACAGACAACTGTAACATTTCAGAAAATATAAAATATTATTTTTGGAATTTAATATTAAAATAATATATTTAGCGAAAACTGCCTGATTTGCGAAATTGGGTTTTTTGTAAAAATGTATAAATATATACTAATAATTATGAAATAATTGGAGATTTAAAATGATTTATTCATTTAAAAATATATTTATCGGATTTGGCATTTTTATAATTAATTGTATGCAGTTTAAATAAAAAAAACTCGATTAGTGCACTGCTAATCGCGATTAAGCCAAATCTGTGTTTCTACAGTTTTCCATGGTTAGTGCACCATATCATGTTGGATTTTGGTTACATGTTGTTTTCTTGTGTTGTTTTTGGGGTATTATGTGGTTTGGGTTTTAAAAAGAAAAGAAAAAGAGAAAAGGGTAAAAGAGAGAATGATTGGAGAGAGAGAGAGTGAGGTACGGCTTGTGAGTGGGTGAGAATAAGAAAGAGAGAGGGGGGGCAGCCACATTCATTTCATCCCCCATTATTTCTTCATTTTCTTCCTCCTCATCTCCCTCCACCTTCACCCCCAAACTTCATCTCAATTTCCTTCCCAAAACCCTACACCCTCTTCATTAAAAATGATCCCCACTTTATCCTCAACACATTGGACCAATCAAAGTTGGATTTTGAAGACTTTGGAGAGCTAGGGTTTTTCTTGAGTTTCCCAAATGAGGTATATCTACTTCCATTTAGTTTAGTTTTTAGTTTCTTGAATTCTAGTTCAGTTTAGAAGTTGATTTAGTGTGAAATGGTGAAGCTAGAAATTTCAAGAGAAGGGTTTGGGTGATTGAGTGGATTTGGTATGTTTAGGGGCTGTTATAAGACTTGAGTGGTGTTCTTACTGGCCTAGAATAGAGAATACAGACTTAGGAAACATCCCATGTCGGTTTTGTGAAGTTTGGTGTGCCTACAAGGAATCTGGAGCAACCTGGGGTAATTCTGAGAAAAACAAACAATACCAGAGACCTAGTGGGTCCAATAGAAGACCACCCTGAGAAGACGAACCCTATCAGAGCACCCTAGACTGAGCTCACCGGATTTTTGGGTATTGTGGCTGGCCAAATGTAGGTGTTTGGTGTCTAGGTTGTTTTAGTAGCTCACATACTCCATATACAACACCCTATACTTGCTAGTTTAATCCCATTTTACCTGAGAGAGAATCTGGAAACATATTGGTGTGTTTTTGGTTATGTTTTCCGTATTTTGGAATTATTGGTTTTGATATTTGGATTTGTATTTGGTCGTTGGATGTTTTTACGTCAACGACAAGGGATAATTGGTTGGTTTTGCATGCGTAGGCTATAGATTCTAACCTATAGGCGATCTGTGTGCCGTATTGGTTTTCCGGACTTGATGTTAATAGTGATTGTGATTGTGTATTTATTGTAGGTATCTTCGCGTGGATTCCGAGACGACGGAACATGGCGTTATCGACTTCGGCAAGCAAGGATCAAGGTGAATAGATCTATATCTACGGGGGAAGTCGGGTGGATGGCGTATAGCACCCCCGCAAATTATAAATGGAAACCGATCTATACGATACAGTCGTAGAAACCTAGATTAGAAAACTAAGGATATGGTTAAAAAGATAGTTAGAGATGATATGAGTGACTGAATATATATATTGAGATATGAGATGAAATCTTTAGGGATATGAAAAATGAATGTGAATCACGACTTATAGATATGTAGTTGCACTAGAATAGGTATGAGTTTTAGAGTAACATGTTATTTGATGTATAAGGTAGAATGTATATATAAATTAACTTGATGTAAAATGACTTAATGTGATGAAAAGAATATACGATGTTATATGATAACTTGATCGATATGTCGGTATACAGATGCGAGTCGATAAGAGAGGATTGATACCTTTGTCGGACCCCTGATATAAGATTGTTATGGATGTGACCTGGGATATAGGCATATAGAGATATAAAATGTTGTGAATCATAAGTGATAAGCCGTACAGGACGTTAGGTCCGTACCCTCATTGTCGTATAGGTTGTTAGGATCCCAAATTGTTTAATGCCGCCGTACGATGATTTACCGTTCGTGATGAGCTTATTTGATGATTGATCCATACCCTTGACTAGAGGATGACGTACGATGGATCATACCGTACGTGATGTTGTGAGGCTGGATGCCGATTGATTGATTCACCGACTCGGTCATGTTAGATACGTATACCTTATAGCTTTTAGCTGACGATATACTTTATGCCACGTTCATGTCATTCTCATTGCATATATATACCTATGCCAGTATACCTACACCATTATCGATGATGCGTATGTTATACTTACATAGATTGGCCGGCTCACACACTTCATCATCGATAATTGCTATGTCACTCACATGTTAGTTGTATGTATGCCCTAGAGGCCAGTATTGTACTGATGATGTATATTATATTGGATGCTTGGACATATATAGAGATGACTTTCTTGCTCGATATGATAGTATGCTATCTGGTTACTCTTTATCTTAACATGTACACTTGTCTCTTTATACTGTCTTATAGTTACATGTTGGTAAAGCCCTTAGGATGTGTACTTGACTACCTGGACTATGATGCAGATCATACTAGTGGGGACATGGTAGTCCATAGGTACATCCTTCAAGGTCCCTAGTCGTGGGTATATCGAGACAGGGCATCGATATACCAGAGTAGACTAGCGTATACGCTTCTCGACCCATGAGATGGGCGATGGATGATCCCATATCCATTGGTGTTTGAAACCAGAGATGGTGTACGGGTGCTCAGTGGAGACTGGGTACACTGGACGGACTCGCCGACAACTCCCAGATGGTATTATACCTCACGTCAGATGGCAGTTCTCAGGTGACACTTGTGCAGGTTAGTCTGTAGACCCGAGATCATCATAGAGTCTTGTGTGATTCCCACTATGCTTTGATCTCCACCTTACCACGTCCATGAGGGCGTGCAAAACGGTGGTCTTTGGGCACAGTCCCGAGTCACATGGAGGCAATGAGCGATAGGAGGGGTTTCGTCTCTCCCGGTATTGGGGGTTGATGTTGCGCTGTGCTCGATTGGCCGTAACAGGGAAGTCCCTGGCCAGGGCTGATCAGAGATTTACTGGTAAGTGTTACCAGTAGTTTATCGACCCGTTATGAGCCTCACATCGGCACGACTTATCGGTTATTGGGGTCTGACGTTTACCACCCCTAGACTTGATATGCGACATATCAGACGGACAGACCGGACTGTACGGTAAGTGTTACGGGTTGGATTCACAGGAGTGTGAGCGGGCTAGCTCATCGATCTTCTGATCGTTCAATACCCGGATGGCCGTTACGTTTAGCAGAACGCTTGCGGCTTGTGGGTGATTGATATGATCATCATCTGCTGCCGGCGTATTGACGAGTCTTTAGAGTCCTACACAGAGGTTTCCTGGCTCAAGCGAAACGAAATAGGAGCGCATATGAGATATGTGCAGGACCGAGAATAATGCGTGTATGTGATACCGTATTTCATTCTCGCGATGGATGTATCGATTGGTTATATTCGATATAACCTAGATATCGAATCAAGGATTGATTCGATAAGCCAATACATAGGATACTGGTCGGTTATATGCGATATGACCGGATCGTTAAATCAAGTGTTGATTTAATGATTTAATGTATAGTTATATATTTGATATATTACTTTTCATTAGCTAGTATTAGTTCACTTTAAATGGATTTTCTCACTTGATGTGCAAGTTGTATATGTGATATACTTTTGTGCACATGTTTGTATCATGTTTGATGATGCTTGCTCATTTGGTTAAGTGTATAGAATTAAACCATGGTTAAGTTGATGATTAGGGTTTTGCTTTTTCATTTATTTATTTATTTGTTTGTTTATTTATTTGGAAAAGATAAAGATGAGAATGGTGGCTTTCTTTGTTTCTTATTGAAGCTTCATGAAGCTTTGATTTAGTCACCATTCTTGTCTCATGCTTAACCCTAACCATTTGAACTAACCCTAGTTCATTCTCTACACTTAACTATGGTTAAGATTATGATAAGTCTTCAATTTCTTTTTCATTTTCATAATACTTATCATATTCTTTCTTCTTCTTCATCATCTTCTTCTTCAAGAAAAGCTTAAGTCCATCAATGGCAACTTGAGCAAAAGTGAGAGAAATCCAATTCTAAAGTGAACCCACCTCCTATTTCTTCACCCTCTACCTCTTGCCAAGTAGTATAGGGTGTTTTCTTCACAAGTTTCACAACTTGGTGAAGTTGGAGCTTGAACTTGTGATGCCTCGACGTAGATCATCTTCGGCACGAAGCCGACGACCTAGCCCGCCCATTTCTCCGATGAAGCCGACGATTGAGCTCGGGATTCGAGATGGACAGCAAGAGGACTCCTATGTGGAGCTAAGGAAGTGGAGAAACGGATCTACAAAGGTTGTAGCCTCTCTCCTTTAGTTAAGTCGTTAACTAGATTCGTCTTTCGCCTAAACTTCTAGTCAACGATCCGTATTAGGGTTTCTCGGCACACGTAAAATTTGAAATTGGCATGGTAGATGCCTTGTGAGACTTCATTAGAGTGCCTAGGAACCCTACAGTGGTATCAGAGCCTAGCTAGACCCTTAGGCGAAGTCTAGACGACGTTTGAAACCCGATCGAACCGAAACCCTAATTCCCGATATGCTCTCTGGACTTTTTCTAAAATCTGGGATTTTTCCATATTAAAAATGCTTAAAAAATTCAGCAGGGAATTCTAAGAATTACGATGCAAAATTTATTCCATGATCTGCTAAAGGCGCGGCGGAACCGCGGCATAAGCCTGGCTTCTGCTGCGGTTCCGCGGCCATCTGACGACATCATCTGTCCATTTTTGCACAGTAATTCCTATTTTATTATGCTGAATTTTCTGGGAATTTTTAATTTGACTCAAGAGTTGAGTGTTCTGGGGTTGTATTGGGAATCGACGATTCGATCGGATTATCAAACCTTGTCTATGTGGCTTTCCGGATAACTTTAGAATATGTTAAAAAGTTCGACCGGATATATATACCCAACTCTTCCCCTGCCGGAGAATTTCCAAGTGTTGGATTTTTCTGTGGTTTAAGGACGTTCTAAGTAGTGCAAGTAATGCGATGGTCCCTCTAGAAGACAACAAACCTTAACTCGATTATGTGACCGTCTTGAACTGCCCTTTGAACCTTCGGGTTTGGGGCAGTACGGCGTGCCACATGTGAGGCGTTGGCTTGACCCTTCTACGGCTGGACCGTTGGTACTGAGGCATGAAGTGAATGTCTTTGAACCTATTTCATGTGTTGAACGGTTTCGGGAAACCTTGGGTGTTCGAATGTTCGATCGGAAAGTTTAATATTTTCTATTTATCCGGAATGGGATACAATAATTGGAATTCACAAACAGTTATGAGATAACTGAATGAATGTTATAAATCTAGCGGTTTAGTTTCATTTGATATTGAAAAGAGTTTTCGATAATGAGACTAAAATGCGGGGTTTATAACTGTTAGGCATGTGATGTCTAAGTATTTCATTTGATTAGGCATGTGATGTCTAAAGAGGTTGCGGATTCCAATTGTTGTAGTTTTACACTTTCTTTTCTGTGACCGTAAGTGTAATATGTGATATCGCCGGTTTCGTTGCTATATGTCAACGACAATTGGGATGCGTATATTTACTTACGTTGATGACATGTGATGTTATGTGTTGCTGGATATGTTATATTGGATTGTCGTGTTTGAATAGCCGGGGGTTTTTATGTGAGATGAGTGTTTTTCATTTTCATTCATGTAAAAACTTGTATGTAATATTCTTTTATTTGGGGCACTTCCAGGTTGCGGAAGATGTCACCCTTTGTATATTATTTACTTTTCCGCATTAGGATAGACCCAAGGAGGGGAGCACAAGTAACCGGATTCTAGGGTCCAGTGGGAGACCATCTCGAGGAGTCGAGTCCGGGCCTCCTAACCCTAGAATTGGTAGGGTTGCTTGCTGCTCTCGTAGGGGTCTAGGGGTGTAGGATTGGCTATTCATCACGACCGTGGAATCCGTGTTTTATACTGGCTCGTATTGAAAACACGGACGTCCTAGTATATCCAATGTTTCATATGTTACTTCTGCTGCGATATCTGTGATGTGATCATGTGATGTTCTGTGATGGTTACTGTATATAGTATATATGATATATTATATAGACGTTACTTATGTTTTACACCCGCGCTAGCCATGCCCCGCTCTGCCGTTAGTTACCTAACCTAACGGTGCACGAGAGGACATCGAGGCGAATGCGGATGGCATAAGTGTACGTCGTATTTATCTGTGATGTTTAGATACTTAAATGATGGGACTTCATTAATGTGATTAATGAAAGAAAAGAAACCTAAGATGTTGTAGAATCGAATTTCAAAAATAAAACAGGTAGCTACAGTTCTTGCTTTGCACAGCGGTATATGTGATATATCCTGCACCTTATTCGATGAGGAAAGGACCGAGATCCCTTCACCGGGAGTGACTCCTTTAGCAATAACTGGCAGATGCTACACACTCGGTTTGCTTTTGACTGCTTTTGGATTTTTGCTTTGCACAGCGATATATATGATATATCCCGCACCTCATTCGACGAGGAAAGGGCCGACGATCCCTTCACCGGGAGTGACCCCTTTAGCAAAAACTAGAAAAGCCTCAAAATCACTCCATTTCAAAAACTTTATTTGATTCTACAATGATATCAAGTTCATTACGCAATAGGTTTTCAGAAAAACCTGTCGTAGCCCTCCGTCATTTCAAATAAGTTACATATAGTATTCGTGCTACATTTGTTGGCTTTCGTCAAGGTGTAGTGTGCGGTAGCTATGTGCTGTTTATCTGCTGCATATGATGCGACTGGATTAGGGTAGTCGTACGGCTTTGTTGGCTTTCGTCAAGGGTCGTGCGGGTGGGTTTAATTCAGTCAAGAAATGTACGGATTGAACTTGACTAGCGGGCTGTGGTTTGTTGGCTTTCGTCAAGGTCATAGCACGCTAGGGGCAAAAGTATTATCGGGAATTTCAAGTGTTGAAATTTGCAATGAGATTGCATACCTTCTATGAGATAGTTGGATCCCGATACCCACTGCGAGTAAGAGTTACTCCTGGGAGAGTTTTACACATTGCAATTAGCTGATCAAGTAGGTGTCTAGAAAGGTGTCAACGGGGTTACGCCTCTGGGAAAACGAGGTTTACATTAATTAGGTTCGTGCGAAAGCACGGGGGACCTCCCTCAAAGTACCGACACTGGCCTGGCTGAAAGACTGGCGAACTTGTAGTGTGTAATTAATCCCGGCTAGTCTTTCCTTTTAGGGTTTGAAGGAAGATTTGATAAAAACCAGTGGGAGCCATCCTGATTAGATAAGATAATAACCAATCTGATCTTGCAAGAGCATACGCTAAAGTGTTTTCTTCTCTCTCTCTCCAGGTAGCGACCATTTCATGCCCTAATAAAGATAATAATATGGATGTATTGACCGAACCCGCATGTTATACTGTGATGGGGAACGTTGGTTCCGTTCTTTCTTATAAGAGTTATAGGAATGAACAGGATATAGGGGAATACCAGGATTCCCATGCCACCCGAATGAAGAAAGTACATAGTGATGCATTTTCTTTGGGTGTGTTCGTTACAGAGAACTGTTTCTCCATTTGCCCAACGTCCTGGGTATTAGATACCGGGTCAGGATCCCATATATGTAATCAGTTACATGGGCTTAGAAAAGGTAGAGAACTTGGAGAAGGTGATAAAGACATTAGAGTTGGAAATGGTGCAATTGTTGCAGCTAAGACTGTCGGGGAATATCACCTTGTATTACCAACTGGTAATACATTGGTTCTGAACGAATGCTATTACATGCTGAACCTGATATGCAACATTATATCGGTTTCTTTATTGAGTAAAGAGGGATATAATTTTGTATTACAGGACAATGTTATGAACATTTTCCGTAACCAAAAGTTGGTTGGATCAGGCACGTTGTGCAATGGCATTTATGTTCTAAACCAATCAACAGTTCTGAGCATAACAAACACACACAAGAGGAAGAGTTCAGAACTGAACGAATCCTTCTTATGGCATTGTAGACTGGGTCACATCAATGCGACACGACTGGCTAAGTTGCATAAGGATGGATATTTGAAACCATTCGAATTTTCATCTTATGACACTTGCCAGTCATGTCTCAAAGGCAAGATGACCAAAACTCCGTTTACGGGACACGGAGAAAGAGTTACCGAACTCTTGGGACTAGTACATAGTGATGTATGCGGTCCAATGTCTACACATGCCAGGGATGGTTCTTCGTACTTCATTACATTCACTGACGATCTCTCAAGATACGGACATGTGTACTTGATAAGACACAAGTCTGAAGCTTTTGAGAAATTTAGAGAATATAAACAAGAAGTCGAGAACCAAACCGGAAAAAGTATTAAAATCCTTCGATCAGATCGAGAAGGAGAATACTTGAGCAATGAATTCCTGGACTTCCTAAAAGAGAATGGGATTCTCTCTCAGCTGACTCCTCCATATACACCACAGCACAATGGTGTATCAGAACGGAGGAACCGCACCCTATTAGATATGGTGCGCTCTATGATGAGCACAGCTGAGTTACCTATTTCCTTCTGGGGGTATGCGCTTGAGACAGCCATACATCTATTGAATATGGTCCCAACCAAATCTTTGCCTACCACTCCATATGAGATATGGAAAGGAAAGAGACCATGTCTTAACTATGTTAAGATATGGGGTTGTCCAGCCTATGTCAAACGACAAAATCCGGACAAACTCCAGGCACGTTCTGTTCTATGCAAATTTATAGGATATCCCAAGAATTCACAAGGGTATATCTTCTACCACCCTGAGGAACAAAGAGTGTTTGTTTCTCGGCATGCCACCTTTTTAGAAAAGGAATTTCTTGAAAAAGAGATTAGTGGTCATGAGGTAGAACTGGAAGAGATTCCAGCTACAAAAGCTACAACAGAAGATTTGGTAGAACCAGAGGATTTAGTAGTACCCGACGAACCCCAGCCTCTCCGCCGATCTAGTAGGGTTCCTCGCCAACCTGAGAGATACTACGGTTTTCTCATGGATGGTGGGAGCGAGGATTGCATCATGGAGGATGATGACCCAACTAGCTTCGAGCAGGCCATCACGAGTAGGGACTCAGTGAAATGGTTGGATGCTATGCGGTCCGAGATGGAATCCATGTACACCAACAAAGTATGGACTTTGGATGTTGCTCCTGAAGGGGTAAAACCCATCGGGAGCAAGTGGATCTTTAAGAAAAAACTTGGTGTAGATGGGAAAGTGGAGACTTTCAAAGCTAGACTTGTAGCAAAGGGTTTTCGTCAAAGACCAGGTGTGGACTATGACGAAACCTTTTCTCCAGTGGCTATGCTTAAATCCATCCGGATCATGCTTGCCATCGCTGCATATCATTATTACGAAATCTGGAAAATGGATGTTAAGACCGCCTTTCTAAATGGTGATTTAGAAGAGTGCGTGTACATGACTCAGCCAGAGGGCTTCGTAGACAGTGGGAGCAGCGGCAAGGTGTGCAAGCTGCTTAAATCCATTTATGGATTAAAGCAAGCATCGCGGAGTTGGAACATCTGCTTTGATGTCGCTATCAAAGAGTTTGATTTCGTCAAAAACCCAAATGAACCTTGTATTTACAAGAAGGTGGCAGGGAGTAAGGTTGTCTTCCTCGTATTGTATGTGGACGACATACTCTTGATAGGAAATGATATTCCTATGCTGCAATCGGTCAAGCTCTTCTTATCACAAAGATTCTCGATGAAAGATCTTGGTGATGCCTCCTGCATATTGGGAATTAGGATCTATAGAGATAGATCCAAACGGATATTGGGATTGTCCCAATCCAGGTACATTGACACCATACTAAAAAGGTTTAGTATGGAAGATTCCAAGCGTGGGAACTTGCCCACGATCTCTGGAGTCACTCTCTCCAAAAAGATGTCTTCCAAGACTGATTTGGAGAGAGCTCGCATGCAAGGGATACCCTATGCTTCGGCTGTAGGCTCTATCATGTATGCGATGCTGTGTACCAGACCCGATATAGCATACTCACTAAGTATAGTGAGCAGGTATCAAGCTGATCCTGGAGAGAGTCACTGGACAGCTGTGAAGAGCATTCTCAAGTACTTACGAAGGACTAAAGAGATGCTCTTGGTGTATGGTAATGGAGAACTCCAAGTGGAGTCCTTTACCGATTCGAGCTTCCAGAGTGATAAGGACGACTCTAAGTCGCAGTCGGGATTTTTCTTTACCCTTTACGGAGGGGCGGTTAGCTGGAAGAGTTCCAAGCAGGAAACCGTGGCAGACTCGACGATGGAGGCTGAATACATCGCTGCCAACGATGCTGCTAAAGAGGCTGTCTGGATCAAGAAGTTCATTACTGAACTTGGAGTGGTTCCATCCATTGAGCATCCAATACCTTTGTATTGCGATAACAATGGAGCGGTGGCTTTAGCCAAGGAACCCAGGTCCCATCAGCGATCCAGGCATATTCTGAGGCGGTATCACCTGATCCGGGAGATAGTTGATCGCCGGGAGATCGAGGTCAGGAGGGTTGACACGAAGAACAACACGGCGGATCCACTCACGAAGGCCATTCCCCAGATACAGTTTGAGAGACTCTTCGGGATGCTCGGTATGCGATACTACAGCAGCTGGCCCTAGTGCAAGTGGGAGATTGTTAGTTGTATGTATGCCCTAGAGGCCAGTATTGTACTGATGATGTATATTATATTGGATGCTTGGACATATATAGAGATGACTTTTTTGCTCGATATGATAGTATGCTATCTGGTTACTCTTTATCTTAACATGTACACTTGTCTCTTTATACTGTCTTATAGTTACATGTTGGTAAAGCCCTTAGGATGTGTACTTGACTACCTGGACTATGATGCAGATCATACTAGTGGGGACATGGTAGTCCATAGGTACATCCTTCAAGGTCCCTAGTCGTGGGTATATCGAGACAGGCCATCGATATACCAGAGTAGACTAGCGTATACGCTTCTCGACCCATGAGATGGGCGATGGATGATCCCATATCCATTGGTGTTTGACATCAGAGATGGTGTACGAGTGCTCAGTGGAGACTGGGTACACTGGACGGACTCGCCGAGAACTCCCAGATGCTATTATACCTCACGTCAGATGGCAGTTCTCAGGTGACACTTGTGCAGGTTAGTCTGTAGACCCGAGATCGTCATAGAGTCTTGTGTGATTCCCACTATGCTTTGATCTCCATCTTACCACGTCCATAAGGGCGTGCAAAACGGTGGTCTTTGGGCACAGTCCCGAGTCACATGGAGGCAATGAGCGATAGGAGGGGTTTCGTCTCTCCCGGTATTGGGGGTTGATGTTGCGCTGTGCTCGATTGGCCGTAACAGGGAAGTCCCTGGCCAGGGCTGATCAAAGATTTACTGGTAAGTGTTACCAGTAGTTTCTCGACCTGTTATGAGCCTCACATCGGCACGACTTATCGGTTATTGGGGTCTGACGTTTACCACCCCTAGACTTGATATGCGACATATCAGACGGACAGACCGGACTGTACGGTAAGTGTTACGGGTTGGATTCACAGGAGTGTGAGCGGGCTAGCTCGTCGATCTTCTGATCGTTCAATACCCGGATGGCCATTACGTTTAGCAGACATCTTGTGGCTTGTGGGTGATTGATATGATCATCATCTGCTGCCGGCGTATTGACGAGTCTTTAGAGTCCTACACAGAAGTTTCCTGGCTCAAGCGAAACGAAATAGGAGCGCATATGAGATATATGCAGGACCGAGAATAATGCGTGTATGTGATACCGTATTTCATTCTCGCGATGGATGTATCGATTGGTTATATTCGATATAACCTAGATATCGAATCAAGGATTGATTCGATAAGCCGATACATAGGATACTGGTCGGTTATATGCGATATGACCGGATCGTTAAATCAAGTGTTGATTTAATGATTTAATGTATAATTATATATTTGATATATTACTTTGCATTAGCTAGTATTAGTTCACTTTAAATGGATTTTCTCACTTGATGTGCAAGTTGTATATGTGATATACTTTTGTGCACATGTTTGTATCATGTTTGATGATACTTGCTCATTTGGTTAAGTGTATAGAATTAAACCATGGTTAAGTTGATGATTAGGGTTTTGCTTTTTCATTTATTTATTTATTTGTTTATTTATTTATTTGGAAAAGATAAAGATGAGAATGGTGGCTTTCTTTGTTTCTTATTGAAGCTTCATGAAGCTTTGACTTAGTCACCATTCTTGTCTCATGTTTAACCCTAACCATTTGAACTAACCCTAGTTCATTCTCTACACTTAACTATGGTTAAGATTATGATAAGTCTTCAATTTATTTTTCATTTTCATAATACTTATCATATTCTTTCTTCTTCTTCATCATCTTCTTCTTCAAGAAAAGCTCAAGTCCATCAATGGCAACTTGAGCAAAAGTGAGAGAAATCCAATTCTAAAGTGAACCCACCTCCTATTTCTTCACCCTCTACCTCTTGCCAAGTAGTATAGGGTGTTTTCTTCACAAGTTTCATAACTTGGTGAAGTTGGAGCTTGAACTTGTGATGCCTCGACGTAGATCATCTTCGGCACGAAGCCGACGACCTAGCCCGCCCATTTCTCCGATGAAGCCGACGATTGAGCTCGGGATTCGAGATGGACAGCGAGAGGACGCCTACGTGGAGCTAAGGAAGTGGAGAAACGGATCTACAAAGGTTGTAGCCTCTCTCCTTTAGTTAAGTCGTTAACTAGATTCGTCTTTCGCCTAAACTTCTAGTCAACGATCCGTATTAGGGTTTCTCGGCACACGTAAAATTTGAAATTGGCATGGTAGATGCCTTGTGAGACTTCATTAGAGTGCCTAGGAACCCTACATCACACAGTAGAATTGCTGCATCATGTTATTATATTGCTATGCTCACATTATGATGATATGCCCATGCTCACATTACTGTTCCATGTTGCATGATATACGAATATGCTTACATTCTGTTATATGTCGCATACATCATGCTTTATGACTGTACGCATTGAGATATGCTGTTTTCATGAGATTTCTGGATTTGAGAACCGTGGTTATTTCAAAAGAAAGTATGTATTGTTTTAAAAACCCGGTTTCTCTTGATATGATATTTCAGTGCGTCCACCATGCGTTTTCTCGGTTCTGAGACGTATGATAGAAACCCGATTCGAGGAGGTGGATGATCCGTTTGCGGGTTTATGGTGGACCCGGTATGGTACCCCGAGGCGAGAGAGAGATTTCGTGGGGATGACGATGAGCCTAGCAGAGGGACCACTACCTACCGGTGATAGTATTTGGACCTGGCGGTTATCCGGAGGATACCGACCGGAGTCATGAGATGGATATAGGCCGATCCGTACTGTCGGAGCCTGCGGGCCGATCCCGCAGACGATATGGAGCCTGAGATATGAGGATTTACGTGTCGATGCTAGACACGGGTTTCATAATGTTTCGAGTGTCGGTGTTGTTAGTTATATATAAGCCCTAGAGTCCATTGTTGTACATATAATGTATATTATAGTAGATGCTTGGATATATATATAGAGGACTTTCTTGCTCGATATGATAGTATGCTATCTGGTTTCACTTTATCTAAACATGTTGAGTTGTATTAGTTTACTGTCTTGCTCTCACATGTTGATAAAGCCCTTAGGATATGAACTCGACTACTAGAACTATGATGCAGATCATACTAGTGCGGCCAGAGTAGTCCAAGAGTACATCCTATAACTGTTCCTAGTCGAAGGTGTATCGAGACAGGGCATCGATACTCCAGAGTAGACTAGCGTATACGCATCTTGACCCATATGATGGGCGATGGATGATCCCATATCCATTGGTGTTTGACATCAAAGATGGTGTACAGGTGCTCAGTGGAGACTGGGTACACTGAACGGACTCACCGAGAACTCTTAGATGGTATTATACCTATCGTCAGATAGCAGTTCTCTGGTGACACTGGTACAGGTTAGTCTGTAGACCCGAGATCGTCATAGAGTCTTGTATGATTCCCACTGTGCTTTGATTTCCACCTTACCACGTTCATGAGAACATGCAAAACGGTGGCTTTTGGGTACAGTCCCGAATCACATGGAGTCAATGAGCAATAGGAAGGGTTTCGTCTCTCCCGGTATTGGGGGTTGATATTGCACTGTGTTCGATTGGCTATAACTGGAAGTCCTTGGCCAGGACTGATATGGAGATCTACTGGTAAGTGTTATCAGTAGTTTCTCGACCCGTTATGAGCCTCATATCGACACGTCTTATCGGTTACTGTGGTCTGACGTTTACCATCCTTAGACTGGATATGCGACATATCAGACGAAGAGACCGGACTGTACGGTAGTGTTACTGATTGGATTCACAGGAGTGTGCACAGGCTTGCTTGTTGATCTTCTGATCGCTCAATACCCGGGTGGCTGTTACGTTTAGCTGACCGCTTGCAGCTTGTAGGTGTTTGATATGATCATCACCTACTGCCGGAGTACTGACGATTCTTTAGAGTCCTACACAGAGGTTTCCTGGCTCAGGCAAAACCAAGTAGGAGCACATATGTGATATGTGCGGGACCGAGATTAATACAATATGAGATACCGTATTCTATTCTCGCGATATGTGATATCGGCCGGGTATATGCGATATAACCGGGTCATCGGATCAAGTGTTGATTCGATGAAATGATACATATTATATTAGTCGGTTATCTGTAAAATAGACGGATTATTAAATCAAGTGTTGATTTAATAATTTAATGTATAATTATGTATGTGATATATTATATTACATTAACTAATATAAGCTCACTTAAATGATTCTTTTTCTCACTTGATGATACATTGATATATATGTGATATATGTTAATTGTATTGTTTTCTTTTGTTACATTATATATTATATATGTGATATATAATATTGTAATATAGTAGGGTTACAAATGCAACTAGGGTTTTTGAGATTAAACCATGCTAGGGTTTAATTTTGGGTTAACATTTTCTTTTTAGTTAATTCTAAATTGTGGATAATTTGCTGAGATATTATGCTTAGTTGACTTAGTCCACTCTTTAGATATTTTGCTAGATATTTGTTAACCTAACCTTTTAACCCTAGCCTATGGTTTATTCTCTACAAGGGTTAAGCATGCCATGCTTAACCTTGGTTGCATTTCTAACCTCAACAATAATTCATTATCATCACTCTCATTATTCTTCATCTTCTTCTTGCTCTTGACAAAAGCTTGCTAGATTTTTTCTAAGTGATGAAATGAAGTGAGAAAAAGAAAACTAAAGAGAGAAAAATTCCTACTTCATCATTCTCTTCTGTACTAGCCATATAGATTAGTGTGTTAGCTTCACTAATACCTAATTAGTGAAGTGAAAGCTTGGGTTTGTGATTCCTCAAGGTAGATCATCTTTGATAAGGAATACTTCAAGCAAGAATGTCTTATTCACCTCATGAAGCCTCTCTAGAGTCCGGTAGCATGATGATCGCAGCGAAGGGACCTCAACTCGGAGCTTATGAAGTGAAGGAACGGACTACAAAGGTTGTAATCTCTAACTCTTAGAAGTAAAGTTGTTTACTTGTTGTTTTTAACCCTAATTCTCTAGTTAAGATCCTTGCTTAGGTTGTTTGGCACTTGAAAAATTTAAACTTGGCATGTTTGATGCCTTGTAAAACCTTGTCCTAGTGCCTAAGAACCTTACAGGTGTTGGACACTCAGGTTTCATGATTTGATGTGTCATTGATGGACACACATTCTTTGATATCCTCATATATATTTACATGCATATGTTTTATGATATTTACATGCATGATATTGTTGTGTCATTGGTTGACACGTGGACGAGATCCACATGCATACTGGCATTGATTATTTTGTTGGATGCTATCCACATGCATACATGCATTGATTATTATATTGTTGGCACATATGTAGATACGATCACCCTAGATATCATAGTATTACCTTTATGATATAGTTAACCTAGGAATCGTTGTTTATTCGATTTCTACCTGTTGATGTTTTATACTCACGAGTTGGCAACTCACACCCGTTGTGCCACAGTTCTTGTAGGTTGACCGTATGGATCAGTAGCGGCATCGCTGGCATACAGCTTGCATTCGGGTGATTTGCTCTGGTAGGTGGTACATGTTGGATCGTTTCCCTTTTGTATTTATTATTCCCATTGTATCTAGTCAACTCCATCAAATCATAAACTAGTAGTTGTATATGTAGTGAGACTTAGTAAGACTTGTAGTTGCGAGACTTGAGTGATGGGTATTTGTTCGCTTGGTGGGTTGATGTCTTACTTTACTTTATCATTGCCTTTATCATTATTATGTATATGTGGTTTTGGATCAAAATATACAAAGGAGGTGCTGTCCAAATTTTTAAAAAAGGACGAAACATGTTTTTAATTGGTAACATCCACTTGCATTTTTTATGTTCCACTATTTATGCATTTAAGAAAACCTTTGATTTCATTATACCTTATTTCAAACTTCACCTCTATTATTTTCTTAAAAAGGTTTAGATTTCTGGACTTCGGCTTACTTGAATTACGTTACGCCTTTAGACGTGGCATGATTCAGGTGCCGGTCATGAGCTGTTATTTCCGGGTCGTGATAAAATTGGTATCAGAGCGCTAGGTTTAACCTTGGTTCGAGTCTAGGTTTGACTATGTGGAGTCTTGGGCGTAAATTATTTTGGAAGCTAGGCTTGACCTTACGGTACTTAGACTTGAATAGGGGGTATTAGACCCGAACTTTCATTATAGGCTGACCCTGATTGATGGAGTAGGTAGCTTGAGTAGAGTGACGTACCGTACGTATGTTCCGCGGCATATTTACGATACAATACTCCACTTAAGAAACCTTAGGATGAACACATTTTGAGATCTGTGATTCTCATCGTCCCCTTGATCATACATCCATTTGAGATCCTTGATTTTATTCGTTTCCATGATCATACTCTCATTAATTCTGTTCCTCCTTATGATCATGTATCCATTCTGGATCTGTTGATTCTTTTCATCCTTTTGATCTGTTTACGTCGATACTTGATTGGGCTTTCTGTCACCATGGTTTGAGCACAGATTGAGCTGCTGCTAGTGATGCGGTCAGGGCGAGCTCGTCATGGACGAGGACTGACCATTGTGTTTTCTGGTGACATGGGAACGTCTCGAGTTAGTGTTTGTGTTGTAACCTCTTGTTTGAGGCGAGTGTTCGGTCTTGCACCCGATGATCGGGCCATTGTTAGAGGCTGCCTATTATGAGAGGACTGTTGATGTATATCCTACCTCAGAGTTGTGATGTCTCCTACCGTGCAGACAGACGACCCAGCTGTTGCCGAGAGTGATAAGATGTCGCTTCCAGAGCTTATGAGCTGAGATCGCTGAAGCTTCCAAGCAGAGATGCGATAGATGATAGCTAGTCTACTTTGAGTAGAGTTGAGCGACTGAGATGATCCGTCTGATTGATGCGTCGACGCAGGCCCGGTTGAGTTGAAGCTTTCCAGTGTGCAGAATCTTACTCAGATCTAGAGTATATCGATATAGAGATGACGTTGTTCATTGGATGATCCGATAGGAGATCAGTAAGATAACCGGCTTCGGATAAAGGACCTCACCCAGATGCGTTGTGAGTTGATCGAGAACGGACGAATATAGAGTATTCCTACGATGGTTGGGATGAGTTCCCATGGACGTGTTCGGCTAGATATCTTCTACACAGTGATGAAGATACCGAGTTCGTAATTTCGAGTCTGTGTGAGAGACTCTGGATTGACAGTAGCTGAGAACAATTGCAGTACACAGATAGCATGACATGACGCCGAAGTGGACGGTAATAAAGATGAATGGAACAAGAGGTTCGTGTGAGATGTTAACGAGCTATTGTTACTCCCCAATGAGATTAGAGATTGGATGTGTGTACAGAAGCGTTGGAATACGACCAGTTCCTAAAGAAATGTTGTGCTGAGAACGTAGATGTACAGAGAACGAGAAAAGATTATATAAGAGTACCAGCCTCCGTATAGTTCGGCATAGGCGAGATCGGAAGAGACCCTGAGCAGGTTCCTTCCAGGACACTGCTGCAAAAAGATTTGCACTAAGGATCAGTTGTGTCACGTGTATTCAGAGGACGCCAGACCGTGAGCATGAGGCAGGCGGATGTTCTTACTCTGCCAGTTTTGGGCGCACCGACATTTTTTTGACATTGTAGGAGGTGTACCTCAATGTCATTTGTTACGATTTGAGGTGTGATCCGAGTATCACGCTCATATCGCTTGGATTTGAGTTTTGATGATTGAGTTTCATGATACTGTTTTCATGCACCATGGCTGCACCTGCTGGGTATTTACATTTTTGTGCATATCTATTGCACTTGATGTCGATTTTGTACCTTCGTAGCTTGTGTTTATGATTTCGTGGATTTCATATGGATGATCTGATTTTTGTGCATGTGGTACGCACTCGATTTGATTTTTGCACTCGGTATAGCTCGCATGTGCTTGCAGTGCATTGATACGGATTTTGTGCACATAGTTGCACACGTTTTTGATTTTAAACACCTTGGTACACTCGGTGTTGCTTTTTACGCATTTGAGTTATGGATTCGTATTTCATGCCTTTGTTGCACTATACTGCATTTCATGCATTTGTTGCACCGGACGGGTATTTCGTGCATTGGTTGCACTAGATTTATACTCCGTACATTGGTTGCACCTGATTTATGTCTTTGAGCATTTGTTCACCAGATTTATGTTTTTGTGCGCATTGGACGCACTTGACTTAGATTTTATTCGTGCATGTCGGATGCACTTGATTTAGATTTCATTTGTGCATGACGGATGCACTTGATTTGGATTTTCGCGCATGTTGGGCGTATGATATGAGATGTAATTTTGTACACACCGGATGCACTGGATTGAGACTTTCGTGCACTATAGATGCACTAGATGTTGTTGTCGTGCACACCCGTTGCACTGGACAAATGCTTTCGTGCACACCCGTTGCACTTAGTTTTGCTTTTGTGCATATTGTGGCACTTGTATTTGGATTTGATTTTTATGCGCACCAGACGCACGTGATTGTTGGATACGCCTTTTAAGGCTGATTTTGCTCTTGAGCACTTTGTTTTCATGACGGGTACTATATTATGTAGTAGCTAAACAGGACTGATCTGAGGACAATACCTAAGTACTTCGCATGCATTAAAAGTTTAACAGGAGGTTTTCAAAAAGGAGTGTTCGCCGCCGAAAGACGCGACCGGGACGTTGGGACGTCTGGCCTGAATTTTGGGGGCAGATGCTATTTGGTTTTATCCGTCCACCTCTCCGAAGATGCCAAGTTGATTTATGGAACCATGTATCGAAGGTTTAGACGGATGCGGCCGATATAGCAGACTTTGTCAGATTCCCCCTCATTGTAAGGGGTTTTCGATTGTGGGGACGCTCTTCCCTGCAGGAGCAAGCCCCTGCAGTTAATTATGCTACCGTATCACGGTAACCACTTTCTCCTTCTCCAGATGGTCACTTCGTGTCATGTGTGTTTGTTTTATTCTTGGTTGCCCGTGGATTGTATACGGAGACTAATTTATGTTGTCGCCCATAGGGCGTGGATTAGTCCAAATCTGTATTTTATTAGATTTGGGTTTGGGTTGGGTTTAAGGATCGTTAATCTCATTTGAGACTAAGATCAACTTAAACGTTTGTTAAGGATACGTTAGTCTAATTTTTAGACTAAAATCTACTTAACATGATCATTTAGATCCAACAAAAGAGCATTTGGACTCTATTGTTTTAGTTTAGGGACATTGCGGTCCATTGAGTGTCTGGTTGCTGGGACCCGCCGCTTCTCTGAAGACGTTGAAGAATTACAATGACATATATCAGAGGTGTGAGGAGATATACCCTGGAACCAGTGAATGTTCATTAAAGATTTGATAATCTTGTTTATGACTAAAGCCAATAGGCTCAGTCAATCTGGGGTTCGGCCAATCCTGAGCTCAGCCCATTTAATCATTTTTATTTGGAATTGATCCTATTTCTGCATCAGTGATGCTGAACAATAATGTGGGCTCTGACACCCTTCATTCTTTTGTTTTATTTGAAGTATTAAACACTAGCGTATATTTGGCGCTCACGTGGGGTCACGTCATGCCTTAAAGTAGTGTTAAACACTAAGAGCTTAAGGCACTCACGTGGGGTCACGTGAGGCGCTTGAAAATAGGCCCAGCTTCTTTGGAATTACCCCTTTTCTTTTCTGAGTGCCGAGCACTATTGGGTCCACATGGGATCACGTGAGACGCACTTGCATTTGATTTATTCTCCCTTCTCTTCTGAAAGTGCTAAGCACTATAAATGGGTCATATGTTGTCACGAGTGGCGTCTCAAATTGAGATCTGTTTTAGGTTTACTCCTCTTTTATCCTTTCGAAAAGGCTAGTTCAGGGGTCACGTGGGAGCACGTGACCTGATATGAATTGTTCTCTTTTGATTATTGAGGGGGGAAGCCCACGTGGACACACGTGACGTGACATCTATCATATTGGGTGCTAATCTCTTTTACATGTATGGAGAGTTAAATCCTTTGTTTAAGAATTGAATTCTTTTATAGGGTTAAACCCCATTTTTATTTAGAGGAATTAAATTCCTATATGTTACGTTGAAAGAATTAAATTCTTTAAACTCAATTTTCCTCCTAAGTTTTGAATCTGCATGACAGATCTCCCTGATGAGAATTAAATTCTCAATCTGTGGGGAGATCTGCTTCTGCAGATATTTAATTAGAGGAAGAACTAAGTTCTTTTTAGAAAAGT
Organism: Agapanthus africanus; assembly: GCA_030015575.1. NCBI lineage: Eukaryota > Viridiplantae > Streptophyta > Magnoliopsida > Asparagales > Amaryllidaceae > Agapanthus > Agapanthus africanus. The sequence goes on from CM057338.1 coordinate 409,665,086, forward strand.
TAAACTCTTGGTTTCAGAATTAAATTCTCTTTTGTTTTGTGGGATCTTATGGGGTGATCTCCTCTTCCTTCTCTTACCTGGAGTTTCTTTCTTCTTTGAAGAGATCTTCTTCTCTCTGGAGAATTAAATTCTATTTTCTCTATTTTTTTTGCTTTCAAAGGGGTTTTTCTTTCTCTTTCTCTCTATTTTTTCTCCTTCTTGGCTCCTATTTATAGAAGAAAGAAAAAAATCAGTTTGTTCAGCAAATCTCTCATTGAGAGTGTCGGGACCCGGTTCTTTCTCACGGAACAAAGTGCCACACGGAACAAAGTGCCATGTTAATTGCCATGCCAAGGTGGCGGGGGCCACCTCTTGAATCCGTGAGGGCCACCTCTTGAGTCCCTGGGACTCACTGTAGAACAATGGGGAATATTCGGAACACATTCCGAAAGAGGACTGAACTGCATTATAAATGTAATGATACCACCATCAAATACAGAGCCGCCTTTTAAGTGAACCGGAACTACATGAGCTTGAGAACTCCGTAGTTAAGCGTGCTCCGGCCAGGGAAGTCTTGGGATGGGTGACCTCCTGGGAAGTGGCCCCTGGTCGGGTCCGGTTCGCCCTAAAAGGAAAAACCGTGCGGTTTCGGCCAAAGCGAACAATACCATCTGTACTGGGGCGTGGGGCGTTACATTTATGGTGGCCCATGCAGGTCCCTCAGTAGTAGGTCTGTGGTTCGAGGACGAATCATTGTTCAAAGATGGGGAGAATGTCGGGACCCGGTTCTTGCTCATGGAACAAGTGCTACACAGAACAAAGTGCCACACTAATTGCCATGCCAAGGTGGCGGGGGCCACCTTTTGAATCCGTGGGGGCCACCTCTTGAGTCCCTGGGACCCACAGTAGAACAATAGGGAATATTCGGAACACATTCCGAAAGAGGACCGAACTGCATTATAAATGTCATGATACCACCCTGGTCGGGTGGCCCGTGGTCGCCCTAAAGGGAAAAACCGTGCAGTTTCGGCCAAAGCGGACAATACCATCTGTACTGGGGCTTGGGGCGTTACATTTATGGTGGCCCATGCAGGTCCCTCAGTAGTAGGTCTGTGGTTCGAGGACGAACCATTGTTCAAAGGCGGGGAGAATGTCGGGACCCGGTTCTTGCTCACGGAACAAGTGCTACACGGAACAAAGTGCCATGCTAATTGCCATGCCAAGGTGGCGGGGGCCACCTTTTGAATCCGTGGGGGCCACCTCTTGATTCCCTGGGACCCACAGTAGAACAATGGGGAATATTCGAAACACATTCCGAAAGAGGACCGAACTGCATTATAAATGTAATGATACCACCCTGGTCGGGAGGCCCTTGGTCAGGTCCGGTTCGCCCTAAAGGGAAAAACCGTGCGGTTTTGGCCAAAGCGGACAATACTATCTGTACTGGGGCTTGGGGCGTTACATTTATGGTGGCCCATGCAGGTCCCTCAGTAGTAAGTCTGTGGTTCGAGGACGAACCATTGTTCAAAAGTGGGGAGAATGTCGGGACCCGGTTCTTGCTCATGGAACAAGTGCTACACGGAACAAAGTGCCATGCTAATTTCCATGCCAAGGTGGCGGGGGCCACCTTTTGAATCCGTGGGGGCCACCTCATGAGTCCCTGGGACCTACAGTAGAACAATGGGGAATATTCGGAACACATTCCGAAAGAGGACCGAACTGCATTATAAATGTAATGATACCACCCTCAATTACAGAGGCGCCTTTTAAGTGAACCGGAACTACATGTGCTTGAGAACTCCATAGTTAAGCGTGTTCAGGCCAGGGAAGTCTTGGGATGGGTGACCTCCTGGGATGTGGCCCCTGGTCGGGTCCGGTTCGCTCTAAAGGGAAAAACCGTGCGGTTTCGGCCAAAGCGGACAATACCATATGTACTGGGGCGTGGGGCGTTACAGAGAGATTTTGATTGATTTTATAACCAATATGATCTTTTAGATCACTCGGTGAATTTTATTCACCGTTGGATTTTTAATCCAAAATCTTCTATTTTATAGAAAATATTTCTTTTGTTGTTCCTAACAAATTTAGGAAGATATTTCTTTGCACAGAATCTTTCTATAAATTGGTGAGTTTTAATTACCATTGGATTTTTAATCCAATGGCGCTCTACTTAACAGAGTGCAATCTTTCTTGTTTAGAAAGATCCAAGGAAATATTTTCCAAAGTAGTGCTTTTGATCCCTTTGTTTAGAATTTAATTCTATCTGTTCAGAAGGCATAGGAGCCATCACGTGTACCACGTGATCCCTCACAGAATTAATTTGGTTTGTTTGCATGCAGGAGTCCAACAGAGGCAAAGCATCACATGGTAACACGTGAGCCTCTTTGTTCTTTGTTTGTTTTATAACTGAATCCCACACGTTTTGTGTGAAAAGACGATCACGTGCTTGCACGTGAGGCTTTAGTTGCCACCTTTTAAATGGAGTTGCCTATTCTGCATACAGATGCATCAGGTGCTTGCACGTGATGCTCCACTAGCGGGAACTTTCTCCCTTTCTGTCTCTGAGTCTCTTTGTAAGGGATTGATGATCACGTGCTCACACGTGATACTTCCATTAGTGGGGAATTTTCCCCTTCCCTTCTTCTTCCGAATTTTTATAAGGGAACAAATGCTCCCACAACGTTGTTCTCACGTGGCTCACACGTGAGTGCAACGCTGTCACCTATACAGCCGTTGGATCTGCCTAGGGAACGGGGATGATGAACTGTTTCCCATCATGTCTTATAAATGCAGGGGTCTCGTCTCTGCAACGCCTCCGTTCCTTCATCTTCTTTCTTCTTTGCTATCTTCTGAGAATTTAATTCTCCTCTTCAGAGCTTAGTTCTCTGTCCATTGAAAATTTCCAGAGTTTAACTCTACCAAAAGAACCCCTTTTTAGATAAAGCTCTAGAACATTAGAGAACCATTTTCTTAAAGAAAGCCTCTGGATTTTAAATCCATCATGAGAACTTTGCTCTTTTATAAAACCCATCTCTTAGAGATCCAAGATGTGATTTTTGAATAATAACTCTCAATGTCTTGGGCATAATTCATTTTCTCTTTATGGGGTTTCTGGAATTTAATTCCATTGCATAAAAGGAATTTAATTCCTCACCAAAGAGCTTAGCTCTGAAAGCTCAAGAAGGCCCTTCGGGAATTTGATTCCCCAGTGTTCTTGAAAAATCTTTTTAAGGGATTTTTCCAGGATTTGTAATGAGTGTTCTTTTGTGAGGATGTTCCAAGTCATTTAAAGTCCAATGTGCATTTATTGAGAATCTTTTTTCTTTATTCTCTCAATGATATCCCTGCCTCATGATTGGCGAGCCGTCATACTGATTTTGTGGGGTCCATTGTTTTTGTAATCAATGATCTTACGGAATAAGCTTCTTGTCATTTTCTTCTGCTGTTTATATATATATATATATATATATATATATATATATATATATATATATATATATATATATATATATATATATTTGCACATATAGGTTGCATTAACAGTCTTTCCTCCCTTTATTTCAGGGACAATAGCTTCCCTTCCCTACTTTCCTTTTACTCGCTCAGACGCTGCTTTTCCATAATCACCGTCGGACGAAGAAGCAATGGCGATGATCAGAGCTCATGATAAAGATCGTACAAATCTGCTCTTATGGGGCACTTGGTATGGCCACATCATCCGGGGTCGCCGAAGTTTTATTTGCCGGGAGCCGGTGGAACCTCTTCGCCCTATACTGCCGATGGAACACCCATAGACTGCTTACGCAGTGGAAGTGATCAATTGGACTCTTTCGGGCCGGCTGGAGCCCTCTACCTCTGGGATACCTAACCATCCCCTGCCTGCTATAGACATCTTGGGGCGTCAGATTTGCCAAGGTAAAGCTCGACCTTGGGAGAAATTCTATAAAGTGGGTATCACCCCCGGCACCCAGTGGGCTACCTTATTTAGGCTCGCTATATTCTTTCTGCCCACCGCGCAAGGCTGCAGAAGGTCGGGCTATATCAGGAAGTATATGCATCGCTCTTCCATTACAATGCTCCTCACGTCTGGTGGATCAAAGCCTTCTTAAACCAGTGGAATCTACCCACCAACACCTTCCTGCTAGGGGATCGAGAGGTGTCTATCTCATTGGATGAATTCCGTAAGATTTCAGGACTGCCCATTAGGGGGAGCATTACGAGGAACTGCTGCCTCTTGATGAATATGTTTTCTCCACCATGCCACTTGTGCTTGACTGTCTGACTGCCGAAACCGCTGTCCGTCATAAGTATCCCAGTCTGATCAAGGCCCTGGGTATTTTCGACAAATTGTTTGTGAAGTTAGAGGGGCAGGGTGTCACTTTCGAGAGCTTTATCTCCTGTTTCATTCGGGGGGATATTTTATCCAAGGAAGCCCCGAAGTTTGCGAGTATTGATGACCCTTTTGGGTTTGGTTTAGATAAACTGCCGGTCAAAGAAGAAGATTTACCACAGTTTTACATCCCAATCTTGTCGGTCGTTCCTTTTGATTCGATTGCGGCTCCCGGCATGGATGAAGAGACCTTCTTTGTCGGTTTTATCAGCCTTTGGCTCAGTTGGTTTGTGATACCGTCGCACCGATGCTTCATGAGAGCTTCCGCCTTCTATCCCACCCATCGCGTAGCTGAAGGGGCAAAGTTGGCTGTCGGCATCGCGGGACTATCGCATCTTTATCACGGGTTAAGTATTGCGGCCAACACTTTGACTCCAGGTGTAGATGTTGTGAATCTCCCCCTTCATTACTTGACATCTTGGATCGAAATGCATGTGTTCGGGGCATTCGCGGCACATCGACGGCCGAACTTCTATGACTCCTACACCTTTCCTCGAGTTATGGGATTGGTGGATGCCTCCACTCCCGATCTGACTCAATTAGAGGCCCTCCGTGTTCTGCTCAATACATATGCTAATGAGGGAAGGATGGTATTCATTGATCGCGTTCTTTCTGCTCCGGCGGGGCCTGTCCAACAGCTATTCGACTCGTCGAAAGTGGAGCACTATCTTTAAAGCCTAGGGAGATCACGCATCTGTATTCAATTTGGCTGGGCTATTTGGTGTTCCGCCGGGATGATACGGCTCTCGTCATGCGGTATAATCCGCATCGCTTCGCTCGGCAATTGAGCTATAATCAGGACATCCCTTTTCAAGCGTTTTTAGTTGAGCCCACCTCATCTTTGAGAGTTATTCGCGACGTCATGCATCACTTCATGTGGCTGAACACTGGCCCTGCGTTCATGATCCCCGAACCTGACTATCTCCCACGATCTGTGGGGTCCTTTATGGGCTGGTATCGCCACTGGGTTGGCCCTATTATTGCTGAGGAAAGGCGGGTACTCTTTGAGTATAAGACTCCTGCTCCGACTCAAGCTGCCAGCGTCCCGTTGCGACCACGGTCAGTCATTCGCTCTCTCTTACGGGATAGCGGCGTGGTCCTTATCTCGCAAGCTGCAGAAACCGAATCAACTCTTCCCACTGTAGGGCTGCCAATGCGTTCTAGGGCTTAAGCAAAGGCTTCCGCCGAAATGCCAGCGGCAGTGCCATTATCAGCAGTGGTGTCTCCGAAAGAGGATAGCGGGGGCGAAGTAGGCCAACGTCGCACCAAAGCGCCGAAGGGAAGGAAGTGATCTTCTACCAACGCTAGTTCCGGGTCGAAGAGGAGAAAGAAGACGGTCACCGATCTACTTGACCCTGTGGTGGAATCCGAGCCTATTATTCAAGACGAACCAATATCCATGCAAGAGCTGGATGGTGGTCTTCTCTTTCTGGGTTCATCTGCCGAGGAAGCCGCATAATTGGCCAAGACTATAAGGCGTTCCCAGGATGAGACCGAGAACGTGCGCGTCTCGAAGAGGCCTTACTCCCCGGTTATCTTTTATGAAGATCTTCCATCATTGCGAAGGGTTCATATGGGTCCCCTGCGATGGGAAGATGATATAGCCCTCAAGCAGCCAATTTCAACTGCTTCCGAAGATGAGCTAGCAGCGAAGACCGGTGGGCATGAGTCTACGTTTGACGCCCGGTGAGCACATTTCCTGAGGAAGGAGCGACGACTTGAAAAAGCCATACTGGAGGCACCCTAGCACATTGGTATGCACGCTTTCCGTATTTTTCCTTTTGTATCGTATTTTATATTTCCTTATCTTTGCGAAAACTTTGCAGGGACTTCGGCCATGGCAGAAAATTTAAGCTCAAGTCGTGTCCTGACTGTGGACTCTATAAATGTCCCCGATGAGGCACTAGTAGGTGCAGAGGAGGTCGTTACGGCTGCTATTCCTGCTGCAGAGCTTCCATTGGTGGCTTCTGTTTCCCAGTGCTTGCTCTCCCAGAAGAGGCATCCTTATTGGCCACAAATTTAATGGATCTTTCTGGTGATGGCCCGGAGATTGTGGAACAGGTAGTCGAGACCGTCGTCCCTTCATTGGAGCCTGAAGCGGTGGCCGCTGCCCCTCAATTGGAAGCTGTTACACCAGCCCACGTCCCCGGTGATATGCCTGAGGGTACGGAGGAGGCTGCCGAAGCTGCTATCCCTCCAGTTCAAAGCGGGAGGAGCATCGAAGGTAGTCTTTTATATTTTGTTTTAATGATCTCTCCATTATCTGAATCTTTCTGTCTTTTCAGAATTACGAGGATTGGCGGCGTCCATTGCGGATCTATCTCCCAGAAAGTCATTTTAGCGTCTGCTGGAGATGACCGCCCTGCAGGCAATATCCCTGCAACGCATCGTCCTTTCTTCTGGGCAAGGTCGGTGTTATTCGACCCCCTCATTGCATTATCATTATTTGGTATAACGATGCTAATGTCTTCTGTAGTTCTGGAAGCTGATGACGAAGTTGAGATCCTTGACGGGCCTGGGGATCTTTTAAACCCTCCTTGCATGACTGTGGGTAAGTAAAGTTTTGACGTTGTTCCATCTATTCTTTGTTTGCAAATCTCGCTGACTGTTCATGAATCTTGACAGCTTTGCCCCGTTCTTATCCTGTTGGAATCTCGGATCATTATGCCACCCGACCCTTATGCCCGGCATGCATTTGAACGGATGGCGAAGCAAAGCCTTCACTCCTTGTCGGCTCTTATCGAAGATCTTCGTGCTGGTAGTTCGATTACAACCGAAGAATTTGCTGCCGAAGCCAACATTTCTCTGCCTTTTCTCGCCACTTACCATAATGAAACATTGGTGCATGTCTGGGTTGAGTTTTGTCATCGAGTGAGGCTTGCTTACATAGTCTCGTGTGCACACGCCTTCCCTCAGAGGTCGTGGATGCAAAGACGAGCTTGCGGGGGCTGATTGAACGGTGCGCCACAAATCTGCAGTCATGTGAGAAGAGGCTCAACCGAAAATTTTCGGAGAAGGAGCTAGCTTCAAATGCTTTGGGGGAACTTCAAGCTGAACTCAAAGCTAAGACCACCCGTGCGTATGAACTTTGGTGGGTGCTTCAAGAAGCTATCATGGAGGTGATAGCTACTGATAAAACCGTTATTTTTACTCACGAGATGGTTGGAGCTCACAAAGTTGCTGAAAGGAGCTTGAGAGTCGGCTCGCCTCGTATCAGGCTCAACAGTCTCAAGTGGAGACCCGTCTCATAGAAATAATAAAACATGAAGCCGAGGTCCAGCGGAAGAAGGATGAACTGACGAATTTATTACACCGTCAGCCGGCCTGAAGATATATATGTTTTTTTTATTCTCCTTTTGTACTTACTCCTGAATGAGAGTATTTTTTTATTCTTTTATAGATTGTACTTTGTATTCATTTGGATTTATGAATAAAAGACATATTTTGTTTCATGGTGGTGTGTCCCTTTTTGCAAATGCATTTTGTAGATAATCTATCTTGATCTCCTTGCAGGGAAGCGATGGCTTAGGAGACGGGTTCAGATCTGCCGTCTAAGATTTTCCAACTTTATGAGTCGTGAGGGTCTCATAAATACTCTTCTCCCTACGAGTCGAGAGGATCCCGTAGGTGTATTTTCTCCTTAGGAATCGTGATGATTCCTAAGTGTGCTTTCACTTGAGAGTCGTAAGGACCTCACAAGAGAATTTTCTTCCTTACAAGTCGAGAGGACTCGTAAGTGGTTGTTTCACTCCTTGTCGAGATTCAACTTTGGAGAGTGTGGCCCGTGAATGATATGCAAGAGTCCATCTTGGACCGACTTGCAGGTCCCCAGTGCTTAGGAAACAGGTCCTTATCCCTATTGCCTAAGGCTTTTCCCTACGAGTCGAGACGAATCGAGAAGTTCTCGCAAGGACACTAATTTCCTCACGAGTCGAGACGAATCGAGAAGTTCTCGCAAGGGTTTCCTAACGTCACAGTTAACTCCTGCTAATAGAAGTCCGTTAGTGTCTGTGGTACTAGGTTTTTTTTACCCGTCGCACCGTCACGTTGACCGATATATTCCCCGATATACAATCTTGTTGTTCGGGTAGCCCTGCAACTGTCGTGTCTCTGATCCCTTCGGGGGCTGGACAAGACGTCTTCGAGTAATCTTCCACGTGATATTACCGTTGAAAGAGCAAGCGTTAGGGTATTCCATGTCGCTTTTTACTTGAGATTAGGCTCAGTTTGGGAGCCCCGATGAGTCATGGCCACTCCACGCTGGTGTGGAATGATCTCCGATAGTTTTTTCAGGTCTCATTTGAGTTGCCGTCAAGACCCTGAAGCGGGGGATTTTCCTTAGCTTCGTTGGTTGACATTGTGCCTGCAATATTGCGTCGAATGTCGAGGTTGTCTTTGGATTGTCTGTGAACCGTCAAGATTTGGAACTAGGGGACTTTGTTATGGCTCCATTTTGCTGATGTCGCGTCTGCATCCTACTGGAGGAAGAACATTGTTGTTGATCTCTAGGCTGTAGATGTTGTCGTTAAGACTTGGAACTAGAGACTCTGCCATGGCTCCGTTTTGTTGACGTCGTATATTCTTGCAGAGACATGGATTTCTCTGCGGGTCGATGCGAATCGAGATGCTCTCGTTAAGGACATTGATTTTCCTAAATCGAGGTTTTTGCCAAGGACGCTGATTTCCTCGGAGTTGAGATGAATCGAGAGATTCCTGCAAAGACAATAATTTCCTTGCGGGTCAACGCGAACATAGATGCTCTCGTCAAGGACGCTGATTTCCCTGAATCGATGTTTTTGCCAAGGACACTGATTTCCTCGGAGTTGAGACGAATTGAGAGATTCCTGCAAAGACACTGATTTCCTTGCGGGTCGATGCGAATCGATATGCTCTCATCAAGGACGCTGATTTCCCTGAATCGATGTTTTTGCCAAGGACACTGATTTCCCTGGGGGTCGAGACAAATCGATAGATTCCTACAAAGACACTGATTTTCTTGCGGGTCGACGCGAATCGAGATGCTCTCGTCAAGGACGCTGATTTCCCTGAATCGAGGTTTTTGCCAAGGACACTGATTTCCTTGGGGGTCTAGACGAATTGAGAGATTCCTGCAAAGACACTGATTTCCTTGCCGGTCGACACGAATCGAGATGCTCTAGTCAAGGACGTTGATTTCCCTGTATCGAGATATTTTCCAAGGACACTGATTTCCCAGGGGTTGAAACGAATCGAGGTATTCCTGCAAAGACACTGATTTTTCGGTGGGTCGACGCGAATCGAGATGCTCTCATCAAGGACGCTGATTTCCCTGTATCGAGATATTTGCCAAGGACACTGATTTTCCCGGGGTTGAGACGAATCGAGGTATTCCTGTAAAGATACTGATTTCTCTGCGGGTCGACGCGAATTGAGATGCTCTCATCAAAGACGCTGATTTCCCTGTATCGAGATATTTGCCAAGGACAATGATTTCCCCGGAGTTGAGACGAATCGAGAGGTTCCTACAAAGACACTGATTTCCTTGTGGGTCGACGCGAATCAAGATGCTCTCGTCAAGGACGTTGATTTCCCTGTATCGAGATATTTGCCAAGGACACTGATTTCCCCGGGGTTGAGACGAATCGAGGTATTCCTGCAAAGACACTGATTTATCTGCGGGTCGACGCGAATCGAGATGCTCTCATCAAGGACGCTGATTTCCCTGTATTGAGATATTTGCCAAGGACATTGATTTCCTCAGGGTTGAGACGAATCAAGAAATTCCTGCATTGACACTGATTTCTTTGCGGGTCGACGCGAATCAAGATGCTCTCGTCAAGGACGCTGATTTCCCTGTATCGAGATATTTTCCAGGACACTGATTTCCCCGGGGTTGAGACGAATCGAGGTATTCCTGCAAAGACACTGATTTTTCGGTGGGTCGACGTGAATCGAGATGCTCCTGTCAAGGACGCTGATTTCCTTGTATCGAGATATTTGCCAAGGACACTGATTTCCCTGGGGGTCGAGACGAATCAAGAGATTCGTGCAAAGACACTGATTTCTCTGCAGGTCGACGCGAATTGAGATGCTCTCGTCAAGGACGTTGATTTCCCTGTATCGAGATATTTGCCAAGGACACTAATTTCTCCGGGGTTGAGACGAATTGAGAGATTCCTGCAAAGAAACTGATTTCTCTGCGGGTCGACGCAAATCGAGATGCTCTCGTCAAGGACGCTGATTTCTCTGAATCGAGGTATTTTGCCAAGGACACAATTTCCCTGGGGTTGGTTGACTTGTTTCCAAGCGGAGCGTTGATCCGGCGGGGAGGTCAATGGTTGACTCTAGGTTTTCTGTGGACCGTAGAGTCTTGGAACTAGGGACTTTGCCGTAGCTCCGCTTTGTTGACGTCGCGTCCGAATCCTGCTGGAATGAGGAGGAACGCCGTTGTTGTTCTTCTGGGATGCAGATATTGCTGTTGAGATCTGACTTTCCCTTTGACAGAGTTCGTTGGGACATGTAGTTCCCTTTTCGTTTATGCCCATGGATTGTATACAGGGGTCAATATGGACTCGTCTGTAGGGCAAAAGTTTCATTTCATATATATATTTTTTATTTCTTCCCGTGATGCTCTATCATTTCAGCTTTTTATATCGCGAAAGTCACGATTGCCCAATCATTTCGGCTATTTTTCACGGTGCCCAATCATTTCGGCTATTTTTCTTTTTTACTCGCTGTTTTTTATTGCGAATTGCCAATCATTTCGGCTATTTTTTATGCATATATTTTACTTGCTGATTTTGTTGCAAGTTGCCCTATCATTTTGGCTATTTCATATGCATTTATGGCTCGCTGATTTCTTACCGCGAGTATGGGACTTGGGATCTAATACCGATTTAGGCATCAGTATGGCTACAACTGGGATATCGCCAGGAGCGAATCATCATTTGTCTTTGTCGGTTTGAACAAAGTTGGCTTAGTAGACCGGGTTAAGATCCTGTCAACTAAGGCTTTTGACTTCATGAGCCGTAAAGGTCTCATAAAGGTATTTCTCCCTACGAGTCGTGAGGATCTCGTAGGTGCGTTTTCTCCTTAAGAATCGTGAGGATCCTCAAGTGTGTTGCTCCCTTATGAGTCGTAAGGATCTCACGCAGGTGTTTTCTCCTTACAAGGTCGAGAGGACCTCGCAAGTGTGCACGAATTTTTTACGACCCTGCGCCCTCTCGGGTTTTCATAAACTCGTTAGTAGCCCTGCTGTTTTTACTCACGGAGCCCTTTCGGGTTTTCATCCATGCCCATTTTTCTTATGGATGTACCGTTTTTTTTCTTTTTTTCTTTTTTTATTTTTTTTACGAGTCTGCGCCCTTTCGGGTTTTCACAAACATCGCCGGTAGCCTTGATGTTTTTACTCACAAAGCCCTTTCGGGTTTTCATCTATGCCCATTTTGCTTGTGGACGTACCGTTTTTTTTTGCGTCAGCCTTTGGATGCTGCGGTTCGTAGTAGATTAAAGACGTTTCGGTCAGTTGTTCATAGGTCCGAGATTTTTTTTGGGCAACGTATGATTACACAGCTAGATGTTCTCGCAAATCTTCGCATCTATTGTGTCGGAGGTGGATTCCTTGAGGAGAGGGCTGAGGGCTATTTCTTTGTCAGAGTTGCTTCCAAAGGTGATAACTTACGATCCCTTGGTGTCAACCATGTGACAGTTGCCGGCAGTTCTTTTGCGCTCATCTGTCGTGCTTCTCTGTTCCCGACGAGCCTTGCGCTTCACTCGTTGGACATGTTGTCGGTAGGCAACATATCCCTGCCACCTGTTTTTAAAGGCCATGCACTCTTCGGTAGGGTGCGTGATCCTCCGATGGTATAAGCAGTAATTTAGATGTACATCCGCTTCGTTAAGGTTTATGCTGCCAGGAGTATTTCCTTTAAAAAGTGGCAGCTTCATTCCCATTGACAGGGCTTTGGCGAATTGCTTCCTTGTCTTAAACCTGCTTTTTTCTGTTGTAGTCGTGCTTCGATCTGGTTGGGGTACTCCACGGTTTTTCAATACTGGAACTTCTTCAACTTAACGCTGACGCTTGGCCCTCTCGTATATGGTCGTTTCCCGCTCTCTGTCAGCTTTACTTTTCTGAAGAGCTTCGCTCAGCAGTCTGTCAATCAATTCATCCGATGGCTTAAGGGATTTTGATTCTGGTTCTGGATCTTCCCCCAGTTTCTCTGCATCAGGAGCTTCTTTATCATCTATTAACGAGTGAGAGATCATATGACAACCTGCCACGTAATCTTCGGGTTCTTTTGACGCTTCGTCTCCCTCGTCATTGTTATTGCTTCTATTCTCAAGGATATGGTTGAGAAATTCCTGGAGTGTGACTGGGGTCTACACCTTCTGGTTGTATTCCTCCAGCGTGTCAATATGCTTTTGCAGGTCTGTGCGCTTGTCGTCAGGCTTCATGGGATTTTTGGTCTTCTTCTTCTTCTTTGAAGACTTTGACGGCTGGGTATGGGCGTTTTGACTATCGCTACCAGTTCTTGGCGTCGGGCGCGGCTTCAGCATTCCCTCAATGATCTCGGGTTCCAGCGGACTTTTCCACCTGATCGCTGGGCATGTTTGGAGATCCTTCAGCATTCTTTTCGTTTTGGCTGAAAGAGCGACCTCCCATGGAGCTTCTTCTACAAAAGAGCACGATGCCCTTGGTGTGTCCATCTTTTTAAGAGCATGCGGCTGGGGCGGGCTTACTTTCCAATTCTCGGACAGTGCGAATTTGCCCTGTTGGTATTAGTCCTCAATCCAGCCTTTGAAGACGAAGCAATATTCGATTGGATGTCCTATTACTCGGTGATAGGGGCAGTAATTAGGATTGTTGACATCACCGGACTGCAGTGGGCGTTTTGGATCTGGCAAGGTGATGAGCTTGTTGCGCACCGCCAGCTCGAATAGTCTCCTTGTTTATCCCGGGGAAACGAATAAGGGCGCTTCAGCTTCTCATTAAAGAATTGTTGTCTGTCGTCTTGGCGATCAGTTGGTTTTGGACGACTGGGCTGCTGCTGAGCATTGGCGACGAAGGTCGCTTTCCCTTTACCCTTTTCGTTTCGAGGTTCCATCTTCAAAGAAGATGGTCTATGACCCATCTGATCCATTTAGGCCAGCTTATCAATCAAGGTCTGAAAGGTAGTCGGCTTGAAAACATCATGAACTGGGATATGGTCGCCTGTGGATCAAGAGTACCCACGAACATGCCTACCGCAAGAGCTTCTTCGATGCGTTGTTCGCATTTCGACCATAGGTTCCGCCATTGGATTGCATACTGAACCCATGTTTCTCTCGGCTTCACCCCGGCATTGATCAATGCCGTGATTGGGGTGCGTTCGCTAGCTCTTGCGAACCTTTGTGTAAACAGTAACTCCATTTCTGCAAATGTTTTAACGGAGTTGTTCGGGAGCTCAGAATACCATTCAAACGCTGTCTCTGACAAGCTGCCAACAAATTGGCGAAGCAGCAGTTTGTCGTCACCTCCGGTGTTGCTGCACAGAGCCCTGAACTGAGCAACCTGCTGGTGTGGATTTTCTGTCCCCTTATATACATGGAATTTAGGGATCGTATATCCTGGAGAGTACTTTATTTGGTCATACCAACCTGGATAGGGTCGTCTAGTCTTAACAATCTGCCTGGCCGCTTCGCTCGCCTGATGACCTCGTTTCTGCTGAGCAATATAGTCATCCAGGGCGGCTTTAGAGATGGTCTCCTCCTTGGCTGCTGAACAAGCAGGAAGAGGGTTTGACGTCTCCCCTCGGTCGTCTTCAAGAATAATCGGAGGGTCTTCAGCTGGAGGGTCCGGCTGGATCATCATACCGACTATGTCTTGGAATAAAAGCGCCATTGGTTTTCTGTTGGCCGCTTGTTCCGCGGCCTTTCTGTCTTTCTTCTCGAGGATTCTGCGGAGGAACTCAGAATCGGTTTCTTGTTCTTGACGCTGCTCTGACGACGCTTCCGGTCTTTCTTTTATCCCAGTGAGTGCAGCCATAGTTGTCATCATCTCCTGGAACTTTTGTTGTTGTTGCTCCTGAGCCTTTGTCACTGATCGGGTGAGCGGTCGGTGACCCGTAAAAGTACGGCTTTCCTCTTTTTCGAAAGCCATATAAACAGTATGCACTATCATGCCCCCAGACTTGGGGCGTTTGGATTCAGTGCCTGTGCGATTCGTCACAGGTGCAGGGATCTTCTCCGGCCTTCTTCTTTTATGAGCGGTCGAAGTTGAGAGGGCCATTGCTGCGGGCACCCAAGTAGACGACACCTTATGTTGTACGACAGGGTGGTCCTTCTCTTGTCGAACTTTCATCTTCTTCGGTCAGCGAGAGTAGTCTTGGTTGATCACCGAGTCTTGGACCTGTCGCCAGACCTTGTGAATTTTAGAGGACAGCCGCTGAGGTGGCTGCTCCAGCTTTGTCTTTGTAGCATTTTCCATAGGTGGAGGAGATCTTTTTAGCACGGCAGTCGGAGAGTTCTTGCGGACCCTCCTGAGTGGTTCAAAGCTGTTCCCAGTTGAAACAGCAGCGTCGACTTCCGCCGTTGGAGCCGGCGGGGTAAGTCCAGATGGGGAATTGTCCCCAGCTTTCCTCACTCGGCGCCAGTGACGACTTCGAGCTTGTCGAGCGGACGGGACTACCTCTTCTATTGGATGAGCTTCTTCATGCCCCCCGCTCTGATGATGAGCTGTTGTCGTCGTTAGCCTGTCGAAGACCGACGTCCACTGAGAGGGGATGGCCAACCTGTCAAAGGCAGAATTTCGACCAGGGGTATAAGCCTTGGCTACTTCGCCTGGAATGGGAGTTAGAGCAGCCAGTCTTGCAAAGACCGATTGCTTAGCAGGAGAAGCCGCTTTGACGACTTCATTTACTGGAGCAGGGATGGCTATCCGTTTCGAGATAACCTCTTCAGGTATTGCGGGCTTCTTCATGGGCCCATTGGAATTTTGGCCCAATCTATTAAAGACTGAGGCGTTGGATTTGGGTGACCCGTTGAGAGGGGCCGCGGTAGCCATAAGCCGATCAAAGACCGACTTCTTCGGAGCTTCTTGCGACGGCAGTGGGGCATTGAAGCTCATGGGTGGGAGCATGGTCCTAAAGAAAAGCCCAGTGGTGGCCTGCGTCACCTGTTCCACTGGCATCTTGAAAACGGAGGCTGCTCGAGACCCATAAGTCACTCCTCCAGCAAGGACGGAGTGAGAGTTGTTGCAGTTTGTGCAGTTGAAAGCCATTGATCTTCAGTTTTCTGCACGGAGCAAGACACCAAATCTTAGTACCTAGAATCCAGGGGCAACCTTAGCAAACCGCGATTCGTTCGCGAAACACGACACACTAAGTGTGGAGTGGAAAGAGGAAAAGGTCCCACCGGGCGTGCCAGAATCTGTTCGCCGCCGAAAGATGCGACCGGAACGTTGGGACGTCTGGCCTGAATTTTAGGGGCAGATGATATTTGGTTTTATCGTCCACCTCTCCGAAGATGCCAAGTTGATTTATGGCACCATGTATCGAAGGTTTAGACGGATGCGACCGATGCAGCAGACTTCATCAGATTCCCCCTCATTGTGAGGGTTTTTTATTGTGGGGACGCTCTTCCCTGCAGACGCAAGCCCCTGCAGTTAATTACGCTACCGCATCACGGTAACCACTTTCTCCTTCTCCAGATGGTCATTTCGTGTCGTGTGTGTTTGTTTTATTTTTGGTTTCCCGTGGATTGTGTAAGTCCACGTTACGACTCCCGGTTCTTACGGGGAGGCGGAAACGGTATAAAAACAAATTTTTAGCGCAAGGGGCAACATGGACTAACCAAAGTCGGGATCTTTGACTAAACTAAAACTAGCAAACTTAGCTAAAGAGAGTTAGCTACTCGGATGGAGATGGTTATACCTTAACTTGAACTCCTTCGTCTTCAAGCTCCGATGGTGGTTCGATGGCTCCTTCTCGTTGTCTCCGTACGCCGAAGATAGATCCACTTGAAAGCTCCAACCTTTAGCTCATTCTTCGTTCTTTGAAGAAACTAGTTCACTTGGTTTGCTAAACCTAGTGAACTAGAATGAGTAGAGAAGAAATAGAATGGGATTTTATCTAAGGTTCTTGATTCTCAACTCATGAGACAAGAGAACCATAGATCAAGAGAGGGAGCAAGAGGTTGAGGGTGAGAGCAAGAGGAGAGCTCAAGAACAAGAGAGAGAATGAGCAAGAAAGAATGAGCAAGTATTTTGTCTCTCACCCTCTCATAATCCAAAGCAATGATAACTCATCATATTAACAAAAGTCTTATGTGATGGTTAGAAGCAACCACAACCATATCATTTCATGCACTCATTTTACACAAATGAGCAAGTAAACAAAAGTCTTTGCCATGAAATGATGGCTATGGTTATCATGATGGTCAACTAGTCAAGCCTAGTCAACCGGTCAACAAGTCAACAAAAGTCAACAAGTCAACAAAGTCAACAAGTCAACAAAAATCAACAAGTCAACAACCATATCACCATAATACTTAATTAATATAATAGTTAATCACATATCATATTCTCATTAGGGTTGAGCATAAAGTCAAATAGTCAACGGTCAACTGTCAACAACCCTAATGAGAATCCGCTGCCTCTGCCTCCCTGTCAACTGTGCATACACACCCGCATCCGCGTTCCGAGGAACACGAATGCAAACTGGATAAATCCAATCCCATAAGGTACACTAGGATCTGGCTTAAACCAAAGCCCGCTAGTGTAAACTGTCCGGACACTATACGTGCACAAGTGCACGGATGTGACCGAACCCTGTCGCAAAACTATGCGACCTGTCGCAATACCATGCAACCTCTACTCTTTTGCCTAAAGGCGAAAAGCTTTCTGTGTGGGACTCTAAAGACTCGACACTACGCTGGCAGTGGGTTTAACCACAGACCGCAAGCGGCACTAGCTGTGCGTAACGGTCCCCAGGTAATGCCGACAAGAAGACCGACGAGGCGAAACCCATCTGAACTCCTACTGAGCCTGCGTGTGACATTCTCCGTACAGTCCGGTCTGTTCGTCTGATACATCGCATGGCGGGCCTAGGGGGCGGTAAACGTCAGTCCCCCAATAGCGGTACAAGTCGTGCCGGAGCGAAGCCCAAAACACCCTGAGATAACACTGGAAACCTACCAGTATATCTCGTTTGCCCTGGCCAGGGACTACTCGTGTAATGGCTCTCCTAGACACAGCGCGATGTCAACCCCCAATACCGGGAGAGACGAATCCTGTCTAACCGTCACTGCCTCCAAGTGCTTCGGGACTGCACCCAACCACTACCTGTTTGCACGACTCCTTTGAGCCGTGGTAGGGTAGTGATCAAAGTACAGTGGGAACACACTCGAGGCGAAGTGACAGTGTCAAGTCAGCGGACTAAGCTGTACTCATGTCACCTGGGAACTGATAACTGACGATAGGTATAATACCAACTAGTCAGTTCCCGACGAGTCCTGTCCAGTGTACCCGTAACCTAACGAGCACCGGCATACTATCTCAAGTACGACGTACTGACGGCTGTGGGACAGACCGTCTCCCACACTGGGATGAGAAGCGCATGCGCTGGTCTACTCCGGAGTATCGATGCCCTGTCTCGATAGTCCTGCGACCAGGGACCTGCATAAGGATGTGCTTATAGATTACCCAGCCCCACTAGTGTGACGGCCATCACATCGCTGGTAATCAAGCAAAGATCCTAAGGGCTCTACTAATGTGTATAGGCGATATACAAAAATAAACACATGTACACATTGAAGTAGAAACAAACCAAGTAGCATACTACTATTTTGAGCAAGATTGTATATACAAGGTGAATATCCCAAGCATCCATTAAGTAATATACAAACTAGTATGATACAGTAATGGCCTCTAGGGCATATACACTAACAATCTCCCACTTGCACTAAGGCCATGTACTGGCGTATCGAAGACCTATCATCTCGATCAGCCGCTCGAACTGAGTCTGGGGCAAGGCCTTGGTGAATGGATCTGCAGTGTTGTCTTCTGAAGCGACTCTCCGAACCTCGATCTCCTGGCGATCCACGATCTCCCTGATCAGGTGAT
The DNA here is from genome assembly GCA_030015575.1 of Agapanthus africanus. NCBI lineage: Eukaryota > Viridiplantae > Streptophyta > Magnoliopsida > Asparagales > Amaryllidaceae > Agapanthus > Agapanthus africanus. The sequence goes on from CM057338.1 coordinate 409,683,532, forward strand.
ACCGCCTCAAGATGTGCCTGGATCTCTGATGGGACCTGGGTTCCTTCGCTAAAGCTATAGCCCCGTTGTTGTCGCAATACAGAGGTATTGGATCAACAATGGACGGAACCACCTGAAGTTCTTTCAAGAACTTCCTCATCCAGACAGCTTCTTTTGCGGCATCAGATGCAGCGATGTATTCCGCTTCCATCGTCGAGTCTGCAACGGTTTCCTGTTTGGAACTCTTCCAACACACCGCCCCTCCATTGAGGGTAAAGACAAAACCCGACATGGACTTGGAATCATCCTTGTCACTCTGGAAGCTGGAGTCAGCAAAGGCCTCGATCTGGAGGTCTTTTCCGCCATACACCAAGAACATCTCCTTAGTCCTTCTCAGGTACTTGAGTATGTTCTTTACCGCTATCCAGTGTTTCTCCCCAGGGTTTGACTGATACCGGCTTACCACACTCAGTGCATAAGCTACATCCGGTCTGGTACACAACATCGCATACATTATAGAGCCTACCGCAGAAGCGTAGGGTATAATAGACATGCGATCCCTCTCCAAATCAGTCTTGGGAGACATCTCTTTAGAGAGGGTGATCCCGTGACAAGCCGGCAGGTTACCGCGCTTGGAATCTTCCATACTGAATCTTTTCAGCACGGTGTCGATGTACCTGGACTGAGAAAGTCCTAATATCCTCTTGGATCTGTCACGGTAGATCCGGATACCCAGAATGTAGGAGGCATCACCCAGGTCTTTCATGGAGAACCTGTGTGACAAGAACCCCTTGACAGATTGTAGCATAGGAATGTCATTTCCTATTAAGAGAATGTCATCCACGTATAAAACGAGGAATACTACAGTTCTCGCTATAAATCTACTATAGATGCATGGTTCATCTGGATTTTTGATAAAGCCAAATTCTTTGACCGTCTCATCAAAGCAGATGTTCCAACTCCGCGATGCCTGCTTTAGCCCATAGATGGACTTAAGCAACTTGCACACCTTTCCGCTGCTCCCACTCTGAATGAAACCCTCTGGTTGGTCCATATAGACACACTCCTCTAAATTTCCATTTAGAAAAGCTGTCTTTACGTCCATTTGCCAGATCTCATAATCGTGGAAGGCAGCAATGGCAAGAAGGATCCGAATGGATTTCAGCATGGCTACTGGAGAAAAGGTTTCGTCGTAGTCCAAGCCAGGTCTTTGACGAAAACCCTTTGCTACCAGCCTAGCTTTATAGGTCTCAACCTGTCCATCTACACCAATCTTCCTTTTGAAGATCCACTTGCATCCTACGGGTTTTACCCCGTCTGGAGCAATGTCCAACGTCCATACCTTGTTGGTGTACATGGACTCCATTTCGGTCCGCATTGCATCCAGCCATTTCACTGAGTCAACGCTCTGAACGGCCTGCTGGAAGCTAGTAGGCTCATCATAATCTATGATGCAATCCTCTCTATCCCCGTCTATGAGAAAACCGTAGTATCTCTCGGGCGGATGAGACTGCCTACTACTCCTGCGGAGTGGCGCAGGAATGTCCTGTTCTGTTGAACCCTCTGGTTCCACTAAGCTTTCAGTAACAGTCTGTGGTTCTGGAACTTCTTCCAGTTCTATTGTGTTCCCACTTATCTGGGTTTCTAAAAACTCAGTTTCCAAGAAGCGGGCATGCTGAGAAACAAAGACCTTTTGCTCCTCAGCGGAATAGAAAAGATACCCCCTGGAGTTCTTTGGGTATCCCACAAACTTACACTGTACTGAACGTGCCTCAAGCTTGTCCGCATGCTGCTTCTTTACAAAAGCTGGACATCCCCATACCTTAAGATACTTTAGACAGGGTCTCTTCCCAGTCCACATCTCATATGGGGTGGTAGGCACAGTCTTGGTGGGGGCCTTGTTCAAGAGATACGCAGCTGCTTCTAGTGCATATCCCCAGAATGATCGCGGTAACTCAGCGTTACTCATCATGGACCGAACCATATCCAATAGGGTTCGGTTCCGTCTCTCCGATACACCATTATGTTGCGGAGTGTATGGAGGAGTAAGCTGAGAGAGAATACCATTCTCTTTTAAGTAATTCAGGAATTCGGCACTTAAGTATTCTCCACCTCGATCCGATCTTAGAATCTTAATACTTTTGCCGGTCTGTTTCTCTACTTCATTCTTATACTCCTGGAATTTTCCAAAGGCCTCGGACTTATGTTTCATCAAGAAGACATAACCGTACCTTGAGAAGTCATCCGTAAAAGTAATGAAGTAAGAATGTCCGCTTCGGGCATGTGTAGACATTGGACCGCACACGTCACTGTGTACGAGTCCCAAGAGCTCGCTCGCTCTTACTCCTTGTCCAGTAAACGGAGTCTTTGTCATCTTTCCTTTGAGACAAGATTGACAAGTGGCATACGATTGATATTCGAACGCATTCAAATATCCTTCTGTATGTAACTTAGTCAACCTTCTCTCATTGATGTGACCCAATCTACAATGCCACAAGAAAGTCTGATTCATTTCCGGAGACTTTCTTTTGTGTGTATTCTGGACGTTGAAAATCTGTGGTTGGTTTAACACGTATATACCATTACTCAATGTACCTGACCCAATCAAAACTTGATTAAGGTGAATGTTTACAACATTACTTACAAACGCAAATTCATAACCTTCTTTAGAAACTAAAGATACAGAAATGATATTACAAGTTGCGTTGGGTACAAAAAAGCAATTACGCAAAACCAAAACATGTCCATCTGACATTCCCAGGTGATAGTCCCCCACGGCTTTAGCATCCATGCTAGCTCCGTTTGCAACTTTGAGGGTCATGTCACCTGCCTTCAAAACCCTACGGTTTCTCAACGCCTGCAAAGAATTACAGATATGAGATCCTGATCCGGTATCCAATACCCAGGAAGTAGAGTTTATTGAAAGACAATTTTCAATAACATACACACCTGAAGCTGAAGCTGCAACCTGCTTCAATTCCTGTGTTCTGGCCTTCCAGGCCCTGCAATCATTCTTCCAGTGTCCTTTCTTATGACAATAGAAGCATTCTTCCTTATCCACAAGCTTCCCCGCTATCTTTGTTGCTTTACCTTTTCCCTTCGTATCCACTTTACTAACACCGCCCCTTGGTTTGGCGGGGGCCTTCTTCTTCTTTCCCTTGGCTTTCGCCTTGGACCTAGAAGAAGATGATCCTCCTACAAACAAAGTGGATGTTTCCCTACCTTTCTGTAGGGTGCCCTCTGCGCTCCTCAGCATGTTGAGGAGCTCTGATAGTTCAACCTCTTTTTCTTGTAGGTTGAAGTTCAGTATAAACTGGGCGTAAGTGGAAGGAAGGGACTGGAGAACTATATCCGTATATAGCTCACTCTCCAATGTGATCCCTAGGTCAGCGAGCTCCTCAATGTAGCCGATCATCTTTAGCACGTGCTCGGCTACTGATGATCCGGCGGCCATTCTTGTCGAAAATAACTTTTTCGACGCTTCGTATCTTGCGATACGTGATTGCTCTCCATACAGTTCTTTTGTATGGAGCAATATGGACTCCATGTCCATATTCTCATGCCTCCTCTGATGTTCGTTGTCCATCGAGGCAAGCAGGAGGCATTTGGCCTTCGCGCTATCAATCTCCCAAGTCTTACGGATTTCCTTATCCGTGACGCTGGAAGTTGGACCAGGGACAGGGGGAGCTTTGGTGGTAAGAAGATACCCCAGCTTGTCATAAGTGATTGCTATCTTGACATTCCTGAGCCAATCTTTGTAGTTTGGCCCTGTCAGTTTTTTTTTATCTAGGAGTAACTTAAGTCCAGTCATGTTGATTGGTCGCTGCAATTAGGAGAGAGAAGAAGAAACACTCAGCATGATGCTCTTGCAAGTTTAGAGTGGTTTTTAGTTTGTCTAAACAGGATGGCTCCCACTGTTTCTCGAATCCCTCCTCAAACCATAAAGGAAGAATTAGTCAGGATCAATCCCACCGTACAATACTTGCTTAACCGTTCAGCCAGGCCGGTGTCGGTACTTCGAGGGAGGTTTTCCAACGCTTTCGCGAAGTTCCTTAATTAGAGAACCTCTTTTCCCTGGGGGCGTAGCCCCGCTAACACCTTTCTAGGCACCTACTAGGTTTATAGCATTGATCGTTAAGTGAGAAATTTCCCGAGGAGTAGCATATACTCACAGTAGGATCGGGATCCAAATATCATCGCGTGACGAAACTGAAGGAATCCTACCAGAATCATCACACTCCAAATGGTATGCAAATCTAGCAAGTTTCAGTACTTATGAAACTCCCGATGTGGATTTTTGCCCCATGCTCTTATGACCTTGACGAAGGTCAACAAATCATAAGTCACATGTCAAGTTCTGCCCGTCATTATCCAGGTTAATTTGAATCCACCCGTATATACCCTTGACGAAGGTCAACAAGGTAATGCGAATGTCCCAAACCAACGCATCTATCTATGCTACATATGAATACCCAATAGCTACCAATCACTATGCCTTGACGAAGGTCAACAAACACAGCTTGAATACTATTGAATATTCATACGAAACGACGGAGGGCTACGAATGGTTTTGGCAAAACCGTGAACGTAGTGAACTTGATTTGGTCGATGGAACGAGATAGCTTTTAAAAGGAGTGGCTCAAGCTCCGCATTTAAAAGTTGTTTTGAAAAGAACCGAGTGGTTTTTCGAAAGTGTTCCAACGACTTTAACTTGGTTTATTATCTTGCATTAGTTCTTTTAATGCGTGATATTCTTGCATTAGTTCTTTTAATGCGTCCCATCATTTAATCCTACCATTGCAGAAAACAACCAAAATATGACGTACGCTTATGCCATTCGCATTCGCCACGGGGCCCCGTCATTACCCGTTAGGTTACTTAACTAACGACAGAGCGGGGGCTGGGCTAGCGCGTCTGTAAAACATAAGCAACGCCTAAATAATATCATATATAGATATACTGCAATGATAAACATTTCAGATCACAGATAAATACATTGGATATACTAGGAATCTGTAATTTGTACGAGCCTGTAACAAAAACAGATTACACGGTCGCGGTGAATAGCCAAAACCCCACCCAAGACCCCTACGGGTGCGGCAAACTACCCGCCAAGTACCCGAAGCGTAGCAACCTCCCTCATCTCCATGAGTAGGCCACTCGACACTTCGGCATACCCGGTAGTTTGTGCACCCCTCCATGGGTCTATCCTAGGAGCAAAAACAGTAAAAAGAAATTATACAATGACGGCTACAACCCCGACCCGGTTGTGCGGCCATACAAATAATTATTACATCAATTTACAAATTTACATGAATTGCAAGAAAAGAAAACTCTCGTCTCACAACCCCCCGGCTATTCACCCGCGACAATCCAACATATTTATATACACATTCCAGCACATTACAGATCATGTATAACCCCGACCAATCGACTTATAGCGATTAGCCGACGTTCAATACATGCAAACATCACAGATATAACCATCATAGTCAAAGTGCAGTGAAGTTCGGAAAAATACGGAATTATAGGACCCCAAAAGGAAATTTCTTTTCTGGAAAATCTGGGCACATATAATATATTTCAAAAATCCCAAAACCAACACAGACACACACTGCACGAAAAACGATGCAGAGAAGACGACAAAGCGCGGCGCTTCCGCGGCAAATGCCTACCTCGTGCGGCGGAAGCGCGGCGGTTTGAAGGAAACAGTGGACCGTTTTTCATGGGTGTTCACACAAAACCCTGAGCTGAATTTAGGAGTATAAAGTTTTTCATTTTGACCAGAAAAAATTTCAACAGAAACTCAGGTTTTGCAAAAGTTAGGTTTTTGGATTTTTTCGGTTCCGAACTTCGTTACACTTTACTACCAAGCTAGTTTAAGTTTAGTTAGGCTCTGATACCACTGTAAGTCCACGTTGCGACTCCCGGTTCTTACGGGGAGGCGGAAACGGTATAAAAAACAAATTTTTAGCGCAAGGGGAAACATGGACTAACCAAAGTCGGGATCTTTGACTAAACTAAAACTAGCAAACTTAGCTAAAGAGAGTTAGCTACTCGGATGGAGATGGTTATACCTTAACTTGAACTCCTTCGTCTTCAAGCTCCGATGGTGGTTCGATGGCTCCTTCTCGTTGTCTCCGTACGCCGAAGATAGATCCACTTGAAAGCTCCAACCTTTAGCTCCTTCTTCGTTCTTTGAAGAAACTAGTTCACTTGGTTTGCTAAACCTAGTGAACTAGAATGAGTAGAGAAGAAATATAATGGGATTTTATCTAAGGTTCTTGATTCTCAACTCATGAGACAAGAGAACCATAGATCAAGAGAGGGAGCAAGAGGTTGAGGGTGAGAGCAAGAGGAGAGCTCAAGAACAAGAGAGAGAATGAGCAAGAAAGAATGAGCAAGTATTTTGTCTCTCACCCTCTCATAATCCAAAGCAATGATAACTCATCATATTAACAAAAGTCTTATGTGATGGTTAGAAGCAACCACAACCATATCATTTCATGCACTCATTTTACACAAATGAGCAAGTAAACAAAAGTCTTTGCCATGAAATGATGGCTATGGTTATCATGATGGTCAACTAGTCAAGCCTAGTCAACCGGTCAACAAGTCAACAAAAGTCAACAAGTCAACAAAGTCAACAAGTCAACAAAAATCAACAAGTCAACAACCATATCACCATAATACTTAATTAATATAATAGTTAATCACATATCATATTCTCATTAGGGTTGAGCATAAAGTCAAATAGTCAACGGTCAACTGTCAACAACCCTAATGAGAATCCGCTGCCTCTGCCTCCCTGTCAACTGTGCATACACACCCGCATCCGCGTTCCGAGGAACACGAATGCAAACTGGATAAATCCAATCCCATAAGGTATACTAGGATCTGGCTTAAACCAAAGCCCGCTAGTGTAAACTGTCCGGACACTGTACGTGCACAAGTGCACGGATGTGACCGAACCCTGTCGCAAAACTATGCGACCTGTCGCAATACCATGCAACCTCTACTCTTTTGCCTAAAGGCGAAAAGCTTTCTGTGTGGGACTCTAAAGACTCGACACTACGCTGGCAGTGGGTTTAACCACAGACCGCAAGCGGCACTAGCTGTGCGTAACGGTCCCCAGGTAATGCCAACAAGAAGACCGACGAGGCGAAACCCATCTGAACTCCTACTGAGCCTGAGTGTGACATTCTCCGTACAGTCCGGTCTGTTCGTCTGATACATCGCATGGCGGGCCTAGGGGGCGGTAAACGTCAGTCCCCCAATAGCGGTACAAGTCGTGCCGGAGCGAAGCCCAAAACACCCTGAGATAACACTGGAAACCTACCAGTATATCTCGTTTGCCCTGGCCAGGGACTACTCGTGTAATGGCTCTCCTAGACACAGCGCGATGTCAACCCCCAATACCGGGAGAGACGAATCCTGTCTAACCGTCACTGCCTCCAAGTGCTTCGGGACTGCACCCAACCACTACCTGTTTGCACGACTCCTTTGAGCCGTGGTAGGGTAGTGATCAAAGTACAGTGGGAACACACTCGAGGCGAAGTGACAGTGTCAAGTCAGCGGACTAAGCTGTACTCATGTCACCTGGGAACTGATAACTGATGATAGGTATAATACCAACTAGTCAGTTCCCGACGAGTCCTGTCCAGTGTACCCGTAACCTAACGAGCACCCGCATACTATCTCAAGTACGACGTACTGACGGCTGTGGGACAGACCGTCTCCCACACTGGGATGAGAAGCGCATGCGCTGGTCTACTCCGGAATATCGATGCCCTGTCTCGATAGTCCTGCGACCAGGGACCTGCATAAGGATGTGCTTATAGATTACCCAGCCCCACTAGTGTAACGGCCATCACATCGCTGGTAATCAAGCAAAGATCCTAAGGGCTCTACTAATGTGTATAGGCGATATACAAAAATAAACACATGTACACATTGAAGTAGAAATAAACCAAGTAGCATACTACTATTTTGAGCAAGATTGTATATACAAGGTGAATATCCCAAGCATCCATTAAGTAATATACAAACTAGTATGATACAGTAATGGCCTCTAGGGCATATACACTAACAGATTGTATACGGGCGTAGATTAGTCCAAATTCGTATTTTCTTAGATTTGGGTTTGGGTTGGGTTTAAGGATCGTTAATCTCATTTGAGACTAAGATCAACTTAAACGTTTGTTAAGGATACGTTAGTCTAATTTTTTGACTAAGATCTACTTAACAGGATCATTTAGATCTAACAAAAGAGCATTTGGACTCTATTGTTTTAGTTTAGGGATATTGTGGTCCATTGAGTGTCTGGTTGCTGGGACCCGCCACCTCTCTGAAGACGTTGAAGAATTATAACGACATATATCAGAGGTGTGAGGAGATGTACCCTGGAACCGGTGAATGTTCATTAAAGATTTGATAATCTTGTTTGGGACTAAAGCCAATAGGCTCAGTCAATCTGGGGTTCGGCCAATCCTGGGCTCAGCCCATTTAATCATTTTTATTTGGAATTGATCCCATTTCTGCATCAGTGATGCTGAACAATAATATGGGCTTTGACACCCTTCATTCTTTTGTTTTATTTGATGTGTTAAACACTAGCGTATATTTGGCGCTCACGTAGGATCACGTCATGCCTTAAAGTAGTGTTAAACACTAAGAGTTTATGGCGCTCACGTGGGGTCACGTGAGGCGCTTGAAAATAGGCCCAGCTTCTCTGGAATTACTCCTTTTCTTTTCTGAGTGCTGAGCACTATTAGGGCCACGTGGGATCACGTGAGGCGCACTTGCATTTGATTTATTCTCCCTTCTCTTCTGAAAGTGCTAAGCACTATAAAAGGGTCACATGTTGTCATGTGAGGCGTCTCAAATTGAGATCTGTTTTAGGTTTATTCCCCTTTTATCCTTTTGAAGAAGCTTGTTCAGGGGTCACGTGGGAGCATGTGACCTGATATGAATTGTTCTCTTTTGATTATTGAGGGGGGGAGCGCACGTGGACACACGTGACCTAACATCTATTATATTGGGTGCTAATCTCTTTTACATGCATGGAGAGTTAAATCCTTTGTTTAAGAATTGAATTATTTTATAGGGTTAAACCCTAGTTTTATTTGGAGGAATTAAATTCCTATATGTTACGTTGAAAGAATTAAATTCTTTAAACTCAATTTTCCTCCTAAGTTTTGAATCTGCATGACAGATCTCCCCGATGAGAATTAAATTATCAACTTGTGGAGAGATCTGCTTCTCCAGATCTTTAATCGGAGGAAGAACTAAGTTCTTTTTAGAAGAGTTAAACTCTTGATTTGAGAATTAAATTCTCTTTTATTTTGTGGGAGCTTATGGGATGATCTCCTTCCTTCTTTTACCTAGAGTTTCTTTCTTCTTTGAAGAGATCTTCTTCTCTCTGGAGAATTAAATTCTATTTTTTCTCTTTTTTTGGCTTTCAAGGGGATTTTTCTTTCTCTTTCTCTCTATTTTTTTCTCCTTCTTGGCTCCTATTTATAGGAGAAAGAAAAAAATCAGTTTGTTCAGCAAATCTCTCATTGAGAGATTTTGATTGATTTTATAACCAATATGATCTTTTAGATCACTCGGTGAATTTTATTCGCCGTTGGATTTTTAATCCAAAGACTTCTATTTTACAGAAGATATTTCTTTTATTGTTCCTGGCAAATTTAGGAAGATATTTCCTTGCACAGAATTGTTTACCACCGGAAACCGGGAAGACGAACGTCTTGCCTGAATCTGGGGACAGATGCTAATTGGTGCTATCCATCTACCTCTCCGAAGATACCAAGTTGATTTATGGCACCATGTATCAAAGGTTTAGACGGATGCGGTCGATGTAGCAGACTTCGTCAGATTCTCCCTCGTTTGAGGGGGTTTTGATTGTGGGGACGCTCTTCCCTGCAGGCGCAATCCCCTGCAGTTAATTATTCTACCGTATCACAGTAACAACTTTCTCCTTCTCCATATGATCACATCATGTCGTGGGTGTTTGTTTTTTATTTGGTTGCCCGTGGATTGTATACGGAGACTAATTTATGTTGTCGTCCGTAGGGCGTGGATTAGTCCAAATCCGTATCTTCTTAGATTTGGGTTTGGGGGTTGTGTTTAAGGATATGTTAGCCTTATTTGAGGCTAAGATCAACTTAAACGTTTGTTAAGAATACGTTAGTCTAATTTCAGACTAAGATCAACTTAACGGGATCGTTTAGATCCAACAAGAGAGCAATTAGGCTCTATTGTTTTGTTTAGTGACATTGCGGTCGATAATTAGTTTAAGGACATTACGGTCCATTGTTAGTTTTAAGACATCACGGTCGAGGTTAAGGACATCATAGTCCATGAGTTTAAGGACCTCACAGTTCGACGTTAGTTTTAAGACATCACGGTCGAGATTAAGGACATCATAGTCCATGGATTTAAGGACTCCACAGTCCGATGTTAGTTTTAAGACATCACGGTCGAGGTTAAGGACATCATAGTCCATGAGTTTAAGGACCCCACAGTCCATGAAATATATGGTTGTCGGGAACCGTCACCTCTTTGAAGACGTTGAGGAATTACAACGACAAATATCAAAAGAGTGTAGAGATGTACCCTTGAACCAAGGTGAGTTGTTTGAAAGAGCAGATGTGCTCAATTCAATATAGGTTGAGGACTTATGACCAGAATTGGGCTAAGTCCAATTAAAATGTTTTAACATTTTACTTTCGTTCTGGCTGTTAAGCCTTTATTTGGGCTCGGCCCTTTGAATAATGCTAAGCATTAGGCTCTGATATTTTCGTCTTTATCAGAACAGAGCACGTTCTGACAGTGCGCCACGTGGCGCGTCAGGCGCTTCGCGCCAATTAAAGAGCGCATTGCGCTAACGCATGAAGAGGTGACACGTGTCGCGCTCAGCGCTAAGCGCTGGTTCATTAGCGCACTTGCGCTTTCCATTTATGAGTGCTTTGCACTAGCGCGCCAGCGAGCGACACGTGGTGCGCTTGGCGCTGAGCGCCAGTCTATGAGCGTAGCGCTCTGTTTTAAAAGCGCAAAGTATAAGTGGTGTCTATGATTGACACGTGGCAAGTTATGGCGCTGTGCGCCAGTCCAATAAGCGCAAGGACGCAGTTCATGAGTGCAAGGCACTTTTCAATAGTGCAAAATGCATCTGATCAATTTTAAGATCACAGAATAACTTTTATGTTCTTCTAAGGAGGCTTTACCTCAAGATCCAAGAACAAAAGTTCTTGTTTTGATAAAAAGCTCTGCCTTTATAGATCAAACATCTGTGGATGAAGTAAAAATACTTCTTTTATTATTTTTTTTATGATTAGATCTTTTGATCTCTTCCTTTTTATCAAAGACCTTGGTCTTTTTTCAGATCTATGATCTTTTTAGAAGAGGGTTCTTCTTTTTATAAGATGATTTCATCTCTGTTTTCAAGAACATAGTTCTTTTTTTTACCTTGAAAATGAAGAAAGATCTTGTTTTTTTTTTCTAAGAGCTTGCTCTTTTTTGCATAGGGTTTTTCTCTCTCTTCTTCTGTATTCTCTCCCTCTTTTTGACTTGAAGTCTAGGGTCCTTTATATAGGGCCAAATGATTTTGTAAATCAGTTTTAAGAGATCTCTCTCTGATTAATTTTGGAATATTTCCCACCGTTGGATCTTTGATCCTAAGGCTTCTGTTTTATAGAAGATAATCTTCTTATTTTAATAAGATTGAGAAATCTTTCCATGCAGAATTTGTTCTGTTTTTGGTAATTTATTATTTACCCTTGGATCGTTGATCCAATGGTGCTTAAAGCACAATCTTGTTGTTTGGAAAGATTTTGAGATATCTTTCCTTAACAGAATTTAATTCTGGTTAATTAATGATTCATCATTATTATTAGATCTTTTGATCTAACGGTGGGAATTTTTTTAATTCCAGCGCTGGCGCACCTACGTTCGACACGTGGCGCAGAGTGCAGCGCGACTGCGCTAGCGCACCCATGCTTGACACGCGGCGTGCAGTGCAACTGCGCTAGCGCACCCGTGTTAGATACGTGGCACACAGCGCAGAGCGCTGGATCTGAAGCGTTGCTTCAACTTTTTTAAATTTTGAATTTTGAAAACAGAGATTTGCTCTGATTGGGGTGCGCTGCCTAGGGCTCAGTGCTTCTGGTGCTGACGTGTCCCCTTTTGACACGCAGCGCAGCGCGCAGGATCTGAAGCGTCGCTTCAATTTTTGAATTTTGAAATTCAAAACAGAGCTTTACTCTGATTGGGGGGAAAATGCCCCCCCACCATTGCGCTCACGTGGCGCACACGTGAGTGCAGCGGTGGCAACATCTGAGCCCTTGGATCAACTCAGAAGTTGAAGAGGCGGTTCAGTGCCTATAAATAGGACCTTTGGTCCTTTAGATGATTATCATCTTCTTCTTGAGAATTTTTGCTCAGAGCCTTGCTCTTTTGTTAAGAACTTTCAAGAGTCAGAACTATTAGGTAAAATTTAGAAATTTTAATTTTAATAAATTAAGGTTCTTACCCATTAACAGAGTCTTGCTCTTCATAGATTTTTGATCTAAAGAAAACCCTTTTAGGGTTTCATTAATAGAGCCATGCTCTCATGAACCCATAGATCTAAACAGATCTTTTCTTGGGGTTTCTTATCCCATGAATCAGAGTTCTGCTCTTTTGATAATACGTAGATCTTTTGATCTTTTGATCTTTTGATGAAGAACTCTTAAGAGTTTCTTCATGGATCTTTAAGATCCCAGAATTTTAATTCTCAAGAATTAATTTTAATAATCTTTGATGGATTTTCCATCATGATTACAGAGCTAGGCTTTTTAAGGAATTTTATTCCTTCATGACCAGAGTTTGACAAGTGTCACTCTGTTACAGACCTTTGCTCTCAAAAGGAGATTTTCTCCTTTTTTCAAGGGATTTCTTGTTCAATGAGAATATTCCTTGAGGATTTCCTCATTAATTGACAGTCTCATCCAATGATGAGGCTGTTTTATTAATTGATACATTGTCATCTGAATTTTGTGGGTCCCCCTTGGGTCCCCTTTCCACTGCATTGCAGTGTGATACAAATTTTAAAGTGACGAGCGTCGGGATTTTAAAATTATATTACTGATAATTGAATTCCGTTCTTTCTCGCAGGTGACAAGTCTTCAGATCTTTCTTTCCCATTTTTCCATTCAGAGGAAGGATTCCCTGAGGCACCGGTGGACCGGGAGGTTCTTGCGCTCATTAGAGACTATGACCCGGAACATAAAAATCTTCACCTGTGGGGTAGGTGGTACGACCAGATTATCAAAGGTCGCCGAAGCTTCTCTTGTGTGGCGCCGTCAGAGCCGATCTCGTTGATCTCATATGCAGATATACCCCCGGTGAACTATGCCGTGGAGGTCGTTAATTGGATTTCGAAGGGTCTTCTTCAACTTTCGATTGCCGCCATACCCATGCAGCTGCCGACAGCTTTGGATACTTTGGGGCAGCGCATATGCCAGGGCGAGTCACGCCCTTAGGGACAACCCTACAACATCGGGTTGACTCCCCGACATTCGGCCGGGTATTTGCAGTGGGCCAGGTACATTCTGTCGGCGAAGAAAACGCACTTGCTGAAACTCGGCCTATATCCCGCGGTTTACGCTTCATTGTTCCAATATTATGCTCCTCCGACATGGTGGATTAAGGCATTCTTGGAGCAATGGAACATCCCAACCCATACCTTTCTTCTACTGGACAGAGAAGTCTCCGTCTCCTTAGAAGAATTTGCTGAGATTTCCGGTCTGCCGGTTAGGGAGGAGCACTATGAGGAGCTGCTTCCTCCAGATGAATACGTTTTTACCACGAAGCGGGTGGTGATGGGCCTAACGCCGGAGAACGCCATCCAGCACCAGTTTCCAAGCTTGATCAAGGTGCTAAACATGTACGAGAGCCTCTTCTTGGAATCCGGAGGCCGGGGGGTCAGTTTCGCGGACTTCATTGCCCGGTTTCTTCGCCCGGAGATTTTGTTGCAGGGAGGCGAAAAATTTTCCAAGCTCGACGACCCCTTCAGCTTTGGTTTGGACCGCCGACCAGTGTTGGAAGACGATCAGAAGGGATTCTATCTTCCCGATGCCGCGATCATCCCTCTGTAAGAAATCGCCGCTCCAGGCATTGACGAGGAGACTTTCTTCCTTGGGTTTCTCGGGCTATGGTTGTGCTGGTTCGCGCTCCCCATGCACCCTCGCTTCATAAGGCCGTCCGTCTTATACCCAGCGCATCGAATAGTGGCCGGAATACAAGTGGCCATCGGGATTGCCGGGCTAGCCCACCTGTACCATGGTCTCAGCGTGGCGGCGGATACAACTGAACCGGGGGTGCATGCCGCCAACTTTCCGATGCATTACTTTACTTCGTGGATGGAGATGCACGTGCTCGGGGTATTTGGAATTCATAAAAGGCCTCTGTTTTTCGAGAAGTGCAGATTCCCGAGAGTTATGTGGCTGATCGATGCTTCTATTGTGAATCCGTCTCAGTGGGAGGCTAGGGGCTTGCTTCTTCGTCCGCGCACGATCGGGGCCGGTATGTCTTTCGCGGACAAAGTCCTGACAATCGGCCAGGAAACTTCTAAGACAGCGCTGGCATTGCGCAACAGTTTCAAGGACGGGGCCTCCGTGTTGAAAGTCCGGGAGATTCTACATCTATACTCCATCAGGCCGGGCTTCCTCGTATTCAGGCAAAATGATGTTGCGCTTTTTATGAGATACAACCCCTATCATTTTGCCCAGCAACTGAGTTATAACCAGGGGGTTCTACTGGAGGCGTTTTTAGAAGAACCTGCTACCACTAGAGAGGGAATGCGGAGTGCACTGCATCACTTTATGCGGTTAAATACGGGCACCCACTTTTTCATTAGCGAGCCGAGTTGCATTCCGAGGGCCCTTAATGTACACGGAGCCTGGTATCAACATGCGATGGGCGCTGTCATCAGAGAAGAGAGGCGACTACTGCTTGATCGCAAGAGTGCGCCCCCTGCCAGTGATCGCAACGTCCCTTTGAAGCGACGGATCGCTGTCCCTCCTCCGCTAAGAGGAGATGCTGCAGTTGAGCATCCATGTGTGCTAAGTCCCACGCGTGGATTGCCCCATGATCCCATGGAGACAGTGGACGTGCCATCTGTGCCCCGTGCTCCCGTGGAGATAGTAAACATGGCTTCACCCGAATCTGGCGTAGGCTCGGATATCGGGACTCGCCGTCTCAAAGTGCCCACAAAGCGCAAGCTGGTACTAGCTGCGACCGGAGCTCGCGCACAGAAGAAGAAGAAAAAGTCGGTCCTCTCCCTCGATGCCGTACTCGGCCTAGAGCCTCAGGCTCCTCTTACCGAAGGCCTAAGTGAATATGGGACCAATGAGGGTCTCTTTATAGTGCCAGAAGACACTGATCTTGATGCCGCTATTGCTGCTTCTGCGCGACTCACGAGCCGTCAAGCGGAAATAGCCGCTCTCGTGTAATCAAGTAATTATTAGTCGCACTTTGTTTTTGCGTTATATTTTTATTTTTATTATCGTGTCTTGACTGACATTCTTCCTTTTGTAACAGGCTTTACTACTGAAGAGGTTCTGGCGGCTTCCCTCAGGACCTTTGAGGAGGAGAAAAGGAATCACGCTTCATTAGGAATTAGTATGTCTCGGCTCATTGAGTCTTCATTCTCCTTGTTATGCATGATCTAACCCTTTCTTTATCTCATCGCAGGAACTACAATGCCGATCCCGCGAGGTGACGCGGAGACTTTTCCCAGGCCAGCCACTGAAGTGCCTGCCTCTTCGGCACTGCCGAAGGAGGCATTGCTCAAAAAACCGATGACCGAAGCCTTGACGGCTCTAGAGGTACCCTTGGATGTGGACGAGGACATCCCGTTAAAGGAGGCTTCTAAAAGGTCTGCTTTGATGGCCCGGGAGGAAAGGAAGCACCTGAGGCGCGCAGCAAGGCAGCGTAGTGCTGCTTTAGCTGCGGGAGCAGGTTCGAGCGCCGTTACCAATGCTGCTACTCCTTCGGAAGAGTTTCCGGTTGCCTTGTCTACTGCTCACAGATGGGTGGCACGTGCGGCTCGGGAAGCGAACGGTAAATCAATTCCAGGTAATGTGCCATGAGTCTTCGTTGTCAAATTTCTGAATTATCAGTTCTCATACATCTTGTCTTGCAGGGCCGAACCTTACCGAAGAAGTGGCAGCGACCGCTGAGCCTGAGGGAGCGGTAGAGGAGGTAGCTGCTGAACCCAGCGCGGCGGTAGGCGATGTGGCCACAATTTCAGGGCCCGAGCTAGTGGCTGACGAGACCGTCACAATTGCTATGCCCGAGATAGCTATCACTGCCAAGCCTAAGATGGCAGCGGGTGGGACGGCTACAATCACTGAGCCCGAGGTGGTGGCGAGCGAAACAGGTACAATTGCTGGGTCCGAGATGGCCGCTCTTTCTCAAGAGTCGGGCACCGCCTCGATCATCGCCCTTCCCGCCTACGGTTCTTTACAGTCTCCTGGCGTCGCAAGCGTGACGACGGATCTCGTGGAGTCAGGGGACGAGGCGACGGGAGGTGAGACCGTCCTAATGGAGGAAGGAGACGCCGCTGTTGTATCAAGTGACGCCCTAGTCACGGTTCCGGCTGGCGACTTATCAGGTAAATTTTAGGTCACCGCCTTTCTTTTTATTCCGCAATCTTTCTTGACAGGGTTTATCTTGTTTCTAATGCAGGTGCGGCTAGTGCTGATGTTGTACCACCCGATGCAGCGCCATCAGCTACCGCCTTGATGGCGGCATCTCCTCTACCCTCTCTTATACCATCTCAGATGTTGGAAGGTGGGGATCCGTGACTCATCAATCTTATTATTTTTTTTAGCTGTATAACCTATGTACTGACATTGCACTATTGCGTCCTTGCAGGAGTCCTTTTTGACCACCTGTATCAGGTGCTGCACCCACACCTTTCTTTCCCGTCGGAGATTGCTTCATCCAGCGGCGCTGGTGAATACGGCCTTCAATTAATGCTCTTTCTTTTATCAACAGTGAAATCATTTCTGATTCTTCTTTGTCTTGGTTGCAGTGCTACAAATTGAAGGAGGAGATGAGATAACAGTTGCGCCACCGGTCCTCCCGGCTTTGCCATCTACTGCAGCTGGTATAGCAAATCCCATCGTTCATGAACTTCGTATATTTCTTGAACCGTCATCTGATTGCAATTTGTTTTGCAGTGATCGTTTCGACTCCGGCCTCTTTCGAGTCTCGCATTATGATGCCGGCAGGCCCATTTTCCAGACGTCTATCCTCGAAAGGCGCCGCGAATAGTCTGCGCATGCTGAACGACTGTTTTGAGGAGCTCGATGTGGAGAGTCCCACATCTGTTGCGGATTTTGCCGCAGAGGTTAACCCCATGCTGGTGACGCTCGCGAACTTTCATGGTGAGGGCATCATTGAGTCCTGGGTTAATTGCTACAGGGAAATCGAGGCTTGCCTGCATGAGCTTAAGCTTAGGCGTCCTGCACCCGAGATTCTGGCTGTGAGCACTCAACGGGCCGTGTGGATCGAGCAGAGCACCTCCTACTTTCGCCATCTTGAGCAAGAAGTGGCTTTAAAGCAGCTTTAAAGCAGAAGGAATGTAAAGAAACTTCAAGTGAATCTGCTCGACTGCATGCTCAGGTTGATGCGAATGCTGCCCAGTTGAAAGTTATCTTCGAAGGCCATCTGTGATGCATTTCTGATGGATTAACATTGAGGCAGAAGCTCGACGTCATCGAGCGGGACACACAAAATCGTGAAGCAGCTCAGCGGGCTGCCGAGGAACAACTTTCGTCTTACTTGCAGTTGCGAGCCCAAGTTGAAGCAGAGTTGGCTGCGGCAGCTGATCAAGAGGAAGGGCTGAAGGAAGTGCATGAGCGGCTGATTGGATTATTGAAAGCGCTTCCTTCTCAATAATTTTTGTACCCTTTGTAATTTCGAATAAAATGTATTCATTCTTTAATTCTTTCACAAGATGTATTTTGTACCCAACCGAATTCATGAATACAAGATACATTTTTTTTATGTTTTGTGTCATCTTTCTGCTTTCTTCTTTATTTTGTTATCACCATGTCACCTTAGCGAACATAACCGGTAGATGATAGAGTGAGCACCTTGTCTTAGCTTCTTCAAAGGGTAGTGATGGTTTAGGAAACAGGGTTAGGATCTGTTACCTAAGACTTTTTAATTTTATGAGCCGTGAAGGTCTCATAAAAAAAATTCTCCCTACGAGTCGTGAGGATCTCGTAGGTATATTTTCTCCTTAGGAATCGTGAGGATTACTAAGTGCGTTTTCTCTTGAAAGTCGTAAGGATCTTACAAGAGAATTTACTCCCTTATGAGTCGTGAGGACCCGCAAGTGATGGGTGAAGTTGTCCTTATCCGCATTTCACGGAGTCAGGGGTTGCTCGGGATGCTTCTCACGGGTTCACTGCCGTGTTCTGCGAGGACCAGGCTCCGCTCTGGACGTTTCCCATAGGGTCATTGCCGTGTTCCACGTGACCAGGAAGGGTTGACTTTATCCGCATTTCACGGAGTCGGGGTTTGACTCTCGGTCATCTGTGCACCGCCGAGTAGTGGAACTGGGTGTTGCCATTGTTCCGCTTTGCTTGATATTGTGTATTCCTGCAGAGACACTGATTTCTCTGCGGGCCAGCGCGAATCGAGATGTTCTCGTCAAAGACGCTGATTTCCTCGGAGTTGAAACGAATCGAGGTATTCCTGCAAAGACGCTGATTTCTCTGCGGGTGGACGTGAATCGAGATGCTCTCGTCAAGGACGCTGATTTCCACGAATTGAGTTTTTTGCCGAGGATACTGATTTCCTCGGAGTTGAAACGAATCGAGGTATTCCTGCAAAGACGCTGATTTCTCTGCGGGTCGACGCGAATCGAGGTGCTCTCGTCAAGGATGCTGATTTCCCTGAATCTAGGAGGTGCTAAGGACACTGATTTCCTTGGGGTTGAGACGAATCGACGTGTTCCTGCAAAGACGCTGATTTCTCTGCGGGTCGACGCGAATCAAGGTGCTCTCGTCAAGGACGCTGATTTCCCTGAATCGAGGAGGTGCCAAGGACACCGATTTCCTTGGGGCTGAGACGAATCGATGTGTTCCTGAAAAGACGCTGATTTCTCTACGGGTCGACGTGAATCGAGGTGCTCTCGTCAAGAACGCTGATTTCCCTGAATCGAGGTGCTCTCGTTAAGGACGCTGATTTCCCTGAATCGAGGAGGTACCAAGGACACTGATTTCCTTAAGGCTGAGACAAATCGATGTGTTCCTGCAAAGACGCTGATTTCTCTGTGGGTCGACGCGAATCGAGGTGCTCTCGTCAAGGACGCCGATTTCCCTGAATCGAGAAGGTTGCCAAGGACACTTATTTCCTTGGGGCTGAGACGAATCGATGTGTTCCTGCAAAGACGCTGATTTCTTTGCGAGTCGACACGAATCGAGGTACTCTCGTCAAGGACACTGATTTCCCCGAATCGAGGTTTTTGCCAAGGACACTGATTTCCCTCGGGTCGGTTGACTTGTTTCCGAGACAGAGCGTTGATCCGGCGGAGAGTTCATTGGTTGACTCTAGGTTGTCTGTAGACTGCAGAGTCTTGGAACTAAGGACTTTGCCGTGGCTCCGTTTGTTGAAGTTACATCTGCATCCGAATGGACTACGAAGGAACGCCGTTGTTGACATTGTGTCTGCTGTATCGAGACGAGTGTCGCGGTTGTCTCTAGGTTGTTGGTGAACCGTCGAGGCTTGGAACTAGGGACTTTACCATTGCTTCGTTGTTGGTGTCGCGTCTGCATCTTGTTGGAGGAAGAACGCTAGGGTGACATCGTGTCTGCTGTATTGAGACGACCGTCAAGGTGGTCTCTAAGTTGTTTTTGAACCGTCGAGAGTTGGAACTGGGGTCTTTCCTGTGGCTCCGATTTATTTTGACATTGGGGTCGCTTGTTGACGTCTTGTCTGCATCCTATTGGAGTAAGGAGAAACGCCGTTGGTGATCTCCAGGCCGTCGATGGACCGTCGAGATTTGGCTTCTTCTTCTGATGAAACCTGGGAAGGAGGTGTGTGATTCCTTCTTTGTTTGCGCCCCTGGATTGTATACAGGGATTGATGTGATATCACCTGTAGGGCAAAAAGTTTCATTCTTTCATTTCATTTTTCTTTCCCGATGCTCTATCATTTCAGCTTTTTATATCGCGAAAATCACGATTGCCTAATCATTTCGGCTATTTTTCGCGGTGCCCAATCGTTTCGACTATTTGTTTTATTTTTACTCGGTGCTTTTTATTGCGAGTTGCCCAATCATTTCGGCTATTTTGTATGCATACATTTTTACTTGCTGATTTTATTGCAAGTTGCCCCATCATTTCGGCTATTTCATATGCATTTTTGGCTCGCTGATATTTTTATCGTGAGTGTGGAACTTGGAATCTGGTGCCAATCTTAGCATCAGCATCGCTACAACTGGAATATTGCCAGGAGCGAATCATCATTTGCCATGAAAGGACTTGGAATTTGATACCGATTTAGGCATCAGTATCGCTACAACTGGGATATTGCCAGGAGCGAATCATCATTTGCCTCTGTCGATGTCGAACAAAAGTGGCTTAGCAAACAGGGTTAGGATCCCGTCGACTAAGGCTTTTGACTAAATGAGCCGTAAGGGTCTCATAAAGGTATTTCTCCCTGCGAGTTGTGAGGATCTCGTAGGTGCATTTTCTCCTTAGGAATCGTGAAGACTCCTAAGTGTATGGTCTCTTATAAGTCGTAAGGATCTTACAAGAATGTTTTCTTCTTATAAGTCGAGAGGGCTTACAAGGGGGTTCACCATGTAGACATATCCCTAGTCACGGATGGGACTTTGTTAGGGAAATGTTTATTCGCGCCCGTGGATTGTATACAAGGGTCAGTATTGAGCCGCTTGTAGGGCAGTATTGGAGGTTGTGGAGACTGCTTAAGAACAGGTTCAGGTCTCTATAACTTAAGACTTTTGAATCTTATGAGCCGTGAGGATCCCATAAGAGAGTTTTCCTTGCGGGTCGTGAGGATCTCGCAAGTGTAATTTCTCCTTAGGGATCGTGGGGATCCCTAAGTGTGTTGCTCCCTTGTGAGTCGTAAGGATCTTACGCGGGTGATTTCTCCTCACAAGGTCGAGAGGACCTTGCAAGTGTCCTTTAACGAGATTGCGCCTTTTCGGGTTTTCGCAAAACTCGCCGGTAGCCCTGCTGTTTTTACTCACGGAGCCCTTTCGGGTTTTCATCCGTGCCCATTTTGCTTATGGACGTACCGTTTATTTTACCACGTCAGCCTAAGGATGCCGCGGGTTGGTAGTAGTTTAACGACGTTTCGGTCATTTAGGACATTGCGGTCCGTCGTTAGTTTAGGGACATTTTGGTCCTTTGCAAGTTTCAGGACATTGCGGTCCGCCATTACCGTATTTGAGGCGAATTTCTAGTTTACGGACTTTTCGGTCCACGGGGCTTTCTCTATGAATGAGCACGATGCCCCCGGTATGTCCATCTTTTTCGGAGCATGTGGTTGTGGCGGGTTCACCTTCCAATTTTTAGACAACGCGAATTTGCCTTGCTGGTATTGGTCTTCAACCCAATTTTTGAAGACGTAGCAATCTTCGAGTGGATGGCCCAATATTCGATGGTAAGGGCAGTAATTGGGATAGTCGACGTCGTTTGGTTGCAGTGGGTGTCTCAACTCTGGTAGTGTAATGAGCCCATTGCGCATTGCTAGTTCGAACAGTCTCCTTGTTTTATCTTGGGGAAACGAGTAAGGACAACTCAGCTTCTCATCGAGGGATTGCCGGTTGTTGCTTTGGAGAACATCCACTTTCGGGCCACTCGGTTGTTATCGAGCGTTAGTAACAAAGGTTGCTTTCCCTTTGCCCTTTTCGTTGCGGGAGTCCGGCTTTGGAGGAGACAGTCTGTGACCCATTTGGTTCATCTGAGCTAGTTTGTCAATTAAAGCCTAGAACGTGGTCGGTTTGAAGAACATCATGAATTGTGAAATAGTTGCACGAAGGTCTAGGGTGCTCACGAACATGCCCACCGCTGGTGCTTCTTCGATGCGCTGTTCGCACTTCGACCACAGATTCCGCCATCGGATTGCGTACTGAACCCACGTCTTGCCCAGTTTCACCCTGGCATTGATCAATGCTGTTATCGAGGTGCGCTCACTAGCACTCGCGAATCGCTGGGTGAACAATAACTCCATTTCTGCGAAAGTCTTGATGGAGTCATTTGGAAGTTCGGAGTACCACTCAAACGCCGTCTCCGATAAGCTGCCGACGAATTGGCGGAGCAATAGCTTATCATCGCCCCCGGTGTTGCCGCACAGAGCTCTGAACTGAGCAACATGTTGATGGGGATTGCCCGTCCCCTTATAGACGTGGAATTTGGGGATCGTGTATCCCGGCGGGTACTTTATCTGATCATACCAGCCTGGATACGGTCGCCTAGTTTTGACAACTTGGCCGGCTGCCTCATTTTCCTGGTGAACTCTTATTTGCTGAGCAATATAGTCATCCAAGGCAGCTTTAGAGATTGTCTTCTCCTTGGCTATTAACAGAGCCGGCAGAGGATTCGATGCCTCTCCTCTGTCATCTTCAATTATTATCGGAGGATCTTCAGCTGCAGGATCCGGCTGTATCATCATGCCCACCATATCTTGGAATAGCAGGGCCATTTGCTTTATATTGGTCGCTTGTTCCGCAGCCTCTTTGTCCTTCTTCTCAAGCATTCTCCGAAGGTATTCAGCATCAGTTTCCTGTTCACGGCGCTGCTCCGTGGATGTTTCCGGGCTTTCTTTTGGCCCGGTAAGTGCGGCCATCGCAGTCAGCATCTCCTGAAGCTTCTGCTGCTGTTGTTCCTGAGCTCTTGTAATGGAACGGGTGAGTGGTCGGTGGCCCGTAGAAGCGCGGTTATCCTCTTTCCCGGATACCATGTAGACGGTATGCACCACCATGCCCCCAGAGTTAGGGCGTTTGGGCTTAGCGCCTTTGACATTTGTCACAGGCATGGGGATTTTCTCCGGCCTCCTCCTCTGATGAGCGGTCGAAGTTGAGGGGGTCGTTGCAGTGGGCACCCAAGTAGCCGTCGCCTTTTGTGGCTTAACAGGACGG
Organism: Agapanthus africanus; assembly: GCA_030015575.1. Taxonomy (NCBI): domain Eukaryota; kingdom Viridiplantae; phylum Streptophyta; class Magnoliopsida; order Asparagales; family Amaryllidaceae; genus Agapanthus; species Agapanthus africanus. Next base: position 409,706,681 of record CM057338.1, read on the forward strand.
TTTTCTTCCTGTCGGACCTTCAGCTTCTTCTGCCGACGGGGATAGTCTTGATCCACTACCGACTCTCGGACTTGTCGCTAGATTTTGTAAACTTTGGAAGACAGACGTTGAGGGGACTGCTCCCGTTTTATTTCTGTGACATTCTCCACGGATGGTGGAGATCTTTTCAGTACGGCGGTAGGAGAATTCTAGCACACCCTGTTCAGCAACTCGAAGCTGTTCCCAGTTGGAACAGCAACATTGATTTCCACCGTTGGGACTGGTGGAGTTAGCCCAGAGGGGGAGTTGCCCCCAGTCTTCCTTACTCAGCGCCAGTGGCGATGTTGAGCGCGTCGAGCTGTTGGGATGGTTTCAGCTTGAGGGGCGACTTCGTCTTGCCCCCTGCTTTGGTGAAGGATTGTTGTTGGCGTCAACCTCTTGAAGACTGAGGTCCATTGAGTAGCTGGAGCGGGAGTGGGAGTTGGGACAGTCAGTCTTGTAAAGACCGACCCTTTGGCAGGAGAAGCCACCTTGACGACTTCAGGAGCAGGGTTGGTTACTCTCTTCGGAGCAACCTTTTCTTGAGTTACATGCTTCATCATGGGCCCACAGGAACTCTAGCCTAATCTGGAGAAGTCCGAGGTGTTGGAGCTGGACGACTTGTTGAGAGAGGCCACAGTAGCTATTAGCCAATCGAAGACCGACTTCTTGGAAGCTTTCGGTGTCGGCACAGGAGCGGTGAAGCTCGTTGGCGGGAGCATAGTCCCAAAAGACAACCCTGTGGTGGCTTGAATAACCTGTTCTACGGGCATCGTGAACAGGGAAGCCGCTTGGGGCCCGTAGGCTATGCCCCCAGTTGAGGCAGGACGTGGGTTGCAGTTGCATGTGGAACACTTTGAGCAGGCGAACGCCATTGATCCTTTGCTTTCTGCACCAAGCAAAACGCCAAATCTTAGTACCCCGAAACCCAAGGGCAACCATTAGCAAACCGCTATTGGTTCGCGAACACGACACACGAAGTGTGGAGTGGAAAGAGAAAAAGGTCCCACCGGGTGTGCCAGAATCTGTTTACCACCGGAAACTGGGAAGACGAACGTCTTGCCTTAATCTGGGGGCAGATGCTAATTGGTGCTATCCGTCCACCTCTCCGAAGATACTAAGTTGATTTATGGCACCATGTATCGAAGGTTTAGACGGATGCGGCCGATGTAGAAGACTTCGTCAGATTCCCCCTCATTTGAGGGGTTTTTGATTATGGGGATGCTCTTCCCTGCAGGCGCAAGCCCCAGCAGTTAATTACGCTACCGCATCGCGGTAACAACTTTCTCCTTCTCCATATGGTCACTTCATGTCGTGGTGTTTGTTTTGTGTTTGGTTGCCTATGGATTATATATGGAGACTAATTTATGTTGTCGCCCATAGGGCGTGGATTAGTCCAAATCCGTATCGTCTTAGATTTGGGTTCGGGGGTTGTGTTTAAGGATACGTTAGCCTTATTTGAGGCTAAAATCAACTTAAACGTTTGTTAAGGATACGTTAGTCTAATTTCAGACTAAGATTAACTTAACGGGATCGTTTAGATCCAACAAGAAAGCAATTGGGCTCTATTATTTAGTTTAGTGACATTACGGTCGATAATTAGTTTAAGGACATTACGGTCCATTGTTAGTTTTAAGACATCGCGGTCGAGATTAAGGACATCATAGTCCGTGAGTTTAAGGACCTCACAGTCCGATATTAGTTTTAAGACAACACGGTCGAGGTTAAAGACATCATAGTCCGTGGATTTAAGGACTCCACAGTCCGATGTTTGTTTTAAGACATCAAGGTCGAGGTTAAGGACATCATAGTCCATGAGTTTAAAGACCCCACAGTCCATGAAATGTATGGTTGTCGGGACCCGTCACCTCTTTGAAGACGTTGAGGAATTATAATGACAAATATCAAAGGAGTGCAGAGATGTACCCTTGAACCAAGGTGAGTTGTTTGAAAGAGCAGATGTGCTCAGTTCAATATAGGTTGAGGACTTATGACCAGAATTGGGCTAAGTCCAATTAAAATGTTTTAACATTTTACTTTCGTTCTGGCTGTTAAGCCTTTATTTGGGCTCGGCCCTTTGAATAATACTAAGCATTGGACTCTGATATTTTCGTCTGTATCAGAACAGAGCACGTTCTGACAGTGCACCACGTGGCGCGTCAGGCGCTTGCGCCAATTAAATAGCACATTGTGCTAATGCATGAAGAGGTGACATGTGTCGCGCTCAGCGCTAAGCGCTGGTTCATTAGCGCACTTGCGCTTTCCATTTATGAGTACTTTGCGCTAGCGCGCCAGCGAGCGACACGTGGTGCGCTTGGCGCTGAGCGCCAGTCTATGAGCGCAGCGCTCTGTTTTAAAAGCGCAAAGCGCAAGTGGTGTCTATGGTTGACACGTGGCAAGTGATGGCGCTGTGCGCCAGTCCAATAAGCGCAAGGGCGCAGTTCATGAGTGCAAGGAACTTTTCAATAGCGCAAAATGCATCTGATCAATTTTAAGATCACAGAACAACTTTTATGTTCTTCTAAGGAGGCTTTGCCTCAAGATCCAAGAACAAAAGTTCTTGTTTTGATAAAAGGCTCTGTCTTTATAGATCAAAGATCTGTGGACGAAGTAAAAATACTTCTTTTATTATTTTTTTATGATTAGAACTTTTGATCTCTTCCTTTTTATCAAAGACCTTGGTTTTTTTTCTGATTTATGATCTTTTTAGAAAAGAGTTCTTCTTTTTATGAGATGATTTCATCTCTGTTTTCAAGAACATAGTCCTTTTTTTTACCTTGAAAATGAAGAAAGATCTTCTTCTTTTTTTCTAAGAGCTTGCTCTTTTTTGCAGAGGGTTTTTCTCTCTCTTCCTATGTATTCTCTCCCTCTTTTTGACTTGAAGTCTAGGGTCCTTTATATAGGGCCAAATGATTTGTTAAATCAGTTTTAAGAGATCTCTCTCTGATTGATTTGGGAATATTTCCCACCGTTGGATCTTTGATCCTAAGGCTTCTGTTTTACAAAAGATAATCTTCTTGTTTTAATAAGATTGAGAAATCTTTCCATGCAGAATTTGTTCTGTTTTTGGTAATTTATTATTTGCCCTTGGATCGTTGATCCAGTGGTGCTTAAAGCACAATCTTGTTATTTGGAAAGATTTTGAGAAATCTTTCCTTAACAGAATTTAATTCTGGTTAATTAATGATTCATCATTATTATTAGATCTTTTGATCTAACGGTGGGAATTTTTTTAATTCCAGCGCTGGCGCATCTACGTTCGACACGTGGCGCAGAGCGCAGCGCGACTGCGCTAGCGCACCCGTGCCTGACACGTGGCACGCAGCGCAGAGCGCAGCGCGACTGCGCTAGCGCACCCGTGCCTGACACGTGGCACGCAGCGCAGCGCGACTGCGCTAGCGCACCTGTATTTGACACGTGGAGCGCAGCGCAGAGCGCTGGATCTGAAGCGTTGCTTCAACTCCTAGCGCTGGCGTGTCCGCTTTTGACACGTGGCGCGCAGCGCGCAGGATATGAAGCGTCACTTCAATTTTTGAATTTTGAAATTCAAAACAGAGCTTTGCTCTGATTGGGGGAAACAAGAATCTTTCTATAAATTGGTGATTTTTAATCAACATTGGATTTTTAATCCAACGGCGCTCTACTTTACAGAGTGCAATCTTTCTTGTTTAGAAAGATCCAAGAAAATATTTTCCAAAGTAGTGCTTTTGATCCCTTTGTTTAGAATTAAATTCTATCTGTTCAGAAGGCATAGGAGCCATCACGTGTACCACGTGACCCCTCACAGAATTAATTTGGTTTTTTTGCATGCAGGAATCCAACAGAGGCAAGGCATCTCGTGAGCCTCTTTGTTCTTTGTTTGTTTTATAATTGAATCCCACACGTTTTGTGTGGAAAGACGATCACGTACTTGCACGTGAGACTTTAGTTGCCACCTTTTAAACGGAGTTGCCTATTCTGCATACAGATGCATCACGTGCTTGCACGTGATGCTCTACTAGCGGGAACTTTCTCATTTTCCCTCACTGAGTCTCTTTGTAAGGGATTGATGATCACGTGCTCACACGTGATACTTTCATTAGTGGAGAATTTTTCCCTTCCCTTCTTCTTCTGAATTTTTATAAGGGAACAAGGAGCTATAGTCTCGCTATTTCTTACATGTCCGTGAGCGACACGAACGTTTACAAAGGAAAACCTTTTGGTATATTTTAAAGGGCGGAATGTATATTTGAGCAAAACATATATGAACATATATTTATTTATTTACAAATGAGCGTCCGTCACTTGTGCCGTGAATTATGCATCACACAGCAATTCAGAAAAGATTTTTGCATGTGTTTTATTCAGCTTTAGGAGATTTTTCAAAGATGCGTCTTATATACGTTTTATAGTATTTGACTAGTGCATATTGGATTTCAGTAGTGGATTTCGAGATCTGTATCTCTATTGTAACTCCGATGATATGCGTGCAAATCCGATGACTTGCGTGACGCTTGATGGAGTTTGATTTTGAGTTTTATACTCGTTTTCATGCGCACATGATGCGCTGTGGTATTTCTATAGCTTCCGTGATTTCGGAGCCCCGTTGATTGAGTTGAATTTTGAAATGTTTTAGTATTTGGGGGTTTAAATTTAAATTCGGGGACCGAATTTATTTAAGGGGGGAAGATTGTAACATTTCAGAAAATATAAAATATTATTTTTGGAATTTAATATTAAAATAATATATTTTGCGAAAACTACCCGATTTGCGAAATTGGAGTTTTCGTAAAAAGGTATAAATATATACCAATAATTGTGAAATAATTGGAGATTTAAAATGATTTATTCATTTAAAAATATATTTATCAGATTTGGCATTTTTATAATTAATTATATGCAGTTTAAATAAAAAAAACTCGATTAGTGCACTGCTAATCGCGATTAAGCCAAATCCGTGTTTCTACAGTTTTCCATGGCTAGTGCACCATGTCATGTTGCATTTTGGGGGTATTATGTGGTTTGGGTTTTAAAAAGAAATGAAAAAGAGAAAAGGGTAAAAGAGAGAATGATTGGAGAGAGAGAGAGAGAGAGTGAGGCATGGCTTGTGAGTGAGTAAGAATAAGAATGAGAGAGAGGGGGGGCAGCCACATTCATTTCCTCCCCCATTATTTCTTCATCTTCTTCGTCCTCATCTCCCTCCACCTTCACCCCCAAACATCATCTCAATTTCCTTCCCAAAACCTATACCCTCTTCATTAAAAATGATCCCCACTTCATCCTCAACACATTGGACCAATCAAAGATGGATTTTGAAGACTTTGGAGAGCTAGGGGTTTTCTTGAGTTGCCCAAATGAGGTATATCTATTTCTATTTAGTTTAGTTTTTAGTTTCTTGCATTCTAGTTTAGTTTAGAAGTTGATTTAGTGTGAAATGGTGAAGTTAGAAATTTCAAGAGAAGGGTTTGGGCGATTGAGTGGATTTGGTGATGTTCAGGGGCTGTTACAAGACTTGAGTGGTGTTTTTACTGGCCTAGAATAGAGAATACGGACTTAGAAAACATCTCATGTCGGTTTTGTGAAGTTTGGTGTGCCTACAGGGAATCTAGAGCAATCTGGGGTAATTTTGAGAAAAACAAACAATACCAGAGACCTAGTGGGACCAATAAGAGACCACCCTGAGAAGACGAACCCCATCAGAGCACCCTGGACCGAGCTCGCGGGATTTTTGGGTATTGTGGCCAGCCAAATGTGGGTGTTTGGTGTCTAGGTTGTTTCAGTAGCTCACATACTCCATATGCAACACCCTATACTTGCTAGTTTAATCCCATTTTACCTGAAAGAGAATCTGGGAACATATTGGTGTCTTTTTGGTTATGTTTTCCGTATTTTGGAATTATTAGTTTTGATATTTGGATTTGTATTTGGTCGTAGGATGTTTTTACGTCAACGATAAGGGATAATTGGTTGGTTTTGCATGCGTAGGCTATAGGTTCTAACCTATAGGCGATCCGTGTGCCGTATTGGTTTTCCGGACTTTATGTTAATAGCGATTGCGATTGTGTATTTATTGTAGGTAGCTTCACGTAGATTCCGAGACGACGAAGCAAGGCGTCGTCGACTTTGGAAAGCAAGGATCAAGGTGAGCAGATCTATATCTACGGGAGAAGTCGGGTGGATGGCGTATAGCACCCCCGCAAATTATAAATAGAAACCGATCTATACGATACAATCGTAGAAACCTAGATTAGAAAACTAGGGATATGGTTAAAAAGATAGTTAAAGATGATATGAGTGACTGAATATATATATTGAGATATGAGATGAAAGCTTTAGGGATATGAAAAGTGAATGTGAATCACGACTTATAGATATGTAGTTGCACTAGAATAGGTATGAGTTTTAGAGTGGCATGTTATTTGATGTATAAGGTAGAATGTATATATAAATTGACTTGATGTAAGATGACTTAATGTGATGAAAAGAATATACGATGTGATATGATAACTTGATTGACATGTCGGTATATGGATGCGAGTCGATAAGAGAGAATTGATACCTTTGCCGGTCCCCTGATATGAGATTGTTATGGATATGACATGAGATATAGGCATATAGAGATATAAAATGTTGTGAATCATGAGTGATAAGCCGTACGAGACGTTAGGTCCGTACCCTCATTGTCGTATAGGCTGTTAGGATCCCAAATTGTTTAATGCCGCCGTACAATGATTTATTGTACGTGATGAGTTAATTTGATAATTGATCCGTACGCTTGACTAGAGGATGACGTACGATGGATCATACCATATGTGATGTTGTGAGGCTGGATGCCGATTGATTGATTCACCGACTCGGTCATGTTAGATATGTATACCTTATAGCTTTTAGCTGACAATGTACTTTATGCCACGTTCATGTCATTCTCATTGCATATATATACCTGTGCTAGTACACCTTCACCATTATCGATGATGCGTATGTTACATTTACACAGGTTGGCCGGCTTACACACTTCATCATCGATAATTGCTATGTCACTCACACAGTAGAATTGCTGCATCATGCTATTATATTGTTATGCTCACATTATGATGATATGCCCATGCTCACATCACTGTTCCATGTTGCATGATATACGGATATGCTTATATTCTGTTATATGTCGCATACATCATGCTTTATGACTGTACGCATTGAGATATGCTGTTTTCATGAGATTTCTAGATTTGAGAACCGTGGTTATTTCAAAAGAAAGTATGTATTGTTTTAAAAACCAGGTTTCTCTTGATATGATATTTCAATGGTCCACCATGCGTTTTCTCGGTTCTGAGACGTATGATAGAAACCCGATTCGAGAAGATGGATGATCAGTTTGTGGGTTCATGGTGGACCCGGTATGGTACCCCAGGGCGAGAGAGATTTTGTAGGGATGACGATGAGCCTGGAAGAGGGACCACTACCTACCGGTGATAGTATTTGGACCTGGCGGTTATCCAGAGGATACCGAATGGAGTCATGAGATGGATATAGGCCGATCCGTACTGCCGGAGCCAACGGGCCAATCCCGCAGATGATACGGAGCCTGAAATATGAGGATTCACGTGTCGATACTGAACACGGGTTTCATGATGTTTCGAGTGTCGGTGTTGGACACTCAGGTTCCATGATTTGATGTATCATTGATGAACGCACATTCTTTGATATCCTCATATATATTTACATGCATATATTTTATGATATTTACATGCATGATATTGTTGTGTCATTGGTTGACACGTGGACGCGATCCACATGCATACTGGCATTTATTATTTTGTTGGATGATATCCACATGCATACAGGCATTGATTATTATATTGTTGGCACATATGTAGATACGGTCACCCTAAATATCATAGTATTACCTTTATGATATAGTTGACCTAGGAATCGTTGTTTATTCGATTTCTACCTGTTGATGTTTTCTACTCACGAGTTGGCAACTCACCCCCGTTGTGCCACAGTTCTTGCAGATTGACCACATGGATCAGTAGCGGCATTGCTGGCACACAGCTTGCATCCGGGTGATTTGCTTTGGTAGGTGGTACATATTGGATCGTACCCCTTTTGTATTTATTATTCCCATTGTATCTAGTCAACTCCATCAAATCAAAAACTAGTATTTGTATATGTAGTGAGACTTAGCAAGACTTGTAGTTGCGAGACTTGAGCGATGGGTATTTGTTCGCTTGGTGGGTTGATGTCTTGCTTTACTTTATCATTCCTTGCACTGATCTTCGCCATTGGGTGTCGTATACTTATATTGTGACTTGCGTGGTTATGAATCCACCGATTGACAAAGAGCTAGCTCCTGCTTGGGGATGCCTTTATCATTATTATGTATATGTGGTTTTGGATCAAAATATACAAAGGAGGTGCTGCCCAAATTTTTAAAAAGGACAAAACATGTTTTTAACTAGTAACATCCACTTGCATTTTTCATGTTCTACTATTTATGCATTTAAGAAAACCTTCGATTTCATTATACCTTATTTCAAAACTTCACCTCTATTATTTTCTTAAAAAGCTTTAGATTTCTGGGCTTCGGCTTACTTGAATTACGTTACGCCTTTAGACGTGGCGTGATTCAGGTGCCGGTCACGAGCTAATATTTTCGGGTCGTGACAACAACTTAGAGACAATCTCGACATTCGTCTAGTTACAGTAGATGCAACGTCAACAAAGCGGAACTACGGAAAAGTCCCTAGTTCCAAGCCTCGATGGTTCATAAACAACCTAAAGATCAGCTTGACATCCGTCTCATTACAGCAGATGCGGTATCAACAAAGGAAGAGAAGGCCAAATTCCTAGCTTTAGGGTCTTGACGGCAACTCAAATAAAACCTAAAAGACTACCGGAGATCATCCCACACCAGCGCGGAGTGGTTATGACTCATCGGGGCTCCCAAACTGAGCCTAACCTCAAGTAAAAAGCGTTATGGAAAATTCCTAACGTTTTCTCTTCCGACTGTAATATGACCTAAGGAGATTATTTGAAGACGTCTTGTCCAGCCCCCGAAGGGATCAGAGACACGACAGTCGCGGGGCTACTCGAATAGCAGCGTAAAGTCTGCATATCGAGGAATGCATCAACCAATACGATGGACAAAACCCTAGTACCACAGACCCTAACGGACCTCTGTCATAAAGAGCAGGATTTAACTGTGACGTTAGGACAGGTTTCCTACAAGTCCAAGGAAGGTAAACTACAAACTCCGAAATGAGTTCATAAACTAGAGACTCCGGGATCAGTGAATAAACTACAAACTCTGAAATGAGTATATAAACTACTTCACACCAAATCAAGACATTGAAGAAAAAAATGCCAGTATGAAATAAAATATATCTTTTATTCATGAATTCAAGTGAATACAAGATATATTTCATAAAGGAATAAAATGAATACATGTTATTCATGAATCACAAGTTTACAACTAATACAAGAAAAGGGGTACAATGACAGTTATTAAGGAGGAGGCGTCTTCAACAAATTGACAAGCCGCTTGTGCGCTCCTCTCAATTCTTTCTCGTGGTCAGCTACAGCGGCCAACTCCACTTCGATTTGAGTCCGTTGTTGCAAACAGGATGAAAGCTTTTCATCGATTTCTTGTTTGGCAGCTTCGCAGTCCTGCGTGACCCGCTCAGTGAAGTCAAGATTTCGCCTTAGCGTCAACCCATCCGAAATACATCACTGGAGGTTGTCGAAAATAGCTTTTAGCTGCGCAGCATTCGCTTCAACCTGAGCACGCAATTGGACGGATTCACTGGAAGCCGCCTCAGGGCCGCCTCTTGTTCAAAATAGCGAATGAAAAAGAACACTCTGCTCAACCTACGTAGCGCGCTGAGAGTTCGAGGCCAAAACCTCAGGAGCGAGACGCTTAAGCTCAATCTCGTGCAGGCAAGCCTCGATCTTCCTGCAATAATCAACCCAAGAACCGATGAGATCTTCATTATGGAAGTTGACGAGCGTCGCCAGCATTGGATTGACTTCGATGACAAAATCCGTAGCAGAAGTGAGGGCCTCAGCATTGAGATCTTCGATAAGCTCGCTTAACATTCGCCGGCTATTCGCGGCGCCCCTGGAGGATGTACGTTTAGCGAAGAGCCCCGCGGGCATTGGAATGCGAGACTCAAAAGGAGCCGGTGCCGGTGTAATCGCTGCAAAATGAATTGCGGTCAAATTTCGACTCGGGAGACAAAGAAAACACCTGAGGGATGAAATATATCGTACCGGCTGTGGCAGGTGGCAGAATATAAAGTACTGGAGGCACGGCTATTCTTTCACTTCCTCCTCCAACCCGTGATACTGTGGTCAATATAAAGAAGGCTTAGCAACAATAAATCTACTCATAAAAAAGGGGAGAAACATTAGGTGAAGAATATACTGACCAATACCAGAAGGTGGAACGATTTCCGACTGAAAGGAAAAATGCGGGTTTAACTCCTGGTACAAATGGTCGAAAAGTACTCATGCAGAGTTGTGACAATATACAATCAATACAAGGAGGATTGTATCCACAGTGAAACAAATAAGTGAGAAACCCATACCTTCCAAGATTTGAGGAGGCGTAGAAGAAATCAAAGGGACAGCGACCATCAAAATAGCGGCCAGTGACACTTCTTCAGCCGGCACAACTTCAGGGTTTACCGCGCCTATGCTCAAGACAAATGAAATATCATTAGAAGGGCTTAACAGGATTGAAAAACTCAAAAACAACAACCCAAAGACTACCTGATAGATCAGGGGCCAAAACCGTGTCGGAAGCGTCACCAAGTGTAACGACTTCCTTACTCTCTCTCGGGGGAATAGATTCTGCACCCATAGCTTCATCCCCTGACTTGACGAGGGCCGTCGTAATGCTTGTGACACCCGTCGATACCAAGGAGCCACAAGGAGAAAGAGTAGCAGTTTGGACAGCCCCAGATTCCTAAGAAAGAGTGGTCACTTTGGGCTCTGTAATCATCGGCGTTTCACCTACCATACTATCGTCAGGACTCGGCCCTGCTTAAAAGGAAATACGTATGTCAGAATTCGAGGACCAAGTTCTAATAAAGGACTCGGCGTTACGTTACCATGAAGTAGCTTTTCAGTTTCTTCCCGAGCTACACGTGCAACCTGTCTATGGGCGGTAGACAGGGCGGAAGGAACATCCGCCGAAGGAATGTCAGCAGGCGGAATACTGCTTGAGCCTGCACCTGCGGCCAAAACAACATCGCGTTCCCTCACCGCGTACTTCCAACGCTTCCTTTCAGTCTGAGCAATGAGAACTGACCTCCTTGCGACCTCCGACAGAGGGACGTCGTCGTCCGAACCGAGCTCTGCCTCCGGAACCGCTACAGCGTCCATCATCGGCTTCTTCAACAACGCCTCCTGTAGTGACTTTAGGATGTCCGTGGCCGTAGTAGATGGCTCTAGAAGCTTTACTACATCGCCACTTGGGATTGGCACTGCACTTGGAATGACCCAAGTTGTGGTAGTTCTTGCAATAGGGTGAAGTGAAGAGTCAGATCATGAATAAAAAAGAGTAAAGGCGTAATGAAACGAATTATACCAAGGACCAAAGAAGCGCGGAGCCTCTCTTCCTCCTCGAACGTCTTGAGGGAAGCTACGAGAGCCTCTTCGGCAGAAATGCCTGTTGAAGAAGAAAGCGTTAATAGAAGCATAATAAAGAGAGAAGGGATAGGCGCAGAAGAATATAACTTAAGTATACCTGAGTTTGCGATAGAGATCAACGCCGCTTCCTCGCGAGCCAGTCGCTCGGAAGCTGCGAGGGCAGCCTGTAGATCAGTATTGGTCGCAGGCGTGTCGAAAAAACCCTCGTTGGTACCGTATTCACACAAGCCCTCACTGTAGGGAGCATGTGGTTCCTGGCCAAATACGACATCGGCAGAAAATAGAGACTTCTTATTTTTCTGCGAATGGACACCAGCGGCCGATAACAAGAGCTTGCGCTTGACAGGCATTTTCAGACGGCGGGTCTCGATTTCTTTACCAGCGCCAGATTCCGGGGACGCCACGGCTACCGCAGTTGCGGGAACACCCGATTAAAGCTTCTTAGGGAAAGCTCGTGGGACCACAACCGTAATATCTTCTCTTAAGGAGGGATGAACGGCAGTCCATCGCTTTAAGGGGACAGATGGATTACCAGCGGGGACTGCATCCTTGTGATCGAGCAATAACCACCTTTCTTTCCTGATAACAGCACCCGTCACATGCTGGTACCACGCCACGTAAGCATTCGAAGCTTTCGGCAAATAGCTCGGCTCGCTAATGAGAATATTGGACCCTGTATTTAATCGCATAAAGTGGTGCAGCGCGCTGCGAATACCCTCCTCCATAGCAGCTGGCTCGGCTAAGAATGCCTCGAGAGGAACACCCTGATTATAACCCGACTGTTGAACGAAGCGGTGCGGATTGTACCTTATGAACAGTGCCGAGGCGTTCTATCTGAATACTAAAAAGCCCGGCCTGATAGAATACAAGTGCAAGATTTCCCGAGCCTTCAACGTGGAAGCCCCATCTTTGAAAGTGTCACGAAACGGTTGCACCACCTTAGTAGATTCCTTGCCGATACTCAAGACTCTATCGACAAAAGTCATGCTGTCCCCAACTATGCGCGGGCGAAGGACCATTCGCCGAGCCTCTCGCTGCGACGGGTCTGACGCAGAAGTGTCAACCAGATACATGACCTGAGGAAAGTTGTAGCTGTCATAGAAGTGGGGTCATTTGTGAACACCGAAAGCTCCTAGTTCGTGCATCTCGATCCACGACGTGAAGTAGTGCAACGGAAGATGTACGGGCTTTACCCCCGGCTGAGCAGTGTCTGCCGCTAAGCTCAAGCTGCGATATAGATGAGCCAGCCCTGCGATCCTAATGACCATACGTGTCCCTGCAATCATGCGGTGGGCCGGATAAAAGACGGACGGCCTTATATAGCGAGGATGCGTCGGAAGCACAAACCAATTCAACCACGGGCCGATGAACCCCAGAAAGAACGTCTCTTCATCGACGTCTGGAGCAGTGAGCTCTGCGAAAGAGATGATCGGAACGTCTGGAATGAAGAAATTCCCCAAATCCGCCTATGTCGTCGGCAAGTTATCCAAACCAAAACCGAACGGGTCATCAAGCTTAGCGAATTTCGCGGCTTGTTTTGACAAGACTTCTAGGCGAAGAAAGCGGGCGATGAAATCTGCAAAGCCAATTCCGTGCCCTCCAGACTCTAAGAACAAACTCTATAAATGTTCAACACCTTGATTAGGCTTGTGAACCGGTGTTGAACAGCATTCTCTGGAGTAAGGCCCATCACCACTGATTTGGTGGCAAAGATGTACTCATCAGTGGGAAGTATCTCCTCGTAATGTTCTCCTCTGACGGGTAAGCCGGAAATTTCCGCAAACTCCTCCAAGGAAATTGAAACCTCCCGGTCTGATAGAAGAAATGTATAGGTTGGGATATTCCACTATTCCAGAAAAGCCTTAACCCACCATACATGAGACACGGGATATTGGAAAAGGGACGCATATATTGCAGGATACAGCCCAAGCTTCAGCAGCAGCGACTTCTTGGCCGATAAGATATACCGAGCCCACTGCAAGTAGCCGACTGAATGGTGAGGAGTCAACCCTATCATATAGACTTTCCCCCAAGGGCTCGACTCGCCTTGGCATATGCGCCGCCCAAAATATCCAAAGCCATCGATGGCTGTACGGGTATTGATGCCATGGAGGGATGAAGGCAACCCTCCGAGGTCCAGTTTACCACTTCTACGGCATAAATCACTTGAGGCGAATCAGCGTAATGAATCGCTGAAATTGGCTCTGAGAGCGCTGCACAAGAAAACTGCGCTAACCCCGAATGATCTGATTATACCACGACCCCCACAGGTGAAGAGATTTCTGCTCTGGGTCATGATCTTTAATAAGCGCGAAGACTTCTCGATCCACGGGCGCATCGGCAAAGACACTCTCTGAACGTACGAAAGGGAAGGAAGAGTAGAAGGCCATTGCACCTGCACAAAAGGAGAAGGTTCAGCTATTGACGTTATGTTTAGAACTTTAACTTCTTTGATACTTAAAAAAAATTTGTACTGCATTGCAATGGGACAAAGGGGGGCCTACAAAATTAAGGTGACGCCCCATCATTAATGGGGCAGTCACTCATTAAGAGTCGAATCCTAAAAGGATTCTCATTTAATGAGAAATATCATTGGACTAAGGAGTTAAACTCCCTCGAGAGCTGTGCTCTGCAAATAGATTTCACATCTGTCAGAAAATTAAGGAGGAATAAAATTCCCCAAAATTTCTTAGAGCCATGCTCTGTAAAATAATGGGGTAATCTACCAGAACCCTCAAAAGCAAAGTTTTTTAATAAGGTAAAACCCCAAGATCTTTAAGATCTGCAAGAAAAATCCTAAAAATTCTAAGATTTCTTCATGAAAGATGAGCAAAGCTCTGATTAACGGGTTATGAAACCCTAAAATACATTTTTAAGATCAACGATCTAAGGAGAGCAAAGCTCTGTTAATGGGTTCGATTGTAATCCTTACCAAGTCTTTAGCAAAGTTCTAACTCTAAAAGAGTTTCCTTGGGCAGAGATCTAAGGTCTGGAAAGAGAATTATATTTTTAGAAAGAAGAAATTTAGGAAAGATGAACAACAGTCATCTCAAGGGCCAAAGGCCCTACTTATAGGCATAAGGAGACGGTTCCACTTCCGAGAAAATCAAACGGTGGAAAAGATGCCACCGCTGCACTCACGTGTAAGCCACGTGAGCGCGGCGGTGGGGAGGCATTTGTTTCCCCAATAAAAGAGCAAAGCTCTGTTCAAAAACTCAAGAGGCAGCGCCTCACGTGTCTGCCACGAGGGCGCCAGCGCCAGAGTTAAAAAAACTCTTAGAAGAGCAAAGCTCTGTTCAAAAACTCGAGAGGCAGCGCCTCACGTGTCTGCCACGAGGGTGCCGGCACCAGCGCCAGAGTTAAAAAAACTCTTAGAAGAGCAAAGCTCTGTTCAAAAACTGAAAAGGCAACGCCTCACGTGTCTGCCACGAGGGCGCCAGCACCAGTGTTAAAAAAAAGAGCAAAGCTCTGTTCAAAACTCAAGAGGCAGCGCCTCACGTGTCTGCCATGAGGGCGCCAGTGCCAGAGTTAAAAACTCATATTGGCGCCACACGTGCACAGCACATAAGCACCGGCGCCTGGTAGAATTAAATTCCACTCTCTGTTAAACAGAGTCGTTGGATCAAAGATCCAACGGAGATGATAAATCATCAGAGTGCAGAATCAAATTCTGTTGAGGAAATATTCTTCAAATCTTTCTAAACAAGAAATATTACTCTCTATAAAACAGAGTACCGTTGGATTAAAAATCCAATGGTGATTAAAGAATCGCCGAGCTATAGAATAAATTCTGTATGGGAAAATATTTCCCTAATCTTTTTAAAAACAAGAAAAATATTTTATGTAAAACAGAAGTCCTTGGATCAAAGATCCAACGGTGGGTAAAATCCCCAAATCAATTAGGATCTCTCAATGAGAGATTTCTTCAACTAATCAACAGATTTGCATTTACTATATAAAAGACCCAAGACTTCAAGTCTAAAAAAGAATAACTCCCCCATAAGCTTTGAAAAAAAAAGAAGGAGAAAGCTTTGAAAGAACAGAGAATTAAATTCTGGAGGAAGAAGAACTCTCTTCTTGGAAATTTTAGGTAAATAAAATTAAATAATGATCCTGTGGATCATTCAAAAAAGAAGAAGAGAGAGAGAGAGAACTCAGGAGTGCTTAGCACTCAGTGGGCGCCGCTCAGCGCCCAGCGCCTCACGTGCCCCTCATGTAGGCGCTATAAAATAAAGAGTGCTTAGCACTCAGTGGGCGGCGCCTAGCGCCCCACTTCCCTTCACGTGAGCGCCATAAAATAAAGAGTGCTTAGCACTCAGTGGCTGGCGCTCAGTGCCCAACCCCTCACGTGACTCTCATGCAGGCGCCACAGAACATAAAGTGGTTGACACTCATCATTCAGCGCCTAACGCCTCACGTACTTCGCACATGGACGCCATAAAGAGTGCTCAGCACTCCATATAGAGACAAAGAAAAGAGAGTAAAGTGTGAGCGTCAGAACTCACATGAGTGCTCAGCACTTTTTGCAAGAAAATGGGGACTGAGCCCAAACCAGTGCTCAGCACTTCTTTCAAATAAAAGAAAATTGAGTGGGTCAAGCCCAAGTTGGTTATATCCCTAATTCAGACCAACTAAGCCCATAGGTTCATTGCTTTCCAAATATGACTCATGACATCCAAAATGATATTCATCCCACATTTCCTAAGTTAATTTTAGTCCCCCAAAAAAATGGCTAATGATTCTTAGATGGTCCACCATGATCTCTTCCCTCAGACAAGGGAATTGGTTCAAGGATACATCTCTCCATACCTCTAATGCATGTCGTTGTAATTGCTCAACGTCTTCAGAGAGGTGGCGGGTCCCGACAACCAACTGTTTTAGGTGCACTTCCCAAGCTGATGTGCACACCTTAAACCAAACCACACCCCAAATAGATGTATCCCACATCATCGCCATGCATCCCGTCACGTAACAAATACATGGGCATAAAATGGTGATCTACGGACCATAACGTTCTCGAACTACTATGGATAGTAATGTCCTCAAACTAAACCCTCACCTCAAAAATGGTGATCTACGGACCGAAACGTTCTTAAACTAACAACGTACTGTAACGTCCCTAAACTAAAATAATGGAGCCCAAATGCTCTTTTGTTGGACCTGAATGATCCTAAAACCCCGTTAAGTAGATTTTAATCTCAAATTGGACTAACGTATTCTTAACAAAAATTTAAGTTGATCTTAATCTCAAACGAGATTAATGATCCTTAAATCAACCCAAACCCAAATCTAAGATATACGGATTTGGACTAATCCACGCCCTACGGGCGACGACATAAATTAGTCCCCGTATACAATCCACAGGCAACCAAAAATAAACAAACACACATGACACAAAGTGAACCTCTGGAGCCGGAGAAAGTGGTTATCGCTACGCGGTAACGTAATTAACTGTAGGGGCTTACGCCTGCAGGCAAGAGCGTCCCCACAATCAAAAACCCATCGCAAACGAAAGGGAATCTGACGAAGTCATGCTACAATGGTCGTATCCGTCCAAACCTTTGATATACGGTGCCATAAATCAACTTGGTATCTTCGGAGAGGTGGACGGATAAATCCAAATAGCATCTGCTCCCAAATTCAGGCAAGACGACCTACGTGGTTCGTCTCTGTTTTCGGCAGTGAACAGTGATCATTACCTGCTGCTGACATATTAACGAGTCTTTAGAGTCCCACACAGAGGTTTTCCAGCTCAAGCGAAATGAAGTAGGGTACATATGCTGATATGTGTGGGGGCTTGATTAAATACGAGTATGTGATACCGTATTCTAATCTCGCGATATTTGATATCGGTTAGGTTATATGTGATATAACCGGATTATTAAATCAAGTGTTGATTCAATGATATGTTATATGTATCTATATTTGATATTGGCCGGTTATATATGATATGACCGGATTATTGAATCAAGTGTTTATTTAATATTGAATATTGAATATTGTTAGTTATATGAAATATAACCAGGTTATTGAATCAAGCGTTGATTTGACAATATGATATATATATAAATAATATTAGTCGATTATATATAATAGAACCAGATTATTGAATCAAGTGTTGATTTAATAATTATATTTATATATATATATATATATATATATATATTTGATATATATATATATATATTAACTAATATTAGCTCACTAATGTTTTTCTTCTCTTGATATATATAATGATATATGTATTTGATATATGTATTAATATATATAAATTGATTTTGTATCATGGTTGATGATACATAGAACATGCGTGTATGAGACTCACACATGACCTAAAGATAATTGGAGAGATTTATTTTTTAAGAGAAAAATAAAAATGAGTGGATATTGAGTCATGGCTTGGATGCTTATAGAAGCATGTAGAAGTCATGACTCATCTCTCATTTTGTTTTACTCTAAGATATTTTCTCACCCCATCTTTATCTTTAGCTCATGGTTCTCTCTCTCTCATTATTCATCACAACTCTTACTCACCCAAGTTCATCTCCTTCTTCCTCAAAAGCTCACTAGGGTTTTTCTTGAGTTGGAAATAAAAAGAGAAATAGATTTCTAAAGTGAGCAAAATTCCTACTTTATCAACCTACACTAATCTAGACCATTAGTTTAGGTTGTTAGCTTCACTAATACCTTGATTAGTGAAGAGATGGTTTGAGTTAGTGGGACTTCAAGGTGGACCATCTTCGGCTTCGAAGACAACGTAGCAAGCTCGATCCTTTTTTCAAGTGGAGCCAAGAAGAGTTCTAGAGACTACTACTTAGAGTTATAGTAGTAAAGGATTTGGTCTACAAAGATTGTAACCTTCTTCACTTAGTTTAGAACTTACTTTCATGCACTAAAACCCTAATTCTCTAGTTCGATTCTAGGTTAGTATAGCTTAGCACACTAGATTTTTTTAAATTGCATACTTAATACTTGTATAAACCTAGTGGTGGTGCTAAGACATACTTTCATGGTATCAGAACCAGGCTAGAGCATTAGGCGAAGTTTAAACGACGTTAAAGCGTTCGATCGAAATTCAAACCCCTATATTTTTATAGTTTCTGTCCATTTTTTCAAAAGTTGAAATTTTACAGATTAAAAATATTCAGAAAATCATGCAGGTTATTTTATGGAGCCCCAAGAAGTACGACACCATAACTCGTCAAAGCCGCCACGGAACCGCCGCCAAACCCATGGTTTAGCCGTGGTTCCGCCGCATACTTAGAGATTTGATGGCTTGTATTTCTTGTGATGCTCCATTGTGATATTTGGGACTTTCTGGGTATTTTAGTGAAGCTCAATTTGTTGAGGTCTCTAAGATTTGTAGATTTTGAAATATCGATCGAAATGTTTAACATTGTCTAGATAGTTTTGATATGTGATACAATTTTTGGAATCCATATTAATTAGTTTTGTGAAAACTAGTTTGCAATTTATGAATCTAGCATTTTAGTCTCATTTGATCAATTGCCACGGAGTTTCGATTCGGATCAAAACTCCGTCGCAGTCTCGTATTATACGCAAATAGTCGCCGGGAAACACTACTAGATAGCCATGCCCCATAGCCCCGACTAAGTGACTATAGGAGAACCCTGTGGCTAAAAGCATCCGTTCGGGTGCTCGCGACCATAGTGTTCTACCTAAGTGCACTTGGTCAACGGCATCGGGGGTGCGACCATCTGCTGAAGTTCCCGACGAGCATTCGGTCATTTAATCAGGAATCTTGTTGAATTTCCCGACTTGTTATTGAAAAGTGTTTTTAATTTGAGACTTAAATGCAAGGTTTATAGGGTTAGGCATGAAATCCGGAATATGTGATATTCCGGGTTTATGATGTCTAAGGTAAACGCGGATTCTAATTAATGTAGTTTTCATTTCTTTTATGCGACCATAGGTGTAATATATGGTGTATCTCCGATCTCGTTGCTATACGTCAACGACATTAGGGATACGCATATTTACTTACATTAATGACATGTGATGTTGTTGTATTGCTATGTGATATGTTATATTGGATCGTCATGAATGAATAGCCGGGGGGTTTTACGTGAGATGAGAGTTTTTCAATTTTCATTCATGTAAAAATTTGTATGTAATATTCTTTTATTGAGACATTTCTGGGTTGAGGTTGTTGTCTCCATTGATATATATTATTTATTTTTCCATATTAGGATAGACCCAAGGCGGGGAGCACAAGTAACCGGGTTCTAGATTCCAGTGGGAGGCCATCTCGAGGAGTCGAGACCGGGTCGCCTAACTCTAGAATTGGCAGGGTTGCTTGCCGCTCTCGTAGGGGTCTAGGATTGTGGGTTTGGCTATTCATCACGACCGTGGAATCCGTGTTTTTCATTACTAGCTTGATCTAAAACACGGACCTCCTAGTATATCCTATATTTCATATATCTTGCTTCTGCTGATTCTGTGTATGATGTGATCATATTAACTGCATGAAACGAATACTACTTATATATATGATATACTAATAGACATTATATATGTTTTGCATCCGCGCTAGTCCTGACCCTGCCCTGCCGTAAGTTAAGCAACCTTACGGTGAAGACCCGGGTCCCTGTGACAAATACGGATAGCATATATGTGTGTTTTATTTTCGTTTCTTCTGTGATGTTTAGGAAACATACATGATGGGACATCATTAATGAGATTAATGAAAAGAAAAAAAAGCTAAAGATGTTGTAGAATCAAAATTTTCAACATGGTAACTCCAGTTCTTGCTTTGCATAGCGGTATTCCATTATGAATATCAAGCACCTCATTCGATGAGGAAAGAGCCTAGATCCCTTCACCAGGAATGACCTTTTTAGTAAAACTATCAAATGCTACAACCCACTCGGTTTGTTTTGAAAACTACTCGATTTTAAAAGCGGGGCTTAAACCACTCCTTTTTCAAATCACCTGATTCTACAACGATATCAAGTTCATTACGTTAAAAGTTTTCTTTAAAACCATTCGTAGCCCTCTATCATTTCAGATAAGTGCTATTTAGTATCCGAGCTGCGTTTGTTGACCATACCCAAGGCGTAGTGTACGGTAGCTGATTAGTGCTTATCTGCCGTATATAATGCGATTGGATTAGGTTAGTCATTCGGTTTTGTTGACCATGACCAAGGGTCGTACAGGTGTGTTTAATTCAATCATGAAATGACGAGTTGAACTTGGCTAGCGCTTATGATTTATTGACCATAGCCACGGTCATAAGTCGCTAGGGGTAAAAAATAGATATTGGGAATTTCAAGTGTTGAAATTTACAATGAAATTGTATACCTTCTATGAGATAGTTGGATCCCGATACCCACTGCGAGTAAGTGTTACTCCTGGGAAAGTTTTCCACTTTACAATTAGCTAATCCAGTAGGTATCTAAGAAAGGTGTTAACAGGGTTATGCCCATGCGGAAACGAGGTTATTTAATTAGTTCCATGCGAAAGCATGGGGAGACTCCCTCGGAGTACCAATACCTGCCTGGCTGACCGATTGGCGAACTTGTAGGGTGTAATTAATCCCGGCTAATCTTACCTTTTAGGGTTTGAAGGAAGATACCGGATCAAGATCCCACATTTGTAATCTGTTACATAGGTTAAAGAGAAGTAGAGAACTGGAAAAGGGTGATAAATCTTTCGAAGTAGGGAATGGTGCATTTGTTGCAGCCAAAGCAATTGGTGAATATCACCTCGTATTACCAAATGGTAACACATTGATTTTGAACGACTGTTATTTCATACCAAAAATGATGTGCAATATTATATCAATTTCTTTATTACATAAAGAAGGATATAACTTTGTATTAGAGGAAAATGTTATGAACATTTTTCTAAATTAAACGTTGATTGGGTTTGGTACGTTATGTAATGGTATATACGTTCTAAATCAAAATACAGTTCTAAACATACAGAACACACACAAGAGGAAAAGTTCAGAAATGAACGAAGCCTTCTTGTGGCATTGTAGACTTAGTCATATCAATGCGACAAGACTAGCTAAGTTGCATAAAGATGGATATTTGAATAAGTTTGAATTTATATCTTATGAAACTTGCGAGTCATATCTTAAAGGCAAGATGACCAAAACTCCATTTACAGGACGCGGAGAAAGAGCTACTGAACTCTTGGGATTGATACATAGTGATGTATGCGGTCCTATGTCTACACATGTCAGGAATGGTTCTTCATACTTTATTACATTCACCGATGATCTCTCAAGATTCGGACATGTGTTCCTGTTGAAACACAAATCTGAAGCTTTTTAGAAATTCAAGGAATATAAGTACGAAGTAGAGAACCAGACAGGTAAAAGTATTAAAATCCTTCGATCTGATCGAGGAGGAGAATACTTAAGCACAGAATTCTGAGACTATCTAAAAGAGAATGGGATTCTCTCTTAGCTTACTCCTCCGTATACACCACGACACAATGGAGTATCGGAGCGGAGGAATCGCACCCTATTAGATATGGTGCGCTCTATGATGAATGTTGCTGAGTTACTTATTTCCTTTTGGGGTTATGCACTAGAGACAGCTGCATACCTATTGAATAGGATTCCAACCAAATTCGTGCCTACCACTCCATATGAGATATGGTATGGGAAGAGACCATCTGTTAAATGAGTTAAGATATGGGGTTGTCCGGCCTATGTTAAAAAGCAAAATCCAGACAAGCTCGAGGCAAGGTCTGTTCTGTGCAAGTTTGTGGGATATCCAAAGAATTCATATCAATATATCTTCTACTAAACTGAGGAACAAAAAGTATTTATTTCTCAACATGCCATCTTTTTAGAAAAGGAACTTCTTGTGAAATAAATTAGTGGTAATGAGGTAAAGCTGGAAGAAATTCAATTTACACAAATAATAACTGATGATTTGGTAAAACCGGATGATTCGATAGTCCCCGACGAACCTCAGCCACTCCGCAGATCTAATAGGGTGTCTCATCCACCTGAGAGATACTACGGTTTTCTCATAGACGGTGGGAGTGAGGATTGCATCATGGAAGATGATGACCCAACTAGTTTCGAGCGGGCCATCATAAGTGGGGACTCTGTGAAATGGCTGGATGCTATGTGGTCTGAGATGGAATCCATATACACCAACAAAGTATGGACTTTGGAAGTTGCTCCTGAAGGGGTAAACCCCATTGGGAGCAAATGGATCTTTAAGAAGAAACTTGGTGTAGATGGAAAGGTTGAGATCTTCAAAACTAAACTTGTAGCAAAAGGTTTTCATCAATGACCAGGTGTCAATTATGATGAAACTTTTCTCCTGTGGCTATGTTTAAGTCCATCAGGATCCTACTTGCCATTGCTGTATACCATGACTACGAAATCTAGCAGATGGACGTTAAAACCGCTTTTCTAAATGGTGATTTAAAAGAGAGCGTGTACACGACACAGCCAGAGGGCTTCGTAAATAGTGGGAGCGGCGGATAGGTGTGCAAGCAACTTAAATCAATTTACGAATTAAAGCAGGCATCGCGGAGCCGGAACATCTATTTTGATGTGGCACTCAAAGAGTTTGACTTCATCAAAAACGTAGATGAACCTTGTATATACAAAAAAATTGTAGAGAGTAAGGTTGTCTTCCTCGTATTGTACATAGATGACATACTCTTGATAGGAAATGATGTTCCTATGCTACACTCGGTCAAACTCTTCCTATCACAAAAGTTCTCCATGAAAGATCTAGGTGATGCCTCCTACATCCTGGGATAAAGATCTATAGAGATAAATCTAAGAGGATGTTGGGATTGTTTCAATCCAGGTATATTGACATCATACTAAAGAGGTTTAGTATAGAAGATTCTAATTGTGGTAATTTACCCGCTTTTTCAGGAATCACTCTCTCCAAAGAGATGCCTCCCAAGACTGATTTGGAGAGGGCTTGCATGACCGTGATACCCTATGCTTCTTCAATTGGGTCCATCATGTACGCAATGTTATGTACCGGACCGGATGTAGCTTACGCACTAGGTGTGGTAAGTAGGTATCAATCAGACCCAGGGAAGAAGCACTGGACAGCTGTGAAGAACATTCTTAAGTACTTGAGAAGGACTAAAGAAATGTTCTTGGTGTATGGTAATGGAGAACTCCAGGTGGAGTCCTTTACCGATTCGAGCATCCAGAGTGATAAAGACAACGGTAAGTCGGTTTTAGGTTTTGACTTTACCCTCAATGGAGGGCGGTATGTTGGAAGAGTTCCAAGCATGATACCGTGGCAGACTCGATGATGGAGGCTGAATACATCGCTGCCAACGATGCTGCCAAAAAGGCTGTCTGGATGAAGAAGTTCATTGCTGAAATTGGTATGGTTCCATCCATTGAGAATCCAATACCCTTGTATTGTTATAACAATGGAGCTGTGGTTTTGGCCAAAGAACTCCGGTCCCATCAGTGATCTAGACATATTCTGAGACGGTATCAACTGATCCGGGAGATAGTTGATCACCGGGAGATCGAGGTCAGGAAAGTTGACACGAAGGACAACACAGCAGATCCACTCACGAAGGCCCTCCCCCAGACACCATTTGAGAGACTTTTTTGGGATGTTGGGTATGAGATACTACAACAACTGGCCTTAGTGCAAGTGGGAGATTGTTAGGAATATGTATGCCCTAGAGGCCAATATTGTATGATATAGTGGATGCTTGGACATATATATATATAGGACTTTCTTGCTCGACATGATAGTATGCTACCTGGTTGCACTTTATCTTGAATTGTACACTTATTATTCTGTCTCTCTGATACATGTTGATAAAGCGCTTAGGATGTTGGCTTGATTATCAGGACTATGATGCAGATCATACTAGTGGGGATTGTGTAATCCGCAAGCACATCCTTTAACAGTTCCAAGTCGAGGGAGTATCGATACAGGGCATTGATATTCCAAAGTAGACTATTGTGTGCGTTTCTTGACCCTGTATGGGGCAATGGTTGATCCTACAACCATTGGTGTTTGACATCAAAGATTGTACACCGATGCTCATTAGAGAATGGGTACACCGAACAGGACTCACCGAGAACTCCTAGATGGTACCATACCTATCGTCAGATAGCAGTTCTCTGATGACACTTGTACAGGTTAGACTGTAGACCCGAGATCTTCATAGTGTTTTATGTGGTTCCCACTGTGCTTTGATTTCCTCCCTACCACGGCTTAAAGGAGTCGTGCAAACAGGTGAATTTTGGGTACAGTCCCGAGTTACATGGAGGCAGTAAGCGATAGAAGGGGTTTCTTCTCTCCCGGTATAGGGAGTTGATGTTGCGCTATGTTTGATTGGTTATAACAGAAAGTCCCTGGCCATGGCTGATGAGATTTACTGGTAAGTGTTATCAGTAGTTTCTCAAACCGTTATAGGTCACACATCGGCATGACTTATCAAGTTACTGGGGTCTGACGTTTCCACCCCAAGACTCGATATGCGACATATCAGACAAAAAGACCGGATTGTACGGTAAGTGTTGCTTATAGGCTTCACGGGAGTTTGGACAAGTATGCTTGTTGATCTTCTATTCACTCAATGCCTGGGTAGCCATTACGTCTAACCAGTACCGCTGACGGCTTATGGGTAACTGATGTGATCATTACCTACTGCTGGCATATTGACGAGTCTTTAGAGTCCCACACAGAGGTTTCCTAGCTCAAGCGAAATGAAATATGGCACATATATTGATATGTGCGGGAGCTTGATTAAATACGAGTATGTGAGACCGTATTCTAATCTTACGATATTTGATATCAGTTAGGTTATATGTGATATAACCGGATTATTGAATCAAGTGTTGATTCAATGATATGTTATATGTATATATATTTGATATTGGCCGGTTATATATGATATGACCGGATTATTGAATCAAGTGTTGATTTAATATTGAATATTAAATATTGTCGGTTATATAAGATATAACCGGGTTATTGAATCAAGCGTTGATTTAATAATATGATATACATATAAATGATATTAGTCGGTTATATATGATATAACCGGATTATTGAATCAAGTGTTGATTTAATAATTTGATATATATATATATATATTTGATATATATATTAACTAATATTAGCTCACTAATGTTTTTCTTCTCTTGATATATATAATGATATATATTTGATATATGTATTAATATATATAAATTGATTTTGTATCATGGTTGATGATACATAGAATATGGGTGTATGAGACTCACACATGACCTAAAGATAATAGGAGAGATTTATTTTTAAGAGAAAAATAAAAATGAGTGGATATTGAGTCATGGCTTGGATGCTTATAGAAGTATCTAGAAGCCATGACTCATCTCTCATTTTGTTTCACTCTAAGATATTTTCTCACCCCTTCTTTATGTTTAACTCATGGTTTTCTCTCTCATTATTCATCACAACTCTCACTCACCTAAGTTCATCTCCTTCTTCCTCAAGAGCTCACTAGGGTTTTTCTTGAGTTGGAAATAAAAAAGAAATAGATTTATAAAGTGAGCAAAATTCCTACTTCATCAACCTACACTAATCTAGCCCATTAGTTTAGGTTGTTAGCATCACTAATACCTTGATTAGTGAAGAGATAGTTTGAGTTAGTGAGACTTTAAGGTGGATCATCTTCGGCTTTGAAGACAACGTAGCAAGCTCGATCCTTTCTTCAAGTGGAGCCAAGAAGAGTTCTAGAGACTACTACTTGGAGCTATAGAAGTAAAGGATTTGGTCTAAAAAGGTTGTAACCTTCTTCATTTAGTTTAGAACTTGCTTTCATGCACTAATACCCTAATCTCTAGTTCGATTCTAGGTTAGTGTAGCTTAGCATACTAGATTTTTTAAAATTGCATACTTGATGCTTGTATAAACCTAGTGGTGGTGCTAAGACATACTTTCAAAATACACGAAGGGGTTAGAGGGGCACATCAAGGGGCCTGCAGCCTGGTCCAAAAGACACTGCTCTAAGGGTTCTATTGTCCAGGAATACACCAGGATGCCGGAAAGCTGGTCAGAAGATGCAAGAACTGCCAACTCTTTGACAGCATCCCTCGTCTCCCCACCACCGAACTAACGCCACTAAGCTTCCCTTGGCCATTTGCATAGTGGGGGATAGATATGGTGGGCCAGCTCCCCACCAGCAAGGGTGGACACAGATACATTCTTGTCGTCGTAAACTACTTCACAAAGTGGATAGAAGCCGTGCCGATCAGAAAACCGGACGCCGCCTCTACGATAAAATTCCTGCAGAATAATATAATCTCTCGATTCGGAATCTCGAGGTGCATCGTCACCGACCATGGAACCAACTTCAAAAATGACAAAGTAAGAGAATTTTGCATTGACTATCACATATTGATTAAGTTCGCTGCGGTCGCGCATCACCAATGCAACGGGCAATCCAAAATAGCGAATCGAGGCGTTATCTGTGGGCTCAGAGTCCGCCTGGAGGGAAGGCAAGGCAGCTGGGTCGAGAAACTGCCTCAGGTATTGTGGGCGTTGCGGATATCAAGAAAGACACCCACAGGAGAAACCCCATTTAGCTATGCTACGGTACCGAAGCAATGGTCCCCACAAAAATTGGATTACCCAGTTATCGAGTCGAGCACTTTGACGACGAGGCTAACACCTTGGCGCTATGAAGCAACTTGGATATCTTGTTAGAAAAAAGGGACCGGGCACAACTCAGAATGGACGCCTATCAATTGCAGACCGCCTGCTACAACAACACCCGAGTTAAACGACGAGCCTTCAAGACAGGAGACTTGATCTTACGACGAAACGAATTCGTAGACCAAGGGAAGCTACATAAGTTTTTCCCGAAGTGGGACGGGCCATTCCTCATGACGGAAATATTACCCGGCGGAGCCTACCACCTCCAAGACTCCAAAGAGTGTGATTTTCCTCTGCCGTATAACGCCGAAAAGCTTAAATTGTACAGATAAAACTTGTACCCCCTTTTCGTATAATGCAATTCCCTTTCGTATCAACTAAAATTTCCAAGCTGAGCTCTCACACGAAATAGACTCTTGCAGTGACCTAGCACCCTAACTCTTCCTTCCATTCCACGGCTTCAAGGTAAGGAGTGTGGAGAAAGCACAGGTCGGCCACCAAAAAAATACTCCGTAATCACGGGCAAAGAGAGGTCTATTGCGAAAAGAAAATTTATTAAGAATTTATTCGACATATTCTTGGCTCCTCAGCCTTACAAAGGAAAGGAACTTCCAAACTATTACAAAAAAGGAGGAAGTGGGTTAAGAAAATATTGAGATGATATTCGGAAAAGAGTTCCTCCAGCCTAGCCCAGGCAACCTCCACCCGCTCTCTCAGACGGTATCCAAGGACCCTGGAAGCTATGGATTCGGCCGGATCTCCCGCCGCCGAACACGACGCCATGACTAAGCTCTGCTAGAAACATTCAAAAAAAATGTCCACCGAGTGATCCCGCCTGCTCTTCGAGATCAAACCCAGCTCGTGGGCTGTATGCATCTTGTCAAACGCCTCATCCATTGCCTGTGAGGATAGAGCATTATAAAGGCCTGGGGAAGACCTCCATATGGCATAAATTAGCACCTGCAGGAGAGGAGATTGACAAGGAAGCAAACACCCATAGTGGCCCTCTAGACGACCTATCACGGCCTCGTACATCGCCTTGGAGCGATCAAGACCATAGAAATATACGTCGTCCCGCGATATGATCTCCCTGATGGTGTATGCACGGCCCGTCATAAGGAAGAAATGAAATGGCTAGGAAAAAATCAATATGGGTACCCAAGGGTGAGGCCAAACCTTCAATATTTAAAGCATCAACAAAAGTCTTCCAACGACCGAGATCTTATCGCGCCACAGCGCGAATCACGGAATATCGCATGTTCTCGATAAGATGCGGCTATGTGGCATCTGATTACTGGCCTGCTCCCCCCCATGCAGGTCACAGAAGTTTGAACGACATTCCCAGGAAATTCCTAGAATCAAGCGAGCCAAGATACGAAAGCCCTTATCAAGAGGCGGCCGAATAGTTTCCTACTCGGCTCATTCGCTGAGGGCAGCTTCCTGCCCGACCACTCTGCAGATCTAAATCCCTCGTCAAGAGGCGACCGAGCAGTTTCCTGCTCGGCTCATCCGCTAAGGGCAGCTTCCTGTCCGACCACTTTGCGGATCTAAGGCTCTCATTAAGAGGCGACCGAGCAGTTTCTTGCTCGGCTCATCCGCTGAGGGCAGCTTCCTGCCTGACCACTCTGCGAATCTAAAGCCCTCGTCAAGAGGGGACCGAGCAGTTTCCTGCTTGGCCCATCCAAGGTTGGATCCAGAAGCATCGGCCTACCTATACTTAGCGTTCACTCGATTTGTACGTCGCGCTCAATCGCTACCTCGATTCCGGGGTGAGGAAGGGCGCCGGCCTACCTATACTTAGCGTTCACTTGATTTGTACGTCATGCTCGATCGCCACCTCAATTCCAGGGTGAGGAAGGGTTCCGGCCTACCTATACTTGGCATTTGCTCGATTCATTCTCCGCACTCGATCGCCACCTCGATTCCACGGTGAGGAAGGGTGCCGGCCTATCTATACTTAGCGTTCGCTCGATTCGTACATCGCGCTCGATCGCCACCTCGATTCTGGGGTAAGGAAGGGCGCCGGCCTACCTATACTTGGCATTCGTTCAATTCGTATGCCACACTCGATCGCCACCTCGATTCCGGGGAGAGGAAGGACACTGGTCTACCTACACTTAACACTCGACTTATATGTATACTCGATATCCACGAGACCCTGACTTATCTACACTTGAAAAAATAGAAACATTGCATGGGCGGGCTAAAAATACTTTATTTATATTCAACACTATGTACAGGGTATTATAGGCTCCCCAGCCTTACAAAGTGCCCGAAGGCTTACAAAATTGGATGACTAAGGCGAGAAAAGCTCAAGCTTCCTTCTCGACCGGCGCTTCTGCCTGCCTAGCGCTTCCATCAGGAGCTACGATGGCAACCTCTGGCTCGGCGTTCCGCCAGCCACTTCGCCTCCCCCTACTGGCTCGGCACTGCCTCCCTGGGGCACTTCCTTGGCGAGGGGATACCGTGTATGAAGCTCCTGGTCATCAAACCCGGGCGCAACTTCCTTGACAGTGTCAAGGGCATAGTGACACCTAACGGCTGCAGAGTCAGCAAGGTTAATATAGAATTGGTCGGAGGCCTTGTACTCCTCCACTGCCTTTTCCGTTCTAACCTCGGCAAGCTTCGCCGCCTTGTAGGACGTCCGTGCATCCTCTTGAAGGAGTCTCTATTCCTTTTTATGGCGTCAAAGCCCGTTGACCTCCTCCATCTGAGCCTGAATAGCCCGGTTAGAGTCGGTCAGGAGCCGATGGAACTCCTTCAGCTTGGCGACCGTTAGGCCCTCTGCGACCAACTTCGAGTCGAGGAGTGCCGCCCTTTCCTCCGCCTGTTGCAGCTGGGCTTGGAGCTCTTCCTTGCACGAGGAAGATTCACCGACCTTCTTCATCGCTAGGGCTACCTCCTCTGTCTCTATAGCAGCAAGAAGGGCGTAATGCTGCAGGACCTGCGGGAGATAAGAACCGCATTAGGATCTAAGACAGAGGAAAAAATACTTGGAGAATTTTTTGGAAAAATTACCGACCTGAACGGCCTCCTGAGCTATCGCTGCCACTTGGGCCTTCATGGTGCCTTGGGGAATCTTCGCCCCCGCCGCCTTCTCCATGTACGCCAATAAACTGTCAGCCACAGAGATCCATGAGGACACCTCAATGCAGAAGTCTCCCTTCTGCACCTGTATTCCGGTAGGGGTGGCCGAGAAACCCCCCTCTTCTGCCTCTTGAGCGGGGATTCAACAGAGGGCGGAACTTCCGTCCTAGTCAGGGGTGCCAGATCCCGCGCATGCTTCTGTCCTCCTCCGCGGAGTTCCTCCGGAATGGAAGGGGCGGCGGAAACCCTGGCCGAAAGGGCTGGCCGAAGAGTCGCGCTTGGTGTGGATCGGGACGAGCTCACACCACCGCCCTTCCTCCCCTGGGCCTTAGCGGCCATGGCAGCCATAATCTTTGAATGATCCATCGGCTCTGTGAGAGACACATGAGAGAAAGATCAGCGACAAAAAACAGAAAAATTAAGATAAAAACATGCCAAGTCAAAACAGGTCGGCGAAGCCCTACTTACCCCTAAAGTGCATGGGGCTAAGTCTCGCCCAGCTCAAAGCCTGCTCGGAAAGCAAGATATCGGCTCGCTGGATCGGTTTCCACTGCGACACCACCCTCGCCTCTGGGGCATTCGACTGTCTAACCCTAAGTCGATCGGCCTTATGCCACCTGGTGGGCACGGCCACTCCTCACCCTCCGGAGGCCCAATGAAGACAAACTTCTCCTTCCATTCATGAATGGAGGAAAGGACAACCACTACCCCAGACCCGGCCGCCTTACCCTTGTGTTTCTTGAAAGAAAGGTACACCCAGCTCGGTTCATCCTTGCTAGTACCGGGATGATTTTTATAACAAAGAAAGGAGAGAAGAAGGCTCAAATCAAAAGGGATCTGATCAATCTTCAACCGGACCAGAAACCCAAGGTGGATTCTCTACGAATTCGGCGCTAGCTGGCCCGGAGCGAGGCGGAAACAATGGAGAACGGCGTAAACTTCAGACGAGAAGGACGGACACATCCCTACCCGGAATGCTTCCAAGTATAGAGCAATCTCATTGCCCTGCACCTGGTCTGCCCACTCGCCCTTCTTGGACAGACGAAGCGAATAGCCAGAGGGAATGTGGAAGCGAGCCCGGTTATCGGAAAGCTCGTCCAAGCGGTTCAAAACTGAGGGCACATCGCGGGTATTTTCGATGCATGCCTTGGGGGCCTTTTTCTCCCCCCAACGACGTAAGACAAGGGCATCGTTTCCTCTAGGGGCGAGCCCAACACAGAAGACAAAGAGGAAGAGGAAGAAGAACTCTCTCGGCTATCGGAAGCCGAGGAGGAAGAAGACCCAATGGACTCGGCTTCAGAAGCTGAAGCCTCATCGCCCGACTCGACCCTAACTACATCAATAGATACTTCGGAGGAAGACATCTAACCTGATTCAAGGAAGGATTGGCTGAAGAAAGGTCTTTTTTTAGGCTGATAATCCGATCTAAGCAGATGTGAACCGGGCAATCTTCAGACGGCAAAAGACGATTAGGGCAAAATATCTGCCAAGGAATGTCTTCCCCTATTTATACACTCGGCAAGAAGGTATCCAATGGCCCAAATCCATTCACGCCAAAATGAAGCATTATACACAATGGTTATAAGGACTCCGCATGGCGATCGGCCATTGGCACCTCCCTCTTCATTCGGATTCGAATGACAACCCTTCGCATCCTGCCACCCTGTGGAGGACACGTGGCACAAAGGCCAACAAACCGAGCGAGCGAAGCGGTACCCCTTTTTAATGCGCAATCATTTCACTGATCCCTTGATGTCACCAAAGGTATGCCCAGAAATTAAGGCGCACGGTGAGACGCTATGTGGACTCGAAAGTCAAAAAGACGTAACCGCTATTTACCGCCGAAAGCCGGGAAAGACAAACGTCTTACCTGCATTTGGGGGAAAATGCTATTTGGTTTTATCTGTCCACCTCTCCGAAGATGCCAAGTTGATTTATGGTACCGTGTGTCGGAGGTCTGGACGGATGCGGCCGTTGTAGCAGATTTCGTCAGATTCCCCCTCGTTGTGAGGGGTTTTTGATTATGGGGATACTCTTCCCTGCAGGCGCAAGCCCCTGCAATTAATTACGTTACCATGTAGCGATAACCACTTTCTCCTGCTCCAGATGTTCACTTCGTATCGTGCGTGTTTGTTTTATTTTTGGTTGCCCGTAGATTGTATATGGAGACTAATTTGTGTTGTCACCCGTAGGGCGTGGATTAGTCCAAATCCGTATTTTATAGATTTGGGTTTGGTTTGATTTAAGGATCGTTAATCTTGTTTGAGATTAAGATCGACTTAAATATTTGTTAAGAATACGTTAATCCGCTGTTCGACTAAGATCTACTCAACGGGGGTTCAGGATCATTTTTGATCCAACGAAAGAGCATTTGGGCTCTATCGTTTTAGTTTAGGGACGTTACGGTCCATTATTAGTTTAAGGACGTTGCGGTCCATAGATCACCATTTTTGGTAGGAGGGTTTAGTTTAAGGACGTTGCGGTCCATAACTAGTTTAAAAACGTTGCGGTCCATAACTAGTTTAAGAACATTGCGGTCCGTTATTAGTTTAAGGACATTTTGGTCCACAGATCACCATTTTTGAGGTGAGGGTTTAGTTTAAGGACGTTGCGGTCCATATCTAGTTTAAGGACGTTGCGGTCTATAGGGATATGCTCATGGTTTTTGGGTTGCACCAAAGAGCTGTTGGTTGTCAGGATCCTCCACCTCTCTGAAGACGTTGAAGAATTACAACAACATGTATCAGAGGTATGGAGAGATGTAACCTTGAACCGAACTCCAGATTGAAGGGAGAGATCAAGGTGGAACGAACATCATTTTTGATGCCATGTATTAGGAGATCATTAGTCATCTTTGGAACTAAGATCGATCTGGGGGAGACTTGAGTATAGGAGGGCTCGGTTGATTGATGGTCAAAAGTTTTTTTTTTGCCTCGGGAGACTTGGCTAATTTGGGCTAAGGTTGGCCTCTCATAGTGTTAAACATTAATATTTGCTCGGTGCTCACGTGCTCCCATGTGAGGCTCTAAAGCAGTGTTAAACACTGAAATGTGGAGCGCTCACGTGTGGCACGTGAGGCGCCTGAGAATTGGGTACTGCTTCTTTGGGTTTATTCCTTTGTTTCTTTTATAAATGCTAAGCCCTATTGGGGGTCACATGGGA
This sequence comes from Agapanthus africanus, assembly GCA_030015575.1. NCBI lineage: Eukaryota > Viridiplantae > Streptophyta > Magnoliopsida > Asparagales > Amaryllidaceae > Agapanthus > Agapanthus africanus. The sequence goes on from CM057338.1 coordinate 409,740,211, forward strand.
TCACGTGAGGCGCCCCAAAATGGGAACTGTCCTTGATTTATTCCCCTTTTTCTTTTGTAAGTGCTAAGCACTATTAGGGGGTCACGTGGAATCACGTGAGGCGCCCCAAAATGGGAACTGTCTTTGATTTATTCTCCTTTTTCTTTTGAAAGTGCTAAGCACTATTAGGGGGTCACGTGGGATCACGTGAGGCGCCCCAAAATGGGAACTGTCTTTGGTTTGTTCCCCTTTTCCTTTTGAAAGTGCTAAGCACTATTAGGGAGTCGCATAGGATCACGTGAGGTGCCCCAAATGTGAACTGTCTTGGGTTTATTACCCTTTTCATTCTATAAGTGCTAAGCACTATTAGGGGGTCATGTAGGATCACATGAGGCGCTCCAAAATAGGAAATGTCTTTGATTTATTCCCCTTCTTATTTTGAAAGTGCTAAGCACTATTAGGGGGTCACGTGGGACCGCGTGAGGCGCCCCAAAATGGAAAATGTCTTTAGTTTATCCTTTTCCTTTTGAAAGTGCTAAGAACTATTAGGGGGTCACGTGGGATCGCATGACTCGATGTCAGTTGTTCCTTTTTGTTCCTCAGAGATGCTCACGTGGGAATACGTGATCTTTGTTATGTAACGTTGAGCGCTAATGAATCACCAGGCTGTTCTTCTATGGTTCTGAGGAATTAAGTTCTCCTTTTGTTCATTGCAGAGATTAAATTCTTTTTAAAGGGTTAAACCCTGGTTTCAGAGGAATTAAATTCACATATGTTTTGTAAGAGTTAAACTCTTTTGAACTCAGTTCTTCCCCTAAGTTTTGAATCTGCATGACAGAATCTCCCCGATGAGAATTAAATTCTCAACTTGTGGGGAGATCTGCTTCTGCATATCTTAACCAGAGGAAGAACTAAGTTCTTTGAGAAGAGTTAAACTCTTGGTTTGAGAATTAAATTCTCTTTTTGTTTTATGGGAGCTTTTGGGAGGGTTCCACATCTTTATAGAGAATTAAATTCTCTCTCTGTTTTTCTTTCTTTCTCCCCCTCTCTCTGTATATGTCTCTCTCTCTCTCTTTTCTCCTCTCCTTGCTCCTATTTATATAAGAAGAAAAAAAATCAATTTGTTAAGAAAATCCCTCATTGAAAGATCATGATTGATTCCATGATCTTTTAGATCAATTGGTGAATTTTATTCACCGTTGGATTTTTAATCCAAAGGCTCTCTGTTTAACAAAGAAGATTTCTTATTTGTTTAGCAAGATTATGAATATCTTGTTAGTTTTAACAAGTTCAAAATTTTATTCTATCATATCTTTTAGTTTACCAAGATCAGAAATATATTTTCTTAATATAGAATTTAATTCTATCATATGGATATCTCGTTAGTTTAACATAGAATTTTATTCTTATCATATGAATATATTGTTAGTTTAATAAGATTAGGAAAATATTTTCCTATGATAGAACTTTATTCTACCATATGATCACCGTTGGATCTTTGATCCAAAGGTCCTCTGTTTAACAGAGAAGATCTTTCTAGTTTGAAGAAGATCAGGAAAATATTTCCCAAATAAAATTTAATTCTAGAATTTGACAGGAGCATTTTAAATTGGGGCGCTCATATGTTTTGCACGTAAGTAGCAAGAGAACTCACGTGTTTAACACGTGACCCCTAGTGTGGGTTTTAGCCTGTTTATTTTCAACGCTCATATGCTTTACATATGAGCGCTCACATGTTTTACACGTGAGGCATGTTTGGCCATTAATTGTTTTATTTAGTTTATTTTCAGCGCCTATATGCTTTACATATGAATGCTCACGTGTCTAGCACGTGAGCACTGTTTGGCCGTTAGTTGTTTATGTTCAGCGCTCATACGCTTTACATATGAGTGCTCACGTGTTTTACACGTGAGGCCTAATTTTGAGGACTCTCCCCCCTTTTGTAAGGGAACAAGTAGCTCTTGGCTCAAAAGTTTGGCGGGAACAAATGTCCCCCACTACTTTGCCCACGTATGTATGTACGTGGGTGAAGTAGTGAAAAGTAATGTGTGACCATAGAATTGATGGCCTAGAAGACAAGTTTAGGGTCCTTGTAGCCTAAGACTTTCCAACTTTATGAGCCATGAGTTGAGACGGGTCGAGAAGTTCTCGCAGGAACATTATTTTCCCTACGAGTCGAGACGAATCGAGAAGTTCTCGCAAGGACACTGTTCTCCTCTGAAAGACGCGACCGGGACATTGGGACTTCGGGGCCTGAACTTCGGGGGAAGATGCTATTTGGTGCTATCCGTCCACCTCTTCGAAGATGCCAAGTTGATTTATGGTATCGTATATCGAAGGTTTAAACGGATGCGGCCAATGTAGCAGACTTTGTCAAATTCCCCCTCGTTGAGGGTTTTTGATTGTGGGGACGCTCTTCCCTGCAGGCGCAAGCCCCTGCAGTTAATTATGCTACCGCGTCGCGGTAACCACTTTCTCCTTCTCCAGATGGTCAGTTCGTATCGTGGGTGTTTGTTTTGTTTTTGGTTGCCCGTGGATTGTATACGGAGACTAATTTATGTCGTCGCCCGTAGGGCGTGGATTAGTCCAAATCCGTATTTTCTTAGATTTGGGTTGGGAGTTGGGTTTAAGGATACGTTAGTCTCATTTGAGACTAAGATCAACTTAAACGTTTGTTAAGGATACGTTAATCTAATTTTTAGACTAAGATCAACTTAACGGGATCATTTAGATCCAACAAAAAAGTATTTGTCTCTATTGTTTAGTTTAGGGATATTGCGGTCGATTACCAGTTTAAAGACATGGAGGTCCATTGTTAGTTTAAGGACATCTCGGTCCATCGTTAGTTTAAGGACATTACGGTCCATTGTTAGTTTAAGAACATCTCGGTCCATCGTTAGTTTAAGGATATTGCGGTCCATTGTTAGTTTAAGGACATCTCGATCCATGAGTTTAAGGACCCCACAATCCAAGGTTAAGAACATCATAGTCCATGAGTTTAAGGACCCCACAGTCCATGGAATGATTGGTTATCGGGACCCGTCACCTCTCTGAAGACGTTGAGGGATTACAATGACAAATATCAAAGGAGTGAAGAGATGTGCCCTTGAACCAATGTTGATTGAGAAATTTATAGTCCAATTTGGAACTAAGATCAATTAATTAGATTATGAGCATATTGGCTCAGTTAAATCTGAATTGAGGACTTATGGCCAACTTGGGCTAAGTCCAATTGAGGTTTGAAATGTTAGACCTTGGTTTGGGTTGTTGAACATTTGTCTGGGTTCAGCTTCCCATTATTTAGTAATGCTAAACAAGGGTTTGAGGATCTGACAACATTTTGCCTTTTATTGAGCACTGACCATTCATCATGGCTCTGGGGTTTATTTTGAATGTCATAAAATGATCAAGTTTGGAAGGATGTAATTGGGGTTCAATCAAAGGGGAGATCTTGTCTCTGGAAAACTTAGCTGACTTTGGGCTAAGACTGGTTTGAAAATAGGGTTAAACACTAACACATATTTGACAATCACGTGTTCTCACGTGATACACTTAAATGGTGTTAAACACTAGGGACAGAACACTCAAAATAGTGTTAGACACTAAAAAAAAGGCGGTCACGTGGGGTCACGTGAGGCGCCAGAGAATTGGGCCAGACTTCTTTTATTTTACTCTCAAAATCTGCCAATAAGTGTTAAACACTTAATCTCTGTAATCATCACGTGTGGACACGTGATAGTGCCTATGTATTGGGTATTAATTCCTCTATTTTCCCTCTTTTTGCCCCTTAAAAAAGTGTTAGTCAGGGGTCACGTAGGGACACGTGAGGCGCCCTGAATCAGTATTGCCTTTGGTTTTATTCCTTTCATTTTTTAAGGGTTACGTGTGAACACGTAAGGCATTGCCTCCAAGCTTTGTTTTTTCTCATTTTGGGGAGTCTGTTAAAGGGTCACGTGGGGGCACGTGAGCATACCTTATTCATTCCTTTTTGTTCGTTAGGATGAAAGGTCACGTGTTACCCCATGATCATGTTGGATACTTGATCTTTACGTGCATGGAGAGCTTTAAGTCTCTCGTTTTAAGAATTAAATTCTTTCGTAGGGTTAAACCCTAGTTTTATTTAGAGGAATTAAATTCCCGTGAGTTTGGAAGAATTAAATTCTTATGTAGGGTTAAACCCTAGTTTTATTGGAAGGAATTAAATTCCTATTAATTTAGAAGAATTAAATTATTATGTAGGGTTAAACCCTAATTTCATTTGGAGGAATTAAATTCCTGTGAATTTGGAAGAATTAAATTCTTATGTAGGGTTAAACCCTAGTTTCATTGGGAGGAATTAAATTCCTATTAATTTGGAAGAATTAAATTCTTATGTAGGGTTAAACCCTAATTTCATTTGGAAGAATTAAATTCCTGTGAATTTGGAAGAATTAAATTCTTTAAACTTAAATTCTTCCTCTAACTTTTAGATTTGCATTGCAGAATCTTCCCGATGAGAATTAAATTCTCAACTTGTGGGGAGATCTGCTTGTACAGATCTTCAACCAAAGGAAGAACTAAGTTCTTATTCAGAAGAGTTAAACTCTTAATTTGATAATTAAATTCTGTTTTGTTTTATGGAGCTCAGATATCTTTCCCCTTTCTCACCTAAGATTTCTTTTCTCTCCTGAAGAAATCTTCTTTTCTCTCTTGAGAATTAAATTCTCCTCTCTCGTTTTTTCTCTGTTGTTATATATCTCCCCCAAAAAAAAAATTTCCTCTTCTCTTCTTGGCTCCTATTTATAGGAGAAAGAAAAGAATCAATCTGTTTAGTCAATCTTTCATTGAAAGATTTTGATTGTTTTTGTAACCAACATGATCTTTTAGATCATCCAGTGAATTTTATTCACCATTGTATTTTTAATCCAAGAGATATTCTATTTGTTATTCCTGGAAAATTTCAGGGAAATCTTTCCTTGTATAAAATCTTTCTATAAATTGGTGATTTTTTAATCACTATTGAATTTTTTAATCCAACGGTGCTCCATTTTACAGAGCACAATCCTTTTTTTGTTTGGAAAGATTTAGAGAGATGTTTTCCAGTTAAGGTTCTCGATTCCTTCTTAATTAGAATTTAATTCTACTAGTTCAAAAGGCTTAAAAGCCTATCACGTGTTGGCACGTGATCCCACTGCTTGATCATTAAATAGAATTTAATTCTATTAATTAAAGAGCTTAAGAACCCATCACGTGTTGACACGTGACCCCTTTGATTAACATTTTAACCAGAATTTAATTCTGTTTTTGTAACAACCCTAAATTTCCTATACAAATTTTTTCAAATATTTTTTTTCAAAATCCATAAAGGGGTATTTTAGCCTGAGCACAAGATATACATAATTATTTTGTTTTTAATTACAAGTTACAAGAATGTAATAACTCCATTATTAGTGTACAAGAAATTACTTTAAATTTAATGTACACTTGGTGTATTTACTCTTGCTGCTATCATTTTAAGTAATTATATAACTCCATAATTACAAGAAGAAGCTTGTAGCTCATTGGTAATACCTTGCATTGCTGAACCAAGCCACCAGAGTTCAAATCCCCTGCCCCAAATTATTTTTAATATTTAATTGTTTTAAATTTTTATAGAAGCCCAACAGTCCAACAGCCATAACTCCAGAATTTCCCACTACACACACAAAACAAAATATACCAGTGCCTACGTCTCGAGACCCCCTACCTCCCCAGCTGCTGACTCGGCCCGACTCGGGCCGGCGATGCCTGCCGGATTCGGCCGGACGGCCGAGTCCCCAACTGGGGAGTTGAGCCTTTTGGCCTCCCCTACCCCCCTGCGCACTCCAATTAATTGTATCGGTTCCAGAATGCCCAGTAACACCTATTTAATACAATTTTTAATGATTTTACATTATTTTTACATTTTTTTATTAAAAAACCTACACCTACCCTAACCCTAGCCTAACTCTATAAATACACCCCCTACCCTCTACCATCTCACCCCAAAATCCTGAGCCCACTCTCTCATAAATTTCCAAGAATCGTGTACTTTGAAAACAAGCTCGAGACGAAGCTTCGACGAATTCCCGGCGGAATTTCCAGCGATCGTTTTAGGAACTACCGGCGACGACGCAACACATCGGCGATCCCTCTAGTTCCCCCTCACTCTTTTGTGTAATCTAAAACCCGTAAGTCCCTTTTCTATCTCTCTTTCCTATTCTAAAAATACGAAATTACAAAACCCGATGAAATCGGAACAAATCCGATTTCCGATTCGGTTTTCTATAAAATTCCACTTCTTACTAATACAATCATACTTAAACTTCCTCATGTTGACTATTAAATACTAATCAAACAATTTGATCAAGTTTCATTACATGAAATGATAGCTATTTCAATTTATCGTATTTTTTTCACTTAAATACCACATTGTTTCAATCCTTCATTTAACTCCATCAAACTTGCTATACATTTAAACTAGATCACGAGGTAACGTCCTTTCTCCTCACACACTTACATACAACCTAACACGATACCATCGAAACTTAGAATACGAGAAAAAAAACATTTTCACTTAAATACCCTTTATTTAATAAAACTATTTCTAAAAGATTTAGTGTTGATACACTTTTAAATAAATACCTCTTATTATGATAATACGATAAGTTGTGGACATCAGTTGTTTATCTAAACCTGACTTTGTGGTGTCTGAGCTAGACAAGTGAGAAAGGTAACTTTAAAAGGCTCGTCTCACGGTGATTCGTGAGCGGATCCCTCCCTTCTTCACTTGTACTTACCTGGCCACAATTGGCGGTGAAGAGGCGATTTGAAGCATCTCACAACTTGTCGTCTGGACCAGTTAGGAATAGACTTGTTGATTTAGGAGAATCTAGAACATACAATATGGAAAATATGCATCTTCACAAATAAATACCATTTACTTCATAAAACCGTTTTCTAAAGAATTTAGTATTTTACAATCTTTGGAAAGTGCCGCTACAACCCATTTTGGGGAACCCGTTTGGGATAGTGCGGATTATCGCACATTCTCGGGCTTAGTAGTGTGAGATTCAGACCTCCGCAAGGAGCATTCGGTCTCGAAAGATTTAAAATACGACATCTTAAGAAAATGAAATTTTTAGAATATAAAATATTTATTAAAATTATTTTTGTATAAATATATTTATATTTATCATTAAAATGCCTATTTTTTTATGATATAAATATTCCACTTTTTTTCTAAAAATTACAAGAATAAATTTTACACTAAAATACCATGAATCCCAAATAAATCAATATTACAGATAAATACCTTTATGAAACTAGGATATTTTTCACTAGAAATATCACAATATAAAATCCACATTCATTACCACTCTAAAGATGAATAATAAATACTTGAGGTGTATTTTGAAAAGTATATAAAAGTATTTTTACATAAAACCCCCTCAAAGTTTATAAATTACCCTAAGGACCCTAGTAAATATAGTTTTAAGAAATAATCAAGACCTCGATTTACCTTTCTAAATTGTCTGACTCGGGTTTGAGTCTATATCTGACTTGAATATGATTCAAGTACAATCTAAAAACTACAATTTACAATCTACAATATCACAATTCAACATGAATATATGAATCCATGAATCCAATTATCAATCTATACAATTTGACTTAACCGAACCATGGATATACATTCCATTTACATGATTTTCCATTTACATGATTCTACGGTTACATCCGTTTACTGATATCATGGTTTTGGTCAGTCAATCAATTATACAATCAATACAATTTACAAGACAAACAATACAATTAAAACACTACGGGATTTAAGGAGTAGATTGGTACGAAAGGTGTTAAAAGTGACACGAGACGGTAAGATTAAGATACCTAACATGAATCCAGTTGTTGTTATACCGTAGCATAAACGGTTCCTTGAGTTCCTGATACCTTAGTCTCCGGGGCAAGTGAGACTCCTCTCGTATACACTGGCATTCTTCTGTACCAAGCTACAAATAACAGCGTTAACACTAAATACAACAATATAACAATATAATACAACTATAAAAGCTACTCTCTCTCTCTCTCTCTTTCTTACTCTCTGTCTATTCTATTTCTCCTCTTATCCTTGGGACTTACCGAGCGACCTGTTCGCTGACGACATTCTCTTTCTTTCTTCTTTGAATGTCGTCAGGTGATCTGGACCCGGCAGAGATCGAGCCATCTGCAGAAGACTTGGATCAGTTTGCTGAAGAACCAGAGCTCTAGTTTCATTGTACATTTTCCATTCAGTACTTTTCATTTCCTGTTATGCCATTGTTTAGGTATCGTTTTATTTCAGTTGTATTTCCTTTTCATACATTGTACAAAAGAATGTTAATATATAAAAGTTGTTGTTTTTATTATATCTTGTCTCTTGTGTACATTTTCTTTTATATTGCGTAGTTACGCTTAGCGTATTTGCTTCTGAGTAAATACGTAGCGGACCAGTCCCGTCCCCTTCGCCGTATACTGGGAAGCGAGGTGTGACAGGTTTTGTTGGCGGCCCATGCAGGTCTGAGTTGTATAGAATCCTACTATGCAGTTCTGTTCTGCGTGAACAACCTAAGCAATATTACACAAGAACCAACAACTAAAACATTCTTTGCAATTCATGTTCCTTGAATCTTACTACTTCATATTCCTTGAATCTTATCATTTCATGTACTTGAATCTATCCTAACCTAAATTTTTCTTCAAGGTTATGGATTCACCAAACAACACAAGTGCCAACTTCAACAACACTCCACCGCCACTACCCATTATGCCTACTGTTCCTGCTCCACCCACCGAACAAACGGTTCTACTTGAGGCGATCCGTAGCCTCCTTGAGGGACAACAACAACTACTGAACTGTCCAGAGACTGATGCACCTGGGGTAAAGCAATTCAGGGATTTACATCCCAAACAGTTCTCTGGAAAGGGAAGCCCACTTGAAGCTGAAGAATGGGCACAAGGTATAGAGGATGATCTGGCGGCAGCACAAGTGCCAGACATAGCTTGGGTCCGTGTGGCGAAACTGCAGCTCACGGACAATGCTCGCAACTGGTGGAAGGCGGAAAAAAGCCGTCTGGTACAGCCTATTGAATGGAAGACTTTTCGTGAGAAGTTCGATGCGAAGTACTTCCCTGTGACTGTCAGGTTTGCCATGGAACAGCAGTTCATTCATCTACAACAAAGTTCGATGTGGGACAAGTCAGTAGATAAATATGACGCTGAATTCACCATGCTAAGTCGGAAAGATATGTCACAGTATTTCAAATTTTTAATATCACATATTACACAACTAACACAAGACCGTAACAGATTTGCGGCACACCTGATACCGACGGATGAGATTAGAGCCCGTTGATTTCAACAAGGTTTGGACACGGAAATCCAGGCTGCACTAGCCACAGGAAAATTTCCGACCCATGAAGATGCTCTGGAAGCTGCCCGCAGTTATGAGGCAATGATAAAGGCGAGGGGCAGACCTCAATCTGCCGGTTTGAAACGCCTTGCCACTCAAATGGCAGGAGAAGCCTCTTCCAAGCCAACGTTCGAACCCAGGAGAACTGAAAAACCCAATAACCAGCCAAGACCACATTTCTGTTTCCATTGCAAGAGAGATGGACATTTGATAAAGGAATGTAGGCGCGCAAAAGGCATGTGCCTAGTTTATGGTGCGTCCAATCATAGAATTGAAACCTGTCCATATAGATACAACTCAGCTCACCCACCTACCAACTATCCGCAGCGGCCAGCTATCCAGGCTCCTGCAACTTGTCCTGCACCACCTCCACACAAAACTCCTACACAACCAAATCGCCAATTCCATCAGGCACTGAGAAACATGCCTCGAGTACAGGGGAATATGCCTCCAGCTAGGAGGAACGTACCACGACGACAGGCTTACACATTAGCAGCCGTAGAAGCCAATACAGTTGACCAAGGTAACACTAGTAAGACTCTTTCACATTTTTTAAACTCTTGCACTACTTTGTTATACACTATCTATACTCCAATTACTAAACTTTTCTTGAATCTGTTATACTTTCCTTTTATAAATTTCGAGGACGAAATTTTTAAAAGGAGGGTAGAATGTAACAACCCTAAATTTCCTATACAAATTTTTTCAAATTTTTTTTTTCCAAAATCCATAAAGGGGTATTTTAGCCTGAGCACAAGATATAAGTAATTATTTTGTTTTTAATTACAAGTTATAAGAATGTAATAACTCCATTATTAGTGTCCAAGAAATTACTTTAAATTTAATGTATACTTGGAGTATTTACTCTTGCTACTATCATTTTAAGTAATTAAATAACTCCATAATTAAAAGAAGGAGCTTGTAGCTCATTGGTAATACCTTACATTGCTGAACCAAGCCATCAGAGTTCAAATCCCCTGCACCATATTATTTTTAATATTTAATTGTTTTAAATTTTTATAGAAACCCAACAGTCCAACAGCCATAACTCCAGAATTTCCCACTACACCCACAAAAAAAATATACCAGTGCCTACGTCTCGAGACCCCCCACCTCCCTAGCTGCTGACTCATCCCGACTCGACCGAGTCGACCGGCGGACCGGCCGACTCGGGCTGGCGCCGCCGGTCGGACTCAGCCGGACGGCCGAGTCCCCAACTGGGGAGTTGAGCCTTTTGGCCTCCCCTACCCCCTGCACACTCCAATTAATTGTATCGGTTCCAGAATGCCCAGTAACACCTATTTAATACAATTTTTAATGATTTTACATTATTTTTACATTTTTTTATTAAAAACCCTACACCTACCCTAACCCTAGCCTAACCCTATAAATACACCCTCTACCCTCTACCATCTCACCCTAAAATCCTGAGCCCACCCTCTCATAAATTTCCAAGAATCGTGTACTTTGAAAACAAGCTCGAGGCGAACCTCCGACGAATTCCCGGCGGAATTTCCGGCGATCGTTTTAGGAACTACCGGCGACAACGCAACACATCGGCGATCCCTATAGTTCTCCCTCACTCTTTTGTGTAATCTAAAACCCATAAGTCCATTTTCTATCTCTCTTTCCTATTCTAAAAATACGTAATTACAAAACCCGACGGAATCGGAACAAATCCGATTTCCGATTCGGTTTTCTATAAAATTCCACTTCTCACTAATACGATCATACTTAAATTTCCTCATGTTGACTATTAAACACTAATCAAATAATTTGATCAAGTTTCATTACATGAAATGATAGCTATTTCAATTTATCGTATTTTTTTCACTTAAATACCACATTGTTTCAATCCTTCATTTAACTCCATCAAACTTGCTATACATTTAAAGTAGATCACGAGCTAACGACCTACCTCCTCACACACTTACATACAACCTAACACGATACCATCGAAATTTAGAATACGAGAAAACAAACATTTTCACTTAAATATCCTTTATTTAATAAAACTATTTCTAAAAGATTTAGTGTTGATACACTTTTAAATAAATACCTCTTATTATGATAATACGATAAGTTGTGGACATCAGTCGTTTATCTGAACCTGACTTTGTGGTGTCTAGGCTAGGCAAGTGAGAAAGGTAACTTTAAAAGGCCCGCTTCACGGTGATTCATGAACGGATCCCTCCTTTCTTCACTTGTACTTACCTGGCCACAATTGGCGGTGAAGAGGCGATTTGAAGTATCTCACAACTTGTCGTCTGGACCAGTTAGGAATAGACTAGTTAACTTAAGAGAATCTAGAACATACAATATGGAAAATATGCATCTTTATAAATAAATACCATTACTTCATAAAACCGTTTTCTAAAGGATTTAGTATTTTATAATCTTTGGAAAGCGCCGCTACAACCCATTTTGGGGAACTCGTTCGGGATAGTGCGGATTATCGCACATCCTCGGGCTTAGTAGTGCGAGATTCAGACCTCCGCAAAGAGCATTCGATCTCGAAAGATTTAAAATACGACATCTTAAGAAAATGAGATTTTTAGAATATAAAATATTTATTAAAATTATTTTTATATAAATATATGTATATTTATCATTAAAATGCCTATTTTGTTATGATATAAATATTCCACTTTTTTTCTAAAAATCACAAGAATAAATTTTACACTAAAATACCATGAATCCCAAATAAATCAATATTACAGATAAATACCTTTATGAAACTAGGATATTTTTCACTAGAAATATCACAATATAAAATCCATATTCATTACAACTCTAAAGACGAATAATAAATACTTGAGGTGTATTTTGAAAAGTATATAAAGATATTTTTACATAAAACCCCCTCAAGGTTTATAAATTACCCTAAGGACCTTAGTAAATATAGTTTTAAGAAATAATCGAGACTTCGATTTACCTTTCTAAATTGCCTGACTCGGGTTTGAGTCTGATTATATCTGACTTGAATATGATTCAAGTACAATCTACAAACTACAATATACAATTTACAATCTATAATATCACAATTCAACATGAATACATGAATCCATGAATCCAATTATCAATTTATACAGCTTGACTTAACCGAACCATGGATATACATTCCATTTACATGATTCTACGGTTACATCCGTTTACTAATATCATGGTTTCGGTCAGTCAATCAATTATACAATCAATACAATTTACAAGACAAACAATACAATTAAAACACTACGGGGTTTAAGGGCTAGATTGGTACAGAAGGTGTTAAAAGTGGCACGAGACGGTAAGATTAAGACACCTAACATGAATCCAGTTGCTGTTGTACCGTGGCATAAACGGTTCCTTGAGTTCCTGATAGCTTAGTCTCCGGGGCAGGTGAGACTCCTCTCGTATACACTGGCATTCTTCTGTACCAAGCTACAAACAATAGCGTTAACACTAAATAAAACAATATAACAATATAATACAACTGTAAAAGCTACTCTCTCTCTTTCTTACTCTCTGTCTATTCTATTTCTCCTCTTATCCTTGGGACTTACCGAGCGACCTGTTCGCTGACGACATTCTCTTTCTTTCTTCTTTGAATGTCGTCAGGTGATCTGGACCCGGCAGAGATCGAGCCATCTGCAGAAGACTTGGATCAGTTTACTGAAGAACCAGAGCTCTAGTTTCATTGTACATTTTCCATTCAGTACTTTTCATTTCCTGTTATGCCATTGTTTAGGCGTCGTTTTATTTCAGTTGTATTTCCTTTTCATGCATTGTATAAAAGAATGTTAATAAATAAAAGTAGTTGTTTTTATTATATCTTGTCTCTTGTGTACATTTTCTTTTATATTGCTTAGTTACGCTCAGCGTATTTGCTTCTGAGTAAATACGTAGCGGACCAGTCCCGTACCCTTCGCCGTATACTGGGAAGCGGGGCATGACAGGTTTTAAAGAGCTAAGGAATCATCACATGTAAGCATGTGACCCTTGGTCACGTGTGAGCACGTGATGCCCCATTGGGGTTTTCCTTACTGTTTTATTATATCTTTTAATCCCCTTTCAGTGGGTTTAAAGGTCCATCACGTGTGGGCACGTGACTCCTGTTGATTAGAATTTAATTCTATTATAACAGAGTCCCAGGAAAACATCACGTGTAAGCACGTGACCCTTGGTCACGTGTGAGCACGTGATGCCCCATTGGGTTTCTTCCTGATATTTTATGAGGGAACAAATGCGCCCAAAGCGTTGTTCTCACGTGTTTGCACGTGAGTGCAACGCTGTCATCTTTTGTGGCCGTTGGATTTGCTTAGGGAAGGGGGCAGATGAACCGTTTCCCATCACATCCTATAAATGCAGGGGTCTCTTCAGAAGCGCCTCCACTTTTCATCTTCTTCCTCGCTTGTTTTTGCCTTGAGAATTTAATTCTCTCTCTCAGGGCTTAGTTCTCTGTTTCAAAAATTTTCAGAGTTTAACTCTGTTAACAAAAGATTTCCTTTTTCAGATAATGATCTTGAACGGCTGAAGAACTTCTTGTAGAAATTTTCTTTGGATTTTAAATCCACACCAAGGGTTTTTCCCTTTAACAAGAACCCATCTTTCCAAGTTAAAATAATGTCCAATCTTTAATAATAAACTCCTTTTGTTAGGGCTTCTCTGATCTCAGGGATCGATGGTGATACTTGTTTTCTCCCTGGAATTTAATTCCATTTCCAAGAGCTTAGCTCTACCAATTTTTTGGGAATTTAATTCCTTTAAATAACTTGGTTCTTCGCAGAGAACTTCTTGAGATGTTCTTGTCCTGAGTTGTTCTCTGCAAAACAAAATTTTTCCAGATAGATCCTTCTTGATTTTGCATAGAGTTCTGCAGTGGGTTTTCTTTTTTGGGGAATGTGTAGAGTTGTTTGAAATCCACTGTTCATTTATTGAGAATCTTCCTTTTATTCCCATAATGATTACCCTGCCTCATCACTAGTGAGCCGCCAATTTTATTTTGTGGGGCCCTTGTGTTTTGTAACCAATGGTCCCGTAAAATAAGTTGTTTATCGTTTTCTTCCACTGTCCCTTTTTTTTATATATATAGGTTTACAAATATATATATACACGTGTGGGCTTCATTAATAGTTTCCTTTCATCTGTTTCAGGAACAATGGCTTCTCTTCCGTACTTCCCTTTCACCCGCTCGGAGGCCGCCTTTCCTCAATCGCCATCTGATGAAGAGGTGATGGCGATGATTAGAGCTCACGACCCTAATCGCACCAACTTGCTTTTATGGGGGACCTGGTATGGGCACATCATTCGGGGCCGCCACAGATTTCTTTGCGAGATATCAATAGAGCCTACTTACCCATTTTTGCCAATGGAGCGTCCACGGACCGCCATTGCTGTGGAGATGTTGAACTGGACCCCTGCAGGACGGCTCGAGCCGTCGACAACTGGGATTCCAAACCACCCTGTGCCAGCTATAGACATCTTAGGGCGTCGTATCTGCCAAGGTGAAACCCAGCCCTGGGGACAGGTTTACAAAATAGGGCTTACTCCTCGACAACCCACAGGTTACCTTCTCTGGGCTCGTTATATCTTGTCGGCTCATCGTGTGCAACTGCAGAGGGTCGGACTCTATCAGGCGGTATACGTGTCTCTCTTCCACTATCAGTTCCCCCATGTCTGGTGGGTTAAGGCTTTCTTAAATCAATGGAATATTCCCACCAACACCTTCTTTCTAGGGGACCGCGAAGTTTCAATTTCTCTGGAAGAGTTTCGTGAGATCTCGGGGTTGCCGGTCAGGGGGACGCTCTATGAAGAACTGCTGCCTTCTGATGAGTATGTTTTCGAAACTGAGCCTGCTATGCTTGACAGCCTGTCGACTGAAAATGCCGTCCGCCACAAGCACCCAAGTTTAATCAAGACTCTGAGCATTTTTGAGAAGCTATTCACAGAGTTAGAGGAGCAGGGCATCACTTTCAAAAGCTTTATCGCCTGCTTCCTTCGCGGAGATGTTCTATCAAAGACGGCTCCAAAGTTCACGAATATCAACGACCCCTTTGGGTTCGGTTTAAATAAGCTACCGGCTAAAGAACAGGATTTGCTGCAGTTCTACATTCCAATCCTGTCGACTGTACCTTTTGAGTCGATCGCAGCTCCTGGCATAGATGAAGAGACTTTCTTCGTGGGTTTTATCAGCGTCTGGCTCAGCTGGTTCGTCATTCCAACGCACCGTCGATTCATGAGAGCTTCGGTCATTTACCCTGCTCATCGCATCACTGGAGGGACGCGACTACTCATGGGCATTGCGGGGCTAGCGCATCTGTATCATGGGTTAAGCGCTGCAGCAATTACTTCGACACCAAGCGTGAACATAGTGAGTTTCTCTCTTCATTACTTTACGTCATGGATTGAGATGCATGTGCTAGGGGAATTTCCCGCGCATCAGAGACCCAGCTTTTATGATGCCTACACTTTTCCGCAGCTCATGAGGTTGGTGGACGCTTCTGCTCCTGATCCGACTCAGTCCGGAGCTATTCGTGTGCTGATTAATCCCTATGCCAATACGGGCGGGATGGTATTCAATGATCGAGTCCTCTCTACTCCTTCAGGACCGATTCAACAGCTTTGTGACTCGTCGAAAGAGGGAGTACCTTCCCTGAAGCCCAAGGAAGCCATGTACTTATATTCGATCAGACCGGGTTATCCGGTATTTCGTCAGAACGGTGCGGCCCTTTTTATGCGGTACAACCCACACCGCTTTGCTCGGCACTGGGATATGACCAAGGTGTCCCCTTTGAGGCATTTACAGTGGAGCCCAGCCCATCGTCAGAAGTCGTTCGTGACGTCGCTCATCACTTCATGCGGCTAAACATCGGCTCTCGCTTCGTGATTCCTGAAGCTGACTATATTCCTCGATGTATGGGGTCTTTCACGGGCTGGTACCTCCACCGAGTCAGTCCCATTATTTCCGAGGAGAGGAGGATTCTCCTCGGATATAGGGCTCCTACTCCGATCCAGGCTACGGGAGTCCCGCCGCGACCGCGGGCAGTGGTTTGCCCTCCCCTGAGAGATACTGGCGTCGTACTTATCCCTGAGGCAACGGAAGTGTACCTAACTCCCACAGCTGGTATGCGGCTGCGTACCAGAGCTCAATCAAGGGCTAATAAGGCGCCAGTAGCAGTATCATCAGCTGCGGCGTCAGCAATGGCAATGTCCTCACGGTAGCGCCGCCGAGAGAAGACACTGAAGGCGAAGTGGGTCAACTTCACACTAAAGCACCGAGGGGCAAGAAGCGATCGTCTTCTGGTGTTAGTTCTGGGTCCAAGAGACGAAAGCAAACGGTCATCAATCTGCTCGACTTTTTAGTGGACTCCGAGCCTATCCTCCAAGATGAACCACTAGCTACGCATGAGCCGGATGGTAGCCTTCTTTTTCCAGGTTCATCTGCCGAGGAAGCCGCACAATTGGCTGAGGCTATAAGACGCTCTAAGGATGAGACTGAGAATGTAAGGATCTCGAAGTGGCCTTATCCTGCCGTCATCTTCTACGAAGATCTTCCATCGGTACGGCGGATATTTATAGGTCCTTTGGAAGAGGAAGGCGAGATAGCTCTTAAGCAGCCTATCTCAGCCGATGCCGAAGACGCGCTTTCGTTGTGGATCGGTGGCCACGAGTCTACCCTCGAACCCCGGCGAGCATACCTCCTCAGGAAGGAACGCCGGCTTGAACAAGCCATACTAGAAGCTCCTTTGCGCATTGGTATACTTATATATCCTTTTATAGTATTTTGTACTGCTTATATATATATTTATATATCCTTATCCTCGTGAAAACTTTGCAGGGACTTCGGCAATGGCGGAGGATCTGAGTTCAAGTCACGCCTTGACCATGGACTCTGCAAACATCCCCGATGAGACACTAGTAAGTGTGGAGGCGGTTGATACAACTGTTGTTCCTACCACGGAGCTCTCATCGATGATTTTCGTTCCCCCGGTGATTGCTCCCCCGGAAGAGGCATCTTCATCGGCCGCGGATTCAATGGATCTTTCTGGGGACGGCCCAGAGGCTAAGGGATAGGTAGTCGGAGCCACCGTCCTTTCATTGGAGCCCGCAGTGGTGGACGCCGCTCCTTAGTTGGAAGTTGTTATACCAGCTCACGTCCCTGATGATGTGCCTGGGGGCATGGAGGAGGCCGCCGAAGCTGCTATCCCTCCAGTCTAGAGTGGAGGAGCATCGAAGGTAGCCCTCTATATTTTATTTTAATAATCTCTCCGTTATCTGAACCTTTCTGTCTTTTCAGAGCTACGGGGATTGGCGGCGTCCATCATGGACTTGTCCCCCAGGAAGTCTTTCGAGCGTCTGCTAGAGATGGCCGCTCCGCAGGCTATATCCCCTCAACGCATCGTCCTCTCCTCTGGGCAAGGTTAGCGTTATTTGCCTTCTCCTCACGGCATTATTATTATTTCATATAATGATACTGATGTCTTCTACAGTTCTGGAGGCTGATGACGAAGTTGAGATTCTTGACGGGCCTGGGGAGCCTTCAGACCCTTCTTGCATGACTGTGGGTAAGTAAAGTTTCGACACTTTTCCATCTGCTCTTTGCTTGTAAGTCTCGCTGATTTCTTTTTATGAATCTTAACAGCTTTACCAGTTCTTACCACGCCGGAATCTCGCATTGTCATGCCGCCCGGCCCCTACGCTCTACGTGCCTCGGAACGGATGGCAAAGCTAAGCCTTCACTCCTTGTCAGCTCTGATTGAAGACTTTCGTGCTGGCAGTCTGATTACGGCCGAAGCATTTACCGCCGAAGCCAACGGTTCTCTCCCCTTTTTTGCTACTTACCATAGTTGAACATTGGTGCAAGTCTGGGTTGAGTTCTGTCGTCAGGTGAAGGCTTGCTTGCATAATCTTAAATGTACGTGCCTTCCTTCAGAGGTTGTGGCTGCAAAGGCTAGCTTACGTGGGCTGATTAAGCGGTGCGCCGCGAATATGCTGTCATGCGAGAAGAGGCTCAGCCGAAAGTTTTCGGAGAGGAAGCTGGCTTCAACTGCGCTAGGGGAACTTCAAGCTAATCTTACGGCCAAGACCTCTCGTGCGTATGATCTTTGGCGAGGGCTTCAGGAGGCTATCAAGGAGGTGGTAGCCATTGATAAAGCCGTCATTTTCACTCGCGAAATGGTCGAAGCCCATAAAGTTACTGAAAAAGAGCTTGAAAGTCGGCTTGCATCGTACCAGGCCCAACAGGCTCAAGCGGAGGCCCGTCTTTTGACGATAATAAATCATGAAGCCGAGGCCCAGCGGAGAAAGGATGAACTGGCAAACCTATTAAATCGTCCGCCGGCATGAAGAATTGTATATTTTTTTCTATTCTTCTTTTGTACATACTTCTGAATGAGAGTATTTTTTTTTATTCTTTTATAAATTGTACTTTGTATTTTGATTCATGAATAAAAGACATAATTTGTTTTATGATGATGTGTCCCTTTTTAGTAAATGCATTTTGTGGATAATCTATTTTGATCTCCTTGTAGACAGTGATGGCTTAGGGGACAGGGTTGGGATCCGCCTCCTAAGACTTTTCAACTTTATGAGCCGTGAGGGTCTCATAAAGACTTTTCTCCCTACGAGTCGTGAGGATCTCGTAGGTGTCTTTTCTTCTTAGGAGTCATGAGGATTCCTAAGTGTGTTTTCTCTTGAGAGTCGTAAGGATCTCACAAAAGAATTTGCTCCCTTACGAGTCGTGAGGACCCGTAAGTGATGGATGAGGTTGCCACTATCCGCATTTCACGGAGTCAGGAGTTGCTCTGGCCACGGGGTCAGGATTGACTTTAACCATGTTCTATGGGACCAGGAGGTGCTCTGGACGCTTCTCACGGGGTCAGGATTGACATAAGCCGTATTCCGCAAGGACCAGGATCCACTCTGGACGTTTCCCACGGGGTCACGATTTACATAGGCCGTGTTCCACGAAACCAGGATTTGCTCTGGATGCTTCCCACAGGATCAGGATTGACATAAGCCGTGTTTCGCAAGGACCAAGTTCCGCTCTGGATGTTTCCTACGAAGTCAGGATTGATATAGGCCGTGTTCCACGAAACCGGGATTTGCTCTAGATGCTTCCCACGGGGTCAGGATTGACATAAGCCGTGTTCCTCAAGGACCAGGATCCGCTCTGGACGTTTCCCACGGGGTCAGGATTGACATAAGCCGTGTTCTACGAAACCAGGATTTGCTCTGGACGCTTCCCACGGGGTCAAGATTGACATAAGCCGTGTTCCGAAAGGACCAGGATCCGCTCTGGACGTTTTCCACGGGGTCAGGATTGACATAAGCCGTGTTCCACGAAACCAGGATTTGCTCTGGATGCTTCCTACGGGGTCAGGATTGACATAAGCCGTGTTCCGCAAGGACCAGGATCCGCTCTGGACGTTTCCCATGGGGTCAGGATTGACATAGGCCGTGTTCTACGAAACCAGGATTTGCTCTGGATGCTTCCCACGGGGTCAGGATTGACATAAGCCGTGTTCCGCAAGGACCAGGATCCGCTCTGGACGTTTCCCACGGGGTCAGGATTGACATAAGCCGTGTTCCACAAAACCAGGATTTGCTCTGGATGCTTCCCACGGGGTCAGGATTGACATAAACCGTATTCCGCAAGGACCAGGATACGCTCTGGACATTTCCCACGGGGTCAGGATTGACATAGGCCGTGTTCCACGAAACCAGAATTTGCTCTGGATGCTTCCCACGGGGTCAGGATTGACATAAGCCGTGTTCCGCAAGGGCCAAGATCCGCTCTGGACGTTTCCCATGGGGTCAGGATTGATATAGGCCGTGTTCCACGAAACCAGGATTTGTTGACTTCATCCGTATTTCACGGAGTCGGGGTTGACTCTCGGTTGTCTGTGCACCGCCGAGTCATGGAACTAGGAACTGCTGAGGTTCCGCTTTGCTGATGTTGCATCTGTTGTAATGAGACGAATGTTGAGATGATCTCCAGGCTGTCTGTGAATCGTCGAGGCTTGGCTCTCTTTCGGATGGAGCCAATCTTTCGTATGAGCGCGTCATCTTTGCTTTATAAGCCTCCAGATTTTTTTGCGCCATGAGCCGGGTTTCATCAAGGGCATCGAGCTCCTCAAGCCGAAAGTGAGCATTTTCTTCGTCTGTTAGCTCGTAGTGAACCGCCACTCGTAGAGAGGGTAACTCTATCTCGAGAGGGAGTACCGCTTCTGCGCTGAATACCAATGCATGCGGCGTTATATTTATGGCCGTTTTGAATGTAGTTCGATACGCCCAGAGAGCTTCATGCAGTCTCTCGTGCCAATCCCTTTTATTTTTGGACACCGTATTTTTCACGATCTTTGTCAAGGTCTTGTTGAAAGCCTCAGCTAGACCGTTAGTTCGGGGATTATAGACCGAAGAGTATCTCCAGTCTATGTTATGCTGTTGTGCGAAGCGGCTGATTTTGTGGCTTCTATAGGCTGGCCCGTTATCAGAGATAATCCGTCGCGGAGTGCCGAACCGATAAATGACGTGTGTCCTGAAGAAATGGAGGATATTCTCCGTTTTTACTTCCCTCAGCGGTACTGCTTCTGCCCACTTAGAGAAGTAGTCGGTTGTTGCCAGTATGAACCGATGTCCTCTGGACGATACTAGTTCGATGGGCCCGATTACATCGGTTCCCCACATTTCGAAAGGCCAGCTAGCCACCATCGGATGTAGCGGATTTGGATGTTGGTGGATAAAGTCCCCGTGAATCTGGCACGAGTGGCACTGCTTCGCGTATTCGAGGCAGTCTTGGATCATCATGGGCCAATAGTAGCCCATCCTTTTGATCTTCAGCTTCATCTTCGGCCCGGCTTGGTGAGAACCGCAGAGTCCATCGTGAGTTTCTTGGACGACTCTCTTTGCTTCCTCATGTCCCAGGCATCTCAGCCACAGAGAGTCGAACGATCTCTTATACAGAGTATCATTGACAAAGGTGAAGGATAGAGCTCGTTTCATGAGCTGATGTCTTGAGGACGCGTCTTCAGGCGTTCGACGGGATTTGAAGTAGTCTATAAAGACTTCTCTCCAATCCTTAGAATTTTCCTGATCTTTTATTTGTAGGGCTATTTGTCCGGTCGCTCTCTTTTCTTCGGAAGAATCTGGAGATATTTCTGCCGGTACAAGAACTTGACGGCTTTGCACAACGATCCTCACGTCATCGAGGTTCTCGTCGGCCAATTCTTTAGCGAGCTTGGCTAATGCATCTGCTTTGCTGTTTTCCACACGTGGTATACCTTCCAGCATGTAGGAAGGAATTTGAGTCAGTAATTGCTGCACTCTCTCGCCATACTTTACAAGCTCTGGCTTGCACGTTTGATAGTTGCCGTTTACTTGACTAACGATCAGCTGGGAGTCTCCGTATATGAGGAGGTTTTCGATTCTCATGTTTACAGCGATCTCAAGACCTGCTATCAAAGCTTTGTATTCGGATTCATTGTCCGTCCTCGGCTCTATTAAGCAGAAGGCAAAGCGCATTATCCCTCCTTGTGGGGTCACGAAGATGAGGCCTACCCCTGATTTGATTATGGGGGTGCTTTGTTTGCGCTTCTTCATGGAAGATGCTCCATCGAAATAGAGTTCTCACCGGGTATCATCTTCTCTACTCTCTCCGTCGATTGTGTCAAACGCGTGTTCGTCTGGCAATTCGCAGTTCAAAGGAGAGTCGGCAGGTATCGGATGCTCGGCGAGAAAATCGGCGATGGCCTGGCCTTTTACCGCCTTGAGGGGACGATAAGTTACCGAGAACTCCATCAAGAGCAGGGCCCATTTAGAGAGCCTTCCCATCAATATAGCCTTTGACATCAAATATTTAAGAGGATCCACCTTTGATATAAGATGGACCTCATGTGCCAACGCGTAGTGTCTGAGATTCGTTATTGCGAAAATCAACCCAAGGCAGTGTTTTTCGATGGGGGAGCAATTCCTTTCTGCCCCCAGGAGAACTCGACTCAAATAATAGAGGGCTCTTTCCTTCCCTTGGTCGTTCTCTTGTGCCCACAGCGCGTCTAAGGAACCTTCAAGGGCTGTCGTGTACAGGATGAGGGGCTTTCCCTTGACCGGGGCGGTCAGCATCGGCGGATTCTGCAAGTATTGCTTAATTTCGTCGAGTGCGCTCTGGCATTTACGATCCCAAACGAACGGGGTTCCTTTCATCATCAAGTGACTGTAGGGACGGCACTTGCCGGAGAGATTGGCTATAAATCGTCAAATATACGCGAGCTTTCCTTGGAGAGACCGCAGTTGCTTGAGAGTCCTTAGTGGAGGCATTTCCATAATCGCCTTGATCTTCGATGGGTCTATCTCGATGCCTCGGTGTCTTACGATGAATCCTATGAATTTTCCCGAGGAAACTCCAAACACATATTTGAGAGGGATCATCTTCAAGTTATATTTTCGAAGGCGCAGAAACACGATCTTCAGATGCTCTAAATGTTCCTCGTATGATTTTCTTTTAACTACGAGGTCGTCGATATAGCATTCAACGATTTCATGTATGAGGTCATCGAAAATCTTCGTCATGGCCCTCTGATAGGTGGCACCGGCGTTCTTTAGACCAAAGAGCATAACTTTGTAGCAGAATATGCCCAAAGGGGTCCGGAAAGCAGTATGCTTCTGGTCCTCGGGATGCATCTTTATCTGATTGTATCCTGATGAGCCGTCCATGAAGGAGAAGACTTCGTGAATGGACGTGTTATCTATTATCAGCTCGGTGACCGGTATAAGAAAGTCGTCCTTCGGGCAAGCTTTGTTGAGATCCCGGAAGTCTACGCATATGCGCACCGTCCCATTTTTCTTCATCACTGGGACGATGTTGGCGATCTAGTCAGGATACTGAACCTCTTGGATGAAGCCGGAGTCAATTAGCTTCTTGATCTCGGCATTGATGCTCATCTCAAGCCCGAGCCGCATTCTTCTCGGTGTTTGTTTGATCGGCGTGACATCCGGAGATATCGCCAATCTGTGCACAGCAATTTCTGGTTCTAGTCTCGGTATCTCAGAATAGTTCCATGCGAAGCAATCTTTATACTGCATGAGCACGTCTTTAAGCATAGCCACCTTTTCTTCAAACAACAGTTCAATGACGAACGTCGGCCGTGAGTCGTTTGCCGTCCCCAGGTCGATTTTCTTGAGGTTATCTGCAGTAGTATGTATCCCATCTTCCAGCTCTTTTGGCGCCGGTGGAAACTCTGAGATCACCTCGTCATCATCGTTTTCGAAGCACCAGGGGAGGTCATCCATATTCTCGGGTTCTTCTTCTGACAGCGTTATCACGTGACAGGTACAAGATCGCTTCCAAGACCGATGTTGGTCTGGTTCTACTCTAGCTGCATACGTGGCTTTTGGTTCATGCTTCTGTGGTGGGGTTATCTTCCAACTGCTGGATAAAGTGAACCTGCCTTGCTGATATTGGTCTTCTACCCAGTCTTTGAATGTGAAGCAGTCTTCGAGAGGATGTCTTATCGCTTGGTGAAAGGAGCAATAAACCGGGTGAGAGATCTCTCCTGCTTGCTCGGGGTGTATGGACTCCGGGAGTGTCATCATCTGATGTTTTACGACAAGATCGAATATCTTCTTTCTCTTGTTCTGGGGAAAAGAATATGCTCGACCCATCTTCTTTATAAGAGACGGATCCCGGCTACTTGATTCTCGATCGCATGGCTTCTTAGACCCGCTATGCTGCTGCCGCACGTTTTTTCCGTTCTTTGGTTTATTTTTGCCTCTGCGTCGGGTCTTTTGTATGACAGGCTGGTGACATAGAGCATCGTCATTTTTCGCAGCCTGCTGAAAGAGGCGTTGCGTTCTGGCTTTCTCATAGATGGCCATTTTGCGACTATGGTCGTCTCGAACCTTTTGACCCGCTTCCCTTATAAGCTTGTCCATCTGTTCTTCGAATGACAGACTTGGCACTTTTATGGCGAGACCTTGTTCTGGTTCAGGGTTAGCGTCTTCCCACATAGCATCTCCTTCTTCATCAAAGTCATGTATGACGTAGCAGTCGTGGAATCGCACCCGTGTCTTGGATTGAACATATCCAAGCCCGATCGTTTCCATTCTCCCGTTGGGCAACTTTCACTGAGTTCTGGGGACGTTCCAGATCCTGTTGTAGAACTGGGCTTGTCAAGCAGTCTGTTTGAAGGGTACACCTTGACACTTCAACAACATTTTTAATCCTTCTGTGTAGTATCTGGGCAGACGGATGGGCTGGAGCCTGTCAAGTGTAGAATCGGCACCATGTCAAACTTCTTTCTCCACCTTGGTTTCCGTGAATTGATAAAAGAGGATCGCCTTTTCATCTCTTCGCCTGGAAGGGATGTAGAATGCTTTCAGTTCCTGCACACCATAGGTATCAAGTGCGTCGAGCTCTTTGTAGTGCTCTTGCGGAACCATGGCGATTTGCAAACTCCGTTCATCGCCAGTGAAGGCTTGCACTGATGGACGAGCAGAAAATAATGTATTGACCTCATCTTCAGAGTCGCTGCCGAAGACCAACATAGGGGTAAACGGTTCGGGCTTGTTGCATTGGGGCGGTCCCGAATAGACTATCTCTTCTTCCTCCTCGGTATCACTCCCAAAGACCGGAATAGTGGTGATAGCTTTTTGCTTATTCTCGGGCTTATGGCACCTTTCTCTATTCTTTCTCTAGGTGCGTCTTCGGGATTTTCCTTAGACGATTGATTAGCGAGTGGTGCCGCCTGAGCAAGCATTTTCTGCAGCTTTTCACGTTGCAGTTGAACTTTTGTTAAGGACCGAGTTTGAGGTTGGTGACTAGTAGAAGCTCGAACTTCATCTTTGGAATTCACCACATAGACTATGTGAACTACCATACCCCCAGGCTTGGGGTGTTTGGCCTTTGGAGTTTGCTTCGGGCACTTGAGCTATATTGGGCCTCCTTTTTTTGTGAAAATCCGCTTTGGTTTTGGGAGGAACCGTTGTATCAGGATCCGTCTTGGGATGAATCCCCTTGTATTTGAAAGAGGATTTGTCAGAATTTGGCTGACGTCTAGAGGAGGAGTCGCGGTTGATGACAGAGACCTTCACTTGCTTCCTCACTTTATACATAGATGAGGAAAGTTGCTTTAGGGAGCGAACTGTTTTCTGCTTTCGTGGGATCTCCATGGGCTGCGGAGATTTTTTTTTGAATATTGCGGTAGGAGAATTTTGTCTGACTCTTCGCAACAATTTGAAGCTATTCCCGGTTGGAACAACATTCACCCCTGGGGTTGAAACAGGACCATACGGAGAACTGCCCCCAGCTCATTTTGTATGATGCCAATATCGACGTCGACCATTTCTTACGGCCGGGATTTGATTAGCCTCAGGATTTTGCCGAGCCCCCCTATTTTCTGTAGGAGCTTGAATATTCTGCCCCCTGCGTCGACCTTGGTCCTTGGCAAGTGCCAGTTGTTTGAGGACTGATTCCGTCGGCAAAGCTGCTGCTTGGGGAACCAGCCTGTAGAAGACAGACTTCTTCTGGGCTTTCTCCTTTGACGTTGAGGCACCGAGGGTGGGAGGTGGGAGTATCGACCCAAAAAGAAGCCCGTTGATTTCTTGAAGAGCCGGATTGCAGATATTTGAGGCTGCAAGTGGTCCATACTTGACTCCGCCGGATATGACAGAGCCTGAGTTGCTAGAGTGGGAGGAAACGCCATTCTTCACAGAGACGAAATGCCGGCTTCAGTATCCACTCCCCTAAGGGCAACCAAAAACATACACACCACGATTATTTGATCGTGGAAAAACACGACACACAAAGTGTGGAGTGGAAAGAGGAAAAGGTCCCACCGGACGTGCCAGAATCTGTTCTCTGCCGAAAGACGCGACCGGGACGTTGGGACGTCAGGGCCTGAACTTCGGGGGCAGATGCTATTTGGTGCTTTCCGTCCACCTCTCCGAAGATGCCAAGTTGATTTATGGCATCTTATATCGAAGGTTTAAATGGATGCGGAAAATGTAGCAGACTTCATCAGATTCCCTCTCGTTGAGGGGCTTTTGATTGTGGGGACGCTCTTCCCTGCAGGCGGAAGCCCCTGCAGTTAATTACGCTATCGCGTCACGGTAACCACTTTCTCCTTCTACAGATGGTCACTTCGTGTCATGAGTGTTTGTTTTGTTTTTGGTTGCCCGTGGATTGTATACGGAGACTAATTTATGTCGTCACCCGTAGGGCGTGGATTACTCCAAATCCGTATTTTCTTAGATTTAGGTTTGGGGTTGGGTTTAAGGATACGTTAGTCTCATTTGAGACTATGATCAACTTAAACGTTTGTTAAGGATACGTTAGTCTAATTTTTAGACTAAGATCAACTTAACGGGATCATTTAGATCCAACAAAAGAGTATTTGGCTCTATTGTTTAGTTTAGGGACATTGCGGTCGATTACCAGTTTAAAGACATGGAGGTCCATTGTTAGTTTAAGGACTTCTCGGCCATCGTTAGTTTAAGGACATTGCGGTCCATTGTTAGTTTAAGGACATCTTGGTCCATCGTTAGTTTAAGGACATTGCAGTCCATTGTTAGTTTAAGGACATCTCGGTCCATGAGTTTAAGGACCCCACAGTCCAAGGTTAAGGACATCATAGTCCATGAGTTTAAGGACCCCACAGTCCATGGAATGATTGGTTATCGGGACCCGTCACCTTTCTGAAGACGTTGAGAGATTACAACGACAAATATCAAAGGAGTGAAGAGATGTGCCCTTGAACCAATGTTGATTGAGAGATATATAGTCCAATTTGGAACTAAGATCAATTAATAAGATTATGAGCACATTGGCTCAGTTAAATCTAAATTGAGGACTTATGGCCAACTTGGGCTAAGAACAATATAGGTTTGAAATGTTAGACCTTGGTTTGGGCTGTTGAACATTTGTCTGGGTTCAGCTTCCCATTATTTAGCAATGCTAAACAAGGGTTTAAGGATCTGACAACATTTTGTCTTTTATTGAGCACTGACCATTCATCATGGCTCTGGTGTTTACTTTGAATGTCATATGAAATGATCATGTTTGGAAGGATGTAGTTGGGGTTCAATCAAAAGGGAGATCTTGTCTCTGGAAAACTTAGCTGACTTTGGGCTAAGACTGGTTTGAAAATAGTGTTAAACACTAACACATATTTGACGATTACGTGTTCCCATGTGATACACTTAAATAGTGTTAAACACTAGGGACAGAACACTCAAAATAGTGTTAAACACTAAAAAAGGCGTTCACGTGGGGTCACGTGAGGCGCCAGAGAATTGGGCCTGACTTCCTTTATTTTACTCTCGAAATCTGCCAATAAGTGTTAAGCACTTAGTCTCTGTAATCATCACGTGTGGACACGTGATAGTGCCCATGTATTGGGTATTAATTCCTCTATTTTCCCTCTTTTTTCCCCTTAAAAAAGTGTTAGTCAGGGGTCACGTGGGGACACGTGAGGCGCCCTGAATCAGTATTTCCTTTGGCTTTATTCCTTTCATTTTTTGAGGGTCACGTGTGAGCACATGAGGCATTGCCTCTAAGCTTTGTTTTTTCTTATTTTGGGGAGTCTGTTAAAGGGTCATGTGGGGGCACGTGAGCATGCCTTATTCATTCCTTTTTGTTCGTTGGGATAAAAGGTCACGTGTTACCACATGATCATGTTGGATACTTGATCTTTACGTGCATAGAGAGCTTTAAGTCTCTCGTTTTAAGAATTAAATTCTTTCGTAGGGTTAAACCCTAGTTTTATTTAGAGAAATTAAATTCCTGTGAGTTTGGAAGAATTAAATTCTTATGTAGGGTTAAACCCTAGTTTCATTGGGAGGAATTAAATTCCTATTAATTTGGAAGAATTAAATTCTTATGTAGGGTTAAACCCTAATTTCATTTGGAGGAATCAAATTACTGTGAATGTGGAAGAATTAAATTCTTATGTAGGGTTAAACCCAAGTTTCATTGGGAGGAATTAAATTCCTATTAATTTGGAAGAATTAAATTCTTATGTAGGGTTAAACCCTAATTTCATTTGGAGGAATTAAATTCCTGTGAATTTGGAAGAATTAAATTCTTTAAACTTAAATTCTTCCTCTAAGTTTTAGATCTGCATGGCAGAATCTCCCTGATGAAAATTAAATTCTCAACTTGTGGGGAGATCTGCTTCTGCAGATCTTCAACCAAAGGAAGAACTAAGTTCTTATTCAGAAGAGTTAAACTCTTAATTTGAGAATTAAATTCTCTTTTGTTTTATGGAGCTCACCCCTTTCTCACCTAGGGTTTCTTTTCTATCCTGAAGAAATCTTCTTTTCTCTCTTGAGAATTAAATTCTCCTCTCTCTTTTTTCTCTCTTGTTATATATCTCCCCCAAAAAGAATTTTTTTCCTCTTCTCTTCTTGGCTCCTATTTATAGGAGAAAGAAAAGAATCAATCTGTTTAGTCAATCTTTCATTGAAAGATTTTGATTGTTTTTGTAACCAACATGATCTTTTAGATCATCCAGTGAATTTTATTCACAATTGGATTTTTAATCCAAGAGATATTTTATCTGTTATTCCTGGCAAATTTCAGGGAAATCTTTCCTTGTATAAAATCTTTCCATAAATTGGTGATTTTTTAATCACCATTAGATTTTTTTAATCCTACGGTGCTCCATTTTACAGTGCACAATCCTTTTTTTGTTTAGAAAGATTTAGAGAGATTTTCCAGTTAAGGTTCTCGATTCCTTCTTAATTTGAATTTAATTCTATTAGTTCAAAAGGCTTAAAAGCCTATCACGTGTTGGCACGTGATCCCACTGCTTGATCATTAAATAGAATTTAATTCTATTAATTAAAGAGCTTAGAAACCCATCACGTGTTGACACGTGACCCCTTTGATTAACATTTTAACCAGAATTTAATTCTGTTTTTTAAGAGCTAAGGAATCATCACATGTCAGCACGTGACCCTTGGTCACGTATGAGCACGTGATGCCCCATTGGGGTTTTTCCTTACTGTTTTATTATATCTTTTAATCCCCTTTCAGTGGGTTCAGAGGTACATCACGTGTGGGCACGCGACTCCTGTTGATTTGAATTTAATTCTACTATAACAGAGTCCCAGGAAACTATCACGTGTCAGCACGTGACCCTTGGTCACGTGTGAGCACGTGATGCCCCATTGGGTTTCTTTCTAATATTTCATGAGGGAACAGACACTAATTTCCTTACGAGTTTAGACGAATCGAGAATTTCTCGCAAGGACACTAATTTCCTTACGAGTCGAGACGAATCGAGAATTTCTCGCAAGGACACTAATTTCCTTACGAGTCGAGACAAATCGAGAGGTTCTCGCAAGGACACTAATTTCCTTACGAGTCGAAACGAATCAAGAATTTCTCGCAAGGACACTAATTTCTTTACGAGTCGAGAATTTCTCGCAGGGACACTAATTTCCTTACGAGTCGAAACGAATCGAGAAGTTCTCGTAAGGAAACTAATTTCCTTACGAGTCGAAACGAATCGAGAAGTTCTCGTAAGGATGTCCTAACGTCACAGTTAACTCCTGCTAATAAAAGTCCGTTAGGATCTGTGGTACTAGGATTTTTTACCCGTCGTACCGTCGTATTGGCCGGTGTATTCCTCGATACGCAATCTTGCTGTTCGAGTAGCCCCGCGACTGTCGTGTCTCTGATCCCTTCGAGGGCTGGAAAAGACGTCTTCAATAATCTTCCAGGTGATATTACCGTCGAAAGAGCAAGCGTTAGAGATATTCCATGTCGCTTTTTACTTGAGGTTAGGCTCAGTTTGGGATCCCTGATGAGTCATGACCACTCCGCGCTGGAGTGGGATGATCTCCGATAGTCTTTCAGGTCTCATTTGAGCCGTCAAGACCCTGAAGTTAAGGATCTTCCTTTGCTTCGTTGGTTGATATTGTGTCTGCAATATTGCGACGAACATCGAGGTTGTCTCCGGGTTATCTATGAACCGTCGAGATTTGGAACTAGAGGACTTTTCCATGGCTCCGTTTGTTGATGTCGCGTCTGTATCCTGCTGGAGGGAGGAAGAACATTGTTGGTTGATCTTTAGGCTGTGGACGCCGCCATCGAGACTTGGAACCAGGGACTTCGCCATGGTTCCGAGGTAGTCTCTAAGTTATCTGTAAACCGTCGATATTTGGAACCAGGGGACTTTGTCGTGGCTCCATTTGTTGATATCGCGTCTGCATCCTACTGGGGGGAGGAAGAACGATGTTGTTGATCTCTAGGCTGTGGATGCTGCCGTCGAGACTTGGAACTAGGGACTTTGCCATGGCTCCAAGGTAGTCTGTAGGCTGTCTGTGAACCGTCGAGATTTGGAACTAGGGGACTTTGTTGTGGCTCCGAGGCAGTCTCTAGGCTGTCTGTAAACCGTCGAGATTTGGAATTAGGGGACTTTGCCGTGGCTCCATTTTGCTGACGTCGTATCTGCTTCTGGTTGGAACGAGAAGGAACGCCGTTGTTGATTTCTAAGCTGCAGATGTAGCCATCAAGATCTAGCTTCTCTTTGACGAAGCCTGGTGGGACGATATGGTTCCCTTTTCTTTTATGCCCATGGATTGTATACAAGGGTCAATGTGATCTCACTTGCAGGGCAAAAGTTTCAATTTTTTTGTTTCTTTCTATGATGCTCTATCATTTCAGCATTTTATATCGCGAAAGTCGCGATCGCCCAATCATTTCAGCTATTTTTCGCGGTGCCCAATCATTTCGGCTATTTCTCTTTTCTTTACCCGCTGTTTTTTATTGCAAGTTGCCCAATCATTTCGGCTATTTTTATATGCATATATTTTACTCACTGATTTTTGTTGCGGGTATGGAACTCAAGACCCGATACCAATCTTAGCATCAGCATCGCTGCGACTGGAATATTGCCAGGAGCGAATCATCATTTGCCGTGAAAGGACTTGGAATTTGATACCGATTTAGGAATCAGCATCGCTACCACTGGGACATTGCCAGGAGCGAATCATCATTTTCCTTTGTTGATTCGAACAAAGGTGGCTTAGCGAACAGGGTTAAGATCCTGTCTACTAAGGCTTTTGACTTCATGAGCTGTAAGGGTCTCATAAAGATGTTTCTCCCTACGAGTCGTAAGGATCTCGTAGGTGCATTTTCTCTTTAGGAATCGTGAGGATTCTTAAGCGTGTGTTCTCTTATAAATCGTAAGTATCTCACAAGAGTGTTTTCTCCTTATAAGTCGAAAGGATCTCACAAGAGTGTCGTTCACCACCTAAGGTCATTCTTCGTCGTTGGTGGGACTCGGTGAGGGAAACGTTTATTTGTGCCCGTGGATTGTATACAAGGGTCAATATTGAACCGCTTGTAGGGTAACTTGGGGAATGTGATGGCTTAAGAACAGGTTCAGATCCCTGTAGCTTAAGGCTTTTTGAATCCTACGAGCAATGAGGGTCTCATAAGGGGAATTCTCCTTGCGAGTCGTGAGGATCCCGTAAGTGTAATTTCTCCTTACGAATCGTGGGGATCCCTAAGTGTGTTTCTCCCATGTGAGTCGTAAAGATCTCACGCAGGCATTTTCTCCTCACAAGGTCGGGAGGACCTTGCAGGTGTCTTTGTTTTAACGAGATTGCGCCCTTTCAGGTTTTCACAAACTCGCCGGTAGACCTGCTGTTTTTACTCACGGCGCCCTTTCAGGTTTTCATCCATGCCCATTTCACTTATGGACGTACCTATTTTTTTTAGGAAACTCTCGAGAATAGTTTCGCCGTATGTGGCCCATTTGTTCACCGGTGGGATTTGAGAAGCAGCCCTCACCGCTGG
Source organism: Agapanthus africanus (assembly GCA_030015575.1). Classification (NCBI taxonomy): domain Eukaryota; kingdom Viridiplantae; phylum Streptophyta; class Magnoliopsida; order Asparagales; family Amaryllidaceae; genus Agapanthus; species Agapanthus africanus. The sequence continues at coordinate 409,772,418 of CM057338.1, forward strand.
GACTTATGGACTTGCACTCCACTACCGCCGTGTTTGAGGCAACATTATTAGTTTAGGAACTTCTCGGTCCGTTGTTAATTTAAAGACATCTCGGTCCAATGTTAGTTTAAGGACATCTCGGTCCATTGTTAGTTTAGGGACATCTCGGTCCGTAGCTAGTTTAAGGACGTTGCGGTCCGTTGTTAGTTTTAAGAACGTTACGGTCCATAGCTAGTTTAAGGACGTTATGGTCTGTTGTATTTCGAGGCGAGGTTTCACTAGATACTACTTATAGAGTTTGGACTCAGGGAGATAGTGAGGGCACACGAGCGTCGTCATCCATCATTAACCTGAGCCGTAACTTGTCAAGGATAGTATTTCTTAAGGAACCGACCATTTATTGGCCGGAAGGGTCTTTCGCCATGCATATCCATAAGTAAGTAGGCCCCACCTTGGTAGACCTTGTCTATGATATACGAGCCCTCATAGTTCGGCTCGAATTTCCCCCGTTTGACACGGTTTGGGATCATCGGTCTTTTTACGACTAACACGAGTTCGCCTTGGCGGAATGTTCTCGTCCTAGTCAGTCTTTCGTATGAGCGCATTGTTCCCGCCAAAATTTTCGGCCAAGAGCTACTTGTTCCCTTACAAAAAGGGGGGAGAGTCCTCAAAAAACAGGCATCACGTGTAAAACACGTGGGCACTCATATGCAAAGTATATGAGCGCTGAACATAAATAACCAAGGGCCAAACATGCCTCACGTGTTACACACGAGAGCGCTCTGAACATACACAGGCTAAAACCCACACTAGGGGTCACGTGTTAAACACGTGAGTGCTTTTGCCAATCACATGCAAAGCATGTGAGCACTCTAATTTAAAATGTTCCTATCAAATTCTAGAATTAAATTCTATTTGGAAAATATTTTCTTAATCTTACTTAAACTAGAAAGATCTTCTCTGTTAAACAGAGGACCCTTGGATCAAAGATCCAGCGGTGATCATTTGATAGAATAAAAAATCTATCATAGAAAAATATTTTCCTAATCTTATAACAAGAATAAAATTCTATGTTAACAAGATATCCATATTAAGAAAATATATTTCTGATCTTGTTAAACTAAAAGGATATGATATAATAAAATTCTAATCTTGTTAAACTAACAGGATATTCATAATCTTGTTAAACAAACAAGAAATCTTCTCTGTTAAACAGAGAGCCTTTGGATTAAAAATCCAACGGTGAATAAAATTCACCAATTGATCTAAAACATTATGGAATCAATCATGATCTCTCAATGAGGGATTTTCTTAACAAATTGATTCTTTTTCTTCTCATATAAATATGAGCAAGGAGAGGAGGAAAAGAGATATAGAGGGAGAGGGGAAGAAAAATAGAGAGAGAATTTAATTCTTTAAAGAAGGGGAACCCCTCCCAAAACCTCCCACAAAAAGAGAATTTAATTCTCAAACCAAGAGTGTAACTCTTCTAAAAGAACTTATTTCTTCCTCTGGTTAAGATCTGCAGAAGTGGATCTCCCCACAAGTTGAGAATTTAATTCTCATCGGGGAGATTCTGTCATGCAGATTCAAAACTTAGGGGAAAGAACTGAATCCAAAAGAGTTTAACTCTTACAAAACACATAGGAATTTAATTCCTCTGGAACTAGGGTTTAACCCTTTAAAAAGAATTTAATCCCTACAAAGAACAAAAGGAGAACTTGATCCCTCGGAACCATAGAAGAACAGCCTGATGATTCATTAGCATTCAAACGCTACATAAAAGCATGTGAGCACCTTTAAGGAACAAAGAGGGAAAGAATGAGATGTAGTCACGTGACCCCTGAGAAGTGCTCAGCACTTATAAAAGAGAAAAGGGAATAAACCCTATTTTTGGAGCGCCTCACGTGACCCCACATGACCCTAAGAAGTGCTCAGCACTTATAAGAGAAAAGGGAATAAACCCTATTTTTTGAGCGCCTCACGTGACCCCACGTGACCCCTAAGAAGTGCTCAGCACTTATAAAAGAGAAAAGGGAATAAACCTTATTTTTGGAGCGCCTCACGTGACCCCACGTGACCCCTGAGAAGTGCACAACATTTATAAAAGAGAAAAGGGAATAAACCCTATTTTTGGAGCGCCTCACGTGACCCCCACGTGACCCATGAGAAGTGCTCAGCACTTATAAAAGAGAAAAGGGAATAAACCCCATTTTTGTAGCGCCTCACGTGACCCCCAAATAGTGGTTAGCACTTACAAAGCAAAAAGGGAATAAATCAAAGGCAGTTTCCATTTTTGGGTGCCTCACGTGATCTCACGTGACCCAATAGCGCTCAGCGCTCAGAAAAGAACAAGGGAATAAACCCAAAGAAAGAGCGCCTCAAATTCTTGAAGTTTGTAACACCCTAGTTCGTTATACCATGTTTGATTTGATTAATTTATATATTGAATGGCTATTCTTGATTTATTGCTGTTTTGGGTGCGAATAGTATAATTGGTATCTGTGTTTGCATCCGACCCAACCCGCTTGCTGAAAACCCGTCTTGATTTCTGTTTATGATTTATCCCTGCTAGTTATGAGGATCCGTGCACTTTCATATTGTATATCCTGTTCATCTGCATCGTATATCTGGTATCTGCATTTTTTTAATAATACAATAATAATCAAATAATATATTTTAAAAATATCTATCATGACCTGCATCATACCCCTAATCTTGTTGTAGCATCCGTACATCGTTTTCTCGTCCCGTTTAGTGAAACGGACTCATTTAGATAGCTACGTGCACACTACGTACATCCGTTCTTGGGGGTATGCATTTTCGTTACCCGGTTATCCTATTTTGGTTTTGGTTAACATGTATATTATCCGTATTTTCAAACTGTAATTTTAGACCCGACCCGAACGTGTTTTAGACTATTTTTGTATTAACCAAAAACTCAAATTTTCTTAATATTTTATTCCTTATATATAAAACTGTTTCATATACATTTTTAACAAACTTATATTTTCAAATATTTTTTTATTCAGATCTAACCTCTCTCTCTCTCTCTCCTCTAAATTATATATTATTTTTATATTTCTTTAACCCCCGTATCTCACCGTTTCTCTCTCTCTCTCTTTTATAAAATTTTTTTTGTGCATCACGAGAATCCCGTCACCCCTCTTCCGACCACACTCACCTCTCTTCTTTCTCCTTTCATCTTCTTTCTCCCGCCGCCTCGTACCCTCGTCTCACACTCGTCGCCGTTGCCATCACAGACGACCCTCGCCGGCATCCTCGTCTCCTCCCCTCCTCGACCACCTCCTCACCATCATCTTTTCTCCCCTGCAAACCCTGTCGCGGCCTCAACCCAAGAAACCCATCGCTGCACACCCCTCGTCGTCGGAGCTCCGATCACCCCGACGACCTCTTACCCTCATCACCGTTCCATATCCTCCTTCTCCTCTCTCCTACACTCTCAAACCTGAGCAAGAACCCTGCACAAGATCCTCACCGACTTCAAGAACCGCGGCCTCTGCTCATCGCCAATAAACCCACTGCCTTGCCGGAAAACTTTGCCGTCACCCCCTCGTCTCATCGCCCTCGTCATCATCACTTCCTCGTTCTCCTCTCTCCTTTCCTATATGAACCCGAGCATCCCCGAGCAAGAACCTGCATGCCCAGACCGACCCAAGAAACCCTCACGCCGGTGACCCCATCGCTGACGTTGCCTCGTCATCACATCTCCCTTACCTTCTCCCCTGTCCCAAATACCCCGAGCCAACACCACAGCACCACTCTTCTCCTTTCTTCTTCTTCTTTTCGTCTATTTTCTTTTCTTGATCCGGAGTGTCCCGGTCATCACCGGAGCCGTGCCATCACCGACGATTCGGGCGACCCAGTAGACGTTCCCAGCCAGCGTGGTCGCGTTCTCGCTTTGCCTGGTTTAGTTCTATACGCCGTGTGTATATTGCGACGTTTACCCAACATCGGACGCAGCGTACGCACCCCGTCGTGAGATCCGTTCAGGTAAGTTTATCTTGCTACATGATATGTTATTATATTTGCATCTATATTAATAATAATATTACATGTTCATTGCATTGTGCATCCTTGTTACTGTTTTATTATTTTACAATATCCGTTCGCATCCGTACGATTTATTATACATCTAGTTGCATGCCAGATCATATCATTTCATGTTACTGTTATATTAGCACCCAATGCTTGATAATGTACATCCTGCATAGTCATGGAGTTGTAGATGTAATCCCTGATAGATATCTGTGCATCCGTGTTTTACTGTGCATCCGTATCATTTATTATATATCTAGTTGCATGCCAGATCATATCATTTCATGTTACTGTTATATTAACACCCCATGCTTGATAATGTGCATCATGCGTAGTCATGAAGTTGTAGATGTAATCCCTGATAGATATCTGTGCATCCGTACTTTTATCGTGCATCCGTACTTGCTACAGTTTTATTTATGAGCATCCGTTTGATACCTGTACACCACCTGACATGACCTGATACACCACTACTTGACCTGTTACCTGATCCTGTTCCTAATGCCGACATTCCTGACCTGTCGTCCCGATGGACGTATCCTGTTGTCTATTTAGACAAACCTGTACCTGCTTGATCCTGTGTTGGCATTAGCTCCAGATTTATCAATACCTGACTTGAACACATAACTTGGGGGTAAGGGGAAATCAATGATGAAACCTGACTTGTAACTCAACAGTTTGACGCATATACTTATCAGTTTTGGGGGCTAGGCCAGTCCCGGGATGATGTTGCTGACATCATTCGTCTGTACATGTTTCCTGTTTGTGCTTAGCGACACGTCTCGAATTCAGCCCCGAGAGTCTGGACCGTGGTCCCGGGTATGCACGAGATACTATTGAGTTACATCGATGATTCATTAAATTGATTTCAAAGACTTGAGAGTAATTAACCTAGTAGCATCGATTACGCACCGCATGCACATACACTTCATTGTTCTATATTCATGTTATTGTTATACACTCATTACCGTTCATGCTCATGCTTGCACATCTTGTTACCTCCTGATTATATTTTATTGTTTGATATTATGACGCACTGACGTCTGGGTTTTGTATGGCCCAGATCCTCTACCTTTGTCGCAGGCTGACCAGGAGTACTTCAGCCGACAGGCCGAGCAGTGAGGATCCTGTTAGCATTTAGTTAGTTTAGTTTTATTTTCGTACTTTCATTTCCTGATGTGAGCCCGTATTTGGGATGTACTTTCCAGATGTTACTGTTTATTGGATTTATTGCTTCCGCACATTTATATTTCTTGACTCGTTTATTCTGGCATATGGACATGTACTAGATAGTTTATTTTATTTTACTGTTCTTGATATCTTATATACAGCCGTAATGTAACTGTGGAGGGATGTTTCCTAGCCACAGGTAGCATGGTTGGCTCTGTCACGTACCGATCTTAGCGCACTCTGGGAAGTGGGGCGTGACAGAGTTTAATACTACTTCAAGCGCCTCACGTAACCCCACGTGAGTGCCTCTGAATTTTAGTGCTTAACACTATTTTGAACACCTCACATGGGAGCACGTGAACGCTGAATATATATTAGTGTTGAACACCATGAAAGGCTAATATTAGCCAGACTCAGACCAAATTTCCAAGGACCATCAATTGAGCCCCTCATGCTCAGGATCTCCAAAACCTATCTCAGCCCCGAAGACAGTTAAAGAGCTACCACCCCATCCCTCCAGCCGGGATATTGGTTCAAGGGTACATCTCTTCATACCTCTGATACATGTCGTTGTAATCCTTCAACGTCTTCAGAGAGATGGAGGGTCCCAATAACCAATAACTTTTGGTGCATCCCCAAACGGTTGAACAAAAACCACACAGACTATGACGTCTTTAAACTGGACTATGATGTCCTTAAACTTTACGGACCGTGGGGTCCTTAAACTCATGGACTATGATGTCCTTAAACTTTATTGACTGTGGGGTCCTTAAACTCATAGACTATAAAGTTTTTAAACTTTACAGACTACGACGTCTTTAAACTGGACTATGATGTCCTTAAACTTTTGGACTGCAATGTCCCTAAACTAAAACAATAGAGTCCAAATGCTCTTTTGTTGGATCTAAATGATCATGTTAAGTAGATCTTAGTCAAAAATTAGACTAACGTATCCTTAACAAACGTTTAAGTTGATCTTCGTCTCAAATGAGATTAACGATCATTAAACCCAACCCAAAATCAAATCTAAGAAAATACGGATTTGGACTAATCCACTTCCTACGAGCGACAACATAAATTAGTCTCCGTATACAATCCACGGGCAACCAAAAATAAAACAAATATACACGACACGAAGTGACCATCTAAAGAAGGAGAAAGTGGTTACCGCGATGCGGCAGCATAATTAACTGCAGGGGCTTGCGCCTACAGGGAAGAGCGTCCCCACAATCAAAAACCCCTCACAATGAGGGGGAATCTGACAAAGTCTGCTACAACGGCCGCATCCGTGTAAACCTCCGATATACGGTGTCATAAATCAACTTAGCACCTTCGGAGAGGTGGACGGATAAAACCAAATAGCATCTGCCCCCAAATTCAGGCAAGACGAACCTACGCAGTTCCGTCTCCCCGTATTCAGCGGAGAACACGCGCCATCCTCGTTTTGTAAGCTTCTAAATTTTTCTGAGCCATGAGACGAGTTTTATCTAGGGCATCAAGCTCCTCGAGCCGAAGATGGGCATTTTCTTCATTCGTCAGCTTGTATCGAACTGCTACTCGTAAAGAGAGTAGCTCTATCTCCAAGGAAAGTACTGCTTTCGTGCCAAATACCAACGTGAATGGCGTTGTATTCGTGGCCGTCTTGAACGTGGTCCGATAAGCCCAGAGAGCTTCATGCAATCTCTCGTGCCAGTCTTTTTTATTTCTGGACACCGTTTCTTTATGATCTTTGTCAAGGTCTTGTTGAAAGCCTCAGCTAGACCGTTAGCTCAGGGATTATAAACTGAAAAATATCACCAATCTATTTTATGCTGCTGTGCGAAGCAGCTAATTTTATGGCTTCTGTAGGCCGGCCCATTATCTGAGATGATCCGTCGCGGAGTGCTGAACCGGTAGATGACATGTGTCTTGAAGAAATGGAGGATGTTCTCCGTCTTCACCTCTCTTAATGGTATTGCTTCTGCGCACTTAGAGAAGTAATCGGTTGTTCCTAGTATGAACCGATGTCCCTTGGATGATGCTGGTTCGATGGGCCCGATTATATCGGTTCCCCACATTTCGAATAGCCAGCTAGCCAATATCGGGTGTAGCGGATTCGGATGCTGGTGGATGAAAACCCGTGAATTTGGCATGAGTGACACTGCTTCGCATATTCGAGACAGTCCTGAATCATCGTAGGCCAATAATAGCCCATTTTTTTGATTTTCAACTTCATCTTTGGCCCAGCTTGATAGGAACCATAAAGTCCTCCATGAGTTTCTTGGACGACCCTCTTTGATTATTCCGGTCCTAGGCATCTCAATCATAGACAGTCGAATGATCTCTTATAAAGAGTGTAACAACTCCAATTTTTGTATACCTAAATTTGAATTAAATTTGAAGTATACTTGGAGTATTGATGTTGCTGATAACATTTTAAGTATCTACTTTCCTACAATAATTACAAGAAAGAGCTTGTAGCTCATTGGTAATACCTTGCACTGCTGAACCAAGCCACCAGAGTTCGAATCCCATGCCCCACATATTTTTATATCATTTTGTTTTAAATTTTTTTGGGAAGTCAAACGGTCAAACAGCCATAACACACGAAATTAATGCGGTATATAAAAAATGAAGTACACCAAAATTCCTCCCAGGCGAAACCACACCCAACGAGACCCGACTCGGCCCCGACACGGTCAAGTCGGCCAGCGACTCGGCCGAATCGGCCGGCGCCGCCGGCCGGTCGACCGAGTCGTCAACACGAAAAAAATTCGTGTTGACTTGGTCAACATCCCTACATATTCCATTTTTCCAGAACAGTTATCATTTTCTCATTAAATCTCTTTTACTCCTAAAATTAATGATATTTTAATGAATTTTTATATTTTTTAATATTTTTTTCCAAACCCAAACCCTAGCCTAGCCCTATATAAACACCCCTACCCTCTACCATTTCACCCTACAACTCTAAGTCCACTCTCCCAAATTCTCAAGAGAACTCGGTACAAAGAGCGAGAAGCGAAGCGCTGCCGAAACCGACGACGGATTCCGGCGATCATACTAGAACCTTCGCGACGTTTTCGACGCACCGACATCCACCACTTTCCTTAGCCTCCTTAGTTTGTCCAAACCCGTAAGTCCCATCTCTTCTATCTCTCTTTTCTGTTAATAGAAAATACGACTTTTTGGAACCCGACGGAAATCGGAACAAACCGATTTTCGATTCGGGTTTTCTACAAATTTCCACTTGTCACCTAATCCATAATACCTACCTATATTCATGTTGACTATTAATCACCTAGAAACCAATTTAAATAAAGTTTCTCACATGAAATGACAGCTTTCTTGTAAAACCGTATTCTTTTCATAAAAATACCATGAAGTTTATTTTTCTTCGTTTAATCAATTCCCTCACTCCTAAATATGTTTATCTTGATCACTAAACTTGTAGAAATCAATTTGAATGAATTTTCACACATGAAATGATAACGTTTTCAAATACCGTATTCTTACGCTTAAATACCTTCAAGTTTAATATATCAATTTAACCTCTAAAACTTCATTAAACCCTAAAATAAGTCATGAGGTAATGACCTACCTCTACACACACACAAATATAACCCTAATTGATAAACGTCAAAATATAAAATACGAAAATATAGGACTTTTCACTAAAATACCATATTCTTTATAAACCTTTCTTGAAAACTTTAAGTTGTACACAACTCTAAATAAAATCTTTTAAAATAAAAGCACGATATGTCATGGACATCGATCGTTTATCTACACTGTCTTGTGGTGTCTAGGCAAGTGTGTCTAAGGCTAGTGGTTTTTAATTAGGCCCGCTACTGTGGTTCCTTCCCACTTACCTGGCACTTACCTGGCCGCAATTGACGGTGAAGAGGCGATTTGAGAATTCTAATGACTTGTCGTTTAGACCTTAGAATGTAGGCTAGTTGGCTTAGGAAACCCTAGAAACTAAAATACGGAAAACTATACCCTTTCACAAATAAACACCTTATATTTATAAAACCGTTTTTCTAAATGAATAGTATTTGTTAAACCTAAACAAAGTGCCACTACAACCCACTTTTGGGGAACCCGTTAGGGATAGTACGGTTCATCGTGCACCCGCGGGCTAGTAGTGCGAGATTCAGACCTCCGCAAGGAGCATTCGGTCTCGAAAGGTTTAAAATACGACATTTGAGAAAAATGAGATTTTGGAGATTAAAATATTTATTTAAAATTATTCTTGTGTTAATATATATATAATTATCATTGAAACACCTATTTTATTATAATATAAAGTTTCCACTTTTTCCTAAAATTACAAGATTAAAAGTTACATTAAAATACCATGAATTTCAAATAAATCAATTAATATTTTTATTAGGATATATTCACTAGAATAACACAAATAAAATTCACACTCATTATAACTATAAAGACGAATATTAAATACTTGAGGTGTATTTTGAAAACTATACAATAGTACTTTTTACATAAAACCCCCTCAAGTTTTATAATTTACAATAAGGCCCCTAACAGCTATTGAACTTCAAATTACCTTTCTTTCAGTCTGACTCGGGTTAGAGTCTGACTATTTCTGACTTGAATATGATTCAAGTCAATCTATATTCTTTTATATTCCAACTCAACATGAATACATGAATCCCAAAAACCAATTAATAATCTATACAATTTGACTGAATCAAACCATGGATATACATCCATTATCCTGTTATTCCATTTACCTGATTATGCAGTTACAACATGTTTACTGATATCATGGTTTTGGTCAGTCACCCAACTTACACAATACATTACAACAATACTGTTAAAACACTACGGGGTTTAAGGGGTAGATTGGTACGGAAGGGTTTAAAGGTGGCACGATGTGGTCAGATTAAGACACCTAACCTGAATCCTATTGCTGTTGTACCGTGGCATAACGGTTCCTTGTACTACACGTGCCTTAGTCTCTGGCAAGTGAGACTCCCCTCGTATACACTGGCATCCTTCTGTACCAAGCTACAAACAACAGCGTTAACTCAATATTCCATAATATTCAACAATATAATACTTTAGAAAATACTTTTACACTGTCTTCCTAATTCTTCTTTATCTTGGGACTTACCGAGCGACCTGTTCGCTGACGACATTCTATTTCTTTCTTCTTTGAATGTCGTCAGGTGCGTTGGACCAAGCTGAGATCGAGCCCACCGGTGAAGATTTGGAGCAGTTCCATGAAGATCCCGAACTCTAGATATTGTACCTTGTTCTTTCCAGTATTTTCATTTTCTGTTATGCCACTGTTTAGGCATCGCTTTTCATTTCAGTTGTATTTTCTTTTCATGCATTGTACAAAGAGTGTTATTAATAAAAGTTGTTGTTATTTCTACATCATTTGTCTCTTGTGATTTACTTTATATTGCTTAGTTACGCTTAGCGTATGTACTTCTGAGTATATACGTAGCGAGCCTCGTCGCGTCCGCTTCGCCGTACACTGGGAAGTGGGGCGTGACAGGTTTTGTTGGTGGCCCATGTAGGTCAGAGCTGTATGAATCCCTGTCATGCAGTTCTGGTCTGCGTGAACAACCTAAGCAATATAACACAAGATCCAGCAACTAAAACATTCTTTACAATTCATGATTCCTTGAATCTTGCAAATCTCTATTCCTTGAATCTTATCATTTCATATATTTGAATCTGTCCTAATCCAAATTTTTCTTCAAGGTCATGGATTTCCCGAACAACACCAGCACCAACATCAACAACACCCCTCCAGCACTACCTCTCACACCAGCTGTTCCTGCACCACCCACTGAGCAAACGATGCTATTCGAGGCGATCCGCAGCCTTCTCGAGGGACAGCAACAACTTTTGAACCGTCCTGAGGCCGATGCACCGGGAGTAAAGCAATTCAGAGCTTTGCACCCAAAGCAGTTCTCTGGTAAAGGAATCCCTCTTGAAGCGGAAGAATGGGCACAAAATATCGAAGACGATCTGGCAGCAGCTCAAGTGCCAGACAATGCTTGGGTCCGTGTAGCAAAGCTACAGCTCACGGATAATGCTCATAATTGGTGGAAGGCGGAAGAAAGCCGTCTTACGCAGCCGATTGAATGGAAGACATTTCGCGAGAAGTTCGACGCGAAATATTTCCCTGTGACTGCCAGGTTCGCTATGGAGCAGCAGTTTATTCATCTACAGCAAGGATCAATGTGGGATAAATCGGTAGATGAATACGATGCTGAGTTCACCATGTTGAGCCGGTAAGATATGTCACAATAGTTCAATTTTAAATATCACATACTACACAGCTAACACAATCTTTAAACAGATTCGCGGCACACCTAATACCGACGGACGAGATCAGAGCCCGTCATTTTCAGCAAGATTTGGACATAGAGATTAAGGCTGCTCTAGCCACAGGAAAGTTTTTGACTCATGAGGAAGCCCTAGAAGCTGCCCGCAGTTATGAGGCAGTAATAAAAGAGAGGGGCAGACCTCAGACTGCAGGAGTCAAGCGCCCTGCCAACCAGATGGCAGGTGGAGCCATGTCCAGACCACCTTTCATGCCAAGGCGACCCGGAGTACCAACCCATCGTCCTAGCCCAGCCTTTTGCACCTACTGCAAAAGAACTGGACATATGATGAAGGACTGTCGTCGAGCCAACCACCTTTGCTTAATCTGCGGTTCAGCTACTCACGGTATTGGGTCTTGTCCCCAAAGACAGAACCCAGTTGCTGCACCCAGGCCAGCAATTACTTATCAGCAACGACCAGCTCTTCAGGCACCTGCTCCCAGACTTGCACTGCCTGCACCATCCAGGGGACCACAAGCTGCACCACCTCCTCGACAGTTCCATCAAGCTCAAAAGAACGTTCAGAAGAATGCTCCTCAGGCCAGGAGGAATGTGCCAAAGCACCAGGCTTTCATGATGTCTGTGGAAGAAGCTGAGGCCACTGGCCAAGTCATTACTGGTAAACTTTCCTTCTCAAACTTATCTTTTAGTCTTGTTTACCTACACACTTTCCCTATACCTAAAACCTATCCCATATACCTTAGGTACAATCATAGTAGCTTCACTACCTGCACTTGCACTGTTTGATACTGGAGCATCCCACTGCTTTATATCGCAACGGTTTGTCCGAACCCATGCGATTCCAGTCTCACCGCTTGTATCCAGCTGGAACGTCAGTTCCGGAAATGGTGTTCTAAAGGCAACTATGGGATACAGCATGTGTCCAGTCGTCGTCTGCAGTCGAGAGTTTTATGCTGACTTCAAGGTACTGGATATACCAAACTTCGATGTGGTTCTAGGGATGGACTGGCTTGGAACCTTTTATGCTACCATCGACTGCCGTCAAAGAAGGGTAGTATTTGAGATTCCAGATCATCCGGTTTTCTATTTCAAGAGTGGAGATCGTACCCTAGAACCAAGTACTTACAAAGCGAAGCCAAGAGAAGAAGTAGTTGCAGCAGCTCAGGCAGAGGAAGAATCAAGACCAGAGGTAGTTCGAGAGTTCGATGATGTATTTCCTGACGATATATCAGGTTTGCCTCCCGATCGAGCTCTTGAATTCAGTATTGACTTAGTACCAGGAGCACAACCAGTGATCAAAGCACCGTATAGACTATGTCCGGAAGGATTGAAGGAAGTCCGAACACAGTTGGACGAATTACTGGTGAAAGGATGGATTCATCCCAGCACTTCAAGTTGGGGAGCACCTGTACTATTGGTGAAGAAGAAGGAAGGTTCATACAGAATGTGCATCGATTATAGGGCCTTGAACGAAGTTACTATAAAGAATAAGTATCCACTCCCGCGCATCGACGATTTATTCGATCAGCTAAGTGGATCTTGTATCTTCTCTAAACTAGATCTTCGTTCAGGTTATCATCAAGTGAAGGTCAAGGACACAAAACAGCTTTCAGAACTCGCTATGGACATTACGAATTTCTAGTAATGCCATTTGGAGTGACCAATGCACCAGCAATCTTCATGAACCTTATGAACCAAGTTTTCCGGGAGTATTTAGACAGGTTCGTTGTCATCTTCATCGACGACATCCTGGTATATTCTAAGAATCGGAAAGAACATATGGAGCACCTACGAATAGTCCTGGAAACTCTTCGACAACATAAGCTTTATGCCAAATACAGCAAGTGCGAGTTTTGGCTAAAACAAGTTGGTTTTCTTGGACACATCGTATCAGGAGAAGGAATATCTGTGGACCCAGCAAAAGTTTCAGCAGTCAGCGAATGGCCTACGCCAAAATCAGTGAAGGATATTCGAAGTTTCTTGGGTCTAGCTGGATATTACAGAAGATTCATTGAAGGATTTTCGAAGATAGCAACACCCCTGACCAAGCTCACACGAAAAGATGAAGAATTTGTGTGGTCAGAAGCATGCGAGCAAGCTTTCGTAGAACTCAAGTCAAGACTGACATCTGCACCTATTCTCGTCATACCGGATCAATCTGGAGGATTCGAAGTGCATTGTGATGCATCCGGTAAGGGATTAGGATGTGTTCTACATCAGCACGGTAAGGTTGTGGCTTATGCTTCAAGACAACTGAAGACTCATGAGAGCAATTATCCGACGCATGATCTGGAGTTGGCATCCGTCATTTTTGCTCTCAAAATTTGGCGCCACTACTTACTTGGTGAATGAGTGAACATCTACACAGATTATAAAAGTCTGAAGTATGTGTTTACTCAGAAGGAGTTGAATATGCGGCAGAGAAGATGGTTAGAACTCATGGCGGACTTTGACATCAATTTGCAATATCATCCAGGAAAGGTGAACGTAGTACCTGATGCTCTTAGTCACCAACCATTAGCAATGAATCTCACCGCCCAGTGGAAGCTGCAGCAAAACTTACATCAGCTGGAGATCGAACTAGTCATGCCAGGTGATGCTTCAAGTTTGATGAATCTACAAGTTCAATCAACTATTGTCAATCAGATCAAAGCAGCTTAAGCCGGCGATGCTAAGTTACAAAAGATCAGAGAACAAGTGGAGAATGGACTCAGAACAGATTTCATCATCCATGAAGACGGATCTTTGAGATACGGCAGCAGATTGTGTGTACCAAAAGGTTCTGTTCGGGAAGAGTTAATGAAAGAAGCTCACAGCTCTCCCTATTCAGTACATCCTGGAGGTACCAAAATGTACAAAGATCTACGTCAGAATTATTGGTGGTATGGAATGAAGCGTGAAGTAGCCAGAAGTGTCGCAAAATGTTTGGTGTGTCAGCAGGTAAAAGCTGAATATCACAGGACAGCTGGACTACTTCAACCGTTACCAATTCCAGAATGGAAGTGGCAACACATCACGATGGACTTTGTAACAGCCCTTCCTCGCAGCCCAAAAGGTAACGATGCGATTTGGGTCATTGTAGATCGACTCACAAAGTCGGCTCACTTCATCTCATTTCGAGTTGGCCAATCAACTGAGACACTAGCGAAGAAGTACATGGAGATAATAATCTAATTTATATTTAAAAAACTCTTCATAATGTACTATCTCTAATACCCATGAACTCATACAGGAAATTGTGAGACTTCATGGAGTACCGGTCTGTATTGTCTCCGATCGTGACACCAGGTTCCGATCGCAATTTTGGCAGAGTCTGCAAGCTAGCTTGGGAACAAGTCTGAACTTCAGCACGGCTTATCATCCACAAACAGATGGTTGGTCGGAACGAACTATTCAGATCTTGGAGGATATGCTCAGAGCATGTATGCTCGACTTCAAGGGATCGTGGGAAGATCACCTACATCTTGTGGAGTTCGCATACAACAACAGCTACCAAGCAAGCATAGGAATGGCACCTTTTGCAGCATTATATGGAAGGAAGTGTCGATCACCATTAAGTTAGGACGACATCGGAGATAGAGAACTCCTTGGACCAGAGATGATAGTAGCGACCGTTGATGTGGTCCGTACTATCAGGGAAAGAATGTGCATAGCCCAAGATAGACAGAAACACTGGGCTGATGCGAAGAGGCGACACTTGAAGTTCCATCCAGGAGATCATGTATTCCTGAAAATCTCTCCGAACCACGGAGTGATCCGATTTGGAAGACGGGGAAAGTTGAGTCCGAGATACATTGGACCGTTCGACATACTCGAACGAGTCGGTGAAGTGGCATACCGATTAGCGTTTCCACCCTCATTGGAAGGAGTGCATAACGTGTTCCACATATCCCAACTCAGAAGGTATGTGAGTGATCTCAGCCGTGTACTTGATCATTCCGAGCTCACTATACAGCCCGATTTGTCTTGTGAGCAACAATCTGTGGAGATCCTGGGTAGGAAAGTGAAGACACTTCGGAATAAAGAAGTTAATTTGGTCCGGGTAATGTGGAGGAAAGACACTCCAGGAGAATCCACGTGGGAAAGGGAAGATGAAATGCGTGCAAGATATCCGCACCTTTTTGTAAACTAGTCCTCAAATAAAAGTTGTAAATTTCGAGGACGAAATTTTTATAAGGATGGTAGATTGTAACAACTCCAATTTTTGTATACCTAAATTTGAATTAAATTTGAAGTATACTTGGAGTATTGATGTTGCTGATAACATTTTAAGTATCTACTTTCCTACAATAATTACAAGAAGGAGCTTGTAGCTCATTGGTAATACCTTGCACTGCTGAATCAAGCTACCAGAGTTCGAATCCCATGCCCCACATATTTTTATATCTTTTTGTTTTAAATTTTTTTGGGAAGTCAAACGGTCAAACAGCCATAACACACGAAATTAATGCGGTATATAAAAAATGAAGTACACCAAAATTCCCCCCAGGCGAAACCACACCCAACGAGACCCGACTCGACCCCGACTCGGCCGAATCGGCCGGCGCCGCCGGCCGGACTTGGCCGGTCGGCCGAGTCGTCAACACGAAAAAAATTCGTGTTGACTTGGTCAACATCCCTGCATATTCCATTTTTCCAAAACAGTTATCATTTTCTCATTAAATCTCTTTTACTCCCAAGATTAATGATATTTTCATGAATTTTTATATTTTTTAATATTTTTTTCCAAACCCTAACCCTAGCCTAGCCCTATATAAACACCCCTACCCTCTACCATTTCATCCTACAACTCTAAGTCCACTCTCCCAAATTCTCAAGAGAACTCGGTACAAAGAGCGAGAAGCAAATCGCTGCCGAAACCGACGACGGATTCCGGCGATCGTACTAGAACCTTCGCGACGTTTTCGACGCACCGACATCCACCACTTTCCTTAGCCTCCTTAGTTTGTCCAAACCCGTAAGTCCCATCTCTTCTATCTCTCTTTTCTGTTAATAGAAAATACGACTTTTTGGAACCCGACGGAAATCGGAACAAACCGATTTCCGATTCGGTTTTTCTACAAATTTCCACTTGTCACCTAATCCATAATACCTACCTATATTCATGTTGACTATTAATCACCTAGAAACCAATTTAAATAAAGTTTCTCACATGAAATGACAGCTTTCTTGTAAAACCGTATTCTTTTCATAAAAATACCATGAAGTTTATTTTTCTTCGTTTAATCAATTCCCTCACTCCTAAATATGTTTATCTTAATCACTAAACTTGTAGAAATCAATTTGAATGAATTTTCACACATGAAATGATAACGTTTTCAAATACCGTATTCTTGCGCTTAAATACCTTCAAGTTTAATATATCAATTTAACCTCTAAAACTTCATTAAACCCTAAAATAAGTCACGAGGTAATGACCTACCTCTACACACACACAAATATAACCCTAATTGATAAACGTCAAAACATAGAATACGAAAATATAGGACTTTTCACTAAAATACCATATTCTTTATAAACCTTTCTTGAAAGCTTTAAGTTGTACACAACTCTAAATAAAATCTTTTAAAATAAAAGCACGATATGTCATGGACATCGATCGTTTATCTAAACTGTCTTGTGGTGTCTAGGCAAGTGTGTCTAAGGCTAGTGGTTTTTAATTAGGCCCGCTACTGTGGTTCCTTCCCACTTACCTGGCACTTAACTGGCCGCAATTGACGGTGAAGAGGCGATTTGAGGATTCTAATGACTTGTCGTTTAGACCTTAGAATATAGGCTAGTTGGCTTAGGAAACCCTAAAAACTAAAATACGGAAAACTATACCCTTTCACAAATAAACATCTTATATTTATAAAACCGTTTTTCTAAATGAATAGTATTTGTTAAACCTAAGCAAAGTGCCACTACAACCCACTTTTGGGGAACCCGTTAGGGATAGTACGGTTCATCGTGCACCCGCGGGCTAGTAGTGCGAGATTCAGACCTCCGCAAGGAGCATTTGGTCTCGAAAGTTTTAAAATACGACATTTGAGAAAAATGAGATTTTGGAGATTAAAATATTTATTTAAAATTATTCTTGTGTTAATATATATATAATTATCATTGAAACACCTATTTTATTATAATATAAAGTTTCCACTTTTTCCTAAAATTACAAGATTAAAAGTTAAATTAAAATACCATGAATTTCAAATAAATCAATTAATATTTTTATTAGGATATATTCACTAGAATAACACAAATAAAATTCACACTGATTATAACTATAAAGACGAATGTTAAATACTTGAGGTATATTTTGAAAACTATACAATAGTACTTTTTACATAAAACTCCCTCAAGTTTTATAATTTACAATAAGGCCCCTAACAGTTATTGAACTTCAAATTATCTTTCTTTCAGTCTGACTCGGGTTAGAGTCTGACTATTTTTGACTTGAATATGATTCAAGTCAATCTATATTCTTTTATATTCCAACTCAACATGAATACATGAATCCCAAAAACCAGTTAATAATCTATACAATTTGACTGAATTAAACCATGGATATACATCCATTATCCTGTTATTCCATTTACCTGATTATGCAGTTACAACATGTTTACTGATATCATGGTTTTGGTCAGTCACCCAACTTACACAATACATTACAACAATACTGTTAAAACACTACGGGGTTTAAGGGGTAGATTGATACGGAAGGGTTTAAAGGTGGCACGATTCGGTCAGATTAAGACACCTAACCTGAATCCTATTGCTGTTGTACCGTGGCATAACGGTTCCTTGTACTACACGTGCCTTAGTCTCTGGCAAGTGAGAATCCCCTCGTATACACTGACATCCTTCTGTACCAAGCTACAAACAACAGCGTTAACTCAATATTCCATAATATTCAACAATATAATACTTTAGAAAATACTTTTACACTGTCTTCCTAATTCTTCTTTATCTTGGGACTTACCGAGCGACCTGTTCGCTGACGACATTCTATTTCTTTCTTCTTTGAATGTCGTCAGGTGCGTTAGACCAAGCTGAGATCGAGCCCACCGGTGAAGATTTGGAGCAGTTCCACAAAGATCCCGAGCTCTAGATATTGTACCTTGTTCTTTCCAGTATTTTCATTTTCTGTTATGCCACTGTTTAGGCATCGCTTTTCATTTCAGTTGTATTTTCTTTTCATGCATTGTACAAAGAGTGTTATTAATAAAAGTTGTTGTTATTTCTACATCATTTGTCTCTTGTGATTTACTTTATATTGCTTGGTTACGCTTAGCGTATGTACTTCTGAGTATATACGTAGCGGGCCTCGTCGCATCCACTTCGCCGTACACTGGGAAGCGGGGCGTGACAAAGAGTATCATTGACGAAGGCGAAAGACAGGGCACGCTTCATGAGCTGATGTCTTTACGACGCGTCTTCGGGCGTTCGATGGGATTTGAAGTAGTCTATGAAGACTTCTCTCCAATCCTTAGCCTTTTCTTGGTCCTCATTGTTGGATATAGTGCCCTCAAAGTCAATTATTGGATCGCAGGTACGTGATTGCAATGATTGAGGGAGGACCTATACCGATATAACAGTCTTACTCGAGATGATAGTATGCTATCTGATTTGTCTTTATCATCATATAAATGTTGATAAAGCCCATAGGATTCTTGCTTGACTGCCAGCATTATGATGGCGATCATATGTGTGGGAGCTGGGGTCTATAAGCACATCCTTAAAGTGTCCCTATTCGGGGGAGTTTCGAGATAGGGTATCGATACTCCAGAGTAGACTAGTGTATACATTCGAGATCCCGACGAGGGGCGATGGCCGGTCTCACAAGCCATTGGTGTTAGTTGGTTCACCTAAGATGTATACAGGTGCTCATTGGGTTATGAGTACACCGGATAGGACTCGCCGGGAACTTGCTGGTTGGTATTATACCTAGCGTCAGATAGCAGTTCCCTGGTGACATGTGTACAGGTTAGTTCATCGATCTGAGGTCGTCATTTGTCTCGTGTGAGTTCCCACTGCGCTTTGATTTATACCCTACCACGGGTCAAAGGAGTCATGCAAACAGGTATTTTTTGGGTACAGTCCCGAGCCATATGGAGGCAGTGAGCAGATCGTCGGGGATTCGTCTCTCCCGGTATTGGGGGTGAGATCGCGCTGTGTTTAGGAGAGCCATTACACGAAATCCCTGGCCAGGGTAATCGAGATTTACTGGAAGGTATTCCAGTAGTATCTCAGGGTGTTCTGGGCTGCTCTCTGACACGATTTATACCGCTATTGGGGGTCTGACATTTACCGGACCCCTAGGCCCTATATGCGATACTCATAGATGAATGAACCGGACTGTACGGATATTGTCACTGTTAGGCTCAGTAGGGTTTCCGGATGTGTTCGCTCGTCAGCTCCCCTTCCTTCAATACATAGGCAACCGTTACGTACAGCTAGTACCTTTGACGTGCTAGTGGTTATACCCAGTGCCAGTGTGTTAATGAGTCATTAGAGTCCCCCACAGACAGTTTCCCAAGTTCGGACGAAACGTTGTAGAGGCCGTATGGTTTTATGGCAGGGTTCGGAAAATACACATGCGTTTACGCACGTGTCATATTTCGGGCAGATAATACTGGTGGGCTTTGGTTTAAGCCGGATCCGAGTATTATACTGTGTAGATATAATATTTTTGTCTCAGTTGCATTTGTATTCGGTCGTAATACAAATGCGGGTATGTTTATACTGTTACGGGGTTATCCTGAAATTCATTTCGGGATCGCTTTTGGAAGTTGCCAGTTTCCATTTTTCTATCACCCGTATTAAACAATCGGTTTAATACGGATTTATCTTTTCATCATTGGATGAGTCATGGTTCTAGAAGATTCTAGAAATGGTGACTAGGATTAGTGACTCATCATGGCATTAATTGAAATGGTGACTAGGTTTAAGAGTCATCATTTATGCATTAATGGTTTCTAGTGAGTCATTCTTTTCTTTAAGTGTTATGATAAGTATGAATGCTTATGGTCACCAAACCCTAGCTCCTACACTCACCTCCCTCCTCATTCTAAAGTGGCCGGCCTATTTATGGTTGCCCCCTTGATTGATTTTTTCCTCTCTCTCTTTGTGAAAATGACATGAATTATTTGCTAAGTTTCAAAGCTCATTTTTCATCACCCGATTCCAAAAGGCAACTTCATTAACCGTTCGTCTATAGCTTTGGACGTAACGAGACAAAGTGTTCTACTCATTCTCTACATCAATCTTGGTCATCTCTTTTAGCAAACTTGATGATCGAGTTGCCTCGGTTCAGAGGCGGGAGCCCGTTTAAAGATCCGTCGACGTGGTGCCACCTGGACGACGAGACCGGAAATTGAGCGAGTTCGGATCAGCTGCAATAAAGCGTGGGATGATGGTTGAAGAACGAAGGACCCGGATCATTCGGTATAACATTTCTACCCACTTTACAGTATGTTAGTTTAGCGTTAATAGCAGATCCTGGGATATAGTATACGATAGCGCCAGTTGTAAAAGTTTTTGTTCTGCATTTTGGCGTCTGAAAGACGGCCGGGGCGGCTACCGTAGACTTACATTGGTATCAGAGCCTCGCCATTAAGCTTTACTAAATTTTACTAACACGTTTAAAATATCGATCAAATGGATTTTCGCAAAACTGCAATTTTCTGTTCAAAGTTTTTGTCGATTTTTAATCTGGTCTAAAAATTATTTTACATATCACAGAAAACTAAGCAGGCAATTATAAGAAAACTGGCGAAATTTGGTCACGTGATCCCACAGAACAGCCGCGGATCCGCGGCCCAAACCAGGGTTTGGCCGCTGATCAGCCGCGCTTTTGTGGGAACGGTGCGCCAAACATTTTCAGTGAGTTTACCATGGGAAATTGTGGTTTTTGGTATATTTCTTTTGGGCCCAAATTTTGTTACTGTACTGCAGATGTTATTGGGGCCCACTTCGGAAATTTTTGTCGATCGAAATTTTAAACTTGTTGGTTTACAGTACTTATATTATATCTCCGACCGTAAATGTCATTCGAGCGGTAAAACCTGTCTAATTGCTATAGTTCTTTTAGACGGGCTTTGCGAACGTGACATTCGCGTTGATGTTCTGTGTTGTGCTGTGATGTTACGGATTTGTCGTGGTGGATAGCTCCTGTGCAATGGTAGTACCATTCGGATTTATTTGTACATTTGATATTGCGGGGCGAGCGTCCAACATGTGGACTGCCGTCACTGCCTGTTTGTATAATATTCTTTTGGGGGCACGACCGCGGTGAGGTCGATGTACCCGTTGTATATATTTTCTTTTCTGTACTAGGATTACCCCACGGTGGGGTGAATGGATAGCCGGGTTCTGGAGGGCAACGGGTCCGTATCTCATGGCTTTGAGAGGCAAAGGGGCCTCACTCTAGAATTGGCAGACTATTCGCCGCACTCGTAGAGGGTACAGGTTGACCCAAGGAGGGGTGCTCAAGTTACCGGATTCCGTGAAGTGCTGGGTAGTCCATTCACTTTGCTGTAGAGGGCTGCCTCGCTTCAGGTTTTGGCGGGTAAGTTGTCGCACCAGTAGGGGTCTAGATTTCATTGCACAGGCTATCCACACTACCAGGGGAACGTCGGGTTTCAGTAGCGGCTCTGTGAAACCCGGGGATCCCAGATTATCTGTATTGTTCTGTGATGCTTATTACTTTTCTGTAATGTTGCATATTATCATGCCTGGAGCGATTATCGTATATTGGTATATATACTATTAAATGTTGTATATATTTTACACCCGCGCTAGTCCAGTCCCCGCTCTGTCGTTAGTTAAGTAACCTAACGGGTGATGACGGGACCCAGTGGCAAATGCGGATGGCATATACGTACATTATATTTTCGTTCTTTTCTGGTGTGATTAATTGATGGGACTGCATTGATTCTTATCAATGCAAGTATTAAACAAACCTATATTTGATGTTGTTGGAACAAATTTTAAAAGGGGTTATTACAAAGACATTTCCTTTTGTTATGGATAGCGGTATTCAGTTAGAATATCCTGCACCTCATTCGACGAGGCAAGGGCCGAGATCCCTTCACCGGGAGTGACCCCTTGGGCAGAAGTTTACGTCAAGGTAATAACTTCAATATAGTCGATTACAAGTTGTTTTGCATCGCAGTATTCAGTTACAATATCCTGCACCTCATTCCACGAGGAAAGAGACGAGATCCCTTCACCAGGAGTGGCCTCTTTAGCAAAAGGTTTTCGCCACTATATTTTTATAAAAAGCTATCAGGTTCCTTCAACGAGATCAAGTTCATTACGTTAAAGGTTTTTCGCCAAAAACCAGCCGTAATCCTCCGTAATTTCTTATGGATGGTCAGTAGTATTCAAGCTATGTTTGTAGGCCTACGTCAAGGCATGGTGTTTGGTAGCTGCTGGGGTATTCATTTGTTGCATAGATAGATGCATTAGTTTAGGACAGACGTACAGCCTTGTTGTCCTATGTCAAAGGCATGTATGATGACCTAAATTAATCAGGACAATGACGGGTAGAACTTGACATGTGGCTTATGATTTGTTCGCCTACGTCAAGGTCATAAGAGCATGGGATAAAAATTACATCGGAAGTTTCAAATATACAGGAAACTTGCCAGACTTGCGCATACCTTCTGGAGTGTGATAACGTGAGTGGATACCGTCACGTTATCATGCGATGAGAGTTGGATCCTGATTCCCACTGATGAGTTAGTTTACTCCTCGGGTGATTCCGACTAATTCTTCTTTCAGGTTTGGAGGAGAATTTGAGAAAACAGTGGGAGGTTTCCTGATTAGATAAAGTGATAACCATTCTAATCTAGGTTAGAGTGCACGCAGAGTGTTTCTTTTCTCTCTCTCTTTGGCAGCGACTTTTGACCGACCCTAAACTATGACTCAGTGACCAAATTGACCGAACCTTCTTAAAATACTGGCTTTTGAATTGTCTAAAGTTGCATAAGTCATTGTCGCTCCTTCTTTTACCCTGTATTTCTCAGAACACCCCGTATTACTATGGACATCCACTTCCATTGGATAGATCCATCGTATGGTTATATACGAACTCGAAGGGACTTCTTCGAGGATGGATCCGGGTTCAGGAGAAATAGAATTGGTTTATTCGGTTGTCTTTTATTATCACCTTCTCTCAGGTTGCGAGGGCTCCTTAGTTTAGGAGAGTACACCTATTATGCTTATTGGATAGTCTTCTTCCAAACCATAAGCAGGTGCCAAAAGGTAGGGAATGAAGAAAACCAATTAGCCTAAGTAGGGTGTACAGAAGGTAATAACTAAAGACAAAATAAAGGGATTAGAAAGAGGGCAAAGTAAATTGCGACTGTTATCATTCACGACCAAACCGCGTACTTCATCGCCACTCCTATTTCACCTTTGCTTTTTTCCCAGCTCGGGAGAAATAGAATAAGGTATTATTCAGTTGTCTTTTATCATCACCTTCTCTCAAGTTGCGAGTACTCCTTGGTTTAGGAGGGTACACCTATTATGCTTACTGGATAGTCTTCTTCCAAACCATAGGTTGGTGCCGAACGGTAGGGAAGGAAGAAAACCATTTAGCCTAACGATGGTGTACAGAAGGTAATGAATAAAGACAAATAAAGGGAATTGGAGAGATGGCAGGGAAATATACGGTTACAGTCATGAATCTGAATAATGGAAAAGGCATTACTATGAATACCCAGATACCCTTTCGAAACATATTCATGTTTCATTTTCACTGTGTATTATTAATAGAAAACTGATTTCCCAATTAGACACTTACTCCAGGGTATGTATTTACCAGGTATGATTCTCACATCTGTATGGTTTTACAGATGATTAGTGGGAGTAAGCTATTGGGAATTAGGTGACCATCCTCATTATATCGGAATTCGTTGTAATTGGTGATATTTGAGGAAATCTCCTGGGTACAGTTTTCAACCTACGACGCACATGTTTTGAGTTATTCAACTCAGCGGACTTATACAGAGTATTGTATGTTGTCCAGTGTCCATCAGGACAAAGGGTTGGTCCTCATACTCTGTTCTGTTTACTTGTAACTTCTCTAGTTTTTAGACAAGTGTTTCGTAGAAATACAATGTCTAAGTTTTGAGAAGTTGTGGGTATAGGAATAAAGTAGAGAACCAGGTATTGCAAGTATCGGGATTCTTCAAAGAAATCGAAGATGTAGATTCTTGTGATTGGTATTCAGATGATAGTAATAGTTTTGAGAAACTTGTTTCTTTTTCAGATTACTCATAATTGGATGGATTCCTAAGTTGAGTAATACTGATTAGCCTCTCTCCATTAAGTTGACATGCACTAGAGACAGTAGCATGATTTGAATCTAGTTCCAATTAAATAAGTGCCAAAGTTTCTATATTGTATATAGAATGCTTCATATCTTAACGATGTTAAGGTAAGGGAAGTTGTCCAGCTTATGCTTAAAACCAGACACTGGATAACTCAAGGCACGTTTCTGTAATGGCAGTTTGTAGGTTGACCCTGATTTTGACGAGGGTTGACTTTCTACCATTTGGAAGATCAATAGTGATATTGTTCTTGACTCGCCACAGTTTTAGTAAAATGGATTTTTTCAGAAAACAATAGTGGGAGTATGGTAGAACTGGAAATGATTCCAGAACCGCAAATGATTACGGAAAATTTAATAGGACCTATATATTCAATCAGGTTTGATATTCCAATAGCCACTCCGCAGATATGGTGGGTAACCTCAGACACCCGAGAGGTACTCCGGTAGCCTCAAGTACGGTGACAGGGAGGTTCTTGTTTACCCGGACTTGACACTACTGTTGTTCCAGACAATGAGACCCGGCAGGAGGATAAGTATAGCGTCGTTCTAAACTAGCTTTAGAAGTGTACGTATATATTATTCTGCCAGAGGGTTGTCGTAGTCAGTGGGAGCAGCAGAAGCATAGTGGGCAAGTAGCTAATTGTTAGTGTTTATGCCCTAGAAGGCCATTACTGTATCATACTAGTTTGTATATTACTTAATGGAAGCTTGGGATATTCACATGTATATAACAGTCTTGCTAAACATGGTAGTATGCTACTTGGTTTTTCTATCTTAATATGTGAGTGTACGTATTGATAGAGCTCTTAGGATCTTGCTTGTCTACCAGCGTTGTGATGGCAGTCACACTAGTGGGGGCTGGGTAGTCTACAAGCACATCCTTATTCAGGTCCCTGGTCGTTGGATTATCGAGACAGAGCATCGATACTCCGGAGTAGACTAGTGTGTACGCTTCTTATCCCAGTTGGGGAGATGGTCTGTCCCACAGCCGTCAGTACGTCGTACTGGAGATAGTATGCAGGTGCTCGCTAGGTTACGGGTACACCAGACAGGACTCACAGGGAACTGTTGGTTGGTTTTATACCAGTCATCAGTGAACAGTTCCCAGGTGACATGAGTACAGCATAGTCCGCAGACTTGACACTGCTACTTCGCCTCGAGTGTGTCCCACTGTTCTTAGATTGCTACCCTACCACGGCTCAAAGGAGTCGTGCAAACAGGTAGCAGTTGGGTGCAGTCCCGAGCACTTGGAGGCAGTGGCGGTTAGACAGGATTCGTTCCTCCCGGTATTAGGAGTAGATATCGCGCTGTGTCAGAGAGCCATTACGCAAAGTCCCTGACCAGGGCAAGCGAGATTTGCTGGTAGGTTCCAGTAGTTTCTCAGGGTGTAATGGGCTTCGCTCCGACACGACTTATACCGCTATTAGGGGACTGACGCTTGCCGCCCCCCTAGGCCCGATATGCGATAGTCTTGGACGAACGGACCGGACTGTATGGAGATTGTCACAGCAGGCTCAGTAGGAGTTCAGATGGGTTTCCTCATCGGCCTTCTTATCGACAACTACCTGGGGACCGTTATGTACAGCTAGTGCCGCTTGCGGTCTGTGGTTAAACCCACTGCCAGCGTAGTAGTCGAGTCTCTAGAGTCCCACACAGAGAGTTTCCTACTCCAGGCGAAATGATATAGAGGTCGTATGGTTTTACGACAAAGGGTTCGGATGCATATGTGTGTTTACACACTTACGTCGTTTAGACAGTTTTTACCAGTCGGCTTTGGTTTAAGCCAGTTACTGGTATCCGGTTATTGGATTTATACAGTCTAAAGTTTTTCCGTATTTTTACGGATCGGAGGGACGTTCTCGTAATTACGCGAGAAGCTTCTAGAAGATGGTGACTAAGGAGGTTTAGGTGGCATATACATTGAATGAGATTAGTGAGTCATGAGAGTGATTCATCATGGTCATTAATGCATCATAAATGCTTAATGACTCATGACAATGAATCACCATTAGATATTTGTGAAGCATGCTTATTCATCATGTATTATTCTTTTCTTCATAAAAGAGAATGCTTCATATTTATTATGATACTCAATAATCTCATCTCATTATTATCCTCACATTCTCTCTCCTCAAGCTCTCCCTCTTCAAACCCTAATCCTCACCCCTCATGTGTTGAGATCAAGGATTAGTTAGACTAAACAATCCATAACCATCACTCTATCTCAATCTATCTTCTTTGATTAGCAATCCAAGAAGGTTAGTTGCCTCAAGTTTAGAGGCTAAGCTTGGAGTTTTGCTCTCGGGTGGATCGTCTACTACAAAGAGAAGGCCGAGGAGGACAAGGAGATCGTAAAGACGAAGGAGTTGGTTCATTAGGTATAATCCCTAAACACAGTAGTTTAGAAACACTTTGTGTTTGGTTATTTATAGTTTAGCTTCGATTCAAGCGGTTAGTCGATGTTCGTTCACTAAACAAGTTCGTTTTTGAAAATTCCGCCTCCCCACAAGTATTGGGGTGTAGTACATCGACTTACAGTGGTATCAGAGACTCGCTAAACAATAAATAACCTTTTTGCAAATTTGTATGAATTTCGAACGGAAAAAACGAAACCGGAAAAGCCCGAAAAATCATGTTTCTGTCGATTTATAAATGAAGTCAAAAAATTTTTCAGGGATGTTTAGAAAGCTTAAAATGACAGTATTAGAACACACAAAAAATTTGGTCCCCTGAATCGCCTACGGCGCCGCGGATCCGCGGCGGCTAGCACAGATAGCGCCGCGCTTCCGCCGCCGAGTTGACGATTCAGGGAGCCATTTTCTTGTGGTGGTTCTCTGTGATATTTGGGATTCTCTGGTATTTTTTAATTTTGCTCAGGTTTCAAGTTTACAGAGCAGTAATGGAGCAATGTTAAAAGCGTTTAATCGATCGAAATTGTACAGTATTTGCATATTGGATTATATCTGTGATTGTTTAATGTGTTCGTAAACCTCCCCTAACTGCTAGTATGTCGGTTGGCAGGGGGTTGCACATTTCTGTAATGGTTTTATCTGTTTGTGCATATGAACTGTATTGGACTGTTGTGGTGTATAGCCGGGGTTTAGCAATGGGTTTTTATTTAATTCATTTGTTGTAAATGTAATTTGTTGTAATATTATTTTTTGCGGGGCACATCCAGGTTGCGGTTGTAGCCACCGTTGTATTATTTCATTTTACTGTTTCTGCTCCTAGGACTGACCCAAGGTGGGGTGCACAAACTGCCGGGCGGGTAGTTTGCCGTACCCGTAGGGGTCAAGGGTGGGGTAATGGCTATTCATCACAACTGTGTTATCCGTCTTTTCTTGCAGGCTCAAAAGAAATACGGATTGCTTGCAAATCCAATTAAGTTCATCTGTGTTCTGGAATGTATATCATTGCGTCAGACGAATGTAAAATATCTATATATATGATAGCTATTTAGACGTCACTTATGTTTTACACCCGCGCTAGCCCAGCCCCCGCTCTGTCGTTAGTTAAGTAACCTAACGGGTGATGACGGGACCCCGTGGCGAATGCGGATGGCATAAGAGGACGTTGTATTTTCGTTGTTTTCTGCAATGATAGGTTAATGATGGGACGCATTATCTATAATGCAAAGAAAAACAAACCAAAGTTTAAATCGTTGGAACAATTTAAAAGAAACCACTCGGTTAATTTTAAAAACAGATATTTTTAAATGCGGAGCCTTAACCACTCCTTTTAAAAGCTATCAGGTTCCTTCGGTTATATCAAGTTCACTACGTTCACGGTTTCGCCAAAACCAGTCGTAGCCCTCCGTCATTTCTTATGGATGGTCAGTAGTATTCAAGCTATGCTTGTTGGCATACGTCAAGGCATAGTGTTTGGTACCTGCTGGGGTATTCATTTGTTGCATAGATAGATGTGTTGGTTTGGGACAGTCGCATTACCTTGTTGGCATACGTCAAGGGTATATACGGGTGGGTTCAAATTAACAAGATAATGATGGGCAGAACTTGACATGTGACTTATGATTTGTTGGCATACGTCAAGGTCATAGAGCATGGGGCAAAAACTTATATCGGAAATTTCTAAAGAAACTGAAATTTGCAAAGAGATGCATACCATTTGGAGTTTGATGAATGTTGGTAGGATTCCTTCAACATTATCATACGATGATATTTGGATCCCGATCCTACTGTGAGTATATGCTACTTATCAGGAGATTCGTAACTTAACGATCAATGCTATAAACCAAGTAGGTGTCCAGAAAGGTGTCAGCGGGGTTACGCCCCCAGAGAAAAGAGGTTATTTAATTAAGGAACTTCGCGAAAGCGTTGGAAAACCTCCCTCGAAGTATCGACACTGGCCTGGCTGAACGGTTAAGCAAGTATTGTACGGTGAGAATAGTCCTGGCTAATTCTTCTTTTATGGTTTGAGGAAGGATTCGAGAAACAGTGGGAGCCATCCAGTTTAGATAAACTAAAAACCACTCTAAACTTGCAAGAGCATCATGCTAAAGAGTTTTCTTCTCTCTCTCCTAATTGCAGCGACCCTGAAAATGACTGGACTTAAGTTACTTTTAGAGAAAAATATACTGACAGGGCCAAACTATAAAGATTGGCTGCGGAATGTCAAAATGGCTTTGACCTATGACAAATTGGGGTACATCCTCACCGCTACGGCACCTGCTGTCCCTGGTCCCAAATCCAGCAATGCGGATAAGGAAATCCGCAAAACCTGGGATTTAGATTGCGCGAGAGCCAAGTGCATCGTGCTTGCCTCAATGAACAATGAACATCAGAGAAGGCACGAGGATATATCCCTAGATGGCATATTTCTCCATACAAAGGAACTTTATGGAGAGCAATCTCGTATAGCAAGATACGAGACCTCTAAGAACTTGTTTCGAGCGAGGTTGGCTGTCGGGTCATCGGTAGGTGAACATGTCCTAAAGATGATCGGCTATATTGAAGAGCTCGCAGACCTTGGGACGACTTTGGATAATGAGCTCTATACAGACCTTATTCTCCAGTCCCTTCCTCCCACCTACGCCCAGTTTATCCTGAACTTCAATCTTCAAGGAAAAGAAGTTGAACTTGCGGAACTCCTGAACATGTTAAGGAGTGCAGAGGGCACCTTGCAGAAAGCAAGGGAAACACCCGCTATGTTTGTTGGCGGTGCATCTTCTTCCGGGTCCAAGGCTAGGGCCAAAGGAAGGAAGAAGAAGGCCGCACCCAAACCTAGAGGAGGTGTAAGTAAGGTGAGAGGGAAGGGAAAGAAAAAGTTTGCGGTACCGGTAGTAGGCCAGGATGAGTGCTTCCATTGTCACAGGAAAGGGCACTGGAAGAAGGATTGCAAGGCGTGGAACGCCAAGAACCAGGAACCGAAGCAAGCTGTGGCTTCGACTTCAGGTGTGTTTGTAATTGAGAATTGTCTGTCGATCAACTCTACTTCCTGGGTATTGGATACCGGATCAGGATCTCATATTTGCAATTCATTGCAGGCACTGAGAAACCGTAGAGTGCTGAAGGAAGGTGATATGACCCTAAAGGTTGCTAACGGAGCTAGCGTGGGAGCTGCGTCCGTCGGGGATTATCACCTAGGATTGACGAGTGGACACATTTTGGTTTTACATAACTGTTATTTTGTACCAAGCTTAACGTGTAATATCATATCAGTTTCCTTGTTATCAAATAAAGGTTATGATTTCACGTTTGTAAGAGATGTTGTCAACATCCACCTTAATCATGGTTTGATTGGGTCCGGTACCCTAAATAACGGTATATATGTTTTAAACCAACTCCAAATTTTCAATGTCCAGAACACACTAAAAAGAAAGTCTCCAGATTTAAATAAAGCTTTCTTATGGCATTGTAGACTGGGTCACATCAATGAGAGAAGGTTGACTAAGTTGCATAGAGAAGGATATTTGGACTCGTTCGAATATCAAACTTATGACACTTGTCAATCTTGTCTCAAAGGAAAGATGACAAAGACTCCATTTACTGGACAAGGAGTAAGAGCGAGCGAGCTCTTAGGACTCATACACAGCGATGTATGCGGTCCAATGTCTACACATGCAAGAGGTGGTTATTCCTACTTCATTACTTTTACAGATGATTTCTCTAGGTATGGACATGTTTTCTTAATGAAGCATAAATCCGAGGCCTTTGAGAAATTCCTGGAATACAAGAGTGAAGCGGAAAACCAAACAGGCAAAAGTATTAAGACACTGAGATCTGATCGAGGTGGAGAATACTTAAGTGCCGAGTTCCTAGGTTACCTAAAAGAGAAAGGAATTCTCTCTCAGCTTACTCCTCCATACACTCCACAGCACAACGGTGTATCGGAGAGACGGAATCGAACCCTATTGGATATGGTACGATCCATGATGAGTAATGCTGAGTTACCGCGATCTTTCTGGGGTTATGCGCTAGAGCGACATATCTTTTGAACAGAGTTCCAACCAAAACTGTGCCTACCACACCATATCAGATGTGGAGTGGGAAGAAACCCTATCTTCAGTACCTGAAGACATGGGGATGTCCAGCTTTTGTAAAAAAGCAGTATCCGGACAAGCTCGAGGCACGCTCAGTAGAGTGTAAGTTTGTGGGATATCCAAAGAACTCAAATGGATATTGTTTCTATTACGCAGAGGAACAAAAGGTTTTTGTTTCTCGTCATGCCCGCTTCTTAGAAACTGAATTTTTGGAAAATCAGAAGAGTGGGAGCGTAGTAGAACTGGAAGAAATTCCAGAACCACAAACTGCTACTGAAAGTTTGGTAGAACCAGTAGTTCAAGAAGAACAGGATATTCCCGCACCCCTCCGCAGGAGTAGTAGGCCGTCTCATCCGCCTGAGAGATACTACGGTTTTCTTATAGATGGGGATAGAGAGGATTGCATCATAGATGATGATGAACCTACTGACTTCCAGCAGGCCATCCAGAGCGGCGACTCGGTACGATGGCTAGATGCAATGCGGACCGAAATGGAGTCCATGTACACCAACAAAGTATGGACTTTGGACTTTGCTCCAGATAGGGTAAAACCCATAGGATGCAAATGGATCTTCAAGAAAAAGATTGGTGTAGATGGACAGGTGGAAACCTATAAGGCTAGACTTGTTGCAAAGGGTTTTCGTCAAAGACCTGGTTTGGACTATGACGAAACTTTTTCTCCAGTGGCTATGCTCAAATCCATTCGGGTCCTTCTTGCTATTGCTGCCTTCCATGATTATGAAATCTGGCAGATGGACGTAAAGACGGCTTTTCTGAATGGAAATTTAGAAGAGTGCGTCTATATGGATCAGCCAGAGGGTTTCAATCAGAGTGGGAGCAGCGGGAAAGTATGCAAGCTGCTTAAGTCCATTTATGGACTAAAGCAGGCATCAAGGAGTTGGAACATCTGTTTTGATGAGACAGTCAAAGAATATGACTTTATCAAAAATCCAGATGAACCGTGTATATATAGTAAAGTTGTAGCCAGAAGTGTCGTATTCCTCGTCTTGTACGTGGATGACATTCTATTGATAGGAAATGACATTCCTATGCTACAATCTGTCAAAGGATTCTTGTCACACAGGTTCTCCATGAAAGACCTGGGTGATGCCTCTTACATTCTGGGGATCCGGATCTATCGTGATAGATCCAAGAGGATGTTGGGACTTTCGCAGTCCAGGTATATCGACACTGTACTGAAAAGATTCAGTATGGAAGATTCTAAGCGCGGTAATCTACCGGCTTGTCACGGAATCACCCTCTCCAAAGAGATGTCTCCCAAGACTGATTTGGAAAGGGAACGCATGTCTATTATACCCTACGCTTCTGCGGTAGGCTCTATAATGTATGCGATGTTGTGCACCAGACCAGATGTAGCTTACGCACTGAGCGTGGTAAGCCGATATCAGTCAGACCCAGGGGAGAAGCACTGGATAGCAGTAAAGAACATTCTCAAGTATCTGAGAAGGACTAAGGAGATGTTCTTGGTTTACGGCGGAAAAGACCTCAGGTTGGAGGCCTTTGCTGATTCCGGCTTCCAGAGTGATAAGGACGATTCCAAGTCCATGTCGGGATATGTCTTTACCCTCAATGGAGGGGCGGTGTGCTGGAAGAGCTCCAAGCAGGACACCGTTGCTGACTCGACGATGGAAGCGGAGTATATAGCTGCTTGCGATGCCGCAAAAGAAGCAGTCTGGATGAAGAAGTTCCTAACAGAACTTCAGGTGGTTCCTACCATAGTTGATCCAATACCTCTGTATTGCGACAACAACGGAGCTATAGCTTTAGCGAAGGAACCAAGGTCCCATCAGAAGTCCAGACACATCTTAAGGCGGTATCACCTGATCAGGGAGATCATTGATCTTCAGGAGATCGAGGTTCGGAGAGTTGCTTCTGAAGAGAACATTGCTGATCCATTCACGAAGGCCCTACCCCAGATTCAGTTGGAGAGGCTACTCGAGATCATTGGTCTACGATATGCCAGTATATGGCCCTAGTGCAAGTGGGAGATTGTTAGTGTTTATGCCCTAGAAGGCCATTACTGTATCATACTAGTTTGTATATTACTTAATGGAAGCTTGGGATATTCACATGTATATAACAGTCTTGCTAAACATGGTAGTATGCTACTTGGTTTTTCTATCTTAATATGTGAGTGTACGTATTGATAGAGCTCTTAGGATCTTGCTTGTCTACCAGCGTTGTGATGGCAGTCACACTAGTGGGGGCTGGGTAGTCTACAAGCACATCCTTATTCAGGTCCCTGGTCGTTGGATTATCGAGACAGAGCATCGATACTCCGGAGTAGACTAGTGTGTACGCTTCTCATCGCAGTTGGGGAGATGGTCTGTCCCACAGCCGTCAGTACGTCGTACTGGAGATAGTATGCAGGTGCTCGTTAGGTTACGGGTACACCGGACAGGACTCACAGGGAACTGTTGGTTGGTTTTATACCAGTCGTCAGTGAACAGTTCCCAGGTGACATGAGTACAGCATAGTCCGCAGACTTGACACTGCTACTTCGCCTCGAGTGTGTCCCACTGTTCTTAGATTGCTACCCTACCACGGCTCAAAGGAGTCGTGCAAACAGGTAGCAGTTGGGTGCAGTCCCGAGCACTTGGAGGCAGTGGCGGTTAGACAGGATTCGTCCCTCCCGGTATTAGGAGTAGATATCGCGCTGTGTCAGAGAGCCATTACGCAAAGTCCCTGGCCAGGGCAAGCGAGATTTGCTGGTAGGTTCCAGTAGTTTCTCAGGGTGTAATGGGCTTCGCTCCGACACGACTTATACCGCTATTAGGGGACTGACACTTGCCGCCCCCCTAGGCCCGATATGCGATAGTCTTGGACGAACGGACCGGACTGTATGGAGATTGTCACAGCAGGCTCAGTAGGAGTTCGGATGGGTTTCCTCATCGGCCTTCTTATCGACAACTACCTGGGGACCGTTACGTACAGCTAGTGCCGCTTGCGGTCTGTGGTTAAACCCACTGCCAGCGTAGTAGTCGAGTCTCTAGAGTCCCACACAGAGAGTTTCCTACTCCAGGCGAAACGATATAGAGGTCGTATGGTTTTACGACAAAGGGTTCGGACGCATATGTGTGTTTACACGCTTACGTCGTTTAGACAGTTTTTACCAGTCGGCTTTGGTTTAAGCCAGTTACTGGTATCCGGTTATTGGATTTATACAGTCTAAAGTTTTTCCGTATTTTTACGGATCGGAGGGGCGTTCTCGTAATTATGCGAGAAGCTTCTAGAAGATGGTGACTAAGGAGGTTTAGGTGGCATATACATTGAATGAGATTAGTGAGTCATGAGAGTGATTCATCATGGTCATTAATGCATCATAAATGCTTAATGACTCATGACAATGAATCACCATTAGATATTTGTGAAGCATGCTTATTCATCATGTATTATTCTTTTCTTCATAAAAGAGAATGCTTCATATTTATTATGATACTCAATAATCTCATCTCATTATTATCCTCACATTCTCTCTCCTCAAGCTCTCCCTCTTCAAACCCTAATCCTCACCCCTCATGTGTTGAGATCAAGGATTAGTTAGACTAAACAATCCATAACCATCACTCTATCTCAATCTATCTTCTTTGATTAGCAATCCAAGAAGGTTAGTTGCCTCAAGTTTAGAGGCTAAGCTTGGAGTTTTGCTCTCGGGTGGATCGTCTACTACAAAGAGAAGGTCGAGGAGGACAAGGAGATCGTAAAGACGAAGGAGTTGGTTCATTAGGTATAATCCCTAAACACAGTAGTTTAGAAACACTTTGTGTTTGGTTATTTATAGTTTAGCTTCGATTCAAGCGGTTAGTCGATGTTCGTTCACTAAACAAGTTCGTTTTTGAAAATTCCGCCTCCCCACAAGTATTGGGGTGTAGTACATCGACTTACACTAATGTCTATTTATAGACTTGAGCACATACAGCGGAGATAAGATCATCTAATTTTTGATGTTACAGTCATGGGTTTGACTTCATCAGAATAGGGGATAGATCTGTTAAGAAGGTAGTAGGGTGTGATGTCCTGGTATATGGATGACATACACAGAGTAGGAAGTAAAATTCCTATACTACGATCGGTTATATTGTGGTCGTCACACAGTTTTTTCTCCACAAAGGACATGGATATAATATCTGACATTCTGGTTACTAGATCTATGGTTTTAGATCTAGATTTGGGTAGTTTCCCAATGTGGGTACTTTGACAGTATTCTAATAGTATTTTAGAATAGATGACTCCTGGCATGGTGGTGTACCTGCAAGTGATGGAGTCACCCTCTCTAAAGGTGTCTTACAGACTAAAGGGGAGAGGGATGTGCATGATTGGCAGATCACTTGCTTAGGCAATTGAGTCAATCGTAAGATGTCAAGTACCACACCAGATGTTATTTTTGCACTAGATGTGATAAGTTTATATTAATCCAATCCTGGAGAAACATAAGGAAGCAGTTTTAGAACATAAATGGATGTTCTATGGATTTGATAATGGCAGCCTCCTTGAGGAAATGGTTATCATTCCAAGCTTCTAAGGTGACATGGATGACAGAGTGATTGTCGAGTTATAGTTTTCCCTCAAACGAGGGACAGTATTATGGACAGGTGGTCCAAGAGGATACTGTGGGAGGCATGGTGCTGGATACTAATTAAGTTCAGTTATCAATAAAGTATAAGAAGTTTGGATTTGGAGTTCATTTATGAACTAGGTCCCATAAGATATCCAGACATATTCTAAGACAGGTATTACTCGATTCGGGAGATGGCTTTCTCCGCGAACTTGAGATTAAGAGAGACATAGAAAGAAACATTAGGGCGGATCCACTCACTGAGGCTATTTCTCGAACACAATAGTTTTACAAACGGGCTTTGTGAAACTGATTAGTAGAGGAGTTGGATGTTCGGTATCACACGGGTTGTGAGTATGCGACATCGCAATAATTAGCCTTAAGTGCAAGTGGGAGATTGTTGGATATAGTGCCCTCAAAGTCAATTATTGGATCGCAGGTACGTGATTGCAATGATTGAGGGAGGACCTATACCGATATAACAGTCTTACTCGAGATGATAGTATGCTATCTGGTTTGTCTTTATCATCATGTAAATGTTGATAAAGCCCATAGGATTCTTCCTTGACTACCAGCAGTATGATGGCGATCATATATGTGGGAGCTGGGGTCTATAAGCACATCCTTAAAGTGTCCCTAGTCGGGGGAGTTTCGAGACAGGGTATCGATACTCCAGAGTAGACTAGTGTATACATTCGAGACCCCGACGAGGGGCGGTGGCCAGTCTCACAAGCCATTGGTGTTAGTTGGTTCACCTAAGATGTATACAGGTGCTCATTGGGTTATGAGTACACCGGATAGGACTCGCCGGGAACTTGCTGGTTGGTATTATACCTAGCGTCAGATAGCAGTTCCCTGGTGACATGTGTACAGGTTAGTTCATCGACCTGATGTCGTCATTTGTCTCGTGTGAGTTCCCACTGCGCTTTGATTTATACCCTACCACGGGTCAAAGGAGTCGTGCAAACAGGTATTTTTTGGGTACAGTCCCGAGCCACATGGAGGCAGTGAGCAGATCGTCGGGGATTCGTCTCTCCCGGTATTGGGGGTGAGATCGCGCTATGTTTAGGAGAGCCATTACACGAAATCCCTGGCCAGGGTAATCGAGATTTACTGGAAGGTATTCCAGTAGTATCTCAGGGTGTTCTGGGCTGCTCTCTGACACGATTTATACCGCTATTGGGGGTCTGACGTTTACCGGCCCCCTAGGCCCTATATGCGATACTCATAGACGAATGAACCGGACTGTACGGATATTGTCACTGTTAGGCTCAGTAGGGTTTCCGGATGAGTTCGCTCGTCATCTCCCCTTCCTTCAATACATAGGCAACCGTTACGTACAGCTAGTACCTCTGACGTGCTAGTGGTTATACCCAGTGCCAGTGTGTTGATGAGTCATTAGAGTCCCCCACAGACAGTTTCCGAAGCTCGGGCGAAACGTTGTAGAGGTCGTATGGTTTTATGGCAGGGTTCGGAAAATACACGTGCGTTTACGCACGTGTCATATTTCGGGCAGATAATACTGGTGGGCTTTGGTTTAAGCCAGATCCGAGTATTATACTGTGTAGATATAATATCTTTGTCTCAGTTGCATTTGTATTCGGTCGTAATACAAATGCGGGTATGTTTATACTGTTACGGGGTTATCCTGAAATTCATTTCGGGATCGCTTTTGGATGTTGTCAGTTTCCATTTTTCTATCACCCGTATTAAACATTCGGTTTAATACGGATTTATCTTTTCATCATTGGGTGAGTCATGGTTCTAGAAGATTCTAGAAATGGTGACTAGGATTAGTGACTCATCATGGCATTAATTGAAATGGTGACTAGGTTTAAGAGTCATCATTTATGCATTAATGGTTTCTAGTGAGTCATTCTTTTCTTTAAGTGTTATGATAAGTATGAATGCTTATGGTCACCAAACCCTAGCTCCTACACTCACCTCCCTCCTCATTCTAAAGTGGTCGGCCTATTTATGGTTGCCCCCTTGATTGATTTTTTCCTCTCTCTCTTTGTGAAAATGACATGAATTATTTGCTAAGTTTCAAAGCTCATTTTTCATCACCCGATTCCAAAAGGCAACTTCATTAACCATTCGTCCATAGCTTTGGACGTAACGAGACAAAGTGTTCTACTCATTCTCTACATCAATCTTGGTCATCTCTTTTAGCAAACTTGATGATCGAGTTGCCTCGGTTCAGAGGCGGGAGCCCGTTTAAAGATCCGTCGACATGGTGCCACCTGGACGACGAGACCGGAGATCGAGCGAGTTCAGATCAGCTGCAACAAAGCGTGGGATGATGGTTGAAGACCGAAGGACCCGGATCGTTCGGTATAACATTTCTACCCACTTTACAGTATGTTGGTTTAGCGTTAATGGCAGATCCTGGGATATAGTATACGATAGCGCCAGTTGTAAAAGTTTTTGTTCCGCATTTTGGCGTCTGAAAGACGGCCGGGGCCCTACCGTAGACTTACACTCTATTTGTAGGGCTGTTTGTTTGGTCGCTTCCTTTTCTTCAGACGACTCTGCTAATGCAAGAACCCAACGGTTTTGCACAACGATTCTTACATCATCGAGGTTTTTCTTTAGCGAGTTTAGCTAATGCATCCGCTTTGTTATTTTCTGTACGCGGTATGCTTTCTAGGGCGTAGGAAGGGATTTGAGTCAGCAATTGTTGCACTCTCTCGCCGTACTTTACCAACTCTGGTTTGCACATTTGATAGTCGCCGTTTACTTGACTAACGACCAGCTGGGAGTCTCCGTATATGAGGAGGTTTTCAATTCCCATGTCGACAGCGATCTCAAGACCTGCTATCAAAGCCTCGTATTCCGCTTCGTTGTTTGTTCTTAGCTCTGTTAAGGAAAAAGCAAAGCGAATTATCCCTCCTTGTGGAGTCATGAATATGAGGCATACCTCAGATTTGATTATGAGGGAGCTGTGCTTTCGCTTCTTCATGGAAGATGCCCCATCGAAGTAGAGTTCCCATCGTGTATCACTCCCCCCTCTCTTCCTGTTGATCATGTCAAACGTGTGCTCGTCTGGCAATTCGCAATTTAGGGGTGAACCGACAAGTATCGGATGCTCAGCGAGAAAGTTGGCGATGACCTGGCCTTTCACTGATTTGAGAGGTCGGTATGTTATCGAGAATTCCATTAAGAGTGGGGCCCATTTAGCGAGCCGTCCCGTTAGTATGGCCTTTGACATAAAATATTTTAGAGGGTCCACTTTTGATATGAGATGGATCTCATGCACCAAAGCATAATGCCGAAGCTTCATTATCACGAAGATTAACGCCAGGCAGTGTTTTTCGATAGGGGA
Organism: Agapanthus africanus; assembly: GCA_030015575.1. Lineage (NCBI taxonomy): Eukaryota > Viridiplantae > Streptophyta > Magnoliopsida > Asparagales > Amaryllidaceae > Agapanthus > Agapanthus africanus. Next base: position 409,811,655 of record CM057338.1, read on the forward strand.
GTAGTTGTTTTCTGCCCCCAGGAGAACTCGACTCAAATAGTAAAAGGCTCTCTCTTTCCCTTGGTCGCTCTCCTGTGCCCATAGCGCGTCTAAAGAACCTTCAAGGGCTGTTGTGTACAGGATGAGAGGTTTTCCCTTGACTGGAGCGGTCAGTACCGGCGGGTTCTGCAGATATTGCTTGATTTCGTCCAGTGCGTTTTGGCATTTATGATCCCAAACGAATGGAGTCTCCTTCTTCATTAGATGAGTGTAGGGGAGGCATTTGCCGGAGAGGTTAGCTATGAACCGCCGGATATACGTGAGCTTCCCTTGTAGAGACCGCAATTGTTTTAAAGTTCTTGGAGTGGGCATTTCCATAATCGCCTTGATATTTGATGGATCTATTTCGATGTCCCGGTGTCATATGATGAATCCCAGGAATTTGCCCGAGGAGACTCCAAATGCGCATTTCAGAGGGTTCATCTTCAGATTGTACTTCCGAAGACGCTGGAATACTATTTTCAAATGCTCCCAGTGTTCCTTATATGATTTTCTTTTCACCACGAGGCCGTCGATAAAACATTCGACAATCTCGTGTATGAGGTCATCGAAAATCTTCATCATGGCCCTCTGATAGGTAGCGTCGGCGTTCTTCAGACCGAAAGGCATCACTTTGTAGCAGAATATGCCCAGAGGAGTCCGGAAAGCTGTATGCTTCTGGTCTTCGGGATGCATATTTATTTGATTGTACCCCGATGATCTGTCCATGAAGAAGAAGACTTCGTGAGTGGACGTGCTATCTATCATCAACTCGGTAATCGGCACGGAAAAATCATCCTTCGGGCAAGCTTTATTAAGGTCTCGGAAATCCATGCAGATGTGCACCGTCCCATTTTTCTTCATCACTGGGACAATGTTGGTGATCCAGTCAGGGTATTGAACTTCTTGGATGAAGCCGGAGTCGATTAGCTTCTTGACTTCGGCATTGATACTCATCTCAAGCTCGAGCCGCATTCTTCTTGGTGCTTGTTTGACTGGCTTGACGTCCGGAGATATCGCCAATTTATGCACGGCTATTTCTGGATCTAGCCCCGGCATCTCGGAATAGTTCCATGCGAAGCAGTCTTTATACTGCATAAGAACGTCTTTTAGCGTAGCCACCTGTTCTTTAGACAGCAGCTCACTGATGAACGTTAGCCGCGGGTCGTTTGCCGTCCCCAAGTCGATTTTCCTTAGGCCGTCCGCGGTAGTATGTATTCCATCTTCCAACTCTTTTGGCGCCGGTGGAAATTCTGAGATCAACTCATCTTCATCCTCATTTTCGAAGCACTAGGAGAGGTCATCCATATCCTCGGGCACTCTTTCTTCTGACAGCGTTATCACGTGACAGGTACGAGATCATTTCCAAGACCGATGTTGATCTGGTTCTACTATTGCTATATACGTTGCTTTTAGCACATGCTTTATGGTAGGGCTACCCTCCAACTGTTGGACAGAGCGAATCTGCTGAGTTGATATTGGTCTTCGACCCAGTTTTTGAAGGTAAAGCAGTCTTCAAGAGAATGTCCTATCGCTCGGTGATAGGAGCAATAATCCGGGTGATGAACCTCGTTGGCTTGATCGGAGTGCCGAGACTCCGGAAGTGTTATCATTTGATGTTTCATGACAAGGTCAAGAATTCTCCTTGTCTTGTCTCGAGGGAAAGAATATGCTCAATCCATCTTTTTCATAAGAGATGGATTGCAGCTAATCTTTTCTCGATCGCGTGGCCTTTTGGATCCGTTTTGCCGCTGTCGAACGTTTTTTCCGTTCTTTAACTTGTTTTTGCCTCCGCGTCGGGCCTTTTTCTTGTCTTGGGAATGCATGGTAGGCTGACGATGAAGGGCATTGTCATCTTCCGTAACCTGCTGAAGAAGGCGTTGCGTCTTGGTTTTCTCGTAAATGGCCATTTCGCGGCTGTGGTCGTTCCGAACCTTTTGACTCGCTTCCCTTACTAGCTTGTCCATCTGTTCTTCAAACGACGGACTCGGCATTTTTATGGCAGGACCTTGTTCTGGTTCAATGTCAGTGTCTTTTAAAAGAGCATCCCCTTCTTCATCGAGGTCATTTATGACACGGCAGCCATGGAATTGCTCCCGTTTCTTGGACTAGACATATCCAAGCCCAATCGCTTCCATTTTTCCGTTGGGCAATTTTCGCTGAGTTCCGGGGACGTTCCAAATCCTGTTGTACAACTGAGCTTATCGAGCAGTATGTTTGAAAGGTATGCCTTGGTATCTTAATAACCTTCTCGATCCCTCCATATAGTATCTGGGCAGACGGATGGGTTGGAGCCTGTTGAGCTCAAAATCGGCACCATGCCAGACTTCTCTTTCGACTTTGGTCTCCGTAGATAGATAGAATAGGATCGCCTTTTCACCTCTTCGCCTGGGAGAGACGTAGAATGTCTGCAGTTCTTACACCCTATATGTCTCCAGCGCATCAAGCTCTCTGTAGTGCTTCCGCGGAACCATGGTGATTTGCAAACTCTGATCATCTCCAGTGAGGGCCTGCATTGATGGACGGACCGAGAACACTGTGTTGACTTCGTCTTCAGAGTCACTGCCAAAGACCAGAATAGGGGTAGATGGTCCCGGCCTGTTGCATTGGGGCAGCGCCGAATAGACCATCTCTTCTTCCTCGGTATCGCTCCCGAAGACCGGGATAGTGGCGATAGCTTTTTGATTGTTCTTCGGTTTATGACATTTTTCCGTGTCTTCAAAGTTTGGTAGGAAGTACTTTACATCTTCGTACTTTCGGACTTCATTTACGGAAATGGCTTTAGTTCCCCCGTCACAATATACTCGAGAACATCTTTGAAATACTTCATACACTGATGTTGTGTAGAAGGGATGATGTTGTACTCGTGTAACCAAAGCCTGCCGAGCAAAGCGTTGTAGCAGGTCTTGGCATCAATGACATAAAATTTGATGTCGGTATTACAGAACCGAGTGTCCGTGATGACTAGGAGTCAAACCCGGAGATGGTGATTTTATCCCAAGCGAGGTGTTGAACGCTCATGCAGATTTCTTTTAGCACCCTCATATTTAGGAGGTCGACAGAGGACCCGTTGTCAACTAAGATCGTCCCTATCTTGATGTCATGGCAGTACCCGGTGACATACAGGGGACGGTTGTGCTCGCACGTTTTGAGGAGAAGATCTTCATTGCTGAATATGATGTCAACTGTGTGCACTTCTTCCAGCTCGTCCTTCATCTTTTCTTCGGCAAGGAAAGCTTGAAACTGCTCGGGCTCTTGTAATGCCTTGATTAGATAATCTCGTGCCTCTTTAGACAACAGAATGGCATCCAAAACGCTTAGCTGTGAGGGTATCTTCCTCAGGTGTGCCAGGACATTGTAATCCACTTTATTTTTCCTAGGCGGCTCCTTGGCTGCAAGCTCTTCGATGACTCGGTCATAAAGGGTGATATCTTCAGGGACTTTTTCCTTCCCCATATCCTTTTTGTTCGATCCTTTGTTTGTGAGTCCGAGATTCTTTTCAGGCAACGTGCAGTTACGCAGCTGAATATTCTCACAGTTCTTTATCTCTTCCTCTTTTCCTAAGGTGGATTCTTTGAAGAGAGGGCCGAAAGCTACTTCTTCGTCAGAATCGCTTCTGAAAGTGAGAACTTGCAATCCCCTGGTATCAACCATGTGACAATTGCCGACAACTTTTTTGTGCTCATCTGTCGTATTTCTCTGCTCCCGACGAGTTTTGTGCTTCATCCGCTTGAAATGTTGTCGGTGAGCAACGTATCCTTGCCACCATTTTTAAAGGCCATGCATTCTTCGGTAGGGTGTGCAATCCTCTGATGGTATAAGAAGTAGTTAGGATGTACATCCACTTCATCAAGACGTATACTGCTAGGAGTATTTTCTTTGAAAGATGGCAGCTTCATTCCCATTGACAGGGCTTTAGCGAACCATTTCCTTATCTTAAGCCTGATTTTGTCTGCCGCGGGCGTGCTTCGATCTGGTTGGAGTGCTTTAGGACTTATCCCTACCATGACTCTTTTAACTTGATGCCGACACCTGGCCCTTTCGAATATGGCCATTTCACGCTCTTGATCAGTTTTGCTCTTCTGATGGACTTCGTTCAGCAGCATGTCAATCATCTCGTCTGACGGTTCCAAGGATTTTGGCACCGATCCTGCCCCCAGCTCCTCTATATTATCTTCTGATGCCGAGTGAGCTTCCTCGTCATTTATTGGTGAATGAGAGATCATGTGACAACTTGCCACATAACCCTCGGGTTCTTATGACGAGTCTTCTCCTTCATCATTGTCATTATCTTCGCTCTCAAGGATATGGTTGAGAAACTCTTAGAGTGTGACTGGGGCCCGTACCTTCTGGTTATATTCCTCCAGTGTGTCAATATGCCTTTGCAAATCCATGCGTTCGTCATCAGACTGCACAGGCTTTTTGGTCTTCTTCTTTTTCTTTGAAGACTTTGATGACTGGGCCTGGGTGTTTTGCCCATCGCTACTAACTCCCGATATTGGGCGCGGTTTCAGCATCCCCTCAATGATCTCTGGCTCCAGCGGGCTTTTCTATCTAATCGCCGGACATGCTTGAAGATCATTCAGCATTTTTTTAGCTTTAGCCAAAAGAACAACTTCCAATGGAGCTTCCTCTATAAATGAGCATGATGCCCCCGGCGTGTCCATCTTTTTAGGAGCATGCGGTTGTGGCGGGTTTACCTTCCAGTTTTCAGACAGCGCGAATTTACCTTGTTGGTACCGGTCCTAAATCCAGTTTTTGAAGACGAAACAATCTTCGATTGGGTGGCCCACTATTCGGTGGTAGGGGCAGTAATTAGGATTATTGACGTCGCCCGGTTACAATAGGCATCTTGGATCTGGTAGAGTGATAAGCCTCTTGTGCACCGCCAGTTCGAACATTCTTCTCATTTTATCCCGAGGGAATGAGTAAGGACGTCTCAGCTTTTCTCTAAGTGATTTGTTTATCGTTTTGGCGAGCAGCTGGTTTCGGATCACTGGGCTGTTGCCGAGCGTTGGCGACGAAGGTCGCTTTCTCTTTACCCTTTTCATTTCGAGGCTCCGTTTTTAGGAGGACGGTATATGGCTCATCTGGTCCATTTGGGCCAGCTTGTTGATCAAGGCTTGGAAAGTGGTCGGCTTGAAGAACATCATAAATTGGGATATAATTGCCTGCGGATCAAGGGTCCCTACGAACATGCCCACGACAGGAGCTTCTTCTATGCGTTGTTCGCATCTCGACCATAGGTTCCGCCACCGAATCTCATACTGAACCCAAGTCCCTCCTGGCTTCACCCTGGCATTGATCAATGCCGTGATCGGGGTGCGTTCGCTGGCGCTTGCGAAACGCTGGGTAAATAGCAACTCTATTTCCGTAAATGTTTTGATGGAGTCATTCGGAAGCTCCGAGTACCATTCAAATGTCGTCTCCGCTAAGCTGCCGACGAACTGGCGAAGTAGCAATTTGTCGTCACCTCCAGTATTACCGCATAGAGCCCTGAACTGAGCGACGTATGGGGGTTGCCTGTCCTCTTATACACGTGAAATTTAGGGATCGTCTATCCCGGCGGGTACATAATTTGATCGTACCATCTTGGATAGGGTCGTCCAGTTTTGACTACCTGACCAACGGTTTCGTTTGCCTGATGAGCTCGTATTTGTTGAGCTATGTAGTCATCAAGCGCAGCTTTCGAGGTCGTCTCCTCTCTGGCTGCTGATAAAGCCGGAAGAGGGTTTGATGTCTCCCCTTTGCCGTCTTCAATAATTATTGGGGGATTTTCGGCTGGAGGGTCTGGCTGGATCATCATCCCCACCATATCTTGGAACAGGAGCGACATTTGTTTTATGTTAGCCGCTTGTTTCGGGCTTCTTTATCTTTCTTCTCGAGCATCCTTCGGAGGAACTCGGCGTCGGTTTCCTGCTCCTGGCGCTGATCCGATGATACTTCCGGGCTTTCCTTCTGCCTGGTGAGTGCGGCCATTTTTGTCAGCATCTCCTGGAGTTTCTGTTGTTGCTCCTGAACCTTCGTCATGGACCGCGTAAGTGGTCGATGACCCCCGAAAGCTCGGCTTTCCTCTTTTCCGGAAACCATGTAAATGGTGTGCACTACCATGCCCCCAGACTTGGGGCGTTTAGATTCAGTACCCTTGAGATTTGTCGTAGACACAGGGATCTTCTCCGGCCTTCTCCTTTCATGGGTAGTCGAAGTTGAGGGGGCTGTTGCAAACGATATTTTCCGTGGTATGACGGAGGAATGATCCTCCTCTTGCCGGACCTTCATTTTCTTCTGTTGGCGGGAGTAGTCTTTATCGATCATAGAGTCTTGAACTCTTCGCCAGACCCTGTGGATTTTGGAGGACAGCCGCTGAGGGGGCTGCTCCGGCTTTGCTTTAGTAACGTTTTTAGCGGGTGGAGGAGACCTTTTTAATACGGCAATTGGAGAGTTCTTGCGCACCCTCTTGAGCGGCTCAAAACTGTTCCCAGTTGGAACAGTGGCATCAACTTCCACTATTAGAGCTGGTGGGGTAAGTCCAGAGGGGGAACTGCCCACAGCTTTCCTCACTCGGTGCCAGTGACGACGTCGAGCATGTCGTGTAGCCGGGATCACCTCTATTGTCGGAGTAGCTTTGTCATGCCCCCTGCTTTGAGGAGAGGCTGTTATTAGCGCCAACCTGTCAAAGACTGACATCCGCGGGGAAGGAATGGTCAACCTGTCGAAGGCCGACTTTCGAGTAGGGGAAGTAGTTTGGACGACTTCACCTGCAACAAGAGTTGGGATAGCCTTCTCCGGTATTGCGAGCCTCTTCGCAGGTCCTTTTGAACTTAGGCTCAGCCTGTCGAAGACTGAGGCAGTAGACTTGGACGACCCGTTAAGAGGGACCGCGGTAGTTGCAAGCCGATCGAAGACCGACTTCTTTGGAGCTTCCTGTGACGGCACTGGAGCGTTGAAGCTCATTGGTGGGAGTATGGTCCCGAAGAACAATCCAGTGGTGGCCTGTGTCACCTGTTCCACCGGCATTGCGAAGATGGAGGCCGCTTGGGGCCCGTAAGTTACTCCTCCAGATGGGATGGAGCAAGAGTTGCTGTTGCAGGTACATTTGGAAGCCATTGATCTTCTTTTCTCTGCATAGGAGCAAAACACCAAATCTCAGTAACTCGATTCCAGGGGAAACCATAGAAAACCATGATTTGTTCGCGAAGCACGACACACGAAGTATGGAGTGGAAAGAGGAAAAGGTCCCACCGGGCGTGCCAGAATCTGTTTACCGCCGAAAGCCGGGAAAGACAAACGTGTTGCCTGCATTTGGGGGCAGATGCTATTTGGTTTTATTTGTCCACCTCTCCGAAGATGCCGAGTTGATTTATGGCACCGTGTGTCGGAGGTCTGGACGGATGCGGCCGTTGTAGCTGATTTCGTCAGATTCACCCTCGTTGTGAGGGGTTTTTGATTGTGGGGACGTTCTTCTCTGCAGGCGCAAGCCCCTGCAGTTAATTACGTTACCGCGGAGCGATAACCACTTTCTCCTGCTCCAGATGTTCACTTCGTACCGTGTGTGTTTGTTTTATTTTTGGTTGCCCGTAGATTGTATACGGAGACTAATTTGTGTTGTCGCCCGTAGGGCGTGGATTAGTCCAAATTCGTATTTTCTTAGATTTGGGTATAGTTTGATTTAAGGATCGTTAACCTTGTTTGAGATTAAGATCGACTTAAATATTGTTAAGAATACATTAATCTGAAGTTGGACTAAGATCTACTCAACGGGGGTTCAGGATCATTTTTTATCCAATGAAAGAGCATTTGGGCTCTATTATTTTAGTTTAGAGACGTTATGGTTCATTGTTAGTTTAGGGACATTGCGGTCCATAGATCACCATTTTTGGTAGGAGGGTTTAGTTTAAGGACGTTGCGGTCCACAGTTAGTTTAAGGACGTTGCGGTCCATAGCTAGTTTAAGAACATTGCGGTCCGTTGTTAGTTTAAGGACATTTTGGTCCACAGATCACCATTTTTGAGATGAGGGTTTAGTTTAAGAATGTTGCGGTCCATAGCTAGTTTAAGGACGTTGCGGTCCATAGGGATGTGCTCATGGGTTTTGGGTTGCACCAAAGAGCTGTTGGTTGTCGAGACCCTACACCTCTCTGAAGACGTTGAAGAATTACAACGACATGTATCAGAGGTATGGAGAGATGTACCCTTGAACCGAACTCCAGATTGAAGGGAGAGATCATGGTAGAACGAACATCATTTTAGATGCCATATATTAGGAGATCATTAGTCATCTTTGGAACTAAGATCGATCTGGGGGAGACCTGAGTATAGGAGGGCTCGGTTGATTGATGGTCAAAAGTTTTTTTTGGCCTCGGGAGACTTGGCTAATTTGGGCTAAGGTTGGCCTATCATAATATTAAATACTAACATTTGCTCGGCGCTCACGTGCTCCCACGTGAGGCTCTAAAGCAGTGTTAAACATTGAAATTTGGAGCTCTCACGTGTGGCATGTGAAGCGCCTGAGAATTGGGTACTGCTTCTTCGGGTTTATTCCCTTGTTCCTTTTATAAATGCTAAGCCCTATTGGGGGTCACGTGGGATCACGTGAGGCATCCCAAAATGGGAACTGTCATTGATTTATTCCCCTTTTTCTTTTGTAAGTGCTAAGCACTATTAGGGGGTCACGTGGGATCACGTGAGGCGTCCCAAAATGGGAACTGTTTTTAATTTATTCCCCTTTTTCTTTTGAAAGTGCTAAGCACTATTAGGGGGTCACGTGGGATCACATGAGGCGACCCAAAATGGGAACTGTCTTGAGTTTATTTCCCTTTTCCTTTTGAAAGTGCTAAGCACTATTAGGGGATCACGTGGGATCACGTGAAGCGCCCCAAAATGGGAACTGTCTTAGGTTTATTCCCCTTTTTCTTTTGAAAGTGCTAAGCACTATTAGGGGGTCACGTAGGATCACGTGAGGCGCCCCAAAATGGGAACTGTCTTTGATTTATTCTCCTTTTTCTTTTGAAAGTGCTAAGCACTATTAGGGGTCACGTGGGATCGCGTGAGGCGCCCCAAAATGGGAAATGTCTTTGGTTTATCCTTTTCCTTTTGAAAGTGCTAAGAACTATTAGGGGATCACGTGGGATCGCATGACTCGATATCAGTTGTTCCTTTTTGTTCCTCGGAGATACTCACGTGGGAACACGTGATCTTTGTTACGTAGCGTTGAGCGCTAATGAATCACCAGGCTGTTCTTCTATAGTTCTAAGGAATCAAGTTCTCCTTTTGTTCTTTACAGGGATTAAATTCTTTTTAAAGGGTTAAACCCTAGTTTCAAAGGAATTAAATTCCCATATGTTTTGTAAGAGTTAAACTCTTTTGAACTCGGTTCTTCTCCTAGGTTTTGAATCTGCATGACAGAATCTCCCCGGTGAGAATTAAATTCTCAACTTGTGGGGAGATCTGCTTCTGCAGATCTTAACCAGAGGAAGAACTAAGTTCTTTAAGAAGAGTTAAACTCTTGGTTTGAGAATTAAATTCTCTTTTTGTTTTGTAGGAGCTTTTGGGAGGGGTTCCTCTTCTTTATAGAGAATTAAATTCTCTCTCTCTCTTTTTCTTTCTTTCTCCCCTCTCTGTGTATATGTCGCTCTCTCTTTTCTTCTCACCTTGCTCCTATTTATATGAGAAGAAAAAGAATCAATATGTTAAGAAAATCCCTCATTGAGAGATCATGATTGATTCCATGATCTTTTAGATCAATCGGTGAATTTTATTCACCGTTGGATTTTTAATCCAAAAGCTCTCTGTTTAACAGAGAAGATTTCTTGTTTGTTTAGCAAGATTATGAATATCTTGTTAGTTTTAACAAGATCAGAATTTTATTCTATCATATCTTTTAGTTTAACAAGATCAGAAATATATTTTCTTAATATAGAATTTAATTCTATCATATGGATATCTCGTTAGTTTAACCTAGAATTTTATTCTTATCATATGAATATCTTGTTAGTTTAATAAGATTAGGAAAATATTTTCCTATGATAGAACTTTATTCTACTAGATGATCATCGTTGGATCTTTGATCCAAAGGTCCTCTGTTTAACGGAGAAGATCTTTCTAGTTTGAGAAAGATCAGGAAAATATTTCCCAAATAGAATTTAATTCTAGAATTTGACAGGAGCATTTTAAATTGGGACGCTCATATGCTTTGCACGTGAGTAGCAAGAGAACTCATGTGTTTAACACGTGACCCCTAGTGTGGGTTTTAGCCTGTTTATTTTCAGCGCTCATATGCTTTACATATGAGCGTTCACGTGTTTTACACGTGAGGCATGTTTATCCATTAATTGTTTTATTTAGTTTATTTTCAGCACCTATATGCTTTACATATGAGCGCTCACTTATCTAGCACGTGAGGCCTGTTTGGCCGTTAGTTGTTTATGTTCAGCGCTCATACGCTTTGCATATGAGTGCTCACTTGTTTTACACACGAGGCCTAATTTTGAGGACCCTCCCCTTTTTTTAGTAAGGGAACAAGTAGCTCTTGGCCGAAAATTTTGGCGGGAACAACTGCCAAACGCCATGCCGTTCCCAGACAATCCACCACGAAGAATTCTCAACGCCGAGCTGAGCCGAGGAAACCAAGCAGACCACTCTCGACCCAGCCCATAAATAGGTCGAAACGAGAGTGGGGGGCTAATGATGATGCTCATGAGTGGGAATTCCCCAGATCACAACATGTAGTGGATGATGTGTCGTCCCCGTAAATCCGCTAGATTCCTGGGAGGCTATGAAGATGGAGTAAGTATGATACCTTAGGGACTTTCCTCGAGATCTCGTCTCCGAGGTTGTACCCAACCTTTTCGAGACCTCCTCGGAGCACCTCCCCTACGCACCTAGAAACCAGCCAACAGCTCACCCCCGAGCAATCCTACAGCCGAGATTTCACAGCCTCTTTGCCCGGCTCCGAGCTGTTACAGAGCTGAGCTTTCTTGGCTCTTTGCTCGCTCTCGAGCTGTCCACCGAGCTGAGCTTCCTCGGATTCCTTGATCAACCGAGAGCACGGAGCCCAAGCGCCCCCGTAACGGCTCCATGTATCTCGCCAAAACGAGATTTCCGCCGCTCCACGTCCCGTTTCCTACGCTGGCACGACTCTCCATTAATGAGCGTATCCCGCTATTAATGGACGTACCCCGCCATCAACTCGAACGTGACGCAGTTGCGTAACGGACGGCAAGAATCTTGCGCCGGTTCGCTCCATACGACCGCTATATAAACCCTCCCTTCCAGACGACTCAGGTAACAAAAAACTTACTCCAATACGCCGCTACCCTGCCATTATTCCTCGGTACTTGCTTGATCGTCGGAGGGTCCTACGGTGGTTTCCCATCCCGGGACTTCCCTTGTAGGTAGCTCGGTATCAACAGCAACCGACAACCCATTGAGATCCACACATTCAATCCTCACACCAAATCTCGTTTAGCACCGCTGGCAGTATAATCGATGGAGGACAACAGCTGAGGGAGATTCCGACCTCCATCAGATACCAATTGAAGAAAACTTATGCATGTCTATAGTAGAAACTCATACAACAATTTCCTAAAAATCGAATTTTTATTTCAAAACTAAATGCGTACCATTACATCTCGATCGTATCGATGAAAATTAGGTAGCCTTCATAAGCGCAAAGGCCTCCAGCTGAAGTCCACCAAACTTTTATGGAAGAAACACTCCCATGAATAGATAAGTATCCTTATTTTTATTAAGAGGAAATTTATAATCAAATATCTTCATTGCAAACCATTGCCTCCTTTATATAGGATTGTGGTACAATAGCTTAAACCCTAATATCCGATATGGGACTAAAACCCTGTATGTTAATAAATATATCAATTATATTATTAATAATAATCCTCTTATGGTTGTATCCAAGTCTTCTACTTAAAAGCTTACAGGTGAGACCAATTGGGTCTCACATCGAGAGCCAATTATCAATAAATTAATTCATATTTAATTAATTAATAATTTTAATTTAACAGTCAAACACATATCTGTCTAACTGTTCATAAAAGCCATATCATAATATGAGATGACAATAAATATTAACTTACATACAAGTCTTTCCGACATCAAGTTACTTATCCTTAAGCCATCAAATGAGCAGGACATGCTCACCTAATTACTCAAGTCTAAAGTTTCGTTCCCCATGAACACAAATTCATTTCGAATATAAATATTATGATAATAATATAATCTGAAAAACATTTTTCAAAACACCTGTCGATGGGACTTTTACGTCTTCATGGGAATGAACAATAAATTTATTCTCATTACGATGAGAATGTCGGATTCTATCTAGACATCCAACGTCTTTCTAAATGTATTGAAGAAGCCTAATATTTCAGCTTTGTTATTCATGTCAGACGACAAGAAGTACCATCATATCAAAACTTACTTAAATGACAGATCAAAGTCAACAACGTCATCAAGTCAAAAGGGATTATGCAACTGTTAAATTCTCTATCTCATAGATTACTTGTCCTAGAGAATTCAAACGTGGTCGTGTACTACATGTATCATAATACGCGCTCATGACATACACATGGAGAATCTCCATGCTCGGTGACTGAGACACATCACCATATCTAACAAGTTAGTGTCATTCATGATAGCATGTTATAAATCTAGCTATCTCATGCTAGTTATAGGCTAAGTGCTTATTTAAGAAATCACTAGATTAGAGTATATCTCCATATAAGTGACACATCACAGTGCATGATCTAACGATATGATTTCTAAGAATATTATAACTATTATAAATATACATGACCAATTAATAAATTATTATTAGTGCAACTATAAAATCATATTACTATTTCAAGAAAGTTTAGGGACGGTCGTGTCGTTCACCACTTATATCTGATGTTTGATTTGGTTAAGTCAGTGATTGAAAGAGAGTCTAACTGAAAAAACTTATAGGCAGGCAGAAAGGAAAGAATCAGTCCCGTAACTGAAGAGGGAGGCCCGGTCGAGTGGTTCCTCAAAGCCATGAGGCTATATGAAGCAACATGGAAAGCGAGTGTCAACTATCGATCGCCACACCAGAGATTTTTCCCTTAAGCGCTAGGGTCAGTCCAACTAAGCAACTATAGAATCCATTCATACTATGGAATGAACTGGCTCAGTACCACACGACTCTAAGAAAGAGGAGAATTGCATTGAATGTGTAAAGTGCGAGTACTTTAGCAGTCATCGCTTAATCGTGGCGGTTGTGTGTGTTTATCATATCAAATTAATTCCTTTTCTGACTTAATTTGGTTTCAATATTGTCAACTATTTGATTAAGATAATATATGGAATGGTTTCTAATTGGGCTTATTGGCGTACTTTTCTTTCCATCTCACCAAATGTTTTGAAGTTGTGATGACAGTTGACTATTGAGAGAGAGAGAGAGAGAGTTTATATTCTAATGTATCATCACAGGTTAAGCGATCTTTTAGGTTGATGTACTTCGAAAAAGTTTTTGGTAATCTACCATCTAATGTGTCCGGGAGTATTTATATTAAGCGTAAATTGTCAAAAAACCCCAAACCAAGTTTCCTGCTGACAAAATACCCCTGTCTCCGAGATGCATGTCAAAAATCTTTTGAAATGGTTTTCAGTTGTCAAAAAAAACCTACCTGCGATATCTAGCAGCTGCTATATCTAGTTGCATGCGATATCTGATTAATTTCCTGCGATATGTATGTATTAATTAGATATAGCAGGCAACAATGTAGATACGGCAGGAAAAATTCCGACAGGGGCTTTGACATTCGCCTCGGGTCCCCAGGGTTTTTGTCAGCAGGAAAATTGGTTTGGGGTTTTTGACAATTTACCCTTATATCAACAATGCACCAAAAGCTTAACAATGCAAAAAAAAAAAAGTAGGGAAAATTTTGGGGTAATTTCTACATGTTTCCAAAAACCCTGACCCTAAATGCCCCTAACGAAATTTCCATCGACAAAGATGAAAGGTGAAACGTTTGCTACTACATGCAAACTTCAATTCAGTTGTGAAAAAACTTCAATTGGTGTATTGGCTGGTGATATAATCTAAAGCAAGTAAAAAGAACTTTTTGAATTCAAAATATCACCTAAAGCTTCTTCAGAGTTTTGCTCTGCGAGGCAAAGCCTGCACATTGCAGCCGAAGCGGGCTGTGATTCTTCATCCATTGTTCTCTTCTTCTTTTTCTTCAAGCTTGAAAGTATTTTGGCAGAGATTTTTATTTAGAATGATTTTGGGATAATTTGAGTGCATCTGTATTTATATTTTGGGTAGGGATTAATTTGAAATTTTAGATAGGATTGAATATTTTAATAAGATAGATTTTGTTTGCTTTGTACTTCAAAATTTTGATCTTTAAAATTGTATTTGATTGAAGTAATTTTATTGACAATAGCTAGTTTAATTTCTTTTTAAAATTTAAAAGGACTAGCCCGTGGTTTCATTAATAACTATGTTACCAAAGAAACCTAATAACAAAACCTAGGTTTGGATGCATGTAGAGCATGTTACATTCTAACTTGAATGAAACTGAGGTTTTCGGAAATCTGTGTTGCGAGCTTTGGCCTTATGGGAAATTTTTTTTAAGTGTTTGGTTTTAGAAGTTAGTATTTGGCTTTGGTAACTACGAAAAAATAAATTATTTAAGGCGGCAAAAAATATGGCCACGTTTTATGAATTATAAAATTTGTAACTTTGATTCTACAATTTCAGTGTCCTGTAGGTCAGTATTTTTATTTTTATTGTAAGGTTTCAGAAGATTTAAACGGTCAAAACCAGAAAGAAAAAAATTACTCCAAATTATGAAGATGCTTCTTGCCACATCTCATGTTAGACATCAAAAATAGCAATTTCAATTTAATTCCCTATTCTCTTTTGAGTAAAGATATTAAAGATATATCCTTTACATTTATCATATTAAAGATATATCCTCTGCATTTATCATGCAACGTCTTAGGCACACTAAACTAGTACTTCTTAAATAGCATCTCATACATTTGACCAAAAATCACTAAAAGTTGATCTTAAGGCCACAGAGATTAATCGAACATAAATCAACACAAGCACTTTATACAATAATTATAAATGCAAAAATTCCCATCACACAGGTCAAGTGGAGTTTGGGATTAATAAGCACAATGATCAACATAGTCTTCGCTTCCAGGAACCAGAAAATCCTCTACATAAAGATTAATCTCTCGGCATAAGATTGAGATCTCTCAAATGTGCTGCGTGTTTTTCATCCAGCATCGATGGCGTGTAATTACCATGAAGGTCCTCTACGATGTATTCCTGCATCAAGCAAGCATCCATTATTAACTCCCAAAAAAGAGGGGGGGGGGGGGGGGGGGGGGGGATGCTAGACTCCACTACAATCTTCTCTTATATATCCTTGTGTTAATTAATTACGGTTCGGTACCCTGAGCTTTTCCATATGTATACATACCCTTTGTTTATCTTCGTTTTTCAATACCCTGAGCTTTTCCATATGTATACATACCCTTTGTTTATCTTCGTTTTTCTTGTCACGTGACTCTCACGTGTCAATTAGAGACGAAAATAAATGTGCCTACATCTCTCTTCCTCTTCAAGTCTTTATTTCTTAAGACCGGAAATATACATAAATGGACAACTGTAATTTATTGACATGAGGAAATATAAGTGAAAAATGGTAATAGTTAAGGTATTTTAGTGAAAATCCATCCAAATATAAACCACAAAGATAAACACAATTGAGACGCAACAACGTAGCTAAATGGGTGCGGTATCTTTGCCTTTGTAAGTTTTGCCCCATAGTAACTCCTCCAGATTTTTCGAAGGTATATAATCAACACAAGGGTAAGAATGAAACCAACGAACATGCTGACGATTATGTAACAACAAGCCTTAAGAAATTTTTGAAACCATTCGCCTTCATTAGCAGGGAGAGCGAGATAGAGTAAAGATAGCAACGTTACCACCATCGCAATAATCGCCAGCAATAGTACACCTGCACAATTTCATAACCAAAAATAATTTACTCTTTTGCACGTACAATAAACTTGTTGTGTATTAGTATCAAATCAGTCCATATAGTCTGCTAGTTTATATTGAGTTTTTCTTTATGTTTGCGTATGAGATTTTCTTGAATATTGTGTGCAGGTTCGTTCCGAAAATAGTTAATTCATTACTCCGACGGGGTCATAAATAAATAGTTTTAGTAATAGAACAATAGGGTGACTTCTAAGTGCCCTAAAATACCTCAAAAAAGTTGTGCAGAAATTTAAAAAATATATTTAAGAAATTAAGTACACATATCAAAATGCTTATCATTCATATCTCTCTGTGCCATGCCTCATATACACTTGCATAGCAATGCTTTCTCCTCACATACACATTCCATAACCATCTAACATTTCCTTTTTCTACCAATGAGCAATAACTATTGTTGAGAATATGGTTAACATAGTCCCACATCGGAAGAATTGTGGAATGCATATAGATATAAAATATAAACTGAGATAAACCTTCATAAAACTTAAATCTTTTGGATGGAGTCTCATTATATTAAAAGTCCATGTGTTGTGGGCCTAAACCAAGTCTATCATGGTATGATAGCTCGGGTGTTTGTTTGTCCACGTTGCATATGAGATTTATGAAAATTACCTTAGAGGAGGATGAATAAGGCAACTATGTGACCTATGGAAATTTTAAAAACTTAAATACTATACTGTGTTTTGATTAACAATTTTCTGCGGAATAATTTGGGTAAGTTATATAATGAAAATTGTTGCAGTAATCAAAACAATACAGAAAAAAGAATAGAGTCAAGATCAATGCAAACATGAGAGATTCGTTGACTAGGGGTCACCACTCCCGGTGGCTAGTCCCCATCTGAGACACCATCTCAGGATTTCCATTATATTTAAAAGTGTGAAAAACACAAATCTCTCTTCATAAGGATCACCGACTTGAACTTGCGATTCCCTAGTAAAGGTTTTTCTCTCTCTCTAATCCGCGATTCTCTAGAAAAGTCCCCCTTTCCTCTCTAATCCGTGATTCTCAAGAAAAATATCTCTTACCATTCCGAATCCACAATTCAAGCAATGAGAGACAACTTCTCTCGTAGGAAAGAATATCGAACCTTCTTCAAGAATTTATAATCGTTTACAAACGACCAAAAACTCATTCACAATCATATGATCTCAAAACATTAATACTGGTGTGGCACGAGAATTGTTTTGTGAGATTATTTCAAGTTTTGGCTCTGGAGGAAATGAAAAGATTAAGACAAGTTAAGGCACGAGAAGAACAAGAAGATTTCTCAAAAGGGTATGCAATGAATGTATGTCCAAGTGTTTGATCTCTAGGATATTTATAAGAGTAGAAAGGGGTGGTTATTATAACTGTCAATAACTTCCAAAAACAGTTAATGACCGTTAGAAACAGTTTAGAATCAAATTGGCGTAAATTCTCGTTCGTTTGAAAATTCAAACAGAAAATAACTGTCAAGGCAGACGTCTGGTACAGACGTGTGTTGGTCAAGAATTCTTTAAGGAGATGTTTGTACCAGACATCTCTCTTGAGAGATAAAAACCGATATTTTGAAATTTCCTTTACCAGACGTCTATAGAAAATGTCTGGTGTTCAACAAGTTCTTCGGGAGACGTCTGATAAGTCGTCTCTGAAATAAAAGCAGTGAATGGAAATTGAAAATTTTCTTCTACAGACGTCTGTGCCAGACGTTTGTTGATTCAAAATTGTTTAAGCAGGTGACGTCTGCAGTCTGAAATGTTTGAATATTAGTTTTGAAAGTTTGAGCAGTTTAAATTCCAACGGATATGTTAGACATCTCTTGATGAGGACAGAGACGTCGGAATGAATAAAATATGTTGGAAAGTGGTTTTTAACATTGTAAGATCAACACTAAACTCTATCACAAAAGTTATATATCTTTTCTTCAATTTGGTTCTTCTTTGGTCTTCATTTCTTTGAATTGTTACTTTGAGACGTCTTTGTATCTTGATTAAGCTTGCATCATGTTCTTTGCTTGCATCTGTAGAAGATGTCTGGCGTTCAACAAGTTCTTCAAGAGATCTCTGATAAGTCGTCTCTGAAATAAAAACAACGAATGGAAATTGAAAAGTTTATTCTACAAACGTCTGTGCCAGACGTTTGGTGATTCAAAATTGTTTAAGCAGACGTCTGTACCAGACGTCTGCAGTCTAAAATGTTTAAATATCAGTTTTGAAAGTTTGAGCAGTTTGAATTCCAACGGATATATTAGACATCTCTTGATGAAAACGGAGACGTCTGAATGAATAAAATATGCTGGAAAATGGTTTCTAACCTTGTGAGGTCAACACCATACTCTATCACAAAAGTTATATCTCCTTTCTTCAATTTGGTTCTTCTTTGGTCTTCATTACTTTAAGTTTTTACTTTGAGACGTCTTTGTATCTTGATTAAGCTTGCATGATGTTCTTTGCTTGCGTCTGTAGGAGATGTCTGGTGTTCAACAAGTTCTTCAGGAGACGTCTGATAAGTCATCTCTAAAATAAAAACAACGAATGGAAATTGAAAAGTTTCTTCTACAGACGTCTGTGCCAGACGTTTGGTGATTCAAAATTGTTTAAGCAGACGTATGTACCAGACGTCTGCAGTCTAAAATGTTTAAATATCAGTTTTGAAAGTTTGAGCAGTTTGAATTTCAACGGATATATTAGACATCTCTTGATGAAAGCGGAGACGTCTGAATGAATAAAATATGTTGGAAAATGGTTTCTAACGTTGTGAGGTCAACACCATACTCTATCACAAAACTTATATCTCCTTTCTTCAATTTGGTTCTTCTTTGGTTTTCATTTCTTTGAGTTGTTACTTTGAGACGTCTTTGTATCTTGATTAAGCTTGCATCATGTTCTTTGCTTGTGTCTGTAAGAGATGTCTAGTGTTCAACAAGTTCTTCAGGAGACGTCTGATAAGTCGTCTCTGAAATAAAAACAACGAATGGAAATTGAAAAGTTTCTTCTACAGACGTCTGTGCCAGACGTTTGGTGATTCAAAATTGTTTAAGCAGACGTATGTACCAGACGTCTGCAGTCTAAAATGTTTGAATATCAGTTTTGAAAGTTTGAGCAGTTTGAATTCCAACGGATATATTAGACATCTCTTGATGAAAGCGGAGACGTCTGAATGAATAAAATATGTTGGAAAATGGTTTCTAACCTTGTGAGGTCAACACTAGACTCTATCACAAAAGTTATATCTCCTTTCTTCAATTTGGTTCTTCTTTGGTTTTCATTTCTTTGAGTTGTTACTTTGAGACGTCATTGTATCTTGATTAAACTTGCATCATGTTCTTTACTTGCGTCTGTAGGAGATGTCGGGTGTTCAACAAGTTCTTCAGAAGACGTCTGATAAAGTCGTCTCTGAAATAAAAACAACGAATGGAAATTGAAAAGTTTCTTCTACAGACGTCTGTGCCAGACGTTTGGTGATTCAAAATTGTTTAAGCAGACATCTGTACCAGACGTCTGCAGTCTAAAATGTTTGAATATCAGTTTTGAAAGTTTGAGCAGTTTGAATTCCAACGGATATATTAGACATCTTTTGATGAAAGCGTAGACGTCTGAATGATAAAATATGTTGGAAAATGGTTTCTAACCTTGTGAGGTCAACACTCGACTCTATCACAAAACTTATATCTCCTTTCTTCAATTTGGTTCTTCTTTGGTTTTCATTTCTTTGAGTTGTTACTTTGAGACGTCTTTGTATCTTGATTAAGCTTGCATCATGTTCTTTGCTTGTGTCTGTAAGAGATGTCTAGTGTTCAACAAGTTCTTCAGGAGACGTCTGATAAGTCGTCTCTGAAATAAAAACAACGAATGGAAATTGAAAAGTTTCTTCTACAGACGTCTGTGCCAGACGTTTGGTGATTCAAAATTGTTTAAGCAGACGTATGTACCAGACGTCTGCAGTCTAAAATGTTTGAATATCAGTTTTGAAAGTTTGAGCAGTTTGAATTCCAACGGATATATTAGACATCTCTTGATGAAAGCGGAGACGTCTGAATGAATAAAATATGTTGGAAAATGGTTTCTAACCTTGTGAGGTCAACACTAGACTCTATCACAAAAGTTATATCTCCTTTCTTCAATTTGGTTCTTCTTTGGTTTTCATTTCTTTGAGTTGTTACTTTGAGACGTCATTGTATCTTGATTAAACTTGCATCATGTTCTTTGCTTGCGTCAAGTTTTCATACCATATTGACATTTTGAGTGTGAATCTTATTATAGGCAATCTTGCTTGATATTGAGATATTATGCTCGTTGTACTCAAGAATGATAACTTGGAAACGTCGTTAGTAACATATGAATCCTTTAAATATAGTTTTGTTCTAAATAATCAAAATTGAAGATCGTATGACACAAGTGTCAACAATCTTCCCTTTTTGATATTTAGTAAAACTTATTTAAAGAATTCATGATATAAATTAGAGTTAAATACCCTCTCTCAATTCATGCTCAGTTGAAAAAATGTTTGAACTCATATTAGTATCTCATACCACTAATACTATTTTTCAAGGAACACTCATTAAGACAAGTGCTATAACTCAAATTTTATTGCCATTGAAGCACATGATATATGATAATCATGAATATTTTCTCCTCCTTTTGAAAAATATCAAAAAGTTTTATAATCAAAATAAGGGGTAAAGAAATAAACATGAATATATAACTTAAGTTCATTTGATAACGAAATGAAACATAATGAAAGCATAGCAAATGAACAATTTTAAGCATAACGAACCGATTCAGAATAACAACCATAATACCATACGGTTCAAGTTGACATAATAATAACTAGAAAAGAGTTCAAACTTGACATAATAAAAACATAAGAGTTTTAAAAAATGACACACTAATAGAATACTAACTAAAACTAACATAACATAAACTAAGATCAAAATAAACTAAGATTGCAATACTTCATTGTTCCGGAGGTGGTGGGTCTTGATTATATTGAGACAGAGTATATCTGAAGCTTGGAGTACATATATGACATGTGATAATCAAAGCTTCCTAACAATTGATCAATTTGTCCCATGAGACGACCAATTTGACCCGTAAGGCGATCAATGCGACCCGTAATATGATCAAGTGGTCCGAAGAGGCAATCCAGGTTCTCGAAAGCTTGAAAATCAAAATCTTAAGAGGGTGGTGCTTGAAGAGGAGGTGCATCAACAGGAATTTGAGAGGAGCTTGGAAGGTGTGAAGTCGAGGAATCCAACTTCATCAAGTTCATGTTTCTTGCTCCGAAGTCTGCTTGGGGCTTTACTTTGTCGTCTAGATCAGTTAAGACGACGTTGCGATATTCCATAATCTTTGTAATAGCCCTTCCATAATATAGATTTCAGGAACCGCTCGACAAATCCCACATACTATGAATGAGGAAAAGTGGAAGATTGACACGGATGACCGCAAGAACACAATACGCCATGAGTTTGTGGCTTCCGTACAGTGTTTCTCTACTTCCGGAATTAGGTAAAATAGTATGGGCAAGTAGATTTGCAAGAACCCTAGCATGCTTGGTTGGGGTTTTAGCTTATTGGTTTGAAAAATGTGGGGATTCTTAGGACCATGTAGAATTTTTAACGCCTTTTCCTTATTCATGGTGTCGGAATACTACAAAGTGATCAAAGTCTTTTGGTGAATATCGACACCTTGATTTGGAATACGCAACGCCCTAGCAAGAGTTTCAGATGTGAAATTGAAAGTGGAGTCAAAAACTTTGATCTTGAGATTGGTGGAGTCTTCGTTGGTACCGGTAAGATTGGTATAGAATAGACGAACGGCCTTGTCATAAGTCGATCAATCTAAAGATTAGGAACAACATCCATCCTTGAATTTCAAAAAGTTATTGGAATCGAAATTCAGCCAATTCTCTAAAAATAACAGTGCAGCCAGATTGAATAGGTTAAGAGATGATAGAAGAAAACCTCGATTTGCATTCTTCATCGAGAAATGGATTGGGTTCCGGCGATTCTTCGGCCGTGAGGGTCTTTCTCTTCTTAGATGAAGACGCAGGCGCCTTGCCTTTGTCCTTTTTCGGTGCCAGTGTGAAATTGGTGAAGAAATTTGGAGGAAAATTGAGGAAATTTTAGGGTTTTGGAGTTGGAGAAGTCGGTGAGGATGAACGAGAAAAAACGACACATCTAGGGTTAAGAATTTTAATGGAGGAAAGTTTGGTTATATGGGATATTTGAACGGTCATGATTAGATATGAGGAGATCAAACTGTCGGTTTTAAACTGATCATCTCGAATTTTCCCGTGTAGATGTCCGGTGCCTAGGACCAGACGTCTCTGAAAACAATCTCCAGAGATATATTTGATACGTCTGACGTCTGATACAGACGTCTGGAGTTCAATTAGTGTGGACCAGATGTCTTCTATATACGTCTGGAGGTCAAGTTTTGGACCAGACATTTGCTACAAACGTCTGAAGTGGTTTTCTGGAAGTTTGTTTATGGTTATTTGTTTTTGAAATGAATTTGGAACAAAATATAAACATTTTTTATTCATTAAAAAGACACATATGGTACATGAAAGTAAATACAAACAATACATGGAAACAAACAAATACAGGCACTAATTAACAAGACCTAGCCTAGTCTTCCTTCTTAAACTTCTCCACGACGTCGGTTGTCCGTTTTTTTATTATCATATTATTTTCGAGATCGAAGAAAATAGCGGTGTCGTCGGTGAAGGTTTGCGTGAAGATCGACATAATTCCACCCACGGTAGAAGGGTGTGATGGAGTTGGGTGGTGGAATGGAAGATGATGATTCTTCACTCAGATTCTCTTCGGAACGAGGAGTCGGTGGTTCAGATTTCACCTTCTTTGAACTCTTTCCATTCTCTACCTTTATCTTCCTTTTATACGCTTGAGTGTTATTATTGTCTTTATCAAAGTAAAAGACTGAAAATAGGGTGTTTAATTCAGAAATGAAATGAATCTTATTTATAGAGCGGGAAGAGAAAACCACCAGGGAGTTTCTAAAACTAATTTTAAGTTATTCTAACTCACCATTTGGTTTGAATTTGAATTCCTACATTTGAATTGGAATTACAGAGAATTAATCACCTATTTAATTTCTATTTGATTTAGAATTCAATTATTTTTGTTAATTAATTACATTATTTATTAATTAATTATGAATATATAGAGTCAGTTAGGGCAGACGTCTATAGGAGACGTCTGGCTCTGACATTTAACTGATGCCTAAAATTGTCTAAATTTTATGTCCTTTTAAGGTTGTTTAAGTATTTAAGACGTGGTTAATTCTATCATATTAAGTTCTCCAAGATGAGAAAATATAGGCTTATATAGTAGTTTTGTAAATATATCTGCAAATTGACTATCAGTTGACACATATTCCAAAACGATCTCCCTTATGAAAATGATTCCTAAGTGATATGGTATGTCTATGTGTTTAGTCCGAGAATGTTAGATCAGCATTTTTGGTCATGTGAACCGTACTTGTATTGTCACAAAGTATAGAAATTTTTGAAATATTTTCTTGATAATTTTCAAGTGTGTATTTCATTCATAAATTTTGTGCACAACAAGCACCAACAATATATTCAGCCTCGTCTGTCGATAGAGCCACTGAATTTTTTTTCTTGGAAATTCAAGAAATAAGACCGTTTCCTTAAAAGTGACAAGAATCACTTATGCTTTTTCGATCTTTTAGGCTTCCGGCATAATCAACATCTAAATAACTGGTTAAGTAGAACAAATTATTCTTTGAGTACCACAAACCAAAATTTATGGTTCTTTTGAGATATCTAAAGATTCTTTTCACAGTGGTTAAATATGATTCTTTAGGATTAGCTTGAAACTTAGCACACATACACTAAACATGATATCCGGTTTACTAGCAGTCGAATATAGTAGACTTCCTATCATACCACGATAAGGTCTAGTGTCAACTTCTTGACCATCTTTATCGTCCGTGAGTTTGGTATTAGTAGTCATTGATGTTTCACAAGTCTTTATGTTTTCTAAGCCAAATTTCTTTATTAGTTCTCTAGTGTATTTGGCTTGATTAATAAAGACGTCCATTTGCTTTATTTGAAAACCGAGGAAGAAGTTAAGTTCTTCCATCATACTCATTTCAAATTCATCTTGCATGGATTTGGCAAATTCTTCCCAAAGACTTTCATTTATTGAACCAAAATTATATCGTCAACATATATCTGAACTATTAAAATATCTTGTTTAAGGGTTTAGTAAATAATGTCTTATCTACTATACCCTTTGTGCAACCTATATTTTCTAAAAACATACTTAAAAGTTCATACCAAGCACGAGAAGCTTGCTTAAGACCGAATAGTGCTTTTCTCGATTTATAAACATGATCTGGAAATACATGATTCTCAAACCCGGGAGGTTGAGATACATACACTTTTTCGTCTATTTGACCGTTTAAGAAAGCGTTTTTAACGTTCATTTGAAAAACTCTGAAGTTTTTGTCGCAAGCGTATGCTAGTAAGATACGTATGGCTTCTAATCTAACGACGGGTGCATAAATTTCTTCATCATCTATACCTTCAATTTGATTATATCCTTAGGCTACTAAATAGGCTTTGTTTCTAACTATTTTTCCTAATTCGTCAAGTTTATTTTTGAATACTCATGTAGTACCTATTATTGGTCTATCATTAGGTTTCGGAACTGGATACCATACTTTATTTTTTTCAAATTGATTTAGTTCATCTTGCATATCTCTTATCCAATTTTCATCTATTATAGCTTCATTTACATTTTTGGGCTCTATCATAGATATAAAGGCTAAGTTTATGCTACTGTTGAAAATTGATGATCGTGTTACAACTTGTTTATCAATATCTCATGTGATCAAGTCCTTAGGATCTCTATTGAATTGACAATCATTTGGAAGATTTTCTTCCACAACTTATGGAGCATCTTCTATATGTGGTTCACCAATTCCTTTCTATTGATAGGTTCTCCAAGACATTTGAGATGTTTGGCTCATTATCAATTTGTACGGTTTTAGAGATTGAGTTGTTTTTATCAAATTCAAGATGCATACTTTTTTATGACTTCGGTTCTCTTATTATAAACACAATATGCTTTGCTAGTCATGAAATAACCAACAAAAATACCATCATCGCATTTAGAGTCAAACTTACCTAGATTGTCTAAGGTGTTTAAATGAAACATTTACAACCAAAGACTCTAAAATACGTTATATTAAGGGTCCTATTATAGAATAGTTCATATGGTGTCTTATTAATAATTTTCCTAATGCAAACTCTATTTATGATACAGTAAGATGTATTTATAGTTTCAGCCCAAAAATACATAGATAAGTTGTTTTTATTTAATATGGTTCGTGCCATTTCTTGTAAAGAACAATTCTTCCTTTCAACAACCCCATTTTGTTGTGGTGTTCGGGCACATGAGAACTCATGTTTACATCCTTTCTTATTACAGTATTCTTCGAATAGATTATTTTCAAACTCTCCATTTTGATCACTTCTAATCCTATAAATCCCAAGATTCATTTCATTTTGAATACGTTTGGAGATGAATTTGAAAATATTAAACTTCTCATCCTTAGTTTTAAAAAAGAATACCCATATAGATATAGAAAAGTCATCTACTATAACATAGACATAGAGTTTGCCTCTTAGACTAGCATTCCTATTAGGACCAAATAAGTCAATATGTATTAGTTGTAAAGGATTATTAGTAGATGCTTCTTTAAACGAAGATTTAGTCTGTTTACCTTTTAAACATGCATCACATTGTTTATCTTTTTCGTATTTTAACATAGAGATTCCTTTCACCAGATTATTCTTAGAGATTTTAAATAAAGTATCCATAGATGTGTAACCTAACCTCCTATGCCAAAGTCACGATTCATCATTGTTGTTTACTACTAAACATTTTATATCTTTATTATTGAAGTCATACGTGTAAATTATAAACATATTATTATAGTGTTTACCGGTTAGGCTTACTATGTTGTAGATAATTTTGCACACATCTTTTTCAAATACTAAATTATATCCTCTATCACAAAATTGACACACTGAACAGATTATGTTTTAGACTATTTACATACAAAACATCATTTATAATTGTAGAATTAGAATCATTATTAAATGAAATGGTACATTTAACGATTATTTTGGCCTTTTTGTTATCACCAAATGTAATGGTACCACCATCTTCTCTTGATAGCGTTTGGAAGCAATTGATATTGTCAGTCATGTGTCTCGAGCTACCGCTATCAATGATCCACTTCTCGCTACGTAATTTGGGGTTCTGCAAAACAAGTAGGTGTGACTTTAGGAATTCATTTCATTCCTGGTCCACTGGGATTAGGAGAACAGTGATATTTATAAGTTAAATTTAATTTAATACTATAGTATCTAGAAGTAAGTTCTAAAGTACAACGATAATTATATGTAACATTTGCATATTAATTACCGTATTTATATGTATTTGAACTCTTAACAAATTTGTTAAGTTTTTCATATTTTGAATCGTCATGAAAATCTACACCTTGACGTTTTTAATGATTTATGCAAGTTTCTAGCATAACATCATGATTGTACTTAGTTTTGGTAAACTTAAGAACTATATTCTCCTTAATTTCTAATTTTCTTTTTAAATCAAAATTTTCATTCTTTATAATTCCATAGAATTAAGAGTATTCAAATGTGATTTTCCTTTTAATACTGATTTTTCTTTTAAATCATTATTTTCTAAAATTAATTTTTCACATTCAACTTTAATTGGATTATCATTTTTGTTATTACTATCTTTTAGTTGTTTATATTTTGAGTGAATCTTATCATAATTAGATTTTAAATAAAAACATAAATTAACTAAGTTTTCTTTAGATAAATTTTCAATATCAAGGATATCATCATTAACATCATCATCATTTATCGCCATAAAGCACATGTTCATGACTTCTTCATTTTCTAACTCACCCGAGTCAGATTCATCCCAAAGGGCTTGAAAGACGCATCTTTCTGAACCCTTTTTCCATTTGGATTTGTCCCTTTTGCTTTTAAGGTTCGGACAATCTGTCCTTGCGTGACCTTTGTTGCATTCAAAGTATCACACAGTCTTATTTGAATTCAATTGTTTGTTAAAAGAGTTGCTTCTATTCTTAAGAAACCTTTTAAAGTGCATTGCAGTGTTGGTCATTTCTTCATCGTCGCTTGATGGATAAGGTTCTTTGATCTTGTCAGTTGATACCTTAGAAGCGATATTCTTACGTTGGTTGTCTTCTTTAATCTTGATATCTCCAAGTTGTATCTCATAGGTTTTTAATTTATCAATGAGAGTATCAACGCTCATGTCGTTTGCTTCTTCTATCGCGGTAATTTTAGGCTGCCAAAATAAAGTTAGTGATCACAGAATTTTATAATTCTTTTCTTTCTCTGCAAATTTCATTCCTAAGTTAAATAATTCAGTTACTATGTTATTAAATCTAGAGTACATGGAATCGATAGTCTCGTTTTTTTCATAGAAAACATTTCGTATTCGTGCATTAGACGATTTATCTTAATTTCTTTTACTTGATTAGTCACTTGCAATCTATAGTGTATTCCAGATATCATGTGTCATTTGGCACATGGAAATTCTATTAAATTCTTCTGGAACAAGTGAGAAATGAAGGACGTTCATGGCTTTTACATTCAAAATCAAAGAACGATTATCAGCGTCGGAATAAGGTTTTGTGGTAGGAATAACATAGGGTGTGTAAAATATCTAGTATTTCTAAATCTATGCATGGTAAAAATATTCTCATTTTGGTTTTCCAAAACTGAAGGTATGTGTCGTTAAATAGTGGCAGTCATGTGGTGGAGTGACTCTCTAACTGATTTGCCATTATAGGATCTATAAACTCAATGTTAATCTTTAAAATATGAGCAACCCGTTCTGATACCAATTGAAAATACCTTAGATGGGAGTGAATAAGGTAACTACGTGATGTATGACAAATTTAAAAACTTAAGTATTATATTGTGTTTTGATTAACAATTTTCTGCGGAATAATTTAGGCAAGTTAAATAATGAAAATTGTTGCAGTAATCAAAACGACACAGAAAAGAGAACATAGCCAAGAGCAAACAAACACAAGAGATTTGTTGATTAGGGTTCACCACTCCCGGTGGCTAGCCCCGTCTGAGACACCTTCTTAGGATTTTCCACTATATTTAAAAGTGTGAAGAACACAAATCTCTCTTCATAAGGATCATCCACTTGAACTTACGATTTCCTACGAAAGGTCTTTTTCCTCTCTAATCCGCGATTCTTTAGGAAAGCCCCTTTTCCACTCTAATCCACGATCTATAAGAAAATATCTCTTTCCACTCCGAATCCACAATTCAAGCAATAAGAGACACCATCTCTCGTAGGGAAAAATATCGAATCTTCTTCAAGAATTTACAATCGTTTACAAACGACCAAAAACTCACTCACAATCCTATGATCTCAAAAGATTAATACCAGTGTGGTACGAGAATTGTTTTGAGAGATTATTTCAAGTTTTGGCTCTGAAGGAAATGAAAAGATTAAGACAAGGCACGACAAGAACAAAAAGATTCTCAAAAGGATATGCAATGAATGTATGTCCAAGTGTTTGATCTCTAGAATACTTATAGGAGTAGAAAGGGGTAGTTATTAAAACTGTAAATAACTTCCAAAAACAGTTAATGACTGTTGGAAACAGTTTGAAATCAAATTGGCGTAAATTCTCGTTCGTTTGAAAATTCAAACAGAAAATAACTGCCAAGAAAGAGTCTGTACCAGACATCTGTTGGTCAAGAATTCCTTAAGGAAACGTCTATACCAGACGTCTTTCTTGAGAGATAAAAACTGATATTTTGAAATTTCCTTTACCGGACATCTTCAGGAGACGTCTCATGAGTCGTCTCTGAAATAAAAACGGTGAATAGAAATTGGAAATTTTCTTCCACAGACATTTGGCAGATGATTCAAAATTGTTTAAGAAGACGTCTGGTACAGACGTCTGCAGCCTGACATGTTTAAATATCAGTTTTGAAAGTTTGAGCAGTTTGAATTCCAACGGATATGTTAGACATCTCTTGATGAGAAGGGAGACATCTAAATGAATAAAATATGTTGGAAAGTGGTTTCTAATCTTGTGAGATCAACACTAGACTCTATTACAAAACCTATCTCCTTTCTTCAACTTGGTTCTTCTTCAACCTTCATTTCCTTTGAGATGTTACTTTGAGACATCTTTGTATTTTGATTAAGCTTATATCATGTTCTTTACTTATGTCAAACCTACATGCCATATTGACATGTTGAGTGTTGTACTCAAGAATAAAAACTTGAAAATGTCGTTAGTAACATATGAATTCTTAAAATATAGTTTTGTTCTAAATAATCAAAACTGAAAATCGTATGACACAAGTGTCAACAGTTTGAGCCCTCGCACTTGAAAGCTCTTTGTCAACGTGAGTTGCATGTGAGAGGAAGCATTGAAAATATGGTTAATATAGTCCACACCGTAAGAATGAGTATAAAATATATGATGGGATAAACCTCGATAAGGCTTGAGACTTTTGGATAGAGTCTCACTATATTAAAAACCCATGTGCATGCATGTGTGGGCCCATGTGTTGTGGGCCCTAACCGAGTTTTTCATGAGCAATAGCTCGGTTGGTATGTGCACTTCCCCCTTTTGGGAAGAGAGCGGGGTTCGAACCCTAGGAGGGGAAGTGGTCACAAATTTACATTTTCGGGGGAAATTCGTGGGTCCCCTAGGCGTGTGTGTTGTGTGCTTGTATGTGACGTGTGCGTAGGTGGGTTGTATGCATAGGTTAGGGCTTGCGGGCAAGTGCCCAAAAAAGGCATTTCCTTTTTTTCTTTTTTTGCATAAAACCCCAATGCAAGAAGCAAGGTGAATATTAATATCCGAATATCTGGATACATGGCTGCCGAGTCTGAAATTTATATGTACATCCATGTTCAACCATTTACATGTGGCCAATGGATAGATATTCGACCCCAAATAGCGAACATAACTTCTTAGCGAAGATTTCAGGTTGGAATAAATTGTTCTACTTTACTAGGAATAAAATAGGAACAATTTGAGCCTTGTGTTTCAAATCGCAAGTTCCGATTGATAGTTACCTATGCAATAGTAAAAGACGATCGCGTGATTTGAAAATATGTGGAGCCAAGTATGATTATGGGACTTTGTGAAGTTCTCTAGGTCAAATAGGCATGCGAAACCACCAAGCATAAAGATCATCTGAAATGCAGGAACGGACTTTATGATACATGGTTAAAACAATAAAACAACAGAATATTAAAAAAAATTAAAACTTCAAGCAAAAAGCATATTACGACGTTTCAACTGATTCGACAATACAATCACCGATTGTTTGGGGAAGTTCTAAATGATGTATTTAAAAGATTTGAATGTCATATGTTAGTATATGGATATATTTGGGTTCAGCAGAATTTCATTTGACATGCTATAATGACTTGCATAAAGTGAAAAAGAAGCAGGTTTCATAGTTGCTTCCCTAATAATAACTTATGTTGCACAGGTTCTTCTCGAATTTGCATCGGATACTTAGATACTTGTGGGATGATCTTTTTGACACATCCTATAATTTATATTGTATTTTAGTAGATGTACAGGACAAGTATCAATGACTAAAACATGAATAATTAATGCATCAACAATTTACTGTGTAAATTAATTTTATTTACAGAAAAATTATGTAAATTGACATTCTTAATATTGTTTTACATAAGTAAAATGACCAGTTTGCATCCTTCAAGTGTCTAAAACTGGGGAAACCCTGAAGTACTGGAAATAATCTAGAAATTGAAGTTTAAGCTGCTAAATTACTAGAATATTTCATAATTTCGTTTATAATTGCTAAATTGAAAAGTTTTTGTTATTATGGATAAATTTAACCAATAAAATTTGGTAAATTTCATTGCAACCAATAAAAATAACATTATACATCAGAATTAGTATATGTTTTCTTACCAAGTGAATTGGGACTAATACGATGAGGATATCTACTGCTTTAAAAATGCAAGATTTTACTTTATGCCAATCCCCTGAGATTAGGCAAAGATGATATTGAGCCCTGCATGTCGTGCAATGGGTGAATGCAT
The DNA here is from genome assembly GCA_030015575.1 of Agapanthus africanus. Taxonomy (NCBI): domain Eukaryota; kingdom Viridiplantae; phylum Streptophyta; class Magnoliopsida; order Asparagales; family Amaryllidaceae; genus Agapanthus; species Agapanthus africanus. The sequence goes on from CM057338.1 coordinate 409,842,904, forward strand.
CTCCTTCCTGTTATTGATACTAATTATCAAAAAACATCTATGCACATTATTGATAAAAGGAAATTAAAACAAGCAATACACGCTTATAAAAGCAACTGATATGTAGACTGAAGAATCCTTTTCATCTAAACATTCCATTTATATTATTTTGTACTATGCTACTAATTCTTACAAGTTAATTTCAAAACTCTTTTTTTTTCCTAATGGGAAAGCTGGCAATGCAATGCCCATCTCTCATAAACAAGAGATTTTTTACATTGTTCTTACAAATAAAGTTAACAAGATATTTACAACACATTTCAACTGTAAACAACAGGATTAACATCTCTCAGATGTAAGATTGAGAACAAAACACTTGTTCCTTCCTTTTAACTATTTCTTTTTTGATTGTTAAGAATTACAATCAAGTTCCTTTAATAACTCTGAACCATCAATATTTTCACTAGTTTCAAGGATTATGCCTCTCTAATCAAACTTCTGCTGCCTTCATCTTTTTGCTCTAGAAAATATCAACAATAAAAATTACCAAATTAAAAGTACAAGAACAACAAGCCCTTATCCCCTAGCAAATTTTTTAAATAAAAAAGGCTCTATCATAGAAGAGCATAAGAGGTTCCGGATACTTCATTGTATTTGTACATTGCTCTGATGCTTATATAAATAGACACAATATCTTACAGCCAAACACAATTTCCTAATCAATAGCCAATAAAAGTTACCTTAAGTAAGCGCCATTTATCTAAGCAAGAGCGATGAACAAACTGCTGGGTACCAGCGCACATGCATGGTGCTATTAACTCATCTCCTACACAAACAACAATCGCATGATTAATTGATTATTATGAATTGCAAAAACAATAACACTACTATTAATTGAAATAACATTGGCAATCCTTGAATGCATGCATGCATGTCTGTCTGTATGCGCGCGCGCACGCACACAAACACGAAGATCCTGACAAAAAACGTCAACGTTGGGTTTTCTAACAAAAGCAATTGTAATTGATCGGCTCTCACATAAGTGGTTTGGAGTTTTTGAGCTTTGTGGGTTAAATTTTAGTCCCGCGTTAGATTGGGAGTAGAAAATCTAACAATATATAATAGTTCCCATCATATTAGATACAAGTTGGACTATGTATTATTTATTTAAAGTCTTAATTGAGCACTTAGGCACTTGGGGGGCTTGACTTGAAAACAAAAATCAACCTTTTTTGAATTTCGAAAATTCTGTTTTCTTAGCTTTTGAATTTTTCAAAAGTTGTCTGAAAAACTAACTTGGCAGTTTTTCCCAACCGTCTTAATTTTTAAATGGTTGTAACTTTTGCAAGTCTATAAAAAGAAGTCTCTACTCATCAATTATACACAACTTCTTCTCTAATTTTTCTCTAATTTCGAGTTGAATTTTGAAGTTCATTCAATCTTGTTGATCGCAGGAACTTCAGACTATGTTGTATCCTGAAGGACACCCATAAGCAAACTCATTTGAGTGGGGGAAAATAAATCCTTGGAGAAAGCCGATTGCGTCTCAGAGTTAATAAATCAATTTACTTGTTCCCTATTACTTTCCAATTCCTATATATCGAAATTACCAGCAAGCGGTACTGAACACCCAATGCCTCCCATCTCCCAGTTGAATTTCAAATAAGGAATTGGTTAATTCGCTTCCTATGAGACCCGCCCTGGTCGTGAAAATCGGTCTTTTTAACAAAAGTCAACAAAGATTGGAGAACCACAGAGCACGGATCAAACCACAAATCCTTGAAACATACCCAATTAAGCCACAGGTTCATGGGTCTTCTCGCTATTGTGCGACACAAAAACATCAAAAATAACACATGGTGTTTAAGTGTTAAGATCAAACTTCCTTCCTCATTCTTGCCCACCCTACTAGTTCAAGTTTGGAACATGATAATGCACTGTACTGTGGGTTTTTAGAAACCAAGTAATGGCTATAAATAGGAAGGAGTTCATGATAGTTAAAGCATCCAGTGAAGAACAATAAGAGTGAGTGAGAAAGCTAGAGAGAAACAAAGCCTTGTAGACTTGTCGTAGGCTAGTTGTTTTTAAGTAGTAAAGCTAGTGAATTTTCTCTAAGTGTTGTAGTTTAATAGCGTAGTAGTTGAGTTGTGGTGTAAGGAAAAAAGTCACATGTGTTGTTATAACTAACAGGTGTGTGAGTATGATATGAAAGTAACTTTTAAAGCTTTGTAACTATTCTCTATTATACTTTACACTCACATAGTTCTATTCCTCATTCCTTGACAATATCATCATGCCAGCAATGAACACTACAAGGAGCAAGCGGACATGCACAAGCGATATGTAGAATTCTAGGAGGGGAAAGGAAGCAAGTCCTAGGTCTGGCTCAAGAGGGTCATATTCAATATGTGAACAAATCGGATGTGCACATTAATGCAAGATCCGGTCTTCTCTTTGACCACTCTTAGGATATAAGAATAAGCTCTTTTGGAAGAGAAGAAGAAATGGGATCCGTCAGCTTGACAAAGAAGCAGCGGGATCCATCAGCTTGCCAAAGAAGCAGCCAAACCATCTATAGAGATAGAAAGATGAGGATGAAGATGAATCAATATCAGAGAAAGAATAGGTTTTGCTAGAGAATCGGATCTTACATAGTGCATGAATGCATGCATATTGTCATTCCTGCCGATCAGCTTTCAAACATTCTTGAAGGAACAATCAGTCTACGTGAGACGGTCCCTGCGCTTGGTACTTGGTAATATAGGTGGAATCCTAGATTCTCACGAAATATAACCATGTTTGTTTTTATGCAAATAATATTTTCGGGAATATAGGATTTCCCCGAGCATTAGATTACCTCAAATCATGGAAATCCTATTCCCACTCAAATAAGTGTTTATACCTATATTACTCCAAATATTCCAGTTTAACGAGGTTAGTGTTAAGATTGCCTGTCGGTCGGCCTCCCCTCACCGCCGGGCAACCCGCCTGCCTGTTTCTGTTGCCACCCGCTGCCCATCGATGCTCGATGCTCACTTCCGGAGCCGTCCGTCGTCGGCCTCCACCGCTTCTCATCGACGCCGGCCGTTACAGCCTCTTGGTCCTTGCTATCTGCTCGTTGCCCTCCATCGCGGCCTCACTGGCTCAGCTCAACCAAACGGCAACATGAGAGTTTACAGCTACAGTTCCACCAGCTTCACAACCAACACCAACCCTCCCTTAATTCAAGACAACTAAACTACAGATAAAAAGGAGGGTTTCCAAACCCTAACCTTAAAATAACTAGTTTCCACCCTCCAAATTCTCATCAAACAAGATGCTACATTTACCACCCCAAATCTCCAATTGATGTGTAACTATAATGATTACAACATAAACAACTTGAACTTCAGTTGGGAAAAAAAAAAGATATCAAGTGCTGATTGATTATAGAGAAATTGGAGTGAATTCAAATCACCTGTAGATTCTTCAGGGTTTTGCTCTTCGAGGCAAAGCCTGCACATTGCCGCCGAAGCTGGCTGAGACTCTTCAGCCATCGCTTTTTTGCTTCTTTAAGCTCCATCTATCTGGAGCCATTTGCTTCCGAATTACTTGGTTTTTTGACAAAAAATAACGATGGAAACAAAGCTATAGAATAATATTCATTCATTTATTTGTTATCTTTCTCTTTCACAATAAAACATGAAAGCGATGTATGCTAGTGACATAGTTGATGTAAGCACCCGCAAGAATATCAAACAAAATTCTTTTTAAAAAAAATTAAAATTAGAAAGCCCCAAGTAGAACCCTACAAAACATCAAAAGAAGACTTACCTCTTACCGCCGCCGTCGCTGGATCTCGCCGGAGGAGGCCGCCACTGCCGTATCTCGCCCGAGGAAACCGCCGCCGTTTTCGTCGCCAAGCCATCGCCGCCCGCTCGTGGTGGCCGCCATGGCCGCCTTTTTGGTCTAACCCTTGATGAGAGTAAAGCAGATGGAGATATTAAGTTGGATTCGGGTTTGGGTTTTAATTCATACCCGATCCGACCCGTTTACTTAAGTTTTGGATGAAAAATAATTACATTCAGGGTCCTGTGAATTCCAGATATTTTGCTCCATACAACCACTTCGAAAATAAGTAAAATTTAACAAAAAAAAAATTCTCAAAAGTATAGTTAGCAATTTAGATGTTTTTATGTCATTTTAGGTAGCTTAGATTAGTCCACACGGATAGGCTAGGCTTATGGATACATCATAGCTGTTAACATCATCATAATATTTTGGTGGTAAATTTCACCAAAACCACCATTAAGAAAATTCTCATCACAAAAAACCCCTAACGCTACCGTCAGTTAAACCCGACCCCTCCTCCTCCCGTGGCCTCCCAGCAGTTAATTCTATTATCAAATGACCAAAATACCCATATATATATATATATCTTCTCATCTACAAAACAGAAAGGGGAAAAACATAACGAAGATTCTAGCACTTTCGACGTCAAACTGGAGCGAACTTGCGAATTGGAACATGCGAGGACTTTTTGGTCAGCGATGTGGAAGAATTGAGCATAAAGATCATCGATTTGGACAAATCTCATCGATTTGGTATGTCGATTTGAAGAAATCAAGGTGAAATCCCTAAAAATGAAACCCTAACTCCTTATTTTTCCTAATTTAGCATCTTTTTGTTGTTACGATGCATTGTTTAGCTCTTCTTACCGCAATGACCCTGTATTTTTCCTTCTATTTCTGCATATTTTCAACCGAATAATTTTATTTTTTTTAAATTTAGTTCGAAAGTAACCTTCAACGGAGAAATATTGTAATGGAAAAATTTAAAATTTAGACAAGAAAAGATATGAATTTCATCATGTTCTGAAATTATACATAATTACACTACAATTATAATTAAGAACTCTCACATTACATTAAGAAATCTCACAACAGCATCATAAACCTTGTTACTTTATAATGTTGGAATAAATGGAGCTCTAACGTTGCTACGGTACCCAGCGTAAGAGAATAGCGGTTTATGTTTTTCTTTCTCCATCTTGCTTTGTCTCAACTCTAAAGAAAATATAAAATCACTCTCTTTAACTGTTGCGGGTGGAGCTTTCGTCGCTTGTTAAAGGAAGAAACACAGGCCGAGAAGGTTTCATAAGACTGAAGAAAACAAAATAGTTAAATGAATATACGTTAGTATTCACTTTGTTTTTTCGAATCCTAACTCTTCATGATGCTCCACCCTTTAGTATTCATTTTGTTTCTTCAATTAAGCAGAATGTGTCACGCTCTGCTTCCCAAAAGACGGTAGCAGGCACGCGACGAGCTCTGCGACGTATTTATGCTGAGAAGAGTCTTTCTTGAGATAAATACGTTATGCATATTATAAGCAATATAAATATATAACAAGAATAAAATAAGAGAATACAATCCAACTACAATTATTACATTCAAATCCCACAATATTCAAACAGTTGACAAGAGTCTGAAAATAAAATACAACGAAATAACGAAGCCTTAATAAAGAGGCATACTGAAATGTAAAAGCTGAAAGGAAAGCTAGTAGTCTGCCTGTGACAACAGCTGAGAGTATTCCCCTTCCATTGACTCAATCTCCTCTATCACTAAGTCACTTGATGAACATTCCTAAGGAAAGAAAGAAAATAAAGAATGTCCGTCATCGAACCTGCACTCGGTAAGTCCCCAAATTAAATAATGTTATAATACAAAGTAATTTAACAGTAAAATATGTAGGTAGTTATGCGTTATACATGGCGGTGTAATGGATAACATGATAAAGTGATTAAACATAACAAACTAATTTAAACAGTGTAAACAAAGGTAGCATGGCGGATCAGCAGTTATTCAGAGATTCAATGTCAAAGTTTACTAGGGCAATGATACAATGCAGGAAATGCAGTATGCAATTCTTAAAAATATAACTTAAGCTCTATACTATAAAATAGATCATCTGAAACACATAATCTCCTTGCCATGGATCAATATCATTATTCTTGTCATATTTGTGTGGTACCCACTGATTTCTCCTGGTGAATCCCACGTCATATGCGGATTTAAGAGGTGGCCCTTATGAGCTCAAGATGTAGCCCCCACGGACTCAAGAAGTGACCCTACCATCGTCACGGCGTAAACTTTACTCCGTGTGGCACTTTGTCCCATATGGCACTTTCTTCTACACACGATCCATATTTCATTTCATAATTGTGCATGAATTCTAGAGGTGGCCCCCGTGGATTCAAGAGATGGCCCTTGCCTGGCCAGGGCATGGTACTTTGTTCCACGTGGCACTTAGTTCCAAACACGATGCCCAAATCAATCAATTTCAAGCTCATGTTAAGTTCGCATGTTCATGTATTCAAGTATTCAGGTATTCAAGTAAACAAGTTAGCGTGTATTCATAGTTCAATCAGGTGTGTATCATGCATGCAATATATCTAAACACATGATTCATGTAGATGTAATAAATGAGTAAGTCATATGGCATGAAACGAGGCGAGTACAATATTCAAGTAATGACCATAAAACAATACTGTAACAAGATGTTGTGAACTACTAATTACTCAATTTAATTGAATTCAGAATTTCAATAAGAAATGTAGCCCTGGGTGTTATACAAACGTGGGTTCAAATTTCACCTAATTACGACTACTAGTTTGGGAGATATTCATGTTTTCATATCGTGACGTAGAACAGGTCAGAATCTGTCCAGTCCCGACACATATTTTTAAAACACGGCCTGTATTATTTTCCATCGGTTTTCAGGTCTCGAAAATTATTAGAAACTTGTAGGTCTTTCAGTCTACTTATCCAAATAACTAAGTTCTGCGCGATTTATATTCCTAAAACTCTAGTTATGGTTATGTTAACATCAGGTTTTAAAACATAATTTTTAATTTCAGACCAGCAACTATAGGCTATCTTGCAGGGCATATATCAGTTCGTTCCACACGTTTCTGAGTCACAAATTATATAAGAAAGTTTTAGGTCTGCCAATTATACATGTATACATCTAAAGTCTGTCACGAACTGACATTGGGAGTTCGAGTTATGTCGTATTTAAAAACAGTGTGCGAATCAGGACAGATTCTTTCCAGATTTGTCACTTAAATAACGCAGATTTCTATAATTTACGTTGGTTTTCAGGAAATCATTAAAACTAAGAGAATCTAGGTCTTTCGATCTAGATGTCCAGAACAATTCATTTTTCTCAAAACGAACCTCGGAAGACAGAGTTATGTGTCTTCGAAAGTAAACGATAAAAACAGTTTTCTGATTTTAATAACAGTGACAAAAAAGGAGTCATCAAACATAAATCGCAATTCGGTATAATATGAAATCTTTACTGTATACCTGAAATTCTATCTAATATTTATCCTAATTTTTCTAGAATTTCTACAAGTCAAGATTGATCCATAGAATTTATTATGAATATAAAGGTATATTAAGGCCGTATTTGAGAATAACAAAACTATGATATTATTTGCAGCGTTGTTCTTTATATATATATATGGGGGGCGTATGTACGTACATATATATGTATGTGTGTGTAATAACCAAAAACAGCGAGCGATAACATGTGAAAAGCATACGGGGCAAGAAGGTGAATCGGTCATGACATATACACTAAGATCGACATAAAAGATTAACAAGGACGCTACTCAAAATTATTAAAATCCTTTTGATTTTTTTTATAAACGATCTTGTTCCATGAGATGGCATGCAATATAGGGTGATACGATTTATATATTCTCGTCACTACTAAAACATGAAATAAAGTAATCACTACCATATGAAATGTATCCCATTCATAAAAGTAAATAGGTTTACAAAACAACTAAATATTATACTATCACTTTATTTTATATTTGTTATTAAGACATGGGATTTACCGACGAAGTGAGCAAGTATAGACATCAGTAGCGACATGGCAAGATGAGAAAGATTCAACATAAGAAAGCAAAGAGGTGTAAGCACACCTTAACACTCATGAAACGATTTTATAGCAGGCGAAAGCAATATTTTAAAAATTCAAGAGAGCTAAAGTTTGCTAAACATAGAATCTTGAACAAAAATCACAACTTGTACAAAACTAGAGAGCTAATCTACTAAGTTCAGAGGCTACAACTTTTATAGCGCGTTCACCTTCTCTCCTTAGACTCTGTCTACACTCCTAGACTCTGGAATCAAGCTTGATTGTAGACCTCCTTTGTTAAAAACGATCCACCTTGAAGTATCTCCAACACAAGCACCGAATTCACAAACTAGTTATATGTGAATTAACTTATAACACTAGTTTGCCAAAACAGCGTTAAATGATGTAGAAATTTTAGCTCACAAAATTTCTTCTCTTATTCTTTTGTTTTTCATCTTTTTCTTTTTCAAGAGAGAGAGGGGTTGATGACGAGAATGAGAATGACTAGAATGAGATGAGAACAAAGTTAGCCATTGTTGGGGTAAAAATTTATACCCCGGTTGACCGAGTCAAAGTCAAGGTCAACCCTCAAGTTAGGTGGGCCCAAGCCCAGGTCAAGCGGGCCCATGCCCAAGTTGAGCCCGCGGCCAGCCTCTCCATGCCAACAACGAAATCATGTCATAAATAATTTTTATGTAATTTTTTATGCATGAATGTAAACAAAATGGGCATAAAACCAAATTCTTGTAAGCCCATGGCTTATGTACAAAAAGAAATGGCACATGAGCCATGGGATGGGAAAAAATGCCATTTTGTAAAGCCTAAGGGGCTATATGTAAATATGTAAGTCTATAAAAGGCAACATGATGATGAATAAAGCAAGACTTTTTCATTCCCCAAAATTAGGGCTTGTGACTCTTTCTCCTTCTTCAAGGTTCTAAAAACCTTCTTCTTTCTTTTGAATTAAATCAAGAGTTTAACTCTTCCTTTTCTCAAAATAAATAGTTTTTCACCACAAAACCCACAAAGGGGAACTCAGATCTCCCACCAGATCTCGAAAAAGAAGAGATTTTTGAAATCTCACACCTCTTGATTTTCAAGATCCGGCCAAAAGAAAAGAAGAAGAAGGAGACCCATCTCCAAGAATCTAACTTTGGACAGATCCAAGGCTCAGAAGAAGGGCCAAAGATTCCTAGGAGTTTAACTCCTTTCTAGATATGTTGGAGTTTAACTCCATAAATTAATTTTCTGTTAGGAGTTTAACTCCAAAAATCCCTTGGGAGTTCAACTCCCTAACCTAGGGGCTAGGCCCCCCCTCCAGCGGGTGTTTTCCTGTGGTCACGTGCGCCCACGTGACCTCGGGCGCTGAGGCGCCCAATGGTCACGTGCACCCACGTGACCCCTGGGCGCTGAGACGCCCAAAGGTCACGTGTGCCACGTGACCCCGGGGCGCCCACATGACCCCGGGCGCTGAGGCGCCCAACGGTCACGTGTGCCCACGTGACCCCGGACGCTGAGGCGCCCAACGGTCACGTGTGCCCACGTGACCCCAGGGCGCTGAGGCGCCCAACGGTCACGTGTGCGCCACATGACCCCGGGCGCTGAGGCGCCCACATGCTACGTACGCGTCTTTAAGACGCTTTTTCCCTTCCTTTTTTTTTGTGCACTCCATATTAAATATGTCCCCCCGTTAGAAAAAAAATTCTAACGGGGCGCTGCCTCGCACCCCGCAAGGGGGCTGCTAGCCCCCTTGACCCCCAGCCCGCTATCCGGGTAGCAGGACTTCCGTAAAAACTCTGCGGGGCCCCCGATACATCCAAACCCCCCTTTAAAACACAACACGGCAAATTGAGTTCGCATGAACAGTTTAACCCGTCAATCGGAGATTCTCTCGCTCCAAAGACGAGGGGTAATTAACGGCAGTTTAGTCCGCGGCTGCCGGAGATTCGGATCCCCACAATCATTAAACCTTGGCCTACCCTAGGCAGGAGGAATCTGTAGTACGCCTGACAAGCGTGCGCGTATTCCCACCTCAATTGGGTGACGAAAAACACCCTACAGCCATCCCTATCAAAAAAGGTCAAGACAAAAGAAATGACTAAAGACTTCTTTAAGATTCTAAAGAAAATGACTCATTTCTTTTATTTTAAAATATAAAAGAAATGATTTTGTTCTCATCTATTCTATGTGATTCTCATACACACAAAATCAATGTATCAATATACATGTCAAAATATTTATATCATATATAAATATTAATAAAGAGAAGAAAATAATAAAGTAAGCATGATATTAGTTAATATATAAATATATAAATATAAAAATATATATTTAATTATTAAATCAACACTTGATTTAATAATCCGGTTATATCATATATATACCTGCTAATATCATTAAATGCCCGATTATGATACGTGTATCATATACACGTGCTTAATCGAACTCCCACACGTTTCCATATATGTATTTTATAACGTTTCGCCTGAGCTATAAAACCTCTGTGCGGGACTCTAAAGACTCGACAATACGCAGACAGTAGGTCAGGATCATATCCATAAGCAACAAGTACGTCAGTGGTACTACCTGCATGTAACGGCTATTCAGGTATTGAGCGAAAGGAAGATTGTAACAACCCTAATTTTCTTATACACTTTTTCCTATACAAATTTTTTCAAATATTTTTTCAAAATCCAGAAAGGGGTATTTTAGCCTGAGCACGAGATAGAAGTAATTATTTTGCTTTTTAATTACAAGTTAAAGGAATGTAATAACTCCATTTTTAGTGTACAAAAATTTGATTTAAATTCAAAGTATACTTGGAGTATTTAATGTTGTTGTTACCACTTTAAGTATTTATTTCACACCATAATTACAAGAAGGACCTTGTGGCTCATTGGTAATATCTTGCATTATTGAACCAAGTCATCAGAGTTCAAATCTAATGCCCCACATTATTTTTAATATTTATTTTGTTTTAAATTTTATAGAAGCCCAACAGTCCACACGAGATAACTCCAGATTTCCCACTACACCCACTAATGTAAAAGTACCAGAGGCTTAACCAAGAGACTCCCCACCTACCTGACTCGGCCGGACGGTCGAGTCTCCTTCTTCAAAGGTGTGTATCTTCATATGCCCATACCCCCTGCATACTTTAAATAGTCACATCGGTTCCAGAGAGCGCATTAACTCTCAATTACTTCATTTTTAATACAATTTTCCTATATTTTTACATTTTTTTAAATTAAAAACCTACATCTACCATAACCCTAGCCTAACCCTATAAATACACCCCTACCCTCTACTCTCTCATCCCCAAACTCTAAGCCAACTCTCTAAAATTTCCAAGAAACTTGTGTACTTTGAAAACGAGCACGAAGCGAAGCTACGGCGAAATTCCCGGCGAACATCTGAATCTAAACACAATCCCTAATAAAACGCGTGTGAAGTTGAACGTCCGGTTCTGAAACTGGAATTCCAGCAACTGATCGTTGATTTAAAATGATGATAAATCCCTAACCTGAATTCCTATTGACATGAAACTAATTTTACCGCTTAGATAATCAAGTATACTTCGTACTCCTTTTATATTGTTTTGGTTAATTCTATACGTGTGATTTATGGTGAATTTTTCAAGTCATATGGCGTTGGCTGTTATAACTTAGTGAATATCTGTTCAGTGCATTTCTACCATTTTTTTGTTTATTTTATACCTTCTGCATAGTGATCGCTTACATTGAGACCTAGCGACTGATTTGCATTATCAATATATAAGTGTTAGTGATTGGGTTGTGGCAAGTACAATAGTAAACCAGTGATCGAAAGTGATATTGATAAGTGGAAGCATGATTGAAAGTGAAAGCGATACGTATTTGTTCACAACCTATCTAATACCTGAACACATACTAGAACCTGGGGAATAGGGAAATCAAGGTGGAATTGAACTCGTATTTAGCGAGGTACAGTGACTTAGAGGATGATCATTCGATATTAGTGATATACATATGTATACATTAGGTCGTGGGCTAAGCAGCACGGCTGTAAGGTTATGTCCCGGGCAACAATGGACCATAGTCTCAGGCATGCACGAGACCCTTGTTAAATACGAGCATCATTTCCACCAATTGATTTCATTGACTTAGTGATTGATAAGTAGTGACATACATATTACCCGGTTTACCGACATAATACATATATCGTGATGTGCATATTCAAATGATATTTATTATTCTCATATTTCTGTATTCTGTCACACCTTTCATATTTGATAACATTGTACGCACATTATATATTTATTGCTATATGTGCCGTCCTGACGACCTGAGTGTGCAGGCTCAGAGAACGAAGTAGACCCAGCTAAGGAGCAGGACCTGCCATTCGAGATCACGGAGGTTTAGACCGCGACATCAGCGCCGCCCTTTTTACTATAAGCACATTGTTATTTTGTTGGTTAGTTATTTCTTTATGCAAAATAAATGTATCTCGAACTATTTTATTTTAATGTAATAAAGTTGTAAACTGTGATTTTATTTACTCTAGTACTATTTACTGACCACCATGTAACGCTAGAAGCCGAAGTGTGACTACGGAGGGATTATGTCACGCCCCGCTTCCCTACGTATGTACTCAGAAGTACATACGGTAAGCGTAACTAAGCAATATAAATACACAAGAGACAAGAGTATAAAAGGTGGGGGAAAAGGAGAGAGAAGGGACTTACATGCACAAGCCGGTATTGTCACCGGGCTTGTCTATCCGCCGATAGCCTCGCGTTAGTAGCGAGACCTTCTTGAAGACTTCTTCATGTTCTTCTTCATGGACTCTAGGTGAAGAGGAAGAAGTGAGAGATAAAAAATGTGAGGAAGGAAAAGATAGAGGAGGACAAATAAAGATGGTGTAATGGTGAATAATAATATATGCATTTAACATGAGAATTAAAAGAGAAATGAAAGGTCACCATTCATTTTGGAAATGAAAGGTCTCATTTGTAGGTTATGGGAAGAATAAAAAATGATAAAAAATAATTGCAAGAATGGGGATTTGAACATGTGACTTATGGAATAACAATGCAAGGACTTAACCAATGAGCTATAAGGTTGTTCATGCATATATTTAACTAGAATTAAATATATGATGTTGCTTAAAAAGAAAATGGGCTTTTTAGATGGGCTGTAGAGAATTAGAATAATGGATTTGGGTTAAATATTTATGAAAGGAAAAAATAAGAATGAGAAGTTAAAAACTTAAATATAAGAAAATGAAATTGTACCTAGAAAAAAAATACATAATAGATTAAGGAATAAAATAATAATAAATTTAATAGAAAAAGGAAAATACCAAGTACAAATAAATACGGTATATTATTGAAGAGGGATAATACAAATGTATAAAGATTTTGGGGTCATTACATTCTACCCTCCTTAAAAATAATTTCGTCCTCGAAATTACTCAAGAAGGATGATGTAACAGAGTAAGGAAACAGGATTAGGATGATGTCTTCTTCGAGCTCCGTCGATTGATACTCTAACCAATTGAACTAATAAGTCTACAAGATACAATTAGAAAGGATGAATAAGAATTAAAGATTCAAAAGTGGAGAGATGGACTTCAAGGAAACCGAAGGTGGAGTTCAAAATGGATTCAGGGAATATGTAATGTAAAGAATGTTATCAGTTGCTGTTTCTTGTGTTATATTGCCTAGCTTGTTCATACAGACCAGAACTGCATGACAGGGATTCATACAGCTCTGACCTGCATGGGCCACCAACAAAACCTGTCACGCCCCGCTTCCCAGTTTACGGCGAAGGAGACGCGACGAGGCCCGCTACGTATGTACTCAGAAGTACATACGCTAAGCGTAACTAAGCAATATAAATACACAAGAGACAAGAGTATAAAAGGTGGGGGAAAAGGAGAGAGAAGGGACTTACATGCACAAGCCGGTATTGTCACCGGGCTTGTCTATCCGCCGATAGCCTCGCGTTAGTAGCGAGACCTTCTTGAAGACTTCTTCATGTTCTTCTTCATGGACTCTAGGTGAAGAGGAAGAAGTGAGAGATAAAAAATGTGAGGAAGGAAAAGATAGAGGAGGACAAATAAAGATGGTGTAATGGTGAATAATAATATATGCATTTAACATGAGAATTAAAAGAGAAATGAAAGGTCACCATTCATTTTGGAAATGAAAGGTCTCATTTGTAGGTTATGGGAAGAATAAAAAATGATAAAAAATAATTGCAAGAATGGGGATTTGAACATGTGACTTATGGAATAACAATGCAAGGACTTAACCAATGAGCTATAAGGTTGTTCATGCATATATTTAACTAGAATTAAATATATGATGTTGCTTAAAAAGAAAATGGGCTTTTTAGATGGGCTGTAGAGAATTAGAATAATGGATTTGGGTTAAATATTTATGAAAGGAAAAATAAGAATGAGAAGTTAAAAACTTAAATATAAGAAAATGAAATTGTACCTAGAAAAAAAATACATAATAGATTAAGGAATAAAATAATAATAAATTTAATAGAAAAAGGAAAATACCAAGTACAAATAAATACGGTATATTATTGAAGAGGGATAATACAAATGTATAAAGATTTTGGGGTCATTACAGATTATTTTCTAACCGTAGGAGCATGGCTGGCCTAGTCACCCCTCGCATTACGTATTTGGGAAGCGGGACGTTACAAAATAAAAAATATGTTTTGACCTAAAAGATATTTTAACTTACAAAAGATTCCCTAAAAACACAAATATATATATATATATATATATATATATATATATATATATATATATATATATATATATATATATATATATGCGCTTTTATTTGGAATTTTGAATTGACTCCTTTTGAATTCAATCATCCTATTTTCACTCTCCCTCTTTCATAAGCAATATTACATAAATTAAAAAAATTTATTTCCTACACATACATTCTCTCTCCCCCTTTCACATGCAATATTATATAAAAATATTTATTTCCTGCGCATACATCACATGTGCAAAAACTAATTTGTTAAATACCCGTCTAATTCAAATTCGTTTTTATTAACCGTCCCATGACCCTAACCCACGCACACACGTGCAAGGGACCCACACATTTACCTCGAAAGCGTTAACTTATGGCCATTTCCTCTCTTGGGATCAAACCTAGCACTGTCCAAAGAAAAGTATCATACCGACTGAGCTATTGTCCATTGGTATTAAAATTCATTTTGGAGTGAAAGAACCTGACATAAAGCACACCGAACTAGTAATAAGCACACTGAACTAGTAATTCTTAGGTAGCATGTCATAAAATTTGGGCTAAAATTCACTAATTGATCTTAAGATCGCAGGGATCAATCCAACATAAATCAACACGCACTTTTAAAACAATAATTATGAATGCAAAGTAGCCATCACACAAGTCAATTGGAGTTTGGGATTAATAAGCACAATGATCAAAATAGTTCTTGCTTCCAGACCCAGAAAATCTTCTATATTTCTTTTTGTGTAGAAAAGTGAAGATTAATCTCTCGACATAAGTTTGAGATCCCTCAAATGTGCTGCATGTTTTTCATCCAGTCGTCGGTGGCGTGTAATTACCATGAAGGTCCTCGACGATTTATTCCTGCATCAAGCAAGCATCCATTAGTAACTCCAGAAGAAAAGCACTAAACTTCACTTATATACCCTAAACTATCAGCATTTTTCACTTCTATACCTCATGCTAATTAATTACATCATAATGCCCTGAACTTCTTCATATATATACCCTCTGTTTATCTTCGGTTTTCTTGCATGTGTCAATTAGAAATGAAAATACCTTTTTTTTATCCTTCCTTTTTCTCTCATTTCCCCCACTTTTCTGTAGCCTTTTTGGGCCTCTTCAATACTATTTAGCTTTCTTCTATCTCCTTCAAGTCTTCATCACTTTTCCCCCGAAAATAAACTGAGGGTATATAAATGGATAACTGTAATTTATTAACATGCGGGTACATACATTGAAAATGGAAACAGTTGTTTCAGTGAAATCTACCAAAACAAAAATAAATCACAAGGACAAGACAATTGAGACACAACGAAGTAGCTAAAAGGGTGCAGTATCTTTGCCTGTGTAAGTTTAGCCCCATAGTAACTCTTCCAGATTTTTCGAAGGTGTGTAATTACCAAAACGATACTGAAACCGATGACAAGAGGTGCACCGAACATATAGAAGAAAATAAAAAAGCAAGCCTCCCGAAAATTTCTGAATCGATTAACTTCATTAGAAGGGATAGGGCCAGAGGGATAAAGTAAACTAAACAATATAAATAACATCCCAGCAATTCCCAGCCATATGAGAAATATCAGTGCACCTGCACAATTTCATAACCATAAATAAGTTACTCTTTTGCAAGTACAATAAACTTTTTAGATATTATTATCAAATAAATACATATATCCTACTATCTGCAAATTTAGTTTTTCCTCAATTAATGTTTGTGTTTGAGTGTTTCTTGAATACAGCGTGCGCATTTGTTCTGAAATTTGTTAATTCATTGATCTGGCAGTCATTAAACATAGTTTTTGTTATAGAACAATAGGATAACTTCCAAGTGTCCTAACATGCCCTAAACTTTTGTGCATAAAATATATTCTAAAAATTGAAGTACACATATTTAGATCAGCATCCTTCATTTCCCTATGTGCCACAGTCTCATGTCCACTCGCTTATCAATGCCTTCATACACATTCCATAACAGATGAATAAACATGTGCATTTTTTTCCACATGAACTTTAAGTTGATGTATATGTTCATACTCTCCGTATACTGCCTAATATTTGTACACATGCAAAAAGTAAAGACAGTGAATATTAATATCCGAATATGTGGATACATGGCTCTCCGTCTCTCCCCGAGTCTGAAATTTATATGCACATCCATGTTCAACCGATTACATGTGGCCAATGGATAGATATTTCAACCCCGAATGGTGACCATAGCTTCTTTAGTGAAGATTTGAGAATGGCATAAATTATTCTACTTTGCTAGAAATAAAATAGGAACAATTTGAGCCTAGCGATTTCAAACGGTAAGATCCGATTGATAGTTACCTATGCAATAGTAAAAGACAATCGGGTGATTTGAAAGCACATGAAGCCAAGTACGATCAGAGGGCTTTATGAAGCTATTACCATCAGTATAAACGTATGTGAAAGCACCAAGCACGGAGATTACCTGAAATGCAGAGACAATTAAATTTTATGAGAGAGATCGGTACATGGTTATAAGAATAAGATTACAGAAAATAAAGAAATAAAAACTATTAGCAGAGAAGGCATATTACAACATTGCAACTATCGTCTTGGAAAGGTCTATATGATCTATTTAAAAAATTTAGTTCCGTATCCCTTTTTACGAAATTCGAATGTCAGATGTCAGTATATGGATACATTCGGGTCCGGCGGAATTTCAGTTGATATTTGCACTTAAAGCGCATTCACATGCTATACCGACTTGCATAGTCGAGAAGATGAATCGATGTCGAATTTGCATCGGATACCTAGATACCTGCGGAATATATGCTCTTTTGGACACAACCTGTAATTTATCTTGTATTTTAGATGTACCAGACAAAGTATCAATGCCTTTACATGACAACTAATGCATCAACAATTCAAAATTTTAATTTATTTAATTTACAGAAAAAATTATGTAAATTGACTTTCTTGATTGAAAATATAAAACACAATGATCGTTTGGGAAACCATTGTGTAGCATTAGTAAAATGACCAGTTTGCATCATTAAAATCGTCTTAAATTAAGGAAAACCTAAAGAAGTGTGAAATAATCAATAATTTTACGTTTAAGATACTAAATTACACGTATATTTTGTAACTTTGTTTATATTTGCTAATTGATGAGCTTTTGTTATTGTGCAATTATTTAACCAATAAAGACATGAAGGCCTTAACAAATCGTATCTTTCTTTTATTTTTTGTTCTTTTTCTTTTTTGAGAATAAACCAATCATATCTTAGACTCGTATAACATTGTGAATCAGGGAATACGGCTCCTTTAGTATCCTGCATTTGTATCTGAATCTGTGCTACTTCAATAAAAGCCAATATTTACCTCAATGACGCCGTGTTTCCAAAGCAGTTAAAATTAAAACAGCTTTAAGGGAACCAAATTGTAGAATTAAGTATACATGTTTATATAATTTGCATCAGATGGATAAAAATAGTTTTGTTTTAGAATGAACTTTTTCTTCAAAGTTACTTCTTTAGGCAATGAAAAAATTCGGTAAACTTCATCGCAACAAATCAAAACATGATACATCAGAATTAGTATATGTCTATTACCAAGTGAATCGAGACTAATACAATGAGGATATCTACTGCTTTAAAAATGAAAGATTCATTATGCCAATCCCACGAGATTACGCGAAGATGATACTGTGCCTTGCATGTCGTGCAATGGGTGAATGCATCTCCTTCCTGTTATGGATATTAATTATCAAAAAGCATTTAGGAATATTATTATTATTAAAAGAATAAGAAACTAAAACGAGCATTAAACTCTTACAGAAGCAACTGAGATGTAGAAAGAAGAATCCTTCATTAATCTAATACAAAGTGGTGTTTGGTCAAGGAATCTTTTGCAAGTCAAAGCACTAATTTTGGCCTTCCCCATTTTGCCCTTGGTTTTTTTGCAAATCCCATTAACACATTTTTAAAAAAAATTTAATGATAATTTTCTTTAAAATTATTTGGTTATCAAATTTTATCCTATTGGTTTTTCTTTTTTTCAATTTTTATTAAAAATAACTAACATGATATATCTTTATTTCATAATAAAAACAAGAATGAACATGATATTTTTCCATAATACAAAGTTGGGTTTGGTCAAGAAATCCTTTACAAGTCAAAACACTAATTTTAGCCTTTCCTATTTTGCCCTTCGCTTTTTTGCAAATCCTATTAACCCATTTTTTATTTTAATAATAATTTTCTTTAAAATTGTTTGGTTTCCAAATTTTATCCTATAGCCCTTGGTTTTTCTTTTTTCAATTTTTATTAAAAATAACAAACAGATATATCTTTTTTCCAAACATAATAATAACAAGAATGATTCAAGTAATGGTAGTTGCTTTACGTTTGCTTATATAAACCATACTTACTTTAAAGTTGATGATAAAATTTCATGATTCAAATAACTATTGTTGTTTAAAAATTTACTTGGTGATGAATTCATAGACAAATAATTTTCTTAGCTAAAATATTGATATAATTTGTTATTTGCATTGATTCATAACCATAATGCATAATACAAATTTGACGTTTGTATTTACAAATTTTTAATTGAAAAATACCAAAACATCGTGTGTGTGTGTGTGAGAGAGAGGATAATGGAGGGAAAGTGCCATAGGAGAGAATTTCCTCCTATGGCGTTGAAAAAATCCACACTCCATGATTTTTTCTGACGATCGGTATCCATCATTTTCATCTTTATTATCTACTATGTACCAAATTTCATGTGATTCTACCATCTTTTCACCGTTGATTTAGTGGGTGCAAAATTAACGGTTTACCGACAATAGAACTTTTTACATTGCTAATCCAACGGTGAAAAGTGGTAGGATCAAATGAAATTTGGTATGTCCACATCTTAGATGATTAAGATAATGATAATTGGTACCGATCGTGGAATAAAATGTTGGAAGGTGTACTTTTTTTACGCCCCCTGATGAAAACTCCTCCTAAGTCCTCTTTTCTTCATTATTTATTTATATATATATATATATTCTTGGTATTCATTTACAAGTCACAAATTATATGGTATTGTAGAGTGTTTTTCGTCATCCTATTGAGATAGATACACTCACTTGTCAGGCGTGTACAGATCTCCTGCCCGATGGTAGACAGGGGTTATTGATTGTGGGAATTCTAATCTCCAGCAGCCGTGGACAAACCAGTCGTTAATTACCTCTCATTTTGACATAAGGGGACCTCCGATTAACAGACCATACGGATCATGCAAACTCAATATGAAAATGTGTATGTGTGTGTGGAGTTGTGTTTGAAAACAATTTTCAGGCATGTTTGAACATATCGGGGACCATCACATGGGGTCCCGCTACCCGATCAGCGGGCTAGAGGTCAAGGGGGCTAGCCTTGAAACAAAAATAATTCCATTGTCCAAGTGTATGAGTGAGAGAGGAGGAAAGCGGGCACCTCTTCGGAGATGTCCGTCTGCGGGCATCATATGTAGTGGAAAATCCCCTTTGTGGGGATTTCTGGGACGGAAAAACCTCTTGCATGGATTTCCGAAGAAAGCGGATATTCCCTTTTGGGGGGTATCCGGAGCGGACGATCCCCTTTGTGAGGATATCCGAGGGCGCGGGTGATGAAAGCTAGAGGCTTTCGTCACGGTTCTTCGTTCGGCGAAGCTTGGATTCAAGGCCATCATCGGCCATGTTTGCTCGGGATGAAAGCCATAGGCTTTCTAGGCTTTCACCCTGAGAATCCTTGTTCTCTCTTGTTTTTCGAGTTTTATTAAGAAAGTTTGCTCTTTTTCTTGATTTTGATCTTGGATCTTTGGTTTTCTGAGGTGAAGTTTTTCTTAGAGAGATGGGTTCTCTTTGATTCTTCCTCTTTTTTCTTTAGATTAGAGGAAGAAAATGAAGTTTTCTTCTATTTGAAGGAAATGAGCTCTATTGAATGAGTTTCTTTAGAGAAGACAGAGGAGATGAGAGAGATCCAAGAGAAAATCTCTTTCCTTTCTAATCTTTTTCTTGAGGATCAAGAGAGGAGATGGAGGCAAAACCCCTAGTATTTTGTGGAAATGGGAAAAACTTAGCATTTCATCACATGGTTGGGTTTAAATACCCTTACACATTTACACTTTATCCCTTGGGCTTTACATAATTAGCTTTTTACCTTTTCCTCACATTCATGTGCACACATTTTGCACTTTAGTCATTGGCTTTACAAAAATTTGGCTTTTGGCCTATTTGCTTTACATTTTCCTATTTATTCACATATAAAATCTATTTATTATATTTTTTCCTTCTTTTCTTTCCCTTTCCTCTTGATGGCCGGCCGGCTTTGCTTGAGGCTCAAGACGGTTTGGTCTTGGGTCCACTTACTTAGTCTTGGACCTAGGTTTGATAGGCTTGGATCTACTTGTTGGGTGTTGATTTTGACTTTTCAATTTTGGCAACGGGGTGTAATTTTTGACCTCAACGAAGTACCCCCATTAATAAATGCACACGATATATATGTGTCTTGTGCATGAAATTGATGGATCTTCTTTCGTGGAGAGGTTGATTTGATTTGGTTCCCGTTTTTTAGAGGTTGGTGCTGCCCTTTTTCTGACATAGACGGTCGATATTTGACTTGTTTCCAACATAGAGGTTGTTGGCGTGCTTTCGACGTAGGCGTCGCTGTTGACGTGCTTTCGACGTAGGGGCTGCTGCTGTTTCCTTCGATATGTTGGCGTGCTTTCGACGTAGGGGTCGCTTTTATTGCCTTCGACGTAGGGGTCACTTATTGGCATGCTTTCGACGTAGAGGTCGTTTGTTAACATGATTGATTTGATTTGGTTGGCTCCAGTTTTGTCCAACATGACTTTTGAGCTTGGAACCATTGCTGGTGGAGCTTGGAATTTGGACTTTTGAAGTTGGTAGGATTTGAATTTGAGATTGGGACTGGAAGTCCGATTTTTAGAATTGAGTTTTGAACTGAATTTGGCCGGATTTGGATTTGAGCCCGGGTTTGGATTGGATTGGATTGGATTTTGAGGGTTTGGAATCTCTTTTTTTAAAATAGAGTTTGTGCCCTTTCAGGATTTCGCAAGCTCACGTGTAGTTTAGCAGACCGAGGTCGTTTCCTGGAGCGGAAGATTGAGCCGACTTTTCTCGAAAGATTTCAGCTTTCGTTTGTATGAAATTGACAGTCATGGCTTGATTGTCTGCTAACACGTCGTTGGATAGTGAGATTTCCCATGCCTTGTATTGGTCTTTGACCTATTCCTTGAAAATACAGCAGTCTTCGATTGTATGTCTCAACACTCTGTAGTATGGGTAATAATTGGAGTTGTCGGTCATTTTTGCTTCGTGTGGCCTTTTCGATTCTGACAGTTGTAGACCGTTGTTTAGGGCGTCTTTGAATATTTTGTAGACTTTGTCCTTTCTGAAGGAGTGGATTTTATTATTTCTTTCTTCTAGCGTCAGTGTCACGCCCTACTTCCCAAAAGAAGATAAAGAGTGGCGTGGCACGGTCCACAACCTAACTGTATTGAAGGTGCTCTATTCAATACAGTTTCGTTAAGCGTAAGAATAAATCATAGTATGCAGGGTTGTGTACTAAAATAAAACAATAAAGCGAAAGGAATTTATTTCCATTAACCAACTTTATTACATTCCAGAGAAACAGCAAAGCAAACTAATTGGTTTAATTACATCAAAGAAAATAAAGCCCTAAACAAGTGGGCAACAAAGAAAACTAATTAATCCTCCGATGCCAACTCTGCATAATCTTCATTAGTCGGTTCCTCGTCTAGATCTTCGTCATAAAACTCATTCCCATCTAACAGACATTCCAAAAGGGAAAAGAAAGGGAAAGTCCGTCAGCAAGTTATACTCGGGTAGGATTATCTCATAAAGAAATAGGAGTGTAAAAATGAACATGTGTATATAAGAGTATGATGTATGCGTGCAGATGTAAAGTAAGGGGTGTATATGAGCATAAGTATGTTGTAAGTTATATGTAGATAAGTAGTGGGAAATATAGGTGAAGGTAAAAGTTCGTATTAGTTTGTTAAATAAGGGTCCGGATACTCGTGATTATTCCGTTGTGGCCACGGAACAACAACTGGGGAAGTGAAATGTACCGTTCAGTTCCCAGGATCATGATCTAGTAGTAGGGGAATCCGAGTTCCAAATTATCCTTGCCTAATCAAACTACCCATCCCCGTGGTTCAGTATGAAGATTCGGACGAATTAGAGTTGGTGCGTATACTTCTAGGCATGGAATTTCCACATTGTATAGTCGCCCATATATTGGACCCTGCCTACAGGGATCCTCATAAAGTATTCCATACCTAGGTCCGTGCATTCTAACCCTAACCGTATCATGTTTTGTATATGTCATGTTGTCATAAACTGGAAAAGTATTGATCTCGTTTAATATGGCCTTCCACAACCACTCGTTATATTTTCTGGAGTTCGTAAAGTATTTCGTGTCATCTTAGGGAAAACTTAGTTAAAAAGAAATAATAGTGTTTAATTATCTTTTATTACTTCTAAGAAAAACTATGAGATTTGGGATATTTATTATTTTGGAAAAGCATAATGTTTTACAGAAAATATCCTTTCGATAAAAGGTTGTGGTGTTTATTTGAAAATATTTTACAAGAGATTTTTATAAGGACAAGTTGCAAGAGGTTTTTATTTGAAAAACTAGACTGCTTCTAACTGTTTCAAAAGGACAAGTTGTGGGGTCCTCAAATCGCCTCTTCACCGCCAATTGTGGCCAGGTAAGCACAAGTAAGGAAAGGAGGAATCCGCTCACGAATCACCGTGAGATGGGCCTTTTAAAGTTACCTTTCTCACTTGTTTAGTCTAGACGCCACAAAGTCTGGTTTAGATAAACGATCGATGCCTACAACCTTTCCTTTGCCCTAGATTGGTGTTATTTTAAAATTACCTTTTAATAAGATACTAAATATTTATTTTGAAAAGATATCGTTATTTAAATTTAGTATTTTCTTCTTTAAAAAGGTTGAAGGGGGTTTAACAATATTACAGTAGTTGATGAAAAAGTGTAAGTAAAATATACGTATGTCGTATCTAAAATATTTATTTCACATAGCTTATCTCTTATGGATATTTTAAACAAATATAATATTTTAATTAAACGAGGGTATCTTGTGGAAGTAACCTATTTCGAGATCATTTTATAGTATGGGTATGTCAGAGATGAAATGACAAATCATGAGTTATGACATTAAGCATATCAGATTCCAGGTAGTATAAGTGTGCAATATACTTTTGTGTACAGATGAAATTAAACACCGTTTTAAAATATGGGTTAACATTATCATTATTGAGGGTACAAGGAATAGGCATGCCCGAATAATATAACATTTTAAACAAGGGTTAGAAGGTTATTGAGAAAGAAGAAGGTGACAGGAAAAGGGAAGAGAAGCGGATCCTACCTTTTGTTTGAGTCGGATGCCGAAGGGTTGAAAACGTAGGCTCGTACTAAATCCTCAATAGCTTCGCGCCCTGATTTTTCCTCGGTGATTGGGTGGAGCCGTAGCGTCGGCGTCGTCGATACGAAGGTACCGGTATTTTTTCAGAATTTTTGGAGTTCTAAGGTGTGAGAAATTTAGGTTTGAAGGTGTCTATTTATAGGGTTCAAAAGGCAACAAGAAAATCCAAAAATTTGTTAAATCACACGGAAAATCACGCCAGCCAATGATTGCGAATCATTTTGTTAATGATTGCGCCCGCCGCCACGAATTATGGCCATTGGATCTGCATCCAATGGTACAGATCGCACCGCCAGTCCCATCGCCGTCGCTACGCGACGCCTCGTGCCCGCGCGTGTGGAGACCATGCGCTTTCGTGTGGTCCCCACCACGTAGCGCCGCCGCGATGCTCTGGACCGTTGGATCTTTTGATCCAGCGGTCCAGGTTAAAGGGAATTAATTTTTTTTATTTTAAAAATTGGATTTGGCTTTAAAAAATTTTTGTTAAAAATAGTTAAAAATACGGGAAAATTATGGAAAAATTTCAGAAAATATATTTTATTGTTATCTTTAGTATAAAAATAATTTTGGGCTAAAACTAAATAATATAACCATTCCTATGGTTTTAGTTAGTTATTAAAGTTATATAAAATCTAGTTTATCCTTTAAAACATTTTTAATTACGAATTAATTACTTTTATTGATAATAAAAATATGTAGATTATTTTAAGGCGTTATAAAATCTTACTAAAACATTTTAAGCCTATAAAAACAATAAATAGATTTTAGAAATTTTCTTTAATCATATTTAATGCTTTGAAAATTATTAACATTACTTTAAAAATTATTTTTCTATAAAAGAAACACGTAAATACTTATTTGGTAGTAGAAATTTAAATAAAATATATTTTATTAGGTATTAGAAAACATGGTCGTTACAGTCAGCCTTTCTCTTCCCAATACTGGCTTTCGAGGCTTCTCGATCTTCGGTCCGCCCGCACCTTGCTTTCCTCTATCGACGAATGTGTTGAAAGAGTCGGCACCGTTGGAACTTTGGCTTCTGCACTTGTCCTTTCGATATTTGGATTTGTTAGTAAATTTGAGATCCTGGATGAACTCGGGATTTGTACGCTCCAGTATTTGAACTTTTTCCGTCAGCTCCTGAAAAGTCTTGAGACCCGTCGTGTATAGGAAGGGAGTCATCCAGTTTTCGATATTTCCCATCAGAAGGCTGACGGCTTGCTCTTGAGAATGGTTGTTCGTATTTGATGCTGAGGTTACGCCACCGAGTTATGTAATCCGTGATGCTTTCGTTGTTCTCTTTTCGTTTTCATAAGGTCAGCAATAGCGATTTTATTGCTCATAAGGTCGGCAATAGCGATTTTATTGCTCATTCATGAATCTTTGCTTGAACAGTGACTCCATTTGAGCGAACGTTGTGACCAAGTCATCCAGTATGCTTGATTACCAGTCGAAAACAACTTCGGTCAAACTATTGACAAATTGTCTAAGGAGCAGTGCATTATTGCCTCATGTATTCCACATGGCACTTTGAAGTGGGCAATGTGCTTATTGGCATTTCCCGTCCCGTCTTTTGAATTTAGGGACGTAGCCGCTGAAAAATTCCACGAAACCATATCGTGCGGGCTCAGGCCTCCCACTGCTGCTACAGTTTTTCTATGTTTCGGCCTCAGCCACCAATGTTTTGATTTTGCTGGTGACCAAGTATAAGATCTTATCTTGCATTAGCGCGCTATCGTCAAGCATCAAGACATCCCTTGAATCCGAATGTGGTCAACTTTCATGAAGATTTGCCACCCTAAGGCTGGTGGGAATAGGTGTTGACTGTTTCGGGTTGTCACTCCCCGGTTCGTAGGCACAACCTTGTGTTTGTTGGGATTGCACCTGAACGACTTGGGTTGTGAGCTGTATCACGATGTTAATCAGGTCATCAATTTTGGAATAAATTTTAGTCAACTCCTTATCTTTGTTCTTAAGCTGCTTCTGAAGATCTTAAATCAGCACAAGTTCCGTGTTCTTAAGGAAGAAGGTTGGGGTGCCATTATCGTCGGAGTCCGACTCTTTAAGAATTGTAGGCTCTTTTTGCTTAGCCGCCTTACTAAAAGGGTTTTCATTGTCGTCCGGAACTGGTTGGGATTAATTTGGAATTGGGGAGTGGTAGCCATTTCTTTGCTCTTGCAGCAGATGTTATCATTGGGTCCTACCATATAGACTGTATGAATTGTATACCCATCCAATTTCTCGTCATTGGTAACGTTATTTGTTGAGCTTTGAGACCATCGTCGTGGCCCATTCTTCTCAGAGAAGGACAAGCGACTGAAAATAGTCGATTTGACTTGAGTCTTGGACGGAGCCGGTACCTTCTTTTTGCTCCATCCTCATTGCTTTCATGCGGCAAGAAACACTTGGCTGAGCTTGGGAGATATCATGCCCCGCTTTTGGTTCTGGGCTTAGACGTATTTCTTCACAAGACCCTTTGAGTTGCTTGCTTTTTTATCCTTGCAATCATGGCATTTTTTTAAACCAGTCTTAGTGGTTCAAAAGAGTTGGTGATTTTCACAGCTGGCCCGACTTGTGTCGCGGGATAACCATCTTTTTGGAACCTCGCGAACTCCAAGTGAGCAGGAGCCCTTGCCATTTTGTTGGCTCTGTATCTGAATCGTTTCTGTCTTAGTTTCTCAGTTTTGAGGACTTGGTGGGCATCCGCTATCTTGAAAGCCATTGTAGGCCGACTGACGGATATTCTGGAGAAGGTACTTGAGCATGCGGTCGTTACGGATATCGCCTTAGCTTGCCCGGGACATCTGGTTGTGCCCTTTGAATTGACGGCCTTGTCCCCAGCTGGAGCAACAGAAAGACGTTCAAACACGGATTTGTGCGTCTGCTCGAGTATCTTAGCGAGGATGACGTTCGACCTTCCCCCTTTTGAGACCGGCTTGATCACTCTAGAGCCCCTGCGGTATGAGCACCGATGGAGATAGGGCTGATATGATGGACCCGAACTGGAGTGGTTGTTCGATCCATTGCTGCATAAGACTCAACGGAAGAGTCACCTTGGCAGTCACCTTGATCATGTATGCGACGGCGGTCGCATCAGAAGCCAAGCTTGATTTCCGAGACATCGTTATTGATGGCTGATGAAAGTTGTTAATCTGCATGAAAGATCATGATTTCAGTATAGAAAACGATTTTATGTTGAATGAGTTCGCGTGAACGTTTAACCTAAAATATAAGAGAGATAGGTCCCACCGGGCGTGCCAGAATCTGTAGAGCGTTTTTCGTCACCATGTTGAGATGGATGCGCTCACTTGTCAGGCGTGTACAGATTCCCCCGTCCGATGGTAGGCGGGGTTTATTGATTGTGGGGATTCTAATCTCCGGCAGCCGCGGAAAAAACTGCCGTTAATTACCCCTCGTTTTGACGTAAGGGAACCTCCGATTAATAGGTCATATAGATCATGCAAACTCAATGTGAAAATATGTATATGTATGTGGAGTGGTATTTGAAAACAATTTTAAGGCCTGTTTGAACATATCGTGGGCCATCATATAGAGGTCTCGCTACCCGGTCGGCGGGCTGGGGATCAAGGGGCTGCTAGCCCCGCCATTGTCCAAGTGTATGAGGGAGAGAGAAGGAAAGCGGGCATCTCACTGGAGATGTCTGCCAGCAAGCATCTTTTCGGAGATGTCCCCGTGCGGGCATCATATGCAGTGGAAAATTCCCTTTGCGGGAATTTCCAAGGCGAAGAATCTCCTTGCGGGGATTTCCGAAGAGAGCGGATATCCCCTTTTGGGGGTATCCGGAGCGAACGATCCCCTTTGCGGGGATATCCGAAGGCGCGAGTGACGAAAGAAGCTTTCGTCACGGTTCTTCGTTCGACGAAGCTTGGATTCAAGGATATCCGAAGGTTTTCGATATTTCCCATCAGAAGGCTGACGGCTTGCTCTTGAGAATGGTTGTTCGTATTTGATGCTGAGGTTACGCCACCGAGTTATGTAATCCGTGATGCTTTCGTTGTTCTCTTTTCGTTTTCATAAGGTCAGCAATAGCGATTTTATTGCTCATAAGGTCGGCAATAGCGATTTTATTGCTCATTCATGAATCTTTGCTTGAACAGTGACTCCATTTGAGCGAACGTTGTGACCAAGTCATCCAGTATGCTTGATTACCAGTCGAAAACAACTTCGGTCAAACTATTGACAAATTGTCTAAGGAGCAGTGCATTATTACCTCATGTATTCCACATGGCACTTTGAAGTGGGCAATGTGCTTATTGGCATTTCCCGTCCCGTCTTTTGAATTTAGGGACGTAGCCGCTGAAAAATTCCACGAAACCATATCGTGCGGGCTCAGGCCTCCCACTGCTGCTACAGTTTTTCTATGCTTCGGCCTCAGCCACCAATGTTTTGATTTTGCTGGTGACCAAGTATAAGATCTTATCTTGCATTAGCGCGCTATCGTCAAGCATCAAGACATCCCTTGAATCCGAATGTGGTCAACTTTCATGAAGATTTGCCACCCTAAGGCTGGTGGGAATAGGTGTTGACTGTTTCGGGTTGTCACTCCCCGGTTCGTAGGCACAACCTTGTGTTTGTTGGGATTGCACCTGAACGACTTGGGTTGTGAGCTGTATCACGATGTTAATCAGGTCATCAATTTTGGAATAAATTTTAGTCAACTCCTTATCTTTGTTCTTAAGCTGCTTCTGAAGATCTTAAATCAGCACAAGTTCCGTGTTCTTAAGGAAGAAGGTTGGGGTGCCATTATCGTCGGAGTCCGACTCTTTAAGAATTGTAGGCTCTTTTTGCTTAGCCGCCTTACTAAAAGGGTTTTCATTGTCGTCCGGAACTGGTTGGGATTAATTTGGAATTGGGGAGTGGTAGCCATTTCTTTGCTCTTGCTGCAGATGTTATCATTGGGTCCTACCATATAGACTGTATGAATTGTATACCCATCCAATTTCTCGTCATTGGTAACGTTATTTGTTGAGCTTTGAGACCATCGTCGTGGCCCATTCTTCTCAGAGAAGGACAAGCGACTGAAAATAGTCGATTTGACTTGAGTCTTGGACGGAGCCGGTACCTTCTTTTTGCTCCATCCTCATTGCTTTCATGCGGCAAGAAACACTTGGCTGAGCTTGGGAGATATCGTGCCCCGCTTTTGGTTCTGGGCTTAGACGTATTTCTTCACAAGACCCTTTGAGTTGCTTGCTTTTTTATCCTTGCAATCATGGCATTTTTTTAAACCAGTCTTAGTGGTTCAAAAGAGTTGGTGATTTTCACAGCTGGCCCGACTTGTGTCGCGGGATAACCATCTTTTTGGAACCTCGCGAACTCCAAGTGAGCAGGAGCCCTTGCCATTTTGTTGGCTCTGTATCTGAATCGTTTCTGTCTTAGTTTCTCAGTTTTGAGGACTTGGTGGGCATCCGCTATCTTGAAAGCCATTGTAGGCCGACTGACGGATATTCTGGAGAAGGTACTTGAGCATGCGGTCGTTACGGATATCGCCTTAGCTTGCCCGGGACATATGGTTGTGCCCTTTGAATTGACGGCCTTGTCCCCAGCTGGAGCAACAGAAAGACGTTCAAACACGGATTTGTGCGTCTGCTCGAGTATCTTAGCGAGGATGACGTTCGACCTTCCCCCTTTTGAGACCGGCTTGATCACTCTAGAGCCCCTGCGGTATGAGCACCGATGGAGATAGGGCTGATATGATGGACCCGAACTGGAGTGGTTGTTCGATCCATTGCTGCATAAGACTCAACGGAAGAGTCACCTTGGCAGTCACCTTGATCATGTATGCGACGGCGGTCGCATCAGAAGCCAAGCTTGATTTCCGAGACATCGTTATTGATGGCTGATGAAAGTTGTTAATCTGCATGAAAGATCATGATTTCAGTATAGAAAACGATTTTATGTTGAATGAGTTCGCGTGAACGTTTAACCTAAAATATAAGAGAGATAGGTCCCACCGGGCGTGCCAGAATCTGTAGAGCGTTTTTCGTCACCATGTTGAGATGGATGCGCTCACTTGTCAGGCGTGTACAGATTCCCCCGTCCGATGGTAGGCGGGGTTTATTGATTGTGGGGATTCTAATCTCCGGCAGCCGCGGAAAAAACTGCCGTTAATTACCCCTCGTTTTGACGTAAGGGAACCTCCGATTAATAGGTCATATAGATCATGCAAACTCAATGTGAAAATATGTATATGTATGTGGAGTGGTATTTGAAAACAATTTTAAGGCCTGTTTGAACATATCGTGGGCCATCATATAGAGGTCTCGCTACCCGGTCGGCGGGCTGGGGATCAAGGGGCTGCTAGCCCCGCCATTGTCCAAGTGTATGAGGGAGAGAGAAGGAAAGCGGGCATCTCACTGGAGATGTCTGCCAGCAAGCATCTTTTCGGAGATGTCCCCGTGCGGGCATCATATGCAGTGGAAAATTCCCTTTGCGGGAATTTCCAAGGCGAAGAATCTCCTTGCGGGGATTTCCGAAGAGAGCGGATATCCCCTTTTGGGGGTATCCGGAGCGAACGATCCCCTTTGCGGGGATATCCGAAGGCGCGAGTGACGAAAGAAGCTTTCGTCACGGTTCTTCGTTCGACGAAGCTTGGATTCAAGGATATCCGAAGGTTTTCGATATTTCCCATCAGAAGGCTGACGGCTTGCTCTTGAGAATGGTTGTTCGTATTTGATGCTGAGGTTACGCCACCGAGTTATGTAATCCGTGATGCTTTCGTTGTTCTCTTTTCGTTTTCATAAGGTCAGCAATAGCGATTTTATTGCTCATAAGGTCGGCAATAGCGATTTTATTGCTCATTCATGAATCTTTGCTTGAACAGTGACTCCATTTGAGCGAACGTTGTGACCAAGTCATCCAGTATGCTTGATTACCAGTCGAAAACAACTTCGGTCAAACTATTGACAAATTGTCTAAGGAGCAGTGCATTATTACCTCATGTATTCCACATGGCACTTTGAAGTGGGCAATGTGCTTATTGGCATTTCCCGTCCCGTCTTTTGAATTTAGGGACGTAGCCGCTGAAAAATTCCACGAAACCATATCGTGCGGGCTCAGGCCTCCCACTGCTGCTACAGTTTTTCTATGCTTCGGCCTCAGCCACCAATGTTTTGATTTTGCTGGTGACCAAGTATAAGATCTTATCTTGCATTAGCGCGCTATCGTCAAGCATCAAGACATCCCTTGAATCCGAATGTGGTCAACTTTCATGAAGATTTGCCACCCTAAGGCTGGTGGGAATAGGTGTTGACTGTTTCGGGTTGTCACTCCCCGGTTCGTAGGCACAACCTTGTGTTTGTTGGGATTGCACCTGAACGACTTGGGTTGTGAGCTGTATCACGATGTTAATCAGGTCATCAATTTTGGAATAAATTTTAGTCAACTCCTTATCTTTGTTCTTAAGCTGCTTCTGAAGATCTTAAATCAGCACAAGTTCCGTGTTCTTAAGGAAGAAGGTTGGGGTGCCATTATCGTCGGAGTCCGACTCTTTAAGAATTGTAGGCTCTTTTTGCTTAGCCGCCTTACTAAAAGGGTTTTCATTGTCGTCCGGAACTGGTTGGGATTAATTTGGAATTGGGGAGTGGTAGCCATTTCTTTGCTCTTGCAGCAGATGTTATCATTGGGTCCTACCATATAGACTGTATGAATTGTATACCCATCCAATTTCTCGTCATTGGTAACGTTATTTGTTGAGCTTTGAGACCATCGTCGTGGCCCATTCTTCTCAGAGAAGGACAAGCGACTGAAAATAGTCGATTTGACTTGAGTCTTGGACGGAGCCGGTACCTTCTTTTTGCTCCATCCTCATTGCTTTCATGCGGCAAGAAACACTTGGCTGAGCTTGGGAGATATCGTGCCCCGCTTTTGGTTCTGGGCTTAGACGTATTTCTTCACAAGACCCTTTGAGTTGCTTGCTTTTTTATCCTTGCAATCATGGCATTTTTTTAAACCAGTCTTAGTGGTTCAAAAGAGTTGGTGATTTTCACAGCTGGCCCGACTTGTGTCGCGGGATAACCATCTTTTTGGAACCTCGCGAACTCCAAGTGAGCAGGAGCCCTTGCCATTTTGTTGGCTCTGTATCTGAATCGTTTCTGTCTTAGTTTCTCAGTTTTGAGGACTTGGTGGGCATCCGCTATCTTGAAAGCCATTGTAGGCCGACTGACGGATATTCTGGAGAAGGTACTTGAGCATGCGGTCGTTACGGATATCGCCTTAGCTTGCCCGGGACATCTGGTTGTGCCCTTTGAATTGACGGCCTTGTCCCCAGCTGGAGCAACAGAAAGACGTTCAAACACGGATTTGTGCGTCTGCTCGAGTATCTTAGCGAGGATGACGTTCGACCTTCCCCCTTTTGAGACCGGCTTGATCACTCTAGAGCCCCCGTGGTATGAGCACCGATGGAGATAGGGCTGATATGATGGACCCGAACTGGAGTGGTTGTTCGATCCATTGCTGCATAAGACTCAACGGAAGAGTCACCTTGGCAGTCACCTTGATCATGTATGCGACGGCGGTCGCATCAGAAGCCAAGCTTGATTTCCGAGACATCGTTATTGATGGCTGATGAAAGTTGTTAATCTGCATGAAAGATCATGATTTCAGTATAGAAAACGATTTTATGTTGAATGAGTTCGCGTGAACGTTTAACCTAAAATATAAGAGAGATAGGTCCCACCGGGCGTGCCAGAATCTGTAGAGCGTTTTTCGTCACCATGTTGAGATGGATGCGCTCACTTGTCAGGCGTGTACAGATTCCCCCGTCCGATGGTAGGCGGGGTTTATTGATTGTGGGGATTCTAATCTCCGGCAGCCGCGGAAAAAACTGCCGTTAATTACCCCTCGTTTTGACGTAAGGGAACCTCCGATTAATAGGTCATATAGATCATGCAAACTCAATGTGAAAATATGTATATGTATGTGGAGTGGTATTTGAAAACAATTTTAAGGCCTGTTTGAACATATCGTGGGCCATCATATAGAGGTCTCGCTACCCGGTCGGCGGGCTGGGGATCAAGGGGCTGCTAGCCCCGCCATTGTCCAAGTGTATGAGGGAGAGAGAAGGAAAGCGGGCATCTCACTGGAGATGTCTGCCAGCAAGCATCTTTTCGGAGATGTCCCCGTGCGGGCATCATATGCAGTGGAAAATTCCCTTTGCGGGAATTTCCAAGGCGAAGAATCTCCTTGCGGGGATTTCCGAAGAGAGCGAATATCCCCTTTTGGGGGTATCCGGAGCGAACGATCCCCTTTGCGGGGATATCCGAAGGCGCGAGTGACGAAA
Source organism: Agapanthus africanus (assembly GCA_030015575.1). Classification (NCBI taxonomy): domain Eukaryota; kingdom Viridiplantae; phylum Streptophyta; class Magnoliopsida; order Asparagales; family Amaryllidaceae; genus Agapanthus; species Agapanthus africanus. The sequence continues at coordinate 409,876,353 of CM057338.1, forward strand.
GAAGCTTTCGTCACGGTTCTTCGTTCGACGAAGCTTGGATTCAAGGCTATTTGATTCTTTTTCTTTTTTTTGGATTTGAAGAAGAAGATGAAGTTTTCTTCTATTTAAAGGAATTGGGTTCTTTTTAAATGGGTTTCATTAAAGAAGATGGAGGAGTTGAGAGAGATTCAAAAGAAAATCTTTTCTTTTCGGGTCTCTGTCTTGAGGAAGATGAAAATTTGGGATCTCATCTCATGAGAGGAGATGGATGCAAAAACCCTAGTATTTTGTGAGAATAGGAAAAACTTAACATTTCATCATATGGTTGAGTTTAAATACCCTTACACATTTACACTTTACCCCTTCGGCTTTACATAATTGCCTTTTTGCCTTTTTCTCACATTCATGTGCACACATTTTGCACTTCAGCCATTGGCTTTACAAAAATTTTGGCTTTTTGCGTATTTGCTTTACATTTTCCTATTTATTCACATATAAAACCTATTTATTATATTTTTCCTTCTTTTCTTTCTCTTTCCTCTTGATGGCCGGCCGGCTTCGCTTGGGGCTCGAGGAAGTTTGGGCTTGGGTCCACTTGCTTGGTCTTGGGCTCGGGGTTGTTAGGCTTGGACCCACTTGTTGGACGTTCACTTTGACTTTTGATTTTGACTTTTCAATTTTGGCAACATGGTGTAATTTTTGACCCCAACAGGTACATATGTTAAAAAAACACCAAAAGATTTTGTACAATCGTTAAATGTTAAACTAAGATCTAATTATAAAATATTTCTTATATATATATATATATATATATTGCATTGCTTACATAGCTGTAACAACTTTATGTGATGTTCGAATTCATCTATAAAAAATAATATTTGTATCAAAATAACAAAAAATGACTAACATCATCATATATCTTTTTTTCAAACATAATAAAAACATATATATATTTATCATTTTTCATTCATGGCTAAAAATAAAATTTATCTATAAACACATTCGATCATATTTAATTCCACACGTTGTGCGTGGGGTCAAAGTCTAGCTTCATATAAACAAGAGTTTTACATTTATATTATTTTGTACTTTGCTACTAATTCTTATAAGTATATAGTGAAACTTTTGTTTTTTCCTGAGGGGAAAGATGGCAATGCAATGCCGTCTCATATAAACAGGATTTTTTTCTCTCACATTGTTCCAACAAATAAAATAAAAAAAGAAAAAGAAAATAACAACACAATTCGAATGTCAAAAAGAAAAGAGAAAAAGGATTAACAATACAGCTTTTGATGCATCTCTAATCAAACTTTTGATGCCTTCACCTTTTTGATTTAGAAAATGCCAACAATAAAAATTACCAAATTAAAAGTACAATAACAACAACAAGCCCTTATCCCCTAGCAATTTTTTTTTTAAAAACATACCTCTGTATCATAAAAGAGCATAAGAGGTTCTGGAAACTTTTATTGTATCTGTATTCTGCGCTTATGTTTATATAAACAGACACAATATCCTGCAGCCAGACACAATCTCCTAATCAATGGCCAAAAAAAGTTACCTTCAGTAAGCGCCATTTATCTAAGCAAGAGCGATGAACAAACTGCTGCGTACCAGCACACATGCATGGTGCTATTAACTCCTCTCCTACACACAAAAAACAATAGCACGATTAATTGATTATTATAAATTGGAAGACAATATCACAACTATTAACGACTGATCAGATCGGCGGAAAAAAAGATCCTGATGGCATACATCAGTGTTGATTCTTCCAATAAAAGCAAAATGGGATTAAACGGCTCTCACATAAGCGGTATTGAACAGCCGGCACCTCCATCTTCTGGTTGAACTTGAAATAAATAATTGCTTCTTCCCAAGGTTAGAGAATTCGGTTTCGGATTCGGTTTCGGTCTCTCAAAATTTTATATATTAAATTTATGGTTGTATATTACAAGACAACGATCTTAGTGTTTAAAAATCCAAGCCAAGACAAGATCTAATGAAAAATATATTGAAAAGTGCACTTGCATAAATATTAATATAGGGTTTGGGTCGAATTTTGTGACCTTCTTAGGATGAAAATTATCTGATCAGTTGTACTACAAATGAAAGCAATGGTCTCAATTTTGGTTCTATACTTGATCCACAAAAATTAATTAAGCAGCCTTAAAAGCCAAAAAAATAGGACTGAACAGTTGTTTTTCAATCTCCTCTCTCATACCTCCCCCTCTATCTCTATCAGCTCGATGGTTTTTTTCTTTCTTATAACGTTATCAACAGTCAAGATCAACAGTCTTTGATGGGCAAGTAACGACTACTCACCACGAAAACACCTCAAATCTAACGATGAAGTCATATAATGATCAAGATTATAGCAAAACACGGCAAAAAAAAGTTATTTCAGGTTTCGGCCGAAACGATATTATATGGTTAATTTTATATCGGTCTCCACCGAAACCTAAACAAAACGATCACGTATCGGTGGTTTCGGATGAAACCTCGAACCTTGCTTCTTCCCTCTTTATGACACTCCCCGGTCCGTGAATATCTGTCTTTTTAACAAATGTCCATAAAAATTAGTGAACCACAATGCACGGATCAAACTGCAAGTCCTTGAAAGGCCCCGCGACTAAGCCACAGGTTTGTACGTCTTCTCGCATAGTTCTATTCCCCATTCCTTGACACATACCAGACCATGCCAACAATGAACACTACAGGGAGCAAGCGGACATGCACAGAGGATATGTGGAATTTTAGGAGTGGAAAGGAAGGAGGTTCCAGGCCTTGCTCAAGCGGAAATCAATCAAGAGTCATATTCAAGATGTGAACAAATAGGAATTGCACATTTAATGCAAGATTCGGTGCTCTCTTTGACCGCTCTTAGGATAGAAAAAATTAGTTCCTTCGGAAGAGAAGAAGCAGGGCCCGTCAAGCCAATAAAGGAAGTGACAACGTTAATGCCCGAGGATGAAGATGAGTCTATATCAAAGAAAGAATAGGTTTTGCTAGAGAATAGGCCTTCCAGATTCTCATCAACCAAGATGCAAGATGAATTCTATACTATTGCAACACTTCAATTGATGGATAAAAAGTAGAAATTGAAAGTGAATTCAAATCACCTGAAGATTCTTCAGGGTTTGGCTGTTCGAGGCAAAGCCTACACATTGCAGCCGAAGCTGGCTGTGATTCTTCAGCCATCTCCTTCTCCTCCTCCTTCTCCTTGAAGCGCCATCTGGAGCCATCGCTTATGAATTGCTTAGTTTTGACAAAAACAACGATGGAACCAAGTTTTCTTCTCTCTCATAGGATGCATCTAATTCCAAACCTGCATAGATTAATATTTCTGTTGGGGGACGATGCTCAAACTTGGATGCATGTTTTTATCCGCGCGAGCGTCGCACGTAGAATGAGAAAATTGTATTGTATATAAAACAGGATTAAGTACGCTAAAATACATGCTGTTTTTCGCTAAAATGAGCATGCCACGTCACTTGCGTGCCATTTTCACTTTCTACCTCGACACTAAGAAAATGAAAGGAAAGTGACTAAGACGGTGTATTAACTAATTTTTATATTGTATATCTCATTATTAAATGATTGCTTAATAATTAATTCTTTTTAATAATTTATTAGTTTTTATTTTTGTTTGCCACTTCCTCTGCAACTAATCAGTTCTCGCTTTTCTTGGGTCCAAACAAACTAGTTTTACTGTTTTCTTGAAATTTCACTTCCTCATCACTTTCTTGTTTTCTTTTCTTTTTCTAATTGTCAAACATGTCTTTAATGAAAACTCTGAAAGTGTACCTAATATCTCTACACACGACGGCCTATCATTTGTATGAAAGATTATAAAAGTTGAGGTCACTCCAACACATTCCCATCATCAACTTTTCAAAATTTGAAATCTCCTTCTGTCCCTCGTTCACACATTTTTCAAAGCTATCTATATCATTTCATGCTTTTATTTAGAATTTTGAATTGGCTCATCTTGAAGTCATTCACCCTATTTAATTTATATCTCCATCCCTCACCAACAATCTATCCATCTAACTATATTTCATTTACATATAATATATGAAGGAATATTCTTGAGAATATTCCCACTTCTACTTTGTCTTCATTCCAATTAGAGAAAACGGGACCTGCATTGTCCGAATATTTGCATTTCTATTTTGTATCTATTCCTATTAGAGAAAACGGGGTCTGCAGGACCTCGCTGGTCTATATGAAAGACCACTGTATTTTGAGTCCGCAAGCCTGCTTCCTCTAAAAATTAAGAATAGCAAACACTGGATTTATTTAGTTGTGATTGATCCAGCAGGGAATGCAGAGAAAGGAGAGCCACAGTTTGCTTAGAAAACAAGATTAGTGGGATATGGGTATATAGATTTATATTTATTATTGGAATATTTGTATGCACAATCAGTTCATTTAAGATTTTTAGTGAGTACAGGGGTTTGATTAGTTACAATAGTTAGATTTAGATTGAGATTTTCAACAGTAGTTTTAGTTAGAATGAAGATAGATTTTTAATCGGGAATTTTAGAGAGATACGGAGATTTTAATTGGATATGGATTTCCAAGTTAGGATAGGGAGTTGCTTGAGGTTTGACGGACAAAAAAAATATCAATTTGATTTAGAAAGATACAGAATTGAGATTTTAGTTGAATAAGGATTTTTTAGTTAAGATAGGGAATTATTTGAGATTTGACAGACAAAAAAACATCAATTTGCTTTGATTTTAGTTGGATAGGGATTTTTTTAGTTAGGATAGGAAATTACTTGAGATTTGGCAGAAAAAAACTTCAATTTGCTTTTAAGAATGTTATAAGTAGATAAAGACCGTAGATGATAAAATATTTAAGAATTTGTTAATGATTTGTTTGAGAATTTTAAATAAGAATATAGAATTTATTTGACATGACAAATTCTTCCTTAGAACAAAACATTTTTTTTATTATAAGAATCTTCCTTGCCATGTGTCATAATGAGAATCAACATAGCAATTTCAATTTGAGAACTCTTACCACTATTAAATGTTTATCAATAAACGTTTCGTGAAAGTAATTTATTTCTAGAATAAATATATTAGTTTTTCCTTTGCATTATAATAGTAGAAATGTGCTGTTAACATTAGATTTTGTTGTTGAGAGCGGTCTGGGAGTTGATTGCATGAGAGTGGAACTGAATTTGGTATGATGAAAAACATAAAAAAAATACCAATTCACCTTAAGGAATACTTGATAGATAGATAGTTAGATAGATTTCCGCACATGCTACACATGAGGATTTATGTAATCTATATATCTATATAAAACTTGGTTAGGGATGTATAATTTATATTTCATATATCTATATAAAACTCGGTTAAGCATATATATTCTATATATCTATATAAAACTCAGTCATGGATATAAAAAGCGTAATTCCATGTGTATCCAACATTAATTTGATTTGGATTTTATATTAAAAAAATTGATTTTATTATGTATCACAAAATTGATTTCCATAAAATTTAAATAGAAATTCCTAATTTATTTGTCGATAAAAAAATTCCTTTTGCTGCAAAAAAATATTGATATAACAAGATTTAATTGATTTGATGTTTAATCACAAATTTGATTTTCATAAAATTTAAATAATATACGCATAGCTTATTTATCAATAAAAGGTTTTCTTTTGTTTCAATAAAAATTGATATAACAAGATTTTGTTTAAAAAAAAATATTTTTAGGTATATGAAATTAAGTTTTAGAAAGTTGAATTAATATGTAGGAAATTAAATATTAAGTTTAGAAAAATTGAATTAACAATCTTTATATTAATATGTAAGAAATAAAATCTATATTAAATAAATAATATAAAGACAGGCACAAAAGTTGTTATTAGAGTTGGTATCAAAAAATATTTGGTAGATATTTATAACAAATATAAAAATGGATAGTTAAATTGGAGAAATTATTTGACGATCTGTTTTGATCCTATTATTATAAGGTACATCATTTCCTTGGTCTAATTGTTATGCTTGAAACTTTTGGCCTCTGCAATCTAAGGAACTATTTTTATGCTTGTTGGTTCAAATATTTAGATGTTATAATTGTCCATATATATTTTAACACATATATCATCATTCTTTTCTCTCAATCATAATTGCATTGTTTTTTCCTCTCTTATTAGATCCATAGATTCTCTCTCGTACATAATTGCAATTTTTCATCTCTTATTAGGTCTATTGATTTTTAGCTTTCGTGAGCTGGCTTTTCATTTGTTAAATTTAGTTTATCTTTTTAGGTTTTCCATCTATAGTCTTAATCTTTTATTAGTGTTTATGTAGAGATTTCTTTCACCAGCTTTCCGAGTATTGAAAGCGGAAATTTTCGTCTATAATAATAATCACAGTACAAATTCCATTATCCATTATCTATAATTGTTCCTTGACTCAAATCTCCTTAATCAAATATTTTGAAGCTTCATTCTTAAATATTTTGCGTTGCGTGCGCAGGTGATAGGATTCTTTTAATAACATTATGCATGCATCTTATCTTATTATATACACATGCGTCACACATGCAACAAGATAATAATAGGTTGAGTTTTAATTACTTCATTGGATGCTCTTATTTTGCATTAATTTGTGTTTTATTGAAAGTGTTGAGTGTAATATGGCTTGCATCAGTTGATGCATTCATGATTTAAAATTCTATTGGGTAAGTAGTAGGCGCTAGCTTAATTGACAATTTAATATAATTGATTTTAGATGTAGGTTTGAATATTTATGCTCATATATACAGGCTGTTGCAATCATGACTGCCTCTATAGAAGTCTCGTATAGCTTTCATTTTTCTTTTAAAAAATTTGTCTTGGATGTTTATTTATGATGGCATCATCGAACTCATCATCAACTCATCTTCTATATGACTCATCATTAAAGTTATCAAATCGTGATATAAATCGTGTATCCTTTTTTTTTTTATGAATCATATCGTAAATCGTATCGAATCTTAAATCGTTATCGAATCTTAAATCGTTAGATATGATTTTTGTTTGTGTAAATGACAAGTAATTATATGACTACATTAGCATTATAGAACAATACATTATAAGGATTATGGTGTTTAGTCAATTGTCAATCGCACAACTGAGTAACAAAATCGTTAACAAATTAAGAAGTCAACATAATAACAAAGTCACCGAGTTGTTACAAACGAAGGCCATAGTATCATCATGTCGGGAACGAAGGCCGCATCGCTCCCGTATCCTTCGAATCCAAATGCTGCAGCTCCCCTGCGGTGGCTGTTGAAGCAATGCAAACACCATTTCAACAAATACGTGCATTCATAGCCCTAACCATTTTTTTTGCAAGCGTGCATCCGTTAATGTCCATAAAGTTCCAGCTAAAACTTGATTGTAACGGTGAAGTTTCGGCTGAAACTTCATTGCTGCATTCATGTTTTGATCGAATATTTGGTAGGTGTTTAGAGACTGATCCGAAACGTCGGGCGATTTCTCAATCCTGGTGTGATGTCTTGCCCATTTACATCGCTCATATTTTGGTAGGAGGACCATGGCTCTACAAACCTAGATGGACACTCAAGATACCTCTCTAGATCGACAAGTCAAAGAAGCCTAGATCAACCCTCAAGGTTCTTCTCTCTCTCGGTCTCTCTTCATACTCTTCTCTTTTCTTTCTCTCTTTCTCTTTTTTCTAATGTTGAGCCTCAATGATGTTATTTGAAATTGATTGTGCCTCTTTTCCCTTTTGGATATAGGCATTCCTGTAAATTGATGCCCAAACTCTGGGTCAATTTCAGTCGTCCTTATTTTTTCTGTTCAAATTTTTGCCATGTTAACAAAATTGCAAAAAATTAAAATATGTTGAATTTAATCGGTACTTGATAATTTTATCTATAAATCGATAAATACCACCTGAATATTCTGATAAGCTAAAGAAAGTGCCCCGGTCTGTGTTAGGAATATGGGAAAATGGCGCATCCTAATGAAATTACAGGAGTTTTATGCACTTTTTTGTAAGAATGCAGTTGACTCTTTATGAAATTTACCCAAAAAATTATTCACACTTGAGAAACCACCATAGACTAGAGTTCAAATATTGGGAAGCAGCAGGGCATTATCAGTAAATGCATAAGCAACATACCATGAAAAAGGTGAAGTCAAGAGAAAAATCCACATAAATAATCAAGTAAAAAATTTCCAGCCACACAATTAATAAATAACATATAAGATCATATAGCAAGGTCAGCGATTAAATGTTGAATTTAATCTATTTTTTATTGGGTTTAATAATTAGGCCATTATTTGAGTGATTAAATGTTGAATTGACTATGCATGAATGTTGATATTAAATGGGTCTATGATGGCCCATTTTAATGGACCGTTTAAATCGATTTATTAATATCATGAATGAATGATACCCGAAATTGGTGTTTATCGAGGATATTAATGGCCACTTTATTTGGCCCATTATTCTCCTTTTATTACACTTTAAACCCCTGTATACATATATGTTTCTATCTCATTTTTATACATATGGCATTTTTTTTCATTCAATGTACCGTTGATAAATACGGGTGGAGAAAATGTGCGGGCAGAGCTCTTGCTCTTTACTCTATACAGGAATGGAGAGCGAAACGGTGAGCTTCGTTGGCTGTTGTATCGTAGGGGAAACATGTCGAGATCCGCTGTATCGGTTGAGAACCACTGGTTTCTTATCGCGGTTGCACGAATTGTCTTAAAGAAAGCGAGACACCCGTGCCCCAATCGACGACTTCACCAACCTCTATAATAATTATTTCTATGTTTTTTGTTTCGTTATGTAAACATTATTGTATTTTATATAATGTGATTTAACTTTGGTTTCCATTGTATACCACCAAGTAACAACAATTTTAAGGCAATTCGTACCTTCATTGTCGGTATCAAAGAAATACTATCAAAATAACGATAATTTTTTGTAAAATAATCTGCAAAAACACGACCAAAATATTTCTTGATAAATTCATTCATTTACCAACGATAAAAATTGGGTTTGCAGAAAACCCCCACTAGTTTTGACTTTTGAAGTATAAAAGTAATATCTCAATTGACTCTATAATCATAATATAGAGTACACCAAAATATTCAAGGTTTTATAATTATGACTATAAAAGTTATAGTCAAGAAAAACACATGCAGCTTCTAATAATCTAACTTTAAATCTTCTTCATCATAATATTTTTATTTTAATCAAACAAAAATATTTGAACTTTATGTCATCCTATAATAATATCTAGTCCATAATTATCTGTATGGAAATTAGCATATTGATCTACCTCTATCCAATACATTATATATTTCATTTTAACATTTTATATTTTATTAATATTAGTGGGAGATTGTTGAAAAGTTTAATAAAATAAAAAACAAATAATAGTGGACATGTTAAATTTAAATAAATAATAAGTACCCTATACATTATATATTTTATTTTAAGTTCGACAATGAAACCATCTTGCGGAACTTCGATGGATTTGACTTCAAGGATCTCAACTGAGGCATGGAAAAAGATAAGTAGACATGTTAAATTTAAATATTATTTTTTGGATAATAATATTTGCTGGTGTTAAAATATCTAAACATCCTTTTAAAAATATTTGAAAGGGTATGAGATTGAAGGGATGTAAAGGAAGGAATTTCGGAGAACCGCATGTTCAAATGGAAGAAAAAATGATGAGCCAAGAGCATCTTGTCACATGAAATTAAATGGTTCTTTTGATGTATATATAACTTTTTAATTTTTTTCAATGGTCAATAATTTTAATTATACTCATATAAAGCCTAAAAGAGAGGACATGAAATTTTCTCATCCAAACAAAATAAATTTAGAACCATATGTCATCCTATAATATCTAGTTTACAATTATCTATATGGACATTGGTTTATTGATCTTTCTCTATCCAATACACTATATATTTTATTTTAACTTTTTATATTTTATTAATATTAGTGTGCGGTTGTTGAAAATTTTAATAAAATATTTAAACCATTATGATATTTTGTTTAAGTGATTTTGACATGCATATGTTATTTTGTCATTAACTATAGTCATAAATTGATTTGAGTAGTTAATTTTTTGGCATGCTGTTTTTACTTGTGTTTTTACCGAGAAGACTATGAATATATGTATTTAAAAAGTATTTTATGAGCAATTATATTGGATTAATGAGGCGGGCCATTCAATTGATTTTATAGTTGTGTTATTATTATTCTCTCATTACTTGACCATGATGTAAATGACATTTAATCTTGATCGATAAAATTCTTAAGTTATTTTCTTACTCCTAATATTTTTATATATAGCTCTACTTTGCTACTACTTTGATATAACAAGATTCATGCTATTTTAATCATAAAAGATGCGTAGAGAGGCGTGAGAAGAGCTCTTGTGCTTCATTTTATGCAGGAATTGGAGAGCGAACCGATAGAGTCGGGGCTATTGTATCTCGAAAGCAGCGTACTGGCAACTTGCTGCATAGGATCGAACCACTAGAAAGCAACATACTGGGGGCAACTTGCTGCATAGATGATGGTCTGAAGGTTGGCGGCGCAGTAGTGCTCATCGTCGTTGTCCGTCGAGAGTGTTAGGGTTTTGAGAGGGAGTTAGGGTTTTCAGAATGAGGCAGTGGAGTGAGAGTTGTTTGGGGATTTTGATTCAACATACCACGGAGATACATAGTGTGGAGTGTCAGGATTAAAAGATGGGTAAATTGTTGGCATAGGGGCCGCCGCGGTGTAAAAAAACATAATAAAAAAAAGAAGAAAAAAAGACCGGGCCGACTCGGAAGCTATCTAAAATCCTTATAATTTTTGAAATTGTTGGGAAAAGTCTACTTTTCAAAAATCTTTATAAAAAAAAGCTCTTGTGTTGTATTTCATTTAGGTCTTGTATTCCTTCAGCTGCCTAAATATTACAGACAACTATTTAAATATTACAGATAATTCCAACTGCTTAGATATTATAAGCAACTAGTTAAGATGCTACGGCCAACTGGTATTAAGAGTATTTTGATTCATAGGGCCCAAGGGAATTTTTAACAAGAGAAAAAAGGCACATGGGTTTCTGCACAAGTTTGAAGAGGGCATTTTTACACTATGCCCTTAAGACATCAAGGGTAAATTATAAAAAAGCCCATATTAAGGTTTTCGCTGTCAAAAACCCCCCTAGCCTAAAGAACCTCTTAGGTTTGTCCTAGATTTTACTTATACACGGCGGGTTTTGGATTAATATGTGAAAATGACATTTATCCGAAAAGCAGTGAAAATATATGCATGGCATTTATTTGTAAAAACAAAGTCTAGTGGGGTATTTATCCGAGAACCTTTGAAAGTTTGTGGTATTTTACTGAAAATCTAGTGGGGTTTCGGATTGTTGCTTGAACGTAGTTACTGTGAAGTTATGCTATTACAAAAGTGAACAACGATGGAAATAATTCTATGTTAATTATTCATGAAAAGGTCCATGGTATTTATCTGGAAACCGATTAAAAACAAAGTATATGGAAAAGTTAAAAACAAAGTTTATGATATTTATCTCAAAAACAGTGAAAGCACATGGTATTTATTTGTTAACAACAAACTCCATGGCGCTTATATGAAATACCCTGGGAGTCCACGGTATTTATTTGTAAAGATTAAAGTCCATGATATTTTTCCGGAATATGGCGAAAGGTCATGGTATTTATTTGTAACAAAGTCAATGGTATTTATTCAGAGAAACGTTGAATTTACATAGCATCTATTTGTAACAAAAAAAAGTCCATAGTATTTATCTGAAATACGTTGAAAGCTTATGTATTTTAATGAAAATCTAATGGATTTTGGAGTTTGATGGTAGAACCATAATTATTGTGAATTTCTGCAATCTTTAGGAGTTCCAATTTTATCCTCATAATATCATGAAAACAATCATTTTGTTTTTTCTAACGAAGCCCACCGGTCCCACGTGCCCCCTCTTCAAAGCACTAAACGGGCGATCCCGGGTTCGACCCCAGGTCTCCCCCACAAACACCTATTGTCCACCACTGGGTGCCGCACAAAATAACATTTTGTTAATTTGCAAAATTTCCATATCAAGAGAAAGTAATAGGAAGTGGAGGCAAAAGTGGCATATTGAAATTTCACCTTTTCACCCCAATTTCTTAAGGTATAACGAATCTGATGGTATAACGAATGAAATGATTGTAATTGAATTATCTGTAAATTTCCCTTAATTCAATTAAAAAGAAGAGCTTATGGGCTCAGAAATTCCAATTTAAAAAATTAAATAAAAAACATTCAAAGCAGTGAATTAATTTTTTGATTGTGCGCTACAAATTAATTTAGTATTTAGTAAATTAGATGCTGCTACAATGTTTAAGAAATGACCAAAATACCATGTTATCTGTTAAAAGAGGAATGAAAGAGCATTTTCGGAAGAATAAATAAAATTTTAACTTAAAACATTTAAATTTTAACGGCAGGGGGTTGGAGGAGGGTCCCATGTAATGAAGAAAACCTCGGGGGGTTTCTGTGCACAAAATTGGCTGCAAGGTGGTTTTGGAAATAAACGGTACAGCGATTGGATGGTTTTGGTGAAATAAAAATTAATTGGGTTGTTTGTAAAACCTCCATTAACCTCTTCCACATTTCTGCATTCAATGCATCCTATAAACATTCAATTCAACGTAATTTTTGAGTTGCAATCTTCACATGATTATCAACTGCTTATTGTTGTAAAAGATACCCTCTAAGAAAGAAGAAGTAAAATAGTAATTACATATATATCAGTAATAATTTCTTTTATTAGTAAGCAGGGAAGCCAACATGTAATTGTTAAAGGTTTTTTTTTAAAAGTAATTTGAATACCAAATTCTTTTGATATTTTCAAAAAAGCACGCCAAATATCTCTTGCTTTCTAAAACAACACCAAATCCTTTAAAATTATCTTTAAAATACACCATAATTAAATTCTGTTAGGATCTTCAAAAGACAGAAATGCCCCTTCATAGCTGGATGGGTGTGTTTTAAAAGGGGTATAAATCTAAGGTTTTATTGTTCTTTCTCCTCCATTGATATTCTCTCTCTCTCAATTGAAGCTCTCTATCAAACCTAAAGTTGCATGTTTTAATTGAAATCATAAATTGTGCACATTTTAATTAAAGCCCTAAAAATCCAGTATTCACACTTTGTGTACATTTCAATTAGAGTTCTATAAATCTACACTATCAAATTTACATTATCAAATCGATGTTAATGGAAGAAATCGGAGTGAAATCGATATCTTTATATCTTGGATTGATGGGCTACAACGAACTTGGGAGCTTGAGATTGAGTTGAGAGACAAAAGAGTGAAAATATTTCTAGATTTCTAGGTTTGATGATCGGGTTTTGGGTATTTCATGATCCAATCTTGGGATTTGAATGAGTGATTTAGGGATTTGAGAGGGAGAAGTGTTTGAAGGTTTTGAGGGAAGAAGAGAGATCGGTTGATGGGGATGAGGGAGGAGAGGGAATTAGAGAAGATGAGAACTGAGGTTTTGAAAGGGAGGGAGAGGGGGTAGAGAAGGTGGGAGAAAAGAGAAGAGTGATACTGATGAGAGAGAGAGACACAAAACGATCCGCCGACACGGCCAAAGTCCCAAAATATAGGATACAAGACACGCCGATATACATATATATGTATGTACGTATGCAAGCATGTATATCTATATGTCTATACATACGTGTCCGCACGCGCTGTGCACGCATAAATTTTACAAAAGGAATAATATATCAAGCTACCATAACAACATTAGACAATAAAGATTAAAAAAATTAACATTTAAAAAGACGCATCATATTAATAACATATAACAATATTTAAAAAGATACATTATATTAATAACATATGACAATACATCATTCTATACTAAGGGAATAATACATCAGAACTCACTTATTTTCTTTTTTGCAGGCAACTGATATCCCAAACATAAAAGAGAAGGGGAAAATTGCAGGCAACGCCCATCAAATTTCTATATGAAGGACTATGAGGACTCCAAATTTGATAGAGTGGAACTATGGCCACTGAATTGTTGTAATTTAGATTCATCACCACCACCACCACCATCCCCATAGATTCTTGCTTCAAACCCCTATAATAAAGAGAAGGGTTGATTACAAAGAAACCGTTCAGATATGTACAAGGAATAGGAGAACATGAAAAGGAATGTGATTAGCAGAATGCCTCGAGCCAGTTATGAATCTTGTTATTTCTACTACCGTAGATAACTTGTTTTTTTGCGAGTGCAATGCATGTGTATATACATCCATGGAGGATGACTCAAATATGCCAGTTTCGTATAGAATCTCAAGTAGTATTATTAGAACATAAAGTGGGCAAGTGGTACTTCCAAGGTGCCAAAATCTCTCTCTCTATCGATAACAAGATCTGCAAACTAGTTGCCTGCATACGTGAAATCTTACTTCTAATCAAGGAGGACGTGGCATCTTTTGACAATACACGCTAGCACCCAGTTTAATTAACTTCTAATCATTTGTTTAATTTCTAAGCTTGTAGTCAAAAAGGGCATCACAAGTGCAGCAGCAGCAGCACCAAAGCATTCTGCAATCACAACTAATTTCCATCAGAAACAAACGCATCTCAATAAAAACAACCTAGTATCTGGAATAAACTTAATGACAAGCTATCCTGATTTTTACACTATACCTAGCCAGATCTAGATTTATCCAGGGAAAGTAAAAATTGTATTTTTATGATTTATACTCGACCTAATTAATTAGGGTTTATTTTGGCCATTCGATAAAGCTATGTAGATAAATCTCTAGTTCAACATACTGGAAGGTTTAGATTAATTGTTTCTTAATTAATCAGCAAGTAATGTTTAGAATATACATTTTTTGTTTTGATTAGATTTTTGTTTTAAAGGTGGAATTAAAGAAAAGAAAATAGATTATTTAAAATCACCATGAACAAATCTAGTGGATTCAACTCCCTAGATATTTTCTTTTATCGTATTTACTAAAAAAGTTTTATTTTTATTTGCTTTTAATTACCGTTTTTTAATTACCGCATTTAAATTTATCGCACTTAAAATTGCTTGTCACTATTTATTGCATTGCACTTTATTTTATTTTAATTTCTGCATTTAAATTATTAATAGTTAATAAATCTTTTCAAAAACCTATTTTTAAAAGTTGCCATCTTCTCTATGGATTGACCCACAAGTGCTACAACCGATAAACCGTGCAATTACGGTATAATTAGAACATTAAAATATCCCAACAAGAGTTTAGAAAGGATGCCCGGGATTCTGCGAAAGAAGAGGTGTATACACCGGAGGCAGCATCTACCCCAACTATCGACATGCAAAAAGATAAGGAAAAGAAAGCAAAAGCTCCTCCGCCAGAAGAGCCGTTAAACCCTCCCCCGATAACACTACGTGACTTCATCCCTTTTGGTTTCTAGAGTGAAGAAATAAACGACGAAAAGCCACAGAAGAAGTTTTGGGAATCAGGCAGTTCTGAGCAATCAGACCAAGAAGCAGGGCAATAAAGGCAGCACTTGATCTTACTGGCAAATGTATTATTAAGAACCGATGTCTGAACTTAGCTTATACGGACTCACAGTTGTCACTATACCGTCCGTACCCCTGACGAGGCAAGCAAAATCGCAAACGACTCGCCCGAGCCTAACACGTCACTGTCGCCAGATATAAGCGATACCGATGGAGTTCATCAAGAACCCGAACTGACAGCCGAAGCTAACCTTTCGCCTCTCCATGATAGCTCTGCTATCCCTTAAGCGATATTTCGAGGAGAAAATAACCATTCTTAGCAGGAAAAAGATGAAGGATACTCCGCTGAAAAAATAATTGAAGTATTGCCTTGCGCGACTTACCTGCGGCCAGTTTTGAATCTCGCCTCAGCAGCCAATGAAAACGGGCAAGCTTGGAGTCGGGTTCCCATTGGCCCCGTCCTATCGAAACCTTTTCCTCAAGAAGAACCTGAAGTGTAATAACTGATCTCATCTTGTACTTGAATCCGTATTTGAATAAATATTTTTCCTATTTTTCTAATATTCTAATTCCTTTATTTATATTTCTTCCCTTTACAAAAAAACATAATAACAGAACCTTAAACCCAAACGCTAACCCCTTTTATTTCCCTAACCCTAAACCCAAGCCTAACCCTACACCCTAACCCGAGCCATCTCCTCCCTCTCTCTTCGACTTCTTCCTCCTCCTTCGCCCTCGTTTCCTTGCGACTCGTTCTCCCCATGACCAAGCACTCACAACGATCTCCATGATATCCCCACGCTGCCTCCCCCATATCTCTCACCACTCACTCTCAATATCACTCTCTTAATCTCTCTCTCGCATTATCCCTATATCACCCTCACCCTCCTCACTACACCGATCATCGCCGGAGCTTCCCCGAATAGCTGCGACCATCTTCCTCACAACCCCCATCAGCCTCCTTCGTTTTTCCTTCTCCTTCCCCTCCTTCCAAACCCAACAGAAACCCACTCCAAAACCCCGCTGCCACCGCCTGCACCACCGACGTCTCGCCGGCCGACCTTTAGCGATCAACTCCTCCGATGAGGTCAACGCCACCACCAACACCTGCTCCACCTCCGGCCACCTCGACCTTGCCTCCACGCTCCAGCCCGCAACCCGAGCTCCTTGCCTCCACCCTCCACTTCCTCCCTCAAATCTCTAACAACCACCGACGGCGCCCTAGCTCTGACCTCCGAGTATTAGACACAAAGACGATGTTAGTTGTATATATGCCCTAGAGGCCATTGTTGTACATACGATGTATATTATGATGGATGCTTGGATATATATACAGAAGACTTTCTTGCTCAATATGATAGTATGCTATCTGGTTTCACTTTGTCTTAACGTGTTGACTTGTATTGGTTTACTGTCTTGCTCTCACATGTTGATAAAGCCAGTAGGATATGTACTTGACTACTAGGACTATGATGAGATCAAACTAGTGGGGCCAGAGTAGTCAACGAGTACATCCTATAACTGTTCCTAGTCGAGAGAGTATCGAGATAGGGCATCGATATTCCGGAGTAGACTAGCGTATACGCATCTTGTCCCATATAATGGGCGATGGATGATCTCATATCCATCGGTATTTGACATCAAAGATGGTATACGGGTGCTCAGTGGAGACTGGGTACACTGAACGGACTCGCTGAGAACTCCTAGATGGTATTATACCTACGTCAGATAGCAGTTCTCCGGTGACACTGGTACAGATTAGTCTGTAGACCCGAGATTGCCATAGAGTCTTGTGTGATTCCCACTGTGCTTTGATTTCCACCTTACCACGTCCAAGAGGGCGTGCAAAACGGTGGCTTTTGGGTACAGTCCCGAATCACATGGAGGCAATGAGCGATAGGAGGGGTTTCGTCTCTCCTGGTATAGGGAGTTGATGTTGTGCTGTGTTCGATTGGCTATAACTGGAAGTCCCTGGCCAGGGCTGATATAGAGATATACTGGTAAGAGTTATCAGTAGTTTCTCGACCCGTTATGAGTCTCACATCG
The DNA here is from genome assembly GCA_030015575.1 of Agapanthus africanus. NCBI lineage: Eukaryota > Viridiplantae > Streptophyta > Magnoliopsida > Asparagales > Amaryllidaceae > Agapanthus > Agapanthus africanus. The sequence continues at coordinate 409,893,934 of CM057338.1, forward strand.
ACACAACTTATCGGTTACTGGGGTCTGACGTTTACCACCCCTAGACATGATATGCGACATATGAGACGAAGAGACCGGACTGTACGGTAGTGTTACTGATTGGATTCACAGAAGAATGTACAGGCTTGCTTGTTGATCTTCTGATCGCTCAATACCTGGGTGGTTGTTACGTTTAGCTGACCGCTTGCAACTTGTGGGTGTTTGATATGATCATCACCTACTGCCGGCGTATTGACGATTCTTTAAATTCCTACACAGAGGTTTCCTGGCTCAGGCAAAACGGAGTAAGAGCACATATGTGATATGTGCGGGACCGAGACTAATACGATATGAGATACCGTATTCTATTCTCGCGATATGTGATATCGGCTAGGTATATGTGATATAGCCGGGTTATCGGATCAAGTGTTGATTCGACGAAAGGTTACTTGTTATATTAGTCGGTTATATGTAATATAGCCGGATTATCGGATCAAGTGTTGATTCGATAATTTAATGTATAATTATATATGTGATATATTACGTTACATTAACTATTATAAGCTCGCTTTATTGATTCCTTTTCTCACTTGATAATACATTGATGTATATGCGATATATGTTAATTGTATTTTTTTTTTGTTACATTATATATTATATATGTGATATATAATATTGTAATATGTTAGGGTTACAAATGCAACAAGGGTTTTGAGTTTAAACCAAGTTAGGGTTTAGATTAGGGTTAAGCTTTTGGATGAGCTTTCAAGAAGCTTCATGAAGGTTTGACTTTTGTCATCTTTCTTTGATATTTTGGAAAGATATTTGTTAACCCAACCCAAACCTCTACCCGTGGTTTATTCTTTACAAGGGTTAAGTATGTCATGCTTAACCCTAGGTTGCAATTGTAACCACAACAATAATTTATTATTCATCACAAAAAGCTTTTCTTTTTCTTCTTGCTCTTGAAAAAACTTCACTAGCCTTTTGGTTTGTGATGATTTTATGTGAGAAATTAAAAACAAAAGAGAGTAAAATTTCTATTTCATCATCCTCATCTATTCTAGCCACTTAGATTCGGGCGTTCACTTCTCTAATAACTTCATTAGTGAAGTGTAAGCTTGGGTTAGAGATTCTTCAAGGTAGATCATTTTAGATCAAGAAGACTTCAAGCAAGATGCCTCATTCACCTCATGGAGCCTCTCTAGAGTCGAAGTTCTTGATGATCGCAGCGAAGGGACCTCAACACGGAGCTTATGAAGCGAAGGAACGGACTACAAAGGTTGTAATCCTAAACTCTATATGATAGATAGTTCTTAGTATGTGATACAAACTATGTTACCCTAATAATTCTAGTAAAGATTCACTCTCTAAATTTTAAAGTGGCATGAGTGATGCTACCAAACTCTAGACTAGATGCAAGGGAAATCCATCAGTGGTATCAGAGCCAAGCTAGAATTTTAGACACGGTGTTAAAACAAATGCGAAAATGAAATCGACTCCGAAATACGGTATTATGGAACCCTTATTTTGCTCTCTGTAAATTTTCTAAAAAGTCTTTTAAAAAATTTTCAAACAGGTGCAGAATGGTATATGGGACAAACTATGAACATAGGTGAAATACGGGGGATGGTGCTCGGATTTTGGCCGAGCACCTAGCTAGGTTTTCCGGCTTGGCCGGCCCCCCTGCCTCCTCTGCCTCCTCGTATTTCCCCTGTGCTCTTTTGTCTCCATTTTGGGTTTTCTAGTATTGTTTATTTAGCCCAATTTTCATGTGATGATTAGTTTGACCTCGGACTAATTCGTAGTGCTTCGTAGTCGTATAATTTAACACTGGATTGGTAACCTTAACTATATTTAGAAGTTCGATGGAACTTCGAACACCACATTTTGTACCCCGCTGAAATTTCCAAGTGTTGTGATTTTCCTTAGTTGATTATATTCGTAAAATCGTGCAAGTACTGCAATGGACCCTCTAGAAGAATATACTAACCTTAACTCGATTCTTTGCCCACGGAACCGCGATCGAACCCTAAGGTTTGCCGTAATTCCGTGGTGTCATAGGTGAGGCATTGGTTAACTCCTTCTATGGCTGGTCCATAGACACTGTGGCACGGTTTTTGAGTGTTTTGACTTTGCTCAAGTGTTGAACTCACGGGGGTAATTTGTGAGTGTATGTTGATTCAATCAAAATGTTAAACATCGTCTTGTATTATCGTGAATGTAATAAAATATGTGGAATTCAAATTGTTAGGCATGAAATCCGTAATATGTAATATTTTGGGTTTACGATGTCTAAGGTGTTTATGGATTCCAAATGTAGTAGTTTTTCACTTTTCTTTTATGCGACTGTAAGTGTAGTATGTGGGGTATTGACGTCTTCGTTGCTATACATCAACGACAATTGGGATACGCATACTTGCTTACGTTGATGATATGAGATATTATGTTTTGCTGTGATATGTTATATTGGATCGTCGTGTTTTGAATAGCCGGGGGTTTTATGTGAGATGAGGGTTTTTATTTTCATTCATGTAAAATTCATTGTATGTAATATTCTTTTATATGGGGCACTTCCGGGTTAAGGTTGTTGTCACCATTGTATATTATTTACTTTTCCACATTAGGATAGACCCAAGGAGGGGAGCACAAGTAACCGGGTTCTAGGGTCCAGTGGGAGGCCATCTCGAGGAGTCGAGACCGGGTCTCCTAACCCTAGAATTGGCAGAGTTACTTGCCGCTCTCGTAGGGGTCTAGGGATGTGAGTTTGGCTATTCATCGCGACCGTGGAATCCGTGTTGTATACAGGCTCAAAATAAAACACGGACCTCCTAGTATATCCAATATTTCATATGCTTTTTCTGCTGCTGATATACTGTGATGTGATCATATTATATGCGTGAGACGAATGCTTTATTATTATATATGAGATATATAGTAGACGTTGCTTATGTTTTGCACCCGTGCTAGTCTCGTCCCGGTATGCCGTTAGTTAAGTAACCTAACGGTGCATAACGGGACACTGTGGCGAATGCGGATGTCATAAGCGTATGTTGTGTTTTCGTTTCTTCTGTGATACTTAGGAAGCATAAATGATGGGATTTATTAATGAGATTAATAAAAGAAAAGAAACCTAAAAGATGTTGTAGAATCAAATTTTCAAAAAGGGTAGCTACAGTTTTTGCTTTGCATAGTAGTATATGTGATATACCCTGCACCTTATTCGATGAGGAAAGAGCCGAGATCCCTTCACCGGGAGTGACCTCTTTAGCAAAACTGGCAGATGCTATAAACTCACAGTTTAGTTTTTGATTGCTTCTATAGTTCTTGCTTTGTACAGCAGTATTTATGAAATATCATGTACCTTATTCGATAAGGAAAGAGCCGAGATCCCTTCACCGGGAGTGACCTCTTTAGTAAAACTAGAAAAAGCCTAAAAAACACTCCTTTTCAAAATCACTTGTTTCTACAACGATATCGAGTTCTTTACGCTCATGGTTTTCTGAAAAACCTGAGTAGCCCTCCGTCATTTCAGATAGATACTACTTAGTATTCGTGCTACATTTGTTGGCCTGCGTCAAGGCGTAGTGTGCGGTAGCTAACTAGTGCTTATCTGCAACATAAGATGAGATTGGATTAGGGTAGTCGTACGACTTTGTTGGCCTGCGTCAAGGGTCGTGCAAGTGGGTTTAATTCAATCAGGAAATGACGGGTTGAACTTGACTAGCGGACTATGGTTTGTTGGCCTGCGTCAAGGTCATAGCACTCTAGGGACAAAAGCATTATCGGGAGTTTCAAGAGTTGAAATTTGCAATGAGATTGCATATCTTCTATGAGATAGTTGGATCCTGATACCCACTGTGAGTAAGAGTTACTCCTTGGAGAGTTTTACACAAGACAATTAGCCAATCAAGTAGGTGACTAGAAAGGTGTTAACGGGGTTATGCCTCTAGGAAAATGAGATTTATTTTAATTAGGTCCGTGTGAAAGCACGGGGAACCTCCCTCAAAATACCAACACTGGCCTGGCTGAAAGATTGGCGAACTTGTAAAGTGTAATTAATCCCGGCTAGTCTTACCTTTTAGGGTTTGAAAGAAGATTTGATGAAAACAGTGGGAGCCATCCTGATTAGATAAGATAATAACCAATCTAATATTGAAAAAGCATACGCTAAAATGTTTTCTTCTCTCTCTCTCTTCAGGTAGCGACCATGTCAGGCCTTAATCAAGATAATAATATGGATGTATTGACCGAACCTGCTTATTATACTGAGCAGGGGAACGTTGGTCCCGTTCTTTCTTATAATTGTTATAAGACAGAGCAGGGAATACGAGAATATTCGGATTCTCACGCAGCCCAAATGAAGAAAAAGCATGCTGATGCATCTTCTTCGGGTGTGTTAGTTATCGAGAACTGTTTCTCAGTTCACTCTACGTCCTGGGTATTAGATACCGGATCGGGATCCCACATATGGAATATGTTACATGGGCTACGAAAAGATAGGGAACTGGGAGAAGGTGATCATTCCGTAAGGGTTGGGAATGGTGCAAATGTTGCAGCCAAAGCTGTTGGCGAATATCACATTGTGTTGCCAAATGGTAATACATTGATTCTGAACGAATGCTATTACATTCCGAGTATGATATGCAATATTATATCAGTTTCTTTATTGAGTAAAGAAGGATGTAATCTTGTAGTATAAGATAATGTTATGAACATATTCCTGAATCAAAAGTTGATTGGATCAGGCTCGTTATTTAATGGCATATACGTTCTCAATCAAACTACGGTACTTAAAGTACAAAACACACACAAGAGGAAGAGTTCAGAAATGAACGAATCCTTCTTGTGGTATTGTAGACTAGGTCATATCAATGCGACACGGCTAGCTAAGTTGCATAAGGATGGATATTTGAATCCGTTCGAATTTTCATCTTATGACACTTGTCAATCATGTCTCAAAGGCAAGATGACCAAAACTCCATTTAGTGGACACGAAGAAAGAGTTACAGAACTCTTGGGACTGATACATAGCGATGTATGCGGTCCCATGTCTACACATGACAGGAACGATTCCTCGTACATTATTACATTCACTGACGATCTCTCAAGATACGGACATGTGTTCCTGTTGAAACACAAGTCTGAAACTTTTAAGAAATTCAGAGAATATAAGAACGAAATAGAGAACCAAACGGGCAAAAGTATTAAGATCCTTCGATCAGATCAAGGAGGAGAATACTTGAGCAATAAGTTCCTGGACTATCTAAAAGAGAATGAGATTCTCTCTCAGCTTACTCCTCCTTATACACCACAGCACAACGGTGTATCCGAGCGGAGGAATCACACCCTATTAGATATGGTGCACTCTATGATGAGCACTGCTGAGTTGCCTATTTTCTTTTGGGGATATGCACTGAAAACAGCTGCAGACCTATTGAATATAGTTCCCACTAAATCTGTGCTAACCACTCCATATGAGATATGGAAAAGAAAGAGACTATATCTTAATTATGTTAAGATATGGGGTTGTCCGGCATATGTGAAAACACAGAATCCGGACAAGCTCGGTGCAAGGTCTTTTCTGTGTAAGTTTATTAGATATCCCAAACATTCGCGCGGGTATATCTTCTACCACACCGAGGAACAAAAGGTGTTTGTTTCTCGACATGCCACCTTTTTAGAAAAGGAATTTCTTGAAAAAGAAATTAGTGGCAAGGAGGTAGAACTGGAAGAGGTTCCAGCTATACAAACTACGACAGAAGATTTGGTTGAACCAGAGAATTCAGTAGTTCCCGACGAACCTCAGCCGCTCCGCCGATCTAGTAGGGTTCCCCATTCACCAGAGAGATACTACGGTTTTCTCATCGATGGTGGGAGCGAGGATTGCATCATGGAAGATGATGACCCGACTAGCTTCGAGCAGGCCATCACGAGTGGGGACTCTGTGAAGTGGCTGGATGCAATGCGATCTGAGATAGAATCCATGTACACCAACAAAGTATGGATATTGGAAGTTGCTCTTGAAGGGGTAAAACCCATTGGGAGCAAATGGATCTTTAAGAAGAAACTTGGTGTAGATGGAAAAGTTGAGACTTTCAAAGCTAGACTTGTTGCAAAGGGTTTTCGTCAACGACCAGGTATGGATTATGACGAAACCTTTTCTCCAGTGGCTATGCTTAAGTCCATCCGGATCTTACCTACTATTGCTGCATACCATGACTATGAAATCTGGCAGATGGATGTTAAGACCGTCTTTCTAAATGGTGATTTAGAGGAGTGCGTGTACATGACTCAGCCAGAGGGCTTCGTAGATAGTGGGAGCAGCGGAAAGGTGTGCAAGCTGCTTAAATCCATCTACGGGTTAAAGCAAGCATCGCGGAGTTGGAACATCTGTTTTGATGTTGTAGTCAAAGAGTTTGACTTCATCAAAAACGTAGATGAAGCTTGTATTTATAAGAAGGCTGCAGAGAGTAAGGTTGTCTTCCTCGTATTGTACGTGGATGACATACTCTTGATAGGAAATGATGTTCCTATGCTGCACTCGGTCAAGCTCTTCTTATCACAAAGATTCTCTATGAAAGATCTAGGTGATGCCTCCTGCATTTTGGGGATTAGGATCTATAGAGATAGATCTAAGCGGATACTGGGATTGTCCCAATCCAGGTACATTGACACCATACTAAAGAGGTTTAGTATGGAAGAATCCAAGCGTGGGAACCAACCCACGATCTCTGAACTCACTCTCTCCAAAGAGATGTCTCCCAAGACTGATTTGGAGAGAGCTCGCATGCAAGGGATACCATATGCTTCGGCAGTAGGCTCTATCATGTACGCGATGCTATGTACCAGACCTGATGTAGCATACTCACCAAGTGTAGTGAGTAGGTATCAAGCAGATCTATGAGAGAGTCACTGGATGGCTGTGAAGAACATTCTCAAGTACTTGAGAAGGACTAAGGAGATGTTCTTGGTGTATGGTAACAGAGAACTCCAAGTGGAGTCCTTTACCGATTCGAGCTTCCAAAGTGATAAGGACGACTCTAAGTCGCACTCGGGATTTGTCTTTACCCTAAATGGAGGGGCGGTTTGTTGGAAGAGTTCTAAGCAAGAAACCGTGGCAGACTCGACGATGGAGGATGAATACATCGCTGCCAACGATACTGCCAAAGAGGCTGTCTAGATGAAGAAGTTTATCACTGAACTTGGTGTGGTTCCGTCTATTGAGCATCCAATACCTTTGTATTATGATAACAATGGAGCTGTGGCTTTGGCCAAGCAACCTAGGTCCCATCAGAAGTCCAGACATATTCTGAGGCGGTATCACCTGATCCGGGAGATAGTTGATCACCGCGAGATCGAGGTCAGGAGAGTTGACACGAAGGACAACACCGCGGATCCACTCACGAAGGCCATTCCCCAGATACAATTTGAGAAACTCTTCGGGATGTTGGGTATGAGACACTACAACAGCTGGCCTTAGTGCAAGTGGGAGATTGTTAGTTGTATATATGCCCTAGAGGCCATTGTTGTACATACGATATATATTATGATGGATGCTTGGATATATATAGAGAGGACTTTCTTGCTCGATATGATAGTATGCTATCTGGTTTCACTTTGTCTTAACTTATTGACTTGTATTGGTTTACTGTCTTGCTCTCACATGTTGATAAAGCCCTTAGGATATGTACTTGACTACTAGGACTATGATGAGATCATACTAGTGGGGCCAGGGTAGTCAACGAGTACATCCTATAACTGTTCCTAGTCGAGGGAGTATCGAGACAGGGCATCGATACTCCAAAGTAGACTAGCGTATACGCATTGTAGGGTTCCTAGGCACACTCAAGAGGTTCCACAAGGCATCTACCATGCCAAATTCAAAATTTTCTTGTGCTAAGAAACCCTAATCTAGATCGTTAACTAGAGGATAGGCGAAACAAACAAGTAAGCAAACTACTTTGCTACTAAGTGAATGGAAATACAACCTTTGTAGATCCGGTCCACCACTTCATTAGCTCCGTGATGACGTCCCTCCACTGCGATCATCAGGATCCCGGACTCTGGCGTCGGTTTCATCGGAGAAATGAGCGGGCTAGGTCGTTGACTTTGGTGCCGAAGATGATCTACGTCGAGGCGACTCAAACTCAAGCTCCATCTTCACTTGGCCATGAACCTTGTGAAGAAAACACCCTATACAACATGGCAAGTGGTAGAGGATGAAAAATAGGAAGTGGGTTCACTTTGGATTTGGATTTCTCACTTGATTTCATCACTTGAAATTTTCAAGAATGGTTTCTTCACTTGAAGAAGAAGATGATGAAGAAGAAAGAATATGAATTATTCTTGAAAATATTAAATCAAGTGAATACTTATCATGTTGCAACCATGGGTGAAGATAACTCATGTAGAGAGCAAACCCTAGTTTAGTTAATGGTTAGGTTAAGGAAAGAAACAAAATGGTCAAAGCTTTCAAAGCTTCATGAAGTTTCAAGAATGAAACAAAATTAGCCACCATTTTATTCTTGCCAAAATAAATAAGTAAATAAATAAATAAGGTAAAGGAAACCCTAACCATTAACCAAACATGGTTTAAAGTAATCACACACCCAAGTTTGCATGTATCATCAAACATGATACAAACTAGTGCACAAACATATATCATATATACAATGTGCACAATCAAGTGAGAAAATAATCTTAAGTGAACCAATACTAGTTAATATAAAGTAATATATCAAATATATAATTATACATTAAATCATTAAATCAACACTTGATTCAATGATCCGGTCATACTGCATATAACCGACTAATATCAAGTGTATCAATGTATCGAATCAATATTTGATTCGGTAACCCGGCTATATCACATATAACCGACCAATGATACAAATCGCGAGAATAGAATACATTATCACATACTGTTATTATTCTCGGTCCCGCACATATCTCATATGCACTCCTATTTCGTTTCGCTTGAGCCAGGAAACCTCTGTGTAGGACTCTAAAGACCCGTCAATACGCCGGCAGCAGGTGATGGTCATATCAAACACCCACAAGCCGCAAGCGGTCTGCTAAACGTAACGGCCACCCGGGTATTGAGCGATCAGAAGATCAACGAGCAAGCCCGCTCAGACTCCTGTGAATCCAACCAGCAACACTTACCGCACAGTCCGGTCTGTTCGTCTGATATGTCGCATATCTCGTCTAGGGGTGGTAAACGTCAGACCCCAGTAGCTCGATAAGTCGTGTCGATATGAGGTCTATAACAGTTCGAGAAACTACTGGTAACACTTACCAGTAAATCTCAGCAACCCTGGCCAGGGATTTCCGGTTATAGCCAATCGAACACAGCGCAACATCAACTCCCTATACCGGAAGAGACGAATCCCCTCCTATCGCTCATTGCCTCCATGTGATTCGGGACTGTACCCAAAAACCATCATTTTGCACGCCCTCTTGGACGTGGTAAGGTGGAAATCAAAGCACAGTGGGAATCACACAAGACTCTATGACGATCTCGGGTCAACAGACTACTCTGTACCAGTGTCACCAGAGAACTGCCATCTGACGTATGGTATAATACTATCTGGGAGTTCTCGGCGAGTCCGTCCAGTGTACCCAGTCTCCACTGAGCACCCGTATATCATCTCTGATGTCAAACACCAATATATATGGGATCATCCATCGCCCATCTGTATGGGTCGAGAAGGTATACGCTAGTCTACTCTGGTATATCGATGCCCCGTCTCGATACACCCACGACTAGGGACCTTGAAGGATTAACTTATGGACTACCATGTCCCCACTAGTATGATCCGCATCACAGTCCAGGTAGTCAAGTACATATCCTAAGGGCTTTACCAACATGTAACAGAGAGACAATCAGTGTACACGTTAAGATAAAGAGCAACCAGATAGCATACTATCATGTCGAGCAAGAAAGTCCTCCCTATATATGTCCCAGCATCCACTACAATATACATCCTATGTACAGTAATGACCTCTAGGGCATACATATAACTAACAATCTCCCACTTGCACTAGGGCCATCTATAGCAGTGGTTGCAGTATCTCATACTCAACCATCCCATAAAAGTCTCTCTCTGGGAAAATGCCTTTGTGAGTGGATCCGCCGCGTTGTCCTCTGAGTCTACTCTCCTAACCTTGATCTTCTTGGAGATCAACCATCTCCATGATCAGGTGATACTGCCTTAGAATATGTCTGGATCACTGATGGGACGGACGTTCCTTGGCATAAGCCACAACTCCATTGTCACACAATGGGAGGAACTAAGTTCATCTCATGAACAAATATACATCCAGAGTTCCTCTTTGGTAGCACCTTTGTAGCGATGTATTCAGCCTTTATCATCTAGTAAGCCATGGTATCTAGCTTGGAACTCTTCCAACATACCGTCCCTCCACTGAGGGTAAAGACAATGCCTGTGACTGACATTCAGTCGTCCTTATCACTCTGGAACCCTTCCAGTGATTCTCCCCAGGATCGATTGATACCATCTCACTACATTTAGTGAGTATTCTAACATCCAATTACTTCTATCTCATAGATCAAAACTTAGGATTTAGGAGGTATCACTTTGATCCTATATGGAGAATCCTTGTGATAAGCGGAGATTGACCGAGCGTAGCATAAGAAACTCCTTCCCCATCAAGAGTATGTCATCCATGTACTCTACGAGGATCACCACCATACTCCCTACTACCTTTTTGTATATACAAGGTTCATCTACCATTTTGATGATGTCAAACTCTTTGACTATCTTATCAAAACAGATGTTCCAACTCCGCGATGCCTGCTTTATCACATAAAACATCTTGCTCGCGTTTCCGATGCTCCCACTGTCTACAAGGCCCTCTGGCTGTGTACTTATAGACGCACTCTTCTAAAACATCATTTTAGAAAAGCAGTCATGACACCCAACCGCCAGATATCGTAGTCATGGTATGTAGCCGTGGAAAGTAGGATCTGGATGGACTTAAGCATAGCCACTGGAAAAAGGTTTCATCATTATCCACGCCTGGTCAATGACGAAAACCTTTAACAGGTCTAGCTTTGAAAGTCTCAACCTTTCCATCTACACCAAGTAATCTTCTAAAGATATACTTGCTCCTGATGGGGATTTAACCCTTCAGATAAAGCAACCAAAGTCCATACTTTGTTGGTGTATAAGGATTCCATCTCAGATTGCTAAGCATCCAGCCATTCTTACAGAGTCCCACTCCTGATGGCCAGCCTAAAACTAGTTGGGTCATCATCTCATGATGCAATCCTCGCTCCCACTGTCATAGAGAAACCGAAGTATCTCTCAGGTGGGTGAGGAACCCTGCTAGATCGGCGGAGAGGCTGAGGTTCGTTGGTTTCTAATGAATCCTTCAGTTCTACCAAATCATCTGTGCAGTTTGTATAGCTGGAACCTTTCCAGATCTACATAACAGACTTTGCCTCGAGCTTTTCCGGATTTTGCTTTTAGACATAGGCCGGACAACCCTAAATCTTAACAAACTTAAGATATGGATTCTTCCCTTTCCATATCACATATGAAGTGGTAGGCAACTGATTTGATTGGAACCCTATTCAATAGGTATGCAGCTTCTCAAGCGCATAACTCCCAAAAGGAAATAAGAAACTCAGTAGTACTCATCATAGAGCACACCATATCACATAGGGTGCTATTGCTCCGCCCCGATATACCATCGTGCTATGGTGTATACGGAGGAGTAATGCTGAGAGAGAATCTCATTCTCCTTTAGAATAGTCCAGGATTTCCGTGCTCAAGTATTCTCCTCCCTGATCTTATCATAGGACATAATACTTATACCCGGTTTTTGGTTCTCTACTTCTAACTTATATTCTGTGAATATCTCAAAAGCTTCGGACTTGAGTTTCAACAGGAACCTATGTCTGAATCTTGAGAGATCATCAGAGAATGTAATGAAGTACAAAGAACCGGTTCTGGCATATGTAGACAGGGGACCTTACATACATCATCATGTATCAGTCCCAAGAGTTTACTAACTCTTTCTCTATTTCCAGTAAATGGAGCTATGGTCATCTTATCTTTGTGACATGACTGGTAAGTTTCACAAGATGTAAATTCAAATTGATTTAAATATACATCTAAATGTAACTTCAGCCAGTCGGGTCGCATTGATATGACCTAGTCTACAATACCTCAAGAAGGATTCGTTCATTTCTGAACTCTTCCTCTTGTGTGTGTTCCGTATACTAAGAACTGTCGTTTGATCAATGCTTTTAGATAACGTACCTGAACCGATCAACTTTTTATATAGGAAATGTTCAAAATATTATCCAACAATACAAAATTTTATCATTTCTTTACTAATAAAGAGAGTGATATGATTTTGTAAATCAGGTTCGGTATCTAATAACATTCGTTCAGAATCAATGTATTTGGAATACAGGGTGACAGTGACCAACAGACTTAGCCGCAACACTTGCACCGTTTTCTGTCTCATGAAACTTATCATCCGTTCTCAGTTCTCTACCTTTCTGTAGCCCTATGTAACAGATTACATATCTGGGATCCTGATCCGGTATCAAATACCCAGGACGTAGAGGATACAGAGAAACAGTTCTTTGTAATGAACACACCCGAAGGAGATGCATCATATGCACTTTCTTCGTTTGGGTGGTATGGGAATCCTGGTATTCCCCTATTTCCTGCTCTGTCTTATAACAATTATAAGTTGGAGCGGGACCAACGTTCCCCAGCTCAGTATAACAAGCGGGTTCGGTCAATACATCCGTATTATTATCTTGATTAAGGCGTGATATGGTCGCTACCAGGAGAGAGAGAGAAGAAAACACTCAGCGTGCGCTCTTGCAAGATCAGATTGGTTATTATTTTATCTAATCAGGATGGCTACCACTGTTTTTATCAAATCTTCCTTCAAACCCTAAAAGGAAAGACTAGCCGGGATTAACTACACGCTACAAGTTCGCCAATCTTTCAGCCAGGCCAGTGTCGGTACTTTGAGGGAGGTTCCCCGTGCTTTCGCACGGACCTAATTACAGTAAACCTTGTTTTCCCAGAGGCGTAACCCCGTTGACACCTTTCTAGACACCTACTAGATCGGCTAATTGTAATGTGTAAAACTCTCCCAGGAGTAACTCTTACTCGCAGTGGGTATCGGGATCCAACTATCTCATAGAAGGTATGCAATCTCATTGCAAATTTCAGCACTTGAAATTCCCGATAATTTTGCCCCTAGCGTCCTATGACCTTGACGGAGGCCAAACTACCCATAGTCCGCTAGTCAAGTTCAACCTGTCATTTCCTGATTGAATTAAACCCACCCGCACGACCCTTGACGGAGGCCAAACAACGCCGTACGAATACCCTAATTCAATCGCATCGTATGCTAGCAGATAAGCATTAGTTAGCTACCGTACACTACGCCTTGACGGAGGCCAAACTACCGCAGCACGAATACTAACTAGTACTTATCTGAAATGACGGAGGGCTACGACAGGTTTTTCTGAAAACCTATTGCGTAATGAACTTGATATCGTTGTAGAATCAAATGATTTTAAAATGGAGTGTTTTTGAGGCTTTTCTAGTTTCGCTAAAGGGGTCACTCCCGATGAAGGGATCGTCGGCCCTTTCCTCATCTAATAAGGTGCAGGATATATCATATATACCACTGTGCAAAGCAAAAACTATAGAAGAAATCAAAAGACAAACCGAGGGTTGTAGCATCTGCCAGTTATTGCTAAAGGGGTCACTCCCGGTGAAGGGATCTCGGCCATTTCCTTATCGAATAAGGTGCAGGATGTTCTACAAGGAACACCACGATGCAAAGCAAGAACTGTAGCTACCTGTTTTTGAAAATTCGATTCCACAACATCTTAGGTTTCTTTTGTTTCATTAATCACATTAATGAAGTCCCATCATTTAAGCACCTAAACATCACAGATAAATACGACGTACACTTATACCATCCGCATTCGCCTCGATGTCCCCTCGTGCACCGTTAGGTTAGGTAACTAACGACAGAGCGGGGCAGGGCTAGCGTGGGTGTAAAACATAAGTAACGCCTATATAATATATCATATATCATATATACAGTATTTATCACAACATATCAAATGATTACATCACAGATATCGCAGCAGAAGAAACATATGAAACATTGGATATACTAGGACGTCCGTGTTTTCAATACGAGCCAGTATAAAACACGGATTCCACGGTCGCGATGAATAGCCAAACCCACACCCCTAGACCCCTACGAGAGCGGCAAGCAACCCTACCAATTCTAGGGTTAGGAGACCCGGACTCGACTCCTCGAGATGGTCTCCCACTGGACCCTAGAACCCGGTTACTTGTGCCCTCCTCCTTGGGTCTATCCTAGTGCGGAAAAGTAAATAATATACAAAGGGTGACATCTTCCGCAATCTGGATGTGCCCCAATAAAAGAATATTACATACAAGTTTTTACATGAATGAAAATGAAAAACACTCATCTCACATAAACCCCCCCGGCTATTCAAACACGACGATCCAATATAACATATCCAGCAACACATAACATCACATGTCATCAACGTAAGTAAATATGCCCATCCCAATTGTCGTTGACATATAGCAACGAAACCGGCGATATCACATATTACACTTACGGTCGCAGAAAAGAAAGTGTAAAACTACAACAGTTGGAATCCGCAACCTCTTTAGACATCGCATGCCTAACCAAATGAATTCCTTAGACATCGCATGCCTAACAATTATAAACCCCGCATTTTAGTCTCATTATCGAAAACACTTTTCAATATCAAGTCGGGCAATTCAACATGATTTCCGACATCCTGATCGAATGCTCGTCGCAAACTTCAATAGACGGCCGCACCCCCGATGCCGTCTACGAAGTGCACCAAGGCGGAACACCGCTACCGCGAGCACCCGAACGGATGCTTTCGGCGACGGGGTTCTCCTACAGTCACTTGGTCGGGGCTAGGGGTGTAGCTGTCTATTAAGTTTATCCGGCGAGTATCCGCGTACGCTACGTGATTGCGACGGACTTTTGATCACATCAAAATTCCGTGGCAACCGATCAAGTGAGACTAAAGTGCTATGTTTATAACATTCAAATCAGTTATCTCATAACTCCTTGTGGATTCCAAATATTGTATCACATTTCGGATAAATAGAAAATGTTAAACTTTCCGATCGAACAATCAAACACCCAAGTTTTCCCGAAAAGCTCAACACATGAAATAAGTTTAAAAACATCCACTTCATGCCACAGTACCAACGGTCCAGCCGTAGAAGGGTCAAGCCAATGCCTCACATGTGGCACGTCGTACTGCCCCAAACCCTAAGGTTCAAAGGGCAGTTCAAGATGGTCACAAAATCGAGTTAAGGTTTGTTGTCTTCTAGAGGGTCCATCGCGTTACTTGCACTACTTAGAACGTCTTTAAACCACGGAAAAATCCAACACTTGGAAATTTCCCGACAGGGGAAAAATTGGGTATTTATATCCGGTCGAACTTTTTAACATATTCTAAAATTACCCGAAAAACATATAGACAAAGTTAGACAATCCGATCAAATTTACGAACTCCCAATACAACCCAGAAAACTCAACTCTTGAGTAGAAGTTAAAAATTCCCAGAAAACACAGCACTGAAAGATAGGAATTACTGTGCAAACCATGTGACAAGAATCAACTTTATGGCCGCGGAACCGCCGCACATGCTAGGGTGGGGCCGCGGTTCCGCGGCGCTTTAGTTGACTTCGGCTCACGTGCTTCACAGTAACTCTTATAATACCCTGCTGTATTTTTTGGATATTTTTAATTTGGAAAAATGCACATTTTCAGAAAATGTACAGAGAGGGTTAAAAGTTAGGGTTTCGGGGTTCGATCGGATTTCTAACATCGTCTACACATCGCCTAAAGCTCTAGCTAGGCTCTGATACCTCTGTAGGGTTCCTAGGCACACTCAAGAGGTTCCACAAGGCATCTACCATGCCAAATTCAAATTTTTCTTGTGCCGAGAAACTCTAATCTAGATCGTTAACTAGAGGATAGGCGAAACAAACAAGCAAGCAAACTACTTTGCTACTAAGTGAATGGAAATACAACCTTTGTAGATCCGGTCCACCACTTCATTAGCTCCGTGATGACGTCCCTCCGCTGCGATCATCGGGATCCCGGACTCTAGCGTCGGTTTCATCGGAGAAATGAGCGGGCTAGGTCGTTGACTTCGGTGCCGAAGATGATCTACGTCGAGGCGACTCAAACTCAAGCTCCATCTTCACTTGGCCATGAACCTTGTGAAGAAAACACCCTATACAACATGGCAAGTGGTAGAGGATGAAGAATAGGAAGTGGGTTCACTTTGGATTTGGATTTCTCACTTGATTTCATCACTTGAAATTTTCAAGAATGGTTTCTTCACTTGAAGAAGAAGATGAAGAAGAAGAAAGAATATGAATTATTCTTGAAAATATTAAATCAAGTGAATACTTATCATGTTGCAACCATGGGTGAAGATAACTCATGTAGAGAGCAAACCCTAGTTTAGGTAATGGTTAGGTTAAGGAAAGAAACAAAATGGTCAAAGCTTTCAAAGCTTCATGAAGTTTCAAGAATGAAACAAAATTAGCCACCATTTTATTCTTGCCAAAATAAATAAGTAAATAAATAAACAAGGTAAAATAAACCCTAACCATTAACCAAACATGGTTTAAAGTAATCACACACCCAAGTTTGCATGTATCATCAAACATGATACAAACTAGTGCACAAACATATATCATATATACAATGTGCACAATCAAGTGAGGAAATAATCTTAAGTGAACCAATACTAGTTAATGTAAAGTAATATATCAAATATATAATTATACATTAAATCATTAAATCAACACTTGATTCAATGATCCGGTCATACTGCATATAACCGACTAATATCAAGTGTATCAATGTATCGAATCAACATTTGATTCAGTAACCCGGCTATATCACTTATAACCGACCAATGATACAAATCGCGAGAATAGAATACAGTATCACATACTGTTATTATTCTCGGTCCCGCACATATCTCATATACGCTCCTATTTCGTTTCGCTTGAGCCAGGAAACCTCTGTGTAGGACTCTAAAGACCCGTCAATATGCCGGCAGCAGGTGATGATCATATCAAACACCCACAAGCCGCAAGCGGTCTGCTAAACGAAACGGCCACCCGGGTATTGAGCGATCAGAAGATCAACGAGCAAGCCCGCTCAGACTCCTGTGAATCCAACCAGCAACACTTACCGCACAGTCTGGTCTGTTCGTCTGATATGTCGCATATCTCGCCTAGGGGTGGTAAACGTCAGACCCCAGTAGCTTGATAAGTCGTGTCGATATGAGGTCTATAACAGTTCAAGAAACTACTGGTAACACTTACCAGTAAATCTCAGCAACCCTGGCCAGGGATTTCCGGTTACAGCCAATCGAACACAGCGCAACATCAACTCCCTATACCGGGAGAGACGAATCCCCTCCTATCGCTCATTGCCTCCATGTGATTCGGGACTGTACCCAAAAACCACCGTTTTGCACGCCCTCTTGGACGTGGTAAGGTGGAAATCAAAGCACAGTGGGAATCACACAAGACTCTATGACGATCTCGGGTCAATAGACTACTCTGTACCAGTGTCACCAGAGAACTGCCATCTGACGTATGGTATAATACCATCTGGGAGTTCTCAGCGAGTCCGTCCAGTGTACCCAGTCTCCACTGAGCACCCGTATATCATCTCTGATGTCAAACACCAATATATATGGGATCATCCATCGCCCATCTATATGGGTCGAGAAGGTATACGCTAGTCTACTCTGGTATATCGATGCCCCGTCTCGATACACCCACGACTAGGGACCTTGAAGGATGTACTTATGGACTACCATGTCCCCACTAGTATGATCCGCATCACAGTCCAGGTAGTCAAGTACACATCCTAAGGGCTTTACCAACATGTAACAGAGAGACAATCAGTGTACACGTTAAGATAAAGAGCAACCAGATAGCATACTATCATGTCGAGCAAGAAAGTCCTCCCTATATATGTCCCAGCATCCACTACAATATACATCCTATGTACAATAATGGCCTCTAGGGCATACATATAACTAACACGCATCTTGTCCCATATGATGGGCGATGGATGATCTCATATCCATCGGTATTTGACATCAAAGATGGTGTACGGGTGCTCAGTGGAGACTGGGTACACTGAACGGACTCGCCGAGAACTCCTAGATGGTATTATACCTATCGTCAGATAGCAGTTCTCCGGTGACACTGGTACAGGTTATTCTGTAGACCCAAGATCGTCATAGAGTCTATTGTGGATTCCCACTGTGCTTTGATTTCCACCTTACCACGTCTAAGAGGGCGTGCAAAACGGTGGCTTTTGGGTACAGTCCCGAATCACATGGAGGCAATGAGCGATAGGAGGGGTTTCGTCTCTCCCGGTATAGGGAGTTGATGTTGTATTGTGTTCGATTGGCTATAACTAGAAGTCCCTGGCCAGGGCTGATATGAAGATATACTGGTAAGAGTTATCAGTAGTTTCTCGACCCGTTATGAGCCTCACATCGACACGACTTATCGGTTACCGGGGTCTGGCGTTTACCACCCCTAGACATGATATGCGACATATGAGACGAAGAGACCGAACTGTACGGTAGTGTTACTGATTGGATTCACAAGAGAATGTACAGGCTTGCTTGTTGATCTTCTGATCGCTCAATACCTGGGTGGCTGTTACGTTTAGCTGACCGCTTGCAGCTTGTGGGTGTTTGATATGATCATCACCTACTGCTGGCGTATTGACGATTCTTTAGAGTCTTACACAGAGGTTTCCTGGCTCAGGCAAAATAGAGTAGGAGCACATATGTGATATGCGTGGGACCGAGACTAATACGATATGAGATACCGTATTCTATTCTCGCGATATATGATATCGGCCGGGTATATATGATATAGCCGGGTTATCGGATCAAGTGTTGATTCGATGAAAGGTTACTTGTTATATTAGTCGGTTATATGTAATATAGCCGGATTATCGGATCAAGTGTTGATTCGATAATTTAATGTATAATTATATATGTGATATATTACGTTACATTAACTAATATAAGCTCGTTTTATTGATTCTTTTTCTCACTTGATAATACATTGATGTATATACGATATATGTTAATTGTATTATTTTCTTTTGTTACATTATATATTATATATGTGATATATAATATTGTAACATGTTAGGGTTACAAATGCAATAAGGGTTTTTGAGTTTAAACCAAGTTAGGGTTTGGTTTAGAGTTAATCTTTTGGATGAGCTTTCAATAAGCTTCATGAAGGTTTGACTTTTGTCATCTTTCTTTGATATTTTGGAAAGATATTTATTAACCCAACCCAAAGCTCTACCCATGGTTTATTCTCTACAAGGATTAAGCATGTCATGCTTAACCCTAAGTTGCAATTGTAACCACAACAATAATTCATTATTCATCACAAAAAGCTTTTCTTCTTCTTGCTCTTGAAAAAGCTTCACTAGCTTTTTGATTTGTGATGATTTTATGTGAGAAATTGAAAACAAAAGAGAGTAAAATTCCTACTTCATCATCCTCATTTATTCTAGCCACTTAGATTAGGGTGTTCACTTCTCTAATAACTTCATTAGTGAAGTGTAAGCTTAGGTTAGAGATTCTTCAAGGTAGATCATCTTAGATCAAGAAGACTTCAAGTAAGATACCTCATTCACCTCATGGAGCCTCTTTAGAGTCGGAATTCTTGATGATCGCCGCGAAGGGACCTCAACACGGAGCTTATGAAGCGAAGGAACGGACTACAAAGGTTGTAATCCTAAACTCTATGTGATAGATAGTTCTTTGTTTGTGATACAAACTATGTTACCCTAATAATTCTAATAAAGATTAATGGTTTGTTTGCTTTGCACCTCTCTAAATTTTAAAGTGGCATGAGTGATGCTACCAAATCATAGACTAGGTGCAAGGGAAACCCAACAGATGACCCCTTGCCACCGTCGGCCACGACCACCGAGCTCATCATTCCCACTTCTTCTCCAAACAAACACCCCCGAGCTCCAACACCCAACGCCACTTCTGCAACCATCACCGCCGACCTATTCTCGTTGCCGACCTCGTCACCTCTAGAGACCAACGTCTCCACCATCTCACTTCACCACAGCCTCCCCCACCAGAGCTCCGAGCCCAGCCCCCTTCGCTCCAAGTCGAGCCCAAGCCGATCCCTTTGCCTCTGCTACTCTGGCCACGATCCAGCGCCGCCACCGACCGCTGTTGACGCCTTTCTGTTGCCACAGCGACCCCCGTCTCTATATCCAAGCCATGCTCCGCAGTGTGTAGCCGAGGCTAAGCTCGAGCCCTAGTCGAGCCTCGTCATGCGTTAAGTACTGTGCCCGTGCCCGTACTACAATACATCGACGTCATTGCCTTGTCTTTGATCATCTTTAGGCAAGTGAAAACCTTCACTTGTATTTCATGCTATAATAAACGTTAACTAGAGAAATTATTATAACTAGAAACATAGATTAATATAACTAGATCGATACGCACTTGAATTTGATGAAGCGAACCATCGTGCCATTTTATTCTGAGTCGAGCCCGACTAGGTCTTATTACTGTGTGAGTAACACGTATAATTTAAATGATTGACATCTAATTCAATTAGCTAGAGGAAACGGTAAATTCGATCGATAACCAAATGTTTATCTTAGGTGTTCGATGCGACCCTTATGCGAAAACAAAATCGAATATGGTGGAACTCATGAAACCTAGACCCTAATACTATTAACAAACCCACTGTGGAAATTTGGTGGCAAATCAGAATCGTCTCCACACATAAAATGACACCCCCATTTAGCTTCATCAAATCTGAAATTCCTCGCATACGTAGCTTATGAAAATTGTAGTAAATTAGATATATACCGGAACATTGTGTTCTAGGGCTCGTATCGAAGCCGACTTGATAACCTAGAACCTTCTGTGTTTCATATTTTAACACTGTTATAACACAATGATAAAAACTAACTGGAAATATGGCTCTGGACTACAGTCCAGAGAAGTATTTCATGTTGACACCTGAATTTAAATGTTTGTACAAGTCTGTATGAAAATGAAAATATGTGTAACCTTATATCGTTGCGAAGATAATCCTGTTAGCTAACTATTGGTGGTGGTTTTGTTCAATTTGATTACTGTGGCTATTTTAAATATATTTTAAACCATCGGTATATACTGCAGTTTTTTGCAGAGACAGATTGTATACCTTAACCAGTGCATATCTCCATGCATACAGAGGATATTATCGATCCGTTTGGTGCGTTGGAAACATAACAGATAAATATAAATATTATATAACTTTAGCTTCATCTAATTATGATCCCAACAGAGTGTAAAATGTGTTACGAAACGGATTTTCAGTTCAAGAACTGGATTTCCAGCTGTGAACACTTAAAATGGAATGATCGTAACTCACAAACCCGAAACCCGATTGACCCAAAACCAATTTTGTTGGATTTCTGTTTAAGTTTACTTTCTACCTATTTTGTATCATTTTGCCTAATTAAGAACGTACGATATAATATGTTTTACTGAACTCATAAAGCACGTAGTGATTCATATTATACGTGACTTGATTAGTTGCATAATTTACATACTTACCCGGCCATGATTACTTTTAGTGATAGCGAACGCTCTTACTGATTTTTAGCGATTATTGCATTGTCGAACGTGAATGGTATCAGATTATTTGTATCAAGTACGCCGGTGAAAAGTGAATGATTCGTGAAAATGAATATCGCAGTGAAAAGTGAATAAAACAGTGTTGTTGATGCGTACTAGTACATAACTAGCCCCATACATGTTATTGAAACCTGAAGGAAATGGGAAAATCAAGGTGGAATCAACTCGTATTTAGCGAGATATTTAATACTTTAGAGGATGATCATTCGATATTAGTGACAATGATACGTGTAGGTATTTGTGCCTAGTGGCACGGCTGACATGGGTTATGTCCCAGGCACATTTTTGACCGTTGTTTCGGGCATGCACGAGACCCTTACTAAACATGAGAATACATTCCACCGTTCAATTTCAAATGATAGAAAAACTGTTAGTTTAGTGACTTGTATATTAACCTAGATTACTGCTATGATCCATGCCCACTACTGCTATCTGTTTTTGTTATTTTATACGCATATTAGTGCTTTATATCGTTGTTGCATGTATCACTATTTACTGTCACCTGTTTATTATTATTATTATATTATAATATTATATCGCTCTGACAACATGAGTATGCATGATCAGAGGAAGAAGTGGACCTTCCTTATTTTGAGAAGATTGCGAAGATCCAGACCAGTGAACCCGCTGTATCATTCCTTTGAGACCACTAGTTAGTTTTCTCTTTTGTTTGTATCCATTGCGCTCAGTTTCCTTTATATATGATAGTTTTTAGTGACTGTATCATCTCATTATCTGAGTTAGATTACTGCTACCATATACTGCTAGAAGCTGAAGTGTGACTACGGCAGGATTTTTTCTTGACTGTAGAAACATGGCTGGTCTAGTCACCCTTGAATTCCGTATTTTTGGAAGCGGGACGTGACATGATTTTGTTGGTATCAGAGCACCAGGTTTAGAATGAGAATACAGTTCAGTTAGAGATCTCTTGAATTGTATACCGTTATATTGTCTTCCACTCTCATGTGATTCTTGTTACATCATCAATCGATATCATATAATCCTTGTCTTAATCCTACCGTTTATCTGATTCCCTTCCTTGCTTATCTTTCAGCGATATGGCCTTCTTAGGAAATCATTCCTCGGATACCAGTCCTCATGATCGCACCGACAACATCCTCAGTGCGCTAACGTCTATTGATGAAGCTCAGGAGAAGACCGATCTCCCAGCTGAAGGTCTAAGGACGACTACTGCTCAAGGAGGACCTACAGCTATTGTTGCCACCCTCGAGGGCGATATTGCACCAGCTACGCATGTCAGGGCTGGTACCGTTGCAGATTTTAGGAGGCTGCACCCAGCTGTCACGACCCGCTGATTGAGAGTTGTTTTTGCGTATGCGTTTTGAAATCAAAGTTAAGAATATACCGCAATCAAGACGGTGTCGCTTGGTAGCTAGCCGCTTGTGTACGGGTCGGTCCACAGGGAAAACGTGTCTTTTCTTATTGTTCTAATGTGTCAATTCCTATTTGTGGTAGGTTCTGATTTTTATAAAAACTAAGATTGAATTTGATTTGAATTAAAACCTTACTAGGATTAGGATTAGGTAAGTTTGGAAAGTTAATTCTACTCACCTCTTCCTTTGCCCTAATTATGAACTTAGGTGTTAAGGTAATAATTAACAAAGGGGATTAGCACGACTAGGAAGAAACATAGTTTCTTCCCTTTGGTCCTTGTCCGTCCTTTCTTAACTCTTATCCCTAACCTCTATGTAAATCAACCACTACCGGTCTAACTAGGGAATCACCGCTATAGGGTGCCGTAGTGAGCGGTGGGTGTTTGTTTTACATAGAATCCTAATTTATAAAGTTATGAGGGCAAGAAAGGAGTGAGAGATTTCCATCTCTCAAACCCACCCAATCCTAATCCTAACAAGTGAGGAACTACTCACTCATTAGGGTATTAACAAAGGAGTTTATTTTTTATTTTCTTTTTAATTACCTAATTAACGAGCAGATAATAAAAGACAGATACGAAATTTGCAAAAATTAAAAGATGAAATTAAAATTGCAAGATAAAAAAAACTTACTTTATTGACACCTCTTGACGATTACAATGGAATTGAAAATTTAAAATCTAAGAATTAAAAAGAGGCATCTCAAAAGAGGCACCCAAAAGAGGCACACTTTATTTGGCTTTGAGCCCTCCTATTTATAGATAGGAAAAACCCTAGGTTTACATTCTAATCCATACATGAAATTACAAAACAACCCCAAAGACCGAGTCAAAGCACCGACACCCCACCGACACGTGCATTGCACGGCCGCGGAACCGCGGCAGAATAGCCTGTTTGGCCGCGGATCCGCGGCCATTTGGTGGGCTCATGGGCCCAATTCTTTAGGGTTTCTTCAAATTGCTTTTATCTTCTATTTTCTTCACTTGGTCTCTCAGAATCTCTTCAATTCTCTTCCAGATATTCAATAGTGGACTTTTTACCGTGAGCTTCATGTTGAAGTCTTGAAATGGTGGGCGGCATCATACGGATTCATCTATTGTTGGTCGTAGTCTCACATTTGTAGCGTCTTTTTCTGAATTTCACTGTATTGTTCTGAGAACCTGTAACCTGTAACTATGTAGCAGACATGGATCAAAAGCACCTATTTATTTGTAATATGATTAAGAATGGGGAATATAATAATGCAAAATTCTGATATGAACAAATACCCCCAAACTTATCTTTTGCTCATCCCGAGCAAAGCCAATTTATTCTCTAAAATACCTAACCTCACTTTCGCAGGGAATCGTGATTGCACTGAGCTCGTGCAACAAGTCGTTAAACCTCTAGGTGTCCCTAGTAGGAGGAGTGTTGTCTCCTGAGGGTTTTCAGCGGATACTACCCACAAAATCCAATCAATTTGGCCTGTTGACTTTCATTTTTCAATTCGGTATTCTAGCAAGAAGTTCTATTATCTTCAACTTAAAAATCATCAACCCATATTTTTCACACTCACTTATCATTTAACTTAAGATCGTATATGTTCTGCAAATTTATTAAGTTTTCAGCATCTTTTGAATTTTCCTTCTAAGGTTTCATCTCAACTTAAGAATTTTTATCATCTCTACTGAAAATTATAAGCCCTATTTTTCATTCCTATTTCTCATCTAAACCCCAATAATATACCCCTACATGTGTGTATGTATCATCCCTACACTTGGAAATTCAATTCTAGCTATCATACTCTTGTCCATCTTCCAAAATACTTTTAGTTGGTGAATTTTAGATGAAATTGCTCACGCATTCTTCATGCGACCGTTAATACTTCTTGAGGTACTAGACGACCGATTACAAAATGTGCTTGCGGAATGCCTTGTTTGGCCGCGGATCCGCGGCCATCTTGAGGGTTCTCTGTCTCAACTCTTTAGGGCTGCTTCATGTTGCATTTTACTTCTGGTTTCTTCACTTGGTTTCTCAGAATATCTTCTATTTTCTTCCAGATTTCCACAGTGCAGAATGTTGTGGACTTTTACCGTTAGCTTCGCTTTGAAGTCTTGTATCTTGTGCTGCCCTTGAACTGTCTTGTGCATGGAACTGTTTACTGATCTTCATTTGTTCCTTGAACTGTTAGGCGGTATCATACGGATTCATTTTTTGTTGGTCGTAGTCTCACTTTTGTACGTCTTTTTATGAATTTCACTGTATTGTTCTGAAAACCTGTAACCTGCAACTATTAAGCAGGCATGGATCAAAAGCACATATTTATTTGCAATATGATTAAGAATGGGGAATATAATAATGTAAAATTCTGATATGAACAAATACCCCTAAACTTATCTTTTCCTTGTCCCGAGCAAAATTATTTTTATTCTAGAAAAAAACCTAACCTCACTTTCGCAGGGAAACGCGATTGCACTGAGCTCGTGCAACAAGCTGTTAAACCTCTAGGTGTCTCTAGTAGGAGGAGTGTTGTCTCTTGAGGGTTTTCAGCGGATACTACCCACAAAATCCGATCAATTTGGCCTATTGACTTTCATTCTTCAATTCGGTGTTCTAACAAGAAATTCCATTATCTTCAACTTAGAAATCATCAACCCGTATTTTTCACACTCACTTATCATTTAACTTAAGATTGTATATGTTCTGTAAATTTATTTAGTTTTTAGCATCTTTTGAATTTTCCTTCTAAGGTTCCATCTCAACTTAGGAATTTTTATCATTTCTACTGAAGGTATAAGTCATATTTTTCATTCCTATCTCTCATCCAAACCCTAATCATATACCCCTACGTGTGTGTATGTATCACCCATACACTTGGAAATTCAATTCAAGCTATCATACTCTTGTCCATCGTCCAAAGTATTTTTAGTTGGTGAATTTTAGATGAAATTGCTCACACATCTTTCATGCGACCGTTAATACTTCTTGAGGTACTAACGACCGATTACAAAATGTGTTTGCGCATTAAGGCGCAATTCCTCGTCTTGTAATACCTAAGGCTTTTGCAGTGATTCCCAAACTAGTTGGTCTAAGGCACTAGGTGATAAAGCACCCTCGCTATATATTTTTTTATTTTACGCAGCCTTAAGTGATTACAAAACCAGTGTTCATTTTTTTTTTATCTCTTTACTCACATTTATACTTTTATTTAATTTTTTTTCTCATATTAAGGATTTCAGACAAGAGTAATTCAAGGTATCCTCTACTATCCCAAGTTCCAAGGTGTGTGTATGTGCGAGTTGTAGGGTATATATTTTCAAAATTTAAACTAAAGGTTCGGAATTATTTTTCAGACTTACATTTCAATAAAAATTTCAATACTCTTCCCTTATTTTGACTTAGCCCAAGAACTGAACTCAGAATTTGCCTATTTCTAAATAAACTACAAGAACATATATTTTCTACCGTTAAACTTTAAGAAATTTTATTTTTAGGGTTTTTAATTTACTAAATTTAGGATCTAGTTTTTCTAGCTAGTTAGCCGTCTTGTCAAACTTAAGTCAAATAATAGCAAGTTGACATTTTTATTTTATCTTTTTAGTCTTTTCAATTTTTATTCGATTTTTTTCCTTTTATATATATATATTTTTTATTTTCATTTATTTTTATAATTTTTATAATTTTTTGATAAAGATGCAATGCAGAATTAAACATGCAAAGAAAGAAAAGAAAATATATGTTCAAAAATTAAAAATATGCAATGCAATGATAACTTATTTACAAACCACCTCCTCCCCCAAACTTACCAAAAGCAGTGCCCTCACTGCTCAGGCCCTCGGTGTCCCCTTGAACGTGAACGGGAACGCTCCTCTCTAGCTAGAAGGGTTCTGATCCCCTGCTCTACTTGTATTAGACGCCGATCATGCTGCGTCATCATCTCAAGCAATCTTTCTATCCCCCTATTGTTTCTTCGAAGTAAGCGTGCTTGCACAGCAGGGGTTATCTCTTCATCGCTCACGGTCGAGCTGGAGCTGGATGTCCTGGCGGGTACATGTTCGGCCAGTTCTGTTTGTGACCATACATCAGTCAAGCGGGTATAGGACGTGGATACGCCCTCAATGAGAGGCCTAATGGGTATACCTCCATGCATGTAGAATTCAAATTCCTCCACAGAGAGGAAATAGCGACACAGTTGTGTCACTAACATGGGGCATGGGTAATTTGCGGCCCTTTTACCAGCACCAATTGAATAAAGCAAAACCGTGCACATGTCAAATCTAGGGTTCCTAGTCATTAGGGTGTGCACGATATGAAGAGACGGGGTGAAAAATGTGGTATTATGTGAACTCCCAAAAATATTGTTTTGTGCCCACCGGCACACGGTTAAAACATTGGCGAAGAGGGTTCTAGCCTGTATTCCCTTCCTAGGTTCCCTCGAACAGTCATTACCCATTAAGGACATGTAATCTTCAAATTGAAGGGGTTCGTCGTGAACATGTAATTTAGGGATTAAAGTGACTTCTGGACGAAGTCCCTGTCAATGATTATCTCCCTATCACCCCAAAGTAGTTTGATAAAACCGTATTGTGTCAGGCAGCCTTCCTCCATGCACTCGTAAAAACGAGTGACTAGATCTGGAAGGGCGTAGGCATTTGGATGATTGTAAATTAAAAAGTTCCACCCCCTCCGTATGATTTCATCACGAAAATAACTCCCGTAAATTGTGTGTGAAAAGATTTGTGAAAAATCACGTTCTCACTGCATTGTTGGTGCCATTACAGAGAGTTCACAGATTTACTAAAAAATTTAACAGAGAGGGAGAGATGGTATAAACCTCCTCTGAAAAATTCAGAGGGTGAAGAGGTAAGAGCGCGGCGGAAGCGGGGCTTGGGCGGCAGAAGCGCGGCGACTAGGAGGGATCTCTCTACAGAAGTTGGAGCGGCGACTAGGGTTTTCAGAGAGGTGAAAAATCAGGGTTATGAAAACAGAGAGGGGTCGGGTTCTATTTATAGGGGGTTGTTTTGGTTATTTGTAAAAAGCCCCACTTAAAACGAGTAAATTATTTGCAAATTTTTATTTTTATTTTATTAAAACTGGAAATTTACAAAAATACCCCAAAAATTTTCAAATTTTCAAATTTTTTGGTTTTTATATAATTACAAATGATACATACCCCCAAACTTGTTTGAAACAGTGTTTTGGCTAGATAATCGAAATTTAGGGGTGGATGGAAGAAGATTAGTCAATGTAGATCGGCTCCTGCAAAAACAGGAGCTCCTCCGAAGGGTCCGCAGTGAGGAACAGTTTAAGTCGATGTCAGTTCACTTTAAACAGTGCACCATCCTCCGGGTTTTCTAGATCGATCGCACCGTGCGGATATACGGTGCGTATCAAAAATTGCCCTTTCCATCGAGATTTGAGCTTGCAGGGATGGAAATGTAACCGAGTGTCGTAAAGTAAAACCTGTTGACCAGGTTTGAAAGTTTTGCGCATAAGGTGTTTATCGTGGAACACCTTCGTTCGGTTTTTAACAACTACTGCATTCTCATAGGCTTCTTCCCGCGGCTCGTTTAATTCATTCAATTGCAGCTTTCTATTGCTGTCCGCATCTCCCAAAGATAGATTCAACTTTTTAATTGCCCAAAATGCCCTATGCTCTATTTCAACTGGAAGGTGGCAAGCCTTTCCATAAACAAGCCTATATGGAGACATGCCAAGATCGGTCTTATAGGCAGTTCGGAATGCCCAAAGGGCATCAATCAGTTTTGATGACCAATCTTTACGGTTTTTGAAAACCATTTTTTCCAATATTTGTTTAATCTGCCGATTCGAAATCTCAGCTTGCCCATAAGTTTGGGGATGATAGGGCGTTCACAGCTTGTGAGTAATGGAGTATTTCCACATTAAGGACTCGAAAGTCCTACTACAAAAGTGAGATCCATTATCACTGATAATCGCGTGAGGATGCCCAAACCGAGAAAAAATGTTTTCATTGAGAAATCTAAAGACAACCTTGTTGTCATTAGTTTGGCTCGGCACTGCCTCGACCCATTTGGAAACATAGTCAACAGCAAGTAGAATATACATGTTCCCAAAGGAGTTGGGAAATGGTCCCATAAAGTCTATCCCCCAAACATCAAAAATTTCAACAACTAAAATTGGTTGGAGCGGCATTTCATTTCTCCGAGATATCCGGCCCAAGTGTTGGCACCGGGAGTATGTCTTGCAGTATTCGTATGCGTCTTTAAAAAGTCGTGGCCAGTAGAATCCATACTGCAAGATCTTTTCTGCTGTCTTTTTGGGGCCAAAATGCCCGCCACACGCTTGATCGTGCCAGAATGACAGCACGCTCTTAAACTCATTGTCGGGGACACACCGACGAATAATTTGGTCGGGACAGTATTTGAATAGATACGGCTCATCCCAGTAAAAATGTTTTGCCTGAGATAGAAATCTGAGTCTGTCCTGTTTCGACCATTCGTTTGGTATCAGTCTGGTGGCCAAATAATTTACGATATCTGCGAACCAAGGTTCGCATGACACGGTTAAGAGCTGCTCATCTGGAAAAACGTCTTTAATAGGAAATTGAAGTGTAGGCGAAGAAGGAAGTCGTGAAAGGTGGTCGGCGACTACGTTTTCGCATCCTCTCTTGTCTCTTATGACAATGTCAAACTCTTGTAGCAAGAGAATCCAACGTATCAACCATGATTTAGCATCCTTCTTCGCAAAAAGATGGCGAAGAGCTGAGTGGTCTGTGTAAACGATGACTGGAGAGCCGATTAAATAGGGCCTGAACTTTTCTAGTGCAAACACAACAGCTAAGAATTCTTTTTCAGTTGTTGTGTAATTTAATTGGGCCTCGTTTAAGGTTCGGCTAGCGTAATAAATTACATGCGGCATCTTATTTATATGCTTTCTAAGGACAGCACCAATGGCGAAATCAGATGCATCGCATATAATTTCAAATGGATGCGTCCAGTCAGGAGATGAAAGAATGGGAGCGGAAATAAGTGAGTTTTTCAACGACTCGAACGCCTTCATACAGCTTGAGTCGAAATCAAAAGTGGTATCCTTGGCCAACAAAAGAGTCAAGGGTCTAGCTATCTTGCTAAAATCCTTGATGAACCATCTATAGAACACGGCATGGCCAAAGAAGGCTCGGATGTCTTTGACGCACTTGAGAGGAGGAAGATTGAAAATGACTTCAATCTTAGCTTTATCAACCTCAATGCCATTTTGCGAGATGATATGTCCTAAGACAATACCTTCTTGTACCATAAAGTGGCATTTCTCCCAATTTAAAGTGAGATTCTTATCCCTACACCGGGTAAGAACTGCGTCTAAATGTAACAAACACTCGTCAAAGGAGTCGCCAAAAATGGAGAAATCATCCATAAAAATCTCCAAGAATTTTTCCACCATGTCTGAAAAAATGCCCATCATACACCGCTGGAAAATAGCGGGTGCATTGCATAACCCAAAGGGCATGCGATGGTAAGCAAACGTACCGAAAGGACAAGTAAATGTGGTCTTGTCTTGGTCTTTTTCGGCGATGGGAACTTGATTATAGCCAGAGTATCCATCCATAAAGCAGTAAAATTCATGCCCAGCCAATCGTTCTAGCATTTGGTCAATAAAAGGTAATGGAAAATGGTCTTTCCGTGTCGCGGCGTTGAGTTTTCTATAATCGATGCATACTCGCCACCTAGTTTGGGTGCGAGTAGGTATTAACTCATTCGCCTCATTAGTTATAACTGTTATGCCCGATTTCTTTGGGACAACGTGAATGGGGCTAACCCACTGGCTATCAGAGATAGGGTAAATGATACCACTATCTAGACATTTTACAATCTCCTTTTTAACAGCCTCCTTCATTACAGAGTTGAGGCGTCTCTGTGGATCCCTTACTGGCTTGGTATCATCCATCATATGAATATGATGTTCAACTATTATGGGACTAATCCCCTTGATGTCCGCCATAGTCAAGCCAAAAGCTTGCCAATTATTTTGTAAGTCCATTAAAAGGGCTTTCTCTTGCTCGGGGGCTAGAGAGGCCGAGATGATAACAGGAAGGGTCTCATTCTCACCCAAGTAAGCATATTTAAGGTGGGACGGCAATAGCTTTAGTTAGAGCTTTGGAGGCGAAACAATTGAAGGTAAAATTGGTGAAACTGTCTTAAACTTGAAGGATTCCAATAGAGGTTCGAAGCGAGTGTAAGCAACCGAGTCGGATGGTTCAGCTAACTCATCCGAAAATTCAAAGGACTCAAACTCGGGTGGTGATTCTTCAAAATCGTTCGAAAAAGTGAAACACTCGTAATCGTTATCGGGTGTGAAAACTGTGTCAGATTCAAGGAGGAACGCACTAGTGGCGTCAAAACTGCTATGATCGAACCGAAATTTTTCGAGCTCACAGTCCTCCTGAGTGATCTCTTGGATCGAGTAAACATCAAGTATATTAGCATTAGGCTCGGAGGGCTGATTCCCTAACTTAAAAATGTTGAGTTAAATTGTCATATTTCCAAAAGATAGGTTCATCGAACCATTTCGACAATTGATCACCGCATTAGAAGTCGCAAAGAATGGTCGACCAAGTATCACCGGAATTTGATTCCGGGGGTTAGCTACAGGCTGTGTGTCCATAACAATAAAATCAACGGGGAAAATGAAGTCCCCTACTTTAATCAACACATCCTCTAACTCACCCCTAGAATGGGTGATGGATCGGTCGGCCATTTGGAGAGTACAATGTGTGGGTTTAAGCTCTCCAACGCCTAATTGTTCATATACTGAATAGGGAAGCAAATTAACACAAGCACCAAGATCTAAAAGTGCGCGATTGATGTTCTTATCCCCAATTGTTATTGAAATTATAGGACAGCCAGGGTCCTTACGTTTTTGGGGTAAAGGTTGGGTAAGAGCATCACTTACTGCACTAGCCAAGAAAACTTTCTTAAGTACCTGCGATTTCCTCTTCTTGGTGCATAAGTCCTTTAAGATTTTAGCGTAAGAAGGGACTTGTTGGATTGCATTCAAGAGAGGTATGTTAATGCTAACCTATTTGAATAACTCCACAATCTTCTCCATTTATGGAGTAGGTTTATTGGATCTCAACCTGTTTGGAAATGGAATATTTTGAAATTTGTTGAGTCCAATATTTGTGGAGTAGATTGCCAAGTTGGAACGGATCCCAGTGTTGGTGTTTTCGTGGAATGAGATGTGGGTCCATTTGAATTAGAAGAAGTAGAGCCTTGTGAAGAATGAAGAACAGGCTCTGAAGAAGACGAAGAAGATGAAGAAGAAGAAGAAGCAACGGCCGGGGTGTCATCATTATTGCCAACGTTGTTGTGCAATACCTTTCCAGATCTCAATGTAGTCACGGCACTCACATTATGATTTTGTTGTTCATGAGAAACATATGTATTTTGTGTGTGACCGGGATTTGGCAGTGGTTGAGATGGAAGTTTTCCCTTTTCTCGCTCGCTTAACGCGGCATTCAGTTGTGCAATTTGGGCTTCAATTGTTTTGATGCTCTGATCATGTAAAGCAGTGTGTTGCACCAAAGACTGAATGGAAGATTGGATGCTTGCCGAGGATTGCGTAGATTGTTTTAAAAATGCATCCAGATTTCGTTCGAGCGAGGAAACCTTATCGTTATTCGGCTGAACAAAATTGTTTTGAGGATAAGAGTTGTTTGGTACAAAATTGTTCATTTGGTTTTGGTAAGGTTGGGGTTGGAAAGGTTGCGGATATTGAGTTTGTTGAGGGACTTGTTGTTGTGGAGGAGGCCTCTGAAAATTGTTATTGCCTTGAAATTGTTGTTGATTTTGATTCCAAGCAAAATTTGGGTGGCTCCTCCAACCAGGATTATAAGTTGAAGAGTATGGATCATTTCTTTGTCTTTGCTGAAAGGATGCATTGAATTGATCTTGTCCTTAAACAGGCGGGTTGTAAGGACACTCTTCGGTTAGATGGGATGGATCCAAACAACAAGCACAAATAGTGCGTGGGGGTAAAGCTGGGGCAGGAGAAGGCGATGAGAATTTGCTCTCAATTGCTTCTAGTTTTTTCGTGAGTGCAGCCATTTCAGCCTTCATTGCAATCGATATATCAAGTTGATGTATGCCTGCCCTAGGCTGACCTGATGAAGTAGATGAAGTGTTTTTAGTGCTTTCCCACTGAAGTGTTTGTTCAGCAAGATCGTCGAGAAATTGCCAAGCTTCCTCGCTCGATTTTGTAAGAAAGTGACCTTGACAAATGATTTCCTACAACTGCTTAGTTGCTGGGTTTAGTCCTTCGTATAAAGTTTGGCAAAGTTGCCATTTCTCGATACCGTGGTGAGGATACTGAACAAGAAGGTCCTTAAATCGTTCGAAACACTTCCAAAAATGTTCGGAAGGAAGCTGGGAAAATTGATTAATTTCATTTCTGATTCTCGCGGTCTTATGGTGTGGGTAAAACTTTTTAAGAAAAGCCTTAACAAACCCTTCCTAATTTTTTATGGAGTGCGATACTGTGCTATATAACCACTTTTCAGCTAAGTCACATAAAGTGAATGGAATGACACGTAGCCTTATAGCATCATCGGAAAGTTGGGTGGTCTTCATCATTGCACAAACATTCTGGAATTTGTTAATGAAGATGTAGTCATCTTCGGATTCCAGCCCGTGAAATTTGGGCAACATATTGATGAAGTGGGGTTTAATTTCAAAGTTATCACCATTAGCCGGTGGAAGTGAAAGACAAGTGGGAAGTGCAGTGCGGGTTGGATAGAAAAGATCCTGGAGCGCGATTCGTTGGGGCGCTTCAACAGGAGGGTGTGGTGGGTTATTCGCACCCAGTTGAGGTGGAATCAGTCCCGTAGTAGGTAAGGGGTTGTTAGGATTGAATCCCGACATCTCCTTAGAAGATGATGAATTTGAAGATGAAGGTAAAGAAGTGGAGGGAATTTCGACTTCGGAGTCGAACGCGTCGTCAGTAGGCTCTAACGAGACACGGACTAAACGGACGCTAGTGTCCCTAGTCCAACTGGACATACACTAAATAAGGTGTAGTGTAGTCAAAAAATAGAAGGTGGGGGTAAGAAAACGTCAATGAGAGAATGTGATTGCAAGTTGGGTGCAATGGATTTCTAGCGACAGAATGGCAAGTTTTTGTAAAAATTTTGTTTTGTGGGTTTTTTTTATAAGGAGTTTTGCAAAAGATTTTTATATAAGGAACCACGACACACTTTCAAGCAATCACAATATGCACAATCAAGCCTAGAGCTAGGGTCTCCTAAGTCAACTAAACTGCTCCTAACTGTTCCAAAGGACAAGTTGTGAGATGTCCCTCGAATCGCCTCTTTACCGCCAATTATGGCTAGGTAAGCATAAGTAAAGAAAGGAGGGATCCGCTCACGAATCACCGTGAGACGGGCCTTTTAAAATTACCTTTCCCACTTGTCTAGCCTAGACACCACAAAGTCAGGTTTAGATAAACGACTGATTGCCCACAACCTTCCTTTGTCCTAATGAGCGCGACAGTCCTTATTGGCTGAGTCTAAATATTTTTTAATTAACTCGAGAGTTGATGCAAATGCTTTTTATGATTTTTGGGGTCCTAGAAAGGGTAATGAAATCCCCACCAAATCTGGATTGGTGTTATAGCCCTTAAAAGTCCGTTTTTAAAAAATGCAAAGCAGTAAACACACAAAAATCCAAAACACTTGCCAAATTTTTTTCTTTTATTTACGGTGCAAAGAATCCTACACAAGATTGATTTATTGGAGAGGGGGAAGAAGTTTTGCGCAAAGAACCCTGCAGGAAAAATTTTCAATGGACTACATAAGGCAGAAGAGAGGAAAAGAAATACTCACAGAGAGATTTGAAAGGCTGACGTCAGCAAAGAGCCGCGGATCCGCGGTAAAATGTACCAAACTGCGGCGGTTCCGCGGTCGACTAGTTGGTGCAATCCTTCAAAATTCTTTTGTTATCTGTTGTGGTTCTCCTCTGTATGTTCAGATCTGCTGTTTGCTATTTTGTTCACTGGATTTTTCCAGATCTGAATCTGTTCGTCTTTCCAATCCTGCACAATTCGCACGAAAACCCTTCAAAAAATAACAAGATGATAATTTTTTTTCTTTTTATATTTTTCAGTTTTTATGATTTTTTAATTTTTAATTAACCCGAAATTACAAAAAGAAAATAACTACCGTTATCCCCGGTAACGGCGCCATTTGATTGAGAGTTGTTTTTGCGTATGCGTTTTGAAATCAAAGTTAAGAATATACCGCAATCAAGACGGTGTCGCTTGGTAGCTAGCCGGTTGAGTACGGGTCGGTCCACAGGGAAAACGTGTCTTTTCTTATTGTTCTAACGAGTCAATTCCTATTTGTGGTAGGTTCTGATTTTTATAAAAACTAAGATTGAATTTGATTTGAATTAAAACCTTGCTAGGATTAGGATTAAGTAAGTTTAGAAAGTTAATTCTACTCACCGCTTTCTTTGCCCTAATTAAGAACTTAAGTATTAAGGTAATAGTTAACAAAGGGGATTAGCACGGCTAGGAAGAAACATAATTTCTTCCCTTTGATCCTTGTCCGTCCTTTCTTAACTCTTATCCCTAACCTCTATGTAAATCAACCACTACCGGTCTAACTAGGTAATCACCACTATCTCATAGGATAGGGTGCCGTAGTGAGCGGTGGGTGTTTGTTTTACATAGAGTCCTAATTTATAAAGTTATGAGGGCAAGAAAGGAGTGAGAGATTTTCATTTCTCAAACCCACCCAATCATAATCCTAACAAGTGAGGAACTACTCATTCATTAGGGTATTAACAAAGGAGTTCACTTTTTATTTTCTTTTTAATTACCTAATTAACGTGCAGATAATAAAAGACAGATACGAAATTTGCAGAAGTTAAAAGATGAAATTAAAATTGCAAGATAAAAAAAAACTTACTTTATTGATACCTCTTGACGATTACAACGGAATTGAAAATTTAAAATCTAAGAATTAAAAAGAGGTATGCCCTAAAAGAGGCTGTAGGCTTTCCTATTTATAGATAGGAGAAACCTTAGGGTTTACATCTGATCCACATCTGAAATTACAAGACTACCCTAAGAAAACCGGGTCAATGCACCGACTCCCACCGACACGTACCGACACGCACCGACACGTGCTCTGCACGGCAGCGGATCCGCGGCGGAATGCCTTATTTGACCGCAGATCCGCGGCCATCTTGAGGGTTCTCTATCTCAACTCTTTAGGGCTACTTCATGTTGCATTTTACTTCTGGTTTCTTCACTTGATTTCTCGGAATATCTTCTATTTTCTTCCATATTTCCACAGTGCAGAATGTTGTGGACTTTTACCGTTAGGTTCGCTTTGAAGTCTTGTATCTTGTTCTGCCCTTGAACTGTGTTGTGCATGGAACTGTTTACCGATCTTCATTTGTTCCTTGAACTGTTAGGCGGCATCATACGGATTCATCTTTTGTTGGTCGTAGTCTCACTTTTGTACGTCTTTTCATGAATTTCACTGTATTGTTCTGAGAACCTGTAAACTGCAGCTATTAAGCAGACATGGATCAAAAGCACCTATTTATTTGCAATATGATTAAGAATGGGGAATATAATAATGCAAAATTCTGATATGAACACCCGCTTCCCAGTATACGGTAAGGAGACGCGGCGGGTCACGCGACGTATTTACTCAGAAGTAAACACGCTAAGCGTATCGAAGCAATATAAAGTAAATGTACACAAGAAGAATGACAATAAATGTAATTGAACAGCAATTTTATTTATTAAACATTCTTTTTACAAGTTCAACTGAAATGAAAGTATATGGAATGAAAGCAATGCCTAAACCGTGGCATAACAGAAATGAAAATATATACAAGTAAACTAGAGCTCTGGTCAAAGGCTATCTGATCCAAATCCTCGCTGGTGGGCTCTGTCTCCAGAAGGTCCGATCCACCTGACAACATTCCAAAGAAAGAAGAAAAGGAATATCGTCAGCGAACAATCGCTCGGTAAGTCCCAAAGAATAGGTATAGACAGAATAGACAGAAGGAGAATATAAGTTTTAAAGTTGTATTATATTGTTAACGCTATTGTTTGTAGCTTGGTACAGAAAATACCAGTATATACGAGAGAAGTCCCACTATTCCGGGGACTAAGGTATACAGAGCACAAGGAACCGTTCAGCCACGGTACAACGGCAATGGATGTTCAGGTTAGGTGTATTATGGTTACAGTCTCGTGCCACTTTTAACACATTCCATACCAATCTACACCTTATAAACCCCGCGATGCCTTAATTGTATTGTTTGTTATATAAATGGGTGACTTGCCAAAACCATGATATCAGTAAATGAAATGGATATAAATGGAGAGTCATGTAGACGGAGTATATCCATGGTTCGGTTCGATCAATATAGATTGATATAGATTGAGTAGACGGATTCATAGATTCATGTTGAATTGTAGTTTATATACTTGAATCACATTCAAATTGGATTGATTAGGTTAAGACTCAGTCTGAGTCAGACACTTTAAAAAGAACTTGAAATCCAGATTGTTTTGATATTATCGGTAACTGCTGCACATGGACGGCAGGATTTGTGTCTTTTTCCAAGACAATTACTGTGTTGATAACACCGTTTGTTAGATTGTCTACATTAAATAGGCAAGCACCCATATCTCCGGCTCCCCGAGGCTCAAGAGACTGGTCCCACTTAAACCTATGTTTACTAGGGTCCTTATTGTAATTTAGTATAACTTGAGAGGGTTTTATGTAAAAATAGTTTTGGCATAATTTCAAAGTACACCTCAAGCATTTAAT
Source organism: Agapanthus africanus (assembly GCA_030015575.1). Classification (NCBI taxonomy): domain Eukaryota; kingdom Viridiplantae; phylum Streptophyta; class Magnoliopsida; order Asparagales; family Amaryllidaceae; genus Agapanthus; species Agapanthus africanus. The sequence goes on from CM057338.1 coordinate 409,931,951, forward strand.
TATTGTCTTTAGGGTTTTCATAGATGTATATTTTTATACAAGTGAAATTTCTAGTGAGTAAAACTTAACTTCATAATATATGGTATTTTCTTGAAATATTGGAATTGTGTTGTATTTGGATGGTATTTTCATGTAATAGTGATTCCTTTGATTTAGAAAACTTGGAATATTTATATAATTAAAATAGATATTTTTCTAATAAATATATATATATATTATGAAAATAATTTATTTATTTTCTTATAGAAATCTCATTTTTCTAAAGAAAAATACATGAAAATTCCATCGAGATCGAATGCTCCTTTCGGAGGTCTGCATCTCGCTCTACTAGGACCGAGGATGTGCGATAATCCGCACCATCCCGAACGGGGTCCCCAAAAGTAGGTTGTAGAGGCGCAATTGCAAAGAATTGTTTAAATCTTTTTAAAGAAATGGTTTTATAAGTTGATAGTATTTATTTGCAAAGTCGTTTTATCCCAAGAATAAATTCCCAAAACTTTATCGTGCTATGATAGATATATGTGTTGTGATGAGGTAGATCATTACCTCGTGAACTATCTAAAGGTAATACAAATTTATATTGTTTTATGTCTGAAATTGAAGTATGTGGTATTTTACTGTAAAACTGCGATAAAAATTGCAATATAATTTCTTTTGATGTGAAACTTATTTAATATGAATGTTTATTGAATATGATATGAAAGTTTGGTATTTTCTTGTTTAAGAAAAGTAGAGTTTTGAAGAAAAACCAAATCGGAAGTCAGATTAACTCCGCTTCCGTCGGGTTTTAGAAATGAAAGTTTTTAAAGAAGAAGAATAGAGGGGGAGAGGGGACTTACCGGCTTGGGATCAAGAGAAGAGAGAGGAGGAGCTAAAGAAGACTTAGGGGGGTCGTTTCGTCGCCGGAAACTCCTTGGATCGTCGCCGGAACTTCACCCTTTGTTAACTCCACTTGTACACAAAAGAGACTTGGAAATTTTGTAGAGTTTTTGTACAAGAATTCTGAGTGAGGATGTATGAAATGAGGTGTGATATTTATAGGGAAAATCAGGGTTTGGTGTATTGAATTGGTGAATTAAAATTTGTATTGAAAATGGATTTAAAGAGCATTTTAATTCTCTGGATAAATACAGAGTAAACAAATAGTATAGGAGTTAAGGAGGGAGTCCAAGGGTCTAGGGTAAAGGAGAAAAATGGTATTTGGTCCATGTTGTACCGGCGGTGCCAGCTCGAGAATGAATCTCGCCGGTCCGTTCCCGGTGAGGAGGGCTCGGATTCTCGCCACGTGTCTTGGTCGGTTTGAATACCATTTTGCACCTGTTTGTTTTCTATGTGACTCTTCATTTTACGTGCAGTGTACGTGCAAACTCTTAGGCTTCTAAAAGATTAAAATAAAATAAAATAAAAAGATAATGTGGCGGGGGGGGGAGGAATCGATCACATACGTCACAGCAGTGCAAGGATTTATCAATGTGCTACAAGTATTTTCTTGCTGTTCTAAAATAAAACAAATATGTATAGTATACACAGGATTGCAAATACTTCAATTGTACATTAACTTTTAAACAATTTTCTGTACATTGAAATTGGAGTTGTTACAGTCTACCCTCCTTACAAAAATTTCGTTCTCGAAATTTACAATTTATTTTAAAGACCAGTTTACAATCAAATGAACGTACCTTGCATGCATCTCATCTTCTCTTTCCCATGTTGATTCTCCTGGTGTGTCTTTTCTCCACATCACTCGAACCAAGTTGACTTCCTTATTCCGAAGTGACTTCACTTTTCTGTCCAGGATCTCAACAGGTTGTTGCTCACAAGATAAATCTGGCTGTAAAGTGAGCTCGGAATATGACTGGGGTCACTCACATACCTTCTGAGTTGGGATATATGGAACACATTGTGCACTCCTTCCAATAAAGGTGGAAGTGCCAAATGATAAGCCACTTCACCGACTCGTTCGAGTATGTTGAACGGTCCAATGTACCTTGGACTAATCTTACCCCTTCTTCCAAAACGGATCACTCCACGGTTCAGAGATATCTTCAGAAATACATGTTCTCCTGGCTGGAACTCCAAGTGACGGCGCTTTGCATCAGCCCAGTACTTCTGTCGATCTTGGGCTATGCGCATTCTTTCCTTGATAGTGCGGACCACATCCACAGTTGCTACTATCATCTCAGGTCTTAGGAGTTCTCTATCTCCAATGTCGTCCCAACTTAATGGCGATCGACACTTCCCTCCATAAAATGCTGCAAAAGGTGACAATCCTATACTTGCTTGGTAGCTATTGTTGTATGAAAACTCCACAAGATGTAGGTGATCTTCCTACGATCCTCCGAAGTCTAGCATATACGCTCTTAGCATATCTTCTAAGATCTGAATAGTTCGCTCAGACTGACCATCTGTTTATGGATGATAAGCCGTGCTGAAGTTTAGACTTGTTCCCAAGCTCGCTTGCAGACCTTGCCAAAATTGTGATCGAAACCTGGTGTCACGATCGGAGACAATGCAGACCGGTACTCCATGTAATCTCACGATTTCCTGCATGAGTTCATATGTATCAGAGATAGTACATATTTGAATATTTTAAATCTTACTTAGATTCTTACCTCCATGTACTTCTTTGCTAGTGTCTCAGTAGATTGGCCAACTCGAAATGGGATGAAGTGAGCCGACTTTGTGAGTCGATCCACAATAACCCATACCACATCGTTACCTTTTGTACTGCGACGAAGCGCAGTCACAAAATCTATTGTAATGTGTTGTCACTTCCATTCTGGGATAGGTAACGGTTGAAGTAATCCAGCAGCCCTGTGATATTCAGCCTTTACTTGCTGACACACCAAGCATTTAGCGACGCTTTTGGCTACTTCACGCTTCATTCCATGCCACCAGTAATTTTGACGCGGATCTTTATACATCTTTGTACCTCTGGGGTGTACTGAGTAGGGAGAGATGTGAGCTTCTTTCATCAACTCTTCTCACACAGGACCTTTTGGTACACACAATCTGCTGTTGTATCTCAAAGATCCGTCTTCATGGATGAAGTTTGTTCTGCATCCATTCTCTACTTGTTCTCTGATCTTTTGCAACTTAGCATCACTTGCTTGAGCTGCTTTGATCTGATTGAAAATGGTAGATTGAACTTGTAAGTTCATTAAACTTGAAGCATTACCTGGCATGACTACTTCAATCTCCATTTGATGCAAGTCTTGTTGAAGGTTCCACTGTGCAATGAGATTCAATGCTAATGGTTGGCGACTAAGGGCATCAAGTACTACATTCACCTTCCCTAGATGATATTGCAGGTTGATGTCAAAGTCTGCCATGAGTTCTAACCATCTTCTCTGCCGTATATTAAGCTCCTTCTGAGTAAATACATATTTCAGACTCTTGTGATCTATGTATATGTTCACTCGTTCACCAAGAAGATAATGGTGCCAAATCTTAAGAGCAAAGATTTGCCAACTCCAAATCATGCGTCGGATAATTGCGCTCATGAATTTTCAGCTGTCTTGAAGCATAAGCCACAACTTTACCGTGCTGATGTAGAACACATCCTAATCCCTTACTGGATACATCACAATGCACTTCGAAACCTCCAGATTAGTCTGGTATGACAAGAATAAGTGCTGATATCAATCTTGACTTGAGTTCTACGAAATCTTGTTCGCATTCTTCTGACCACACGAATTCTTCATCTTTACATGTGAGCTTGGTCAGGGGTATTGCTATCTTCGAAAATGCTTCAATGAACCTTCTGTAATATCCAGCTAGACCCAAGAAACTCCGAATGTCCTTCACTGACTTTGGTGTCGTCCATTCGCTTACTGCTGAAACTTTCGCTGGATCCACAGAGATTCCTTCGCCTGATACAATATGTCCGAGAAAACCAACTTGATCTAGCCAAAACTCGCATTTGTTGTACTTGGCATAGAGTTGATGTTGTCGTAGAGTTTCCAGGACAATTCGTAGGTGTTCGGCATGTTCTTTCCGACTCTTAGAATACACTAGGATGGCTTCGATGAAGATGACAACAAACCTGTCTAGGTACTTCCGGAAAACTTGATTCATTAGGTTCATGAATATAGCTGGTGCGTTGGTCACTCCAAATGGCATCACAAGAAATTCGTAATGACCATAACGAGTTCTGAATGTCGTTTTATGGATATCAAATTCTTTGACCTTCACCTGATGATAAGCCGAACGAAAATCTAACTTGGAGAAAACGCAAGATCCACTTAGCTGATCGAACAGATCGTCGATGCGAGGGAGTGGATACTTGTTCTTTATAGTTACATCATTTAGAGCTCTATAATCAATGCACATTCGATATGAACCTTCCTTCTTCTTCACAAATAGAACTGGTGATTCCTAACTTGAAGTGCTGGGACGAATCCATCCTTTCGCCAATAATTCGTCCAATTGAGTTCGAACTTCCTACAAACCTTCCGGACTTAACCGATATGGTGTTTTGATCACCGGTTGTTCTCCTGGTACTAAATCAAGCTGAATTCAAGAGCTCGATCGGGAGGCAAACCTGATATGTCTTCAGGAAACACATCGTCGAACTCTCGAACTATTTCTGGTTTTGATCCTTCCTCCGCTTGAATTGCTACAATCACTGCCTTCTTTGGTTTCGCCTTGTAGATACTTGGCTCCAGGGTACGATCTCCACTTTTGAAATAGAAGACCGGATGCTCTGGAATCTCGAATACTACTCTCCTTTGACGACAGTCAATGGTAGCATAGAATATTTCGAGCCAATCCATACCCAAAATAACATTGAAATTCGGTATGTTCAGCACCTTGAAATCAGTATAGAATTCTCTGCTGCAGACGACCACTGGACACGGGTTGTATCCCATTACTGTCTTTAGAACGCCGTTCCCTGAACTGACATTCCAGCTTGATACGAGGGGTTTGACTGGAATCGCATGAGTTCTGACGAACCGTTGCGACATAAAGCAATGAGATGCTCCAGTATCGAAGAGTGCTAGTGCAGGGAGTGAGGCTACTAAGATAGTACCTAAGTTATGTGGGGTATGTTTTAGGTATAAGGAAAATGTATATAGGTATGTATAGATGGAAAATAAGCTTGATAGGGAAGTGTTACTAATAATGACTTGGCCGGTGGTTTCAGCTTCTTCCACAGTCATTGTGAAAGCCTGTCGTCTCGGCACATTCCTCCATGCTGGAGGAGCACTCCTCTGTCCGTTTCTTAGTCCTTGAGGTATGTTCTATTGAGCTTGATGGAACTGACGGGGAGGAGGTGTAGTCAGTCCACGAGAAGGTGGAGCAGGTAGTGCGAGTCGTGGAGGAGGTGCCTAGATGGCTGGACGTTGCTGGTAGGTGATTGCTGGTCTGGGTGCAGCATGTGGGTTGTGTCTACGAGGACAAGACCCAATGTCATGAATAGCTGAGCCGCAGACTAAGCAAAGGCGATTGGCACGCCGGCGGTCTTTCACCAGATATCCATCTCTCCTGCAGTAAGTGCAAAAGGCTGGGTTGGGCCGGTTGTTCAGTACTCCCGGTCTCCTGGGCATAAATGGTGGCTTTGAAGAGGCTCCTCCTCCTGCCATCTGAGTGGCAGGGCGCTTCATCCTGACAGATTGAGGTATGCCCCTCATCTTCACCACTGCCTCATATCGGCGGGCAGCTTTCAGAGCCAATCGTGGGTTGGGAAATCCCCTGTAGATAACGCAGCTTGGATCTCCGGATCTAACCCTTATTGAAATCATCGGGCTCTGATATCATCCGTCGGTATCAGGTGTGCCGCGAATCTGTTAAGGTATTGTGTTAGCTGTGTAATATGTGATATTTTAAAATCGAAATATTGAGACGTATCTTATCGACTGAGCATGGTAAACTCAGCATCATACTCATCCACTAATTTGGTCTACATTGAACCCTGTTGTGGGTGGATGAACTGCTGTTCCATGTCGAATCTGGCAGTCTCAGGAAAGTACTTCGTGTCAAACATATCACGAAAAGTCCTCCATTCGATCGGTTAGTCAAGACGGCTTTCTTCCGCCTTCCACCAGACCCATGCATTGTTAGTGAGCTGCAGCTTTGCAACTCGAATCCAAGCTATCTCTAGCACTTGTGCCGCTGCTAAATCATCTTCAATGCTTTGAGCCCATTTCTCAGCTTCTAGAGGGCTCTCTTTTCCTGAGAATTGCTTGGGGTGCAAAGCCCTGAATTGCTTCAGCCTAGGTGCTTCCGCCTTTGGACGGTTCATCAAGATAGCAGTTTGTTGCTGTTGTCCTTTTAGGAGGCTGCGGATCGCCTCAAGCAGTACCGTCTGCTCATTGATTGGAGCAGCGACAGTAGGTGTGAGCGGTAGAGGTGGTGAAGTGTTGTTGAAGTTGGTGCCAGTGTTGTTTGGGAAATTCATAACCTTGAAAGAAAATTTTGGGTTAGGACAGATTCAAAATATATGAAATTGGAAGATTCAAGGAATATACAAAAAAATGTTTTTAGTTGCTGGTTCTTGTGTTATATTGCTTAGGACTTCATGCAGAATTAACCCGTATGTCCATGCAGAACTACCTGCATGTCCATGCAGAGCAGACCTGCATGGGCCACCAACAAAACCTGTCACGCCCCGCTTCCCAGTATACGGTAAGGAGATACGACGGGTCACGCGATGTATTTACTCATAAGTAAACACGCTAAGAGTATCTAAGCAATATAAAATAAATATACACAAGAAGAATGACAATAGATATAATTGAACATCAACTTTATTTATTAAACATTCTTTTTACAAGTTCAACTGAAATGAAAGTACATGGAATGAAAGCAATGCCTAAACCGTGGCATAACAGAAATGAAAATATATACAAGTAAACTAGAGCTCTGGGTCGAAGGCTATCTGATCCAAATTCTCGCTGGTGGGCTCTGTCTTCAGAAGGTCCGATCCACCTGACAATATTCCAAAAAAAGAAGAGAAGGAATGTCGTCAGCGAACAATCGCTCGGTAAGTCCCAAAGAATAGATATAGATAGAATAGACAGAAAAAGAATGTAACTTTTAAAGTTGTATTATATTGTTAACGCTGTTGTTTGTATCTTGGTATACCAGTGTATACGAGAGGAGTTTCACTATTCCAGAGACTAAGGTATACGGAGCACAAGGAATCGTTCAGCCACGGTACAACGGCAATGGATGTTCAGGTTAGGTGTATTATGGTTACAATCTCGTGCCACTTTTAACACCTTCCGTACCAATCTACCCCTTATAAACCCCGCGATATCTTGTTTGTATTATTTGTTATATAAATTAATGACTTGCCGAAACCATGATATTAGTAAATGGAATGGATATAAATGGAGAGTCATTTAGACGGAGTATATTCATGATTCGGTTAAATCAATATAAATTGATATAGATTGAGTAGACGGATTCATAAATTCATGTTGAATTGTAGTTTATATACTTGAATCACATTCAAGTCAGATTGATTAGGTTGAGACTCAATCCGGGTCAGACACTTTAAAAAGAACTTGAAATTCTGATTGTTTTGATGTTATCGGTAACTGCTGCATATGGACGGCGGGATTTATGTCTTTTTCCAAGACAATTCCCGTGTTGATAACACCGTTTGTTAGATTGTCTACCTTAAATAGGCAAGCACCCATATCTCCGGCTCTCCGAGGCTCAAGTGACTGGTCCCACTTAAACCTATGTTTACTAGGGTCCTTATTGTAATTTAGTATAACTTGAGGGGGTTTTATGTAAAAATAGTTTTGGCATAATTTCAAATTACACCTCAAGCATTTAATTATTGTCTTTAGGGTTTTCATAGATGTATATTTTTATACAAGTGAAATTCTAGTGAGTAAAACCTAACTTCATAATATATGGTATTTTCTTGAAATATTGGAACTGTGTTGTATTTGGATGGTATTTTCATGTAATAGTGATTCCTTTGATTTAGAAAACTTGGAATATTTATATAATTAAAACAGATATTTTTCTAATATATATATATATATATATATATATATATTATGAAAATAATTTATTTATTTATTTGTAGAAATCTCAGTTTTCTAAAGAAAAATGCATGAAAATTCCATCGAGATCGAATGCTCCTTTCGGAGGTCTGCATCTCGCTCTACTAGGCCCGAGGATGTGCGATAACCCACACCATCCCGAACGGGGTCCCTAAAAGTGGGTTGTAGAGGCGCAATTGCAAGAAATTGTTTAATACATCTTTTTAAAGAAATGGTTTTATAAGTTGATGCTATTTATTTGCAAAGTCGTTTTATCCCAAGAATAAATTCCCAAAACTTCATCGTGCTATAATAGAGTTGTGTGTTGTGATGAGGTAGGTCATTACCTCATGAACTATCTAAAGGTAATACAAATTTATATTGTTTTGCGTCGGAAAATGAAGTATGTGGTATTTTACTGTAAAACTGCGATAAAAATTGCAATATAATTTATTTTGATGTGAAACTTGTTTAATATGTTTTTTAATATTTATTGAACATGATATGAAAGTTTGGTATTTTCTTCTTTAAGAAAAATAGAGTTTTGAATAAAAACCGAATCGGAAGTCGGATTAACTCCGCTTCCGTCGAGTTTTAGAAATGAAAGTTTTTAAAGAAGAAGATTAGAGAGGGGAGAGGGGACTTACCGACTTGGGATCAAGAGAAGAGAGAGGAGGAGCTAAAGAAGACTTCGGGGCGTCGTTTCATCGCCGGAAACTCCTTGGATCGTTGCCGGAACTTCACCCTTAGTTAACTCCACTGTACACAAAAGAGACTTGGAAATTTTGTAGAGTTTTTGTACTAGAATTCTGAGTAAGGATGTGTGAAATGAGGTGTGGTATTTATAGGGAAAATTAGAGTTTGATATATTGAATTGGTGAATTAAAATTTGTATTAAAAATGGATTTAAAAAGCATTTTAATTCTCTGGATAAATACAGAGTAAACAAATAGTATAGGAGTTAAGGGGGAGTCCAAGGGTCTAGGGTAGAGGAGAAAAATGGTATTTGGTCCATGTTAAACCGGCGGCGGCGGCTCGAGAATGAATCTCGCCGGTCCGTTCCCGGTGAGGAGGACTCAGATTCTCGCCACGTGTCTTGGTCGGTCTGAATACCATTTTGCACCTGTTTGTTTTCTATGTGACTTCATTTTACGTGCAGTGCACGTACAAACTCTTGGGCTTCTAAAATATTAAAATAAAATAAAATAAAAAGATAATTTGGCTGGGGAGAATCGATCACAGGGGCTACGTCACAGCAGTGCAAGGATTTACCAATGTGCTACAAGTGTTTTCTTGCTGTTCTAAAATAAAACAAATACTTATAGTATACAAAGGATTGCAAATACTCCAATTGTACATTAACTTTTAAACAATTTTCTGTACATTGAAATTGGAGTTGTTACACCAGCTGTATTCACCGGTGTAGCAGATCCACTTGAGATCGAGCAATGTCTAGTCAACGTGGAGAACCTTTTGACGGCCTCCAAAGTCCCTGATGAAGACGGTGAACATGATCAAGATCCAGTTAGAAGACGAGGCCCGTACATGGTGGTCAGTCGAGGAGAGCAGACTCGACCGGCCTATCGAGTGGAGTAAGTACAAGGAGTGCTTCCTGGACCACTACTTTCCGGATACAGCAGAAGCAGAAATGGAAGAGAAGTTCATTACGTTAAAAGCAGAACGACCGCCCTGTAGATGTCTATGCTTCGGAGTTCAACCGTTTGAGCCGTTTTGCTCCATACATGGTAGCCACCGAGGCCACCAAGGCAAGGAGATTTCTGCAAGGACTCGACTTTGAGTTGCAGCAACTTATCGCATCTCTTGATCTGCAGACCTTTGCATATATGCTCAATGCCGCTCGAGTTCAGGAGAAGTTGGTGGATAAGTTCAAGGGTTAGCAATCAGCAGATAAGAGGTCCCCAGTGGCTCAATCAGAAGAAACAACTCCTTCTTGCAGAGTTATCCCAGTTTTGAAGCAAGGAGCAGTACAGATGAAGCGCTCATCTGTTCCTCAGCAGCAGCAGTGGAAAACCCTGGTTTGTGGTTATTACAAAAGACCGGGGCACCTTCAGAAGGACTGTCGCCAGGCCAAAGGACAGTGTTTGATTTGTGGATCTGGTGAACATTATGCCGACGGGTGCCCGCGGAGAAAATAGTTACAAAGATAGGATTCCTCAACGCCTTCCCCATATTTTGAGTAGCTAACATGTCGTTGTCGTTTTCCACATCTTTTCGAGTAGTTTGTTTGTTTGTTGCTTTCTGTGTTTTCGTTCTTTAAATTTCGAGGACGAAATTTTTGTAAGGGGGCATAATGTAATAACCGGTCCCACCATGTATTTGAATCCGTATTTGAATAAATATTTTTCCTAATTTTCTAATATTCTAATTCCTCTAATCCTGTTTCTTCCCTTTACAAAAATCCTAATAACTAAACCTTAAACCTAAACCCTAACTCTTTTTATTTTCCTAACCCTAACCTTAAGCCCAGCCCGACCCATGAACCCCATACCCTAACCCGACCCATCTCCTCCGTCTCTCTTCTCTCTCCACGACTTCTTCCTCCTTCGCCCTCATTTGCTTATGGCTCATTCCCCATGACCGAGCACTCCCAACGATCTCCACGCCTGCCCCCATATCTCTTAACTTCTCCTTTTCACTCTCAATATCACTCTCTCGCATTTTCCTTATATCATCCTCACTCCCCTCACTGCACCGATCACCGCCGGAGCTTCCCCAAACAGCCGTGAACATCTCCCTCACAACCCATATCTGCCCCTCTCACCTTTCCTTCTCCTTCTCTTACCAAACCCAACAACAACCAACTCCAAATCCCCGCTACCATCGCCTGCGCCACCGACATCTCACCGACCGACCTTTAGTGACCAACTCCTCTGATGAGCTCAGGGCCACCACCAACACCTGCTCCACCCGGCCACCTCGACCTTGCCTCCACGCGCCAGCCCGCAACCCGAGCTCCTTGCCTCTGCCCTCTACTTCCTCCTTCAAAACTCCAACAACCACCGCCAGCGCCCTAGCTCCTACCTTCGAGCATCAGACACAAAGACGACCCCTTGCCACCATCGGCCACGACCATCATCCATCTCCATCAACCCACACCACCGAGCTCATCATTCCCACTTCTCCAAACAAACACCCCCGAGCTCCAAAACCCAACGTCATCTCTGCAACCATCATCGCCGACCTATTCTCGTCACCGACCTCGTCACCTCTAGAGACCAATGTCGCCACCATCTCACTTCACTACAGCCTCCCCTACCGGAGCTCCGAGCCCAGCCCTTTTGCTCCAAGTCGAGCCCAAGCCGATCCCCTTGCCTCCGCTACTCCGGCCACGATCCAACGCCACCGCCGACCGCTGTTGACGCCTTGCCGTCGCCAAAGCGACCCCCGTCTCCATATCCAAGCCAAGCTCCGCAGTGCGTAGCCGAGGCCAAGCTCGAGCCTTAGCCGAGCCTCGTCGTATGTTGCGTGCTGTGCCCATGCCTGCACCGCACTACATCGATGCCATTGCCTTGTCTTCGATCATTGATCGCACGCTTTTGGCGTGTCAGAGTTCAAAGTTCTAAAGTTATAACCGCAATCAGGACGGTGTCGCTATGCAGCTAGCCGGTTGAGCACGGGTCGATCCACAGGGAGATGGTTGTATGTCCGTTCGAGTTTTAGACGAGTCAATAAAGAATATGTATATGTTTGTTCAGTCCTATCCTAAGTGTTCGTATTTATGTTCAAGTAAGCTTGTTAAGGTTAAGGTCGGTTAGTAGAGTTAGGATTAGTCTTGTGCTTGTCTTTTGCCATTCTTAAGAACGATGTTGGGATAATCGAAAGTAGCGGGGATTAGGAGGACATAGGAATGGGATTTGCGAGTTTAAGCAAGCTTTCCAACGCTAAATCCATTCCTAGTGCCCCTTGTCCGTCCGCTAAATACGCTTATTTCCAACCCTCGGCCAAACACCCGCAACCATGTATCCAATTAAGTCACAACTACATGTCACGTTGTTGTGCGCTTAAAGGACTTCTCAACTTAGGTCGCGGCTACATGTCACGTATAGCGCGCCTAAACGAGGGGGTTGCGGTTGTTTGGTCGGGGTTCGTTTCAAGATGTTTGGCGAAGAGAAGCACAAGGGATTTCTCCGTCCCTCATACCACCTTCCTTAGCCTTAACAAGAGGGAAATTATTCACACATCATAAAAGAAAACAAAACAAAACAAGAAGGAAGAAAAGAGAAAAATACGGTTTTACAAGTGAAGCAAGCTAACTCTTGGGTCCTCACCTTAGCAAGGAACTCCGTCAAGTATCATCGCTTGAAAATACGGATAAAAAAAGAAAAGAAAAGAGAACAAGAAAAGAAATAACAACAACTAGTTAACAACAAATAATAAAATTACAATACAAGATAATAAAATTACAAGACAATATATAAAAGAGACAAGATAAAAATAACCCTCATCTTCATTGATCTTCCACTCAAAAAGCTCTCACTACAATTTTCATGGAGGAAAGAATGAAGAAGAAGAAGAAGAAGCTAAGCTAAATCCTATAAAAAGAGAATGGAAATCAAGACATGAAGAAGACCTTTGGCTTGCACAAAACTGGGCTATTTATAGGCTGCGTGCTGAAACCCTAGGACCACATTCTGGCCCTATATGAAAATACCAAACTGCCCCCAGAAAATCATCAAAAGTCGAGTTAACTCGGCCGCGGATCTGCGGCTGAATCGCCATGTTGGCCGTGGATCCGCGGCCGTTTGGTGGAGTTGGCCTATCAAATTTCCTGGGTTTTCTTGTGTTGCTTTTCTCTGTTGTTCTACATATTCCAAATTGCAAATTGCTTCCATAATTTCTTCAGATCTGCAACGGTCCAAAACGGCATCAAAAATAATACTTTTGACATTTTCTCCCTCGAGCTCTGCGCACCCATTGATTCTTGTGCTGCCCTCCTCATGCTCTGTGCTTGTCCGAGACACGAATGACCATTGTCATATGTCTTGTCTCTGGAACCGGTACGCGGCACTGGACGGATACGGATGACCGGAACCAGGCTTTTATCTGCTGTCAACAGATGTTCTGGATTTTTGCGTAACAGTGGAGATTTTGTATCAATTGCGTTATTTTGGACTAGGAACCTGTAGCCTGTAAATATGTAGCAAACACGGATTAAAAGCACCTATCTATAAACAAACGAGCGTAAGAATGGGCGGTAATAAATGCAATATTCTGGTGTGAACAAATACCCCCAAACTTAACTTTTGCTCGTCCCGAGCAAAACCAATTATTCACAAAAAAGTCCTAACCTCACTTTCGCAGGGAACGCGATTGCACTGAGCTCGTGCAATAAGCCGTTAAACTTCTAGGTGTCCCTAGTAGGAGGAGTGTTGTCTCCTGAGGGTTTTCAGCGGATTACACCCACAAAATCCCGTCAAGCTAGTGTCATAAGTTAACATCGATTCTACTCCTACAGTTCAGTATTTACGTTAGAAATTCTATCATTCTAAGTTAGAAATATCCAACCCTAATGCTTCACACCTCCTTTCTATTTAACTTCAGATCCTATACGTTCCAAAAAAGTTTAGAAAGATGTTGGTATCTCCTGAGTTTTCCTTCTAACTGTGTGGTCTTAAATCAGGAATTTTTATCAACTTTTTAGAAAACATAAGTCTTATCTTCTATTTCTATCTTTTATCCAAACATCGATTGTATACCCCTACGTGTGTGTATATTTGCACCCCTACACTCAAGAATTCAATTCAAGCTATAATACCCTTGCCCTAATACCTAATGCTACTTCTTTTCATTAAGGATGGACGGATTTGCTCACACACCTTTCATGCGACTATTAATGCTTCTTGAGGCACTAACGGCCGATTACTGAATATGTGAACTTAAAGCGTAAATAGCAGTTTCCAGGTCTTGACTTTATTCTATTTTTCTTTTTATTTTTTCTTTTTCTTTTTCAAGACCGGATATATTTTTCAATAATGCTCTTTTGGTGTTTAGCTTTAAATACCGTTTTTTCTTTCATACTAAGCTTTCAGGCAAGAGTATTTCTAGGTATCCTCTACTATCCCAAGTTTCAAGGTGCATGTAAGTGCAGTTGTAGGGAATATACTTTCTAAATTTGAACTCACGAAAAGAAACTATTTTTCAGACTTATCCTTCAGTAAAACTTCAATACTTTCCCCTCATCTTGACTTAACTCAAGAACTGAACTCAAGATTACCTACTTCTAAAAAAACTGTAAGGACGTATAATCACCAAGTTTAAACAGAATGAGAGTTATTTTTAGGGTTTTCAATTCCTAAACCTAGAATTTAGTTATTTCTAACATATCAACTAAACTTTCAGAATAAAAATCTAAGTTACCCTATTAGCTAACTTGACGACAAAGTTTTTATATTTTTTGGAAAATTTTTCGATTTTTATGGGTTTTTAATAAGGTATGCAAATGCAAAATATACAAATGAATGCGAAGGAAGAAAGCTTACCGAGCACACCCCCAAACTTAAACTTGACAGTGCCCTCACTGTCAGGCTACACCAAGAGGGTCAAAATTGTCGGCGCTCCCTAAAAACAAATTATATACATAACAAAAAAGGAAAACCAAAAATATATACAAAAAGGTTCCCCCCCAAACTTAAGTAAAACAGTGTTTCCACTGTTAAGCGTTGAAGTTCAGGATCAGGGGGGAAAGAACAGCATCAAGCTATACAAGGCCTTACACAGGCCAAAAGTGAGCACCAACCATTGAAAGATCTTATCGTGATAAAGCAGTGGCTGGTGAAAGAATGCGGAGAGGTAAGAAATAGAGAATACGCGAGACCGTATGGAGATAAAAGCGGGATACGGTCTCGGTATATGAGAAGAAGAATAGCGGAAGGGAGAAAGAAGTGGAATATGAACTTGAGGGTGGAAATGGATTGAATAAATTAGTACAATCTGTAATGATCGATGTGAAAAGATGGATTGTACTAATCTATCAATATGGCGAGAAATTGGGTCAAATCCCTCAAGATTCGTGAGAAACCTTGGGTAAGCCGAACTTGGTAAACCAGACACAGGAAGTGAAAATGATACGGTTTCTTGTAATGCCGGAACGATGGAAATGATGGGGGGAAATGATTGAGGAAGGGTATCGATTAAGGGTTCAGGAGGGTGTATACAGTCAATGACAGGGACAGGATGAATTGGGAAATCTGACTCATCAAGCAAAACTGGTTCATCCTCAAAATTTTCCTCAAAATTTAGCACATCCATGCACTTCTCTTTAAAATCCAGACGCATATGGGGTTCGGGAAAACCATTTAATGACTCGGGATGATGAATTGGAGAGAAAAACTCAGCCAAATATACGGGTTCATCATCCAAAATATTCCCAGCGTCAATATCCTCAATCAAGTGAAAATCTATATTCTCAGACACCTCAACAAAAGCATGGATATCAATCAATTCAGGTTCTAAAGTGGAGGTGTAGAGGTCAAAATGTTTAGGATTGGTTTCACTTGGAAGGGACCCTTCACAATCAGGTAAATCAAACACTACAAAGTCGCACAACTCATTAATCATTCTATCTTCAATTGGTGAATCGTTGGGAACACTAGATAGACATTCAAAACTGAAGTTGTGGGATTCAAATTGAAATGGGTAGGTCTGATTTGGAAGGGTGTACAGCTCATTCTCTCCGCTCAAATTCTCAACCTGTCCTACCGCCTCTTCATACATTGGAAAATTTGGAGCTAGTTGAAAACTAGATACCGGGTCACTAGGTTGTATGAGGGCGGCCATGGACGCATTCAAATCCATCATCTGTTAGTACGACGCTACCCTAAACTCTTCCAATGAATGTTCCAGACTAGACATGGGTTGTGAAGGGGTTTCAGTAAAAGATTCAAAGTTGTTTGGATACCGAAAACTCCCAAATGGCGGCTCAGAAGCAATGTCTAGGGAAGGTGTAATAGTCGGGTAGGACTGATAGGAATTGAATGGCTAGACAGGGGTAGGATCAACATTCGGATACGAAGGTGAATGGAATTGTTGTTCCCAAGAATTTGAAGTGGTGAAAGGAGTGAAATATCGGCTATGAGATTGTTCAATATGTTCAGCGATGGACAAAGGACGACTTGCAAAAGGGGTATCAACATAAGAGGGTGGGGGAGGTTGAAAAGGTTGATACAAAGTGGATTGCGGAGGGCAAGTGTTTGTCTTAGACGCGTCTATCCGATCTTTCAAAGAAATTTTGGGCATGGAGGGGTCGTTCGAAATTCGACCAAAGCAAGAACCGTAAGAAGTGATGTCTGGTTGTGGATACCAAAGTTCGGCAAGAGTTTTTCTAGGTGGGGTACCCATGATATGAAGAGAGAAAGAAAGAAAGGAAGAGAAATGGAGGGGAAAAAGAATGTGGAATTTTTTTATTTTTATTAAAAGAAAGAAAAAAAAATGTTTGTTTTTGGAGTTTTGAAAATTTTTTGTTTAAAAGAATACGGAATTATGGGACTAAAATTTACAATCACAATCACAATATGCACAAACACACCTAAAGCTAGGGTCACATAGGTCAGCTAGACAGCTCCTAACTGTTTCAAAGGGCTAGAAATAGGACCTTAAACCGTCTCTTCACCGCCAATTGCGGCCAGGTAAGTGTCAGATGAGTGGGAGGCTCTCCACTACAAGTAGTGGCCCTAATTAAGTAACCGCTCGCCTTAGACACACTTGCCTAGACACCGCAAAGTCAGGTTAGGATCAACGGCCGATACCTACAACTAGTCCTCTGTCCTATTGAGCGCGACGTCCTTAGGGCTGAGTCTAGTATTTTTTATTAGCTTAAGGTAATGCGTATGCAATTAGTAATTTATGGGGCTTAAGAAGGGTGATGAAATCCCCACCCAATCTGAATTGGTATTATAGCCCCTTAATGTCCGTATTAATATATGCAAAGCGGTAAACAAACAAAATCTAAAACAACAAAAATTTATTTGGCGGCTGTGCAATTCTGTGCAGAGATACCTGCAGAAAATACAGTATAGTGGAATTCAGAGAGGGAACTAGAGGAGAGAGAAAGGGCAGAAAAAATTTGGGGCTCAGAAGCCTTAATATGACCGCGGAACCGCCGCCGTATCCCCTCTTTGACCGCGGTTCCGCGGTCAAATTGATGAGCTGGCGCCTGAACCTTAGGTCAATACACGTGCCCTTCTCTGTACACCCTAAAAAAACCTCTGTTTCTAGATTAGATTACTGTACTTGCTCCAGATTAGCCTGCACACTAGCACACAAAAATTATCAAAAATAACAAAAAGATTTTATTATTATTATATATATATATACAAAAAGAATATTAACCCGAATAATAAGAAAGAAAATACGTTACCGTCTCCCCGGCAACGGCGCCATTTGATCGCACGCTTTTGGCGTGTCGGAGTTCAAAGTTCTAAAGTTATAACCGCGATCAGGACGGTGTCGCTATGCAGCTAGCCGGTTGAGCACGGGTCGATCTACAAGGAGATGGTTGTATGTCCGTTCGAGTTTTAGACGAGTCAATAAAGAATGTGTATATGTTTGTTCAATCCTATCCTAAGTGTTCGTATTTATGTTCAAGTAAGCTTGTTAAGGTTAAGGTCGGTTAGTAGAGTTAGGATTAGTCTTGTACTTGTCTTTTGCCATTCTTAAGAACGATGTTGGGATAATCGAAAGTAGCGGGGATTAGGAGGACATATGAATGGGATTTGCGAGTTTAAGCAAGCTTTCCAACGCTAAATCCATTCCTAGTGCCCCTTGTCCGTCCGCTAAATACGCTTATTTCCAACTATCGGCCAAACACCCGCAACCATGTATCCAATTAAGTCACAACTACATGTCACGTTGTAGTGCTCTTAAAGGACTTCTCAACTTAGGTCGCGGCTACATATCACATATAGCGCGCCTAAGCGAGGGGGTTGCGGTTGTTTGGTCGGGATTCGTTTCAAGATGTTTGGCGAAGAGAAGCACAAGGGATTTCTCCGTCCCTCATACCACCTTCCTTAGCCTGAACAAGAGGGAAATTATTCACACATCATAAAAGAAAAGAAAAGAAAACAAGAAGGAAGAAAAGAGAAAAATACGGTTTTACAAGTGAAGCAAGCTAACTCTTGGGTCCTCACCTTAGCAAGGAACTCCGTTAAGTATCATCGCTTGAAAATACGGATAAAAGAAGAAAAGAAAAGAGAACAAGAAAAGAAATAACAACAACTAGTTAACAACAAATAATAAAATTACAATAAAAGATAATAAAATTATAAGACAATAAATAAAAGAGACAAGATAAAAATAACCCTCATCTTCATTGATCTTCCACTCAAAAAGCTCTCACTACAATTTTCATGGAGGAAAGAATGAAGAAGAAGAAGAAGCTAAGCTAAATCCTATAAAAAGAGAATGGAAATCAAGACATGAAGAAGACCTTTGGCTTGCACAAAACTGGGCTATTTATAGGCTGCGTGCTGAAACCCTAGGACCACATTCTGGCCCTACATGAAAATACCAAACTGCCCCCAGAAAATCATCAAAAGCCGAGTTAACTCGGCCGCGGATCCGCGGCCAAATCGCTATGTTGGCCACGGATCCGCGGCCGTTTGGGGGAGTTGGCCTGTCAAATTTCCTGGGTTTTCTTGTGTTGCTCTTCTCTGTTGTTCTACATATTCCAAATTGCAAATTGCTTCCATAATTTCTTCAGATCTGCAACGGTCTAAAATGGCATCAAAAATAATACTTTTGACCTTTTCTCCCTCGAGCTCCGCGCACCCATTGATTCTTGTGCTGCCCCCCTCGTGCTCTGTGCTTGTCCGAGACACGAATGACCACTGTCATATGTCTTGTCTCTGGAACCGGTACGCGGCACTGGACGGATACGGATGACTGGAACCCGGCTTTTATCTGTTGTCAACAGATGTTCTGGATTTTTACGTAACAGTGGAGATTTTGTATCAATTGCGTTATTTTGGAGGAACCTGTAGCTTGTAAATATGTAGCAAATACGGATTAAAAGCACCTGCCTATAAACAAACGAGCGTAAGAATGGGCGGTAGTAAATGCAATATTCTGGTGTGAACAATCATCTTTAGGCAAGTGAAAACCTTCATTTGTATTTCATGCTATAATAAATGTTAACTAGAGAAATTACATTCTAACTAGAAACATAGATAAATATAACTAGATCGATACACACACACACTTGAATTTGATGTAGCGAACCATTGTGCCATTTTATTCTGAGTAGAGCCCGATTAGAGCTTATTACTGTGTTGGTAACACGTATAAGTTAAATGATTGACATCTAATTCAATTAATTAGTGGAAACGGTAAATTCGATCAATAACCAAATGTTTATCTTAGGTGTTCGATACGAGCCTTATGTGAAAACAAAATCGAATGTGGCGGACCTCATGATACCTAGACCCTAATACTGTTAACAAACCCCCTGGGGAAATTTGGTGGCAAATCAGAATCATCTCCACACATAAAATGACACCCCCATTTAGCTTCATCAAATCTGAAATTCCTCACACGTAGCTTATGAAAATCGTAGTAAATTAGATATATACCGGAACGTTGTGTTCTAGGGCTCGTATCGAAGCCGACTCGATAACCTAATACCTCCTGTGTTTCATATTTTAGCACTGCTATAAAACAATGATGAAAACTAACTGGAAATATGGCTATGGACTACAGCCCAGAGAAGTATTTCATATTGACACCTGAATTTAAATGTTTGTATAACTCTGTATGAAAATGAAAATATGTGGAATCCTATACGTTGCGAAGATAATCCTGTTAGCTAACAATGGGTGGTGGTTTCATTCAATTTGATTACTGTGGCTATTTTAAATGTATTTTAAACCGTCGGTATGCACTGCAGTTTTCTGCAGAGACAAATTGTATACCTTAACTTTAACCAGTGCATATCTCCCTACATACAGTGGATATTATCGATCCGTCTAGTGCATAGAAAACATAACAGATAAATCTAAATACTATATAACTGTAGCGTCGCCTAATTATGATCCTAACATGGTGTAAAATGTGTTACGAAACGAACTTTCAGTTCAGGAACAGGATTTCCAGCTGTGAACACTTAAAATGGAATGACCGTAACTCGCAAATCCAAAACTCGATTGACCTGAAACCAATTTGTTGGATTGCTGTTTTAGTTTGCTTTCTACTCCTTTTGTACCAATTTGCCTAATTACGAACGTACGATTTAATATGTTTTTCTGAACTCATAAGGCACGTAGTGATTCATATTATACATGACTTGATTAGTGGGATAATTTACATACTTACCCGACCGCGATACTTTTAGTGATAGTGAACGCTCTTAGTAATTCTTAGCGATTATTGCATTGTCGAACGTGAGTGGTATCGGATTAGTTGCGTCAAGTACGCCAGTAAAAAGTGAATGATTCGTAAAAGTGAACAGTGCAGTGAAAAGTAAATAAAACAGTGTTGTTGGTGCGTACTTATACACAACTAGCCCCATACATGTAGTTATTGAAACCTGGGGGAAATAGGGAAATCAATGTGGAATCAACTCATATTTAGCGAGATATTTAATGTTTTAGAGGATGATTATTCGATATTAGTGACAGTGATATGTATAGGTATTTGTTCCTAGCGACACGGCTGACAGGATTATATCCCGAACATATTTTTTACCGTTGTCTCGGGTATGCACGAGACCCTTGCTAAACATGAGGATACATTCCACCGTTCGATTTCAAATGACATAAAGACTGTTAGTTTAGTGACTTGCATATTAACCTAGATTACTGCTATGATCCATGCCCACTACTGCTATCTGTTTATATTATTTTTAACATTCATTTTAGTGCTTTATACCTCTGTTTCATACCTCACTATTTACTGTCACATGTTTAGTATTATTATATTATAATATTATGTCACTCTGACGACATGAGTATGCATACTCAGAGGAAGCAGTAGACTTTCCTTATTTTGAGAAGATAGCGGTGATTCAGACCAGTGAACTCGTTATATCATTCCTTTAAGATCACTGGTTAGTTGTCTTTTTTGTTTGTTTCCATTGCGCTCAGTTTCCTTTATATCTGATAGTTTTTAGTAACTGTATTATCTCATTATCTGAGTTAGATTACTGCTACCATGTACTGCTACAAGCCGATATATGACTACGGCAGGATTTTTTCTTCACTATAGGAGTATGTCTGGCCTAGTCACTCTCGAATTCCGTATTTTGGGAAGCAGCGCATGACATGAAGGTTCGTTGCCCACAACGCCGCAATCCATTGAACGTCTTGACGAGGCACATATCCCTCGGCTGCAAAGAGATAAGAACTATAACTTAAACCATTGCTCATCTAACTGCAATGTCGGAAAGGCACAACGGTTTTATGGGAGCTACCAACACAATGTTCTTAGAAGTTTTGGAGGAATATAGAAAAATCTTGTGAGAAAACGTCTCAATGCGTAGAGACATCAACTTCTTACGACAGCAAGCCCATGAGTCGCAAGTACTAATCTGAAACCTGCAGCGACAGATCTCAGTATTCCAATGCAACAAGGTTGAACAGGCCACCCCACGAGTCGGTCATAGGAGAGCCCAAGAAGTCGATGCACTTCAGACCCCTCGAAATACGGGCGAACACTCCACACAGAAACAGCATTACCCTTCCGCATCGGCAGCCACCAAATCCGAGAGGGCGAGTAGGTCAAGAGATCGAATTAATGACCGATCGAGATCTGTACGGAGCATTCCTCTTGCTCGGAAATTTGAGCACGGAACTCCTATATCCTAAAATGCCCGGGGAAGCAGAACTAGCAGGATCCCCTAGCTTCTGCATATTGCATCAGCGGATAGGACACTCCTTAAGACGTTGCCATACGTTCAGGGAAATTATAGAAGATTCTACACAGAATCAGGTCTCGGCTACCTCTTAGAATAGAAAAAGGAAAAACACCTCCAGCGTTTTTCGGATAGTGTCTATACATATCATTGGATAAACCATTGAACCATGTATGAAGACGAATCCGAAGAACATCAACAGAGACATGATTCCCCATAGCCTTCCAGCAGGAAGCAGCAATGCAAATGCTGATACCGTCCTCTGGCTGAAGAAGCACCGAGTCCCCCTACCAATTGAGGAACACCAGCATCTTCCCTTACACCTCTCACCTCAAAGGAATCCTACTGAAAAGTTGGATTTCTTATTTAGAGTCTCTGAGAGGCATAATGAAATGCACGAAGTATCCATGCAAACCATCTCCCAGTTAAATGATGGAGTCAGAGACTTGCATGAGGAAATCCACGAAGTGCGTCAACAGATGAACGAATTTCAGCAGCAGCTCACCGATACAGAAGATCGGATCGAAAACTTACAAAACCGGATATCAGAACACCAATGCAAGCGAGCAGATACCGTCACTTCACACAGACGACCAATAAGAATTCGAACGTCCGAAAATTCCGGTGTTGGTCAAATCCAC
Organism: Agapanthus africanus; assembly: GCA_030015575.1. Lineage (NCBI taxonomy): Eukaryota > Viridiplantae > Streptophyta > Magnoliopsida > Asparagales > Amaryllidaceae > Agapanthus > Agapanthus africanus. The sequence goes on from CM057338.1 coordinate 409,954,456, forward strand.
AGAACCAGATTGCACCAAGGGTTCTCTTACTCCCTTCCACCAAGACGGCAGATGCATCAAGTTGTAATCTCGATGGCTGGATTGGAGCTGCTACAAATTCATCAGGTTGTCAGGTTATGGGAACCAAATTTCTTCCGGAATGCCTCCATCAAATGCAATTGTCAGGCTTCTGTTGATCAAGTACACAACAGTATCAACCGCCGCTGCCCATAAGAATTTAGACATATCCGCATCCAAGGTCATGCTTCACACTCACTCTAGGATCGTCCTATTAATTCTTTCAGCGATGTCATTCTATTGTGGCGTCCCCGGTACCGTTTTCAACCAAAGAATACCCTTCTGTGAGCAATACGCCTCGAGCTTCTGTGTACAGTATTCCCCTCCATTATCGGATTTAAGGCATTTTACCTTAGCCCATGTTTGGTTCTCAACCTGCGCAATCCAGTATTTGAAGATACCAAACACATCAGACTTCTTTTTCATCGCATACACCCAAGTCTTCCGGCTTGCATCGTTGATGAACGTCACTAAGTACCGATTCCTTACATAAGACTCCACCGAGGCCGGACCCATACGTCTGTATGCACCATCTCCAGCTTCTTAGCCTTCTTTTCTATGCCTCCAATTTAAAATCTGAGCGCGATTTGCCTCTCGTAAAACCCGAACTCTCGTAAAACCCCAACTCCATCTTCTTCAGACCCGAAAGAAGCCCCTACCCTGAAGAATTTTAATATTCTTCTCACTGAGGTGCCCCAATCTTTTATACCACAACGAAATCTCCGAATTTATCTCCGAATTTATCTCCGAACCCGTCGCTAATGCAACCGAACTTCTCCTGCTCCCACTAATAGAATACAACAAACTGCTCAACTTGCCCCTTGCGACCGTCAACGACCCTATGGAAATCTTCCATTGAGAATTTCCAAACATTGTAATATATCCTTCGTTGTCAAGCTGACTTGTGGAAATAAGCCTTTTCTTCAAATCTGGAATGTCTCGCGTTCTTGAGTTTTAATTGACCTCCTTCTGACGGTTGCAAGATGATCGTTCATTTGCCAATGATCTTGCATGGTTGATTGTTTCCCACCATCACATGTCCAAGATCGCCTTGAACATACTCGCTGAAGTGATGTCGGTCCGAAGTGTAGTGAAAAGAAATCCCCGAATTTAGGAACCAAGTACCAGTATTTGTGCTCTCGTTCGCCGATAGACAAAACCCTTGTTCCCCTTGTTCTTGTGTAGACACTGCATTCGCTTTCTTTCCATCTGCCTTCTCATCTGAGCCTTTCTTTGGAAATTTGCAGCCACTTATACTGTGACCATTCTTCCACAATTCCAACACACGCCTTAGATTTTTCCTTGAGATTTTCCATTGTTTTTAGACTTGCCCTTCTTTCCTTTTTCAATTTCTATCGTCCTACCGCGATTCTCCACTGCAAGCGCAGAAGTTCTTGAACTCCCACTCACAGCTTTTCCTCGTCTCATCGCTTAATATGCTGCTCACAGCATCATTAAATGTGAGAGTCCCCGAGATAAAGTTGTTAACCGCCATCACGAGGTTTTCCCAACTCTCCGGCAACGAACAAAAAATAACAGGGCTCAAATCTCGTCTTCAAACGTAATTGAAGCGGATTCTAATTAGCTTGTCACGTTGTTCAAACCGTTCAAGTGTTCTGTCACCGAACCATTTTCTGCCAACTTCATGTTGAAAATCTTCTTCATCAGGAAGATTTTGTTTGATGTAGAAAACTTCTCATACAACTTGGCTAAAGTTGTTATTAGCTCCATGGTTGTCTTCTCCTTTGATATATTAAAGGCCATCTACGGATTCAACGACAACCTGATTGTCGCCAAGCCTTTCCTATCCAAAAGATTCCACGCCTCATCGGCCATCTCTCGAGCTCCTCATCTATCAACGGAAGATGCATATCCTTTTGATATAGGTAGTCTTCCATCTGCATGCGCCATCAACTATAATTGTGACTATTGAATTTTTCAATCCTTATTTTATCCTCTGCCATCTTTCACTCTATAGTCGCGGTAAACACAACTTCTCCCTTTAGATCCGAACCAACGCCTTCAAAAACGATGATCTAAGAAAATGGGGAAGAGGACGTAATTGTCGTTACTCATCGTTGATCTAGATCGTAGAATTGAAGATCCCTAGGTTGCTTAACCAAGCTCTGATACCAGTTGTTAGGATGTGCGGAGTCGATGCACGGAACAATGCTCGCGACAACACGATCACGCAATCAACACAACCACACAATTAATAGACAAAAGATAAAATCAATAACGATGTGATAATAAATAAGAAATCAAACACAAATAAGAGAGGATTTGTTAACGAGATTCACCCACCGTATGGCTAGTCTCCGGCGGAGCGGAATATGTAAACGTCCACTGGAATCCTTATCAATTACAAACACAAGCAACCCTAGGAGATTTCTCTCAAATCTTTCTAGATCTCACAAACCCTAGCCGTCACCCTCTCAATACAATGATCTCTCTCTATATTAATTTAGGCAGCCTCAAATACATGTATGAGAGGTTCCCTTATATAGGCAAGCCCTAATCCTATAAAAACCAAGAGATAAATCAAATTTTACCAAATTATATTCACTGCAGATTTGCCGCCGGCATACGTCTGACCCACACTTGGGCAGACATCTGTCTCCAATCTGTATCTCTTCGTTTTCCTTGTGCAGACGTCTGCCCTCGAGTCTTGGGTTGGGCGGGCTACATCTCTTCACCAAACGTCTAAACCACACTTGGTCATCGTCTGGCCTTCAGTATCTGGTCTTGGGTTTATCTTCTGTAGACGGCTGTCGTTGCTCTGATGTTCTGACACACTTCTCACGTGCACGTCCAGACATCTGCTGTTGTCCTAGACAGACGTCTGACCTGAAGGAAACTCCACAATTTCTAAGAGAATACTTGTATATGCCTCACGAATCGTCGCCAATCGCGTATCGGAGTCCGAAACTCTCGGATTCTTTCGGATTCGCTCGAACTTGTAAATATCTCACGCTCCCAAATCGATGCCTCATTCTCTTTCTCTCGAAAATCGATGCCTCATTCTCTTTCTCAAGCTCTCGGATTTTTGAAAGTGCATTGAATATCTAAATAATGCAATTATTTATTTATATTATTATATATTTAGATGTATAACTTAATTTATATTTATATTTATCTAATTAAAAATCGATATAAAACGTATCATGCATCCTAGGTTTTTGGAAAATTGCGAATCCGAGAATCCGTATCGTATCGTATCCCCTATCCGAACCCGTGCTACATACTGGTAGAATAATTCCTAGGCTGAATTGCCTTGGCTTCATTTAGTCAATTATTTTAATTAAAATATGTAATAGTTTGCAATTTGGCTTAGTGGCGAGTTATGTACCTAATACCTAGAATGCATGCAGTTTCCAGCAGTTCATCTTACTATTTGCGACTTAATTCCATTTTCATTTCTAGACTGACAAAAACATATAAAAGTAGAAATTCTGTACATTACATTTATAACTTAACAAAGGAGGAAGATTAAAAACAAATCTATGTATGAGAGGCGCGCGGCGGAAATTATTTGCAACGTAATGCATTGCGCCAAAACTTCGGGACTAGGGTTCAAGGATATACTTTTATATTTTAAGACCCATGAATTTGAATGTAAACATGTCTATATTTTAACACCAACAAGACAGGAGGCATAAGTCGGAAATCAGCGACATAACACTTTTATAAATGCAGCATCATCATCATCATCATCATCATTTTTCCATCAAGATGGGCCCGGCTACGAAGAAACTCTTCATAAAAGTTTCGACAAAGGTTTAGTCCCTTTCTAAACTGAAGTTTCCTCAAGTGAGCAAAACTTAACTTCCAAAATGCTAACTTTGCCTTGTTAAAGTTGAGATAACAGCAGCCATCTCAGCTCCAATATGATTTTAAGCTCGGTAAACTCCAGTTTTCCAAACACGTGTCTAAAAACATAACAATAGTTCATTTTTTAAATGAAGTGGGGCTTATTGATACAGCGTCAACCCTCTTCATTTTCAAGGCGATTGAACTAGGGACAAGGGGGTTCCAAAACTCTAAACCCTCAAATGATCAGCTAACATCCTCCAACTTCTCATCAAGCAAGATGAAAGATGATATTTTTGATGTATAAACAAGTTGAATCTCAGTTGTAAGATTAGACATTAGGGCTATAGTCACAAATTCGTGATACGGGAATAATTAATTCGGTGAGATCGAAAATTCGGATTCGGAGAACTATTTGGAAAAAATCGGCAGGTATTCGACGAAGATTCGACAAGTGTTCGGAAAATGTTCGGGAATGATTTCGAGCAAGAAATTAATATATGAGACGCTAAATTTTGATTTTGTGAATTATTCGCTGTTTTTATGAATTATTCACTATTTTTTCGAATAATTCGCGAATTATTTGACGCAGATTTAATCGCCCGATCAAAAATTCACGAATTATTCATGAATTCGCCGAATAATTCACGAATTACGTGACTATGATTAGGGCTGATTATGGAGCTAACAAAAACCAAAAGAAATTGGAGAAAATTTCAAATCACCTGCAGATTCTTGAGGGTTTTGCTCCTCGAGTCAAAGTCTGCACATTGCAGCCAAAGCTGGCTGCGATTCCTCAGCCATCGCCTGCGCTCCTTCTTCGACCTCGATCTCGAGCCATTGCTTTCTGCATTTTATTTTTTATTTTTCGTTTGCCCCCACATATTTGGCATTATTACCTTACGTGTGAACCCTTGGCAGAAAAATTATGAGTAGGAAAAGCATTGCTACTTATTTTTTTTGGGTGTGATTTGAGTAGAGCTATATTTATACTTACCCTTTTAGTATGATTTTTATTTTTATTTTTATTTTTATTTAGTTTAGTATTTTGTTTTGGTAAATGGAAATGAAAAGACAAAATCTTTAAGCAAGCATGGCCAAAAACCCCTTAGGATTTCTTACTTTTTAAATATCTTCAATCATTTGAGTCTTATCGATCGGAATAAAGTTTGGGTTTAACTGATTGCATTTACTGCTCGTCTAATAAAAAATATTTTCTACTTTTAATGTTAATAAATTTTATTTTTCTAATTTATAAAGTGTGTTGTCTGCGCAAAATCAATTTAGTTCAATTAATTGAGCTCGGTATTTGGTTTGGTTAACGAAGATGAAAATATTTTTAAAAGATAAATAGAAGGGGAAGCTATCTCCAAGCATGGCTAAAAACACCCTGAGAATTTCCAGCCGTCACGCTTTCTTTTTTTCAATGAACTTTTTGGGTTTTCCCCCCAATAATCTTCTACTTAGATATGCATTAAGTTATAATAATAGAGTTCTACTGATTTAAAGAGATTTGAAGCATTAAAAATTAATAAAAAATTTATTTTAAAAAATGACAAAGGTATTAATTGCTACATGGCTTGCAAAATGCAAAGCACCAAACTGGAATTTGATTCCAAGTCCCGTTCCCTTTTTGAGAAAAAACTTAAATAGCTGAAAATAATCCTTAACAAGAAGCCCCCTCTTTGTTATGATAATGTCTCTCAAATCCATTTTGTAGTTAAAAAGCGCCTCAGATTAAACGCACTGAAACTGAACCAATATTTCTCAATTAAAATCACATATATTTTTGCTGTAAGAACTCAAAACATGATCAACATAAATCAATACAAGCATTTTTAAATAATAAAAATATTGCAAAAAATTTTTTTTTTTGGAGGAAATAATAATGCAAAACTGCCAAACGCTTCCAGAAACAAGAAAATCCTCTTAATTTTTTTCTTTTACAGCGAAGCGGAGTAAAGAAAAAAATAATAAACTTTTTCATTATTTTTGGTTGGACCGACATGACCTCTCCAAGAATCGAACCAAGGACCTCTCGAGAGGGATGGGGGGCTTTTACAGCAAAGGTTTTGATTCGGCACCGCCGCGCTGGTGGCATGTAATTACCATGAAGGCCCTCCACAATATATTCCTGCATGAAGCAAGCGACTATTAATTAATTGCAAAACAAGGTAAGTTTCACTAAAATACCCTTAACTATCACAATTCTGTTACAGCAAGGATGAAAATCTAGAAGCCATGGGAGTTACTTCAACTATATTTACAAGTATCGGATTCACAGTTTTATCTAAAACTTTGATTCCATCCTTAGAAATTTCATTTCTATCTGTTGAGAATTTTAGATCGAGTTTCTTTATTATTACCTTCAATATTATTACCCAGATAAAAATAAATTAACGAGTGTAACACAATTGAGACACAATAAAGAAGCTAGAGAGGTGCAGGATCTTTGCCTTCGTAAGTTTAGTCCCAAAGTAATTCTTCCAGATTTTTTGTAGGCGACGGATCCCACTGTAGGTACCGAAAACGATGATTATTGTTCCAGAGAACACAACGACGATTATAAAAGCACAACAGTTTCGAAAATACTGAAGGGCGTCATTTTCAGAAGCAGGAGGTTTGAGATCGAGGAAATATAAGACTAGCCCCACCAACATGAAAATTCCCAGCATTGCAATAAGTATCACTACGCCTGCACCATTCACAACCAAAAGTTTGTGAGCATACATTTTCAAACAAAAGGCCGTGAGAAACTGAGAATACATAAATGACAAGTTTATAAGTAATTCCGTTCTTTTGCTTAGTTACAATCATCTTTAAATCGCACATGTGGGTGTATGGTGTTTTTCTTCACCCCATTGAGATGGGAATGCGCGCCACTTGTTAGGTGTATACAGATTCTCCCTGTCTAAAATAGGCTGGGGTTTATTGATTGTGGAGATCGCAGACTAAGCTGACGCTAATTACCTATCGTCATTGGAGAGAGAGAATCTCTGATTAACGGATCAAACTGGTCATGCGAACTCAATGTGCGGTGTGCGTGTATTGTGTTTTAGAGAGGACTTGGATTTATCGGGGGCCTCGCAGAGTTTACGGGGGTCCTGCTACCCGGATAACGGGCTGGGGTCAAGGGGCTAGCAGTCCCCTTGCGGGGTGCGGGTCAGCGTCCAGTTAGAAATTTTTTCTAACTAGGGCATGTTTTAAGTGTGGGGCGTGAGGAAAAAAGGAGGTGAAGAGCGTCCTAAAGATGCGTGAAAGGCACGTGGACGCCGGACGCCAACGGTCATGTGCGTGACGCGTGGGCACTGGATGCCCGCGGGCCACATGCGAGCGCGGGGCGCCTGCAGAAAAAGGGGCTTAGCCTCGGGGCTAGGAGTTAAAACTCCCCAGAGACTTTTGAAACTCCGAGAAAAGGGGTGGATTTTTATTTTTTGGAGTTAAACTCCCAAAAAGGTTTTGAGTGGAGTTAAACTCCCAAAGGGATTTTATTTATGGAGTTAAACTCCAAAAGATTTTGACAAATAGAGTTGAACTCCCAAAAATCTTCAGGGATGATCAAAGAAGACCCCTTTCTTCTTCCTTGAGCCCTGGATCCTCTTCTAAACCTCGGATTTTCCCCAAAGTGGGATTTTTGGAGACGAGTCTCCTTCTTCCTCCTCTCTGTAGTCTGGATCTTGGAGAAAAGAGATTGAGACTTAAAAATCTCCCTTTTAGAGATTTTATGGAAAATCTGAGCTCCACTTCGTGGGTTTTATGGTGAAAACCTATTTTTTTTGGAGAAGAAAGAGTTACTCTTGATCTAATTCAGAAAAGAGAAGAAGGTTTAAATCCTTGAAGGAGGAGACACAGAAACCCTAATTTTTTAGGGGAATGAAAAGTTGTTTTATTTCATCATAATGTTGCCTTATATACGTTTACAAGTTTACACATAGCCCCTTGGGCTTTACAAAATGGCATTTTGCCTATTCCATACCTCATGTGTTTATTTCTTTTTGCATATGAGCCATGAGCTTTACAAAATTTTGGTTTTTTGTCCATTTATTTAAATATTACATTTATTTGTTGTACTTTCTTAGTATGGGGCATGTCAACCATCTGGAGCAGTTTGAAGCCAAGTGTCAACCATCTGAAGGTGTGGGTACATCGCATATGCACATATCCAGCAAAGGGAAAAACAAGCTCGATGATCGTGAAGAGAAATGCATCTTCATCAATTACCACAAAAGAACCAAGTCATACAAACTATACAATTCAATCTCGAAGAAAATTATCATTTCTAGAGATGTGGAGTTTGACGAAGAAAATTACTGATGGCCTGATAAAAAGAAAGGTACTGAAGGCTTAATCTTTGAAGATAAAGACGAAGAATTCGAAAAGATTGAAAATCCAAATCAAACCCCACCAACCACGCCAACTCCAGCGACGACCACATCAACATCAGCAACATCCTTTTCAAGTTCAAGTGAAGGGCGCTCTTCAGGGGGAGCTAGTAGAAGAGTGAGAAGTCTGCAGAATCTATATGATGATACAAAACCTATCGAGATGGTGAAAGATTTCACATTATTCTGCTTACTTGCATAATGGGATCATGTCACTTTTAAAAACACCGCACAAAAAGAAAAGTGGCAAAAGGCAATAGACAACGAAATTAAGGCGATACAAAAAATTGATATATGAAAGCTCACTGCTCTGTCCGAAGGCCATAAACCCATTGGTGTGAAGTGGGTGTATAAAACAAAGACTAATCAAGGGGAAGGTCGACAAATACAAGACGAGACTAATAGTTAAAGGCTATAATCAGCGACAAGACATCAATTACGAAGAATTGTATGCATATGTCATCATACCATCAGGCTTCTTATTGCACTAGCAACACAAAACCGGTGGAAGATATACCAGATGGATGTGAATCAGAATTTCTTAATGGTTACTTAGAAGAAGTATATATCGAGCAAGCGCCAAGGTATATCAAACGAGACCAAGAAGACAAAGTATACAAGTTAAAGAAAGCGCTGTACGGTTTGAAGCAAGCGCCCAAAGCATGTAATACGAGAGTCGATACATATTTCCAGGAGAACGGCTTTCAAAAGAGCTCATACGAGTATTTGTTGTACACCAAGCAGAATGACGGTGATATTATGATCGTATGTCTCTATGTAGATGATATGATATTCACCGGTAACAATCTGAAAATGTTCAACGACTTCAAGCAGGACATGAACAAAGAGTTTGAGATAACCGACATCGAAAAGATATCCTACTTCCTTGGCGTGGAGGTGATACAATCCGAGAACGAAGCTTTCATCTCACAAAAGAAATACGTGAACTAGATTCTCACGAAGTTCAACATAAGCAACTGCAAGCCGGTTGGAACACTAGCAGAGAAATGTATAAAGCTCTGGAGGGACTCACCAGGTAAACCAGGCAGACCGACGCGGTATAAAAACTTAATCGAGAGTTTGTGATACCTAACTATCACAAGGCCCGACATTATGTACGTCGTTGGACTGATCAACAGATATATGGAGGAACCTAAACAAGAACACTTCACAGCGGCCAAGAGAATTCTAAGGTATGTGAGAGGAAGTATTGATAATGGTTTATTCTACACAGAGTAAAGATATGAAGCTGGTAAGTTACACTAACAACAACTTCGGTTGTGACCTAGACGAAAGAAAGAGCGCATCCGGACACGTATTCAATATTGGGTCGGCAGTATTTTCATAGTCCTCAAAGAAGCAGACAGTCGTCGCCCTCTCATTCTGTAAAGGAGAATACATTGCAGCAGTATCGTGTGCATGTCAAGCTATATGGCTCTGAAACCTGATGAAGGAGTTACCATCCACAAAAAGGGACCGATAGAAATAAATATTGATAATAAGTCGGCGATAGCACTTGCGAAGAATCCAGTGGCACATGAAAGAAGCAAACATATCGAGACGGGATATCATTTTATCCGACATCAAGTATAAAAGAAGAATGTAAAGGCAGTATACTGCATGACAGAAGATCACATTGCAGACATCTTTACGAAGACTCTGAAGACCGAAGTTCATGAGAAACTGAAGAAACAACTTGGCATAATGAAACAAAATTGAGGGGGAGTGTTGAAAACAATTCTGTTTTTCATTACACCTACAACCACCTACCACCACCTACTACCACCTTCCATGCATAGACTTTCGATTAATAAACATGTACTAAAAATAGTATAAATGGATGGGAAAGGTTGGCGTTTAAATCAAGCAAAAGCAAAAGAAGCAAAGAAGTAGAGAGTTTGAGAGAGGTGTTAAGACACCAAAGAGAGAGAAAAGAGAGTTGTATTTTATAGCAACAATATTATAAAATAAACTGTGTCTGAGTTTATACGAGTGCAATTTATCCGCAAATTAACATTCTCTATCTCTCCAACTTCCATAAAAAACAGGACAATCAGTTACAAGATAAAGATCTAGCACCTGTTACAATTAACTCTCCATTATAAGAAAAATCATTTTAGGTGGAAAAATACAAAACTGATTGCTATATAAACATTCAGGATTTAACAACTATTCATAAATCTTCGATTGTATAGATTATGTGTTATCTTTGTACATATGTGAGAAACAAGAGGCAGGATATATACATTTAAACTCGAAGCTCTAAAGAGATGATGTAGGCATTCGTTGGTAACGCTTTGCGGTTGCATACTGTGTCTTTAGTTTACCAAATTAATTCCTTGACTCAATTACCTGGCTTGATTTTGTATATTATTTTGACTAAATAACGTGTGAAATTTCCAATTTGGCTTGTTGGCATCTTATGTGCCTAAGAACCATAGTGCATGCAGTTCTTAGTGGTTAGTCTTTCCATTTCTGCTAATTCCCTTTCCATATCTAGATTAATAAAAACCTCGGATTAGTAAAAAACTAAACTTTGATAATATAAATTGCATAGAGGGGGAAAATTGTGGACAAATCAAATCTTACAAACATATAAAGGATGGAAACTAAAGGAAGATGAAAGAGATATAAACACTTGACAAGAATGAGAGGCGGGTGGTGGAAATTCTTTGCAATATAACCCGATTGCAAATTGCCCTTTCTTAAAATCCCCTCCATAGCACCAAAACTTCGAAGTTGCGGTGAGAGAAATATTGTAATACTAATATGTCCCCGGCTGAACGCCCTTTCCGTGGGCCAAAACATGCGTGTATGCTATAGCACAGAACTTTCAAGTCATGACCAGGGCGGAAAGAAATGATTTTGTATTCTAACACCCAATGTACTTAATGGGCAAGTTCTACTGATTATTAAGGGTTTAAGGGAGGTTTTAGGGTTATGGGTCGTCATCAGCATATTTATGAAATCCATTTCCCATCAAAATGGGGTCCGGCCTACGAAACTTTTCGTAAAAGTTTTGACAAATTTATATTGATACGACGTCAACTCTCCCTTGACTAATGCGAATTTCGATGATTATACCAAAAAGGGGGCTTTTTCAAAACCCTAACCCTAAATGACTAGTTAGCATCCACCAAATTCTCAACAACCAAGATGAAAGATGAAATCTTTACTATTCCACAACTTCAACCGATGTATCAGTATCCTGATTTTAACATAAAAAATAGAATTTGAGATGGAAATCCAAGTTACCTGTAGATTCTTCATCGTTTTGCTCTGCGAGGCAAAGCCTGCACATTGCAGCCGAAGCTGGCTGCGATTCTTCAGCCATCGCATCTCAAACTCCTACCCCTCTCTCTCTCTCTCTCTCTCTCTCTCTCTCTCTCTCTCTCGATTTTCTACCTGGAAAATTTTGTTTAGAGAATTTTTTTCAGAATGATCTTGGTGTGATCAAGTGCCTCTGTGTTTATTTTTAGTAATGAATTTTATAGGGTTTATTTGTTGGGTTTTTGTTTATGAGTTTAATATTTGATTTTGGTAAATAAATAGGGAAAAGAAAAACCTTTGTATTTTCTAGCTGCCAAATCTAATTAAACTTTTTTGTTCCTTTTTCTTTTATGTCAATTTGATATTATGTAAATTAAACTAAAATATCGTCAATTATCATGGGTTTTTCAGTGCGATGCCTTGATTTTTTTATTACAATAAAATACCTTAAACTATGGGTATTTTTTATGAAACCTTTTCACTAAATGACTCATAAAAGAACTTTAAGGTTGTTGGAGAGATTAAGAAGTTTAGGGTATTTTGCTATATTTACCCTAAATTTTTTGCATCTCATGAGAGGAAAAGAGATGCGATCGTTCATGAGTCATGCTTACTGCCGAAGCTAGGTTTCAAAGATTGCACAAGTTTTGAATGGTTAGAAATAAATACTCTCTCTCTTTTTCATTAGTTAACAAGAGTTTTTTTAGCATCACAGCCATGCAAATATAATCAAATTGAAATATCAATTTACAACAGCATCTCTGAGTCAAAATATTAAAGATATATCGCATACAACATCGTTAGGCCTTGTCTGGATAACATCTATCCTAATGGAAAAAAAAGCTCAGATGTCATTTTTGCTCCGGATTAATCGAATCCTGCAAAATGATCTGTTTGGATGTGTTTGTTATTGTTTAATCCGGCAAAAAAAAAGCCTACTTTAGTACTATCCACGGGATAAAAAAATTGACTCAGAACCAAAAAAAAAATTCCTCAGCTCTTTACTCGCGTCTCCATCTGCACAGCTCTGTTTCTCTCTTCTTGTTCTTCCCTTCTCTCAAAATTTCTCTGATTTTTACCCAAAAATGACTTAATTTCTCATGGCTCCTACTTCGCCTTTGCAGCAGGTTCATCGTCATCGTCATTGTCAGTGCCAGAAGAAGGGCTATTGGAGTGTCCTCAATGGGCAGGCGAGATCCCGATCTCACCTCGTCGGAGCCCTCATCTCCTTCAAGCCCCTCTATTCACTCATGAAGCTCAGTGCTCGGCAGGTCCTCATCTAGTACAATTCATCAAATTTATTGATTTTCTTCAAGTGATTTGGTTTGGTTTGCTAATTGATCTGGGGATTGACTAAAGCACTGCTGAGAAAAATCGAACATCCCATGGAGGGAGACGACGAAAGAGGTTCTCGAATCAAACGTGTACGAGGAGTTTCAAAGAATTCGAAACCCCTCTCTTGTGTATCCTGATGGTGAGTTGTTGAATCTTCCTTTTTCTGCAAAATCAATCCCTAATTTGCATGTTGATTATGGTTTGTAATGATCCTGTGAAAGAGTTTGAGTACTGTCATTTTTTTTTTGAGTAAAAAAAATATGAATATCCTGTCCCAAACCATCCAAAAACCATCCAAACACTTGTTCCAAAATTGAAAAGCCCCTATATTTTCATTCAAAAGGAATGCACTAATATTCCGGGATATTCTAATCCCAAAATAAATTTTACGAATTTTAATCCCAAATATCCGAACATGCACTAATTTGTTACGGCGATCTCTCTCAAATTCATTTTCGAGCTGGTTCTTATTTAGGCACTAAACAATTTAGGCTAGAAATCACTTAAAAATTGATTTTTGGGTTACAACCTACAAGGATCCATCTTAACAATTTACACCAGTTCTTAAAAATAGTTCTTGATTCCGAATAAAAAAGAAGAAAATCCTCTTATACCTTTTTTTTTGGCGCAGTAAAGAGAGAAATGATCGAATTTTATTTAAAAAAGGGAAAGAAAAATAAAACATTGTCACTACAATAATCTCTCTATATAAGTTTGCGACTTCTCAATTTTTCTGTAAGTTGTTGGTCCTGATTCGGTGGCGTGTAATTACCATGAAGATCCTCGACAACAAATACCTGCATCAAAGAGAACCACCATCAATGTACACCGAAAAGGGGGGCAAATTTCACTAAAATACCAATAACTATCATCATTCTTTACTAAAATACCTGAAAAGTTTTTTTTTTAATTACACTGAACTTCCTTAACCTACGGTTTTAAGCGAGTTTCTTTTCCACAAACAAATGGGCATGGTGCTTGACGGAGAGAATCCAATGGTTGGAATTCATCTGATCATGGAAAATCAGAGGCAAGTATTCCAATCCCATTTTAAGGAAGCCTACTGCAATAAAAGGCTAAATTGCAGGAAACCCCCTCATTTTTTGCCCGAATACTAGAAACAAACCCAGTTTGCTAAACCTACAATTTAGCTTGCTTAAGTTTAAATTTTTCTGTTTCTCACAATTTTGTGTTCCCAGGATACCCCATGGTCAAGACATTAATTGCAGCGGATTAATGAAACGATGGGAAAAAAAAACTATAGAAATTCAGTGGGTATTTTGAGAATAATTTCCAAAAAAAATAACGTCGTTAGGGTTGTTTTCTCACTCTTTGGGCAAAAGTAAAGGGGTTCCTTGCTATTCGGGCAAAAGAAAAGGGTGTTTTCTGCAATTTAGCCAAAAAAAGAAAGAAAAAAACACTTTTAAGGCAGTGGAGCAAAATCAGCGATAGTTAAGGGTATTTTAGTTAAAAGTTACCAAAAAATCAGAAGCATAGCATAATTGAGACACATCAAGGTGTGGTATCTTTGCCTTTGTTAGTTTTGTCTCAGTGCAAGTCTTCCATATTCTTCGAAGGTAAATGATGCCGAGGTAGACTGCGATAATGATGAAACCGGGTACATGAGACAAGACGTAGACTATACACTCAAAGGCCTCATAACAGGGATACCGATTATAAAGAGACCAATGGCGTATGTGGAAATCGAGGTAACAATTATAGGATTCTGCCAGCAAGAAGGCAATTCCCAGAACTGCAACAAGTTGCAATGCACCTGCAGCATTTTCATAACCAAAAGTTTGTGAGAATACATAATTACAAGCTTAAGGTTTGGATTGTAATTTTCTCTCTTGCAAGTTACAATAAACTTATAACGAAAATTGGTGTTTCGTTTTTAGTCTTTATTTCATGGAACCTCATTACCCTTGCATATATAGTTGCATAAAAGTTTTTCAGTGGAAATGTATACAAGTTGGAATGACTAGCCAGATAAATATTTCATTCACAACATAATAGTTTTTCAGAGGAAATTGTCAATTAATTACTCTTAACGATCATAAAATAAATTAACCAATTGGGTGTAGCTCAAGCAGTAAGAATTTCCTCTCCAAAGTAAAAGATTGCCGGTTCGTTTCCAAAGGGGCCGCATCGCAAAAAACCCCAAAGAATGAATAGTTTTAGTAATAGTACTATAGGGTAACTCCTAATTAAATAATCCATGTACATATATTTAAATATGCATCTTTTATGTACCTATGTGCATGGTTTCATGTACACACTTGCCTAATAATGCCATCTCTTGTTGACATACACATTCCACAACAAACTGATGCAACCAACCAACATGTGTGTTATCCGCGAAACTTTGAATTTACATGCTCATACTCTCCAGACACTGCCTAACTTTGAATATAGGTATTCAGATCTGCAGAGACATGGGTGCTCGACTCTAAAATTCATATGTCCCAGGCATATTTAACCAATTAAATATGAAAACAGATAGATATTTCGCCCGAAATGCTTGGTTCTACAACTTACTCTTCAAGAATGACATAAAATCTTCTACTTAATTAGATGTAACATAACAAACTGAGCATCGTGTTTCAAATGATAAGATCTGATTGACAGCTACCTGCACCATAGTAAAAGAGTATTGGGTGATTTGAGAAAATTTCAATGGACCTTCTGAAGCTCTCTAGCTTTAAGTGTGCAAGCCCACCAAGCATAGAGATTATCTGAAATGTACGAAAGAACTTTATGAGAGAGAACATTACACAGTTAAGGGAAGGGGTATGAGCCGGCGGTCCCTCTCTTAAAAATGAGCCCTCGCCCCAAAACACACATGCCCCGTGTATTTCACCGATCCAAACCGGCCATCTTCATCTACGTATATGTACAAAAAATCTCAGGATTTAAAAACCTCTAACGTATTTATCAAGTAAATAGAAAATTAACGGCTTATCGATATAGGAAAATTGTGGTCACTTGATGAACGTGTTAGAGATGTTTAGATCCCGAGATTTTTTGTGCATCGGGATTTCATGATACGTGGATGAAGATGGCCAGTTTGGCTCGGTGAAATACACGGATGATACGTATGTTTTGGGGCGAGGGCTCATTTTTAGAAAAGGGCCGCCAGCTCATACCCCTTTTCCTATATATATATATATATATATATATATATATATATATTAAAAAAAGATAATAAAGACATAAAACATAAGCAAAAGGCATATACGGTTTTCAACTGACTACACTTCCTTCTACGATAATTGAATGTCACAGATGAGTAAATGGATATATTTGGTTCAGCAGAATTTCAGTTGATGTGGTAAAAGCTTATCCACATGCCTATGACAAACAGAAAAATGATTTGTTAATCCGTTTGTAAACATTTATAATCACTTGCATTAGGAGAAATGCAGCAATTTTCCTAGATGCTTCACCATTGATGACCCTATGATGCAAGGGTCCTTCGTAGAGGAGACGAATCTGTGTCTAATCCATCCTATAGTTGATAATGAATGCATCGGACAAGTATCTATTATTGATTCATCTATGCATTGACAGTTCACATTTTAATTTAATTTATAGGAAAACATTGTGTACTTGACTTCTTTTTTAACAGAAGATACAAACTATAAAGTACAATGATTGTTAGGACTGATAATTTTTAATTTAGTTAATATTTGCTAAATTTAAATTTCTTTCGTTATTATATGCATATTTAACCGATAAAAATATCTACATATGAATAAATTACATCATAGACTCTTGAAGAATTGCGAATTGGCAAATACAATTCCTATAGTATCCAGTATATGTACCCGAAACCAACATTAAGCTCATGTATGAATATTGACACCATGTATCATATAGAGTGGAAGGAATCGGTCCTTAGCTGAGGCAATTAGTAAATATTGTTAAATAACTGAGACAGATCTAATAAAACCAAATTGTGGAATTATGGATACATGTTGATATAGATAGCATCATATAGACCAAAATGATTACATTACTAAATGGCTATGTGTGTTACCATTAAGAATTAACTTTTTCGAAATTACTTCTTTAAGCACATATAATAAAAAATTGCACCTACAATATAAAATTACGTAAACTCAAGCAACTAATCAAACTTACATTCTGCGTCATGAAGAAAAATAATAGGTATTCTTATCTTGCATTAATTGGGAGGAACACAATGAGGAAATCTACTGCTTTAAAAATGTAAGATAGAAGACCAGAAGAAGTGGAAATAATCTAGAATTTGCAGTTTAAACCACTAATCTACCATCTGTAATTTAATTTATACTTGTTAAATCGATACTTGTTGCTATGATCAGATCTAATTTATAAAATATCAAAGCACAAACAAAATCCTAGACTCTTAAAGGGCCATTTGTGTTTCCCTTTAGAATAAACCTTTTTTCAAATTACTTCTTAAATCAAATCAAGTAGTTGCAGCGGCAATGGATCTAGGTAAAATTATAGCAACCAATTTAACTTAATATATGCATTAGAGAGTAAATTAGTACATGTTCTCTTACCAATTGAATTGGGATGAACACGATGAGGAAGTCTACTGCTTTAAAAATGCAAAATTTTACTTTAGGCCAACAACCATCCTCCAAGACTGGGCGAAGATGATACTGTGCCTTGCATGTTGTGCAATGGGTGAATGCATTTTCCGCCTGATATTGAAATGACTTATCAAAAAGCATTCCTGAATATTATCATTAATAAATGAAAATAAGAAACCAGGACATGCACCAATCTGATTTAAAACCACAACAAAAAACAAAAAAAAACACATTAAGTGTTTACTGTTTAGCAAGATGTGGACACTCTTTACACGAAAGAACTTAAATTATCTTCCTTTTTTATTTTTCCCATATATATACTGCAACCTTTCTATAAATATTCTACATATTTGACGTCAAATCGTTGCTACTATTTCTTAAAAGTTTTGAACATAACTTTTTCTTCTTAGGGGGAGATATAATACCCTCTCTTCACTCTGAACTCTTTATACCATGACACTCTGCATTGGTGTCTCACTCATTCAGGGATTCTCGATGTCAAATCTGCATACATTGATTTAAATCATGTTAACACCCCATTTGAGTTTCACAAGACTATTTGAAACACTCCTACGCCTCTCAAGGTAAGAACTTTTTACCTTATTGGTCACCAAAAACAGTTTTCTAAGCAAGGAAAGTTATATCTTGAGAGGATGGTTTGGGCATGCTGCTTTTATGCTCTTTATAGTACGATAGAAAATGTTATTCACTTGTTTATCATTTTCTGTTACGTCATGGAGTTATGGTCGAAAATTCTGAGGTCTTTGCATCTGCATATTTTTCCTTCGTCCATATTAGATGTTGTGAATGCTTAGCATGACAGGTTTGTCACCAGATATGCTAAAAAGTTGTGGTATTTTAATCCTGTTTTCTATATGCTGGAATGTCTTCAAGAGAGGAATCAAAGAATGTTTGAGGGAAAACGTTCTAATCATGCTCGCGTACTGTTTAACCCTAGATGCCTATTTCTCTCTTGGATTGGTACATATATCCTCATAAGGGGGACATCAATTCCCTTTTCATCCTTAACGATGAGCAAACATCTTTGTCATTTCTATTTATAGATTTGAAATATGATCACTTTAGCTGACTTTCAGATTTACTAATTGCCCATATTCCTTGGGATCAATCCTTTTTTCTTCATTTTTTCACTTGTCATGCTAATGTTTAGTCCTTGCCTGTATGTGTGGTGTCTATCTGGGCATTCCTAATGTTACACCAATTTTCGATCCTTGGCTGCATGTTTGCCACTACTCACCCATCATCATTGTGTTTAGCTTGGGGATCTGTCTTGATTTCTTTGTATACTTTATGAAAATGCGTCCTCAAATTAAACTAATTTATCTAATATTCACATCAGGAGTTGTCTAGTCTTCATAGTTGGCATTGTAAGTTATCCATATAATATGCTGGCTTTTTCGTTGCAACTCATATGAAATATACAATGACAATCGACATAATAATTATCTCAGTAGTGGACTACATAAGGGGTTATGGTCCCCTATAAAAAACAATATGGTGAGTGAGCTCAGGTATATTCACATTGAATCCATAGATAATCAATGCTTGTTCAAGGTTCTCTCGACATCTATACATATGCCGAGTTGGCTTAAGTGTATACACATTAAATTCTGATCAATGGCACTTGCCAAGAGATTCTTTTAGAAGTCTATCTAAATAATCTGGGTTAGGGCACCGCTAAGTTGGTTTTAGTATAACAATATTAAAAAATTTATTTTATTGCACTGAATTAGTGTAGGTTCATATTCAAATATACTACTGCTTATATGGATTTCTCCCTCTTCTGAGTTTTGACTTAGAAATACCTTGTTAGCTTCGAAACTCTATAAGAAAATTACATTGATTCTTGTGATATTCATCCCGGTTATTTCATAGATTGATGGTGCTGGTGATATTGCTTTTCAATGTTTGTTACTATTGGTTTCGGGTTTTGTCAATTCCGGTAGGCAATTGTTACTACTGAACATGGCAAGTTCTACACATTTAATTTTTAAGTAGTTAAGATAATTCTAAAGAGATGTCTTACTAAGGTTTATGGTGAATCTGGGTGGCTTAGATGAGATGAATCCTAGATACTACACCTCTCTACTGAAACTTTCTATAGATCTCCTCAAGTTCCTTTGATGTTTTGTTTCTCCTTTTAGTCACCCATGTCCTTATTCTAACCTCCACTGTATCTCAACTATTTTCCATTTTAAGCCAACCGCTTGTGCAACCATCTAAACCCTTGGTAGGTATCTTTTGCGGTTAGATATTAATTGGTAGCATAATGCAATTTACAATTCTTCATGAATCATTTATGTTGTTTATGTTTAGGCAGGGAACCATGCTGCTTTCTTTAAGAAATTTTTTGGTATGACTACATTGGAATTCCTCAAATGCTATTGAGAATTAACTTTTGGTCTTCTTTTAAGAGATGACAAAAGAAAGTTGTTTGAACTCTCTTTAATTGCAACTTGTTAAAGATCGATTCCTCAGCTGTCTTTAAAATTTTATAGTTTTCAACGGTATCAATTTTTTCCTGTAGCTATTCTCCTATTTTCTTTGTATATATCTCCTCTCCTTATGTGTCTTTCTTTTTTAAGGGTATATAAATATGAGTTTCTGTTGAGCATGTCCAAGACAGCATATATGCATTGCAAATTTAGTAACCAGAGAAGTCAAAACCATATTGGTATAACATTGGAAGGGCAAGAGATATCACCGAACGACCAGTTTAGATATCCAGGTTCCATCATCCAAAAGAATGGGGAGATCGATAGTGATGTTAATCAAAAAATCCAAGCTGGTTGGTTGAAATGGGGTGCAACAGGGATTTTGTGTGATCGTAACTTTTCGTTAAAATTGAAAGGAAAGTTTTATCGGAGCGCTATTCGGCCTGCCTTATTATATGGTACTGAATGTTGGGCTCCTAAGAAGCATCATACACAGAAGATGCACGTAGCGGAGATGCGCATGCTTCGTTGGATGTGCGGTAACACTAGAAAAGATAAGGTGCGAAATGAGGATATTCGTGAAAAAGTTTGTGTAGCACCTGTGGAGGAGAAGATGCGGGAAAACCGGCTAAGATGGTTTGGTCATGTGTGACGCAGACCTATGAAAGCACCGGTTCGACGAATAGATACTCTCGACATGGGCAATGGCAAAAGGGCAAAAGGGAGACCGAAAAAAACATGGATGGAGGTGATACGAAACGATATGGTTGCCAGAGAACTCAATGAAAGTATATTGTTCGATAGGAGTGAGTGGAGGCGGATGATTCATGTGCTGGACCCGGCGTGATTCTCATGTTGGTTCATGTAGCCTACCCCATATGCTTTGGATAAAAGGCTCAGTTGTTGTTGTTGTTGTTTTATTCATTTTTTTAGTTGATACAATTTTAGTAATAAAATGCATTAGTGAGATTCATTTGAGTCCTGATCTTTCATTAAAAAAGAGTTTTTTGACATTGTAATAACAAATAAAGTAAAATATAAAACAACAAAATTGCAACAAGTCTTAGGATTTAAAAAAAAGGATTATCTAACTATGTCTCTCATATGCAAAGTTGAAAATTTAGAAGGGAGAGTATTTTTTGCCAAATGAAGCCAGGGATACTCTATTTACATGTAGCCTTGGAGCTCCAAGCAACAACTACTAGATTAGGTTTATCATAAGGGGAAAAACAACGATCAGGTTAGACAATTTTGTCACTGTTAAAGATGACGAGATCAAGAATGGTTGTCTTTCCTTATTATGTCAGATTAGATTACTTTATTTAGAGATATTTGTCTTATGTTAATTGTATGGTCAAATATTCCTATTTGGGTTTCCCTTAGGTGAACCTATTTTGTATGGGATATTTCAAGGATTTTCGTGTATTTAAACCTCCTATAATATCAATAAAATAATTCAAGCTCTTGTTTTTGACAGTCACGTCCATATGATCTTAACAAAACTTTAAGCACATCCTTAGAAATTTCTTTTTTGTATGTTAAGAATATCAAATCAAGTTTCTTTAACCTCTGAAGGTTCAATATTTTCACTAGTTTCAAGAATTATGCCTCTCGAATTACCATGTTTCTAATCGTACCATGTACCAGTTTGCTGTAGACAATATTAAATACATAAGTTACCAAGTCGAAAGTAGATCAACAAGCCCATATCCTAAGGGACAGTTTGAGTGAAATAATGTAATATTGAACAAATAATTAGTACAGGATCCACGCCATATTACAAAATAGCCTCCATCTCCAAAATGAGCAAAAAAGGTTCTAAAATATTCATTCTATTTGTGCATATGCTTGTACAGATAGAAGAAGAAAATCACAGCCAAACTCAAATATCTAATTCAGGGTCCAAAAAGGTTACCTTACACAAGCGCCAATTATCTAAGCATGAGCGATGAACATATTGATGGGAGCCAGCGCACATTATTAACTCCTCTCCTACACATGAACAACAGTTGTATTATTAACTTGAAATGGGCCATTGTGAGCCATGCTCTTTACATCAAAAATTGTATGATTAACTAAATATCATGTGTCACAAAACAATCGCCCCATTTAAGGCAATTTAGTAAATAGAAAAAAGCCGAGAGTATATCTCACATTATGTAACGTCTACTCTCTCAATCACTTTGCGATTTCCTCATTTTTTTCATTTTTTTAAATTAAAACGGTGTTAATCCCCTTGCTTCATTACAAAAAGGGCATAATGAAACAGAAAAGTTAGATATACATTGACATCCCTCAGAACTACAAGGATTAAACAACTCCATTGATGCATTTTGCATTGTTAATGGAGCTCCGGCAGAGTGGTGGTGGTGGTTTGCGGCCAAATACTGAGAATTTGACATCAATGAATATAAGCTAACAAGAGAAACATGCGCAGAAAATCAATAAATCTAATACCATTATACTAGATAACTATAAATTCATGATAGGACCAACAGAAAAATAAACTTCAATTCATTTTTAACTCTCCTCTTCTTTCTCTGTTTTGGAAACTAGACTGGAAACTAGAATGGACATTTTACATAAAGGCCGCTATAGTTCCTATATTCCCAATTCATTTTTGGGGATATGACATTTTCCATATATGGATACCCAAAAATGCCATATTCAGTTCATTTTGGGTATCCATATAGAAGATCAATCGGGGGGTTTATTTAATCCACTGATGCCTCAAAGGAGTCGAAGAAACTAAAATTTTCCATACAATATTACTAGTTCAAGGGGAGTTCATGGCATTTTTTTAAAGTTCAATGGTGCTATATCTAAAACCCTGAAAGTTCTATGGTGCTTTATAAAATTTATCCAAGGATTAAACAACTTCATACATAACAAGCATCTTCAACATGATCTAATTCGGCTAGTAATAGGCGTGTCGAGTGGCTTTTCATCAAAAACCCTAACCCTAATTCTCATCAAGGAAGATGAAAGATGGCATCTTTACTATTTCGAAACTTCAATTGATGTATTAACATCGAGATTACAACATAAAAAAATCAACTTGAGTTCCATTTGTAACCAAAGATGTAAACTTGACAGCATAACGAGATTCAAAGAGCTAATTAAAACCCAAACAAATTGGAGAAAATTCAAGATTTACCTGAAGATTTGGGGTCGTTTTCTTCGAGGCAAAGCCTGCACATCGCAACCGAAGCGGCCATTGATTTCTTCTTCTTTTTCGAATCATGATCTCAAATTTGAAGTTGTTCGCCACAGATAAGTATCTCAACTCCCTACGCTGCTTTTCTTGAGTATCTTTTGAAAAATATTTTGTTAGGAATTGAAATTCTAACAATTTTTGTATAATTTGTTTCTAGAATATCTTCTTCTTATTCAAAGAATATTTTGTTATTTAAAAAAAAACTTTCTATGTTCATATTTCACCACATAAACATTGTATTTCCATAAGAAATAGAACGATTAAATTCGGTAACAATGAGCAAAAATGCTTTTTTAAGAGGTTTTTTATATGATATGGGGTAGTGGTCTACCATGGCCTGCAACACTGCGGAAATGGGATACACCCAGGTTGGGTTTTTGGATTAAGTTGCGAGGGATGGGGTCAGGCGACGGTTGCAGTTGATCTCAGCCCCAGTTAATTTTTTGTATATACTCTCCCTCTAGTATTCCTTCTTTCATATACCCGCTTAAAATATGAGTTTAATTCAATGGAGTATTCTTTAAGCATTGTTAAAAAATTCATGAAAATTACTTTTCTTTTCAATAACAAACTTGGAAAATGGATCTATTTATTATAAAGAGATTCCTTGTTTGTCACGCCCCGCTTCCCAAAATAAGTAAACACGACACGTGACAGAGCCAACCATGCTATCTATGGCGAGGAAAGATCCTTCCATAGTCGCATTGCGGCTGTCAATCAAATATCAAGAGCAGTAAACTACTAAATATATCTATCACGTGTCCAATAGCCACAGGAATAATAACTAGAAAAGATAGCGGAAGTAATAAAGATCCAAAGAATAACTAACCCGCATAAGAGCTATATCAATGAGGTGGTCTTCACTAATCGGCGATTCTGTTGAATACTTACATGATATGTCAAGTATCTGGGCTATGCAAAACCTAGATGTCAGTGCGTTATAAATATCAAAATAATAGTAATAACCAAGATAGGATGTTATGATTAAATATGAGTGTAAATAAATAACACATGTGTAAAACATTGAGATATAGGTATATGATGTGTATCATAAAGTCTGTGCCTCTAGATTATCTATTCTAGAAGTCTTTGAAATCAATTTAATGGAATCATCGATTTAACTCAATAGTATCCCGTGCATGCCCGGGACCACGGTCAGGACTCTCGGGCTGAATCCGAGACGTGCCGCTAAGCAGTAAACAGGTAACATGTACAGACGAATGATGTCAGCAGCATCATTCCAGGGCTGGCCAAGCCCGTAAAGACTGATCAGTATAAGTATCGAACTGTTGAGTTACAAGCCAGATTTCATTATTGATTTCCCCAAACCCTCAAGGTTATGTATTCAAGTCAAATATTGATGATGTAAGTCTAATGCCAACACAGGATCAAGCAGGTACATGTTTTGTCTATGCAAACAACAAGTCACGTCCGTCAGAACAATAATCAGGATTGTTGGTATTAGCAATAAGATTTAAGTAACAAGTCTAGTAATGGGTCGTGAACATATCACGTACTGTATATTAACCAAAATAGATACCAATGTAAAACTGTAATTAATATCGAAACACGACTGATGCCAGGATGCATATGTATCTATCTGTAATAACCATTATACGTCCATTACCGTGTATGATGCAATGTAGATAACAGATTGAACTAATATAGTGGTACGATAATGCTGTGACGTTCCGGCATGCAACTAGATAAGCTATTATCAGTACGGATACAGACGGATACTATAAAACTGTAAATCGGTAATATTTGCTAAATATTAAAACACATACACTATTATTTATTAAATAGATATTGATATAATAACATTAACAGGCATAACATATTCAATCTGATTAATAGCTATAAAAGTGGTATTGATTAACCATGCACAAGAAAGTTCCGTTCAGAAATTCAGCGTCATCCTGATTTGTAAAATAGTTTAAAAATAACAAACGTTCTCCAAAATGGACGTGTTATATACCAAAACAAACCTAATTCAATAATATTTTCATTTTTATAAGTTAAACTATCTCAGGTTGTTCCTACAAAAAGTTATGAATGTTCGAAATTGAAAGTTTGCTTATGGAATTTCCCTAGACAGCGGTTCAGATGTACTTTTATTTACAGTTTACGTTATTTAAATAATTTATTTTGCAAGTAAATATTTCAAGGGTTATAGCATTCTGAGTTAGCTTAATAACGAACTAAAGAACGTATGCTAATGATTTTTATATGATTTATAATGAATTTTATAAGATAAGGTGTACAGTAAATTTCAGATTTGTCGTATCCGCTTTGTGACGACGGTTCATATGTAAACTATAATATTTTCAAACTATATTTTGTATAACGTTATAAAATACAGATTATAAACTAATTCATAATAATAATAAGAAATATTATGACAATATATATATATATATATATTTATAGATATAATTATAGCATGTCGCAAATTGTAAACTTGTATACATTGTATATTATAAAACTGATTAACGTTAAATAATTACGGGGTATAAATTATATAAATATAACTGTATGATGATGATGATGATAATAATAATAATACGACAATATATAAGTAAATTACATAAAGTATAGCATGAAGCAAGCTGTAGACTTGCCTTGAAACAAACGCGATGAACGGAAGCAACATGACTGTTGGGGTCAAAATTCGCACCCCAATTGACTGGGTCAAAGTCAAGGTCAACCCCAAGTAAACGGGCCCAAGCCCAAGCAAGTGGGTCCATGCCCAAGTCGAGCCCCGCGGGCGGCCTTCCCCATGCCAAAATAAAAATCATGTACAAATAATTTTGATATAATTTTTTATGCATGAATGTAAGCAAAATGGACATAAAGTTAAATTTTTGTAAAACGCATGGCTTATGTGCAAAAAGAAATAGCACATGAGATATGAGATGGGCAAAATGTCATTTTGTACCCAAGGGGCTATGTGTAAATGTGTAAGCCTATATAAGGCAACATGATGATGAATAAAATATACACTCTTCATTATCTCAAACTCTAAGGTTTGTCTCTCCACTCTCTCCTTCCAAGTTTTTCCTCTTTCTTTTCATTTTCCAATTAAATAAAGAGCTTAGCTCTTCTTCTTTTTTAAAACCAAATAAAGTTCTACCATAAACCCACTTCCCAAGACTCTATCAAGAGAAGAAAAATGGTCTCTTTTTTTATCATCCAAAATCTAGATCTTGGAGTTTCAAGAGAACCCATTTTGGGTTTCTCCTCAAAAGAGAAAGGAGAAAATCTTTGAAGTTTAACTCCACAAATAAAATTATTTTGGAGTTTAAATCGACTACAGAAATTCTTTTGGAGTTTAACTCCACAAAAAAAATCTTTTTTTTTGGACTTTAACTCCACATTAAATCTTTTTAGGAGTTTAACTCCATATAAAATTCTTTCGGAGTTTAACTCCACATTTAAAATTCTTTCGGAGTTCAATTCCACTATAAAAATTCTTTCGGAGTTCAATTCCATTTAATTTCTTTTTGAGTTTAACTCCACAAACAAAAATTCTTTTGGAGTTTAATTTCACAATAAAAATCTTTTTTTTGAGTTGAACTCCATTTAAAACTCTTTTTGGAGTTTAACTCCACAAAAAAAATTCTTTTGGAGTTCGGCTCCATGTTAAAAAAATAATAAAAATAAACATTTGGAGCCCTTTTTGCCCCATCACATGCTAGCACGTGAGGGGGAGACCCCCCATTTAACGGGAGCCCTTTTGCCCCCCCCCTCACATGCTAGCTCCCATTAAATGGGAGCCTAGGCTTCCCCCTTTTTTTCTTTCTTTCTTTCTTCTTCGTTCTTCCTTCTTTTCTTTAATTTAATCTTTTTTTATTTAAAAATAAATAAATATTAAATAAATAAAAATAAATTAAAAACAATATTTTAAAATTAAAAATAATAAATTAAAATAAAAAAAAGTTTTCTCTAAATATTTATTTACTTATTTATTTTTGTTTTTTTTATATATAGAAAAAATATATATATCTTTTTTTTTAACAAATGGAATAAAGCAAATAAAACACACACACACATCAACGCATCGCATTGAGTTCGTATGTCCAGTTTGACCCGTCAATCGGAAGTTCTCTCGCTCCAAAATCGAGGGGTAATTAACGGCAGTTTAGTCTGCGGCTGCCGGAGATTCGGATCCCTACAATCAATAAACCCTAGCCTACCCTAAGCAGGGGGAATCTGTACTACGCCTGATCAGCGCGGGCGTATTCCCATCTCAATGGGGTGACGAAAAATACGCTACAGATTCTGGCACGTCCGATGGGACCAATCTCTCCTCCCATATTTCGGGTTAAATATCCATACGAACTCAATCAACATATACATTGATTGCATGTACTGAAATCATACTTCTTTGTGCAGGTTAACGACTTTCGACTGCAATCTTCGAACGCAAGTCGGTATTTGAACGACTTTCTTTGGCCCCAGCTGGGGGCAAGCACCATCGACCACCACGTCGTTAAACTGGGGGACAATAGACCTCCACGTCTTTAAACTGGAAACAAATGACCTCTAAGTCATTAAACTGGGGATGTAAAAATGTGTAAATAAAACAAAAAATATTTAAAAAAAATTAATAAAAAGCCGAAATGATGAGGCAACTCGCAATAAAAATCAACGAGTAAAAATAAAAATGAAAATAAAGCTGAAATAATGAGGCAGCCCGCAATAAAAATCAGCGAGTAAAATAAATAAGAAAATAAAGCCGAAACGATGGGGAACCGCGAGTAAATAGCCGAAATGATAGGGCAATCACGACCTTCACGATAATAAAATCTGAAATGATAGAGTAACCGCGGTAAAAAAAACGGCGAATGATGAGTCGCTCCTGGTACCATATTCCAGTGCAGCGATGCAGACGCCAACCAAATTCAAATTTTCAAATCCCTGGACGTCCCAATGGCGAATGATGAGTCGCTCCTGGTATCATATTCCAGTACAGCGATGCAGACGCCAACCAAAATTCAATTTCCCAAAATTCTCCCAGCCCTACGGTTGGTCCCCAAGTTGACTACCGTATACAATCCACGGTCTCAAATAATTCTTATCATACCCATACCCTACCGCAATCACCAGTCCACGGCCGGTCTTCGTCCTTGGAATTATGCTCCATAAGAAAGACCCACTCATGTGTCCTCACGATACATGAGGAGAACAAAAATTCGTGGGATTCTTACGATTCACAAAGGAAAAACACACTTGGGAGTCCCCACGACTCCTAAGGAGAAAGTACACCTACGGGATCCTTTCGACTCGTAAGGAGAAAATGCTTTTATGGGACCCTTACGGCTCATAAAATTGAAAAGTCTTAGGTGATAGGAACCTAAATCTGTCTCCTAAGCCATCGTTTCCCAACAGGGAAAGGCAAATGATGAATTGCTCCTGGCACATGTGCTTCAGTGTTAGCAACGCTGATGCCCCTACCCCAAAATTCCAAGCTTCCGATCCATAGACCCCTAAGTCTTTAGATTGAGAACAAATGACCCCTAAGTCGTTAAACTGGAAACGAGGGAGATCCCCTCACGGCGAATGATGAGTCGCTCCTGATACCATATTCCAGTGCAGAGATGCAGACGCCAACAAAGTCCCGAAATTCTTCCGGCCCTACGGTCTGGATCATACATCCTGCAAAACTGTATACAATCCACGGGCGTAAAACGATCCCAATCTCTCCCAAGTCCTACCGGCGAGACCACATTCAAAGTCCTACCGGCGAGACCACATTCAAAATCCCACCAACGATGAAGATTCAAAAAAAAAAATATGTCCACAAGCAAAATGGGCATGGATGAGAATCCGAGAGGGATCCGTGAGTAAAAACAGCAGGACTGCCGGCGAGTTTATGAAAACCCGAAAGGGCGCAAACTTGTTAAAAAGAGATGAAATGCACTCGCAAAGTCCTCTCGACGTTGTGAGGAGAAAATTCACGCGTGGGATCCTTACGACTCACAAAGAAAAAACACACTTAGGAGTCCCTACGACTCCTAAGGAGAAAATACACCTACGAGATACTTTCGACTCGTAGGGAGAAAATGCTTTTATGGGACCCTTACGGCTCATAAAATTGAAAAGTGTTAGGTGATAGAGACCTAAACCTGTTGTTTCCCCCAATCAGAGCAAAGCTCTGTTTGAATTTCAAAATTCGAAGCAACGCTTCAGATTCTTTGCTCTGCGCGCAACGCGCCACGTGTCAAAAGCTGATACATCAGCGCAGCGCCCAAGGCAGCGCGCCCAATCAGAGCAAAACTCTTTTTAAAACAAAATTAAAAGAAGCAACGCTTCAGTTGCGCGAGCGCTGCGGTGCGCGACACGTGTCAGCGCCGATGCGCAAGCGCAGTTGCGCTGCTTGACACGTGTCATGCACTGGGGCGTTTGCGCCAAACAGAATTAAATTCTAGCAAGATTCTTCTGTTCTTGTTAAAATAAGAAGATTGTTTTCTGTAAAACAGAAACCCTTGGATCAAAAATCCAACGGTGGGGAAAATTCCCCAAATCACTCAGAGAAGGATCTCTTTAATAAATTTAACAAATTTATGGGCACTATATAAAGGCCCCTAGACCCCAAATCAAAAGGATCATCAACATTGTGAGAGATCAAGAACTTCAAACAGAGAGAACTCTGAAGAAATTTCAAGAAGAAAAAGGTAAAAACCTTTAAGATAGAAGAATTTCTTCTAATAGATCATTGATCTAAGAACAAGATCAATAATCTTCAATAAAAAAAACAAATAAAAATAGTGCTTTGCACTTGTGAACCATTGGTTCTGGAATCTTAAAGATTCTCAAGATTATTGAAATAGTGCCTTGCACTTGCAAAAAACTGCACTGCTGCGCTCCTGGGTTGGCGCAAGCCACCAGAGAGCGCTACGTGTCAGCATCTGACTCACTTGCGCTGTGCGCTTTTAAGATAGAGCTTTGCTATCTGAATCTGGCGCAACTCACCAGAGCGCGCCATGTGTCGGCAGCGCATTGGTGCAGCGCACTGCGCTTGCGCGACACGTGTCACCCCCGCAAGCGCTTGCGCTCATTTATTGGCGCAAAGCGCCTGACAGGCCACATGGCCCTTGTCAGATAATTGATGCACTACATCATTAAAAAGAAGGGCTCAGCCCAATTAAAAAGGCCTAACAGGCCTAGTAAATGCTATGCATTATTTTCAAACAGATGCAATGCATCAGAGCCCAAGTAAAAATAGATGCAATGCATCAGAGCCCAAACAAGGGTCTGTCAGACAGAACAGATGCTGTGCATCATTTAAAAGGGGCAGAGCCCAAATAAAGGTCCAACAGAGACCAAGATTAATGCTATGCATTATTAAACATGGGCAAAGCCCTAGCACAGGAAATGAAGTTGAATATTCTCAACAGGACTTAGCCCAATCATGGCCGTAAGTCCTCAAACTAAATTGGCTGAGCACAGCTGCTCTCTTAAATCAATTTACATCCGGTTCGAGGGTACATCTCCGAACTCCTCTGACTCCTATCGTTGTAATCCTTCAACGACGTCAAAGAGGTGACGGGTCCCGACAACCACACATCAACACGGACTGTGGGGTCCTTAAACTCATGGACTTAAGCGTCCTTAAACCAAAAGACGGATTGTGGGATCCTTAAACCCGCGGACTTATGCGTCCTTAAACTAAAACACGGACTGTGGGGTCCTTAAACCTACGGACTTAAGTGTCCTTAAACTAAACATGGACCACCATGTCCCTAAACTGGTAATGGACCGCAATGTCCTTAAAACTACCCATGGACCACCACGTCCCTAAACTGGAATATGGACCGCAACGTCCTTAAACTACCTATCTACCGCAACGTCATTAAACTAAACAATAGAGTCAATTGCTCTCTTGTCGGATCCAAACGATCCCGTTAAGTTGATCTTAGTCTCAAATCAGACTAACGTATCCTTAACGAACGTTTAAGTCGATCTTAGCCTAAAAATGGCTAACGTATCCTTAAACTAAAACACCAAACCCAAATCTAAATAAATACGGATTTGGACTAATCCACGTCCTACGGGCGACGGCATCACTTAGTCTCCGTATACAATCCACGGGCAATCACAAACAAAACAAACACACACGACACGAAGTGAAATTCTGGAGAAGGAGAAAGTAGCTATCGCGATGCGGTAGCGTAATTAACTGCAGGGGCTTGCGCCTGCAGGGAAGAGCGTCCCCACAATCAAAAACCCCTCAAACGAGGGGGAATCTGACGAAGTCTGCTACATCGGCCGCACCCGTCTAAACCTCCGATACACGGTGCCATAAATCAACTTGGCATCTTCGGAGAGGTGGACGGGTAAAACCATATAGCATCTGCCCCGAATCACAGGCTAGACGTCCTCACGTCTCGGCCGCCGTTCGGAGGGGAACAGATTCTGGCACGCCCGGTGGGACCTTTTCCTCTTTCCACTCCACACTTCGTGTGTCGTCTTCGCGAACGAATCGCGGTTTGTTAATGGTTGCCTTTGGATTTCAAGTTACTAAGATTTGGTCTCTTGCTTGGCGCAGCAATCTAACAGCAATGGCATTCACCTGTTCGAAGTGCTCCAACTGCAGCTACAACTCGCGTCCTGCCTCAACTGGGGGCATAACCTACGGGCCCCAAGCGGCCTCTTTGTTCACCATGCCTGTGGAGCAGATTACTCAAGCCACCAGAGGGCTATTTTTCGGAACCATGCTTCCGCCAACAAGCTTCAGCACCCCTGTGCCCATACAAGAAGCTCCTAAGAAGTCGGTCTTCGATCGACTTACAGTTACTGCGGCCCCTCTCAACGGGTCGTCCAACACCAGCGTCTCGGTCTTCTCCAGACTAGGCCAAAACTCCTGCGGGCCCACAACGAAGCTTGCGGTCCCAGAAAAGGTTATTCCAAAAAGAGTAGCCAAACCTGTTCCTGAAGTCGTCAAGACGGCTTCTCCTGCTAAGAGATCGGTCTTTACAAGACTGACCGTCCCAACTCCCACTCCTGCTCCTGCTGCTCAAAAGACATTAGTCTTCAATAGGCTGACGCCGGCAACAGCCCCACACCTGAACAGGGGGCAAGAAGAAGCTGTTTTTGTCTCTGAACCAATACCGACAACTCGTCGCGCCCGCTGACGCCACTGGCGCCGGATAAGGAAGACCGGGGGAAACTCCCCCTCTGGGATAACTCCACCAGCTCCAACGGTGGAAGTTAATGCTACTGTTCCAACTGGGAACAGCTTTGAGCTGCTGAACAGGGTACGCAGAAACTCGCCAACTGCGGTGCTCAAGAGATCTCCTCCACCGGTAGAGACCGCCGTGGAAGCAGAAAAAACGGAGCAGCCTCCTCAATCGCTGTCCTCCAGGATTTACAAGACATGGCGATGAGTCCGAGAATCTGTGATGGATCCTAATTTCTCTCGCCAACACAAGAAGTCAAAAGGTCGGCAAGAAGAAAATTCCCCGGTCAAACAACGAAAGGTGACGACCACTTGGGTTCCCAAAGCAACGGCCCCCTCAACTTCAACGGCCCATAAGAGAAGAAGGCCGGAGAAAGTCCCTATACCTGTGGCGAATATCAAAGGTGGTGAACCCAAACGCCCTAAGTCAGGGGGCATTGTAGTTCATACCATTTACATGGCGTCTGGTAAAGAGGACAGTCGCATATCTACGGGTCATCGACCGCTTACACGGTCAGTGACCAAAGCGCAGGAGCAGCAGCAGAAGCTCCAAAAGATGATGAAAGCGATGGCCGCACTTACTGAGCCAAAAGAAAGCCCTGAAACGTCCTCGGATGAACGCCAGGAGCAAGAAACTGACGCCGAATTCCTTCATCGGATATTGGAGAAGAAGGACAAAGAGGCTGCTGAACAAGCATCCAACATAAAGCGTATGGACCTCCTGTTCCAAGACATGGTGGGGATGATGATCCAACAAGATCCCCCGGCCGAAGATCCCCCGATCGTCCTTGAAGACGATAGGGGAGAGACGTCAAATCCTCCGCCAGCTCTGTCAACAGCTAAGGAGGAGACAATCTCCAAGGCTGACCTGGATGAGTACATAGTCCAACAAATACGGGTTCATCATGCGACTGAAGCAGCCGGTCAGGTTGTAAAAACAGGACGAAAGTATCCGAGTTGGTACGACCAGATCAAGTACCCGCCGGGCTACACAATTCCCAAGTTCCATGTCTATAAAGGGACGGGCAATTCTCACCAGCATGTTGCCCAATTCAGGGCGCTCTGCAGCAACACCGGCGGTAATGACAAACTGTTGCTTCGCTAGTTCGTTGGAAGCTTATCAGATACAGCGTTCGAGTGCTACTCTGAGTTCCCGAACGACTCTATCAAGACCTTCACGAAGATGGAGTTGTTGTTTACTCAGCGTTTTGCAAGCGCCAGTGAACGCATCCCGATGACGGCACTGATTAACGCCAGAGTGAAGCCAGGCGAGACATGGGTTCAATATGCTATACGGTGGCGGAACTTATGGTCAAAGTGCGAGCAGCGCATTGAGGAAGCTCCTGCAGTGGGTATGTTTGTGGGAACCCTTGATCCACAAGCAACCATCTCGCAATTTATGATGTTCTTCAAACCGACTACCTTCCAGGCCTTGATTGACAAGCTAGCACAAATAGATCAGATGGTCCATAAACCCCCTCTTTCAAAGCCGGACTCCCGAAATGAAAAGAGGAAGGGAAAAGTGATCATTGTCGCTAATGCTCAACAACAGCCGAGTAACTTGAAGCCGGTTGTTCGTCAAAATAATATGCGTTCGCTGGTACCCCTTGAGGAGAGACTAGGACGTCCTTACTCGTTTCCCCGAGATAAAACGAGAAGATTATTCGAGCTGGCGTTGCACAACCGACTCATAAATCTGCCGGAGCCAAAACGTCCGTCACAACTAAATGATGTCAATGGGCCCAATTACTGCCCCTATCACCGGGTACTGGGTCATCCGATCGAAGATTGCTACGTCTTCAAAAATTGGCTTGAAGACCAGTACCAACAGGGCAAGTTTGCGTTATCCGACAGATGGAAAGTGAATCCGTCGCAACCTCACGCCTCTAAAAGGATGAATACGCTGGGAGCAACGTGCTCTCTCGTTGAAGAAGCCCCATGGGAGGTTGCACTATCGGCTAAGACAAAGAGAATGCTGAATGATCTTCGGACATGCCCAGCGATCAAGTGGAAGAACCCGTTGGAACCGCAAGTCATTGAGGGGATGTTGAAGCCACGTCCAACTCCGAAGACCGATGGTGGTGGCCCAAGCACTCGCAGCCAGCCGTCAAAATCTTCAAAGAAGAAGAAGAAGAAATCTAAGAAGCTTGTGAAGTCTGGCGACAAGCGCACAGACTTACAAAAACAAATTGACGCGCTGGAGGAATACAACCAGAAAGCACGGACTCCCATTACACTCCAAGAGTTTCTCAACCACGTCTTTCAAGAGGAAGGTGAGGGAGAAAGTTCGTCAGATGAATTTGAAGAATACGTAGCGAGCTGCCATATGATCTCCCATTCGTTGACAGACGATGAAGAGACTCCTTGCACTGAAAAGCTGGGGCAGATCCCGAACCAAAAATTCTGGGGCCATCAGATGAAGTAATTGACGCATTCCTTAACGAAGCTCGGTTGAAAAGTAAAGCTGATCGAGAACGCGAGACGGCTATATTTGAAACGGCCAAGCGCCAGCGACTTGACGAAAGAGCTGAAACACTCATGCTGGAGCACAATACATCCACTACTGACAAAAGCAAATTCAAGATGAGGAAAAGGTTTGCTAAGGCCATATCAATGGGCATGAAGCTACCCTCCTCCGAAAGAAACATTACTGGTGAAATGGAAATGCACCCCTCCTATTGCTTATATCATCAGAAGATTTCGTACCCCACTGAAGAGTGCAAAGCTTTCAATAGATGGTGGCAAGGATATGTTGCTCATCGACAACATTTTAAGCGGGAGAAGCGCAAAACTCGTCGGGAGCGGAAAAATATGACCGAAGGGTTTAACAGAACTACCGGTGATTGTCGCATGGTTAACGCCGGGGGATCACAGATGCCTACATTCGGGAGCGATTCTGATGAGGAGCTGGAGCTCGGCCCTCTCTTTAAAGAGTCCACCTCGGGAAAAGAAGAAGAGCCGAAGGTCTGCGAAAATATCCGGCTACGTAATCGCACGCTTCCCGAAAAGAATCTCGGACCCTCAAATAAAAAAGATAAAGGAAAAGAGAAGGTCCTTGAAGATATCGTCTTAGATGACCAAGTTGTGGAGGAGCTAAGTGCCAAGGACCCGCCGAAGAGAAATAAGGTGGATTACAACGTCTTAGCGCATCTGAGGAAACTACCCTCGCAGCTCAGCATTCTTGACGCCCTTTTGCTATCAAAGGAAGCGAGAGATTCGTTAGTCAAGGCATTGCAGGATCCGGAGCAATTCCGAACTTTCCTGGCCGAGGAAAAGATGAAGGATGAATTGGAGGAAGTGCACACTGCTGATGTCGCTTTTGGTGATGAAGACCTTCTCCTTGGGACGTGCGAACACAATCGCCCCCTTTATGTCTCAGGATACTGCCACGATATAAAGATAGGCAAAATCCTGATCGACAATGGATCCTCCGTTAACCTCCTCAATGTGCGGGTGTTAAAAGAAATCTGCATGAGCGTCCAGCACCTTACTCGGGACAAGATCACTATCTCCGGGTTCGACTCCCAGTCATCAAGAACTCTTGGGTCTGTGATACTGACGCTACGCTTCGGGCTACTCGTCACGGACATTAAGTTCCACGTCATAGATGCCAAGACATGCTACAACGCTCTGCTCGGCCGACCGTGGTTACACGAGTACAACATCATCCCTTCTACACAACATCAGTGTATGAAGTATTCTAAGGATGGTCTCGAGTATACCGTGGCGGGAGAACTGAACCCGTTCTCTGTGAATGAGGTCCGCAAATATGAAGATGCCAAATACTTCTTACCGGATTTCGAAGACACGGAGAGGTGTCACAAGCCGGAGAACAAAGCTAATGCCACCATTCCTGTCTTCGGCAGTGATACCGAGGAGGAAGAGGAGATAGTTTATTCGGGTCCGCCCCAATACAACAAGCCGGGATCATCTGCTCCTACGTTGATCTTTGGTAGCAACTCGGAAGATGAAGTCCATGCTGTATTCTCTACTCGACCTTAAATACAAACGTCCGCTGACGAAGAGCAAAGTCTACAAGTCGCCATGGTGCCGTCTAAACATCATAAAGAACTGGATGCACTTAATATCTATAATGTAGAAGAGCTGCGGACGTTCTATATCCCTCCCAGGAGAGAAGGCGAAAAAGCAATTCTATTCTACCGCTCTAAAGAAACCAGAGTGGAGAAAGAAATCTGGTATGGCGCGGATCCTACGCTTGACAGGCTGCAGCCCATCCGTCTTCCTAGATATTATACAGAAGGCCTGAAGAGGTTGCTGAAACGCCAGGGGATATCCTTCAAGCAGACCGTTCGAAAATCCAAGTTCTATGACAAAGTCTGGAAAGTTCCCGGGACTCAACGCAAACTGCCTAATGGGAGAATGGAAACAATCGGGCTTGGATACATCCGGTCAAAGAAACGAGAGCTACTCCACGGTTGCTACGTCGTGCATGACTTCGATGAAGAGGCGGATGCTCAATGGGAAGATGCTGATCCTGAACCAGTAAAAGTTCCAGATGCAAAAGTGCCCAGTCCGTCGTTCGAAGAGCAAATGGACAAGCTTATAAGGGAAGCTGGTCAAAAAGTCCGAGATGACCATAACCGCGAAATGGCCATCTACGAGAAAGCCAAAAAGCAACATCTCCTCCAACAGGCCGTGAAAGATAAAAATGCCGCTCCTTGTCAACCTGTTATAAAGAAAGCTCGACGCAGAGGCAGAAACAAGTCGAAACGCGAAAAAAGCGCTCAACAGCAACGAAGCGGGGCTAAGAGGCCACGCAAGCGGGAGCCGAGCGGTTCCGATCTATCCCTCATGAGAAAAATGGGTCGGGTTTACTCTTTTCCTCGGGACAAGACAAAGAAAATACTTGACCTCGCTCTAAAACATCAGATGCTTACACTGCCGGAGTCTAAACACCCCGAACAAGCAAGCGAGGTCTCACACCCAGACTATTGCTTTTATCACCGAGTGGTAGGGCATCCTCTCGAAGACTGCTTCACCTTCAAGAATTGGGTCGAAGATCAGTATCAGCTTGGCAAGTTCGCTCTGTCCGACAACTGGAGGGTAGCGCCGCCACAGAAGCACGAACTCAAGGCCACGGAAAAAGAACCAGTTCCATATTGGGATTGGAAGCGAATTCGTACTTGTCACATGATAACGATATCAAAAGAAGAGCCCGAGAACATGGATGACCTTCCCTGGTGCTTTGAAAACAGCAACGACGAGGTAATCTCAGAATTCCCACCAGCACCAAAAGAGCTGGAAGATGGAATCCATACCACTGCAGATAACCTCAAGAAAATTGAGTTGGGAACGGCGAACAATCCGCGACCAACATTCATTAGTGAGCTGCTGTCTGAAGAGAAGGTGGCTTCGTTAAAAGACCTGCTTATGCAGCATAAAGATTGCTTCGCATGGAACTATTCCGAAATGCCGGGACTAGATCCAGAAATTGCTGTGCACAAATTGGCAATATCCCCGGACGTCAAGCCAGTCAAACAGACACCGAGAAGAATGCGGCTCGAGCTTGAAATAAGCATCAACGCCGAGGTCAAGAAGCTGATCGACTCTGGCTTTATTCAAGAGGTCTAGTATCCCGAGTGGATCGCCAATATCGTCCCGGTGATGAAGAAAAATGGGACAGTGCGCA
Source organism: Agapanthus africanus (assembly GCA_030015575.1). NCBI lineage: Eukaryota > Viridiplantae > Streptophyta > Magnoliopsida > Asparagales > Amaryllidaceae > Agapanthus > Agapanthus africanus. The sequence goes on from CM057338.1 coordinate 409,992,397, forward strand.
TATGCGTAGACTTCCGGGATCTCAATAAAGCCTGCCCGAAGGACGATTTCCCAGTGCCAGTCACCGAACTGATGATAGACAATACGTCCACTCATGAGGTTTTCTCCTTCATGGACAGCTCGTCAGGGTATAATCAGATAAATATGCATCCCGAAGACCAGAAGCACACCGCCTTCAGGACTCCTTTGGGTATATTCTGTTATAAAGTGATGCCCTTCGGTTTAAAGAACGCCGGTGCTACTTATCAGAGAGCCATGACACAAATCTTTGATGACCTTATACACGAAATCGTCGAATGCTATATCGACGATCTCGTGGTTAAAAGCAAATCATACGAGGAACATCTCGAGCATCTGAAGACCGTATTTCAACGCCTTCGACAGTACAACTTGAAGATGAACCCTCTCAAGTGTGCATTCGGAGTTTCCTCGGGCAAATTCCTGGGATTCATCGTTCGACACCGAGGTATTGAAATAGATCCGTCAAAGATCAAAGCGATCATGGAAATGCCTCCGCCAAGAACTCTCAAACAGCTGCGGTCTCTCTAAGGGAAGCTCGCGTATATACGGCGATTTATAGCTAACCTTTCAGGCAAGTGCCGTCTTTACAGCCACCTGATGAAGAAGGGAACCCCGTTCGTCTGGGACCAAAAATGCCAAAGCGCGCTAGACGAGATCAAGCAATACCTGCAGAACCCACCAGTGTTAGCTGCTCCGGTCAAGGGAAAGCCCCTTATTCTTTATACAACCGCCCTCGAAGGTTCCTTAGGCGCATTATGGGCGCAAGAGAACGACCAAGAGAAGGAAAGAGCACTCTACTACTTAAGTCGAGTTCTACTGGGGCAGAAAGCAACTACTCCCCCATTGAAAAACACTGCCTGGCATTGATCTTTGCGATAACAAAGCTCAGACACTATGCGTTGGCGCATGAGGTCCGTCTCATTTCGAAGGTGGACCCTCTTAAATATTTAATGTCAAAGGCCATATTGACGGGACGACTCGCTAAATGGGCCCTGCTCTTGATGGAGTTCTCGATAACATATCAACCTCTCAAGGCAGTCAAAGGCCAGGCCATCGCCGACTTCCTCGCTGAGCATCCGATACCCGCCGATTCTCCTCTGAATTGCGATCTTTCAGACGGACATGCGTTTGATGCGATCGACGGTGGTGATACCCGATGGGAGCTTTATTTCGATGGAGCATCTTCCGTGAAGAAGCGCGAACAAAGTACCCCTATAATCAAATCGGGGGTAGGACTCATCTTTGTAACTCCACAAGGAGGGATAATGCGCTTTGCCTTCTCCCTAACAGAGCCGAGGACGAACAATGAAGGCGAATACGAAGCTTTGATAGCAGGTCTCGAGATCCCCATCGACATGGGAATTGAAAACCTCTTCATATACGGAGACTCCCAGCTGGTCGTTAGTCAAGTAAATGGCGACTACCAAACGTGCAAACCAGAGTTGGTGAAGTACGGCGAAAAGGTGGAGCAACTGTTGACCCAAATTCCCTCCTATACTTTGGAAAACATACCGCGCGCGGAAAACAGCAAAGCGGACGCATTGACCAAGCTCGCCAAGGAACTGGCTAATGAGAACCTCGATGACGTAAGAATCGTGGTACAAAGCCGTCGGGTGCTTGCCCCAGCAGAAATATCTCCGGAATCACCCGAAGAAAAGGGAGCGATTGAGCAGACGACCCTGCAAATAAAAGATCGGGAAAATGCCGAGGATTGGAGAGAAGTCTTTATAGACTACTTCAAATACCGTCGAGTGCCCGAAGATGCGTCCTCGAGACATCAACTTATGAAACGAGCTCTGTCTTTCGCCTTCGTCAATGATACGCTGTACAAGAGGTCATTTGATTCTCTGTGGTTGAGATGTCTGGGACCTGACGAAGCGAAAAGAGTCGTTCAGGAAGTTCATGACGGAATCTGCGGTTCTCACCAAGAAGGCCCAAAGATGAAGTTGAAGATCAAACGGATGGGCTACTACTGGCCCACGATGATTCAGGACTGCCTCGAATATGCGAAGCAATGCCACTCATGCCAAATCCATGGGGACTTCATCCACCAGCATCTAAATCCGCTACACCCGACAGTGGCTAGCTGGCCATTCGAAATGTGGGGAACTGACATAGTCGGCCCCATCGAACCAGCATTGTCCAGGGGACATCGTTTCATCCTGGCGACGACTGACCACTTCTCCAAATGGGCAGAAGCAGTACCGCTGAGGGAAGTGAAGACGGAGAATATCCTCCATTTCTTCAAGACGCACATCATATATCGGTTTGGAACTCCGCGACGGATCATCTCCGATAACGGGCCAGCTTATAGAAGCCACAAAATCAGTCGCTTCGCGCAACAGCATAATATAGACTGGAGATATTCCTCAGTTTATAATCCGCGAGCTAACGGTCTAGCTGAGGCCTTCAACAAGACCTTGACAAAGATCATGAAGAAAACGGTGTCCCGAAATAAGAAGGACTGGCACGAGAGACTGCAAGAAGCTCTCTGGGCATATCGAACTACGTTCAAGACAGCCACGAACACAACGCCGTACGCGTTGGTATTCGGTACAGAAGCAGTACTCCCACTTGAGATAGAGTTACCCTCTCTACGAGTGGCAGTCCATTACGAGCTGACGGACGAAGAAAATGCTCACCTTCGGCTTGAGGAGCTTGATGCCCTTGATGAAACCCGGCTCATAGCACAACAAAATCTGGAGGCCTATAAAGCAAAGATGACGCGCTCATATGAAAGATTGACCCGGCCGAGGACATTCCGCCAAGGCGAACTCGTGCTAGTGGTCAAAAGGCCTATGATCCCCAATCGCGCCAAACGGGGAAAATTCGAGCCAAACTATGAAGGCCCGTACATCATAGACAAGTTCTACCAGGGTGGAGCCTATCTACTCATGGATATGCACGGTGAAAGGCCTTACAGGCCAATAAATGGTCGATTCCTAAAGAAATACTACGCTTAGCGAGTTACTGCCTAGGTCAATGATAGATGACGACGACTATGTCCGCTCGCTATCTTCCTAAGCTCAAACTTTATAAGCAGTAGCCATCCTTTTTCTGGACGGACCGAAACGTTCTTAAACTAATGGAGGACCGAAACGTCCTTAAACTACTACTGCAGCATCCTTAAGCTGACGAGATGAATAAAAAAATATATATAAAAATAAAAAAAAGAAAAAAATAATAATAAACGGTATGTCCATAAGCAAAATAGGCACGGATGAAAACCCGAAAGGGCTCCGTGAGTAAAAATAGCGGCGCTACCGGCGAGTGTTCGTGAAAACCCGAAAGGGCGCGACCTTGTAAAAAAAAATATAAAAATAAAAAGAATAAAAAAAATGGTATGTCCATAAGCAAAATGGGCACGGATGAAAACCCGAAAGGGCTCCATGAGTAAAAACAGCAGGACTACCGGCGAGTGTTTGTGAAAACCTGAAAGGGCGCAACCTCGTTAAAGGACACTTACAGGGTCCTCTCGACCTTGTAAGGAGAAACCACCCGCGTGAGATCCTTACGACTCACGAGGGAGCAACGCACTTAGGGATCCCCACGATTCCTAAGGAGAAAATACACTTGCGAGATCCTCACGACTCGTAAGGAGAACTCTCTTATGCGACCCTCGCGGCTCATAAGATTTGAAAGTCTTAAGTTACAGAGACCTGAACCTGTGCTTAAGAAACCCCCACAACCTTCGATATTGTCCTACAAGTGGCTCAATACTGACCTTTGTATACAATCCACGGGCGCGAATAAACATTTCCCTAACCAAGTCCCATCCGTGACTGTGGACATGTTCGTATGGTGAATAACCCTTGTAAATCCTTTCGACTTACAAGGAGAAAACCCTCTTGTAGGATCCTTACGACTTACAAGAGGAACATACACTTAGGAATCCTCACGGTGCCTAAGGAGAAAACACACCTACGAGATCCTCACAACTTGTAGGGAGAAATATCTTTGTGAGACCCTTACGGCTCATGAAGTTAAAAGCCTTAGTCGACAGGACCTTAACCCTGTTCGCTAAGCCACCTTTGTTCGACATCGACGGAGGCAAATGATGATTCGCTCCTGGCAATATCCCAGTTGTAGCGGTGCTGATGCTGAAATCAGTGTCTAATTTCAAGTTTACGGTGAAAGGCCGGTAGGCCGCACGTGCATACGAAATAGCCGAAATGATTGGGCAACTTACAATAAAAAGCAGCAAGTAAAGAAAACATATGCATACAAAATAACCGAAATGATTGGGCAACTCGCAATAAAAAGTAGCGAGTAAAAATAAAATAAATAGCCGAAATGATTGGGCAACTCGCGATAAAAAGCAGCGAGTAAAAATAAAATAAATAGCCGAAATGATTGGACACCGCGAAAAATAGCCGAAATGATTGGGCAATCGCGACCTTCGCGACATAAAAGCTGAAATGATAGAGCATCGCGGAAATAAAACAATAAAAATGAATGAGACTTTTGCCCTACAGTTGAGATCACATCGATCCCTGTATACAATCCAAGGGCACAAACAAAAAGGGGACTACATTTCCCCACCAGGCTGCGTCAAAGGGAAGTCAGATCTCGACGACCACATCTACAGCCTGGAGGCCAACAGCGGCGTTCCTCCTCATTTCAGCAGGACACGGACGTGATATCACTAATCGGAGCTACGACAAAGTCCCCAGTTCTAAGACTCTACGGTTCAAAGACAACCTAGAGTCAACAAATGACCTCCGTCGCGGAAACAAGTCAACCAATGACCTCCGTCTCGGAAACAAGTCAACCAATGACCTCCATCTCGGAAACAAGTCAACAAATGACCTCCGTCGCGGAAACAAGTCATCAAATGACCTCCGTCGCGGAAACAAGTCAACAAATGACCTCCGTCTCGGAAACAAGTCAACAAATGACCTCCGTCGCGGAAACAAGTCAACCAACGACCTCCGTCTCGGACACAAGTCAACCAACGACCTCCGTCGCGGAAACAAGTCAACAAATGACCTCCGTCGTGGAAACAAGTCAACAAATGACCTCCGTCGCGGAAACAAGTCAACCAATGATCTCCGTCTCGGAAACAAGTCAACAAATGATCTCCGTTGCGGAAACAAGTCAACAAATGACCTCCGTCGCGGAAACAAGTCAACCAATGACCTCCGTCGCGGAAACAAGTCAACCAATGACCTCCGTCGCGGAAACAAGTCAACCAATGACCTCCGTCGCGGAAACAAGTCAGCCAAAGACCTCCCCGTCGGAGCCATACTTCGACTCGGAAACAAGTCAACTCACCAACCACTTACGAGTCCTCTCGACTTGTAAGGAAGAAAATTCTCTAATAAGATCCTTACGAATTATAAGAGAAAATACACTTAGGAATCCTCACGATTCCTAAGGAGAGAATCCACCTACGAGATCCTCTCGATCCGTAGGGAGAAAAGTCTCTATGAGACCCTCACGGCTCATGGAGTTGAAAAGTCTTAGGCAGCAGATCTGAACCTGTGGCCTAAGCCATCGTTATCTCTTGGAGAAATCTAGATGCTTACTCTATTATCTGTTTATCAAGACAGCCTGCTGATAATAAGAGAAAGGAGAAAGCAAAGAAATAATACAAGACATTGCAAAGAAAAATGTGTATCTTTATTTGTTAATTTAATCAGGTACAAGGTGAAGCGTACAAAAGAATAAAGAATGGATACATCTTATTCGAAAAAGAAATTTTTTTACAAGTATGTAGATACAAGGGGAATTACTGGGAAGGAAGCGTTTTGCATAACTCTAGCAATTGTTCGCGCACCTCCTTCCACACTTTCTCTTGATCGGCCACCACCGCCAGATCTGCCTCCACTTGAGCCCGCTGCTGCAAGACAGATGCAAGCTGCTCCCTAACGGCCTGATGAGCAGCTTCACGGCCTGGGGTATCACGCTCGGCGACATCAAGCTTTCGCTTCAAGTTTAGCCCATGAGAGATGTGTTCCAGGAGGCCCTCAAAGATAGCCTTCACCTCGGCAGCGTTCGCCTCAACTTCGGCACGTAGGCGAACAGTTTCGCTTGAAGACCTGTGACACTCCTTCAGCCTTAAGGCTGCTTCTTGTTCCAAATGGTGGACGTAAGAAGCGCTTTGCTCGATCCACGCTGCTCTTTCAGTGCTCACGGCCAAAACCTAAGGGGCAGGACGCATCGACTCCTACTGATGCAGGCGAGCCTCGATCTCTCTGCAGTGGTTAACCCAAGACGCAACGATGCCCTCGTCATAGAAATTTACGAGTATCACAAGTATCGGGTTAACCGCCGTAGCGAAGTCCGCAGCAGATGTAGGAGTCTCGACGTCGAGTTCCTCGATGTAGTCGCTCAACATGCGCAGACTATTCGCGGCGCCTTTCGAAGACGGACGTCTCAGGAAAGGGCCCACCGGCATTATGACACGAGGCTCGAAGGGCGCCGAGACTGAAACGACAGCTGAAAAAACAAGATATAATCAGATAACAGTTCAAGAAATAAAAAAAAGGAGTTATCAATGTGATAGTTGCTGTACCAGCTGAGGCAGGTGGCAAGGCCGGAAGGGCCGGTGGCGCGGCCAATCTTTCATCCCCTCCTTCAATTTGTAGCACTGCAGTCGGGACGAGAAAAAGTTAGAAATAATTCCATCACTGAAAAAGAAAGATATCAATTGGAAACCATACTCACCAGCGCCACCAGAGGAAGAAGCGAATTCAGATGGGAAGGTGAAGTGTGGGAGCAACACTTGATAAAAATGATCAAAAAGCACTCCTGAAAAGACACAACAGTACGACTTTAGTGCATAAGTTATGCGGCTGAAAGACGAAACTAATAGGTTGCAAATACATACCTTCCAACATCTTCGATGGTATAAGAGAGGGCTGAGTAGTGACCACCGCCAAGGCAGTAGTTGACGGCGCTCCCTCGAGCAGTGGAGCATCAGCGCTGGCCGCACCTGCGTTAAAAAAAACAAGGGTAAACCTTGTTCCCCTCCGAACGGCGGCCGAGACATGGACTGTCTCGCCTGAGATTCGGGGCAGATGCTAATTGGTGCTATCCGTCTACCTCTCCGAAGATGCCAAGTTGATTTATGGCACCATGTATCGAAGGTTTAAACAGATGCGTCCGATGTAGTAGACTTCATCAGATTCCCCCTCGCTTGAGGGGTTTTTTGATTGTGGGGACGCTCTTCCCTGCAGGCGCAAGCCCCTGCAGTTAATTACGCTACCGCATTGTGGTAACAACTTTCTCCTTCTCCAGATGATCACTTCGTGTCGTATGTGTTTATTTTGTGTTTGGTTGCCCGTGGATTGTATACGGAGACTGAGTTATGTCGTCGCCCGTAGGGCGTGGACTAGTCCAAATCCGTATTATCTTAGATTTGGGTTTGGGGGTTTGTGTTTAAGGATACGTTAGCCTCATTTGAGACTAAGATCGACTTAAACATTTGTTAAGGATACGTTAGTCTAGTTTTTAGACTAAGATCAACTTAACGAGATCGTTTAGATCCAACAAGAGAGCAATAAAAGGGGGGCTCTGTTGTTTAGTTTAGTGACATTGCGGTCAATCGGTAGTTTAAGGACATTGCGGTCCATGGGTAGTTTACGGATATTGCGGTCCAATGTTAGTTTTAAGACGTTGCGGTCAAGGTTAAGGACCTCATAGTCCGTGGATTTAAGGACTCCACAGTCCGTAGTTAGTTTTAAGACATCCCGGTCAAGGTTAAGGACCTCATAGTCCGTGGATTTAAGGACTCCACAGTCCGTAGTTAGTTTTAAGACATCCCGGTCAAGGTTAAGGACCTCATAGTCCATGAGTTTAAGGACCCCACAGTCCGTATCAATATGTGGTCATCGGGACCCGTCACCTCTTTGAAGACGTTGAGGAATTACAACGCCATGTATCAAAGGAGTGAAGAGATGTACCCTTAAACCGAGGTAGATTAAATAATCTTTGGCCCAATTTGGAACCAAGACCAATTAATTATATTATGAGCCCATTGGCTTAGATGAATTTGAATTGAGGACTTATGGCCAGCTTGGGCTAAGTCCAATCATGTTTAGGATATTGGCCCTATGTTGGTCCATTAGAGGAGAGGCTTTGCCTCTGGATATTTAGCCAATTGGGCTGAAGTTAGTGTTAAACACTAGCAACAGGGGGTTCAAATTAGTGTTAAACACTAAAATAAATCAGTGTTAGACACTAGCAACAGAGATCTCAAATTAGTGTTAAACACTAAGATAATCAGTGTTAAACACTGGTGACGGAGATTTTAATTTGGTGTCGAACACCAAGAAAATTAATGTTAAACTCTGTTAACAGAGATTTAATTTAGTGTTAAACACTAAGAAATTCAGTGTTAAACACTGCAAGAAAGGCTCTTCGATTAGTGTTGAACACTAAGGCAAAACAGTGTTAAACACTGGATTCAGAGGGTCCAATTTAGCGTTAAGCACTAAGGTAAGAGGGGTCACGTGGTAGCACGTGAGGGCGCCCTCCCCTTTATTTGTTCTGCTGAGGATATTGAATACTTTGGAGCATCACGTGCCATCACGTGATGGGCATTTAAATGCTTGTATGTTAAAGCTTCTGCCAAGAGTTACGTGGGTTACGTGAGGCACTGCCTCAAAGGGCCTTTTCTGTGGATCTTTTCGGGGGTCACGTGGTAGCACGTGACCCTGCCTCTTTGTATGTTTTTTAGAAGATCTGTTAATCCCTTTAAGAATTAAATTCTTCGCAGGGTTGAACCCTAACAATAATTTTTTGAGAAATTAAATTCCTATTTCCTTCTGAAGATTTATATTCTGGGATAGAGTTGAACTCTGAATTTTCTGTAGGAATTAAATTCCTCATATATGTGAAGAACTGCATTCTATCATAGGGTTAAACCCTAATAATAGCTTTAAGGAATTAAGTTCCCACTCTCCTTTAGAGAATTATTCTGAGGAATGAGATTCTGTCATAGGGTGAAACCCTAATTTCTTCTTTCTTAAGAGAATTAAATTCCTGTTATTTTAACAGAACTAAGTTCTTAACCAGGGTTAAACCCTGATTCTGTTCATTCTGAAGGAATTAAATTCCCATAACATAGGGTTAAACCCTAATTTTATTTTAAATGAATTAAATTCCTATAATTCTGTGAGAATTAAATTCTCAAGCTTCCATTCCCTCTCTATGCTTTGGATCTGCATGGCAGGATCTCAACCCAATGAGAATTAAATTCTCAATTCAAGAGGAGATGTGCACTTTGCAGATCCTCTGCTAAAGAGAGAACTAAGATCTTCTGTTTAATATCAGAGTTAAACTCTATTGAGAATTAAATTCTCTTTTAAGGCCTTCCCTTTCTTACCTAGGATTTTCTTTTGCAGAAGATCCAAATTCCTCCAAAGTATCAAGGCTCTATTTTTCTCTCTCTCTTTTTATCGATCCTCCTCTATATCGATCTGTCCCTATGTCGATCTCTCTGTGTGTCTCTTGGCTTCTATTTATAGGAGAAGGAGCAGAATCAATTAGTTTCGATGAATCATTCATTGAGGGATCTGATTTGTAATCACTATTCATTTGGACCTTTGGATTATTAGGTGAATTTTATTCATCATTGGATTTTAAATCCAAAGATATTCCTTTGTTATTTCGGTTAGATTTTAAGGGGAAATCTTTGCAAGTTCAAGATTTTTCCATAGATAGGTGATATTTAATCACCTTTAAATTTTTAATTCAATCGGTTCCAAATAATCATTTTCCTTTGGAAAGATTTGAGTGATCTCTTCAGAATTTGATTCTGTTAAATAAATAGGCTTTGAAAGCCGGTCACGTATGGCCACGTGACCCCTGGTCACGTGTGGGCACGTGACCCCTTGGAACGAGCCCTCTTCTTCTTTTTGCGCTCTGCCTTCTGGCCGCTGCTTAGCCGTCACGTGCCACCACGTGACCCCTGGTCACGTGTGAGCACTTGACCCTCGTCTGGAGCCTTTTTTTCTTGATTTAATCAGAGAATGAGTCCGCTGCTTTTAAATGTCACGTGCCAACACGTGACCTCTGGTCACATGTGAGCACGTGACCTCTTCTGAAGCCTTTTCCTTGATTTGATCAGGGAACTGATGTGCCTTTGAAGCTGCTTTTAAATGTCACGTGCCAACACGTGACTGCTGGTCACGTGTTAGCACGTGATGCCTCTTCCGTAGGCTTTCCTGATTTTAAATCAGGAAACAAATGCCCCCACAGCGTTGTTCTCACGTGTCTGCATGTGAGTGCAACGCTGTCACCTCTTGTGACCGTTGGATTCCTCTAGGGATTTGGGGAGATGAAGCGTTTCCATCACCTCCGATAAATATTGGGGTCATTTCAGAAGAGCCTCCACTTTGCTCATCTTCCTCCTTGCAAATTTTTTCTGAGAATTTAATTCTCTTCTTCCAGAGCTTAGTTCTCTGCCTTGAAACAATTTTCAGAGTTTAACTCTGTTCGAAAAGAATTCTTTTCCTCAGGTAATGTCCTTGAACAAACGATGAACTTTCACATTCCTCTGGATTTTAAATCCAAAACAAGGGTTTTTACCCTTTAAACATGAACCCATGAAACCAATTAATCTTCAGCAGTAAATCTCTTTTAGGGTTCATCTGATCCTCCAAGGAGATGATGATGACAGTTCAAATCCTTGGAGTTTAACTCCGTTCACAGAAAAAAGTTTCTGGGGATTTAATTCCCCTTTCCAAAAGGAATTCAATTCCTGTGAAGAACTAAGTTCTTCCCCATAGAGGCTTCTTAGGGTCTCCTTGCCCTAAGTTGTCCTTCTGTAATCAATGCAACAGAAGCTTTGTAATAATTCTCATGATCTTTATTTCAGGTATCATGGATGCCCATTTGTATGGTCTTGACGAAATCATTTCCTACGGGAACATTCGTGCATTGGGTCGCAGTCAGAACCAGGAGTTCACCAACGCTCAATGCGCCGAGATCATGAGCCGCTTCGGCGAGTACAACCATCGGCTACTCCCCCGTCGCTCTTCTCTTCTGAGACTGATCGTGCTGGCTATCTGGGAGGCACTCCCTCTCTTTTGTACCGGCGTACTGCTCAGGGCCTTGGACACTGCTGAGGATAAGGTACATTCGGTGTACCTAATGAGCTTGATTTCAAAGAGGAGGCGAGATCGCCTCATTGATCTCCTGCACCAGGCCTTTCAGCAGTCAGCCATACTTGCTGCCTATCGGAGGATGGAGGACATTCGCGAGGACCCCGACGCTTGTGATCGTGAGAGAAAACATACTCGGGAGGTTCGAAATGCTTGGAGGATCTTGGACAAAGTTAAGCTTGAGTTTCTCAATCCATGCCCCACGTCTGAAGTCTTACCATTGTAAACGTGTTCTCTTTATTTTGTATGACCTTCTTGAAGTATGAATGATAAGTTCTATTATGTCTTTGTATGTTTACATGCCTTTCTGTGGGATTTTATCATTTCACTATTGTTGTTGCTGATGCTTTTAATATGCATGGTGCTATTCTATTTTTTAGTGCACGTCAAGTTTGAGGCTCACGTGTTCTGCACGTGGGGTCCTTTGATGGGACCGTTCAAAAAAATTTCATGCCATATTTTTAGTGCACAATATCAGATGTAGAAAAGGAGCCTTGGAAATAGTTCCATCCCCCTGATTTTCGATGCCTTTCCTTTTTTTTAGGCCTTAGAAATAGCTTCATCATGCAAGATTTTCCACGCTCAACAATTAATGCATCTCTTTATATCTGAGGCTATAGCCTTCTTTTTCCTTCACGGAGAGATTTATTTATTTTTTTTATTTTGGTGCAATTTGTCTTGAGAAACAATCGAGCGCCATGGCCTGCAATCGCCCTCATGCTCGTCGACAGGCATGGAAAGTTCCTATCGAGGAGATGATCCCCCGCTTTGCTGCCCGATTGGTGGATCCACTCCTTACCGATGACGAATGCAACTCGGCGATGTATGAACTCTCGATCCGTAGGGGGTCCCCCTCCCGATGGGGTCCCTTTGGCTCCGGATGATTCTCGCGGCCGTGCTTGCCGATATCCCTCCTCACCCGGCGGAGATGACCCTGGCGATGCTTGACGCAGCTGAAGAAAAGCTCGAGGGCTTTCACGAAGCGTGCCTGATTACTCAGGCTTTGAAGGATTACTCAATTCACCTGTTGAGCCAGATAAAGGCCCGGCGAGCTATTATGTCTGCTTTCGCGGACGAACATGGCGCCAATCGATGGGGAGCGACTCCTCGCGAGAACCGTCGTTTTGATGTGCTGGAGAAAGCAGAGAGGGAGATGGAGAATTTTGTTCTCTGTTTTGTTAACCCTTGTGCTATTGATCCCGTGTTCGGTGACCTTTTCCCGCTAGCGTAGCATATTTAAATTAGTCCATATTTTTTTGTATGCTTTATGCTGAACTTTCATGTAGGCTCGGTGCTCATACGTATGTATTCGCTTGCATAAATAAACTTTGTGTTCTCCTTATAAGAGCTTTATTTAATTATCAACACTATCATCATGTCACATGCACATTAAAGCCCCGAATATTATTTCCTTTTTGGACGTTCATATAATTACGAACGCATGCTCGTCGGAAATTTTCTGGTTGCTTTTCATACCAGGTAATGTGAGCGCGTTTTAAGTCGATTATTGCTGTCGACTGGACGCCCATTTATACGGTCTTGAGCGTGTATGTCCCGTTTCTAAGGTTGCGGTCGTGAACGTGAGCTTACGTGGCCTGATACGGCGACACGTGGCGAACATATTGTCGTGCGAGAAAAGGGTTCGGCTGTAACTTCTCGGAGAGGGAGCTGGCTTCTAAAGCGCTGAGCGAGCTTCACGCAAGTCTTACTGCCACGTCCAACAAAGCGTATGAACTCTGGCGGGTGCTTCAAGAGTCTATCAGGGAGGTGGTGACTCTTGATAAAGCTGCTACGTTCACTCGTGAGAGGGTCGAGGCTCATAAGGCCACCGAGAAAGAGCTTGAAGGCCGGCTCGCTTCGTATCAGGCCCAGCAGGCTCAGGCGGAGGCCCGTCTTCTGGCGATCCTGAATCATGAAGCCGTGGCCCAACAACAGCAGGATGAGCTGACCGAGCTGCTAAATCGCCCGCCGGCTTGAAACATTTGTATCTTTTCCTTCCTTCTTGTATATACTCATAGATGAAAGTATCTTCTCTTGTTCTTTTATGAATTGTAGTTTGTACCCATTTTGGTTTATGAATAAAAGATACATTTTTCTTCTCAATGGTGCGTCTCCTTTTTGTTGAATGTGTTTTGCGGACAATTTATCTTGATCTCCTTGCAGGGCAGCGATGGCTTAGGATTCAGGGTTAAGATCTGCTTCCTGAGACTTTTGCGCCTTATGAGCCACGAGGGTCTCATAAAGAGTTTTTCTCCCCATGGGTCAAAAGGATCCCATAGGTGTAAGTTCTTCTTAAGAATCATGAGGATTCTTAAGCGGGTTTTCCCTTGAGAGTCATAAAGATCTCACAAGAGAGTTTTATTCCTTACAGGTCGTGAGGACCTGCAAGTGCTGGATGTGGTCGCCCTTATTCGTGTTTCATGGGGTCGGGGGTTGCTCAAGGCATCGTAGTTTAAAGACGTCGCGGTCAAGGTTAAGGACATCATAGTCCGTGGATTTAAGGACTCCACAGTCCGATGTTAGTTTTAAGACATCTCGGTCAAGGTTAAGGACCTCATAGTCCGTGGATTTAGGGACTCCACAGTCCGATGTTAGTTTTAAGACATCACGGTCAAGGTTAAGGACCTCAAAGTCCATGGATTTAGGGACTCCACAGTCCGATGTTAGTTTTAAGACATCACGGTCAAGGTTAAGGACCTCATAGTCCGTGGATTTAGGGACTCCACAGTCCGATGTTAGTTTTAAGACATCTCGGTCAAGGTTAAGGACCTCATAGTCCGTGGATTTAGGGACTCCACAGTCCGATGTTAGTTTTAAGACATCACGGTCAAGGTTAAGGACCTCATAGTCCGTGGATTTAGGGACTCCACAGTCCGATGTTAGTTTTAAGACATCACGGTCAAGGTTAAGGACCTCATAGTCCGTGGATTTAGGGACTCCACAGTCCGATATTAGTTTTAAGACATCTCGGTCAAGGTTAAGGACCTCATAGTCCGTGGATTTAAGGACTCCACAGTCCGATGTTAGTTTTAAGACATCACGGTCAAGGTTAAGGACCTCATAGTCCGTGGATTTAAGGACTCCACAGTCCGATGTTTGGTTGCAGGGACCCGTCACCTCTTTGAAGACGTTGAGGAATTACAACGCCAGGTATCAAACGAGTGAAGAGATGTACCCTTAAACCAAGGCAGAATCCATAGGGAATCGGGGTGGTTGATCGTTAGTTTTAAGACATTACGGTCGAGGTTAAGGACATCATAGTCCGTGGATTTTAAGGACTCCACAGTTCGGTGTTTGCTCTGGATGCTTCACACGGGTTCACTGCCGTGCTTGGCGAGGACCAGGCTCCGCTCTGGGCGTTTTCCGCGGGGTCAAAGAGTGACGTTATCCGCGTTCCACATAACCAGGAATTTTGCACCAGATGCTTCACACGGGTTCACTGCCGTGCTCGGCGAGGACTAGGCTCCGCTCTGGATGCTTCACACGGGTTCACTGCCGTGCTCTGCGAGGACCAGGATCCGCTCTGGATGTTTTCCACGGGGTCAAAGAGTGACGTTATCCGCGCTCCACGTAACCAGGAATTTTGCACTAGATGCTTCACACAGGTTCACTGCCGTGCTCGGCGAGGACTAGGCTCCGCTCTGGATGCTTCACACGGGTTCACTGCCGTGCTCTGCGAGGACCAGGATCCGCTCTGGACGTTTTCCACGGGGTCAAAGAGTGACATTATCCGCGTTCCACGTAACCAGGAATTTTGCACTAGATGCTTCACATGGGTTCACTGCCGTGCTCGGCGAGGACTAGGCTCCGCTCTGGATGCTTCACACGAGTTTACTGCCGTGTTCTGCGAGAACCACGATCCGCTCTGGATGTTTTCCACGGGGTCAAAGAGTGACGTTATCCGCGTTCCACGTAACCAGGAATTTTGCACTAGATGCTTCACAAGGGTTCACTGCCGTGCTCGGCGAGGACTAGGCTCCGCTCTGGATGCTTCACACGGGTTCACTGCCGTGCTCTGCGAGGACCAGGATCCGCTCTGGACGTTTTCCACGGGGTCAAAGAGTGACGTTATCCGCGTTCCACGTAACCAGGAATTTTGCACTAGATGCTTCACACGGGTTCACAGCCGTGCTCGGCGAGGACTAGGCTCCGCTCTGGATGCTTCACACGGGTTCACTGCCGTGTTCTGCGAGGACCACGATCCGCTCTGGACGTTTTCCACGGGGTCAAAGAGTGACGTTATCCGCGTTCCACGTAACCAGGAATTTTGCACTAGATGCTTCACACGGGTTCACTGCCGTGCTCGGCGAGGACTAGGCTCCGCTCTGGATGCTTCACACGGGTTCACTGCCGTGCTCTGAGAGGACCAGGATCCGCTCTGGACGTTTTCCACGGGGTCAAAGAGTGACGTTATCCGCGTTCCGCGTAACCAGGAATTTTGCTGATTGTATCCGCATTTCACGGAATGGAGGTTTGACTGTTGGTGATATGTATATCGCCGAGCCATGGAACTGGGAGTTTCCGCTGTTCCGTTTAGCTTAGAGTTGTGTCTGTTGTTACGAGACGAGTGTTGAGACGATCTCCAGGTCTCCTTTGGCCCGTCGAGATTTGGCTTCTTCTTCTGATGAAATCTGGGGGAGAAGTATGATCCCTTTTTTGTTTACGCCCTTGGATTGTATACAGGGTGTGATGGAACATCACCTGTAGGGCATAAATTAAAACTTTTATTTTATTTTATTTTATTTCTCTTTCCGCGATGCTCTATCATTTCAGCTTTTATATCGCGAAGGTCGCGATTGCCCTATCATTTCGGCTATTTTTCGCGGTGCCCAATCATTTCGGCTATTTATTTATTTTCTACTCGCTGCTTTTTATTGCGAGTTGCCCCATCATTTCGGCTATTTTTCATGCATACATTTTTACTTGCTACTTTTTATTGCAAGTTGCCCCATCATTTCGGCTATTTCGTAGGCATGTGTGGCTTGCTAGCCATTTTGCTGCAAACTTGGGTTTTAGACGCCTCTTTCGGCATCAGCATCGCTACAACTGGGGTGTTGCCAGGAGCGAATCATCATTTACCTATGTCGATGTTGAACAAAGGTGGCTTAGTAAACAGGGTTAAGGGTCCTGTCGACCAAGGCTTTTGACTTCATGAGCCGTAAGGGTCTCACAAAGGTATTTCTCCCTACAAGTCGTGAGGATCTTGTAGGTGTGTTTTCTCCTTGGGAATCGTGAGGATTCCTAAGTGCATGTCCTCTTGCAAGTCGTAAGGATCTTACAAAAGGGTCTTCTTCTCATAAGTCGAGAGGACTTACAAGGGTTGCTCACCATATGGACATATCCCTAGTCACGGGTGGGACTTTGCTGGGGAAATGTTTATTCGCGCCCGTGGATTGTATACAAGGGTCAGTATTGAGCCACTTGTAGGGCAATGTCGAAGGGTATGGGGGATTTGCTTAAGAACAGCTTTAGGTTTCTGTAACTTAAGACTTTCAAATCTTATGGGCCGTGAGGGTCCCATAAGAGAGTTCTCCTTACGAGTCGTGGGGATCTCACAAGTGTATTTTCTCCTTAGGAATTGTGAGAATTCCTAAGTGTGTTGCTCCCTTGTGAGTCGTAAGGATCTCACGCAGGTGGTTTCTCCTTGCAAGGTCGTGAGGATCCCGCAAGTGTCCTTTAACGAGGTTGCGCCCTTTCGGGTTTTCACAAACACTCGCCGGTAGCCCTGCTGTTTTTACTCACGGAGCCCTTTCGGGTTTTCATCTGTGCCCTTCTTGCTTATGGACATACCGTTTTTTTTTGTTTTTTTTTATTCTTTTTATTTTATTCTTTTTTTTTACGAGGTCGCGCCCTTTCGGGTTTTCACGAACACTCGCCGGTAGCCCTGCTGTTTTTACTCACGGAGCCCTTTCGGGTTTTCATCCGTGCCCTTTTTGCTGATAGACATACCGTTTTTATTTATTATATCTTTTTCTTTTTTTTATCTCGTCAGCCTAAGGATGCTGCTGTAGTAGTTTAGAGACGTTTCGGTCCGTCGTTAGTTTAAGGACCTTTCGATCCGTCGTTAGTTTAAGGACATTTCTGTCCGTCGTTAGTTTAAGGACATTTCGGTCCGTTGAGGAGAGGGCCGGCTACTACTTATAGAGCTTTGAGCTTTAGGAAGATAGAGAGCAGACATAGTATTCGTCATCTATCATTGACCTAGGCTGTGGCTCATTAAGCGTAGTATTTCTTTAGGAAGCGGCCGTTTATTGGCCTGAAAGACCTTTCACCGTGCATGTCTATGAGTAGATAGGCCCCACCCTGGTAGACCTTATCTATGATGTACGGGCCTTCATAGTTTGGCTCGAATTCCCGCTTGGCGCGATTGGGGATCATAGGTCTTTTGACCACTAGTACGAGTTCGCCTTGGCGGAATGTCCTCGGCCTGGTCAATCTTTCGTACGAGCGCGTCATCTTTGCTTTGTAGGCCTCCAGATTTTGTTGCGCTATGAGCCGGGTTTCATCGAGGGCATCAAGCTCCTCAAGCCGAAGGTGAGCATTTTCTTCGTCCGTCAGCTCGTAGTGGACTGCCACTCGTAGAGAAGGCAGCTCTATCTCGAGGGGGAGTACCGCTTCCGTACCGAATACCAGTACGTATGGCGTCGTGTTCGTGGCCATCTTGAACGTAGTTCGATATGCCCAAAGAGCCTCTTGCAGTCTCTCATGCCAGTCCTTCTTATTTCGGGACACCGTTTTTTTTTATGATCTTTGTCAAGGTCTTATTGAAGGCCTCAGCCAGACCGTTAGCTCGTGGATTATAAACTGAGGAGTATCTCCAGTCTATATTATGCTGTTGCGTGAAGCGGCTAATTTTATGGCTTCTGTAGGCTGGCCCGTTATCGGAGATAATCCGCCGTGGAGTTCCAAACCGATAAATGACGTGCGTTTTGAAAAAGTGGAGGATATCCTCCGTCCTCACTTCCCTTAGCGGTACTGCTTCCGCCCATTTGGAGAAGTAATCAGTCGTCGTCAGGATGAAACGATGTCCCCGGGACGATGCTGGTTCGATGGGGCCGACTATGTCAGTCCCCCACATTTCGAATGGCCAGCTAGCCACCGTCGGATGTAGTGGATTCGGATGCTGGTGGATGAAATCCCCATGGATTTGGCATGAGTGGCATTGCTTCGCATACTCGAGGCAGTCCTGGATCATCGTGGGCCAGTAGTAACCCATCCGTTTAATTTTTAACTTCATCTTCGGGCCTGCTTGATGAGAACCACAGATTCCGTCATGAATTTCCTGAACGACTCTTTCTGCTTCGTCAGGTCCTAAACATCTTAGCCATAGAGAATCAAATGTCCTTTTATACAGAGTATCATTGACGAAAGCGAAAGATAGAGCTCGTTTCATGAGCTGATGTCTTGAGGACGCTTCTTCGGGGATTCGGTGGGACTTAAAGTAGTCTATGAAGACTTCCCTCCAGTCCTCAGCCTTCTCACGGTCTTTTATTTATAGGGTCGTCTGCTCAGTCGCTTCCTTTTCTTCGTATGATTCGGGAGATATTTTTGCTGGGGCGAGCACTCGACGGCTTTGTACCATGATTTTAACGTCATCAAGGTTCTCGTCAGCCAATTCTTTAGCGAGCTTAGCTAACGCGTCCGCTTTGCTGTTTTCCGCACGTGGTATGCTTTCCAAAGTATAGGAGGGAATTTGGGTCAATAGTTGTTGCACCCTTTCGCCGTACTTCACCAACTCCGGTTTGCACGTTTGGTAGTCACCATTTACTTGACTAACGACCAGTTGAGAATCCCCGTACATAAGGAGGTCTTCAATTCCCATGTCAATGGCGATCTCGAGGCCCGCTATCAAAGCTTCGTATTTGGCTTCATTGTTCGTCCTCGATTCCGTTAAGGAGAAAGCAAAGCGCATTATCCCTCCTTGCGGGGTCACGAAGATGAGGCCTACTCCCGACTTGACTATAGGGGTACTTTGTTTGCGCTTTTTCATGGAAGATGCTCTATCGAAATAGAGTTCCCATCGGGTATCACCGCCGCCGATCGCATCAAATGCATGTTCGTCCGGCAAATCGCAGTTCAGAGGAGAACCGGCAGGTACTGGATGCTCAGCAAGGAAGTCGGCAATGGCTTGGCCTTTCACTCCCTTAAGAGGCCGATATGTTATTGAAAACTCTATCAGGAGTAGGGCCCATTTAGCGAGCCGACCTGTCAATATGGCCTTTGACATCAAATATTTGAGAGTATCCACCTTCGATATGAGACGGACTTCATGCGCCAATGCATAGTGCCTGAGTTTCGTTATCGCGAAGATCAACGCCAGGCAGTGTTTTTCGATGGGAGAATAATTGCTTTCTGCCCCCAGGAGAACTCGACTCAAGTAGTAGAGAGCTCTTTCTTTACCTTGGTCGTTCTCTTGTGCCCATAATGCGCCTAAGGAACCTTCGAGGGCTGTTGTATACAGAATGAGAGGCTTTCTTTTGACCGGAGCAGCCAGCACTGGCGGGTTCTGCAGGTACTGTTTAATTTCGTCCAGCGCGCCCTGGCATTTTTGATCCCAGACGAATGGAGTTCCTTCTTCATCAGGTGACTGTAAGGGCGGCACTTGCCAGAGAGGTTGGCTATAAATCGCCGAATATATGCGAGCTTTCCTTGGAGAGACCGCAACTGTTTGAGAGTCCTCGGCGGAGGCATTTCCATGATCGCCTTGATCTTGGACGGATCTATTTCGATACCTCGGTGTCGGATGATGAATCCCAGGAATTTACCCGAGGAGACTCCGAACGCGCATTTGAGGGGATTCATCTTCAAATTATATTGCCGAAAGCGCTGAAATACGGTCTTCAGATGCTCTAAATGCTTTTCGTATGACATACTCTTCACTACGAGGTCATCGATATAGCACTCGACGATTTCATGTATGAGATCATCGAAGATCTTTGTCATGGCCCTTTTATAGGTGGCACCGGCGTTCTTTAAACCGAAGGGCATCACCTTGTAGCAGAATATACCCAAAGGAGTCCTGAAGGCGGTGTGCTTCTGGTCTTCGGGATGCATCTTTATCTGATTGTACCCTGATGAACCGTCCATAAAGGATAAAACCTCGTGAGTGGACGTGTTATCTATCATTAACTCGGTTACCGGTACTGGGAAATCGTCCTTCGGGCAGGCTTTATTGAGATCCCTGAAATCCACGCATATGCGCACCGTCCCATTTTTCTTCATTACCGGGACGATGTTGGCGATCCAATCGGGATATTGGACTTCTTGGATAAATCCAGAATCGATCAGCTTCTTGACTTCGGCGTTGATACTCATCTCAAGCTCGAGCCGCATCCTTCTCGGCGCCTGTTTGACTGGCTTGATATCCGGGGATATTTCTAATTTATGCACAGCAATCTCCGGATCTAATCCTGGCATCTCGGAATAGTTCCACGCGGAGCAATCTTTATGCTGTAGAAGCACGTCCTTTAACGCAGCCACCCTTTCTTCAGATAGCAGCTCGCTGACGAATGTCGGTCGCGGATCATCTGCCGATCCCAACTCAATCTTCTTGAGGTTATCTGCAGTGGTATGTATGCCATCTTCCAGTTCTTTCGGAGCTGGTGGAAATTCTGAGATCACCTCATCATTGCTGTTCTCAAAGCACCAGGGAAGGTCATCCATGTTCTCGGGCTTTTCTTTCAACATTGTAATCATGTAACAGGTGCGAATCCGCTTCCAAGATTGATGTGGATCTGGTTCTGCTCTTACGGCTTTAGGTTCGTGCTTTTGTGGCGGCGTTACCCTCCAGCTGCTGGATAAAGCAAATCTGCCTTGCTGGTACTGGTCTTCGACCCAGTTCTTGAAGGTGAAGCAGTCTTCGATAGGGTGTCCTATGGCTCGGTGATAGGAGCAATAGCCCGGATGGGAAACTTTGTCAGCTTGCTCAGGGTGCTTAGACTCCGGAAGTGTGATCATCTGATATTTTATAGCGAGCTCGAGTAGCTTCTTCGTCTTGTCTCGAGGGAAGGAATACGCTCGACTCATCTTCTTCATGAGGGACAAATCCGGACCGCGCAATGCCCGATCACACAACTCTCTAATCCTGCGTCGTTGTTGTCGGTTCCTCTTTCCGCTCCTTGACTTACTTCTGCCTCTGTGTCGGGCCTTTTGCACAACGGGTTGACAGGGAGGAGCATCTTCGTCTTTTACAGCCTGTTGAAACAGACGTTGCGTCCTAGCCTTCTCGTAGATGGCCATCTCATGGTTGTGGTCTTCCCGAGCCTTTTGACCTGCTTTCCTGATAAGTTTGTCCACTTGTTCTTCAAATGACGGACTCGGCACCTCACTCGCGGGATCCAATTTTGACGAGGGGTTAGCATTCTCCGACGAGGTGTCCTCCTCCCCATCGAAGTTATATATGGCGTAGCTGCCGTGGACTCGCTCCCGTTTCCCGGATCTCACATATCCAAGCCCAAGCGTTTCCATTCTCCCGTTGGGCAATTTGCGCTGAGTCCCAGGGACATTCCAAATCTTGTTGTAGAACCGAGCTTGTCGAACAGTCTGTTTTAAGGGTACTCCTTGGCGCTTCAATAGCCTCTTTAGTCCATTTATGTAATATCTGGGCAAACGGATGGGTTGGAGCCTGTCGAGTGTAGCATCCGCGC
Source organism: Agapanthus africanus (assembly GCA_030015575.1). Taxonomy (NCBI): domain Eukaryota; kingdom Viridiplantae; phylum Streptophyta; class Magnoliopsida; order Asparagales; family Amaryllidaceae; genus Agapanthus; species Agapanthus africanus. The sequence continues at coordinate 410,014,174 of CM057338.1, forward strand.
CATGCCATATCTCTTTCTCCACTCTCGTTTCTGTGGATTGGTAGAATAGGATCACCTTTTCACCCTTTCGCCTGGGAGGGACGTAAAACGTCTGCAAGTCCCGCACATTGTAAGCTTGAAGTGTGTCGAGATCTTTGTAGTGTTTCCGCGGCACCATGGTGATTTGCAAACTCTGATCATCACTAGGGGATGCCTGTATTGACGGCCGACTGGAGAACACGGCATTAACTTCATCTTCCGAATTACTTCCGAAGATCAACATGGGGGCGGGCTTTCCCGGGTTTTTGCGTCGAGACGGCCCAGCATAAACTATCTCTTCTTCTTCTTCGGTATCGCTCCCGAAGACAGGGATGGCGGCGGCGGCTTTGTTCTCCGGCTTGCGACACCTTTCAGTATCCTCGAAATCTGGCAAAAAGTACTTCGCATCTTCGTACTTGCGGACTTCGTTCACGGAAAATGGGTTCAGCTCACCTGTTACGGTATATTCGAAGCCATCCTTAAAGTATTTCATACACTGATGCTGTGTAGAAGGGATGATGTTGTACTCATATAACCAAGGACGACCGAGCAAGGCGTTGTAGCAGGTCTTAGCGTCAATGACGTGAAATTTGATGTCCGTGACGAGTAGTCCAAAGCGTAATGTTAATATTACGGATCCGAGAGTCCGTGACGACTTGGAGTCGAAACCGGAGATGGTAATTTTGTTACGAGCGAGGTGCTGTACGCTCATGCAGATTTCCTTCAACACCCGAACATTAAGGAGATTGACTGAGAATCCATTATCCACCAGGATCTTACCTATCTTGATATCATGGCAGTATCCAGAGACATATAGGGGACGGTTGTGGTCGCACGTCCCGAGAAGGAGGTCTTCGTCACCGAAAGTGATGTCGGCCGTATGCGCTTCTTCCAGTTCATTCTTCATCCTTTCTTCGGCGAGGAAGGCTTGGAATTGCTCGGCTTCTTGTAACGCCTTGATTAATGAATCTCGCGCTTCTCTTGATAATAGGAGGGCGTCGAGAATGCTGAGCTGAGAAGGTAGCTTTCTTAGGTGCGCTAGGATGTTGTAGTCCACCTTACCCTTTCTGGGAGGGTCCTTGGCAGTCAGCTCTTTCATGACTTGGTCATTTAAGGCGATATCCCCAGTGACCTTCTCCTTTCCCTTATCTTTTCTATTTGCGGGCCCGAGATTCTTTTCCGGGAGCGTGCGATTGCGCAGCTGAATGTTTTCGCAGGCCTCTGGTTCTTCCTCTTTCCCTAAAACGGATTCTTTAAAGAGAGGGCCCAGAACCATTTCCTCATCAGAGTCGCTCCCAAAGGTGAGAACTTGTGATCCTCCGGTGTCGACCACGTAACAACTGCCGGTAGTTCTTTTGTGCCTGTCGGTTGTACTTCTTTGCTCCCGACGAGTTCTGCGTTTCATGCGCTTAAAATGTTGCCGGTGGGCAACATATCCCTGCCACCATATCCTAAAGGCATCGCACTCCTCCGTAGGGTGTGAAATCTTCCGATGATATGAGCAGTAATTAGGATACATCTCCGCCCCATCGAGCGTGTTTTCTTCCGAAGGTGGTAGTTTCATTCCCATTGACACGGCCTTGGCAAACCGTTTCTTCGTCTTGAATATATTTTTGTCTGCGTCGGATGCCTTTCGATCTGGCGGGAGTACTTCAACTCTTTCGTTTAGTCGCCTGCGTTTGGCTCCTTCCGATGCGGCCATCTCACGCTCCTGATCCGCTTTACTCTTCAAACGAGTCTCGTCTAGAAAGGCGTCGATCATTTCATCTGTTGGCCACACAAGCTCTGGTTCAGGCTCTGTCCCCAGTTTCTTAGTGCTAGGAGTTTTTTCATCATCGGTAAACGAGTGGGAGATTATGTTACAACTCGCCACATATCCCTCGGATTCATCCGACGAACTCTCTCCATCATCTTCCTCTTGAAAGATGTGGTTGAGGAACTCTTGCAGCGTGACAGGAGTTCGCGCCTTTTGATTGTACTCTTCCAGCGCGTCGATTTGCTTCTGCAAGTTCGTGCGCTTGTCTCCAGGCTTCACGGGCTTTTTGGATTTCTTCTTCTTTTTCTTCGAAGATTTTGACGGTTGGGTGTGAGTATTTGGGCCATCACCACGAGTCTTCGTAGTTGGGCGCGGCTTCAACATTCCTTCAATGATCTGGGGTTCCAGCGAGTCCTTCCATTCGACCGCCGGGCACGCATGAAGATCCCTCAGCATTCTTTTGGTTTTAGTTGACAGAACGACCTCCTATGGAGCTTCTTCAATAAAGGAACAGGTTGCCCCTGGTGTATCTGCTTTCTTGGGAGTATGCGGCTGTGGCGGGTTCACCTTCCACTTTTCGGACAGCGCAAATTTTCCCTGGAGGTATTGATCTTCAATCCATCCTTTGAAAACGAAGCAATTCTCAATCGGATGGCTTACCGTTTGATGGTAAGGGCAATAGTTGGGGTTGTTCACCTCAGTGGGTTGTGGCGGTCGCCTTGGATTTGGCAGGTTTATAAGTCTGTTGCGTACTGCCAGCTCGAATAACCGTTTCGTCTTATCCCGTGGGAACGAGTAGGGACGCTTCATCTTCTCATTATAATACCGGCGTCTTTCTTCCAGTTGATCCGCCAGCTTTGGGGCATTGGGTTGCTGCTGGGCATTCGCGACGAAGGTTGCCTTTCCTTTACCCTTGTCACCCCGAGGCTCGGGCTTCGGGGGAGACGGCCTATGACCCATCTGGTCCATCTGGGCCAACTTGTCGATCAAAGCCTGAAACGTGGTCGGCTTAAAGAACATCATAAACTGGGAGATAGTTGCATGAGGGTCTAGGGTTCCCACGAACATGCCCACCGCGGGTGCTTCCTCAATGCGTTGCTCGCATTTCGACCACAAATTTCGCCAGCGTATAGTATACTGTACCCACGTTTCGCCTGGTTTTACCCTGGCATTAATCAATGCCGTTATTGGAGTGCGTTCGCTGGCGCTTGCGAATCGCTGAGTGAATAGCAACTCCATTTCAGCGAACGTCTTGATAGAATCGTTCGGGAGTTCCGAATACCTTTCGAACGCCGTTTCTGATAGGCTGCCCACGAACTGGCGAAGCAACAGTTTATCATCACCGCCAGTGTTACCGCAAAGGGCCCTGAACTGGGCAACATATTGGTGGGGATTGCCGGTCCCCTTATACACGTGGAATTTTGGTATTGTATAACCCGGCGGATATTTGATTTGGTCGTACCAGCTCGGATATGGTCGCCCCGTTTTTACGACTTGACCAGCTGCCCCAGTCGCATGATGAACCCGGATTTGCTGAGCTATATAGTCGTCCAAGTCAGCCTTAGAGATTGTCTCCTCCTTGGCCGTTGAGAGAGCCGGTGGTGGATTTGACGTTTCTCCCCTGTCGTCTTCAAGGACGATCGGAGGATCCTCAGCGGGTGGGTCTTGTTGGACCATCATTCCCACTATATCCTGGAATAAGTGGGCTATCTGCTTTATATTGGCCGCTTGTTCCGCAGCCTCTTTATCTTTCTTTTCCAACATCCTCCGAAGGAACTCAGCGTCGGTTTCCTATTCTTGTTGCTGATCCGAGGACGCCTCGGGGCTTTCTTTCGGCCTAGTAAGCGCGGCCATTGCGATCATTATTTCCTGGAGCTTTTGCTGTTGCTCCTGAGCTTTGGTTACTGACCGTGTAAGCGGTCTATGACCTGTAGACGCACGGCTGTCTTCCTTCCCCGATGCCATGTATACAGTATGGACCATCCTGCCCCCAGCCTTAGGGCGTCTGGGCTCAGCGCTTTTAGCTTTCGTTGCAGGCCCGGGGATCTTCTCCGGCCTCCTCTTTTTATGAGCAGTGGAAGTTGAGGGGGCCGTTGAGGTGGGCACCCAGACAGCTTTTCGTGGCTTAGCCTGGTGACTGACTTCCTGTTGGATTTTCAGCTTCTTGTGCTGGCGGGAGAAGTTTGGATCGATCATCGAGTCTCGGGCCTGCCGCCAGACTTTATAGATTCAGGAGGACAGCCGTTGAGGAGATTGGGGCTGTTCTGTCTTTATTTCTATAGCCCTTTTCAGCGGATGGGGAGACTTCTTTAGCACCGCAGTAGGAGAATTCCTACGCACCTTATTTAGCATCTCAAAGCTGTTCCTAGTTGGAACAGCAGCACTAACTTCTGCCATCGGGGATGGAGGAGTTAACCCAGAAGGGGAGTTGCCTCCGGCCTTCCTCATTCGGCGCCAGTAACGACGTCGAGCGCGTCGTGCTGATGGAACCGGCTTGGTGAGGGCGATAGTCTCGTCTTGCCCCCTGTGTAGGTGGGGGGTCGCTGCTGGTGTCAGCCTGTCAAAGACCGATGTCCTTTGGGTAGCAGGAGCGGGAGCTGGAGCCGTCAATCTTGTAAAGACCGACTTTTTGGCAGGGGAAGCCGCCTTGACGACTTTAGGAGCAGGACTGGTTACTTTCTTAGGAGCAGCCTTCTCTGGGATTGTAGGCCCCATTGCGGGTCCACAGGAGTTCTGGCCCAATCTAGAGAAGACCGAGGCGCTGGTGTTGGGCGACCCATTGAGAGGGGCCGTGGTAGGTGTAAGCCGATCAAAGACCGACTTCTTGGGAGCTTCCGTTGTCAGCGTAGGGGCGGTGAAGCTCGTTGGCGGGAGCATGGTCCTAAAAAACAACCCTGTGGTGGCTCGAGTGACCTGTTCCACGGGTATGGTGAATAGCGAAGCAGCTTGGGGTCCGTAGGCTATACCTCCTGGCGAGGCAGAGCGCCGGTTGCAGTTGCAGTTGGAGCATTTCGCACAAATGGAAGCCATTGATTCTTTGCTTTCTAGGATAAGCAAGACGCCAAGTCTTAGTACCTTGAAATCCAAGGGCAACTATTAGCGAACCGCGATTGGTTAGCGAATCACGACACACGAAGTGTGGAGTGGAAAGAGAAAAAGGTCCCACCGGGCGTGCCAGAATCTGTTCCCCTCCGAAGGGCGGCCGAGACATGGACTGTCTCGCCTGAGATTCGGGGCAGATGCTAATTGGTGCTATCCGTCTACCTCTCCGAAGATGCCAAGTTGATTTATGGCACCATGTATCGAAGGTTTAAACGGATGCGTCCGATGTAGCAGACTTCATCAGATTCCCATTCGCTTGAGGGGTTTTTTTTATTGTGGGGACGCTCTTCCCTGCAGGCGCAAGCCCCTGCAGTTAATTACGCTACCGCATTGTGGTAACAACTTTCTCCTTCTCCAGATGATCACTTCGTCTCGTGTGTGTTTATTTTGTGTTTGGTTGCCTGTGGATTGTATACGGAGACTGAGTTATGTCGTCGCCCGTAGGGCGTGGACTAGTCCAAATCCGTATTATCTTAGATTTGGGTTTGTGGGTTTGTGTTTAAGGATACGTTAGCCTCATTTGAGACTAAGATCGACTTAAACGTTTGTTAAGGATACGTTAGTCTAGTTTTTAGACTAAGATCAACTTAACGGGATCGTTTAGATCCAACAAGAGAGCAATAAATGGGGGGCTCTGTTGTTTAGTTTAGTGACATTGCGGTCAATAGGTAGTTTAAGGACATTGCGGTCCATGGGTAGTTTAAGGACATTGCGGTCCAATGTTAGTTTTAAGACGTTGCGGTCAAGGTTAAGGACCTTATAGTCCGTGGATTTAAGGACTCCACAGTCCGTAGTTAGTTTTAAGACATCCCGGTCAAGGTTAAGGACCTCATAGTCCATGGATTTAAGGACTCCACAGTCCGTAGTTAGTTTTAAGACATCCCGGTCAAGGTTAAAGACCTCATAGTCCATGAGTTTAAGGACCCCACAGTCCGTATCAATATGTGGTCATCGGGACCCGTCACCTCTTTGAAGACGTTGAGGAATTACAACGCCACGTATCAAAGGAGTGAAGAGATGTACCCTTAAACCGAGGTAGATTAAATAATCTTTGGCCCAATTTGGAACCAAGACCAATTAATTATATTATGAGCCCATTGGCTCAGTTCAATTTGAATTGAGGACTTACGGCCAGCTTGGGCTAAGTCCAATCATGTTTAGGATATTGGCCCTCTGTTTGTCCATTAGAGGAGAGGCTTTGCCTCTGGATATTTAGCCAATTGGGCTGAAGTTAGTGTTAAACACTAGCAACAGGGGGTTCAAATTAGTGTTAAACACTAAAACAAATCAGTGTTAGACACTAGCAACAGAGATCTCAAATTAGTGTTAAACACTAAGATAATCAGTGTTAAACACTGGTGACGGAGATTTTAATTTGGTGTCGAACACCAAGAAAATTAATGTTAAACTCTGTTAACAGAGATTTAATTTAGTGTTAAACACTAAGAAATTCAGTGTTAAACACTGCAAGAAAGGCTCTTCGATTAGTGTTGAACACTAAGGCAAAACAGTGTTAAACACTGGATTCAGAGCGTCCAATTTAGCGTTAAGCACTAAGGTAAGAGGGGTCATGTGGTAGCACGTGAGGGCACCCTCCCTTTATTTTATTCTGTCAAAAGCATTGAATACTTTGGAGTATCACGTGCTGTCACGTGATGGGCATCTTAGTGCTTGTTCGTTAAAGCTTCAGCCAAGGGGTCACGTGGCAGCACATGAGGGCGCCCTCCCTTTATTTGTTCTGCTGAGAATATTGAATACTTTGGAGCATCACGTGCCATCACGTGATGGGCATTTAAATGCTTGTATGTTAAAACTTCTGCCAAGGGTCACGTGGGTCACGTGAGGCACTGCCTCAAAGGGCCTTTTCTGTGGATCTTTTCGGGGGTCACGTGGTAGCACGTGACCCTACCTCTTTGTATGTTTTTTAGAAGATCTGTTAATCCCTTTAAGAATTAAATTCTTCGTAGGGTTGAACCCCTAACAATAATTTTTTGAGGAATTAAATTCCTATTTTCTTCTGAAGATTTATATTCTGGGATAGAGTTGAACTCTGAATTTTCTGTAGGAATTAAATTCCTCATATATGTGAAGAACTGCATTCTATCATAGGGTTAAACCCTAATAACAGCTTTAAGGAATTAAGTTCCCACTCTCTTTTAGAGAATTATTCTGAGGAATGAGATTCTGTCATAGGGTGAAACCCTAATTTCTTCTTTCTTAAGGGAATTAAATTACTGTTATTTTAACAGAACTAAGTTCTTAACCAGGGTTAAACCTTGATTCTGTTCATTCTGAAGGAATTAAATTCCCATAACATAGGGTTAAACCCTAATTTTATTTTAAAGGAATTAAATTCCTATAGTTCTGTGAGAATTAAATTCTCAAGCTTCCATTCCCTCTCTATGCTTTGGATCTGCATGGCAGGATCTCAACCCAATGAGAATTAAATTCTCAATTCAAGGGGAGATGTGCACTTTGCAGGTCCTCTGCTAAAGAGAGAACTAAGCTCTTCTGTTTAATAACAGAGTTAAACTCTGTTGAGAATTAAATTCTCTTTTAAGGCCTTCCCTTTCTTACCTAGGATTTTCTTTTGCAGAAGATCCAAATTCCTCCAAAGTATCAAGGCTCTATTTTTCTCTCTCTCTTTTTATCGATCCTCCTCTATATCGATCTGTCCCTATGTCGATCTCTCTGTGTGTCTCTTGGCTCCTATTTATAGGAGAAGGAGCAGAATCAATTAGTTTCGATGAATCATTCATTGAGGGATCTGATTTGTATTCATTAGAGATTTGATTTGCATTCATCATTCATTTGGACCTTTGGATTATTAGGTGAATTTTATTCACCATTGGATTTTAAATCCAGAGATTTTCCTTTGTTATTTCGGTTAGATTTTAAGGGGAAATCTTTGCAAGTTCAAGATTTTTCCATAGATAGGTGATATTTAATCACCTTTAAATTTTTAATTCAATCGGTTCCAAATAATCATTTTCCTTTGGAAAGATTTGAGTGATCTCTTCAGAATTTGATTCTGTTAAATAAATAGGCTTTGAAAGCCGGTCACGTGTGGCCACGTGACCCCTGGTCACGTGTGGGCACTGTTCCCCTCCGAATGGAAGCCGAGACATGGAATGCCTCGCCTGAGATTCGGGGCAGATGCTAATTGGTGCTATCCGTCCACCTCTCCGAAGATGCCAAGTTGATTTATGGCACCATGTATCGAAGGTTTAGACGGATGCGTCCGATGTAGCAGACTTCGTCAGATTCCCCCTCGTTTGAGGGGTTTTTGATTGTGGGGACGCTCTTCCCTGCAGGCGCAAGCCCCTGCAGTTAATTACTCTACCGCATTGCGGTAACAACTTTCTCCTTCTCCAGATGGTCACTTCGTGTCGTGGGTGTTTGTTTTGTATTTTGTTGCCCGTGGATTGTTTACGGAGACTGAGTTATGTCATCGCCCGTAGGGCGTGGACTAGTCCAAATCCGTATTATCTTAGATTTGGATTTGGGGGTTTGGTTTGAGGATACGTCAGCCATACTTGAGGCTAAGATCAACTCAAACGTTTGTTAAGGATACGTTAGTCTAACTTTGAGACTAAGATCAACTTAACGGGATTGTTTAGATCCGACAAAGGAGCGTTTGGGCTCTATTGTTCCAGTTTAGGGACATAGTGGTCCATCGTATGTATGGCCGTCGGGACCCATCACCTCTCTGACGACGTTGAAGGATTACAACGACAGATGTCAGAGGAGTTCAGAGATGTACCCTCGAGCCAGAGTTAATTGGGGGGATTCATAGTCCAGTCTGTTTGAAGGTTTAAGGATACGTTAGCCATCTTTGAGGCTAAGATCAACTTAAACGGGACCGTTTAGATCCGACAAAAGAGCCTACGGGGCTCTATTGTTCTAGTTTGCGGTCCATGGGTAGTTTAAGGACGTTGCGGTCCATGGGTAGTTTAAAGACGTTGCGGTCCATGGGTAGTTTAAGGACGTTGCGGTCCATTGTTAGTTTTAAGACATCTCGGTCAAGGTTAAGGACGTCGTAGTCCATGGGTTTAAGGACCCCACAGTCCATTGTTAGTTTTAAGACATCTCGGTCAAGGTTAAGGACGTCGTAGTCCATGGGTTTAAGGACCCCACAGTCCGGTATGTGCTCTGGATGCTTCACACGGGTTCATTGCCGTGCTCTGCGAGGACCAGGCTCCGCTCTGGATGTTTTCCACGGGGTCAAAGAGTGACATTATCCGCGTTCCACGTAACCAGGAATTTTGCATTAAACACGGGTTTAAGGACCCCGCGGTCCATATCAATGTGTGGTCGTCGGGACCCGTCACCTCTTTGAAGACATTGAGGGATTACAATGCCAAGTATCAAAGGAGTGAAGAGATGTACCCTAGAACCGGAATGGCTTAAATAGTCTTTGACCCAATTTGGGATCAAGACCGATTAATTATGTTATGAGCCCATTGGCCCAGTTAATCACAAATTGAGGACTTATGGCCATCTTGGGCTAAGTCCAATCAGGAGAGGCTTTGCCTCCATCCATTTAGCCAATTGGGCCAAAGCCTAGTGTTAAACACTACAGAACAATTAGTGTTGAACACTGGGAATGAGGTTGACAAGTTAGTGTTTAACACTAAAAGATAATCGGTGTTAAACACCAGCAACAAGGCTTTTCAAATTAGTGTTAAACACTAAAACAGATCAGTGTTGAACACTGCAAATAAAGCTTTTTGATTAGTGTTGAACACTAAAGCCCAACAGTGTTTTAACACTGGGTTCGAGAGTTTCAATTTAGTGTTAAACACTAAGGCAAGAGGGGTCACGTGGCAGCACGTGAGAGCGCCCTCCCTTCATTTATTCTGCTGAGATTATCGCGTCTTTCAGAGCATCACATGCCATCACGTGATGGGCATTCAAATGCCTGTGTATTAAAGCTTCTGTCGAGGGTCACGTGGGTCACGTGGGGTGCTGCCTCAAAGGGGTTTTCTGTAGATCTCTTGGGGGGGTCACGTGGTGACACGTGACCCTGCCTCTATGTATATTGTTTAGAGGATCTGTTAATCTTTTCCAGGAATTAAATTCCTCGTAGGGTTAAACCCTGACAGTAATTTCAGAGGAATTAAATTCCTACTTTCTCTTAAAGGTTTATATTCTGAATAGAGTTGGACTCTGAATTTTCTGCAGGAATTAAATTCCTCATACATGTGAAGAACCAAATAGGGTTGAACCCTAATAAAAACTTTTAAGGAATTAAATTCCCACTCTCTTGTTAAATTATGATCAAGGGAATTAAATCCCCGCTGTTCCAACAGAACTAGGTTTTTAATTAGGGTTAAACCCTGTTTCTTTTTGTTCTGAAGGAATTAAATTCCCATAACACAGGGTCAAGCCCTGGTTTTATTTCAAAGGAATTAAATTCCTATAGTTCTGTGAGAATTAAATTCTCGTGCTTCAATTCCCTCTCTATGTTTTGGATCTGCATGGCAGGATCTCGACCCATTGAGAATTAAATTCTCAACCTCAAGGGGAGATGTGCACTTTGCAGATCCTCTATCAAAGAGAGAAGAAATATGTTCTTCTGTTTTATATATATCAGAGTTAAATTCTGTTGAGAATTAAATTCTCTTTTCCTTCAAGGAGCCTTCCCTTTCTTACCTAGGGTTTTCTTTTGCAGAAGATCCAAGTTCCTCGAAGTATCAAGGCTCTCTCTTCCTTTCTTCCCTCTGCGTGTATCTCTTTTTCTGTGTCTCTTGGCTCCTATTTATAGGAGAAGCAGCCGAGTCAATTAGTTTTTGACGAATCTTCATTGAGAGATTTGATTTGCATCCATCATTCGTTTTAGACCTTTGGATTATTAGGTGAATTTTATTCACCCTTGGATTTCAAGTCCCCGGATTCTCCTTTGTTGTTTCGGTTAGATTTAAAGGGGAAATCTTTCCAAACCTGAGATTTTCCCATAGATAGATGATATTTCATCACCTCTGAATCTTTAATTCGATTGGTTCCAGATAGTCGCTTTCCTTTGGAAAGATTTGAATCTCTTTCAGAATTTAATTCTGTTGACAAAATGGGCTTTGAAAGCCGGTCACGTGTGACCACGTGACCCATGGTCACGTGTGGGCACGTGACCCCCTTTGGAATGAGCCTTCTTCTTTCTTTTGTGCTGTCTTCTGGTTGTTGCTTAACCGTCACGTGCCATCACGTGACCCCTGGTCACGTGCGAGCACGTGACCCTTGTCTGAACTCTTTTTCTTGATTTAATTGGAGAACAATTCTGATGTTTTGATCGTCACGTGCCAACACGTGACCCTGGTCACGTGGGAGCACGTGACCTCTTCTGAAGCTTTTTCCTTGATTTGATCAGGAAGCGTTGGGTCTTTGCTGCTGCTTTTAAATGTCACGTGCCCACACGTGACCCTGGTCACGTGGGAGCACATGACCCTTTCTTAAGCCCTCTTTCTTTGATATAGTCAGGAAGCTGAACTTGCTTTGCCGGTACTTTTGGGTGTCACGTGCCAACACGTGACTGCTGGTCACGTGTAAGCACGTGACCCTCTTCTGAAGCTTTTTCCATAAGCTTTCCTGATTTTAAATCAGGAAACAAATGCCCCCACAGCGTTGTTCTCACATGTCTGCACGTGAGTACAACGCTGTCACTTTTGTGACTGCTGGATCTGCTTTGGGGAGTAGGGTAGACGAAACGTCCTTTCAGAAACGCCTTCACTTTTTCATGTCCTTCCTTTCAAACCTTTCTTTTAAGAATTTGATTCTCGTTCTCAGAGCTTAGTTCTCTGTTGTGTCTGTGCAGTGCCGCCTCATTTGCCAATCAAAGGCTAGTGCTCATGTGTTGCGTATGCAGGGATCTATTTGATGGGGACGTTTCATTTCCCTAACCTAATTCCAATGCGTCGTTGGATTTCATTTCCAATGCTCTCCCCTTCTTTCCGGGCTTTGAGAGTAGTCCCGCCATGCACGACATTTTTTGTGCATAGCATTAAATGCTCCCCTATATAACCTGAACCCTGCGCCTTACTTCTTTTCTTCACAGAGAAACCCATTCATACCTTAAGGTGGTCATCTTTGAGAACCCGATTGATCGCCATGGCTTGCAATCTTCCCCATGCTCGTCGGCAACCATGGGAGGTGCCCCTTGAGGAGATAATTCCTCGCTTCGCTGCGAGGCTGGCGGATCCCCTTCTCACCGATGCTCAATGTGACACGGTGATGTACGAGCTACTGACCCGTCGGGGCTCTCCTCTTCCCATGGGCTCCATTTGGCTCCGGATGATCCTCATGTCTGTGCTTGCCGATATACCCCATCATCCGGCGGAGATGACTTCGGCGATCCTTGACGCGGCGGAGGACAAGCTTGAGTGATTTCATGAGGCTTGTCTGATCGCTCAAGCTCTAAAGGATCACTCAGTTCATTTACTGAGTCACATAAGAGCTCGTCGGGCCGTCATGTCTGCTTTTGCTGATGAGCACGGCTCCAACCGGTGGGGAGCGACTCCTCGCGAAAACCGCCGCTTTGACGTGCTGGAGAAGGCGGAGAGGGAGTTGGAGAATTTTGTGTTTTGCTTTGTTAACCCTTGTATTTCTGATCCCTTATTTGGTGATCTTTTCCCACCAATGTAGTATGTTTGAATCAATGTACTCCTTTAATCATTGGTGGTTTGCATGCTTTCTGTTGAATTTTCATGCTTGTCAGATAGTCGTACGTGTGTCTTGCTTGCGTAAATGAGCCGTCTATTTTTTCTTTAATTACGAGTACCATCGTTACGTTGCATGCACATCAGTGCCTCGGGCAACATTTCCTTTTAAACATTCGTACAGTTGCAAATGCGCGCTTGATAGGATATAGATCAGAAACTTGCCTCGTTATCTCCCGTATCGGGTGGTTTGTGCTGGCTTTAGATCGAGTGTTGTTGTCGAAGGGAGGTTTATAAATGAAGACATATTCTTCCCTTCAATGGTGTGTCCCCTTTCTATTGAATGTGTTCTGCGGACAATTTATCTTGATCTCTTTGCAGGACAGCAATGGCTCAGGACTCAGGGTTAAGATCTGCTTCCTAAGGCTTTGGCATCTTATGGGCCACGAGGGTCTCATAAAGAGTTTTTCTCCCCATGGGTCGAGAGGATCCCATAGGTGTAAGTTTTTCTTAAGAATCGTGAGGATTCTTAAAAGGGTTTTCCCTTGAGAGTCGTAAGGATCCCACAAGAGAGTTTTTCTTCCTTACAGGTCGTGAGGACTTGTAAGTGTTGGATGCGGTCACCCTTGTCCGCGTTCTACGGAATTAGGGGTTTCTCCAGGTATTGTAGTTTAAAGACGTCACGGTCAAGGTTAAGGACCTCATAGTCCGTGGATTTAGGGACTCCACAGTCCGATGTTAGTTTTAAGACATCACGGTCAAGGTTAAGGACCTCATAGTCCGTGGATTTAGGGACTCCACAGTCCGATGTGTGGTTGCAGGGACCCGTCACCTCTTTGAAGACGTTGAGGAATTACAACGCCAGGTATCAAAGGAGTGAAGAGATGTACCCTTAAACCAAGGCAAAATCTGTAAGGAATCGGGGTGGTTGATCGTTAGTTTTAAGACATCACGGTCGAGGTTAAGGACGTCATAGTCCGTGGATTTTAAGGACTCCACAGTCCGGTATTTGCTCTGGATGCTTCACACGGGTTCACTGCCGTGCTTGGCGAGGACCAGGCTCCGCTCTGGATGCTTCACACGGGTTCACTGCCGTGCTCTGCGAGGACCAGGATCCGCTCTGGACGTTTTCCACGGGGTCAAAGAGTGACATTATCCGCGTTCCACGTGACCAGGAATTTTGCACTAGATGCTTCACACGGGTTCACTGCCGCGTTAGGCGAGGACTAGGCTCCGCTCTGGACATTTTCCACGGGGTCAGAGAGTGACATTATCCGCGTTCCACGTGACCAGGAATTTTGCACTAGATGCTTCACACGGGTTCACTGCTGCGTTAGGCGAGGACTAGGCTCCGCTCTGGACGTTTTCCACGGGGTCAAAGAGTGACATTATCCGCGTTCCACGTGACCAGGAATTTTGCACTAGATGCTTCACACGGGTTCACTGCCGCGTTAGGCGAGGACTAGGCTCCGCTCTGGACATTTTCCACGGGGTCAAAGAGTGACATTATCCGCGTTCCACATAACCAGGAATTTTGCACTAGATGCTTCACACGGGTTCACTGCCGCGTTAGGCGAGGACTAGGCTCCGCTCTGGACGTTTTCCACGGGGTCAAAGAGTGACATTATCCGCGTTCCACGTGACCAGGAATTTTGCACTAGATGCTTCACACGGGTTCACTGCCGCGTTAGGCGAGGACTAGGCTCCGCTCTGGACGTTTTCCACGGGGTCAGAGAGTGACATTATCCGCGTTCCACGTGACCAGGAATTTTGTTGAATATATCCGCATTTCACGGGATGGAGGTTTGACTGTTAGAGATATGTATACCACCGAGCCATGGAACTGGGAGTTGCCGCTGTTCCGCTTAGCTTGAAGTTGTGTCCGTTGTTACGAGACGAATGTTGGGCTGATCTCTAGGTCGCTTGTGGCCCGTCGAGCTTTAGCTTCTTTCTTTGGTGAAACCTGGGGGAGGGAGGTATGTTCCCTTTTTGTTTCTGCCATTGGATTGTATACAGGGTGTGATGGAACATCACCTGTAAGGCATACATTTTATTTTTATTTTATTTCTTTTTCCGCGATGCTCTATCGTTTCAGCTTTTATATCGCGAAGGTCGCGATTGCCCCATCATTTCGGCTATTTTTCGCGGTGCCCAATCATTTCAGCTATTTATTTATTTTTTTACTCGCTGCTTTTTATTGCGAGTTGCCCCATCGTTTCGGCTATATTTTTTTTTTATGCCTTCATTTTTACTTGCTGTTTTTTATTGCAAGTTGCCCCATCATTTCGGCTATTTTGTAGGCATGTATGGCTTGCCGGCTTTTTCGCCGCAAGCTTGTATTTTGGACACCGATTTCGGCATCAGCACCGCTGCAACTGGGATGTTGCCAGGAGCGAATTATCATTTGCTTCTGTCGATTTTGAACAAAGATGGCTTAGTAAACAGGGTTAAGGGTCCTGTCGACCAAGGCTTTTGACTTCGTGAGCCGTAAGGGTCTCACAAAGGTATTTCTCCCTACAAGTCGTGAGGATCTTGCAGGTGTATTTTCTCCTTAAGGATCGTGAGGATTCCTAAGTGTATGTTCCTCTGTAAGTCGTAAGGATCCTACAAAAGGGTTTTCTCCTTATGGGTCGAGAGGACCTACAAGGGTTGCTCATCATATGGACATGTCCCTAGTCACGGGTGTGACTTTGCTGGGGAAATGTTTTTTCGCGCCCGTGGATTGTATACAAGGGTCAGTATTGAGACTCTTGTAGGGCAATATCGAAGGTTGTGGAGGATTTGCTTAAGAACAGGTTTAGGTTTCTGTAACTTAAGACTTTCAAATCTCATGAGCCGTGAGGGTCCCATAAGAGAATTCTCCTTACGAGTCGTGAGGATCTCGTAAGTGTATTTTCTCCTTAGGAATCGTGAGGATCCCTAAGTGTGTTGCTCCTTTGTGAGTCGTAAGGATCTCACGCAGGTGGTTTCTCCTTACAAGGTCGAGAGGACCCTATAAGTGTCTTTTAACGAGGTTGCGCCCTTTCGGGTTTTCACAAACACTCGCCGGTAGTCCTGCTGTTTTTACTCACGGAGCCCTTTCGGGTTTTCATCCGTGCCCATTTTGCTTATGGACATACCGTTTTTTTTGTATTCTTTTTCACATTTTTTTTTAAACAAGGTTGCGCCCTTTCGGGTTTTCACGAACACTTGCCGGTAGCCCTGCTGTTTTTACTCACGGAGCCCTTTCGGGTTTTCATCCGTGCCCATTTTGCTTATGGAAATACCGTCTCTTTTTTTTTTATTCTTTTTCATATATATATTTTTTTATTTTTTTTTCTTTCTCTTCTTTTTACCTCGTCAGCCTAAAGATGCTGCAGTAGTAGTTTTAGGAACGTTTCGGTCCGTCGTTAGTTTAAGGACGTTTCGGTCCGTTGATAGTTTTAAGGACGTTTCGGTCCGTCGTTAGTTTAAGGACGTTTCGGTCCGTCGTTAGTTTAAGGACGTTTCGGTCCGTCGCTATGGGGAAGGCCGGCTGCTGCTTGTAAAGTTTGAGCCTAGGAAGATAGTGAGCGGACATAGTGAGCGGACATAGTCGTCGTCATCTATCATTGACCCAGGCTGTGGCTTATTAAGCGTAGTATTTCTTTAAGAAGCGGCCGTTTATTGGCCTGAAAGGCCTTTCATCGTGCATGTCCATGAGCAGGTAGGCTCCCCCCTGGTAGACCTTGTCTATGATGTACGGGCCTTCATAGTTTGGCTCAAATTTTCCTCGCTTGGCACGATTGGGGATCATAGGTCTTTTGACCACTAGTACGAGTTCGCCTTGGCGGAATGTCCTCAGCCTGGTCAATCTTTCGTACGAGCGCGTCATCTTTGCTTTGTAGGCCTCTAGATGTTGTTGCGCTATGAGCCGGGTTTCGTCGAGGGCATCAAGCTCCTCAAGCCGAAGGTGAGCATTTTCTTCGTTCGTCAGCTCGTGGTGGACTGCCACTCGCAGAGAGGGTAACTCTATCTCGAGGGGGAGCACTGCTTCCGTCCCAAATACCAACGCGTACGGCGTTGTGTTCGTGGCCGTCTTGAATGTAGTTCGATAAGCCCAAAGGGCTTCTTGCAGCCTTTCGTGCCAGTCTCTCTTATTCCTGGAAACGGTCTTTTTTATGATCTTCGTCAAGGTCTTATTGAAGGCCTCGGCCAGACCGTTAGCTCGTGGGTTGTAAACCGAAGAATATCTCCAGTCTATATTGTGCTGCTGTGCGAAGCGGCTAATCTTATGGCTTCGGTAGGCCGGCCCATTATCGGAGATAATCCGCCGTGGAGTTCCGAACCGATAGATGACATGCGTCTTGAAGAAATGGAGGATATTTTCCGTCTTCACTTCCTTCAGTGGTACTGCTTCTGCCCATTTGGAGAAGTAATCAGTTGTCGCCAGGATAAAACGGTGTCCCCGGGATGATGCTGGCTCAATGGGGCCGACTATGTCAGTCCCCCACATTTCGAATGGCCAACTAGCCAGCGTTGGGTGCAGTGGATTCGGATGTTGGTGGATGAAGTCTCCATGAATTTGGCATGAGTGGCATTGCTTCGCATACTCAAGGCAGTCCTGGATCATCGTGGGCCAGTAGTAACCCATCCGTTTAATTTTTAACTTCATCTTTGGGCCTGCTTGGTGAGAACCGCAAAGTCCGTCATGCACTTCCTGAATGACTCTTTCTGCTTCGTCGGGTCCTAAGCATCTCAGCCATAGAGAATCAAATGATCTCTTGTATAGAGTATCGTTGACGAAAGCGAAAGATAGAGCTCGTTTCATGAGCTGATGTCTTGAGGACGCTTTTTCGGGCATTCGGTGGGACTTAAAGTAGTCTATGAAGACTTCCCTCCAGTCCTCAGCCTTCTCATGGTCTTTTATTTGTAGGGTCGTCTGCTCAGTCGCTCCCTTCTCTTCGCATGATTCCGGAGATATTTCTGCCGGGGCGAGCACTCGACGGCTTTGTACCACAATTCTGACGTCATCGAGATTCTCGTCAGCCAGTTCTTTAGCGAGTTTAGCCAACGCGTCTGCTTTGCTGTTTTCCGCGCACGGTATGTTCTCCAAAGTATAGGAGGGAATTTGGGTCAATAGTTGTTGCACCTTTTCGCCGTACTTCACCAGCTCCGGCTTGCACATTTGGTAGTCACCATTTACTTGACTAACGACCAGCTGAGAATCCCCGTATATAAGGAGGTCTTCAATTCCCATGTCGATGGCGATCTCGAGGCCTGCTATCAGAGCTTCGTATTCAGCTTCATTGTTTGTCCTCGGCTCTTGTTTCTGCTTCTTTATGGAGGACGCTCCATCGAAATAGAGTTCCCATCGGGCGCTCCCGCCGCAAATCGCATCAAATGCATGCTCGTCCGGCAAATCACAGTTCAGAGGAGAATCGGCCGGTATCGGGTGCTCAGCGAGGAAGTCGGCAATGGCCTGGCCTTTCACTGCCTTGAGAGGTTGATACGTTATCGAGAACTCCATCAAGAGCAGGGCCCACTTAGCGAGTCGTCCCGTCAATATGGCTTTCGACATCAAGTATTTAAGGGGATCTACTTTTGAAATGAGACGGACTTCATGTGCCAACGCATAGTGCCTGAGCTTTGTTATTGCGAAGATTAACGCCAAGCAATGTTTTTCAATGGGAGAGTAGTTGCTTTCTGCCCCCAGTAGAACTCGACTTAAGTAATAGAGTGCCCTCTCTCTTCCCTGATCGTTCTCTTGTGCCCATAACGCGCCCAAGGAACCTTCGAGGGCGGTCGTATAAAGAATGAGGGGTTTTCCCTTGACCGGCGCGGCCAACACCGGAGGGTTCTGCAGGTACTGCTTGATCTCGTCTAGTGCACCTTGACATTTTTGATCCCAAGCGAATGGAGTTCCCTTTTTCATCAGGTGGCTGTAAGGACGGCATTTGCCCGAAAGATCAGCGATAAACCGCCGGATGTATGCGAGCTTCCCTTGGAGAGACCGCAACTGCTTGAGGGTTCTTGGTGGAGGCATTTCCATGATCGCCTTAATCTTTGACGGATCTATTTCAATACCTCGGTGTCGAACGATGAATCCCAGAAATTTGCCCGAGGAGACTCCAAACGCGCATTTGAGGGGATTCATTTTCAAATTATATTGCCGAAGGCGTCGAAATACAGTCTCTAGATGCTTTAAATGATCTTCGTATGACATGCTCTTTACTACGAGGTCATCGATATAACACTCGACGACGTCGTGTATGAGGTCGTCAAAGATCTTTGTCATGGCCCTTTGATAGGTAGCGCCAGCGTTCTTTAGACCAAAGGGCATAACCCTGTAGCAAAATTTACCCAAAGGGGTGCGGAAAGCGGTGTGCTTCTGGTCTTCGGGATGCATCTTTATCTGATTGTATCCTGACGAACCATCCATAAAGGAGAAAACCTCGTGAGTGGACGTGTTATCTATCATTAGCTCGGTTACCGGCACCGGGAAATCATCCTTTGGACAGGCTTTATTGAGATCTCTGAAATCCACGCATATGCGTACCGTCCCATTCTTCTTCATTACCGGGACGATATTGGCGATCCAATCGGGATATTGGACTTCTTGGATAAATCCAGAATCGATCAACTTCTTGACTTCGGCGTTGATGCTCATCTCAAGCTCGAGTCGCATCCTTCTTGGCGCCTGCTTGACCGGCTTGATATCTGGGGATATTGCTAATTTATGCACAGCAATCTCCGGATCTAATCCTGGCATCTCGGAGTAGTTCCATGCGAAGCAGTCTTTATGCCGTAGAAGCACGTTCTTTAACGCAGCTACCCTTTCTTCAGATAGCAGCTCGCTGACAAATGTCGGTCGCCGGTCGTCTGCCGATCCCAACTCAATCTTCTTGAGGTTATCTGCAGTAGTATGTATACCATCTTCCAGTTCTTTCGGGGCGGGCGGAAATTCTGAGATCACCTCATCATCGCTGTTCTCAAAGCACCGGGGAAGGTCATCTACGTTCTCGGGCTCTTCTCCTAATATCGTAATCGTATAGCAAGTGCGAACTCGCTCCCTGGAATGAGGTGGACCCGGTTCTGCTCTTGCGGCCTTGGGCTCATGCTTTTGCGGCGGCGTTACCTTCCAGCTGTCGGATAAAGCGAATCTGCCCCGTCGGTACTGGTCCTCGACCCAGTTCTTGAAGGTGAAGCAGTCTTCGGTAGGATGTCCTATGGCTTGGTGATAAGAGCAATAACTCAGATGAGAAGCCTTGCTAGCTTGCTCAGGATGTCTAGACTCTGGAAGCGCGATCATTTGATGTTTTATAGCGAGGTTGAGTAACCTCTCCGTCTTGTCTCGGGGGAAGGAGTACGCTCGACTCATCTTCTTCATGAGGGACAAACCCGAGCCGCTTCTTGATTTATTTCCGTCTCTGCGTCGGGCCTTTCGTACAACGGGTTGACGAGGATAAGCGTCTTTGTCTTTTGCAGCATGTTGAAATAGACGTTGCGTCCTGGCCTTCTCGTAGATGGCCATTTCGCGGTTGTGGTCTTCCCGAGCTTTCTGACCCACTTTCCTGATAGGCTTGCCCATTCGTTCTTCAAACGACGGACTCGGCGCTTCAATCGCGGGGTCTAGTTTTGGTGGGGGGTTGGCATCTCCTGACAGGGCGTCCTCCTCTTCATCAAAGGTATATATAGTGTAGCTGCTGTGAGCCCGTTCCCGTTTTCCGGCTCTTGCATATCCAAGCCCAAGTGTTTCCATCTTCCCGTTGGGCAATTTGCGTTGAGTCCCGGGGACATCCCAAATCCTGTTGTAGAACCGAGCCTGCCGAACGGTCTGTTCTAAGGGTACTCCTTGGCGCTTCAATAGCTTCTTTAATCCATTTGTATAGTATCTGGGCAGACGGATAGGTTGGAGCCTGTCAAGTGTAGCATCCGCGCCATGCCAGATCTCTTTCTCTATTTTCGACTCTGAGGATCGGTAGAATAGGATCACCTTCTCACCCCTTTGCCTGGGAGGGACGTAAAATGTTCGCAGGTCCTGCACATTATTAGCCTGCAGCGTGTCGAGATCCTTGTAGTGTTCTTGCGGTACCATGGTGATTTGCAAACTATGGTCATCGCCAGGGAGTGTTTGCATTGACAGCCGATTGGAGAACACGGCATTAACTTCATCTTCTGAATCACTTTCGAAGACCAACATGGGGGCGGGCGTCTCCAGGTTGTTGCGTTGAGATGGCCCTGCATAAACTATCTCTTCCTCTTCTTCGGTATCGCTCCCGAAAACAGGGATGGTGGCGGCGGTTTTGTTCTCCGGATTGCGACATCTTTCTGTATCCTCGAAATCTGGCAAAAAGTACTTCGCATCTTCGTATTTGCGGACTTCGTTCACGGAAAATGGGTTTAACTCATCTGTTACGGTATACTCGAAACCATCCTTAAAGTACTTCATACACTGATGTTGTGTAGAAGGGATGATGTTGTATTCGTGTAACCAAGGACGACCGAGCAAGGCGTTGTAGCAGGTCTTGGCGTCAATGACATGGAATTTGATGTCTGTGACGAGAAGTCCAAAGCGTAATGTTAGTATCACAGATCCGAGAGTCCGTGACGATTGTGAATCGAAACCGGAGATAGTAATCTTGTCACGGGCGAGGTGTTGCACGCTCATGCAGATTTCCTTCAACACCTGAACATTAAGGAGATTGACGGAGGATCCATTATCCACCAGAATCTTTCCTATCTTGATATCATGGCAGTATCCGGAGACATATAGGGGACGGTTGTGGTCGCACGTCCCGAGAAGGAGGTCTTCATCGCCGAAAGTGACGTCGGCCGTATGCACTTCCTCCAGTTCATCCTTCATCTTTTCAGTGGCGAGGAAGGCTTGGAATTGCTCAGGTTCTTGTAACGCCTTAATTAGTGAGTCTCGCGCTTCTTTTGATAATAGGAGGGCATCGAGAATGCTAAGCTGAGAAGGTAGCTTCCTTAGGTACGCGAGGATGTTATAGTCCACCTTACCCTTCCTAGGAGGGTCTTTGGCAGCCAACTCTCTCATGGCTTGGTCATCTAAAGTGATATCTTCAGTGACCTTTTACTTTCCCTTATCCTTTTTACTTACGGGCCCGAGATTCTTTTCTGGGAGTGTGCGATTGCGCAGCTGAATGTTCTCGCAGATCTCCGATTTCTCCTCTTTCCCTAAAACGGATTCTTTGAAGAGAGAGCCCAGAGCGATTTTTTCATCAGAGTCGCTCCCAAAGGTGAGAACTTGTGACCCCCTGGCGTTTACCATGTAACAGTTGTCAGTAGTTCTGTCGTGCCCATCGATAGTACTTCTTCGCTCCCGACGGCTCTTGCGTTTCATGCACTTAACATGTTGCCGACGAGCGACATATCCTTGCCACCATATCTTAAAGGCGTCGCACTCCTCTGTGGGGTGTGATATTTTCCGGTGATATGCGCAATAATCAGGGTGCCTCTCCATCCCATCGTGTGTGTTTCCTTCCGAGGGCGGTAGCTTCATCCCCAGTGGCATGGCTTTGGCAAACCTTTTTCTCGTCTTGAATAGCTTCTTGTCTAATTCGGATGCCTTTCGCTCCGGTAGTTCAACTCTTTCGTTCAGTTGCCCGCATTTGGCTCCTTCCGATGTGGCCATCTCACGCTCCTGGTCCGCTTTACATTTTAGACGAATCTCGTCTAGAAACGCATCGATCATTTCGTCTGTTGGCCATGCACGCTCTGGTACAGGCTCTGCCTCCAGCTTCTTAGTGCCAGGAGTTTTCCCATCATCGGTAAACGAGTGGGAGATTACGTTACAACTCGCCACATATCCTTCGGATTCATCCGACGAGCTCTCTCCATCATCTTCCTCTTGAAAGATGTGGTTGAGGAACTCTTGCAGCGTGACAGGAGTTCGCGCCTTTTGATTGTATTCTTCCAGCGCGTCGATTTGCTTCTGCAAGTTCGTGTGCTCGTTTCCAAGCTTCACGGTCTTCTTGGATTTCTTCTTCTTTTTCTTCGAAGATTTTGACGGTTGGGCGGGAGTATTTGGGTCCTCATCGCGAGTCTTCGTAGTTGGGCGGCGCCTTAGCATCCCTTCGATAATTTGAGGTTCAAGAGGGTCCTTCCATTCGATCGCAGGGCACGCATGAAGGTCTCTCAGCATTCTTTTGGTTTTAGTTGATAGCACGACCTCCCATGGAGCTTCTTCAATAAAGGAGCAGGTTGCCCCCGGTGTATCTGCTTTCTTAGGAGTATGTGGTTGTGGTGGGTTCACCTTCCACTTTTCGGACAGTACAAACTTCCCCTGGAGGTACTGGTCTTCAATCCATCCTTTGAAGACGAAGCAATCTTCAATCGGATGGCCTACCGTTTGATGGTAAGGGCAATAGTTAGGGTTATTCGCCTCGGTGGGTTGCGGTGGTCGCCTTGGATTTGGTAGGCTTATAAGTCTGTTGCGTATTGCCAGCTCGAATAACCGTTTCATCTTGTCTCGTGGGAACGAGTAGGGATGCTTCATCTTCTCATTATAATACCGACGCCTCTCCTCGAGTTGATCTGCCGGTTTCGGGGCGTTAGGTTGATGTTGGGCATTCGCAACAAAGGTTGCCCTTCCTTTACCCTTGTCATTCCGAGGTTCCGACTTCGGGGGAGGTGGTCTATGACCCATCTGGTCCATCTGAGCCAACTTGTCGATTAAAGCCTGGAATGTGGTTGGCTTAAAGAACATCATAAACTGGGAGATAGTTGCGTGAGGGTCTAGAGTTCCCACGAACATGCCCACCGCAGGTGCTTCCTCAATGCGTTGCTCGCATCTCGACCACAAATTCCGCTAGCGTATAGCATACTGGACCCAGGTTTCGCCTGGTTTTACCCTGGCGTTAATTAGTGCAGTTATTGGAGTGCGTTCGCTGGCACTTGCGAATCGCTGAGTGAACAACAGCTCCATTTCAGCGAATGTTTTGATAGAATCGTTCGGGAGTTCTGAATACCATTCGAACGCAGTTTCCGATAGGCTGCCCACGAACTGGCGGAGCAACAGTTTATCATCACCGCCGGTGTTACCGCAGAGGGCCCGGAACTGGGCGACATGTTGATGGGGGTTGCCGGTCCCCTTGTACACGTGGAATTTTGGTATCGTATAGCCTGGAGGGTATTTGATTTGGTCGTACCAGCTCGGATACGGTCGCCCCGTTTTCACGACTTGACCAGCTGCCTCAGTCGCGTGATGAACCCGGATTTGCTGGGCTATGTAGTCAACCAAGTCAGCCTTAGAGATTGCCTCCTCCTTGGCCGTTGAGAGGGCTGGTGGTGGATTTGACGTTTCTCCTCGGTCGTCTTCAAGAACGATTGGGGGATCTTCGGCGGGTAAGTCCTGCTGGATCATCATTCCTATCATATCTTGGAAGAGAAGGCCCATACGTTGTATGTTGGCTGCCTGTTCAGCAGCCTCTTTGTCCTTTTTCTCCAGTATCCGGCGAAGGAATTCAGCGTCGGTTTCTTCCTCCTGGCGCGCGTCTGAGGACGTTTCTGGGTTTTCTTTTGGCCCGGTAAGTGCGGCCATAGCATTCATCATTTCCTGAAGCTTTTGTTGCTGCTCCTGGGCCTTCGTCACGGATCGGGTTAGCGGTCGGTGGCCTGTAGAAGTGCGGCTTTCCTCCTTTCCAGAGGCCATGTAGACAGTGTGCACCACCATGCCCCCAGACTTAGGGCGTCTGGGCTCAGTGCTTTTAGCCGTCGTTGCATGCGGGGGGGTCTTCTCTGGCCTCCTCCTTTTATGAGCCAGTTGATCAACAGCCCTTTGGGGTTTAGCCTGGTGACCAGCTTCCGGTTGGATTTTCAGCTTCTTGTGCCGGCGGGAGAAGTTTGGATCGATGATCGAGTCTTGGGCCTGCCGCCAAACCTTATAGATTTTGGAAGACAGCCGTTGAGGAGATCGGGGCTGCTCTGGTTTCATTTCCACAACCTTTTTTAATGGGGGAGGAGACCTCTTCAGCACTGCAGTAGCAGAATTCCTTCGCACCTTATTTAGCATTTCGAAGCTGTTCCCAGTTGGAACAGCAGCATTAACTTCTGCCACCGGGGCCGATGGAGTCAACCCGGAGGGGGAGTTGCCCCCAGCCTTCCTTACTTGGCGCCAATGGCGACGTCGAGCGTGTCGAGCGGACGGCGTAGGGTCAGCGGTAAGAATGGTTTCGCCTTGCCCCCTGTCTGGGTGGGGGGTCGCTGTTGGTATTAGCCTGTCAAAGACCGATGTCCTTTGGGCAGCAGGAGCGGGGGCTGAAGCCGTCAATCTTGTAAAGACCGACCTTTTGGCCGAAGAAGCTGCCTTGACGACCTCGGGGGCGGGAGCGGCCACCTTCTTAGAAGCAGCCTTCTCTGAGATTGTAGGCCCCACGATGAGTTCGCAGGATTTCTGGCCCAATCTAGAGAAGACCGAGGCGTTGACGTTGGGCGACTCGTTGAGAGGAGCCGCGACAGGGGTAAGACGATCAAAGACCGACTTCTTGAGAGCTTCCGTTGTCAGCACTGGAGCGGTAAAGTTTGTCGGCGGGAGCATGGTCCCAAAGAACAATCCTGTGGTGGCGCGAGTGACCTATTCCACGGGCATTGTGAATAGCGAAGCAGCTTGGGGTCCGTAGGCTATACCTCCTGGCGAGGCAGAGCGTTGGTTGCAATTGCAGTTTGAGCAGTTGGAGAATTTCACGGAAGTAGAAGCCATCGATCCTTTGCTTTCTGCAATAAGCGAGACGCCAATTCTTAGTATCTTGAGACCCAAGGGCAACCATTAGTGAACCGCGATTGGTTCGCGAGTCACGACACACGAAGTGTGGAGTGGAAAGAGGAAAAGGTCCCACCGGGCGTGCCAGAATCTGTTCCCCTCCGAATGGCGGCCGAGACATGGAATGCCTCGCTTGAGATTCGGGGCAGATGCTAATTGGTGCTATCCATCCACCTCTCCGAAGATGCCAAGTTGATTTATGGCACCATGTATCGAAGGTTTAGACGGATGCGTCCGATGTAGCAGACTTCGTCAGATTCCCCCTCGTTTGAAGGGTTTTTGATTGCGGGGACGCTCTTCCCTGCAGGCGCAAGCCCCTGCAGTTAATTACGCTACCGCATTGCGGTAACAACTTTCTCCTTCTCCAGATGGTCACTTCGTGTCGTGGGTGTTTGTTTTGTATTTTGTTGCCCGTGGATTGTTTACGGAGACTGAGTTATGTCGTCGCCCGTAGGGCGTGGTCTAGTCCAAATCCGTATTATCTTAGATTTAGGTTTGGGGGTTTGGTTTGAGGATACGTCAGCCATACTTGAGGCTAAGATCAACTCAAACGTTTGTTAAGGATACGTTAGTCTAACTTTGAGACTAAGATCAACTTAACGGGATCGTTTAGATCCGACAAAGGAGCATTTGGGCTCTATTGTTCCAGTTTAGGGACATAGTGGTCCATCGTATGTATGGCCGTCGAGACCCATCACCTCTCTGACGACGTTGAAGGATTACAACGACAGATGTCAGAGGAGTTCAGAGATGTACCCTCGAGCCAGAGTTAATTGGGGGGATTCATAGTCCAGTCTGTTTGAAGGTTTAAGGATACGTTAGCCATCTTTGAGGCTAAGATCAACTTAAACGGGACCGTTTAGATCCGACAAAAGAGCCTACGGGGCTCTATTGTTCTAGTTTGCGGTCCATGGGTAGTTTAAGGACGTTGCGGTCCATGGGTAGTTTAAAGACGTTGCGGTCCATGGGTAGTTTAAGGACGTTGCGGTCCATTGTTAGTTTTAAGACATCTCGGTCAAGGTTAAGGACGTCGTAGTCTATGGGTTTAAGGACCCCACAGTCCATTGTTAGTTTTAAGACATCTCGGTCAAGGTTAAGGACGTCGTAGTCCATGGGTTTAAGGACCCCACAGTCCGGTATGTGCTCTGGATGCTTCACACGGGTTCATTGCCGTGCTCTGCGAGGACCAGGCTCCGCTCTGGATGTTTTCCACGGGGTCAAAGAGTGACATTATCCGCGTTCCACGTAACCAGGAATTTTGCATTAAACACGGGTTTAAGGACCCCGCGGTCCATATCAATGTGTGGTCGTCGGGACCCGTCACCTCTTTGAAGACATTGAGGGATTACAATGCCAAGTATCAAAGGAGTGAAGAGATGTACCGTAGAACCGGAATGGCTTAAATAGTCTTTGACCCAATTTGGGATCAAGACCGATTAATTATGTTATGAGCCCATTGGCCCAGTTAATCACAAATTGAGGACTTATGGCCATCTTGGGCTAAGTCCAATCAGGAGAGGCTTTGCCTCCATCCATTTAGCCAATTGGGCTAAAACCTAGTGTTAAACACTACAGAACAATCAGTGTTGAACACTGGGAATGAGGTTGACAAGTTAGTGTTTAACACTAAAAGATAATCGGTGTTAAACACCAGCAACAAGGCTTTTCAAATTAGTGTTAAACACTAAAACAGATCAGTGTTGAACACTGCAAATAAAGCTTTTTGATTAGTGTTGAACACTAAGGCCCAACAGTGTTTTAACACTGGGTTCGAGAGTTTCAATTTAGTGTTAAACACTAAGGCAAGAGGGGTCACGTGGCAGCACGTGAGAGCGCCCTCCCTTCATTTATTCTGCTGAGATTATCGCGTCTTTCAGAGCATCACGTGCCATCATGTGATGGGCATTCAAATGCCTGTGTATTAAAGCTTCTGTCGAGGGTCACGTGGGTCACGTGGGGTGCTGCCTCAAAGGAGTTTTCTGTAGATCTCCTGGGGGGGTCACGTGGTGACACGTGACCCTGCCTCTATGTATATTGTTTAGAGGATCTGTTAATTTTTTCCAGGAATTAAATTCCTCGTAGGGTTAAACCCTGACAGTAATTTCAGAGGAATTAAATTCCTACTTTCTCTTAAAGGTTTATATTCTGAATAGAGTTGGACTCTGAATTTTCTGCAGGAATTAAATTCCTCATACATGTGAAGAACCAAATAGGGTTGAACCCTAATAAAAACTTTTAAGGAATTAAATTCCCACTCTCTTGTTAAATTATGATCAAGGGAATTAAATCCCCGCTGTTCCAACAGAACTAGGTTTTTAATTAGGGTTAAACCCTGTTTCTTTTTGTTCTGAAGGAATTAAATTCCCATAACACAGGGTCAAGCCCTGGTTTTATTTCAAAGGAATTAAATTCCTATAGTTCTGTGAGAATTAAATTCTCGTGCTTCAATTCCCTCTCTATGTTTTGGATCTGCATGGCAGGATCTCGACCCATTGAGAATTAAATTCTCAACCTCAAAGAGAGATGTGCACTTTGCAGATCCTCTATCAAAGAGAGAAGAAATACGTTCTTCTGTTTTATATATATCAGAGTTAAACTCTGTTGAGAATTAAATTCTCTTTTCCTTCAATGAGCCTTCCCTTTCTTACCTAGGGTTTTCTTTTGCAGAAGATCCAAGTTCCTCGAAGTATCAAGGCTCTCTCTTCCTTTCTTCCCTCTGCGTGTATCTCTTTTTCTGTGTCTCTTGGCTCCTATTTACAGGAGAAGCAGCCGAGTCAATTAGTTTTTGACGAATCTTCATTGAGAGATTTGATTTGCATCCATCATTCGTTTTAGACCTTTGGATTATTAGGTGAATTTTATTCACCCTTGGATTTCAAGTCCCCGGATTCTCCTTTGTTGTTTCGGTTAGATTTAAAGGGGAAATCTTTCCAAACCCGAGATTTTCCCATAGATAGATGATATTTCATCACCTCTGAATCTTTAATTCGATTGGTTCCAGATAGTCGCTTTCCTTTGGAAAGATTTGAATCTCTTTCAGAATTTAATTCTGTTGACAAAATGGGCTTTGAAAGCCGGTCACGTGTGACCACGTGACCCATGGTCACGTGTGGGCACGTGACCCCCTTTGGAATGAGCCTTCTTCTTTCTTTTGTGCTATCTTCTGGTTGTTGCTTAACCGTCACGTGCCATCACGTGACCCCTGGTCACGTGCGAGCACGTGACCCTTGTCTGAACTCTTTTTCTTGATTTAATTGGAGAACAATTCTGATGTTTTGATCGTCACGTGCCAACACGTGACCCTGGTCACGTGGGAGCACGTGACCTCTTCTGAAGCTTTTTCCTTGATTTGATCAGGAAGCGTTGGGTCTTTGCTGCTGCTTTTAAATGTCACGTGCCCACACGTGACCCTGGTCACGTGGGAGCACATAACCCTTTCTTAAGCCCTCTTTCTTTGATGTAGTCAGGAAGCTGAACTTGCTTTGCCGGTACTTTTGGGTGTCACGTGCCAACACGTGACTGCTGGTCACGTATAAGCACGTGACCCTCTTCTGAAGCTTTTTCCATAAGCTTTCCTGATTTTAAATCAGGAAACAGGCACGTGACCCCTTGGAATGAGCCCTCTTCTTCTTTTTGCGCTCTGCCTTCTGGCCGCTGCTTAGCCGTCACGTGCCACCACGTGACCCCTGGTCATGTGTGAGCACGTGACCCTCGTCTGGAGCCTTTTTTTCTTGATTTAATCAGAGAATGAGTCCGCTGGTTTTAAATGTCACGTGCCAACACGTGACCCCTGGTCACGTGTGAGCACGTGACCTCTTCTGAATCCTTTTCCTTGATTTGATCAGGGAACTGATGTGCCTTTGAAGCTGCTTTTAAATGTCACGTGCCAACACGTGACTGCTGGTCACGTGTTAGCACGTGATGCCTCTTCCGTAGGCTTTCCTGATTTTAAATCAGGAAACAAACCTGTCAGGAAAGATTGCAAGATAAAAAAAAGGAGGGGATGGTAATCCGAAATTTACCCGATGAGCCTCCAGCCGAGACGGAGGCGTCTCCCTCCTCCATCGACATAAGACCACCACCCGTGGCCTCATCTTCAGACTCTACGGGGGCCGTTGTCGTGCTCGCAAGGCCAGGAGACGCCGGAGGGCCATATGAGGGAGAGCTATGACCGGAGCATTGCCGGACTCTTGAGAAAGAGCGGCTGGCTTTTCCCCAAGAGTCGTACCCGTCTCACCCGCTACTTCTTCAAGCTCGGCGGTCGCTATTGTCTCATCCGTCGTCACCACGGGGTCGCCGGTCTCAGGCGCCTCGTCCGCCGCTGCCTCGGGCTCAATTATAGCAGTCGTCTCATTTGCCGCCATCTCAGGCTCGGCATCGACGACCTTCTCAGGTACAGCTCCCTCTGCCCCCAGCTCAGGTTCGGCAACCCTAGCGACACCGTCCGCCATCGGCTCGGGCTCGACCAATGCCTCTCCCTCTGGCTCCTCAGGTTTGACAGTCTCCGCCTCCCCCTCGGTTGGACTTGGCCCTGCAGGATAGAATATATAAGAACCAGCAACTTTATAATTCTTACAATAAAATTCTGAAAGAAATATTACCTGAGGTGGACTTGTCGTTAGCCTCCCTATTGGCGCGAACCGCCTGTCTATGAGCTGTAGACAAGGCGACCGGGGGCTCTTCTGACAGAGTATCGACACGAGGGACGGTGCTTGGGCCAGCTCCAATGGCCAAGGCAGCCCTGCGTGCCTTCGCTTCGCGCCTTGACCGCTTTCTCTCCTCCCGAGCTGACGCGATGGACTTTTTCGACGCTTCCTTCATCAAGGCGTCGTCGTCCTCGTTCAGAGATGCCTCAAGAGCCTTTAAGGCATCTCTCTTCAAGACGGACCTCCCGCGGCAGCCCTGAGGAAGCAGGAACATCGGCAGCTGGCAGAATATCCACGTCGCCTGGCGGGATCGGCATTGAGGTTCCTGCGATAAAAAGGGAAAGGTTAGATCGACCATAACACAAGGAAAATGGAAACTTAATGAGTCGAAACTTACTAAGGCCTAAGGACGCTCTAA
Source organism: Agapanthus africanus (assembly GCA_030015575.1). NCBI lineage: Eukaryota > Viridiplantae > Streptophyta > Magnoliopsida > Asparagales > Amaryllidaceae > Agapanthus > Agapanthus africanus. The sequence continues at coordinate 410,044,502 of CM057338.1, forward strand.
GACGTTCCTCCTCTTGGAAAGTCTTGAGGGAAGCGGCAATGGCTTCTTCAGTGGTGATGCCTGTTGGAAGAAAAGAAGGAAAAATGTTAGTCAAAGGCAATAATAAAGATATGATGCAATAGAAAATGCGACTAGTGATTACCTGATTCCGCAAGCTTAGCCAGCCACGCGTCACGCCTCGCCAACCACTTCGAAGCTTCGAGGGCGGCCTCCAAGTCCGTGTCATCCGGTGGCATGACTAATCCCTTGTTAGTCCCATATTCACTCAGGCCCTCACCATAGAGAGCGTGGGGTTCCTGACCAAACACGACGTCAGCGGCAAAGAGCGACTTCTTTTTCTTCTCTGCCCACCAACCCTAGGTGCACCCGGGATCGACTTATGCTTGGCAGACACCTTAGGGCGGCGGGTCCCGATGTCCGCACCCACACCAGACTCCGGCGAGGCTACAACCACTGTCTCCACTGGAGCACAGGGCGCTGGCGGTGCATCTGCAATATCGGGGAGCGGCAATCCGCGAGAGGGACTCTGCGCACGCAGTGGTCCAGCTCTAGCATCTTTCAGAGGGGGAACTACCGGGGTCCTTGGCACCAAAGGAGCGTTACGGTTGCTACCTGGAGGCGCACCCTTACGGGCGACCAGCAATCGCCTTTCCTCCTTTATGACGGCTCCCGTCGAATGACTGTACCATTCTGTGTATACCTTGAGGAGTCGTGGGGCGCAAGCCGGCTCACTGATAAAAAAGTGAGAACCCGTATTCAAACACATAAAGTGATGCAGCGCGCTTTCCATCCCTTCTTCGGTAGCAGCAGGTTCCGATAGGAAAGCCTCCAGTGGTACCCCTTGATTGTATCTCAGTTGTTGAGCGAAACGATGCGGGTTGTACCTCATGAAAATCGCCGCACCGTTCTGCCTGAACACCAGGAAGCCCGATCTGATAGAATATAAGTGGAGGGTCTCCCTGGCTGTCAAAACTGAAGCTCCATCTTTAAAAGTGTCTTGCAATGGCCGCACTGCAGTGGTAGACGCCTTTCCAATAGTCAACACCTTGTCGACGAAAGACACCCCGTCTCCAACGGTGTGGGGGCGAAGGAGTAAACCCCTGGCATTCCGTGGCGATGGAGTCACAATTGATGCTCCAATCAACTGTATGATGCGAGGGAAGCTGCACCTGTCATAGAACGAGGGCCTTTTGTGCATGCCGAAGACACCCGATGTGTGTAGCTCGAGCCATGATACAAAATAGTGCATCGGGAAGATCACGTGCAGCACCCCAGGCTCATTAACATCCGCCGCTCGACTGAGGCCGTGATACAAGTGTGCCAAACCGGCAATCCCAACGGCCACTTTTACCCCGATGGTCATCCGGTGAGCAGGATAAAAGACAGAAGGCCGCATATGGCGAGAATGCATCGGGAGCGCAAACCAACTCAGCCATAACCCAAGAAATCCTAAAAAGAAGGCCTCCTTGTCCATCTCGGGGGCTGCAACTTCCGCAAAAGACATGGTCGGGGAGTTAGGAAGGAAAAAACCCTTTTTGTCTATTTCCTTCGCCGGTAGGTTATCCAAACCTAGACCGAAAGGGTCATCAAGGGTGGCAAACTTGCCAGCTTCTGCCGAGAGGACGCTTGGGTGGAGGAACCGAGCGATGAAATCCTCAAAGCTAACTCCGCGACTCCCACGCTCAATGAAAAGGGCCTCATAGATGTTCAACACTTTGATCAAACTTGGGAATTGGTGTTGAACAGTATTCTCCGGCGTGAGGCCCCTTACCGCCGGCTTAGCACCGAAAACATACTCGTCTATCGGAAGCAACTCCTCATAGTGCTCCCCTATAACCGGTAAACCGGAGACCTCTGTGAACTCCTCCAGGGAAATTGACACTTCCTGATCCATTGCAAGGAAGGTATGAGTAGGAATGTTCCACTGCTCCAAGAAAGCCTTGAACCACCAGGTGGGAAGCGTGGGATACTGGAAGAGGAAGACGTAGACCGCGGTGTACAACCCTAACCTCATCAACTGCGACTTCTTCGTCGACAGGATATACCGAGCCCACGGCAGATAGCCGATCGGGTGGCGGGGGATCAGACCTATGTTATATGATTGCCTCCAAGGTCGTGCCTCGCCTTGACAGATACGGCGTCCCAGGGTATCCAAAACCATAGGACGCTGGACCGGGATTGCATCTATGGCAGGATGAAGAAAGCCCTTCGATGTCCAATCAACCATCTCCACGGCGTACTGCACCGGGGGTGGGCTGGCATAATGGATTGCCGTAATGGGCTCCGCCGGCACTGCACACGTGAAGCTCCGTCGACCCATGATAATCTGATTATACCACGACCCCCAAAAGTGGAGACTCTTATATTCCGGGTCGTGGTCCCTGATCATAGCTAACACTTCGCGGTCCAAGGGCGCTTCAGGAAACCCCTCCTCCGAATGAGCAAACGGGAATGAGGTATCGAGAGACATAGTCGCTGCAAGGGAACAAAAGTAGCCGTTAGTGTTGCAACTCCAACGCTTAGCGTTTAAAAATTTTTAAATTAAAAATTAATTAAAATTAAATTAAAATTAATTACACCACACTGCAGTGCAGTGGGTAGGAGACCAAGGAGGGGCCCACAAAATCTGGATGACAATACGTCAGTTAATAAGACAACCCAATCATTGGATGGGATTGTCAGTTGGTCTCCAAGAGAATATTCCCATTAATAATAAAAAATTCCTAGAGACAAGGAGAAAATCTCCTCTTTCAGAGCAAAACTCTGTCACAGAGTGACACTTGTCAAACTCTGGTCTCAGGAGAATAAGATTCTTTGAAAGAGCTTAGCTCTGTAATAATAAAAAAAAATTCATCAAAGGGAATTTTTTTTTAATTAATTCCTAAAAAGTTGAAGTTCTGGGATCTTAAAGATCTATATGAAAAAACTCTTAAGAGTTCATCATCAAAAGATCAGGGATCTATATTCTGTCAATATGAGCAAAGCTCTGTTCATGGGCTAAGAAACCCTGAAACAAATTCTTGAGAGCAAAGCTCTGTTTATGAAACCCCAAAGGGGATTTCTTTAGATCAAAAGATCTATGAGAGCAAGGCTCTGTTGGTTAAAATTGATTTAATTTAATTTAAAATTAATTATTACCTAAAGTTTTCTAACTTTGGGAAATGAGAGCAAAGCTCTAGAGTTCTGAAAACAAGAGCAAAGCTCCGAAGTTCTTAAGCAAGAGCAAAACTATGGAAATCAAAATCTTGGAAATGGTAAAGATTTCTAAGGGCCACGGATCCTATTTATAAGGCGCTTGCGCCCCTTCAGCTCACCCGTTGATCCAACGGCCAGGATCTTGCCACCGCTGCACTCACGTGCGCGCCACGTGAGCGCAACGGTGGGGGGGCATTTGTTTCCCCCAATCAGAGCAAAGCTCTGTTTGAATTTCAAAATTCAAAATTCGAAGCAACGCTTCAGATTCTTTGCGCTGCGCGCAACGCGCCACGTGTCAAAAGCTGATATATCAGCGCAGCGCCCAAGGCAGGGCGTCCAATCAGAGCAAACCTCTATTTAAAACAAAATTAAAGGAAGCAACGATTCAGTTGCGCGAGCACTGCGCTGCGCGACACATGTCAGCGCAGATGCGCTGCGCCGTGCGCTGCGCGACACCTGTTGCGCAAGCGCAGATGCGCTGCGCTGTGCGACACGCACAAGCGCAGTTGCGCTGCGCTCTGCGCTGTGCGACACGTGTCATGCACTGGGGCGTTTGCGCCAAACAGAATTAAATTCTAGCAAGATTCTTCTGTTCTTATTAAAACAAGAAAATTGTCTTCTGTAAAACAGAAGCCCTTTGATCAAAGATCCAACGGTGGGGAAAATTCCCCAAATCACTCAGAGAAGGATCTCTTTAACAAATTTAACAAATTTATGGGCACTATATAAAGGCCCCTAGACCCCAAATCAAAAGGATCATCAACATTGTGAGAGATCAAAAACTTCAAACAGGGAGAACTCTAAAGAAATTTCAAGAAGAAAAAGGTAAAAATCTTTAAGATAGAAGAATTTCTTCTAATAGATCATTGATCTAAGAACAAGATCAATGATCTTCAATAAAAAAAAACAAATAAAAATAGTGCTTTGCACTTGTGAACCATTGGTTCTGGAATCTTAAAGATTCTCAGGATTATTGAAATAGTGCCTTACACTTGCAAAAAACTGCACTGCTGCGCTCCTGGGTTGGCACAAGCCACCAGAGAGCGCTACGTGTCAGCATCTGACTCATTTACACTGTGCGCTTTTAAGATAGAGCTTTGCTCTCTGAATTTGGCGCAACTCACCAGAGCGCGCCACGTGTCGGCAGCGCAAGCGCAGCGCACTGCGCTTGCGCGACACGTGTCACCCCCGCAAGTGCTTGCGCTCATTTATTGGCGCAAAGCGCCTGACAGGCCACATGGCCCTTGTCAGATAATTGATGCACTGCATCATTAAAAAGAAGGACTCAGCCCAATTAAAAAGGCCTAACAGGCCTAGTAAATGCTATGCATTATTTTCAAACAGATGCAATGCATCAGAGCCCAAGTAAAAATAGATGCAATGCATCAGAGCCCAAACAAGGGTCTGTCAGACCAGAACAGATGCTGTGCATCATTTAAAAGGGGCAGAGCCCAAATAAAGGTCCAACAGAGACCAAGATTAATGCTATGCATTATTAAATATGGGCAAAGCCCTAGTACAGGAAATAAAGTTGAATATTCTCAACAGGACTTAGCTCAATCATGGCCGTAAGTCCTCAAACTAAATTGGCTGAGCACAGCTGCTCTCTTAAATCAATTTACATCCGGTTCGAGAGTACATCTCCGAACTCCTCTGACTCCTATCGTTGTAATCCTTCAACGACGTCAAAGAGGTGACGGGTCCCGACAACCACACATCAACACGGACTGTGGGGTCCTTAAACTCATGGACTTAAGCGTCCTTAAACCAAAAGACGGATTGTGGGATCCTTAAACCCGCAGACTTATGCGTCCTTAAACTAAAACACGGACTGTGGGGTCCTTAAACCTACGGACTTAAGTGTCCTTAAACTAAACATGGACCACCATGTCCCTAAACTGGTAATGGACCACAATGTCCTTAAAACTACCCATGGACCACCACGTCCCTAAACTGGAATATGGACCGCAACGTCCTTAAACTACCTATCGACCGCAACGTCATTAAACTAAACAATAGAGTCAATTGCTCTCTTGTCGGATCCAAACGATCCCGTTAAGTTGATCTTAGTCTCAAATCAGACTAACGTATCCTTAACGAACGTTTAAGTCGATCTTAGCCTAAAAATGGCTAACGTATCCTTAAACTAAAACACCAAACCCAAATCTAAGTAAATACGGATTTGGACTAATCCACGTCCTACGGGCGACGGCATCACTTAGTCTCCGTATACAATCCACGAGCAATCACAAACAAAACAAACACACACGACACGAAGTGAAATTCTGGAGAAGGAGAAAGTGGCTATCACGATGCGGTAGCGTAATTAACTGCAGGGGCTTGCGCCTGCAGGGAAGAGCGTCCCCACAATCAAAAACCCCTCAAACGAGGGGGGATCTGACGAAGTCTGCTACATCGGCTGCACCCGTCTAAACCTTCGATACACGGTGCCATAAATCAACTTGGCATTTTCGGAGAGGTGGACGGGTAAAACCATATAGCATCTGCTCCGAATCACAGGCCATACGTCCTCACGTCTCGGCTGCCGTTCGGAGGGGAACACCTGTCTCCTAAGCCATCGCTCCCCAACGGGCAATAGCAAATGATGATTCGCTTCTGGTACCATATTCCAGTGTAGCGATGCCGATGTCAACCTAAATCAAATCAAACCAACAAGTTCTACGTCGGAATCATGCTTCGTCTCAGAGTGTACCCCGCGTCGAAAACAAGCTCCGTCTCGGTGTATCTGCCTTTCCTGTCGGAATTATGCTTCGGCTCGGAATCAACCAGCGACCTCCTTATCGGAATTAAGCTCCGTCTTGGAATCAAGTCAACCAGCAAGCTCTCCGTCGGAATCATGCTTCGTCTCAGAGTGTATCCCGTGTCGAAATCATACTTCGCCTCGGTGTATTTGCCTTCCCTGTCGGAATTATGCTTCTCCTGGGAACCAACCTCTGTATCGAAATTATGTTTCGGTCAGAATGTCTGTCGCTCGTCGGAATTATGCTCCGACCCTTTGGAATCATGCTCCGCTCATCGGAATTATGCTCCAATACCTGGAATCACGCTCCGCTCTTCGGAATGATACTCCGATCCTTGGAATTATACTCCGATCCCCGAAATTATGCTTCTCCTGAGAATCAACCTCTGCATCGAAATTATGCTTCGGTTAGATTGTCTGCTGCTCGTCGGAATCATGCTCCGACTCTTTGGAATCATGCCCCGCTCATCGGAATTATGCTCCGATCCCTGGAATCATACCGCGCTCTTCGGAATGATGCTCCGATCCTCGGAATTATACTCCGATCCCCGAAATTATGCTTCTCCTGGGAATCAACCTCTGCATCGAAATTATGCTCCGGTCAGAATGTCTACTGCTCGTCGGAATCATGTTCCGATCCCCGAAATTATGCTCATCGGAATCCTGCTCCGATCCCTGGAATCATGCCTTTACTCTTCGGAATTATTCTCCGATCCTCGGAATTATGCTCCGACTCTTCGAGGGATGCTCCGACCCTGGAATTATGCTCCGCAAATCGGAATGATGCTCCCTGAGGGATGCTCTGCCCCCGGAATGATGTTCCACCTCGAAATCCAGCTTCAAAATCTATCAATTTCATGCACACAACTCATATGCGCGGTGTGCATTTATTGATGGGGGCACTTTGTTGGGGTCAAAATTTGCATCCCAGTTGACCGGATCAAAGTTAAGGTCAACCCTAAGTAAACGGGTCCAAGCCTAAGCAAGTGGGCCCATGCCCAAGTCGAGCCCCGCGGCCGGCCTTCCCCATGCCAAAATAAAAATCATGTAATAAATAATTTTGATGTAATTTTTTATGCATGAATGTAAGTAAAATAGACATAAAGCCAAATTTTTGTAAAGCTCATGGCTTATTTGCAAAAATATAGCACATGAGATATGGGATGAGCAAAATGTCATTTTGTAAAGCCAAGGGGCTATATGTAAATGTGTAAGCCTATATAAGGCAACATGATGATGAATAAAATATACACTATTTATTCTCAAACTCTAGAGTTTGTGCCTCCACTCTTTCCTTCCAAGTTCTTCCTCTTTCTTTTCATTTTCCAATTAAATCAAGAGCTTAGCTCTTTTTTTTTTTAAAAACTAAATAAAATTCTACCATGAACCCACCTCCCAAGACCCCATCAAGAGAAGAAAAATGGTCTTTTTTTTATCATCCAGGATCTAGATCTTGGTGTTTAAAGAAAACCCATTTTGGGTTTCTTCTCAAAAGAGAAAGGAGAAAATCTTTTGGAGTTCAACTCCACAAATAAAATTATTTTGGAGTTTAACTTCACTACAGAAATTCTTTTGGAGTTCAATTCCACAGTAAATTTTTTTTTTGGACTTTAACTCCACATTAAATCTTTTTAGGAGTTTAACCATATAAAATTCTTTCGGAGTTTAACTCCACATTTAAAATTCTTTCGGTATTCAACTCCACAATAAAAATTCTTTCGGTATTCAACTCCACAATAAAAATTCTTTCGGAGTTCAACTCTATTTAAATTCTTTTGGAGTTTAACTGCACAAACAAAAATTCTTTTGGAGTTTAACTCCATAATAAAAATCTTTTTTGGAGTTGAACTCCATTTAAAACTCTTTTTGGAGTTTAACTCTATAAAAAAAATTCTTTTAGAGTTCAGCTCCATGTTAAAAAAATAAAAATAAAATAAAAAATTTGGAACCCTTTTTGCCCCATCACATGCTAGCACGTGAGGGGGAGGGCTCCAATTTAATGGGAGCCATTTTGGCCCCCCTCACATGCTAGCATGTGATGCCCCCCATTCTCGCATGGGAGGTGTCACATGCTAAGCATGTGAGGGCCCCCTTCACATGCTAGCATATGAGGGGTGACTTGCTAAGCATGTGATGCTCCCCACTCACATGGGGAGACTCCGATTAAATGAGAGCTCAGGCTTTCCCCCTTTTTTCTGTTTTCTTCGTTCTTCCTTCTTTTCTTTATTTTAATCTTTTTTTAATTTAAAAATAAATAAATTATAAATAATATTTTAAAATTAAAAAAATAATAAATTAAAATAAAAAAAAGTTTTCTCTAAATATTTATTTACTTGTTTATTTTTGTTTATATATATATATATATATATATATATATATATATCTTTTTTTTAACAAATGGAATAAAGCAAACACACACAGACCCGAACGCATCGCTTTGAGTTTGCATGTCCAGTTTGACCCGTCAATCGGAGGTTCTCTCGCTCCAAAGCCGAGGGGTAATTAACGGCAGTTTAGTCCGCGGCTGATGGAGATTCGGATCCTCACAATCAATAAACCCCGGCCTACCCTAGGCAGGGGGATCTGTACTACGCCTGACCAGCGCGCGCGTATTCCCATCTCAATGGGGTGACGAAAAACACCCTACAATGACACTATACAGATCAACACCAAGTTTTGATGGCTTGGTTAAGGTTTTAGGATGCGGCTGGAGTTGCGTCGGTGAGAATGGGTGTGGGCTTGAAGAACGAAGAAAAAGAATATATAAATTGATGAGGGGGAGATATGTTATGTAGGGGAGAGAGAGGTTTTGTGTTTAATATAAATATATATAGTATAGTTTAAATTAGGTTATAAATTAGTTTTAATGTATATAGATAATATCAAATTACAACCAATCTCCACCAAAATCTCATCAAAAATATATTTTGGAAAATAATTCACATATGTAAACTTCTCAACTATAATGCAAGAATATATTTTAAATAATTCATACCCCTAATTTAAAATTTAAAATGATTCTAAAAATACATCTAGATTTAATAAATATTTAATATTAGATATCTTGAAATTTAAACGTAAAAGATGAAAGTAAAATAAGATATGGGATGATAACCATATGATAACAGTTAACAAAATATAACTTATTCTTAACCCGTGACTATTAAAAGATATATGATGATCTAGATATAAAGATCTAAATATAATGTAGGTATTATACTAGAGTCACATAAATACACTTTACTGGTAAATCTCAAATACAATTTCGTACCATATTGGGTTCTAAACTTGCGGGGCGGGTCGGATAACGACTACTACTATTCGAATCATTCGCGACCCAATAGATAGAATAGAAGAAATATAAATTAAGTGTTAAAATACCAATTAATGTCGTATAACCGTACTGGGGTGTTACATTGTTCCTAACCTTGCTTCATCTTAATTGTTGTCAAGATGATATGGATCACCCCTTCTTATTGCGCCAAAGATCTTAACATTCTGATGGAACTGGAGCTACATTCTTTTTAAATTCTCATTCCAGGGTTTTTATGTGAACGTCATTCAGGTCTCAAAAAAAGAAATTGACAAATTTAACTCCACCATTAACAATTTCATTTGCATTTATTAATTTCATAGTAATAGAAATACATGTCCTACCGAGACAAAGAAAGACCGGTTCATTTGGATTGATTAACATCAAATTATGTTTGTACCGTTTAATCCATGTGAAAGGTCGCAAGTTCATATACCCGAAGGAGATTGATATCGGAGAAAAAAAGGGAAAGAAACCTAGTTATATGCAACCCTTTATAATCTTCCTAATATCCGTAACACTCCTATTAAATTAAAAAATTTGTCTATCCGGATTAATCTACTTAAAAATAAAGAAGAAATATCAAAACTTGATAGAACTAGTTTAGAACCACCATATTCGTATCTCGAGAACGAAGAATGGGGTTGAAAAGAACAGTCTAGCATTTTTTTTAACTTTAATTTTTTAACCTTAAGAATAAATCAATCTTCAGGATTAAGTAATTATATCACGGTTTAAAAATGGAAGAGTTGGGTAATTACATACATTAATATAGGGCAAATTGTCAAAAAGCCCCCAGCCCACTTGAGAGTTGTCTAAAAACGCATGATAGTTTCAAAATTATTGAAAAGGGCATATTATTCAAAATCTTTGTGGAAAAATCCATGGATCGCATTTCACCTAGGTCTTTATTCTCTCCACTTGCTTAGATATTACATGCAACTAGTATAAAGAGGGTATAAAGAGGGTTTTAATTGAGGCCAAGGTTTTTTCACAAGAGCTAAAAGACTAAGGGTTTTTACACAAGTTTGACACGGGCCGGGGGCTTTTTGACAATTTACCCTTAATACAATTGGAGTTAATTAATTTAACGGTAAAAGGTAACATGCTCTGTAATGATTTAAGGGATTGCAGGGGGTATATGTAATTTAAATCTTTTCAAGAGGGTACAGAAGACAAGAAAAATTAGACAGGCATGTGTCATTATCAAAATAAAAAAAGCATAAAACAAAAAAGGCTAAAATGCAGGAAATCCTACTTTTGCTTGAAAATTAGGTCCGTACGCTAAAAAAAATATGCACTTTGTCCTGAAAAACCCTGAAAACCCCTAAGAGTGTTAACTTCTCCGACCATAAAACATTTTAATACCAAAAATGCTCCTTTAATAAATTTAATTCACTAGTCTAATATTCTCTTCTTATTTCCTTTATTTCCCCCTTAAAACTATACTCTTGTGAATCCACACTCAATCTTGTAAGGATTAGAAAGGTGTTTTAAGTTAAAGATTATGGAGAAGAAATGAGGAAAAAATTTAGGGAGACAAATATTTTAAAATGAAAAATGTAAAAAGAATTGGAAAGAAAAGATTTCAGAGGCATTATGGGAAATACGCACAAAAAATTTTAACACCTCGGGATAAAGTGCATGTTTTTTAAGTTTAGGGTGGTTTATTGCTTTCGGGCTAAAACAAAAGGTGTTTCCCGCATTTTAACCAATAAAAAAAAGAGAAAACAAGTTAAAAAGAAAAATACATTCTCCACAATTACTCTTTGCTTGATCTTACAAAATCACTTGAACATGATCTTAAAGGACACATGGATCAAAAAACAAATTTTTTTTGAAAAATGAAAAATAATAAAAAATCAACACAAACACCTTTAATTAATAACAATAAAGCTAAAATGCCGCACAATGTTCTATATAGTTCATGAATATTACAGAAACAATCACAAAAAATAAATCCTCCAATTTTTCTTCCTTTTTTTTACATAGCAAAAAATCATTGCATACAATAATATCTCTATGTAAGTCCTAGACTTATCCAATGTGCTATAAGTATTGTTGATTCAGAGTTGGTGGTATGTAATTACCATGGAGATGCTCTACAATATATACCTGCATGAAGCAAGCGACCGCTGTTTACTCATAAAAATCAGTTATAGTTAAGGGTATTTTAGTGAAAATATACCAAACAAATCACAAGTATACAACACAATCGAGATACACAATGAGGTGCAATATCTCTGCCTTTGTAAATTTAGTCCCGTATTAACCCTTCCACATTTTCCGGAGGCGACTCATCACGGAGCAAACAATGAGAGTAACTAGATAGATTCCACAGAACACGAGGACGAAGAAAAAAGCAAAGGCGTTGTCGCCATTTCCCGCTGGAAGAGGAATTCTATTATCGAGGAAACGAAAAAAGAATTCCATCAGCAAGTGTGAAATCCCCAGCAATGCACCAAGCATCAGTGCACCTGCACACCATTTCATAACCAAGAGCTGTAACACATAACACATGATATCAACTTAGGGTAACTATCGATCAATCACCAGATCAAAAAATAAATGTTTTAGTAATAGAACAATAGCGCGACTGCTAATAAAATGCACCTATTTTGCATGCTCTAACAAGGTGCATTTGGACACGGATATTTTTAGGATACGGATAAAATTTTCTATATTGGGTCAAATACGAATGCGGATATATAGTTATATGTAATTTTGGATACAAATACGGTCTTATGCAAATTATCAAAATCAAACAAATTACGCATGATTGAGCATTGTGTTTGAAATGGTAAAATCTGATTTGTGTACCTGTACAAGAGTAAAAGAGTATTGGTTGATTCGAACTCTCGAGGTTAACAAGTGAGACCACTGAGTATGGATATTATCTGAAATGCAAGAAAGAACTTAATGAGAGAGAACAAAACACAGCTAAATGAAGGCATATTACAGCATCTCAGCTAATTAGAAGATATAATCACCCATCATTTCAACTCACAATTTAATTTAATATATAGAAAACATTCTGCAAATTTTTTGAGTAACAAGGTGGGGGAAATCACCCGAATATCATTAAAAAGATTTTAATGAGAAAATCACTTAATATGACTGCTTTCTTATACAAAAGGTAGTGTAAAGGAAATTAGTATTTGTCATCTTATCATATGAATTGGAAGGAACAGAATGAGGAAATCTACTGCTTTAAAAATGAAATATTTTAATTTACGCCGAAAGACCCCCATCCAAGTAAGTTGCGGGGAGATGATACCGGTGTCGTGCATGTCGTACAATGGGTGAATGCATCTCCTTCCTGCTATTGATATTTAGCATCAACAAGCATTTCTGAATATTCTCATTATGAAATAGGCTAAATTACACAAACTGCCCTTAATTTCGGCTATTCTTCATAAACTTCTGGAATTTTTCTAATTATTAGAGTAACATGCTTTAAATTTTGGATTTATAGGAGCTTTATAACTAAAACACCCCTTAAATAGAGCATTTAAGTATGAATAATTTAGTGCTTAGCCTAATAAATAAAATTAGAAAATAAGAGAGGCATCAAACGCTTATGGAAAGCGACTGATATGTATACAGTGGAAAAAAGGAATCGGCATACAGCAGAACATCACATTAACTCAGAAAGAATAATATAGGTACTGAGAATGTGACACCGATGTTTTTTTTGTTCTCAAAGATAAAATTTAGTCACAGAGAATGTTGTTTTGCATTATAATCTTGACCAAGTGTGACATCGAAACATACAAGAAACTCAAACTAATTTTGTTCAATATGCATCATATCTGAACAAGTTAGCAAATAACAAGAGTCATATTGTCGTGGTTATAAGTTTGTTTTTTTATTTAAACAAAACTCTATTTTTGTTCTTCAAATGTTTTCTCTCTCTATTAAATAGGTACTTAAAATCAAGTATTTTATCTGAACCTTCAAGGCTTCAATATTTTCACTACTCTCAGGGATTATGTCTCTCTAATTACCAAGTTGCTAACTGTTTTTTTACTTTCCTTCTCGCAAAATATTAATTGTAAGTACCAAGTTAACAGCTAAGCGAAATGGTAAAACATTAAAAATCGAATAAAAGGTTGTAGGAACTACGCCGTGCCTGTGTACATGCTTATTCAAAAAGACATCGACCCTGAAACCAAACACAAATTCCAAATATTTCATTGCCAACAATTAAAATAAAATATACCTTACATAAGCGCCACTGATCTACGCATGAACGATGAACATACTGGCGGGTGCCTGTGCACATGCACGGTGCTATCAACTCCTCTCCTAGCACCAAAAAAATGCATTATTAATTGATTATCATATATTGTCAAAGTATATCACCCCTTTTAATAGAAATAACATTGTCAATCTAGTAAATTTTAATTACGAAAACTAACAAATAACTCTTGGCTAAAAACAAGACAATCGAATGCAAGAAGAAAATGGCATACTTTTCCAATTGGTATTATATAATTGAAAATGTCTACTCTCCGAATATATTCGCATCATGTAATGTCTACTCTTTGAATGGTTCTGTTCTTGAACAGAAAAGATCCCGCAGCTGTTTCGCATGATTCTCCGAAAAAAAAAAATTAAAAAATGTTTTGGGTGGAAGATTACAAAATTAATTGCTATATATGCCTTCAGGATTTAATGACCATTCGTAAACCATCGTGCATAATTTATACACGGTCTATGTACATATTTCGAAAACAAGAGTTGATATATACACATTTAAACTCGAAGCTTTAAAACCATGGTGTAGGCAATCATTGGTATCACTTTGTAGTTGCATAATGTGTCTTTATTTAATCAAATTGATTTCTTGGCTGAGTTAATTACCTGGCTACACCAAAACCTTGAAGTTGTGGTGATGGTTGAAATTTATTTTATTTTTCCCTTTCGAGTATTCAAACATTAACATGAACCTGCAGGTTACGCGGCAACCTTTTTGTGGGCCAAAACATGTGCTTTGATCAACGGAAGTATAATATGCTTTTTAAGTGCGTGCTATGATTTATAGCACAAATTTCTTAAGTTATGACCGGGGATGCAAGAAATACTTTAGTATTCAAATAACCATGATGATAAAGAGAAACTTATGCATGCTACATGTCAGAATAATTTGGGCGATCGAAAAACTGCATGCTGAAGGACATTAACACAAATGTGGGCAAATATGAGAAGGGGCGAAGCAATAATAAGGCATTATATGCGGTGTCGATGGAGGAAAAGATGAATATCATGGTTTGAAATCGGTGCCAAATTTCAGTTCAAGATGGTCGATTCCAATCCAAAAACTCTGTTTGAGTTCCAATACTGGCATAGAGTTATATTGGGTTTACCGTTTGTAGGGTTATGTTAAGTTTTATTAATGGATTAGCATTAGGTTACAGATTATTTGATATCATTAATCATAAGTATATATTAAAGAGATTAATCATTTTTACTTAAAACAACCATTTTAGACGTCACTAATAGTAAAATAATTCGGCACATCGTCATAGTCACTTTCATTGTTTATCTAAAGAATTTACTAAGTTCTAAAAACACTTTTTGTCAAACGATAGAAATCCAACATTTTCGATCCGAGACGTCTCATGTGACCAAGATGGCCGACTTACCGAGATTTTAAACCATGGTTTGTTCATGTACAATAGTGGGCACCCAACCAAAAAAATGGACTGAATTCAAATTACCTGAAGAATCGGAGTTTTGTTCTTCGAGGCAAAGCCTGCACATTGCAGCCGAAGTGGGCTGCGATTCTTCATCCATCGACCTTGAAATCAATCGAGATCGGCCATCATAGCATCTCAACACCTGCTCCGTTTACTTAAAACTATTTTCTTAGATATTTTATCTTGATATTTTTGCTAATTAAAAGAAAAGATATAAATTAAGGGACAAAAGTAAATTAACATATGGCAAACTATCTCAAAAAATTCTAACAGCTCAATCTTCTTAAACTGCTAAATATCTTTGATTGTTTATATTATTATCTTTATCTCTACTGTTATAACTAGAACTCAAATGGGCTCACATTGTTTATATTATTATCTTTATCTCTACTGTTTTGCTCCTCTGGTCGGTGTCGATGTACATCTTGAACTGAAATTCGATGTGAAGATCGACGGAACATCTACTTCTTCAAGGCAGAGATCGAGAGCAAATTCTTCTTCCTTTTGTAATCTAAACTCGAAGAATTGTATTGTGAAATTTAGTAATAAAGGTGATCATTAGTTTTATCAATACGCTTTCTTTTCATTTCCGCATTATGAATTCTTTCTCTATTCTTTCTTCTATTTTCATAATGCGCGAATAATTCTCCGCTTGATAGATTTCGTAGGCCATCAATCTAGTTTTAAATCTATCAATAGATAAAAGAAATCATCTTTATTAGTCATTCAGGGCTATTAAATCTAATCGAATCCTACAAGTCTTCTTCATATGAAATTTTCTTGATAACTCAATTAGATCTTGAAACTATTTTCTTGATTTTCTTGAAACTATCTTCTTGATTTTCTTTTTTCTATTTCTTTCAACCGATCTAAAATAAGAACTATAAAGTTTCACGAATCCCAGAGGACGATCCGTACTCACTAAAGGTTCGCTACACGTGATACCGTTATTGATTGCGGTTATTTTACTACTACTTTTTCTTTCACAAAATTACAGATCAATCAAATGGCGCCGTTGCCGGAAATACATGCGTAATTTTTTCTTTTTTGCTATTTGGGTTAAAATATTATTATTTCATCAAAATATAAATCAATAACGCATCTTGTGGTTAACGATTAGTGTGTAATTTTTACGAGGGCATCTGGAATTATTATAACAGGGAGATAAAGATTCAGGGCAATTCATCAAGACCAGAGGAGCAAGTAAAGCAACTGTAGAAAAAAGAAGTCCAAGAACCCTCAAGTTGGCGGCGGAACCGCAGCAAGAAGGCCATTCTCGCGGCGGAACCACGGTGGTTTGGATGACTTAGGGCTTCAAGTCTCTCTGGTATATTTTCTGTCCCCTTCTCTCTTCTCTAAAAAGTCCAATAACAATTTTTCTGCAGGATTCTTTGCAAAATTCGCCGCATAAAAATTATTTGTGCATGTCTTGATATTGGTTTTGTTCTTGCATATTGTAATACGGAAATTAAGGGGTAGAGACCAAACTCAGATTAGATGGGGATTTCATTACCCTTCCTAAACCCCACAAATCACAAAACAAGCATATGCATCATCCTTTATTAATTAAAAAATATCTAGACCAAAACTCTAAGGACCGTCGCGCTCATTTAGGATAGAGGAAGGTCGTGGGTAATTTACTGTTTATCCGCATTTCTTTTGTGGTGTCTAGGAAAGTGTGTCTAAGGCAAGTGGTTACTTAATTAGACCCGCTATTTACGGTAATTCATATAGCGGATACCTCCCACTTATCTGGTACTTACCTGGCCATAAGAGAGATAAAGAGGTGGTAGAGGATTGATCCTGCGATTTGTCCCGTGGAATTCTAGGAGCGGTCTAGTTATTTAACCTAGGTGACCTTAGATCTAGAGTTGATTGTGCATTTTTGTGATTTGTCTAAGTCCGACTTTTTCAAAAACAAACATTTCTTTGTTTTTTTTTAACAAACGCTCCCACTTGCACTAAACCCGTTTAGTGCATGCTCGGTTGGACACGGGATTCTAGTGCCCGTCTTGTCCTCGTTTCTTCTATCGACTCCGAAGTCGGTATGTCTTCTTCTTTTTCCTTACCATCTACCACAACTATCGAGATGGACGGTTATCCATCAAATTTCAATAACACCATTCTGCCACCATCGGCAGGTGCGCAGAATCCACCGCGCATCTCTCTCCAAGAGAGATGCTACTCTATACGTGGTTCCCTTCCTACTTGTCTTTCTATTCTA
Source organism: Agapanthus africanus (assembly GCA_030015575.1). Taxonomy (NCBI): domain Eukaryota; kingdom Viridiplantae; phylum Streptophyta; class Magnoliopsida; order Asparagales; family Amaryllidaceae; genus Agapanthus; species Agapanthus africanus. The sequence goes on from CM057338.1 coordinate 410,061,697, forward strand.
TCAGCCAATGGGGATAATTTTGAAATTAAACCCCACTTTATCAAACTATTGCCTAAATTTCACGGGCTTGAGTCCGAAGACGCATACGTTTTTATAAACAAATTCGAAAACGTATGTACAATGATGGGTACGTCACAACTGTCAGTAGATGCTATGCGCTTGCATCTTCTCCCGTTCACTTTGTACGATTTAGCCGAAAAATGGCTTTATAACACTGCCGCACATTCTATTTCTAAATGGGATGAATTCGTTGTAGTATTCCTGAAGAAATTTTATCCCAATCATAAGACCGTCCGTGTTCGGAGCGAAATCAACCAGTTTACCCAGCTTCTAAATAAACCATTTTGGAAATGCTTTGAACAGTTCAAAGATCTGCTTGTCAATGTCCTCATCACGGAATCCATAGATGGGATCTGTGCCGAATTATATATGAGATCATTAATCTAACGACAAAACAGATGCTTGAAACTATGTATCAATGTCAATTCCTGTCTGAAGACGATGGTGAGGCATGGAAATACCTGGAAGATCTCGCTGAACACACTTTGCAGTGGAAAAGTCTTAGTCTAACATCATCTAGGAGAGGTATCCATCATCTCGAGGTTTCCATCATAGTGAAAGCCGAAATGGCCGCGATATAAAGGAAACTCAATGCTATAGAAAACAAAGTCTCTTCAGCCTCCCTAAACCAGGTGACGCTCCCTAAAACCATGTGTTGATGCTGTTCCGATCCATCACATCTGACGGAAGAATGTCCTTTGAATTCTCCGTTTCAAGATCAAGAACACACTAATGCTGCTTTTCGGCAGTGACCTAGAAACGATCCTTATTCTTCCACATATAATCAGGGTTGGAGGAATCACCCTAATTTTGCTTGGAACCAACACCAAACTCAAACTCAAAATACGGTTCCAAACCAAAATAACTATCAAAAGGCTCCTCCACAACAACAGCAACCACCACAGAGTCAGCACCCCTTTCAACCACAAACTTTTCAAAATCCGGCCAACAATTATGTTCCTTATAATAATTCTTTCCAAACGTCCAGTACCGAAAACTCCACTGCACTCGAACGAACCTTGGATTTGTTTATGAAACATACCATGCAAATGTCGGCTGATAAAAGGTCTTCTATCGACACCATAAGAAATGACTCCGCCTCCCACGGTGAGAGTATAAAATCGATGGAAGCACAAATTGCACAATTAAATGCCGCATTGAGTGTTAGAGAGAAAGGGAAACTTCCATCTCAACCCCTACCAAATCCTGACCACTCACAATATCATAATGTGAATGCCATTACCATGTTAAGATCTAGAAGAGTGTTGAACAACCAAGTCGGTGAACAGGTTGATAATGAGGAATCAATCAATGATACCCCGGCTTCCACTTCTAACCCTATTTCGTCTAGTAGTCCTTCTTCTTCCGAGCCTATTCTCCGTTTTCTCATAGGCTCGAACCCTCCGCCTACCTCCTTGAGTCAACCTAACACGATCCCAACTTCAATTCTAGGATCCGTTCCACCCCTACGATCTCCTCCAATGTTAGACCCAACTCTTATTGATAAAACTCCTTATCCAAATAGATTAAGGGGAAACAAATCAAGTCCACAAATGGAGAAAATTGTGGAAATTTTTAAGTAAGTTAGCATAAATATCCCTCTCTGAGATGCTATACAATAAGTTCCGTCCCATATGAAAATTCTAAAGGACTTATACACTAGGAAAAGAAAAGTCTAGGTACCGAAAAAAAAATTCCTTGCGAGTAGTGTGAGCACTGCTTTTACACAGCAACTACCAAAGAAACGAAAGGACCATGGGAGTCCTACAATATCTATTTCTATTGGGGATAAAAATATCAATCGTGCTGTAAGTCCATGTAACGCACCCCACGTGTTCGCGGGGAGGCAGAATATGTGAAAAACAATTATCAAAGCTTCGTAACACGGACTTGAGCATACAGATCGTGTATAAACCATTACTAACAAACTAAGAGAGGTTTAACTACTCGGATTCGAAGTTATACCTCACGTTACTTGTCCTTCGGGTCTTCATCGCTGTCCTCCACATCTCGTCGGCTCTATGGAACATGGGTACCTCAACTGACTCCTCGAGTCAAAAACGATCCACCCGAGAGTCTATAGTCCGAGCTCCTATCTCGAATCTGAGATAACTACGGCTTCTAGTTTGCTAATCTAGAAGTCTTAGAGGGTGTAGAGTATTTAGATGGATTACTTAGTCACTTTAAACCCTATGATTCTCAACTCATGAGAGCTTTTAGGGTTTGAGGAAGAAGATGAAGACTTGAGGAGAGAGAAGTGTTTTGTGATAAATAAAATGAATAATACTCATGCTAGAATAATATGAAGCATAATAATATCTCTCTTGATAATATCAAGATAATATCTAGCATGCTTCATTTAATTCTAAGGGTGAATCACCTCATGAGTCATTAAGCATTTAATGTAAACATACACCTCATCCTCCACCTTATTTAGTTTAAATCCAAAAAGGAAATAAACACAAATGAGTCACCTTCTTCTAGAAGCTTCCTGAGAAATTACGATACTGCCCCTCCCATCCTTATTTCCGAAAAACACGGATAATCTTTAACTGAATAAATCCATCTGTATAATACTAGAATCTGGTTTAAACCAAAGCCCGCTAGTATTATCTGCCCGATCATAGTACGTGCACAAGTGTACGTAAGTGATCGCGGCCCTGCCATAAAACCATACGGCCTCTACACCTTTTGCCCGGTGTTCCCCTCCGAAAGACGGCGCACAAGACTGCGATGTCCTGACGCTGAGATTCGGGGCAGATGCTATTTGGTTTTATCCGTCCACCTCTCCGAAGATGCCAAGTTGATTTATGGCACCGTGTATCGGAGGTTTAAACGGATGCGGCCGATGTAGCAGACTTCGTCAGATTCCCCCTCGCTTGAGGGGTTTTTGATTGTGGGGACGCTCTTCCCTGCAGGCGCAAGCCCCTGCAGTTAATTACGCTACCGCATCGCGGTAACAACTTTCTTCTTCTCCAGAATTTCACTTCGTGTCGTGTGTGTTTGTTTTGTTTGTGGTTGCCCGTGGATTGTATACGGAGACTGAGTAATGCCGTCGCCCGTAGGACGTGGATTAGTTTAAATCCGTATTTACTTAGATTTGGGTTTGGTGTTTTTAGTTTAAGGATGCATTAGTCGCGTTGCGGCTAAGATCAACTTAAACGTTCGTTAAGGATACGATAGTCCTGTTTGAGACTAAGATCAACTTAACGTGATAATCCATTTAATATCTGGCCATCGGGACTCGTCACCTCTCTAACGTCGTTGAAGGATTACAACGGCAGATGTCAGAGGAGTTCAGAGATGTACCCTTGAACCAAGGTTGATTTGGAGTTTTATAGTCCGTTTGAATGTTTAAGGATACGTTAGCCGTGTTTGGGGCTAAGATCAACTTAAACGGGATCGTTTAGATCCGACAAAAGAGCATTTGAAGGCTCTATTGTTCCAGTTTAGGGACGTAGTGGTCCGTGTTCCAGTTTAGGGACATGGGGGTCCATTGCCAGTTTAGGGACGTGGTGGTCCGTATTCCAGTTTAGGGACGTGGTGGTCCGTCATTAGTTTAAGGACATTTCGGTCCATCGCCAGTTTAGGGACGTGGTGGTCCATATTCATGTGTGGTCGTTGGGACCCGTCACCTCTCTGACGTCGTTGAAGGATTACAACGAGAACTGTCATAGGAGTTCGGAGATATACCCTCGAACCGGATGTAAATTGATTTAAGAGAGCAATCTTGCTCAGTCAATTTAATTTGAGGACTTACGGTAAAAATTGGGCTAAGTCCAGTTAAAAATGTCCACATTTTGTTTGCATTTGGCCTTTGTCTGGGTTTTCCCCTTTTTAGAATAATGCATAGCATTACTTCAGGCCATTTATGCCCATTTTGACTGGGCTCTGCCCTTTTTATTATAATGCAAAGCATTTGTTTTGGTCCATTGGACCTCTCAATTGGGCTCTGCCCTTTTAAATAATGCATAGCATTTTTATTATTTTGTTTGGGCTCTGCCCATTTATAAATAATGCAGAGCATTAATTTAATTAGGCCTGCTTGGTCTTTTTGATTTGGGCCTGGCCTTTTAGGAAATGCATTGCATTTTCAGGCGCTTTGCGCCAATTAGAAAGCGCAAGCGCTTGTAGTGTTGACACGTGTCGCGCAAGCGCAGTGCGCTGCGCTAGTGCGCTGCGCTTGCGCTACTGATACGCGGCGCACTCTGGTGAGTTGCGCCAATTACAGAGAGCAAACCTCCATCTCAAGGTGCATAGTGCAAGTAGTTCAGATGCTGACACTTGGCGCTTTCTCAAGAGCGCAATATCACAGTTTGCAAGTGCAAAGCACTATAATTTAGGAATTTTTTTAGATTCAAAAACCAATGGTTCATGAAAGAAGTGCAAAGCACTATTAGTTTCCTTGATCTAAATTAGATCAAAGAAAAAACAAGTTTTTTTTTCTTCTTTTTATTTCAGGAACCAAAGGTTCACAAAAGTGCAAAGCACTATTTATTATGTGAAGATCATTGATCTTGTTTTTAGATCAATGATCTACTGGAAGAAATTTCTTCTTTCTCGTGAAGGTTTTTACCTTTTTCTTGGAATTTTCTCAGAGTTCTCTCTGCTTGAAACTTTTGACTTTTTCAAGAAAATGTTCATGCCTTTGAATTGAGGGTTAGGGTCCTTTTTATAGTGCCCATAAATTAGTTAATTTTGTTAAAGAGATCTTTCTCTGAGTGATTTGGGGAATTTTCCCCATCGTTGGATCTTTGATCCAAGGGCTTCTGTTTTATAGAAGAAAATCTTCTTGTTTTAACAAGAACAGAAAAGATTTTTTTAGAATTTTAATTCTGTTTGGCGCAAATGCCCCAGCGCGTGACACGTGTCGCGCAGCGCACAGCGCAGCGCAACTGCGCTAGCGCATCTGCGCTGACACGTGTCGCGCAGCGCAACTGCGCTAGCGCATCTGCGCTGACACGTATCGCGCAGCGCAGTGCTTGCGCAACTGAAGCGTTGCTTCCTTTAATTTTTCTTAAAATAGAGCTTTGCTCTGATTGGGCGCGCCTTCTTGGGCGCCACGCTGACGTATCAGCGCCTGACATGTGGCGCGTTGCGCCCGAGATTTGAAGCGTTGCTTCAAAATTTTGAATTTTGAATTTCAACAGAGCTTTACTCTGATTGGGCGAAACAAATGCCCCCCCACAGTTGCGCTCACGTGGCGCACACGTGAGTGCAGCGGTGGCAAACTCCTGATCGTTGGATCAAGGGGTGAGCTCAAGGGGCGCAAGCGCCTTATAAATAGGACCTCTGGCCCTTAGAAAAATCTCACCGTTTCAAGATTTTTATTTCCAGAGCTTTGCTCTTTCTTAGAACTCCAGAGCTTTGCTCTCGTTTTCAGAACTTTAGAGCTTTGCTCTCATTTTCCAAGTTAGAAAATTTTAGGTAAAATTAATCTTAAGTTAATTTTAATTAACCAATAGAGCTTTGCTCTTACAGATCTTTTGATCTAAAGAGATCCCCATTGGGGTTTCATAAACAAAGCTTTGCTCTCAAAAACTTATAGATCTACAGAGATCTTGTTCATGGGTTCTAACCCATGGACAGAGCTTTGCTCTTTGAATCATCTGTAGATCTTTTAGATCTGAAAAATGAAAAAAAATTCATAAGTTTTTCATGGATTTTTTTTTATTTAAGATTCCAAACATTTTAATTCTTCTAGGTGTAATATTTTCTGATGGACCTTTCCATTATTACCATAGAGCTATACTCTTTTTAAGGAATTTTATTCCTTTGAGACCAGAATTTGACAAGTGTCATTCTGTGACAGAGCTTTACTCTGAAAGAGGAGATTTTCTCCTTGTCTCTAGGGATTCTCTTATTATTATTATTAGTGGGAACGTTTTCCTGGGGACCAACTGACATATTGTCATCCAGATTTTGTGGGTCCCCCTTCGGTCTTCTACCCGCCGCACTGCTGTGTGGTGTAATTAATTAATTCTAATTTAGTTTTTAATTTAATTAATCGATTAACGTATTTTTCTTTTTAGACGCCAAGCGTGGGAATTACAACACTAACGGCTAGATTGTTCTTTTGCAGCGATCATGTCTCTCGACACCTTGTTTCCGTTCGTCCGCTCGGAGGAAGGGTTTCCCGAAGCACCCTTGGACCGTGAAGTCTTGTCTATGATTAGAGAATACGACCCGGAGTACAAGAATCTCCACCTTTGGGGGTCTTGGTATAACCAGATCATTATGGGTCGACGCAGCTTCACATGCGAGTGCCGTCTGAGCCCATCACGGCGATTCATTATGCTACCCCACCCTCGGTGCAGTATGCCGTGGAGATGGTGGACTGGACCGCGAACAGCTTCCTTCATCCCGCTATGGATGCGGTTCCGGTCCAACGTCCTATGGTTTTGGATATTCTAGGACGTCGTATCTGTCAGGGCGAGGCGAGACCATGAGGGCAATCATATAACATTGGTCTGATCCCCCGCCATCCGATTGGCTACCTGCCGTGGGCCCGGTATATCCTGTCGACGAAGAAGTCGCAGTTGATAAGATTAGGATTGTACACCGCGGTCTACGTCTCTCTCTTCCAGTATCCCACGCTCCCCACCTGGTGGTTTAAAGCTTTCCTGGAGCAGTGGAACATTCCTACCCACACTTTCCTTGCCATGGATCGGGAAGTGTCCATCTCTTTGGAGGAGTTCACGGAGGTATCCGATCTACCAGTCATGGGAGAACATTATGAGGAGCTGCTCCCGACAGATGTGTACGTCTTTGGTGCTAGGCCGGTGGTAAGGGGGATCACACCGGAGAATGTCGTTCAACATCAATTCCCAAGCTTGATTAAGGTGTTGAAAATCTATGAATCTCTTTTTATCGAACATGGGAGTCGGGGGGTTAACTTTGAAGATTTCATCGCTCGGTTCCTTCGCCCAAGCGTCCTCTCATCAGAGGCTGCCAAGTTTGCCACTCTGGATGACCCTTTCGGTCTAGGTGTGGACAACCTACCGGAGAGGGAGATAGATCAAAAGGGTTTTTTTCTTTCGGACTTCCCTACCATGTCATTTATAGAAATTGCGGCCCCTGGAATGGATGAGGAGGCCTTTTTCTTGGGATTTCTTGGATTGTGGCTGAGCTGGTTTGCAATCCCAATGCACTCTCATCAGATGCGGCGCTCTGTCTTTTACCCGGCCCACCGGATGGCCATCGGAGTAAAGGTGGCTGTTGGGATTGCTGGCTTGGCGCACCTATATCATGGCCTCAGCCGAGCAGCGGATGCTAACGAGCCCGGGGTATTGCACGTGGTCTTCCCGATGCACTACTTTATGTCGTGGCTCGAGCTACATACGGCGGGTGTCTTCGGCATGCACAAAAGGCCCTCGTTTTTCGACAAGTGTGGTTTCCCTCGCATCATACAGCTGATTGACGCATCTATTGTGACCCCGTCTCCACGGAACGCCAGGGGCTTACTCCTTCGCTCTCACACCGTTCGAGCCGGGATGTCTTTTATTGACAAGGTGCTGACTATTGGAAAAGCGTCCACCACCGCGGTGCGACCATTACAAGACACTTTCAAGGATGGAGCTTCGGTTTTAACGGCCCGGGAGACCCTTCACTTATATTCTATTAGACCGGGCTTCCTAGTCTTCAGGCAGAATGGTGCGGCGATTTTCATGAGATATAACCCGCATCGTTTTGCCCAACAACTGGGCTACGATCAAGGGGTCCCTTTGGAAGCTTTCTTACTGGAACCCGCTGCCACTAAAGAAGGGATGGAGAACGCGCTGCATCATTTCATGCGCCTGAATACGGGTTCTCGTTTCTTTATCAGTGCCCCGGTTTGTGCTCCACGACTCCTCAACGTATACAAAGACTGGTATAATCATGCGACAGGAGCCGTTATAAAGGAGGAAAGGCGACTACTAGTCGACCGTAAGGGTGCGCCTCCAGGCAGTGACCGCAACGCTCCTTTGGTCCTGAGGACTCCAGTAGTTGCTCCTCTAAAAGAGGTTAGAACCGGGCCACCGCGTGCGCAAAGTCCTCCACGTGGATTGTCGCTCCCTGATGTCACAGATGCACCTGCAGCGCCCTGTGCTCCAATAGAGACAGTAGTTGTATCCTCACCGGAGTCTGACGTGGGTGCGGACATCGGGACCCGTCGTCCCAAGGTGGCTGCTAAACGTAAATCGATCCCGCGTGCACCTAGGGTTGGCGGGTAAAAGAAAAAGAAATTGCTCTTCGCTGCAGATGTCGTATTTGGTCAGGAACCCCATGCTCCCTATGCCGAGGGCCTGAGTGAATATGGGACTAACGAGGGATTTATCTTGCCACCCCCGGATGATGCAGACTTGGAGGCCGCTCTCGAAACTTCAGCGTGGTTAGCAAGGCGTGACGCATGGCTAGCTAAGCTTGCGCAATCAGGTAGTTACTAGTCACATTTTCTTTATTGCAACATATCTTCCTCATTGCCTTTGATTAACGCTTTTCTTTCCTTTCTTCCAACAGGCATCACTGATGAAGAAGCCATTGCCGCTTCTTTGAAGACTTTCCAGGATGAGGAACGTCTTAGAGCGTCTATAGGCCTTAGTAAGTTTTAATTCATCAAGTCTCCATCTCCCTCGTGTTATGGTCGATCTAACCTTTCCCTTTTCATCACAGGAATCTCAATGCCGCTCCCGCCAAGTGACGCAGACGTTCTGCCAGTTGCCGACGTTCCCGCTTCCTCTGGGCCATCGCAGGAGGTTCGTCTTGGAGAGCCGATGAGAGATGCCTTAAAGGCTCTGGAGGCATCTTTAAATGAGGTCGACGGTGCTTCGATAGAGGAAGCGTCAAAGAGGTCTATCGTGACGGCCCGGGAGGAGAGGAAACGGTCGAGGCGTGAGGCGAAGGCGCGCAGGGCTGCCTTGGCTATGGGAGCGGGCCCCAGTACCGTCCCTCGTGCTGATACTCCATCCGAAGAGGCCCCGGTCGCCCTGTCTACAGCTCATAGACAGGCGATCCACGCCAATAGAGAGGCTAACGACAAGTCTACCTCAGGTAATACTTCCTTCAGAATTTCGTTGCTAGACTCATAAAGCTGTTGGTTCTTATATATTCTATCTTGCAGGGCCAAATCCGACCGAGGGGGAGGTAGAGACCGTTGGACCCAAAGAAACAGAGGGGGCGGCACCTGCCGGACCTGAGCCGACGGTGGGCAATGTCACTGAGGCTTCGGAGCCTGAGATGGAGGTGGAGGGGTCTATAGCCGAGAAGGTCATTGATGCCGAGCCTGAAACGACGGCAGATAAAATGATCATCGTAACTGAGCCTAGGGTAGTGGCGGACGAGGCGCTTGAGGCCGGCGACCTCGTGGTGACGGTGGATGAGCCGATGGAGACGGTGGAGCCCGAAGAAGTAGCGGATGAGATGGGCATGACTCTTGGGGAAGAGTCAGCCGCTTCCTTCCAAGAATCCGGCAACGCTCCAATCATTGCCCTCCCTGCCTACGATCTCCTGCCGTCTTCTGGTCGCGCTAGCACCACGATGGCCCCCATTGAGTCGGGCGATGAGGCCACGGCCGTTGGTCTCATGTCGATAGAGGAGGGAATCGCTTCCGTTTCAGCCGGGAGCTCCTCAGGTAAACCCCAAGTTGCTGTTTTTCTTTACTTTACAATCCTTTCTGACAAGTTCACCTTTCTTGTAACGCAAGTGCAGCCAGCGCCGATGCCCCACTGCTTGAGGGAGCGCCTTCAACGACTGCCTTGGTGGTGGTCGCCTCTCAACCCTCTCTCATACCATCTAAGATGTTGGAAGGTATGGGTTTGCAACTTATTGATCTCACTTTTCAAACGTATAACTTGTGTACTAAAGTCATACTGTTATGTCTTTCAGGAGTGCTTTTTGACCATCTTTATCAGATGTTGCTCCCACACTTCTCCTTCCCATCCGAACTCGCTTCTTCCTCTGGTGGCGTTGGTGAGTATGATTTCCATTGATATCCTTCTTTCTTCATTGATGGAATTACTTCTAAACCCTTTTTTTTCATCTCGACTGCAGTGTTACAAATCGAAGGAGGGGATGAAAGATCGGCTGCGCCGTCGACCCTTCCGGCCTTGCCACCTGCCTCAGCTGGTACAGCGACTATCACATTGATAACTCCCCCTTTTTTAATTTCCTGAACTGTTATCTGATCACATCTTGTTTCTTTTCAGCTGTCGTTCCGGTCTCGGCGCCCTTCGAATCTCGCATCATAATGCCAGCAGGTCCTTACCTGAGACGTCCATCTTCGAAAGGCGCCGCGAACAGCTTGCGTATGTTGAGCGACTACATTGAGGAGCTCGACGTCGAGACCCCTACTTCTGCTGCGGATTTCGCTACAGCGGTTAACCTGATGCTGGTGATACTCGTGAACTTTCATGACGAGGGTATCATCGCATCTTGGGTTAACCGTTGCAGGGAGATCGAGGCCCGCCTGCATCAGTTGGAGTCGCTGTGTCCCGCTCCTGAGACCTTGGCCGCCAGCAATCAAAGAGCAGCGTGGATTGAGCAGAGCGCTTCTTACTTCCGCCATCTCGAACAAGAAGTCATTTCAAGGCGTAAGGAGCGCGGTGAGACTTCGAGCAAGTCTGCCCAACTGCATGCTCGGGTGGAGGCCAATGCTGCACGGCTGAAGGTTGTCTTTGAGGGCCTTCTGCAATGTCTTTCCGAAGGGTTATCATTGAGGCAACAGCTTGACGTTGTCGAGCGAGATGCACCCAGCCAGGAAGCAGCCCAGAAGGCGGCGGAGGAGCAACTTTCATCCTTCTTGCAGCAGCGAGCCCAGGTGGAAGCAGAGGTGGCCGCGGCAACCACTCAGGAGGAGGCGCTGAAGGAAGTGCGAGAGCGGCTTGCGGATTTGTTAAAGACACTTCCTCCTCAGTAGCTATCCCTCTTTGTATCGTTTGTACTTGTAAATAAAAAAAATGTATATATATATTTTTTATTCTTTAGCACAATGTATCCTGTACTCAATCAAGTTTATGAATAAAAGATACACATTTTTTTGTAATGTCTTGTGCTATTTCCTTGCTTTTTCTTTCTTTTATCATCAGCATGCCGCCTTAGTAAATATGGTCAACAGATAATAGAGCACGCATCTTGACTTTCTTAAGAAATAGCGATGGCTTAGGCCGCAGGTTCAAATCTGCTGCCTAAGACTTTTCGACTCTATGAGCCGTGAGGGTCTCGTAGAGATTTTTCTTCCTACGGATCGAGAGGATCTCGTAGGTGGGTTTTTCTCCTTAGGAATCGTGAGGATTCCTAAGTGTGGTTTTCTCTTATAAGTCGTAAGGATCCTATAAGAGAATTTTTCCCTCTTATGAGTCGAGAGGACCCGTAAGCAGTTGTTTCCCTCCTTGTCGAAACTCGACTTTGGAGAGTGAGACCCGTGAATAGTATGCAAGAGACCGTTTTAGATCGGCTTGTAGGGTCCCATTGTTTAGGAAGCAAGTTTTTCAGTCCCTGCTGCCTGAGGCTTCATCTTGCAAGTTGAGACGAATCGGGAATTTCCCGCGGAGGCACTAGTTTCTCTGCGAGCCGACGCGAATCAGGAGGCTCTCGTCAAGGAGTGTTTGTATCCGTGAGTCGAGGAGTTTGCTAGGGATTATTTGTTTCCCAAGCGCCAAGGATTATTTGTTTCCTTGGGGTTTGAAACGAGTCGAGGATTTCCCACGGAGGCACCGGTGGCTCTGCGAGTCGACGCGGATCAGGAGGCTCTCGTCAAGGAGTGTTTGTATCCGTGAGTCGAGGAGTTTGCTAGGGATTATTTGTTTCCCAAGCGCCAAGGATTATTTGTTTCCTTGGGGTTTGAAACGAGTCGAGGATTTCCCACGGAGGCACCGGTGGCTCTGCGAGTCGACGCGGATCAGGAGGCTCTCGTCAAGGAGTGTTTGTATCCGTGAGTCGAGGAGTTTGCTAGGGATTATTTGTTTCCCAAGCGCCAAGGATTATTTGTTTCCTTGGGGTTTGAAACGAGTCGAGGATTTCCCACGGAGGCACTGGTGGCTCTGCGAGTCGACGCGGATCAGGAGGTTCTCGTCAAGGAGTGTTTGTATCCGTGAGTCGAGGAGTTTGCTAGGGATTATTTGTTTCCCAAGCGCCAAGGATTATTTGTTTCCTTGGGGTTTGAAACGAGTCGAGGATTTCCCACGGAGGCACTGGTGGCTCTGTGAGTCGACGCGGATTAGGAGGCTCTCGTCAAGGAGTGTTTGTATCCGTGAGTCGAGGTATCTGCTGAAGACACTGGTTTCTTCAGAGTTGGACTGAACCGTCGAGATTTGGCTTCGTCTTCTGGCGGAGCCTGTTGGGAAATTATGGTTCCCTCTTTGTTTACGCCCTTGGATTGTATACAGGGATCACTGTGATCTTAACTGTAGGGCCAAAGTTTTATCATCATTTTTTTTTGTTTTATCTCCGCGATACTCTATCATTTCAGCTTTTATATCGCAAAGGTCGCGATTGCCCAATCATTTCGGCTATTTTTCGCGGTGCCCAATCATTTCGGCTGTTTATTTTATTTTTACTCGCTGCTTTTTATTGCGAGTTGCCCAATCATTTCGGCTATTTTTATTTTTACTCGCTGCTTTTTATTGCGAGTTGCCCAATCATTTCGGCTATTTAGCATGCATACATTTTTACTTGCTGCTTTTTATTGCAAGTTGCCCTATCATTTCGGCTATTTCGTATGCATGTGCGGCCTATTGGCTTTTCGCCGTAAACCTGAAATTAGACGTCGATTTCGGCATCAGCACCGCTACAACTGGGATATTGCCAGGAGCGAATCATCATCTGCCTCTGTCGATGTCGAACAAGGGTGGCTTAGCGAACAGGGGTAAGGTCCTGTCGACTAAGGCTTTTGACTTCATGAGCCGTAAGGGTCTCACAAAGGTATTTCTCCCTACAAGTCGTGAGGATCTTGTAGGTGTATTTTCTCCTTAGGAATCGTGGGGATTCCTAAGTGTTTGTTCCTCTGTAAGTCGTAAGGATCCTACAGGAGGATTTTCTCCTTGTAAGTCGAGAGGACTTATAAAGGTTGTTCGTCATGCGAACATATCCCCAGTCTCGGATGGGACTTGATTAGGGAAATGTTTATTCGCGCCCGTGGATTGTATACAAGGGTCAGTATTGAGCCACTTGTAGGGCAATATCGGGAGTTGTGGGAGTTGCTTAAGCACAGGTTTAGGTCTCTGTAACTTAAGACTTTCAAATCTTATGGGCCGTGAGGGTCCCATAAGAGAGTTCTCGTTACGAGTCGTGAGGATCTCGCAAGTGTATTTTCTCCTTAGGAATCGTGGGGATCCCTAAGTGTGTTGCTCCCTTGTGGGTCGTAAGGATCTCAGGCGGGTGGTTTCTCCTTACAAGGTCGAGAGGATCTTGTAAGTGTTCTTTAACAAGGTTGCGCCCTTTCGGGTTTTCACAAACACTCGCCGGTAGCCCTGCTGTTTTTACTCACGGAGCCCTTTCGGGTTTTCATCCGTGCTCATTTTGCTTATGGACATACCGTTTTTTTATTCTTTTTATTTATATATATATATATATATATATATATATATATTTTTTACGAGGTCGCGCCCTTTCAGGTTTTCACGAACATTCGTCGGTAGCCCTGCTGTTTTTACTCACGGAGCCCTTTCGGGTTTTCATCCGTGCCCTTTTTTGCTTATGGACATACCGTTTTTTTTATTTTTTATATATTTTTTTTGTTTTTTTTTATCTCGTCAGCCTAAAAGATGCTGCGGTAGTAGTTTAAAGACGTTTCGGTCTGCTAATGTTTAAGGACATTTCGGTCCGACTTTGAGAAGGCTGGCTATTGCTGATAGGGTTTGAGCTTAGGAAGATAGCGAGCGGACATAGTCGTCGTCATCTACCATTGACCTAGGCTGTGGCTTATTAAGCATAGTACTTCTTTAGGAAGCGACCGTTTATTGGCCTGAAAGGCCTTTCACCGTGCATGTCCATGAGTAGATAGGCCCCACCCTGGTAGACCTTATCTACGATGTACGGGCCTTCGTAGTTTGGCTCGAATTTTCCCCGCTTGGCGCGATTGGGGATCATAGGCCTTTTGACCACTAGCATAAGTTCGCCTTGGCGGAATGTCCTTGGTCGGGTTAATCTTTCATATGAGCGCGTCATCTTTGCTTTATAAGCTTCCAGATTTTGTTGCGCTATGAGCCGGGTTTCATCAAGGGCGTCAAGCTCCTCAAGCCGAAGGTGAGCATTTTCTTCATCCGCCAGCTCGTAGTGGACTGCCACTTGTAGAGAGAGTAACTCTATCTCGAGGGGGAGCACTGCTTCCGTCCCAAATACCAACGCGTACGGCGTTGTGTTCGTGGCCGTCTTGAACGTAGTTCGATACGCCCAAAGAGCCTCTTGCAGTCTCTCGTGCCAGTCTCTCTTATTTCGGGACACCGTTTTCTTTATGATCTTTGTCAAGGTCTTGTTGAAGGCCTCAGCTAGACCATTAGCTCGCGGATTATAGACCGAGGAATATCTCCAGTCTATATTGTGCTGCTGCGCAAAGCGATTGATCTTGTGGCTTCTGTAAGCTGGCCCGTTATCGGAGATGATCCGTCGCGGAGTTCCAAACCGATATATGACATGCGTCTTGAAGAAATGGAGGATATTCTCCGTCTTAACCTCTCTTAACGGTACTGCTTCTGCCCATTTAGTGAAGTAGTCAGTCGTCGCCAGGATGAAACGATGTCCCCTAGACGATGCTGGTTCGATAGGGCCGACTATGTCAGTTCCCCACATCTCGAACGGCCAGCTAGCCACCGTCGGATGTAATGGATTTGGATACTGATGGATGAAATCCCCATGAATTTGACATGAGTGACACCGCTTCGCATATTCGAGGCAGTCCTGAATCATCGTGGGCCAGTAGTAGCCCATCCGTTTGATCATCAACTTCATCTTTGGGCCCGCTTGGTGAGAACCGCATAGTCCGTCGTGAACTTCCTGGACGACTCTTTTCACTTCGTCAGGTCCTAAGCATCTCAGCCACAGAGAATCAAACGACCTCTTGTATAGAGTATCATTGACGAAGGCGAAAGACAGAGCTCGTTTCATGAGCTGATGTCTTGTGGACGCTTCTTCAGGCATTTGGTGGGATTTAAAGTAGTTTATGAAGACTTCTCTCCAATCCTCGGTATTTTCCCAATCTTTTACTTGCAGGGTCGTCTGCTCGCTCACTCCTTTTTCTTCGGATGATTCCGGAGATATTTCTGTTTGGGCAAGCACCCGACGGCTTTGTACCATGATTCTGACGTCATCGAGGTTCTCGTCAGCCAGTTCTTTAGCAAGTTTGGCCAACGCGTCTGCTTTGCTGTTTTCCGCGCGCGGTATGCTTTCCAAAGTATAGGAGGGAATTTGGGTCAACAGTTGTTGCACCTTTTCCCCGTACTTCACCAACTCCGGTTTGCACGTTTGGTAGTCGCCGTTTACTTGACTAACGACCAGTTGAGAATCTCCGTATATGAGGAGGTTTTCAATTCCCATGTCGATGGCGATCTCAAGACCTGCTATCAAGGCTTCATATTCGGCTTCGTTATTCGTCCTCGGCTCTGTTAAGGAGAAAGCGAAACGCATTATCCCTCCTTGTGGAGTCACAAAGACGAGGCCTACCCCCGATTTGATTATAGCGGTACTTTGTTTGCGCTTCTTCATGGAAGACGCTCCATCGAAATAGAGCTCCCATCGGGTATCACCACCGTCGATTGCGTCGAACGCATGCTCGTCTGGTAGATCGCAGCTCAGAGGAGAATCGGCGGGTATCGGATGCTCAGCAAGAAAGTCGGCGATGGCCTGGCCTTTCACTGCCTTGAGAGGTTGATACGTTATCGAGAACTTCATCAAGAGCAGAGCCCATTTAACGAGTCGACCTGTTAGTATGGCCTTTGACATTAAATACTTAAGAGGGTCCACCTTCAAAATGAGACGGACCTCATGCGCCAACGCATAGTGCCTGAGCTTTGTTATCGCGAAGATCAACGCCAGGCAGTGTTTTTCAATGGGGGAGTAGTTTCTTTCTGCCCCCAGCTGAACTCGACTTAAGTAATAGAGTGCTCTTTCTTTCCCTTGATCGTTCTCTTGTGCCCATAATGCGCCTAAGAAACTTTCGAGGGCGGTTGTATAAAGAATGAGGGGTTTTCCCTTGACCGAAGCAGCCAACACCGGCGGGTTCTGCAGGTACTGTTTAATTTCGTCTAGTGCGCTTTGGCATTTGCGATCCCAGATGAACGGGGTTCCCTTCTTCATCAGGTGGCTGTAAGGACGGCACTTTCCTGAAAGGTTGGCTATAAATCGCCGTATATACGCGAGCTTCCCTGGAGAGATCGCAGCTGTTTGAGAGTCCTTGGCGGAGGCATTTCCATGATCGCCTTGATCTTTGATGGATCTATCTCAATACCTCGGTGCCGGACGATGAATCCCAGGAATTTGCCCGAGGAAACTCCGAATGCACACTTGAGCGGGTTCATCTTCAAGTTGTATTGTCGAAGGCGTTGAAACACGGTCTTCAAATGCTCGAGATGTTCTTCGTATGATTTGCTTTTAACCACGAGATCGTCGATATAGCATTCGACGATTTCGTGTATAAGGTCATCAAAGATCTGCGTCATGGCTCTCTGGTAAGTAGCACCGGCGTTCTTTAAACCGAAGGGCATCACCTTATAGCAGAATATACCCAAAGGAGTCCTGAAGGCGGTGTGCTTCTGGTCTTCGGGATGCATCTTTATTTGATTATACCCTGATGAGCCGTCCATGAAGGAGAAAACCTCATGAGTGGACGTATTGTCTATCATCAGTTCGGTGACTGGCACTGGGAAATCGTCTTTCGGGCAAGCTTTATTGAGATCCCGGAAGTCTACGCATATGCGCACTGTCCCATTTTTCTTCATCACCGGGACGATGTTGGCGATCCATTCAGGGTATTGAACTTCCTGGATGAAGCTAGAGTCGATCAGCTTCTTGACCTCGGCGTTGATACTCATCTCAAGCTCGAGCCGCATTCTTCTTGGTGCCTGTTTGACTGGCTTGACGTCCGGGGATATTGCCAATTTATGCACAGCAATTTCTGGATCTAATCCCGGTATTTCGGAATAGTTCCATGCGAAGCAATCTCTATGCTGTACAAGAACGTCTTTTAACGCAGCCACCCTTTCTTCAGATAGCAGCTCGCTGACAAATGTCGGTCGCGGGTCGTTTAGCGTCCCCAACTCAATTTTCTTGAGGTTATCTACAGTGGTATGTATTCCATCCTCCAGTTCTTTCGGAGCTGGCGGAAATTCTGAGATCACCTCATCATTGCTGTTTTCGAAGCACCAGGGAAGGTCGTCCATGTCCTCGGGCTCTTCTTTTAATATTGTTATCATGTGACAAGTGCGAATCCGCTTCCAATCCCAATGTGGAGTTGGTTCTATTCTTGTGGCTTTGGGTTCGTGTTTTTGTGGCGGCGCTACCCTCCAGTTGTCAGACAGAGCGAACTTACCGAGCCGGTACTGATCTTCGACCCAATTCTTAAAGGTGAAGCAGTCTTCAAGCGGGTGCCCTATTACTCGATGGTAAGAGCAATAGTTTGGGTCAGAGACTTTGCTTGCTTGTTCGGGGTGCTTGGATTCCGGCAGTGTGAGCATCTGATGTTTTAGAGCAAGCTCAAGTATTTTCTTCGTCTTGTCCCGAGGAAACGAGTATACTCGACCCATCTTCTTTATGAGTGATAGATCAATAACGCTCGACTCCCGTTTGCGTGGCTTCTTAGCCCTGTTTTTTTGCTGTTTAGCGCTTTTTTGGCCCTTCGACTTGTTTCTGCTTCTGCGTCGAGCCTTCTTCATAACAGGTTGACACGGAGTGATACTTTCATTTTTGACGGCCTGTTGAAGGAGGCGTTGCGTTCTGGCTCTTTCGTAGATGGCCATTTCGCGATTAGGGTCGTCCTGGACTTTTTGACCTGCCTCTCTTATAAGCCTGTCCATTTATTCTTCAAGCGATGGACTGGGCACTTTCGTATCAGGAACTTTTACTGGTTCAGGATTAGTGTCCTCCTGTTGAGCATCTGCTTTTTCATTGAAGTCTTGCACGACGTAACAGTCACGGAGCAGTTCTCGTTTCTTGGAGCGAATGTATCCGAGCCCGATCATCTCCATCCTCCCGTTAGGCAGCTTGTGTTGAGTTCCAGGGACGTTCCAGACCCTATCATAGAATCTGGCCTTTCTAATGGTCTATTTGAAGGGTATCTCTTGGCGCTTCAACAGCTTCTTCAAACCCTCTGTATAATATCTGAGAAGACGGATAGGCTGAATCCTGTCGAGCGTAGGATCCGCGCCATGCCAGATTTCTTTTTCCACCTTGGTTTCTTCAGAGCGGTAGAACAGAATTGCTTTTTCGCTTTCTCGCCTGGGAGGGATATAGAATGTTTGCAGCTCTTCTACATTGTAAATATTAAGCGCATCCAGTTCTTTATGGTGTTTAAGTGGCACCATGGCGACTTGTAGACTTTGTTCTTCATCGGCGAACTTTCGTATTGAAGGTCGAGCAGAGAATACAGCATGGATCTCATCTTCCGAGTCGCTACCAAAGACCAACGTAGGAGTGGACGGTTCTGGTTTGTCGTGTTGGGATGGACCCAAGCAAACTATCTCCTCTTCCTCCTCGGTATCACTGCCGAAGACAGGGACGGTGGCGTTAGCTTTGTTCTCTGGCTTGTGACACCTTTCCGTGTCTTCGAAACTTGGTAAGAAGTATTTGGCATCTTCATATTTGCGAACTTCGTTTATGGAAAACGGATTCAATTCTCCCGTCACGGTATACTCGAAACCATCCTTAAAATACTTCATACACTGATGTTGTGTAGAAGGGATGATGTTGTACTCGTGTAACCATGGTCGGCCGAGCAAAGCGTTGTAGCATGTCTTAGCATCTATGACGTGGAATTTAATGTCCGTAACGAGCAGCCCAAAGCGTAGCGTCAGTATCACAGATCCAAGAGTCTTTGATGATTGGGAGTCGAACTCGGAGATGGTGATCTTATCCCGAGCAAGGTGCTGGACGCTCATGCAGATTTCTTTTAACACCCGCACGTTGAGGAGATTAACGGAGGATCCATTGTCGATCAAGATTTTGCCTATCTTAATATCGTGGCAGTATCCTGAGACATAGAGGGGGCGATTGTGTTCGCACGTCCCAAGGAGAAGGTCCTCGTCACCGAAAGTGACATCGGCCATGTGCACTTCCTCCACTTCATCCTTCATTTTTTCCTCGGCCAGGCATGCTTGGAATTGTTCTGGATCTTGGAGTGCCTTAATCAACGAATCTCTCGCCTCTTTTGATAGCAAAAGGGCGTCAAGAATGCTGAGCTGTGAGGGCAGCTTCCTCAGATGTGCTAAGACGTTGTAATCCACCTTATTCTTCTTTGGCGGGTCTTTGGCAGCTAGCTCTTCCACCACTTGGTCATCTAAGACGATATCTTCAGGGGCCTTTTCTTTCCCTTTACCTTTTCTGTTCGAGGGTCCGAGGTTCTTTTCGGGCAGCGTGCGATTACGTAGCCGGATATTTTCGCAGACCTTCGGCTCTTCTTCTTTTCCCGGAGTGGATTCTTTAAAGAGAGGGGCAAGTTCCAGCTCCTCATCAGAATCGCTCCCGAATGTAGGCACTTGTGATCTACCGGTGTTAACCATGCAACAATCGCCAGCAGTTCTTTTAAGCCCTTCGGTCGTATTTCTTTGCTCCCGACGAGTTTTGCGTTTTTCTCGCTTAAAGTGTTGTCGATGAGCAAAATATTCTTGCCACCATCTATCAAAAGCTTTGCACTCTTGAGTGGGGTGCGAAATCTTCCGATGATACAAGCAATAGGAGGGGTGCATTTCCACTTCACCGGTGATGTTTCCTTCAGAGGATGGTAGCTTCATGCCCATTGATATGGCCTTAGCAAACTTTTTCCTCATCTTGAATTGGTTTTTGTCCGCAGTGGGTGTACTTCGCTCCAGCGGGAGTATCTCAATTCTTTCGTCAAGGCGCTGGCGTTTGGCCCTTTCGAATATAACCTCCTCGCGCTCCCGATCAGCTCTGCTTTTTAATCGAGCTTCGTTGAGGAATGCGTCAATTTCCTCATCTGATGGCCCCAGAATTTTTGATTCAGGATCTGCCCCCAGCGTTTCAGTACAAGAAGTTTCCTCATCGTCTATGAACGGGTGGGAAATCACATGACAGCTCGCCACGCATTCCTCAGAATCATCAGATGAACTTTCTCCCTCATCTTCCTTTTGAAAGACGTGATTGAGGAATTCTTGGAATGTAATGGGAGTCCGTGCCTTCTGGTTGTATTCCTCCAGCGCGTCAATTTGTTTTTGCAAGTCCGTACGCTTGTCGCCAGACTTCACGGGCTTCTTTGACTTCTTTTTCTTCTTCTTTGAAGATTTTGACGGCTGGCTATGAATGCTTGGGCCACCTCCATCAATCTTTTGAGTTGAACAGGCTTCAACATCCCTTCAATGATCTGCGGCTCCAACGGGTTCTTCCACTTGATCGCTGGGCATGTCTGAAGATTGTTTAGCATCCTCTTTGTCTTGGTTGATAATACAACTTCCCAAGGAGCTTGTTCAACGACGGAGCATGTTGCCCCCGGCGTATTCGTCCCCTTAGCTGTGTGAGGTTGCGGGGGATTCACCTTCCATTTGTCAGACAATGCGAACTTGCCCTGTCGGTACTGGTTTTCGAGCCAATTTTTGAAAACGTAGCAATCTTCGATCGGATGGCCTAGTACTCGATGATAAGGACAGTAGTTGGGCTCGTTGACATCACTTGGTTGCAACGGACGTTTTGGATCCGGCAGATTTATGAGTCTGTTGCGTAATGCCAGCTCGAATAACCTTCTCGTTTTATCGCGGGGAAACGAGTAAGGACGCCCTAGTCTCTCCTCAAGGTCTACGTACGGATGCGTATTATTTTGACGCACGACCAGCTTTGAGTTGCTCGGTTGTTGTTGAGCATTAGCGACGACAATCGCTTTTCCCTTCCCTTTGTCATTTCGGGAGTCCGGCTTTGGAAGAGGAGGTTTATGGCCCATCTGATCCATCTGTGCTAGCTTGTCAATCAAGGCCTGGAAGGTAGTCGGCTTGAAAAACATCATAAACTGCGAGATGGTTGCTTGTGGATCGAGGGTTCCCACAAACATACCCACTGCGGGAGCTTCTTCAATGCGCTGCTCGCACTTCGACCATAAGTTCCGCCATCGTATAGCGTACTGAACCCACGTCTCGCCTGGCTTTACCCTGGCGTTAATCAGTGCCGTCATCGGGGTACGTTCACTGGCGCTTGCAAAACGCTGAATAAACAACAGCTCCATTTCCGCGAAAGTTTTGATAGAGTCGTTCGGGAGCTCAGAGTACCACTCGAACGCCGTATCCGATAAACTTCCAACAAACTGGCGAAGTAAAAGCTTGTCATCACCACCGGTGTTGCCGCAGAGTGCCCTGAACTGGGCAACATGTTGGTGAGGATTGCCCGTCCCCTTATAGACATGGAACTTGGGAATTGTGTAACCGGGTGGGTACTTGATTTGATCGTACCAACTTGGATATGGCCGTCCTGTTTTTACGACCTGGCCAGCTGCTTCGGTCGCATGATGAACCCGTATTTGTTGGGCGATGTACTCGTCCAAATCAGCTTTGGAGATTGCATCCCCTTTAGCCGTCGACAGAGCTGGTAGAGGATTTGATGTCTCTCCCCTATCATCTCCAAGGACGATCGGGGGCTCTTCGGTCGGAGGATCTTGCTGTATCATCATCCCTATCATGTCTTGGAAGAGGAGGCCCATACGCTGTATGTTGGCTGCTTGTTCAGCAGCCTCTTTGTCCTTCTTCTCCAATATCCGACGAAGGAATTCGGCGTCGGTTTCTTCCTCTTGGCGTTCATCCGAGGCCGTTTCAAGGTTTTCTTTTGGCCCTGTAAGTGCGGCCATAGCGTTCATCATTTCTTGGAGCTTCTGCTGCTGCTTCTGAGCCTTGGTCACTGACCTCGTGTGCAGTCTATGACCTGTTGATATGTGGCTATCCTCCTTTCCCGATGCCACATAAACTGTATGAACTATCATGCCCCCGGACTTAGGGCGTTTAGGCTCACCACCTTTGGCATTTGCCGCGGGCGCGGGGGTTTTCTCCGGCCTTCTTCTTTTGTGGGCCGTTGAAGTGGAGGGGGCCGTTGCAGTGGGCATCTTGGTGATTGTTGTCCTCTGTTGTTTAATAGGACGGTCCTTTTCTTTTTGCACCTTCGCCTTCTTCTGTTGACGAGAATAACCTGGGTCAATCACGGAGTCTTGAACCCTACGCCAAACCTTGTATATTTTTGAGGACAGCCGTTGAGGGGGTTGTTCTTGCTTCGTTTCTGGAACTCTCTCCGCAGGTGGAGGAGATCTTTTCAGTGTAGCGGTTGGAGAGTTCTTACGTACCCTCCTCAGCAGTTCAAAGCTGTTCCCAGTTGGAACAGCAGCGTTGACTTCCACCTCTGGAGCTGGTGGAGTTAACCCTGAGGGGGAGTTGCCCCCTGCCTTCCTCACTCGTCGCCAATGGCGACGTCGAGCATGACGAGCCGTTGGGACTGGCTCGGAGATAGAGACAGCTTCTTTTTGCCCCCTGTCTGAATGAAGCGTCGCTGGTATTAACCTCTCAAAGACCGAGGTTGTCCTTTGAGGGATGATATTTAACCTGTCGAAGACAGATCCTCGGGCAGGGGCAGGAGCAGGAATCGTCAGTCTTGAAAAGACTGACTCTTTGACAGGGGAAGCTGCCTTGACGACTTCTGGAGCAGCAGTTATTCCTTTCCTTGGGACAGCCAATTTAGAGTTCTGATTTAGCCTGGTGAAAACAGAGGCTGTCGGTTTGGTAGTGGGCGACCCGTTGACAGGGGTCGTCGTAGCAGTGAGCCGGTCGAAGACCGACTTCTTGTTCACTTCCGGTGCAGGTATTGGCTCAGAGAAGCTTGTAGGTGGGATCATGGACCCGAAGAACAGGCCAGTGGTGGCTTGGGTCACCCGGTCTACCGGCAGAGCGAGGAAGGAAGCCGCTTGGGGCCCATATGCTACACCTCCTGGTGAGGTGGAGCGTCCGTTGCAGTGGCATTTCGAGCAGTTGGTGCAGTTAAATGCCATTGAATCTTGAGTTCTGCGCCAGGTAAAAGACCAAATCTTAGTAACTTGAAATCCAAAGGCAACCGTTAACAAACCGCGATTGGTTCGCGAGACGACATATGAAGTGTGGAGTGGAAAGAGGAAAAGGTCCCACCGGGCGTGCCAGAATATGTTCCCCTCCGAAAGACGGCGCACAAGACTACGATGTCCTGACGCTGAGATTCGGGGCAGATGCTATTTGGTTTTATCCGTCCACCTCTCCGAAGATGCCAAGTTGATTTATGGCACCGTGTATCGGAGGTTTAGACGGATGCGGCCGATGTAGCAGACTTCGTCAGATTTCCCCTCGCTTGAGGGGTTTTTGATTGTGGGGACGCTCTTCCCTGCAGGCGCAAGCCCCTGCAGTTAATTACGCTACCGCATCGCGGTAACAACTTTCTTCTTCTCCAGAATTTCACTTCGTGTCGTATGTGTTTGTTTTGTTTGTGGTTGCCCGTGGATTGTATACGGAGACTGAGTAATGCCGTCGCCCGTAGGATGTGGATTAGTCCAAATCCGTATTTACTTAGATTTGGGTTTGGTGTTTTTAGTTTAAGGATGCATTAGTCGCATTGCGGCTAAGATCAACTTAAACGTTCGTTAAGGATACGATAGTCCTGTTTGAGACTAAGATCAACTTAACGTGATAATCCATTTAATATCTGGCCATCGGGACTCGTCACCTCTCTAACGTCGTTGAAGGATTACAACGGCAGATGTCAGAGGAGTTCAGAGATGTACCCTTGAACCAAGGTTGATTTGGAGTTTTATAGTCCATTTGAATGTTTAAGGATACGTTAGCCGTGTTTGGGGCTAAGATCAACTTAAACGGGATCGTTTAGATCCGACAAAAGAGCATTTGGAGGCTCTATTGTTCCAGTTTAGGGACGTAGTGGTCCGTGTTCCAGTTTAGGGACATAGGGGTCCATTGCCAGTTTAGGGATGTGGTGGTCCGTATTCCAGTTTAGGGACGTGGTGGTCCGTCATTAGTTTAAGGACATTTCGGTCCATCGCCAGTTTAGGGACGTGGTGGTCCATATTCATGTGTGGTCGTTGGGACCCGTCACCTCTCTGACGTCGTTAAAGGATTACAACGAGAACTGTCATAGGAGTTCGGAGATGTACCCTCGAACTGGATGTAAATTGATTTAAGAGAGCAATCTTGCTCAGTCAATTTAATTTGAGGACTTATGGCCAAAATTGGGCTAAGTCCAGTTAAAAATGTCCACATTTTGTTTGCATTTGGCCTTTGTCTGGGTTTTCCCCTTTTTAGAATAATGCATAGCATTACTTCAGGCCATTTATGCCCATTTTGACTGGGCTCTGCCCTTTTTATTATAATGCAAAGCATTTGTTTTGGTCCATTGGACCTCTCAATTGGGCTCTGCCCCTTTTAAATAATGCATAGCATTTTTATTATTTTGTTTGGGCTCTGCCCATTTATAAATGATGCAGAGCATCAATTTAATTAGGCCTGCTTGGTCTTTTTGATTTGGGCCTGGCATTTTAGGAAATGCATTGCATTTTCAGGCGCTTTGCGCCAATCAGAAAGCGCAAGCGCTTGTAGTGTTGACACGTGTCGCGCAAGCGCAGTGCGCTGCGCTTGCGCTACTGACACGTGGCGTACTCTGGTGAGTTGCGCCAATTACAGAGAGCAAAGCTCCATCTCAAGGCGCATAGTGCAAGTAGTTCAGATGCTGACACGTGGCGCTTTCTCAAGAGCGCAACAGCACAGTTTGCAAGTGCAAAGCACTATGATTTAGGAATTTTTTTAGATTCAAGAACCAATGGTTCATGAAAGAAGTGCAAAGCACTATTCGTTTCCTTGATCTAAATTAGATCAAAGTAAAAACAAGTTTTTTTTCTTCTTCTTATTTCAGGAACCAAAGGTTCACAAAAGTGCAAAGCACTATTTATTATGTGAAGATCATTGATCGTATTTTTAGATCAATGATCTATTAGAAGAAATTTCTTCTTTCTCGTGAAGGTTTTTACCTTTTTCTTGGAATTTTCTCAGAGTTCTCTCTGTTTGAAGCTCTTGACTTTTTCAAGAAAATATTCATGCCTTTGAATTGAGGCTTAGGGTCCTTTTTATAGTGCCCATAAATTAGTAATTTTGTTAAAGAGATCTTTCTCTGAGTGATTTGGGGAATTTTCCCCACCGTTGGATCTTTGATCCAAGGGCTTCTGTTTTACAGAAGAAAATCTTCTTGTTTTAACAAGAACAGAATAGATTTCTTTAGAATTTTAATTCTGTTTGGCGCAAATGCCCCAGCGCGTGACACGTGTCGCGCAGCGCACAGTGCAACGCAACTGCGCTAGAGCAACTGCGCTAGCGCATCTGCGCTGACACGTGTCGCGCAGTGCACAGCGCAGCGCATCTGCGCTGACACGTGTCGCGCAGCGCAACTGCGCTGGCGCATCTGCGCTGACACGTGTCGCGCAGCGTACAGCGCAGCACAACTGCGCTGGCGCATCTGCGCTGACACGTGTCGTGCAGCGCAGTGCTTGCGCAATTGAAGCGTTGCTTCCTTTAATTTTGCTTAAAATAGAGCTTTGCTCTGATTGGGCGCGCCTTCTTGGGCGCTGCGCTGACGTATCAGCGCCTGACATGTGGCGCGTTGCGCCCGAGATTTGAAGCGTTGCTTCAAAATTTTGAATTTTGAATTTCAACAGAGCTTTGCTCTGATTGGGCGAAACACCCGGTGCAGGGAAACTCTCTGTGTAGGACTCTAAAGACTCGACACTACGCTGGCAGTGGGTTTAACCACAGGCCGCAAGCGGTACTAGCCGTACGTAACGGTCCCCAGGTAGATGTCGATAAGAAGGACGATGAGGAAACCCATCTGAACTCCTACTGAGCCTGTATGTAACAATCTCCGTACAGTCCGGTCTGTTCATCTAGGACTATCGCATATCGGGCCTAAGGGGCGGTAAACGTCAGACCCCTAATAGCGGTATAAGTCATGTCAGAGTGAAGCCCATTACACTTTGAGAAACTACTGGAACGTACCAGTAAATCTTGCTTGCCCTGGCCAGGGACTTTGCGTAATGGCTCTCCATACACAGCGTGATATCAACCCCCAATACCGGGAGAGACGAATCCTGTCTACTCGCCACTGCCTCTAAGTGCTTTGGGACTGCACCCAACTACTATCTATTTGCACGACTCCTTTGAACCGTGGTAGGGTAGTAATCTAAGTACAGTGGGAACACACCCGAGGCGAACTAGCAGTGTCAAGTCGATGGACTAAACTGTACTCATGTCAGCTGGGAACTGCTATCTGACGATGGGTATAGAACCAACCTGCAGTTCCAGGCGAGTCCTGTCCGGTATACCCGTAACCTAACGAGCACCTGCATACTATCTCCAGTACGACGTACTGATGGGTGTGGGACAGACCATCTCCCCAGATGGGATGAGAAGCGTATACACCAGTCTACTCCGGAGTATCGATGCTCCGTTTCGATAATCCTACGACCAGGGACCCGTATAGGATGTTGCTTATAGGCTACCCAGCCCTCACTAGTGTGACTGCCATCACAACGCTGGTAATCAAGCAAAGATCCTAAGGGCTCTACTAATATGTATAAGCGATATGTTAAAAGAAACACATGCACATATTAAAGTAGACACAAACCAAGTAGCATACAACCATTTTTAGCAAGACTGTCAATACAACTGTGAATATCCTAAGCTTCCATTAAGTAATATATAAACTAGTATGATACAGTAATGGCCTCTAGGGCATAAACACTAACAATCTCCCACTTACACTAGGGCCATGTACTGGCATATCGCAGACCTATCATCTCGAATAGCCTCTCGAACTGCGTTTGAGGAATGGCCTTTGTGAATGGATCAGCAGTGTTATTCTCCGTATCTACTCTCTTCACCTCGATCTCCTAGAGATCTACGATCTTCCTGATCAGGTGATACCGTCTTAAGATGTGTCTGGACTTATGATGGGACCTGGGTTCCTTTGCTAAAGCTATAGCGTCGTTGTTTTCACAATACAGAGGTATTGGATCAACACTGGTAGGAACCACCTGAAGTTCTGTTAGGAACTTCTTCATCTAGACAGTTTCTTTTGCGGCATCGCAAGCATCTATGTACTCCGCTTCCATCGTCGAGTCAGCAACGGTGTCCTGCTTGGAATTCTTCCAACAGACCGCCCCTCCATTGAGGGTAAAGACATAACCCGACATGGACTTGGAGTCATCCTTGTCACTCTGGAAGCTGGAGCCGGCAAAGGCCTCGATCTGGCGGTTCTTTCCGCCATACACCAAGAACATCTCGTTAGTCCTCCTCAGGTATTTGAGAATGTTCTTTACTGCTATCCAGTGCTTCTCCCATGGGTTTGCCTGATACCGTCTTACAACGCTCAATGCGTATGCTACATCTGGTCTGGTACATAACATCGCATGCATTATAGAGCCTACCGCAGAAGCGTAGGGTATAATCGACATGCGAGCCCTTTCCAAATCAGTCTTGGGAGACATCTCTTTGGAGAGGGTGATTCCGTGACAAGTCGGTAGGTTACCATGCTTAGAATCTTCCATACTGAATCTTTTCAATATGGTGTCTATGTACCTAGACTATGAAAGTCCCAACATCCTCTTTGATCTATCACGATAGATCTGGATCCCCAGAATGTAAGAAGTATCACCCAGGTCCTTCATGGAGAACTTCTGTGACAAGAATCCTTTAACTGACTGTAGCATAGGAATATCATTTCCTATTAAGAGAATGTCATCCACGTACAAGACGAGGAATACTACAGTTCTCTCTACAATCTTACTATATATACATGGTTCATCTGGATTTTTGATAAAGTTGAATTCTTTAACAGTATCATCAAAACAGATGTTCCAACTCCGCGATGCCTACTTTAGTCCATAAATGGAGTTAAGCAACTTACACACTTTACTGCTTCTCCCACTCTGAATGAATCCCTCTGGCTGATCCATATAGACGCACTCTTCTAAATTACCATTTAGAAAAGCCGTCTTTACGTCCATCTGCCAGATCTCATAATCGTGGAAGGCAGCAATGGCAAGAAGGACCCGAATGGATTTGAGCATAGCCACTGGAGAAAATGTTTCGTCATAGTCCAAACCAGGTCTTTGACGAAAACCCTTTGCAACAAGTCTAGCATTATAGGTTTTAACCTGTCCATCCACACCAATCTTCTTTCTGAAGATCCATTTGCATCCTACGGGTTTTACCCCATCTGGAGCAATGTCCAAAGTCCATACTTTGTTAGTGTACATGGACTCCATTTCGGTCCGTATTGCATCCAGCCATTTTACCGAGTCACCACTCTGAATGGCTTGCTAGAAGCTAGTAGGGTCATCATTATCAATGATGCAATCCTCTCGATCCCCTTCTATGAGAAAACCGTAGTATCTCTCGGACGGATGAGACTGCCTACTACTTCTGCGGATTGGCGCTGGGATGTCCCTTTCTTCTGAAACTTCTGGTTCTACCAAACTTTCAGTAACAGCTTGTGTTTCTGGAATTTCTTCCAGTTCTATTGCGCTCCCACTCTTCTGATTTTCTAAAAATTCAGCTTCCAAGAAGTGGGCATGACGAGAAACAAAAACCTTTTGTTCCTCTGCATAATAGAAATAATACCCCTTGGAGTTCTTTGGATATCCCACAAACTTACACTATACTGAGCGTGCCTCGAGTTTGTCCGCATGCTGCTTTTTAACAAAAGTTAGACATCCCCATGTCTTCAAGTACTGAAGATAGGGTTTCTTTCCACTCCACATCTGATATGGTGTGGTAGGCACAGTCTTGGTTGGAACCTTGTTCAAAAGATATGCAGCTGATTCTAGTGCATAACCCCAGAAAGATCGCGGTAACTCAGCCTTACTCATCATGGAATGAACCATATCCAATAGGATTCGATTCTGCCTTTCCGATACATCGTTGTGTTGTGGTGTGTATGTGTTGGATATAGTGCCCTCAGAGTCAATTATTGGATCACAGGAACGTGATTGCAATGATTGAGGGAGGACCTATGCCGGTAGGACAGTCTTACTCAAGATGATAGTATGCTATCTGGTTTATCATTATCATCGTGTACTCTTTTAGATGACCTTACAGGTCACTATTACGCGTTGATAGAGCCCTTAGGATTCTTGCTTGACGGCCAGCAGTATGATGGCGATCATATACGTGGGAGCTAGGGTCTATAAGCACATCCTTAAAAGGTCCCTAGTCATGGGAGTTTTCGAGACAGGGCATCGATATTCCAGAGTAGACTAGTGTATACAGTCGAGACCCCGACGAGGGGCGGTGGCCGGTCTCACAAGCCACTGGTGTCAGTTAGTTCACCTAAGATGTATACAGGTGCTTATTGGGTTATGAGTACACCGGACAGGACTCGCCGGGAACATGCTAGTTGGTATTATACCCGACGTCAGATAGTAGTTCCCTGGTGACATATGTACATGTTAGTTCATCGACCTAAGATCGTCATTTGTCTCGTGTGAGTTCCCACTGTACTTTGATTACTACCCTACCACGGCTCAAAGGAGTCGTGCAAACAGGTTTTAGTTGGGTACAGTCCCGAGCCACATGGAGGCAGTGAGCGGATCTGCAGGGGTTCGTCTCTCCCGGTATTGGGGGTGAGGTCGCGCTGTGTCTAGGAGAGCCATTACACGAAGTCCTTATCCAAGGCAGAAGATTTACTGGTAGGTATTCCAGTAATATCTCAGGGTGTTCTGGGCTACACTCCGACACGACTTGTACCGCTTTTGGGGGTCTGACTTTTACTAACCCCCTAGGCCCGACATGCGATGCTCATAGACGAACGGACTGGACTGTATGGATATTGTCACTGACAGGCTCAGTAGGGTGTCAGGATGAGTTCGCTCATCGACTTCCCTTTTGGTCAATACCTGGTAGCCCATTACGTACGGCTAATACCTCTGACGTACTAGTGGTTAAATACATAGCCAAAATATTGACGAGTCTTTAGAGTCCCCCACAGACAGTTTCTCAAGTTTCGGGCGAAACGTTGTAGAGGCCGTATGGGTTTATGGCAGGGTTCGAACATACGCGTACACTTGTGCATGTGTCATGGTTCGTACGGATAATACTAGCAGGCTTTAGTTTAAGTTGGATCCTAGTATTATACAGTATAGATTTTGTCTCATTGCATTTGTATTCGGTCGAAATACAAATGTGGGTATGTATATACAGTCGCGGGGTTTTCCTGTAATTTATTACGGGATCGTTTTTTTGAAGTTGCCAGTTTGCATTCCGTTTCGGCCATTTTCCTTTCTTTCTTTCTTTGGCTGAAAATTGATGGGAGGGGCTTATTTGTAAAAGTGGCTTTTACAAAATGGAGGGTGTTTTTGTGGTAGAGGGTTCATGATGGTTCTAGCATCTCATGATTTTTTTTTGCTCATCATTACTTGCTTTATATGATGGGATTAGGATGAGATTTTGTGGTGATCATTATTCCTCATCATCACCCACTCTTTTCTCTTATGCTCACCACACACACTAGAGTGTGCTCACCCCCTCTCCTTTTGAGATTCCTTGGCCGAGCCCTCTCTTTGGAGAGCACCATATTTTTGTATGTGAGATTGATTCATCTCATTCTTTCATTTCATGCAAAAGAGAGAGCTCCATTTCAAAGTTCATTTTTCCTCCACATCAAAATGGCAACTTCTAATAACCCCTTGAGACATAGTGATCTATGTATATTCTACAGCAATCATGGACACGTCGGCTAGCCAACTTCGTGTCCGAGTTTCCTCGGTTCAGAGGTGGGAGCCCGTAAAAAGACTCCGTGATGTGGCGCCTTTCCGACGAGAAGATCAAGACCGGAGATGCCGCGAGGAGCTTGGGATGGTGGCCGAAGGCCGAAGGACACGGATCGCTCGGTATAGCCTCTCTACCCTTTCTCTAGTTAGCTAGTAGTAGATTAATGGTCCGATCCGGGTTTTTATAGTCCGCGGTAGCGCCGGTTTCTAGTTTGAAAAAGTTTTTGTTTCCGCATTTTGGCCTCGGACAGACGGCCGGGGCGCTACCGTAGACTTACATGGTATCAGAGCCAGGCCATTAATCTTTTCTAGCTTGCTCTAACGTGTTTAGAACTCGATCGAACGAAATTTCCAAAAACCACAATTTCAAAAATGCAGTTTCTGTCGATTTTCATTTGTGCTCGAAAAATTATTTTGAGTGTTGCAGAAATATGTGCAGGCGATTCTAAGAATTCTGTAAAAATTTGGTCGCATGCGGTTACTGTTCTGCCGCGGAACCGCGGCCAAACCCATGCTTTAGCCACGGTTCCGCCGCCATTTTGTCTCTTCTGTGCACCAAATTTTGTACAGTGTTCTCTGTGTTGGAATTAGGGTTTTTAGTATATTCTGTTTGGGCCCAGATTTATTTTGAGTGCTACAGTTGTGCTTGGGGCCCACTTCGGGAAATTTAGTCGATCGAAAATTTTAAACATATTAGTTCATAGTATATACATTATATCTGCGACCTCGAATGTCATTTGATCGGTAAATCCTGTCTAATTGCTATAGCCCTTTTAGACGGATTTGCGAACGTGGCATTCACGTTGATGTTCTGTGTTGTGCTGTGATGTTGCGGATTTGTCGTGGTGGATAGCCTGGATGCAATGGTAGTATAGTTTGGTTGTATATGTACATTTGATATTGCGGGGCGAGCGTCCGACATGTGGACTGCCGTCACTGCATGTTTGTATATTATTCTTTTGGGCACGACCAGGCTGAGGTCGATGTACCCATTGTATATTTTACTTTCTGTACTAGGATTATCCCGCGGAGGGGTGCATGGGTAGCCGGGTTCTAGAGGGCAACGGGCCCGCTTCTCATGGCGTTGAGACGGAGGGGGCTTCACTCTAGAATTGGCGGGCTATTCGCCGCACTCGTAGGGGGTATAGGTTGACCCAAGGAGGGGTGCTCAAGTTACCGGATTCCGTGAAGTGCTGGGTGGTCCATTCACGTTGTTGAAGGGGGCTGCCTCGCTTCAGGTTTTGGCGGGTAACTTGCCGCGCCCGTAGGGGTCTAGGATTTCATTGCACAGGCTATCCACACGACTAGGGGAACGTCGGGTTTCAGTAGCAGCTCTATGAAACCCGGGGATCCCAGATATCTGTATTGTTCTGTGATGCTTATTACATTTTTGTGATGTTGCATTTTATCACGCCTTGAGCGATTATTATATATTGATATATATACTAGTAGATGTTGTATCTGTTTTGCATCCGTGCTAGTCTAGTCCTCGCTCTGTCGTTAGTTAAGTAACCTAACGGGTGATGACGGGACCCAGTGGCGAATGCGAATGGCATATACGTACATCGTATTTTCGTTCTTTATTGGTGTGATCAATTGATGGGACTGCATTGATTCGGATCAATGCAAGCTAAACAAACCTATTCTGATGTTGTTGGAATAATTTTTTCAAAAAGCTGTTATTGTAAGGACGTTCTCTTTTGTTTTGCACAGTGGTATTCGGTTATGAATATCCAGCACCTCAGTCGACGAGGCAAGGGCCGAGATCCCTTCACCGGGAGTGACCCCTTAGACAGAAGTTTGCATCAGGGTAATAACTTCACTATAGCCGATTGCCTTTTGCCTTGCATCGTGGTATTCAGTTGGAATATCCTACACCTCATTCTACGGGGAAAGAGCCGAGATCTCTTTACCAGGAGTGACCTCTTTAGCAAAGGTTTTCGCCACTATATTTTATAAAAAGCTATAAGGTTCCTTCAACGATATCAAGTTCATTACGTTAAAGGTTTTTCGCCAAAAACCATTCGTAGCCCTCCGTCATTTCAGACGGGTAGCACTTAGTATTCATGCTATGTTTGTTGACCTTCGTCAAGGCATAGTGAATGGTAGCTGCTTGTTACCTTTCTGCTGCATAGATAGATGCGTTGGTTTGGGACAGTCGTATAGCCTTATTGACCTTCGTCAAGAGCTTGTACGGGTGGGTTCAAATTAACCTGGACAATGACGGTAAAACTTGACATGTGACTTATGATTTATTGACCTTCGTCAAGGTCATAAGAGCATGGGGTAAAAATCACATCGGGAGTTTCTAAAGAAACTGAAACATGCCAGATATGCGCATACCTTCTGGAGTGTGATAACATGAGTGGATTCCATCACGTTATCATGCGATGATAGTTGGATCCCGATTCCCACTGATGAGTTGGTCTACTCCTCGGGTGATCCCGACTAATTCTTCTTTCAGGTTTGGAGGAGAATTTGACGTTACAGTGGGAGGTTTCCTGATTAGATAAAGTGATAACCATTCTGATCTAGGTTAGAGTGCACGCTGAGTGTTTCTTTTCTCTCTCTCTTTGGCAGCGACCATGGCCTGACCCTTGACTATGACTCAGTGACCAAGTTGACCGAACCTTCTTAAAATACTGGCTTTTGGATTGTCAGAGTTGCATACCTCATTGCCACTCCTACTTTTACCATTTTCTCCAGAACACCCCGTATTACTACGAACGTCCACTTCCATTGGATAAAACCATCGTATGGTTATATACGAACTCGAAGGAACTTGTTCCAGATTCGAGAATGGTTTCCGGTTCTAGAGAAAACGAATAGGACTATTCGGTTGTCTTTTCCTTTTACCTTCTCTCAAGTTGCGAGTGCTCCTTGGATTAGGGGATAGTACACCTGTTACGCTTATTGGATAGTCTTCTTCCAAACCTTAGGCTGGTGCCGAATGGTAGGGAATGAAGAAAACCAACTAGCCTAACGATGGTGTACAGAAGGTATTAAGTTAAGACAAATAAAGGGGTTAGAAAGAGGGCAAAGTAAATTTCGACCGCTATTCATGACCAAACCAAGTATTTCTTCGCCAATCCTATATCACCTTTGTATTTCTCCAGAACACTCCGTATCACTACGAAGATCCACAGTTGTTTGGATACTCCATCGTATGGTTATATACGAACTCGGAAGGAACTTGTTCCAGTTCGTGGATAGATTCTGGTTCAGGAGAAATAGGAATAAGGTTTATTCGGTTGTCTTTTATTTTCACCTTCTCTCGCATTGCGACTGCTCCTAGGATTAGGACAGTACACCTGTTACGCTTATTGGGTAGTCTTCTTCCAAACCATAGGCCGGTGCTGAACGGTAAGGAAAGAAGAAAACTATTTAGCCTAAAGAGGTGTACAGGAGAAGGTAATAACTAAAGACATATGAAGGGATTTGGAGAGATGACAAAGAAATATACGGTTACAGTTGTGAATCTGGATAATGGAAGAGGCATTACTAGGAATACCCGGATACCCCTACGAAACTTTTCAATGTTTCAGTTTCACTGTGTACTGTTAAAAGAAAACCGATTTTCCAATTAGCCCTTACTCCAGGGTATGTAT
This sequence comes from Agapanthus africanus, assembly GCA_030015575.1. Lineage (NCBI taxonomy): Eukaryota > Viridiplantae > Streptophyta > Magnoliopsida > Asparagales > Amaryllidaceae > Agapanthus > Agapanthus africanus. Next base: position 410,096,317 of record CM057338.1, read on the forward strand.
TTACCAGGTATGATTCTCACATCTGTATGGTTTTACAGATGATGAGTGGGAGTAAGTTATTGGGAATTGGGTGATCATCCTCATTATATCGGGATTCGTTGTAATTAGTGATATTTGAGGAAATCTCCTGGGTTGTTTGCCGGACGTCAAATATTTGGTTTTGAATATCCGTTGTTATGCACCAATTTCAAATTGATATATCTGTACGTCTATTTTTATAGAGTGAGATATAACCTTTTGAAATTATGTCCATGACATTTACCTATATCAGTGGATGGTTAGGTAAGGAGCATTAAACAACGGTGTAATTCTTCTTAACCATAAGTACAGTTTTCAACCTACGACACACAGGGATTAAGTTATTAGACTCAGAGGACTTATACAGAGTACTGTATGTTGTCCAGTGTCCATTAGGACAGAGGGGTTGGTACTCGTACTATATTCTGTTTACTTGTGACTTCTCTAGTTCTTAGACATGTGTTTCGTAGAAATGCAAGGTCTAATTTTTGAGAAGTTATAGGTATAAGAATAAAGTAGAGAACCAGGCATTGCAAGTATCAGGATTCTTCAAGGTGATCGAAGATGTAGATACTTGTGTATAGTATTCAGATGATTGTAATGGTTTTTATGAGAAACTTGTTTCTCTTTCAGGTTACTCATATCTGGATAGGTTCCTAAGTTAAGTAACGCTGATCGGCCTCCTTCCATTTGGTTGACATGCACTGGAGAAATCTGCATGATTTGAATCAGGTTCCACTTAAATCAGTGCCTCTGTTTCTATATTGGATATAGAACGGTTCATATCTTAACGATGTTAAGGTACGGGGAGTTGTCCGACTTATGCTTAAAACCAGACTCTGGATAACTCAAGGCACGTTTCTATAATGGCTGTTTGTGGGTTGACCCGGGCTATGACGAGGGTTGACTTTCTACCATCTGGAAGATTAATAGTGATATTGTTCTTGACTCGCCACAGTTTTAATAAAAATTGATTTTTCAGAAAACAGTAGTGGGAGTATGGTAGAACTGAAAGTGATTCCAGAACCACAAACGATTACTGAAAATTTGATAAGAACCTAAAGATTCAATCTGGTTTGACATTCCATTAGCCACTCCGCAGATATGGTGGGTAACCTCAGGCACTCGAGAGGTACTTCGGTATGCTCAAAGACGATAACAGGGAGGTTCTTGTTTATCCAGACTTACCATTACTGTTGTTCCAGGCTATGAGACCCGGCAGGAGGATGAGTATAGCGTCGTTCTAAACTAGCTTTAGAAGTGTACGTGTAAATGACTCTACCAGAGGGTTGTCGTAGTCAGTGGGAGCAGCGGAAGCATAGTGGACAAGTGGCTTATATCTATTTATAGACTAAAGCAGATATAGCGGAGATAGATCATCTATTATACCTGACGTCAGATAGCAGTTCCCTGGTGACATGTGTACATGTTAGTTCATCGACCTGAGATCGTCATTTGTCTCGTGTGAGTTCCCACTGTACTTTGATTACTACCCTACCACGGCTCAAAGGAGTCGTGCAAACAGGTTTTAGTTGGGTATAGTCCCGAGCCACATGGAGGCAGTGAGCGGATCTGCAAGGGTTCGTCTCTCTCGGTATTGGGGGTGAGGTCACGCTGTATCTAGAAGAGCCATTACACGAAGTTCTTGGCCAAGGCAGGAGATTTACTGGTAGGTATTCCAGTAATATCTTAGGGTGTTCTGGGATACACTCCAATACGACTTGTACCGCTTTTGGGGTCTGACTTTTACCAACCCCCTAGGCCCGACATGCGATGCTCATAGACGAACGGACCGGACTGTACGGATATTGTCACTGACAGGCTCAGTAGGGTGTCAGGATGAGTTCGCTCATCGACTTCCCTTTTGGTAAATACGTGGTAGCCCGTTACGTACGGCTAATACCTCTGACGTGCTAGTGGTTAAATCCACAGCCAAAGTATTGACGAGTCTTTAGAGTCCCCCACAGACAGTTTCTCAAGTTTCGGGCGAAACGTTATAGAGGCCGTATGGGTTTATGGCAGGGTTCGAACATACGCGTGCACTTTTGCACGTGTCATGGTTCGAACGGATAATACTAGCGGGCTTTGGTTTAAGCCGGATCCTAGTATTATACAGTATAGATTTTGTCTCATTGCATTTGTATTCGGTCGGAATACAAATGCGGGTATGTATATACAGTCACGTGGTTTTCCTGTAATTTATTACGGGATCGTTTTTTTGAAGTTGCCAGTTTGCATTCCGTTTCGGCCATTTTCCTTTCTTTCTTTCTTTGGCTGAAAATTGATGGGAGGGGCTTATTTGTAAAAGTAGCTTTTACAAAATGGAGGGTGTTTTTGTGGTGGAGGGTTCATGATGGTTCTAGCATCTCATGATTCTTTTTTTGTTCATCATTACTTGCTTTATGTGATGGGATTAGGATGAGACTTTGTGGTGATCATTATTCCTCATCATCACCCACTCTTTTCTCTTATGCTCACCACACACACTAGAGTGTGCTCACCCCCTCTCCTTTTGAGATTCCTTGGCCGAGCCCTCTCTTTGGAGAGCACCATATTTTTGTATGTGAGATTGATGCATCTCATTCTTTCATTTCATGCAAAAGAGAGAGCTCCATTTCAAAGTTCATTTTTCCTCCACATCAAAATGGCAACTTCTAATAACCCCTTGAGACATAGTGATCTACGTATATTCTACAGCAATCTTGGACACGTCGGCTAGCCAACTTCATGTCCGAGTTGCCTCGGTTCAGTGGTGGGAGCCCGTAAAAAGACTCCGTGATGTGGTGCCTTTCTGACGAGGAGATCGAGACCGCGGATGTCGCGAGGAGCTTGGGATGGTGGCCGAAGACCGAAGGACACGGATCGCTCGGTATAGCCTCTCTACCTTTTCTCTAGTTAGCTAGTAGTAAGTTAATGGTCCGATCCGGGTTTTTATAGTCCGCGGTAGCGCCGGTTTCTAGTTTGAAAAAGTTTTTGTTTCCGCATTTTGGCCTCGAGCAGATGGCCGGGGCGCTACCGTAGACTTACAGTCTGGAGGAGTAAGCTGAGAGAGAATTTCATTCTCTTTTAAGTAACCTAGGAACTCGGCATTTAAGTATTCACCACCTCGATCAGATCTCAGTGTCTTGATACTTTTGCATGTTTAGTTTTCCACTTCATTCTTGTATTCCCGGAATTTCTCAAAGGCCTCGGATTTATGCTTCATCAAGAAGATATGTCCATACCTAGAGAAATCATTCGTAAAAGTAATGAAGTAGGAATAACCACCTCACGCATGTGTAGATATTGGACCACACACATCGGTGTGTATGAGTCCCAAGAGCTCGCTCGCTTTTACTCCGTGTCCAGTAAACGGAGTCTTTGTCATCTTTCCCATGAGACAAGATTCATAAGTAGCATAAGATTGATATTCGAATGGATTCAAATATCCTTCTCTATGTAACTTGGTCAACCGTGTTTCATTGATGTGACCTAGTCTACAATGCCATAAGAAAACCTGATTTATTTCCGGAGACTTTCTTTTAAGTGTGTTCTGGACATTGAAAACCTGAGCTTGATTCAATACGTATGTACCGTCATCTAATGTACCGGACCCAATCAGAACTTGATTTAGGTGGATGTGAACTATATCGCTTACGAATGTAAAATCATATCCCTCTCTCGAAAGTGAGGACACTGATATGATATTACAAGTCAAACTAGGTACATACAAACAGTTATGTAGAATCAATAGCCGCCCACTTGTCAAACCTAGGCGATATTCTCCCACGAATTCAACGTCCACGCTCATTCTGTTCGCAACTCTAAGAGACAAATCGCCTACCCTGATAACTCTACGGTTTCTCAAAGCATGTAATGAATTACAGATATGAGATCCTGCTCCGGTATCTAGTACCCAGGAAGTAGAGTTAATTGACAAACAGTTCTCAATTACAAACACACTTGAGGCCGAAGCTACAACATGCTTCGAATCCTGGCTGCTGGCTTCCAAAGCCCTGCAATCCTTCTGCCAATGCCCATTCCCATAACAATAGGAACATCCCTCCTTACCTACACCAAGTCCCGAAACTTTTTCCTTTCCCTTTGCTTCTACCTCATTGACACTGCTTATCGGCTTTATGGAGGTCTTCTTCTTTTCACTCTTTGCTTTCTTCTTGGATGTATAAGTAGAAGTTCCCCCATTAAGCAGAGTGGGTGTCTCCCTGGTTTCCTTCACGGTGTAAGTAGAGGGTAGGGACTGTGGAAACAAGTCAGCATATGACCTGTTTCCCAACGTGGTTTCCAGGTCCATGAGCTTATCAATATAGCTAGTCATTGTAAGGAGGTTGTCCCCTACAAATAACCCGACAGCCAACCTCGCTTGAAGCAATTCGTTCGAGGTCTCATATCTTATGATACGGGATTGCTCTCCATATAAATCTTTGTTATGGAGGAAGATGAAAACTAAGTCCTTCTTCTCGTGATGCTTTTGGTATACACCATCAACTAAAGCCAACACGAGGCACTTGGCTTTCGCACTGTCCTTTTCCCTAGTCTGACGGATATCCATATCCGCGACTGTAGAAACTGGACCTGGGACGGCGGGGCTTGAGTAGTAATAGGGTGGTCCAGTTTGTCATAGACAATGGACATCTGGACAGACCTTTGCCAGTCATAAAAGTCAGATTCAATCATCTTGTTATCTAGATGTAAGCTAGTCATGGTCACAGGGTCGCTGCAATTAAGAGAGAGAGAGAGAAGAAAACACTTTAGCATGATACTCTTGCAAGTTTAGATTGGTTTTATGTTTATCTAAACGGGATGGCTCCCACTTTTTCTTGAATCCTTCCTCAAACCATAAAAGAAGAATTAGTCAGGACTGATCTCACCGTACAATACTTGCTTAACCGTTTAGCCAGGCTAGTGTTGGTACTTCGAGGGAGGTTTTATGACGCTTTCGCGAAGTTCCTTAATTAAATAACCTTTTTTCCCTGGAGGCGTAGCCCCGCTAACACTGTTCTTGACACCTACTTGGTTTATAGCATTGATCGTTAAGTGACGAATCTCCTGATGAGTAGCGGATACTCACAGTAGGATCGGGATCCAAATATCATCGTGTGATAATGCTGAAGGAATCCTACCAACATTATCAAACTCCAAATGGTATGTAACACTAGCAAGTTTCAGTTTCTTAAGAAACCCCCGATGTGGAATTTTGCCCCATGCTCTTATGACCTTGACGAAGGCCAACAAATTATAAGTCACATGTCAAGTTCTTCCCATCATTATCCTTGTTAATTCGAACCCACCCGTATATACCCTTGACGAGGGCCAACAAAGTAATACGACTATCCCAAACCAACGCATCTATCTATGCAACATGTGAATACCCCAGTAGCTACCAAACACTATTCCTTGACGAAGGCCAACAAACATAGCTTGAATACTATTGACCATCCATATGAAATGATGGAGGGCTACGACTGGTTTTGGCAAAACCGTGAACGTAGTGAACTTGATATAACCGAAGGAATCTGATAGCTTTTTAAAAGGAGTGGTTAAAGCTCCGTAATTAAAAATTCTGCTCTTTTAAAGTAACCGAGTGGTTTCTTTTAAATTTGTTCCAACGATTCAGCTTTGGTTTGTTTTTTTGCATTAATATAATACGTCCCATCATTTATCCTATCATTGCAGAAAATAACGAAAATACAACGTCTGCTTATACCATCCGCATTCGGCACTGGGTCCCGTCATTCACCCGTTAGGTTACTTAACTAACGACAGAGCGGGGGCTGGGCTAGCGTGGATGCAAAACATAAGCAACGCCTACTAGATATCATATATAGATATTGTACATTCGTTAGACGCAATAATAGGCATTCCAGATCACAGATGAACATATTGGATATACTAGGAATCCGCATTTCGTTTGAGCCTGCAACAAAAGACGAATTACACGGTCGTGATGAATAGCCAAACCCCACCCTAGACCCTTACGGGTGTGGCAAACTACCCGCCTAGTACCAGAAGTGAAACAGTCTCCCTCAACGACGTGAGTAGGCCATTAAACACTTCAAAGTACTCGGTAGTTTGTGCACCCCATCTTGGGTCTATCTTAGGAGCAAAAAATAGTAAATGAAAAAATACAACGGTGGCTACAACCTCAACCCGGATGTGCCCCGCAAAAGAATATTATAACATATTACAATCTACATCGAATAAAAGATAAAAACTCTTATCTCACATCCCCGGCTATTCATCCACGGCGATCCAATGAAGTTCATATACACAAACCAATATATCCATTACAGAAATGTGCAACCCCCAACTAACCGACATACTAGCAATTAGCGGAGGTTTACGAACACATCAAAGACAACTTAAAACTTCAAACAACATAAAACTGCGATTTCGAAACACCCGTTATTTTCCACGGTAAAGAGTTTACAGTAAAATCAAAATTGGCAAAAACAAACAACTCCTGAAGCCCTAGATTAAAGTCAAAAAGCCATACCCCAAAAATGAAAAATTTCCTCCCTACTGGGGCCGAGGTCGCCGGAAAAAAGCCCAATGTGGCCGGCCCGTTTTTCGAGGAAATGTCTCGTTTCTGTTTAGTGTTCTTTTAACTGTCCAAATAGCACTCTGTACTTGTTTAAATAATTTTCAGAGTCTCTTTCAAAATCGACAGAAACTTGAACCTAGACATCGATGTTTTCGGGTCGTTTCGGTTTCGTAGTTTTAACTTGTTGTTTAAACTGTTAGCTATGGTTTAGTAGGCTCTGATACCACTGTAAGTCCATGTCACGCACCCCACGTGTTCGCAGGGAGGCGGAATATATGAAAAACAATTATCAAAATTTCGTAACACGGACTTGAGCATACGGATCGTGTCTAAACCATTACTAAAAACTACGAGAGGTTTAACTACTCGGATTCGAAGTTATACCTCACGTTACTTGTCCTCCGGGTCTTCATCGCTTTCCTCCATACCTCGTCGGCTCTATGGAACATGGGTACCTCAACGGCCTCCTCGAGTCAAAGACGATCCACCCAAGAGTCTATAGTCCGAGCTCCTATCTCGAATCTGAGATAACTACGGCTTCTAGTTTGCTAATCTAGAAGTCCTAGAGAGTGTAGAGTATTTAGATGGATTACTTAGTCACTTTAAACCCTAGGATTCTCAACTCATGAGAGCTTTTAGGGTTTGAGGAAGAAGATGAAGACTTGAGGAGAGAGAAGTGTTTTGTGATAAATAAAATGAATAATACTCATGCTAGAATAATATGAAGTATAATAATATCTTTCTTGATAATATCAAGATAATATCTAGCATGCTTCATTTAATTCTAATGGTGAATCACCTCATGAGTCATTAAGCATTTAATGTTAACATACACCTCATCCTCCACCTTATTTAGTTTAAATCCAAAAAGGAAATAAACACAAATGAGTCACCTTCTTCCAGAAGCTTCCCGAGAAATTACGAGACTGCCCCTCACTTCCGTATTTCCGAAAAACACGGATAATCTTTGACTGAATAAATCCATCTGTATAATACTAGAATCTGGCTTAAACCAAAGCCCGCTAGTATTATCTGCCCGATCATAGTACGTGCACAAGTGTACGGAAGTGATCGCGGCCCTGCCGTAAAACCATACGGCCTCTACACCTTTTACCCGGTGCAGGAAAACTCTCTGTGTGGGACTCTAAAGACTCGACACTATGCTGGCAGTGGGTTTAACCACAGGCCGTAAGCGGTACTAGCTGTACGTAACGGTCCCCAGGTAGATGTCGATAAGAAAGATGATGAGGAAACCCATCCGAACTCCTGTTGAGCCTGTATGTGACAATCTTCGTATAGTCCAGTCTGTTCGTCTAGCACTATCGCATATCGGGCCTAGGGGGGCGGTAAACGTCAGACCCTTAATAGCGGTATAAGTCGTGTCGGAGTGAAGCCCATTACACATTAAGAAACTACTGGAACCTACCAGTAAATCTCGCTTGCCCTGGCCAGGGACTTTGCGTAATGGCTCTCCATACACAACACGATATCAACCCCCAATACCGGGAGAGACGAATCCTATCTAACCGCCACTTCCTCTAAGTGCTTCGGGACTGCACCTACTTACTACCTGTTTGCACGACTCCTTTGAGCCGTGGTAGGGTAGTAATCTAAGTACAGTGGGAACACTTCCGAGGCAAAGTAGCAGTGTCAAGTCGACGGACTAAACTATACTCATGTCACCTGGGAACTGCTATCTGACGATGGGTATAGAACCAACCTGCAGTTCCCGGCGAGTCCTGTCCGGTGTACCCGTAACCTAACGAGCACCTGCATACTATCTCCAGTACGACGTACTGATGGGTGTGGAACAGACCATCTCCCCAACTGGGATGAGAAGCGTATACACCAGTCTACTTCGGAGTATCGATGCCCTGTCTCGATAATCCTACGACCAGGGACCTGTATAGGATGTTGCTTGTAGACTACCCAGCCCCCACTAGTGTGACTGCCATCACAATGCTGGTAATCAAGCAAAGATCCTAAGGGCTCTACTAATATGTATAAGCGATATGTTAAAAAAACACATGCACATATTAAAGTAGACACAAACTAAGTAGCATACTACCATTTTTAGCAAGACTGTCAATACAACTGTGAATATCCCAAGTTTCCATTAAGTAATATACAAACTAGTATGATACAGTAATGGCCTCTAGGGCATAAACACTAACACGTGCTCTACTCGATTTAGGCGCTAGTGTTAACTTTCTTCCGTATTCTGTGTATGAGCAGTTAGGTATCGGAGAGTTAAAACCGTCGCACTGCACTTTCCAGATGGTAGATCGATCTATCACCCAACCTAGGGGTGAGCTAAAGGATGTGTTAATCAAAGTCGGGGAATTTATATTCCCTGTGGACTTCATTGTTTTAGATACACAGCTTGTAGTGAACCCACAGAACCAAATTCCGGTGATTCTAGGTCGGCCTTTTTTAGCTACTTCCAACGCTGTAATCAATTGTCGAAACGGCTCTATGAACCTATCTTTCAGGAAGATGTCAATTGAGCTTAATATTTACAAGTTGGGAAGTGAACCCTCCGAACCTTATGCTCAAGTATATTCTGTCGAAATGATGGATTTCGACAGCATCGAATTTGAAAAGTTTCACGATACAGATCTAGACTCCATTAATACATTTTTGTTTGACCTCGCTATGTATTATACACATACGGACCTTTTTATCGAGCTGTCCGGATCAACATCTAACGCTTATTATGAACCTTTTATAGAGTCTGAGTATCATCCCATTCTTTCCGACGAGATTATTCTTCGAGATATCGATGAAAACTTTGAAGAAATTTTCGCTGATGAACTCACATTCTTAGAAGACATGAGAGTTGTGATGAATCAACCCCAAACCAAAAAATTTAAACCACCACCCCTTCTTCTTAACAATAAAAAGAATGCGAATACTCCATCATCATTATTTCGTCTCTACAAATCGAGACGTAAACCTGTTCTATTACACCACTTATCTCTTCCCCACTTCTTCTTGGCTAGATATAACATGTTCTTCCACTAACCAGTGTGTTACATTGATAAAATATTCAAATGGTTGGTGTTGACTTTTGGTCTTTGTAAACGTTTATATTGACCAATAACTTTACCCCTCTCTTATGATTTTAAAAGCTTAATATTGTTTAACTCAAGTTTAGGGGGGAGGAATATTCTGGCTCTTAAAAATAAAATTTGTACACAAAATTGTGAGCCAAAAATAAGTTTGGGGGAGGTTTTCATGTTCATTTATTTTTATCCCCATTAATAACTTTTCCTCCCAAGTCTACAGGTTTTTGAGATTTAAAAGATGACAACAGTGAGGACACTGCTGTAAACAGGTTTGGGAGAGATTTGTACTTATTTACGCATTACTTTGTATTACACTTTGCATAAGCACAAATTTTTTTTCTTTGATAATGAAATATTAGAAAGTGAAAAATTACATTTAAAAGATTGGAAGAGTTTGAGAAAAACAAGAAAATTAGATGTTTTCTTAAACGAAACTAGTAATAAGTAGTTATGAGCCGTTGTCCCAAGGGTTAGTAAGATGAAGGAAGTCACTAATCTGAGAATAAAAATAAGTCTGAAAAATAGTCCTTATTCTTGAGGCCAAACATTTGAACATTGATACCCTACTATACGCAATTACACACATCTTGAAACTCAGGATAGTAGAGAATACCTTGAAATGCTCTTGTCTAAAAGCCAAAGTACGAAGAAAATATAAATGAAGCATAAAGTATAAAACGGAGAAGAAAAATGAACACTGATTTTGTAATCACCAAGGCAGCATAAAAATATAGCGATGGTGTTTTATCACCTAGTGCCTTAGACCAACTGGTTTGGGAGCCACTGCTAAGCCATATGTGTTGCAAGAAGAGAAATTGCTAATTACGCTTAATAAGTGAACACATTTAGTAATCGGTCGGTTAGTACCTCAAGAAGTATTAACGGTCGCATGAAAAATGTGTGAGCTATTCCATCTAAAATATTCACCGACTAAAAAGTACTGAGGTAGATGGACAAGTGTATGATAACTTGAATTGAATTCTCCGAGTGTAGGGATGTCTTTTACACACACATAGGGGTATATGATCGGTGTTTGGAAGAAAGGTAGGGAGGAAGATTAAAGACGATGTTTTATTGAGAGATGATGTGATTTCTAACATTTTTTCATGACCATTAAGATAGGGCTCATGGAAACCGAAAAGCTAGTGTAGTTGGAAACTCTTATTTTCAAATTCTTTTCTTTTATAATTCTTATCTTTATATGTAATTTTCACCATCTTTCTTTTATTATGGGATTTTGTGGGTGTAATTTGCTGAAAACCCTCAGGAGACAACACTCCTCCTACTAGGGACACCTAGAGGTTTAACGGCTTGTTGCACGTGCTCAGTGCAATCGTGTTGCCTACGAAAGCGTGCTAGTTAGTTTTTCTATTTTTCTTTTCTCCTCTTGAATAAATAGTTTGCTCGGGACGATCAAAGTCAAGTTTGAGGGTATTTGTTCAGCCGAAAATAGTGCACTTTTAACATGACAATTTCCTTACTTTTCTTAATCATTTGAAGGTATTTGTTATAAATATAACACATATTAGAAGTTCATCTGCAAAATACCATTTACCATGTGTTTATATATTATAATCAATATTATGAAGGAAATTGTATATTTAATATTTTACGCATAATATTTTGTATCTCAAACATAACTAACATTCTTCATTGAGATATTGTGCAAGCTCAGGTCAGATATCCGGAATCAAGAATCTGCCGATAAAGTAAAGAAAGTCGAAGAATCTGAGAGTCGACCCTAGCACCACCATGAGGTTCTAGAGGCATCAAGCATGCCAAATTTTAATTTTTATTAGGTGCTAAGTTAGACTATACAAGATATTTGCTAGAATATTAGGGGTTAAGTTCAAAACCATCAAGAAGGGAGGGAGGTTATACCCTCGTAGATCGAGTTCTTCACTTCACATGCTCCGTGTAGTAGTCCCGCGACTCCACTAGAGGCTTTGGACGAGCTTTCTTCGATGACCTTCGTGCCGAAGATGATCCACGCGAAGTCCCTCTAACTCAAGCTACCTCTAGACTAAACTCTTTAGCGTAGGAAACACGCTACACTCGGTCACTAGTCAAGTGTAGGATGGTGAAGTAGGGGATATTAAAAGCTCACAAGTTTGTGTTCAAGCTTCATGGTTCAGATCACATGTGAGGGTTGAAGCTTGAACCATGGGATTGAGGAAGAAGAATAAGCTGGAGAGCAACCATGGGAGCAACTTAAGAAAATGGCTAAGTGTTGATAATGAACTCAAGAATGAATGGCAACTCTTGACCCCCACTCATTCAAGCATGGAATTTTGCAATATAAAATTGCAACCATACTTGAATAATGAGTCAAGATGAATAAACAAATATAAATCCCATACTTCAACCATACTCTCATTTTCCACCTCATTTCTATTTTCACAAAATAGAATTTTATGCCATGCTTCATTATATATATATATATATATAATATTAATATATATATTATGAAGAATAATTAGTGAGCTAATGATATTAGTTAAGATATAATTATATCACATATAATGTATATCATATTATTAAATCAACACTTGATTCAATAATCCGGTTATATTACACATGACTGACTAATATCATTTATCTGTATATCACATTATCAAATCAACACTTGATTCGACAATTTGGTTATATCACATATAACCGAACCGATAACAAATAACTGCCATATTACAATGCGGTATCATATACACGTATTTAATCAGGCCCACATACATATCACATATGTGTCCTACTTCGTTTCGCTTGAACCAGGGAACTTCTGTGTGGGACTCTAAAGGCTCGTCAATACGCCAGCAGTAGGTGATGATCACATCAGTCATCTACAAGCCGTCAGCGGTACTAACTGGATGTAACGGCTACTTGGGTATTGAGCGATATGAATATCAACAAGCAAACTTGTCCATAGTCTCCATGAAGCCTATCAGTAACACTACCGTACAGTCCGGTCTCTTCGTCTGATATGTCTCATATCATGTCTAGGGGTGGTAAACATCAGTCCCCAGTAACGTGATAAGTCATGCCGATGTCTGGCCTATAACGGTTCGAGAAACTACTGATAACACTTATCAGTAAATCTCGGCAGCAGCCCTAGCCAAGGACTTCTAGTTATAGCCAATCGAGTATAGCGCAACATGAACCCCTAATACTGGGAGAGATGAAACCCCTCCTATTGCTCATTGCCTCCATGCGACTCGGGACTGTACCCAAAATCCACCTGTTTGCACGTCTCCTTTGAGCGTGGTAGGGAGGAAATCAAAGCACAGTGGGAGCCGCACAAGACTCTATGACGATCTCAGGTCTACAGACTAACCTGTCCAAGAGTCACAGAGGACTGATATCTGACGATAGGTATACTACCACACAGGAGTCCTTGGCGAGTCCTGTTCGGTGTACCCATTCTCCAATGAGCACCTGTGTACAATCTTTAATGTCATACACCAATGGTTGTGGAATCAACCATCGCCCTCTAAGTGACAAGAAACGTACATACTAGTCTACTCTGGAATATCGATGCCCTAGTCTCGATATTCCCATAATTAGAAACTGATTAAAGGATGTACTTTTGGACCACCCTGGCCCTACTAGTATGATCTCATCATAGTCTTGGTAGTCAAGTACATATCTTAAGGGCTTTATCAACATGTAAGAGGTAGACAGTGTAAATACCAGTCTACATGTTAAGATAAAGGTAACCTGATAGCATACTATCATGTCGAGCAAGAAAGCTTTCTATATATATGTCCAAGCATCCACTATATCATCAATAATGGCCTCTAGGGCATACATATTCCTAACAAAATCAAATACTAGTAGAGACTCAGAAAAGATAAAAAGGTTCCGGATATCAAATAAATACTCAAATATTAACAAGAGAAGATTCCAGAAGAATGAAGCCAAGAACCCACCGAGTCACGGCCGATCCGCGGCTGAGTCGGCCGAGTTGCCGCGGTTCAGCGGTCAAGAAGAGGAGTTAGGGTTCAAGATTCTTCTGGAAGCTTCTGTGCAACAAACTTAGTTTGTTGGGATTTTCTGTTACTGGTTTTGGGCTATAAAAAGGACCGAGGGCTACATCATTTAGGGATCCAATCTCTTCAAATAAAATCAAGAAAAGAGCCAACAAATCTCTATATCAAATCTAAGATCAAATCCAATATCAAAAATGGGATCTATGATCTAAGATCAAGAATCTTCGATCTTAAGATCCAAGATCAAGAAATCATCGAGAAATTCATCAAGCGACATCAATCAAGTCTTCTTTACATGAAGCCAATCATCGTCAACAAGCAAGCGATCCAAGACAGGTCCAAAACTCGAGGTGATCAAGCGACGTGAAGATCGACGGAATATCTACTTCTTCGAGGCAGAGATCGAGAGCAAATTCTTCTTTCTCTTATAATCTAAACTCAAAGAATTGTATTTTGAAGTTGAGTAATAAAAGTGATCATTAGTTTTATTTATTCGCTTTCTTTTAATTTCCGCATTATGAATTCTTTTTCTATTCTTTCTTCTATTTTCATGATGCGCGAGTAATTGTCCGCTTGATAGGATTCGTAGGATTAGGGTAGATCAATGGGTGAGAAAATTATATACTCTTTTTAAGTCTTATGAAGTTTATAAACTTTAACAAAAGAATCGTCAACATCCTTATCGGGCACGATATCAATTTCTTGATAATCTCGACCACGATTTGAGATGAGATGACGATCCTTTTGCTAAGGGCTAGACATGAATGGAGATCAATGAAAGAACAAGGGTCAATAGAGGAGAAATCTTAGTTTCTTCCAAAGAACCCTAATTCTCATTCATCGCCATCAATCTAGTTTTAAATCTATCAATAGATAAGAGGAGTCATCTTTATTAGTCATCCGGGGCTACTAAATCCAATCGAATCCTACAAGCCTTCTTCATATAAAATTTTCTTGATAACTCAATTAGATCTTGAAACTATCTTCTTGATTTTCTTGATTTTCTCTTTTGTATTTCTTTCAACCGATCTAAAACAAGAACTATAAAATTTCATGAATTCCAGAGGACGACCCGTACTTACTAAAGGTTTGCTACATGCGACACCGTTATTGATTGCGGTTATTTTACTACTACTTTTTCTTTCACAAAATTACAGATCTGTCACGCCCCGCTTCCCAGAGTGCGCTAAGATCGGCACGTGACAGAGCCAACCATGCTACCTGTGGATAGGAAACATCCCTCCACAGTCACATTACGGCTGTCTATAAGATATCAAGAATAGTAAAAATAAAATAAACTATCTATTAGATGTCCATTCGCCAGAATAAACGAGTCAAGAAATAATATGCGGAAGCAATAGTCCAATAAACAATAACAATCTGGAAAGTACGTCCTAAATACGGGCTCACACCAGGAATGAAAGTACGAAAATAAAACTAAACTAACTAGATACTAACAGGATCCTCACTGCTCGGCCTGTTGGCTGAAATACTCCTGAACGGCCTGCGACAGAGATAGAGGATCTGGGCCATGCAAAACCCAGACGTCAGTGCGTCATAATATCAATAATCATAAGCAATCAGGATGGAACGATATATGCAGGCATGAATAGTAACATGAATGTAATAAGGGTATAACAGTATCACGAATAAGGAATAGTGAAGTGTATAAGCACATGTGACGTGCGGTGAGTAATCTGAACTAAGCTACTGGGTTAGCTACTCTCAAGTCTGTGAAATCAATTTGATGGAATCGTCGATGTAACTCAATAGTATCCCGTGCATACCCGGGACCACGGTCCAGACTCTCGGGGCTGAATCCGAGATGTGCCGCTAAGCATAAACAGGAAACATGTACAGACGAATGATGTCAGCAACATCATCCCGGGACTGGCCTAGCCCCCAAAACTGATCAGTATAAGCGTCGAACCGTTGAGTTACAAGTCAAGTTTCATTATTGATTTCCCCTTACCCCCTAAGTTATGTGTTCAAGTCAGGTATTGATAAATCTAGAGCTAATGCCAACACAGGATCAAGCAGGTACATGTTTGTCTATGTAGACAACAGGAAACGTCCGTAGGAACAACATGTCAGGATTGTCAGCATTAGTAACAGGATCAGGTAACATGTCAAGTAGTGGTGTATCAGGTCATGTCAGGTGGTGTACATGTATCAAGTGGGTGCCCAACAGTAAAATGTAGCAAGTATCGAATCACGGTAAAGGTACGGATGTACGGTGAAAGCATGGATGCACAAATATCTATCAGGGGTTATATCATAACTATGTAGGGTACACATTATCAAGCATGGGGTACTAATGTAACAATAATATGAGTTAATGTAATATGGCATGCAACTAGGTATGCAGAATTAATGGTATAGATACACAATAAAACATGGATGCTCAATTAACTATCAGGGGTTATAATTACCGTTCCACGACTATGTAGGATGCACATTATTAAGCATGGGGTGTTAGTATAACAGTAATATGAAATAATGTGGCATGGCATGCAACTAGATATATATAATTAATGGTATGGATGCACAAATATTGATCAGGGGTTACATTTACAGCTCCAAGACTAAGCATGGGGTGTTACTATAACAATAACATGAATTAATGTGATCTGTAGATGCAGCTACATATATAATAGATGATATGGATGCATACGAGTATCCGAAAACAGTAAAACTTTAATATGGATGTATAATGCAATGAACATGAAATATTTGTATTCATATGGATGCAAGATAAGTATTATAGTATGTAGCAAGATACTTGTATGCAACTAGATAAACTTGCATGCAACTAGATATGTAAAAAACAGTATGGATGCACACGGGTAACCGAAAACAGTAAAATAGTAAAATGGTAATGTGGGATGCATAACTAAACAATATGTAATGTTATTATTCACATGAATGCAAAATATAGTAGTATAGCATGCAGCAAGATAAACTTTCCTGAGCGGAACACACGACGGGTGCGTACGGCAGGTCCGACGTCGGGTAAACGTCATAACGCACACACGGCATGCGGGACGGGTCTAGGCAAGGCAAGAGGATAACGACGCAGATAGGGGACGTTCACTGGATCACCTGAATCATCAGCGACGAGCACGGCTCCGGCGGGTGATCACCGGAAAAAAAAGAAATCAAGAAAGAAAAGAAAAGAGGAGAAGAAGAAGAAGGTGGTCTGAGATTTTGGGACAGAGGGGAAGGCGAGGAGGTGGTTGTGATGACGAGTGCACGGAGGCGATGGGGTCGGGGCTCCGGCGAGGAAGCAGGTGAGGCAAGGTGTGCAGTTGGGGTTTCTTGATGTCGGGGTCAGGTTCTGTGCATGGGAGAGGTGATACTAGAAGGTAGTGGTGATGGTGGTGAGATAGAGTCGACGAAGAGGAGGCGGCTAGGGTTAAAGTTCTGTGGGTTCGTGGCGGCAGAATTTAAAGAGGGAAGAAGGAAGAAGGGAGGTGAGCGTAGTGGATGAGGGAGGTGACGGGATCTCGGAAGTGAATAAGATTCAAGAGAAGAGTGAGAAAGCGAGAGAGAGAGAGAAAGAGAGAGAGACATAGGGATTGGAAGAAAAAAAATAATAAAAATATAAAAATATATATTTGAAGAGAGAGAGAGAGCGCGATATTAGATTAGGATTTTTTAAAAAAATTCTTTAAAAAATATTTTCATGTTTTATATTTATATAAATAACAGTTAATATATGAATAATATAATATTAAGAAAATTTAAGTTTTCTGGTTAATACAAATTTACACCAAAATACGCCCGGATCGGGTCTAAAATTATGGTTTGAAAATACGGACAATATACGTATCAACCAAAACCAAAACAGGATATCCGGGTAACAAAAAAATATACCCCCAAGAACGGATGCACGCACGTGCACGTAGCTATCCAAACAAGTCCGTTTCACTGAACGGGACGAGAACAATATACGCGGATGCTACGACAAGGTTAGGGGTATCATGCAGGCCATGGTAGATATTTTTAAAATACTTTATTTGACTTTATTTGTTTTATTAAAAAAAATGCAGATGCCAGATATAATGCCAGTATGCAGTATATAAAAAAAATGAAAGTGCACGGATCCAAATAACAAGTCAGGATAAATCATGAAAAGGAATCAAGACGGGTTTCCAATAAGCGGGTCGGGTCGGATGCAAATACAGATGTCAAATACACTATTCGTACCCAAAATACAGTAAATCAAGAAAAGACCATAAATAAAGAAATACCCAAAATAGAACTGGTATAAATGAACTAGGGTGTTACAAGATCAATCAGTCTCCGGCGAGGTTTCACGGCGAAGCAGTGGTTCACGGTTCTTGAAGTCGAGGATCGGGGTTTTGTACAGGGTTCTTGCTCGGGGTTTGGAGAAGAAGAGAGGAGAGAAGGGAGAAGGTGGTGGCAAGGACAAGGGCGTGAGGTCGACGGCGAAGCGAGCTCCGGCGAGGAGGTGCGCAGACGAGGGTTCTGTACAGGGTTTTAGAGATCGGGGTTAGGTTGTAGGCTCGGGAATCTCTTTGGAGGTGAAGGGAAGAAGGATAAGAGGGGGTGGAGGTGGTGATGGGATGGAGTCGACGACGGCGAGGTGCAGGCAAGGTCGGGGGCTATGGGTTCGGGTGTGCAGGGATGTGCAAGGTCAAGGTCGGAGAAAAGGAGGAGAGGAGGTGGAGGTTGTGAGGATGAGGGTGTTGAGGCGAGGGTGAGATGACGATGACGGCGAGGGTGCGAGGCTAGGGTTTGGGTTCGCGAGAGGCGGCGAAGGCGGGAAGGAGTGGAGGCGAGAGAGAGAGAGAGGAGACGTTGGAGTGGGTAAGTTTATATGGGTTTTATTTTACAAAAAAGTAAAGAAATAATATATTATATAGTAAGACAGTGAGGTAGAGAGGAGATTTGTGAGTTAAGATTTAGGATTTTAAAATATATTTCAATATATATTCCTTTGGTTAGAATATAATTTACAGTTTAAGTTTATTATATAAGGAATATAATATTGATTATATTTGAGTTTTCTGGTTAATACAAAAATATTTCAAAATATGCCGGGGTTGGATGTAAAATTACAGTTTGAAAATACGGATAATATGCGTGTCAATCCAAACCAAAAAGCGATGTCTAGTTAAAGAAAATGCATACCCCGAGAATGGATACACGCAGTATGCACGTAGCGATCCAAACGAGCCCGTTTCACTAAACGGGACATGAACATAATGTACGGATGCAAGCACAGGGTCAGGGGTATGATACAGGCCATGCTAGATATTTAAAAATATATTATTTGACTATAAATGTAATATTAAAAAAATGCAGATGCCAGATATACGATGCAGGTATACGGAACATATGTGTGCACGGATCCTCAGAACTAGCAGAAATAAGATGTAATCAAGGTCCAAGATGGGTTTCGAACATGCGGGTCGGGTCGGATACCAAGCACAGGAACCAAACACTATCCGCACAAAAAAACAATTAAAACAGGAAATAACCACAAGATAAATAGAATAAATAATAACTGAACTAGGTACATGTCCGGATCCCCCTCTTTTTTCGGGAAATAAATTCAATAAAAAGAGAATTTTATCCCCCCCCCCCCCCCCCCAAAAAAAAACCACACGCACGCACACACACAAAAGTGTGAAAAGGTAAAGAAAATTTGCAAATATTCCTTTGACTTTTTCATTCTTTATACATGAAATATAATTTTCTCATACCTATTCAATCTTATCCCTTGATCATTTTGGTTATTTAATATTAAGAACACATAATTTCTAACACATATGGTAAATAAAACTAATTAACATTTACTTGAAATATGTTGAACAATTTGACACTTTACCGAAAGAAAAGCCGAAATAGAATTCACCGTCGTTATTTAGAAAATGCTAGAATTTATTTTCATATGCATCGCACATGCCATAATCGTCAAACAGAAATATTTCATTTTTTAAAGGATTTTAGAAAATTTGAACAATTGCAAACAAAGTTTTACTGTATTTCTAAAATACAATTTAGAGAGATCATATATATTTGGGGTAAAATCACTAAAATTCTTAAAATTACATAGATCAATCCAACATAAATCAACATAAACACTTTTAATCAATAATTATATATAACACAAAGTTTATCATCACACTAGTCGATTGGAGCTTGGGATTAAACACAAGAAATCATCCATACTTCATTTTTTTTCCAAAAAGGAAAAGAAAATCATTTCCTACAATAATCTCTCTCTATATAAATCCGAGACATTTCAGATATGTTGCATGATGTTTATCCAATGTTGGTGGCGTGTAATTACCATGAAGAACCCGCAATGATATATTCCTGCACGAAGTATGAGACATTAATTGTAAGTGGGTTGTGCTCACTCTACGATGATCGCAGCGAGGCGGAATGCACAAAAATAAATTTTAATGCAAGCACAACTAACTATATCCGAAAATACATCCATATGCTTAATACTAGCAAACTAAAGACAATAATTTAACTATTCGGCTAGGGTTACAACCTTTGCAGTCGTGTCCTTCGTTTTCGATCCTCTTCTTGAGCTCCTCGAGGCTCCTAGATCAAGCTTATCTGTCGGTCTTCCTTTACCGAAGATGATCCACCTGAGAAAACCGTTCAAGCTTCAACTTCATCAATGAAGTAACTAAAAATTCTAGGATGCTAATTTAGGATTCTTAGTGAAATAGTGTGAGTGTTCTAGTGATTTTTCTTTCTCTTAATTCTCTTGAGTTTCAACACATGAGAGGATAGAGAAAGAAGAGGAAGGAAGAGCCATAAGAAGAGAGAGAAGCTAAATGGTTGAATGAAAACTCTCACCCATTCAAGCATGTATTTTCTTTCTTTTGTTAAAAGAATTTCACCACTTTAAAATTGCAATCATGCTTAAACAGTATAAGCAAATGAATTAATAATTCATTTGTCTATACCCTCCACAATTTCTCTCCTTTACCCCAGTTCACAATTTCTTTAAAAAGAAAATAATAGAAATGAGATGTCCTTCCAGAAGTATTCTTGTATGAATACAAGAATACGTCTCCGCAAATACATGCCTGTATTAGTATCAAAATACGAATACCCAAGAGATAGAAAAATACAATGAACATAATACTAAAATATACATATCGAAATATATATATATATATATATATATAAATTATTAAATCAAAACTTGATTTAATAATCCAGTTTAATCCTGAACCGGCTAGTATTATCATCCGTCCGATTAAAATCCATGTGGGTAGCATACATACCTAATCGGAACCCTGCACGTATCAATGTACGACCACTACATTATTTTGCCTGAACCGGGAAAACTCTCAGTGTGGGACTATAAAGACTCGTCTATACGCTGGTAGTAGGTTTAACTACAAGCACATCAGCGGCACTAGCTGTACATAACGGCTATCCAGGTATTAAGCGAAAGGAAGAGCGACGAGCAAACTCATCCATACCCCTACTGAGCTTATCTGTAACAATATCTGTACAGTCCGGTCTCTTCATCTGAGATAATCGCATACCGGGTTTAGAGGGTGGATAATGTCAGATCCCTACTAACCCGATAAGTCGTGTCGGTCTGAAGCTCATCATCCACCGAAAAACTATCGATATCACATTAGTAAATCCCATCCATCTTGGACAAAGATTTTATGGTGACAGCTGACCCAACACGGCGCGACATCGGCTCCCAATACCAAAAGAAATGAATCCCTGATGATTGTCCATTGCCTTCATATGGTTCGTGTCTGTACTTAACTAAAACCTGTTTGCACGCTCTTTTGAGCCGCGGTAGGGTAGTAATCTAAGTACAGTGGAAGTTCATATGAGACAAATAAAAATCTCAGGTCAAAAGACTAACATGTACTCATGCTACAAGAAAACTTCCATCTGATGATAGGTATAATACCATCTAGAAGTTCTCGGCGAGTCCGTCCGGTGTACTCAGCTCCAGTGAGCACCTGTATACTATCTTAGATAACTCAACACTAATAGCTTGTGAGACCAGCCACCGCCCCTCATTAGGGTTTGAAAAGTATACACCGGTCTACTCTAGAGTATCGATGCCCCAGTCTTGATACTCTCTTTATTAGGGACATTTAAGTGCGTGCTTATGGATCACTCAGCTCCCACGTCTATGATCGCATCATAATGCTGGTAGTCAAGCAATAATCTTACGGGCTTTATCATTATGTATCACGACACATAATAACATAATTATAAAGACAAACCAGATAGTATACTATTATTTCGAGTAAGATTGTTCTACCTGTATAGGTCTTCCTTCAATTATCATAATCGCTTATCTGCAATTACAATAATTGCCTTGAGGGCACTATATCCAACATTAATAACTTTACAAATAGGGTAAATTTCACTTAAATACCATAAACTATCAATGGTTTTCACTTATATACAACATGTTTATTAGTTATTAAACGCCCCAAGCCTTTTCATATATCTACCCTACTATTAAGCTTTGATTTTTTCCGTAACGTGACTCTCATTTGTCAATTAGGAACAAAAATAACTGATGATGCTCGATATAGGTGATCTCCCAGATTATGACACGTGGCAGATGACGTGTCCCAGGGCTCACAAGAAAGGACCTACAGTGGTCGACCAGACCACTCCTGTGCCCGTCCTACAAGCAAACGCTGGCTCACCTCCGAGCCCCTGCATAATTGGTCTCCTCGGCCTACCATCTCGTCTCCGGGCTACCACAGAACCAAGATACCTCGGCTCTCCTGCTCGTCCGCGAGCCCTCCCGCTGAGGTCATCTTCCTCGGTCTCATTGACCGACCAACGACACCACTCACAGGCGCAACCGCCATCCCGCAAATCTCGCCATGCGCGAGATATCCGCCGGCCACATCCCACGTCCAACGCCATCATGATCTCCACGCCATCATGATCTCCCATTAATGAGCCTATCTCGCCATTAATGGGAGATCCCGCTCATCACACGGGCGTGACGTCGGGAGCGTAACTGCTGGCGTGATTCTCGCGCCTGCCCTGCCTGCTGCCACCGCTATATAAACCCCTTCTTCAGACGGTTCAAGTAAGCCATTTTTATTCCACTAAGCCGTTACTCTGCTCGGATCTCTAGTCTAACTTGACCGTCGGAGGGTCCTCGGTGGTACAACCACCCAGGGACTTCCTTGCAGGTAGCTCGATAACCACAACCTCAAACCCATTGAGATCCAAACGCTTCAGGAGCGACAGCCTCCAAATCCAACATCAGCCACCTATAGCCGCCATCAGCCGATCAACGGAAGGTAACATCTTGGCGCGATCCAGGTCGCACCAGCTGGCGCCGTCTGTGGGAAATCTTTGATTCCACAAAAACAAAAGTTCATTTTCCGATCTCAATCTAATGGCGAGCGATCATCACGAAGATCCAAGCACTAGCCGCTGCCTCCCCCTCAACGGAGGCACGGACGAACCTCCTCCGCCGAATGCCATTAGCCCCCTTGCCGACCGAATAGACCGACCCGCGTCCTTCGTGGAGGCGCTCATCTGCGTCCAAACGGCAGGGCAAGATCCCCAGGTTGCCGCTCCCCCGCCTCGGGACCGGGACCCCTACAGGGGAAGAGAAGACTCCGTCCACATCGGCACTGTCGACCACCGCATCACTACCTCCC
Source organism: Agapanthus africanus (assembly GCA_030015575.1). Classification (NCBI taxonomy): domain Eukaryota; kingdom Viridiplantae; phylum Streptophyta; class Magnoliopsida; order Asparagales; family Amaryllidaceae; genus Agapanthus; species Agapanthus africanus. The sequence continues at coordinate 410,119,595 of CM057338.1, forward strand.
ACGGCCGCAGATCTCCCGGGCCAATACGTTCTGAGGCCCGCTGGGCGTCTCGCAGTTCAACGCCGAGGTCCATCGCCAGAGCGCCTCATCCCGAGATCTTTCGTGCACCTGTCCCTCCCGAGGAGATGTCTGTCAGCTCGCCTGTTATCAGGCCTGACCGACACCCCCTCCCTCGACGGGGTCGCGTGGACGAGACTCACCACGGCGGCTCGAAGACTAACTCGCCGGGGGATCTAAGGAACCTCATTGAGAGGAACCGGGGCCGAGGCCAGACGCAGGCTTCCAATAGCAGAGGCCTGGGATCAGAATGTGCCGAGTCGTTAGGGTACCATGGCCGACTCGACGCCCTCGAGAAGAAGATCGAGGGTCTGCATCGGGAGGGTCACTGTTCGAGCGACGGGGCTAAGTACGCCGTTGACTCGCTCACCAAACCATTCACCGAGGAGCTGCTCGCTGTCCACGTCTCCTCTCGCAACAAGCCCCCAAAGGTCTCCCTCTTCGACGGCAAGTCTGACCCAAAAGACTATTTGGATGCGTTCACCACAGGGATGAGCTTCCAAGAAAACTCCGACGCCACCCAGTGCCGGGCTTTCCCGGCCACCCTCATTCGCTCCGGGCGAGACTGGTTCCGAGGACTCGAGCTACGCTCGATCTCAACTTTCGATGAGCTGGCCACCCAATTCCTCGGCCATTTCGTCGGGAACAGGCGTAAAAAACGCACAGTCGACCACCTCTTCACGATCAAGAGCGGGGACAAAGAGACGTTCAAAGCATACGTCACCCGCTTCTACAACGCCCTTCTCGAGGTCCCCGAGCACCGGGATGAGACGGTCATCACGGCACTAAGGTCTGGTCTTAGGCACAAGGAGTGGTTACGCTCCTTTGTACTAGCGCAATCTAAGACCATGGCCAAGGTAAAGGTTTGGACCGAGTATGAGGTCCAGCTCGAATCCGAGGTAAGCGCAAATTTCCCCCGGGCAGGGTAAACCGACCAGAAGAAGAGGGCAAGAGAAGAGAGAAGGGGACCTGAAAGGCAAAAGCCCTATCTCCCAAAGTTCCAGGAGTACACACCGCTCAATGTCTCCCAGGCAGTGCTACTAGAAGAGGCTAAGGGTGAGGGGTTCTTCAAGCTCCCCCCAATCCCGCGAATGGCCTCAAAGCGAACCCGGGGCCCCTACTGTGGGTTCCACAGGTCGCTAGGCTACTCCATGGAGAGTTGTAAGCAGCTCCGAGACTACATCGAGAAGCTCATCCGTTCGGGGCACCTAGCAGCGTACCTGAGGGACAAGCGGCAAGCTGACCACGAGCAGGAGCAACGTCTCCCTCCAGCCAAGATGACCATCGGCCAGATCATGGTAGTGTCAGCGGAGGATACGTCTGGTACCCACGAAGCTCGGTACCCTATGCCGGGCATAGATGCCAACAGACATCCGGGGGGCTCAAGTTGCACGAATAAGAACATCTACTAGCATGTATTTTCTTTTCAGAGCAATGTACATCTTTCTTGAGATCTTTTGTTTATATAATAAAGGGATTAATAAAGCATTGCAGAAAAGAAAAAGAATCTTATTCATTCAAGAGGTACTATAGGCTCCTCAGCCGTACATAAAAAAATATATTACAACAGCGGGTGAATAGGATACAGAGAGCACTATTTATGGGACTCTGAGGATATTTCCGCTAGCCGAGCCCTCGCGGCGTCTAACCTCTCCCTTCGATGACCCTCGCTAGTGTCGGCATCGAGTTTCAAGTGGTAGCACTCAAGAACGAGCGCCTCCGAGCGATTTAGCCGGCTCACAGAGATCAAGCCGAAACATCTCAGAGACCTCAGCTTGCCAATGGCCTCGTCTTTCAGCTGCTTGGATAAGGGGTTGTAGAGCCCCGGCGACGCCCTCCAGATGGAGTACATCAACACCTGAAGTAGGGAGGAGCATCAGAGGAGCAATCGACCAAAATGATCCTTAATCCGGCCTATCACCAACTTCACCGTGTCATCGGTTCAGTACTGATCATAGAGATACACGTCCTCGAAGCTTATGATATCGGGGATGGTTAAAGGGAAGTCCTCCATTCTTGCGTTTTGGGTGTGAGGAAAGGAGTCATCAACAATCTCTCCATTTTATAGCCCACAATGCCCCCAGAGTTCAACGGTCGCCCGTAACTGTGCCACCACGCGGCAGACATCGCGCCGCTCGATGCGAAATCGAAACGACGCGGCTCTGGCGCTTCGCCTCCTCCACGCGTTCGTGGCACATGTCACTCACGAAGAGGCAGCCCAACAGCTACCCTGCTCGGCTATCCCTGGCCGGTAGCTCGCCTACCCCACAACGCCAAGGATCTAAGCCCTGACTAAGAGGCAACCGAGCAGCTTCACTGCTTGGTTCATCCTTGGCAGGCCTCCCACGGCCCCTCCAGCGCCAAGGATCGAAGCCCTTACCAAGAGGCAGCCCTGCAGCTACCCTGCTCGGCTATCCTTGGCCGGTAGCTCGCCTACCCCGCAACGCCAGAGATCGAAGCCCTCACTAAGAGGCAACCGAGCCTTTCACTAAGAGGCAACCGAGCAGTTACCCTGCTTGGTTCATCCTTGGCAATCCTCCTATGGCCCCTCCAGCGTCAAGGACCTAAGCCCTCACCAAGAGGCAGCCCTGAAGCTACCATGCTCGGCTATCCCTGGTCGGTAGCTCGCCTACCTCACAACGCCAGGGATCTAAGCACTCACTAAGAGGCAACCAAGCAGCTTCACTGCTTGGTTCATCCTTGGCAGGCCTCCTACGACCCCTCCTACTTCACCTATGAAGATATACTGTGACAACACGGCTGCAATTTATATTGAGAACAACCCTGTTTTCCATTAACGAACAAAAGATATTGAAGTCGATTGTCACTTCGTTCGTGAAAAGGTTGAAAATGGAGGCATCGATACAATTCATGTGAGATCGTTGAACCAACTTGCCGATTTGTTCACTAAACCCCATGGGAGATCACGTGTGCATTTTATTTGTGACAAGTTGGGCATGTGTGATGTATATACTCCAGCTTAAGGGGGGGTGTTAGAATAAATGAATGGTTGTGATTAGTTGTGATTAAGGGTATAATTGTAATAAGTATTTTGCCTATATAAAAGAGATGATGAGATAGGGTAAATCTTATCTATCACATTTACCCCTAAATCATTTCCAATAGGTTATATGTTGGAAAATTTCGGGCAATCGAGAAAACGACAAGTCGAAGAAATGCGAATGTGTCAAATATAAGCAAAGGCAGAGCAGGATCATCCGGCAGGACATTAATTGGAAGGATGAGGAATAATCATGTCATAGTTGGTTGTCTCTTCAAATAAAAAATTCAAGAAATGAGTGAGGAAAAGAAAACTCCCTACCAATTCCTTTATTTCAAGCTATCCACGTCATCATCCCATTTAAACTTTTTTAATCGACTCTTTTATATCCATATCACAATATTTAAATCTACATTGATTTTGACCACAATCTGTTATATAGTCCACGTGCAACAGTCTAGTGTACAAAATTTCTTTCTCCATCAAGACTTCATACAATTTCCAACAAAGTTTGATTGATCTGACGTCAACCCTCTCTTAATCAATGTCAAATTTCTCGTACGACGATACTACGGACAAAAAAAAGGGCTTTCCAAAAACCTTAATCCTAAATGACCAGTTGCCATTCTTCAATTTCTCCTAGAGGACAAAAAAAGATGACACATATGCTATCAGGTTTCCATAAAATTGAGAGTGAACTTAAATAAGACCAAGAGTATAACATTAAAAACATGAACCTTGGTGTAAATAAAAACAAAGAAATTGGAGAAAATTCAAAAAATATCTGAAGATTCTTCAGGGTTTTGCTCCTCGAGGCAAAGCCTACACATTGCAGCCGAAGTTGCCTGGGATTCTTCAGCCATCGCATTTGAAAACAGTCTTAGAGGGGGGTGAATAAGGCTTTATGGCAAACTCAATGTGATTTATAATAATTTAAAAAATTATGCAGCAGAATATAAAATCAGAGTCTAAAATTCAAATACTATCACAACACAGATTCACAGAAACAACACAGAATCACAGAAAAAGTAAATGGACATTGAGAATTGTTATCGAGATTCACCAACCCTGTGGCTAATCCCTACCTGAGAACTTTTGCTCGGGATTCAACACACTATTCAGTGACTCCTTGCAGGTGGAGAAACCCAGATCTTTTGCTTAGGCTCAGATCTAAACCTTTACACTTGCAGAATTTTAACACCTAGACCTTTTCCGAGACTCAAGCCTAAACCTTTACAACATGAAGATCTTAAACCTTTCTTCATTTGATCGTACAAAGAAAGATTTTACAATCGTTACAAATCAACTCTAACAATCCTAACGATCTCAAAAGATAAATCAATGTTTTGATTCAAGAAGATGAGGGATTGTGGTTTGGAGATTAACAAAAGTTTAAAAACAAATCGAAGAAGTTTTTCAAAATTAAACAAGTTTTGAAAACAATCGCTTTTTTGAAACTTTTATAAATCTTTCTTTTCTAAAAGAATAGAAAAGTATAATGGTGCTAGAAAGATCTCTTCTCTCTAAAAAGAATTAGTATAAACTTGAGAGCAAAGAGAGGCAGAGTTTTCACAAACACTTGAGAGTAAAGAAAATGAAAAATGGGTGAAAGAAAATAGTGAAAAACTCTTTAGAAACTTGTTCTATATATAGGGAACCATTTGATAGTGGTTAGGACAATTATTATAACCGCCCCTAAAAGATAGGGCAGCTATTGGCAGTTGGTGGCCATTGTGTAACTGAAATTCAAACCAAAATTCAGATTTTGAAAACATTGTCAACTGTTATAGACGTCCCTTATAGACGTCTCATAGATGTCTATTTGTCTGATATTTTGAGACACAACCCCTGTTTTGAAAAAGAATTTGAAAATTGAATTTTTTTTGTTCATGAGAATTGAATTGAAACAGGATAGAAAACTTGATTCTAACTGTTTGAGATCGACTCGACTCTAGACTCAAATAAAGTAGAAAAGTTTTGAATATTTCCGATGTGCGACTTCTCCATTATATCCTTTGAATGTGCATTGAGATCTTCCGAGTCTTGCCGATCTTTACCAATATTACCTTTGAGTTGTCAGTAGTAATGTGGATTGTCCTTATACTTGAATAACTCTAGTTGTGTAGTACTATGACTCGTATGATATTATTAGTAACATATAGTATATTTGAAATACGGTTTTGTAAAATAGTCAAAATATAAAGAGGTTCATATATCAACAATCTCCCCCTTTTTGATATTTTACAAAACTTAATTAATATAATTTAATATATACATAATAATTATTTCAAATATATATATATATATATATATATATATATATATATATATAAAGATATATATTCAAATGCTTCCCCTGAACTGAATATATGCATATTAACAAATGCTTCCCCTGAATATATGCATATTAATTCTCCCCCTTTTTAGAAATATCAAAAGGTTAAAAATATAGAGGAGGAATTAAAAAAATGAGATAGTAAGGGAATAGTAGATATATAATTAAACGATCATATTAAAGTAATAATACAAATACAATAATTAAAATGAACAATTTCTTTATCTATATTTTCTATTATTAAGTCCTTAGGACAATTTTTGTTGAATTTCTTTTTTCTGTTCTTCCAATATATTAGTTTTAATTTCTTTGACGTAGTAATTACTTATTTTATTAATTTCTACTATTATTAAATTCTTAGGACGATTTTTGTTGAATTGCCAATATTTTGGAAAAGAAATATCAACTAATTTCTCTTGTTGTTCCAATTTATTGGTTTCAACATTTTTGTTTATTAATAAATTATCTAAACCTTTTAACATGTTAGAATCATTATTGTCTATTGAATTATTAGGATTAATGGATTTAATTTCATTAAATTGGTCATGTATACTTTCTTGAATTAAAATTTGATTGGGTTGATTATTTTTAACCTTAGTAACCCATACCATTTTTGATTCATTTAGGTCAGTTTTAGGAATAAAGTAATATTTGTAAGATGATTTATTTTTAATATTACAATATTGTGAAATATGCCTTAAAGTACAACAATAGTCACACGTGGAGTGAGCATATTTATTACCATATTTATAATAATACTTATATCTAAAAGGTTTGGTTTTAGAGACTAACTCAAAATATTTGTTGTAACATAAACCTTCTTTCTTACAATATTTTATAGATTGTCCTAATATAATATCTAAGTTATCTTTACTTTTGGTAAAATTTAAAAGCATTTTATCTTTTAAGTCTACTTTTCTTTTAAGATCAAATATTTCAAAATTTAAAAGCATTTTATCTTTTAACTCTACTTTTCTTTTAAGTTACAATATTTTAATATTCGTCTTCTGATTCGCTAGAATCCGTATCGTCCAAATAAATTGAAATGAACGCTTTTCTGATTCTTTCTTTGGCTTCCACTTATCCTTATTGAGAGTAGAACACTCCGACTTAATATGACCTTCCTTATTGCTTTCAAAACAATGAAGAATCTCATTAGAATTAAAACCTTTATTAAATTTATATGTACCTTTCTTCGAAGAGAATTTTACGGAGTTCAGATACTTCCTGAAATGTATTGCAATGTTGGTCATTTCTTCATCATCGCTTTCTTCTTCATAGGATGTTTCCTTAGGCTTAGACTTACTGGTAGAAGCCTTAAGCATGATATTTTTCTTTTGGGTGTTCTTCTCTTGCTTTTATTTTAGATCTCCTAGTTTCATTTTGTACGTCTTCAACTTTCCTATTAAGAAATCGACCTTCAACGTTCTCATATTATTAGCTTCTTCGATGATGATGATCTTGGGTTGCTAAGAGATCATTAGAGATCTCAGCAACTTATAACACTCTTCTTCTTATCAAACTTCTTTCCTAAATTGAAAAGCTATGTAATGACATTGTTGAACCTGGAATACATAGAGTCGATGGTCTCATCGTTTCTCATTTGGAATGTCTCATACTCGTGCATGAGATGGTTGATCTTACTCTTTTTTAACTTGACTGGTTTCTTCATGGGATGTTTGGAGAGCAGTCCAAATCTCATTTTTCGCTTGACACATATAGATTCTATTGAATTCTTCAGAATTCAAAGAACAATGAAGTGGATCCATTGCCTTGACATTCAATGTCATCAATCTCTTGTTGGCATCGGATAAAGGATTCGCGGTAGGGATGACAAAAGGTTTTTCTATGATTTCTAAGATTTCTAGATCTATATACTGAAGGTAAACTCTAATCTTAGTTTTTCATAATTAGTAGTTAGTACCATTGAAAAGAAGAGAACAAATAGTGGATTGTCCTTCTATATGGTTTGCCATAAGATCAGAAACTCAAGAGATATCTTACAAACAGAGTAACCTGTCTGATACCTATTGAAAACAGAGGGGGGGTGAATAAGCCTTTATAGCAAACTCAGCGTGATTTGTAATAATTAAAAAATTACGCAGCGGAATATAAAATCAGATTCTAAAGTACAAATAATATTACAACATAGATTCATAGAAACAACACAGAATTACAGAAAAAATAAATAGACACAAATGATTGTTATCAAGGTTCACCAACCTGTTTACCGCCGAAGATGGAGACGAACTGGGATAGGTCGTCTTACCTGAATTTAGGAGCAGATGCTATTTGGACATATTCATCCACCTCTCCGAAAACGCCAAGTTGATTTATGGTATCGTATATCGGAGGTTTGGATAGATGCGACCGTTGTAGCATGCCTTTATTAGATTCCCTCTCATTTGTGAGGGTTTTTTGATTGTGCGGACGCTCTTCCCTGCAGACGCAAGCCCCTGCAGTTAATTATGTTATCGCGTTGTGATAACAACTTTCTTCTGCTCCGGTAGGTCTTTTCGTGTCGTGTTGTATTTTTGTTTATTTTGGTTGCTCGTGGATTATATACGGAGACTGGTTTATGTCGTCGCCCGTCGGGCGCGGATTAGTCCAACTCAGTATATATTAGATTTAGGTTTGAACTTATGTTGTATTTTCCGTCAGTTCAAAAAATATTTTGTTTTATTTAAGGTCCGTTAATTTGATTTTAGAGTAAGATCGACTTAAATGTATGAGCGTATAGGCTCAATTTATTTTAACGAAGGATACGTTAGTCTTGTATGAGACTAAAATTAACTTAGAAATATGTTTAGTGATCATTCAATTTTATTAAGATCTATCAACAGAGCATATGGGCTCGGCTGTAAGGAAATTTTAGAGACTTTAGTCCAATTTTGGGCTCAGTCTTGGGGTTTTTCCATCATTCAGTAGTGTTAAGCACTTAGTCTTTTGACTATGGATATAATATCCGATTGCTGCTCTGGCGCTCACATATGTATCACATGAGATGCTCAAACTTGGGCATTGCTCAATCAGTACTAAGTACTTAGTCATTTTGAATATATACAGTCCTAAGCACTTTTGTTCAGCGCTTACGTGGGTATCACGTGAGGCGCTGCTCCTTTTTCCCGCTCACGTGTTGTCACGTAAGGCGCTATATTTCTTGGCGCTCACATCCTATTACGTGAGGAGCTAAGTTTTTTTTTCTTTTTTGAGCACTCACATGTGTTTCACGTGAGGCGCTGGGTTCTTGGACGCTTATATATGTTTAACGTAAGGCGCTATCTTCCACTCTTTTGAGCGCTCATGCATGTATCACGTGAGGTACTGAGCTTTCATTTATGTGCGCTCACGCGTGTTTCACGTGAGATACTGAGCTCTTAGAGATTTAATTTCTGTTTATTTTTTTGTGAAAAATGTTAAACTTCTGTTAATGGTGTTTTGGCCATTAATGATCACCAAGATCTCTGTTTTGAAAATCTGGGATCGGGTTTTTGAGAACTAAGTTTCTTCTGTTTTTTTTATAAGAATTAAGTTCTTTATATAAAGTTAAACCCTATTTTTAGAGAAATTAAATTCCTGGAATATAAGTTCCCTTTCTTTTCTTCATGTTTCTTTTCTCATACCTAGTTTTTTCCCCTAAATCTTGAGTCTGAAGAACAAGATCTTTCCGATGAGAATTAAATTCTCAATTTATGGAAGATTTGTCTTACGGATCTTAGATCCGGAGAAACAACTAAATTCTTTATGGAAGGTTAAACCCTTGTATTTACATATAATAAGCAAAGGAGATATTTTTTTATCTCTACTTTTTCTTTACTGAGGGTTTGAAAGTAGAAGGAACTTTTCCTCAGTCAGAGAATTAAATTCTCGGTTGTAGCTTTTTTTAATGATCTTAAGGGGGTTGATTTTCCTTTTTTCTTCTATCTTTTTTTGACTTGAAGTATCGAGTCTTTTATATAGGTTATGAAAACTGTTGATCAGGCGAGAAAATCTCTTATTTGAGAGATCTCAATCTGATTTTATAATCAGAGGGTGATTTTTTAATCACCAATGGATCTTAGATCTAAGACTTTCCGTTTAACAGAATATATTTGTCTTATTTTTAACAAGATTAGGGAAATATTTTCCCATACAGAAATTTAATTCTATCTTTTGATGACCATTGGATCTTTGATCCATCGGCTCTCTGTTTAACAGAAAATACATTTCTTATTTAATTTGATCAGGGAGATATTTTTCCCTAATAGAATTTAATCCTATCATTTGAATATAATTTAATTCTATCATTTAATGATAATTATTTATTATCACCATTAGATTTTTAATCCAATGGCTCCATATTTAACCAAGAATATCTTTCTTATTTAGAATTTAATTTTACAGAAGCAAAACTGCTTTAATTTGGACGCTAAGGCTTACGTGTTATGCACGTAGGTGTAGCCAAAGAATTTAATTCTTATTGAAATAGATGCCTGTGTGCCTTGCACGTTGGCGCTCACGTGCCTTTCACGTGAGGCGCCGCTCTAGGATTTAATCCAGCAGAGGCAGGCGTCCACGTGTTTTGCACGCCGGCGCACACATGCCTTTCATGTGAGGCACCACCCTAAGATTTAATCATAGCAGAGACAGGCGTCCACGAGCTTTGCACGCCGGCGCCCACGTGCCTTGCACGTGAGGCGCCACCTTATTTTATGAGGAAACACAACCCTGTGGCTAATCCCCGCATGAGAACTCGTGCTCAGGATTCAACACACTTTCCAGTTGTAACGACCCCAAAATTCCTATACTTCGTATTTTCATTCTTTAATAAAATATCTTATTTATTTATTTTTAGTATTTTTCATATATTTTCTATTAAATATATTATTTTATTAGTTCTATCATTCCATCAATTTTTATTATCATATTATTTTTTCAAGACCAAAATTTTTCTCCTTATTCTCATTTTCTTTTATTATTTAACCCAAGCCCAAAACCCATATCAAAACAAATTCCCTTTTGAAACAAAACCCATAACTCAAAATCACTTATCTATTTGTCATGATTTTTTAAATAAAACCCAGCCAGCCCACCTTTTCCCTTCTCCATTCCTTTCAGCTTCTAACTAGATGAAACCTTCCTCACTGTTCAATTTCCCCATATTCCTTTTGACTCCTAACCCCATATTAAAACCACCACATTCAATTAAACCCCATATTCAATTCCATTATTCACCTCTTCCCTCTCCCATGGCCGACCCCACTCTTTTCACTCCCTCTCTCATAAATTCCTCTCTCTCTCTCTCTTGCAATTTAATCTCTAAGTCTCTCTCTCTCACACCCTCAACTTCCCTTTCCTTCTCCTTCCTCATCTCACCGGCCGAGATCCCCTTCACAAAACCCAACACCTAAGCAACCTCGTCACCGTCGCTACCAACCTCGTCACCGTCGCTTCACTCGCGTCTTCAGATCCTGCATGGGGTAGCTCCTCACCCGCATCGCCTGCGCCGCCGTTGCGTGCCTCGCTTATGCCTCCGACCACGAGATCGCCGTCGACATCGACCGCACCGAGCTCTTATGTTGCACCTGCACGGATAGATCAACAATGGCGACTTCGACGCCGTCGTTGTTCTCGCCCTGATAACTCTCACGTGTTGTTCGATGAAATGCCTATAAGAAGAATTTCCGTCGATTTCGTCGTTCTAATCTCGAGTAAGTCCCTTCCCCTACCTTTGCTTCCATAAATCTTTTCAGATTCCTTCCATCTACAAATATATGACCAGTCTCCATTTTACTAAAAGTCCATGTTATGTTTATGCTAATATTATTTTGTTTCTCATTATTATATAACAATTCTAGTTATACAATATCATGCATATACTGTCATTTAGTTTAGAATAAACCTGATGTATATGTAATTCAAAATCAAATATTCTTGTTAAGGTTGCTGTAGCGATATTTTTTTGAGAAGATAAAAGGTTTACAGTGTGCAGGGGGCCATTAGAAGTCATTAAAACATACATTTTATAGTATTTTTAGCAAGTGATTTATAGTAAGTATGTATGTTATGATTATTACTTGTACCCATGATATTTATGTGTTTATTATGCTTAGCATAGCATTTTCACTGTTACAGTGGTTCACTTTCCTTCATAGGTAAAATCACAATATATTTGTATCTTAAATCGGTCGTAAGAGCATGTAGATTAATATCATACATGATAATCAACAAGTAGTATGTCTATCTTGCGTAATTCTTTTTTTGTAATGAAATACCTTAGAGGTTGTTGTTAAACATTATTGTAGAAAACTCACGGGGTAACGAACTACCCCACTCACAAACACTATGGTTTCATAGCACAAGGTTTTTGATGCATGTTTAATTTGAAGAATACAAATTACATTAAAATACCATTACTTTTATAAAAAAAATGTTTTTATCACTATTTTTAAAATCCTTGGCAATTACGTCTCTACAACGCTCGTTAGGGGACCCGCTAATGGATAGTGTGGATTATCGCACATCTTTGGGATAGTAGAACGAGATGCAGAAATGCTCACGGAATATTCGGTCTCGAAAATAAATAAAATTACGGTTTTTAAGAAATATGGCTTTTCTAAATAAATATTAAATTTTGGAAATTATATAAAAATATGAATTCGTATTTCCAATAAAGACATATTATGAAACTATAGTTTTTAAAATGAAAGATTAAAATTTTTAATAAAATACCATCAAGTTTCCAAAAGAGCCAGTTTTTCATAAAAAATACCATAAACTTTTAAAAGCTAAGTTTTTATCACTAAAACACCCCAACAATTAAAATATATGTTCAAAAAAACCCTAAATATTATAAATCACTCTTGAGTTTTATTTTTAAACTATATTAAAGTATTTTTCGTAAAACCCCATCGAGATATACAAACAATATTTAAGGACTCTAGATTAATATAGGTTTAAGCGGGATCAATTCTCTTGAGCCTCAGAGAACCGGAGAAAGTGAGTGCTTGCCTATTCAGGTTAGACAACTAAATCGATTTATCAAATGGCAATTGTCTTGGAAAAAGACACAAATACTGTCGTCCATGTGCAGCAGTTGCCGATTTCTCCCGAACATAAGATTTTTATCAATTTACATTAATTCACATGAAAAAACATGAACTCTAATTCAAACTCGAACCTAAACTTGAACTCAAACTCAAACCTGAACTCTAACCTAACTCGAATCTAAACTTGAATATGAACTCGAACCTAACTACTCGAACCAACTTGACTCGAACCAAGATTGCAATTATCATGACTCGCATATTTCTCGTCTCACTCGAATACATTCTAAACCTTTTACAATCTATGGTTTCGATCAAGACATGTTAATTAATCAATCAAATCAATTAAATATATTAACTAGTAATATATATTATACTCGAGGTGTTTGGGATAGTTTCTTGTGTGAATCCAACAGAGCTTCAGGAGTCCCGTATTAATCACTTTTTTTTTATTTTACTCGAATATTAGTCGGGTTGACTCATCCACAATCTTGATCCCCGATGCTAACACATGAAATGGGTCCATGTTTTCTTGTTCCTGGGGCCCCACTCTTGAGCTTGTGAATACTTCTATTGCTGCGTTAACATTCACATTTGGAACTTAACGTTAACATAGTGACCATATAGAGACCTGTAGAATATATTTACCCATGATCATATACTCTTACTTATCATATATATTCTACACTTATCATTTTCTTTACTCTTACCTATTTTTGGGATTTACCGAGCGCTAGTTCGCTGTCGGGGATTCCATCAACTTTTCTTCTCTTGGAATGTTCGTCAGATACAGTCGAGACGAAGGAGGTTGAAACCACAGAGAAGGACTACAACTAGATCGCTACTTAGGGCTAGCCCAGCTTTATTTTTTTCTTCAGTTTATATATGCCGCCTGTTTAGGTATTTCCTTATTGTATTTACTTTTCAGCATAAACTCTTGTAATTGTAAATATTGGAAGTTGAATGTAAATAAAGATGTTTATTGAAAAATTTTATAATCTCAATTTATTCTTGCATTATGTATTATTGTTTCAATATGCTTAGTATATTTATTTAGGGAATGACTTTCTCTGGATAAATATGCCGCGGGTTTGCCACGTCACCGTTTTCGTCTATTGGGAAGCGGGGCATGACACCAGTGACCCCTTACGAGTGGAGAAACCCAGATCTTTTGCCCAGACTTGGATCCAAACCTTTACACTTACAGGCTGTTAACACCTAGACCTTTTCCGAGGCTCAAGTCCAAAACTTTACAACCTGAAGATCTTAGACCTTTCTTCACCGGATAGTACAAAAAAAGATTTTACAATCTAACGATTTCAAAAGATAAATCAAAGTTTTGATTCAAGAAGATGAAAGATTGTATTTTGGAGATTAACAAAAGTTTAAAAACAAATCAAAGAAAATTTTCAAGATTAAACAAGTTCTGAAAACAATCGCCTTTTTGAAACTTTTAGAGATCTTTCTTTTTTACAAGAATAGAAAAGTCTAATGATGCTACAAAGATCTCTTCTCTTTGAAAGAACTAGTAAAAGCTTGAGAGTAAAGAGATGCATTGTAACAACTCCAAATTCTGTGTACATAAAATCATTTAAAAGTTAATATACAATTGGGGTATTTGCAATCCTGTGAATGCTATAAGAATTTGTTTTGCTTTAAAACAGCAAGAAGGAGCTTGTAGCTCACTGGTAAGTATAGGTTTAAGCGGGACCAGTCTCTTGAGCCTCAGGGAGCCAGAGATATGGGTGCTTGCCTATTTAAGGTAGATAATCTAACAAACGGTGTTATCAACAAGGTAATTGTTTTGGAAAAAGATACAAATCCTGCCGTCCATGTGCAGCAGTTACCGATAATATCAAAACAATTAGGATTTCAAAGTTCCTTTTAAAGTATCTGATTCAGACCGAGTCTCAATATAATCAATCTGACTTGAATGTGATTCAAATATAAAACCACAATTCAATATGAATCAGTCTATTCAATCTAATCAATCTAGATTGACCGAACCGAACCATGGATATATTCCATCTACATGTTCATCTATTATATCCATTCCATTTACTGATATCATAGTTTCGGCAAGTCATCCATCTATACAATAAGACAATACAATACACAACATAATCAAGATATTGCGGGGTTTATAAGGGGTAGATTGGTACGGAAGGTGTTAGAAGTGGCACGAGACTGCAACTATAAGACACCTAACCTGAATATCCATTGCCATTGTACCGTGGCTGAACGGTTCCTTGTACTCCGTATACCTTAGTCCCCGGGATAGTGAGACTCCTCTCGTATATACTGGCATCTTCTGTACCAAGCTACAAACAACAACGTTGATAATATAATACAACTTTAAAAGTTACATTCTTCTTCTGTCTATTCTGTCTCTAAATATTCTTCGGGACTTACCGAGCGATTGTTCGCTGACGACATTCCTTTCTTCTTTCTTTGGAATATTGTCAGGTGGATCGGACCTTCTAGAGACAGAGCCCACCTGCGAGGTTTTGGATCAGCTAGCCTTTGACCCGGAGCTCTAGTTTACTTGTACATTTCATTTTCATTTCTGTTATGCCATTGTTTAGGCATTGCTTTCATTCCATGTATTTTCATTTCAGTTGTATTGCAAAAAGAATATTTAATAAATAAAGTTGTTGTTTATTTACATCTTGTCTCTTGTGTACATTTCATTTTATATTGCTTAGATACACTTAGCATATTTACTTCTGAGTAAATACGTCGTGTGACCCGTCGCGTCCTCTGCCCGCACACTGGGAAGCAGGGCGTAAGTGACAGGCATAGTTTTCACAAACATTTTCATATTTCTATAAATAGGACTCATTTTTCTCAAGTTTCTCACTAATTATTTTTTTAACGTTTTTATTATCAAGTTTTTGGTGAAAACTCTTCCTCTCTTTGCTCTCATGTTCTTCACTACTCTTTTCTGAGAGAAGAGATCTTTCTAGCGTTTTTAGATATTTCTATTTTTTTAGAAAAGAAAGATCTCTAAAAATTTCAAATAAGTGATTTTTTTTAAAACTTGTTTAATCTTGAAAAATTTCTTCGATTTGTTTTTAAAACTTTTGTTAATCTCCAAAATACAATCTCCCGTCTCCTTGAATCAAAACTTTGATTTATCTTTTAAAATCGTTAGGATTGTTAGAGTTGGTTTGTAAAAAAATGTTGAAATCTTACTTGTATGACCTAGTGAAGAAAGGTCTATGATCTTTACATTGTAAAAGGTTTCGGACTTGAGTTTTTAGTAAAAAATCTAGGTGTTCACTATTTGCAAATGTAAAAGGCTTCGGACTTGAGCTTTTGGTAAAAAATCTAGGTGTTCATCACCTGCAAATGTAAAAGTTCTAAGATCTGAGCCTGCTAAAGATCTGGGTTTCTCCATCCGTGAAACAATCACTGGTTAGTGAAGTTGAATTCTGAGTAGGAGTTCTTAGACGTGAATTAGCCACAGAGTTGGTGAATCTCGATAACAATTCTCTCTGTCCATTTACTTTTCTGTGCTTCTATGTTGTGATAGTTTTAGTATTTTTTTGACTTTGCTTTTATATTCCGCTGCACAATTTTTGAATTTTTACAAAGTATTTTGAGTTTGCCATAAAGTCTTATTCACCCTCTCTGAAACTGTTTTCAATTGGTATCGGAACAGGTTACTTTGTTTGTAAGATTAACCTATTGAGTTTCCGATCCTATAGCAAATATATGGAAGGACAATTCACTAACCGTCTTTATCTTTTCAATAGTACTAAGTAACAATTCTGGAAAACAAAGATTAGAGTTTTCCTTCGGTGTATAGATTTAGAAATCCTAGAAATCATAGAAAATCCCTTTATTATCCCTACCACGAATCTCTTATTCGATGCCGGCAAGAGATCGATGACATTAAATGGTAAGGCAATAAATGCACTTCATTGTTCTTTTAATTCAGAAGAATTAAATAGAATCTCTGTGTCAAACGACAAACGAGATTTGGAATACTCTCTAGACTGCCTATGAAGGAACCAGTCAAATCAGAAAGAATAAGATCAACCATCTCATGCACGAGTATGAGATATTCTAAATGAGGGACGATGAAATCATTGACTCTATATATTCTAGATTCAACAATGTCATTACAGAACTCTTCAACTTAGGAAAGAAATTTGATGAGAAACAAAAGTGTTACAAGTTGCTGAGATCCCTAACGATCTCATGGCAACCCAAGATCACTGCAATCGAAGAAGCAAATAACATGACAACATTAAAAGTCGACTCCATAATAGGAAAGTTAAAGACATAAGAAATGCAACTAGGTGATTTAAAGCAAAAGTAAGAGATGGACACTCAAAAGAAAAATATCGAGCTAAAAGCATCTACCAGTAAGTCTAAGCCTAAGAGAATATCTAGTGATAAGGAAAGCGACGATAAAGAAATGGCCAATATTGCAAGAGACTTCAGGAAGTATCTGAAGTCAAGAAATTTATATTCGAAAAAAGGTGCGTATAATTTAAATAATTTTTTTAATTCTAATAAAATTGTTCGTTGTTTTGAATGCAATAAAGAAGGTCATGTCAAATCAAAGTGTCCTACACTCAATAAGGATAAGTGGAAGTCTAAAAAAGAATCAGAAAAACGTTCGTTTCAAAATATTTGCGACGATACGGATTCCAACGACTCAGAAACCGAAGAAGTCGCAAACTTGTGCTTCATGACACAAGAAGATGTGGTAATTAATAACTACCTTAATTTAGATTCTCTTAGTAAAAATGATTTAACAGATTTCTATCATTTTCTTAAGGATAAGTATGATAATATTAATAATAAGTATAAAATATTAAATTCAAACCTATCCACTAAAAATAATTTAGATATAGATGTAATATTAGGAAATAAGAGTTTAAATGAAAAACTAAAATCCATAATTTTAGCAAATGATAAGTTAGCTGAAACTAATAATATATTAAATTTTAAAATCTTTAACTTAAAAAGAAAAGTAAATTTAAAAGATGAAATGATCCTAAAATTCACTAAAAGTAAAGATAATTTAGTTGTAATATTAGGACAATCAATGAAACATTGTAAGAAAAAAGATATAGGTTAACATTGTAAGAAAGAAGGTATAGCTTACAATAAATATTCTCAGTTAGTTCTTAAAACCAAACCATTTAAACATAAATATTATTATAAATATGGTAATAAATACGCCCAATCTACTTGTAACTATTGTTGTACTTTAGGACAAATTTTAAAATATTGTAATATTAAAAACAACTCAACTTATTAATATTTCTTCTATCCAAAGAAAAATCTAAAAGAATTAAGAATGGTATGGGTTCCTAAAGTCAAACGAAGCTTGATAATTAAAGAAAACATGCATGTAAAAAATGAAACCAACTTTTCTGATCCTAATAATCTACTAGATAATAACTCTAACTTGTTAAAAGATTTAGATAATTCATTAATAGACAAAAATATTGAAATTAATAAATTGGAACAACAAGAGGAAGCCGTTGATATTTCTTCTCCAAAAGATTAGCAATTTGACAAAGATCATCTTAAGAATTTAATAATAGAAAAAATTAATAAAGGAGTAATTATTAGGTCAAAAAAATTAAAACTAATCAATTGGAAGAACAGGAAAAAGTAATTCAATAAAGATCATCCTAAACATTTAATAATAGAAAATTTAGATAAAGAAATTGTATGTTTTAATTATTGTATTTGTATTATCAGTTTAGTATGATTGTTTAATTATATATATCTACCATCATTTCGTACCACACTTTTCTATATTCCTCCTCCATATTTTTAACCTTTTGATATTTCCAAAAAGGGGGAGAAGTAATATGCATATATTCAGAGGAAACATTTGAATATATATATATATATATATATATATATATATATATATATATATATATATATAGAAATTATGTATATCTTAAATATTATTAATTAAGTTTTGTAAAATATCAAAAAGGAGGAGATTGTTGACCTATGAATCTTTTATGTTTTGATTATTTTACAAAACTCTATTTCAAATATATTATATGTTACTAAAAATGCCAGACGAGTCAAAGTGCTACACAACTGGAGTTATTCAAGTATAAGGACACTCAATATTACAACTGACGTATCAATAAAAGCATCGGCAAATATCGGTAAGACTCGGAATAACTCAATATACATTTAAAGGTTATAACGGAGAAGTCGCGCATTAGAGATATTCAAAACTTTTCTGCTTTATTTGAGTATAGAATCAAATCGATGTCAAACGGTTAAAATCAAGATTTTTTATCCTAGTTCAATTCAATTCACAAAAACCAAAATTTCATTTTCAAAACAAAGGTCTGTTTCTGAAATGTCAAAAAAATAGACGTTTATGATAGACATCCCCAAGACGTCTATGATAGACGTCTATAACAGTTTTCAAATTTTAAATTTTGATGAGATTTTTGAAATTCCAGCGGCCAGAAAACGGCCACTAACTGTCCTATCTTTTTGGAACAGTTATAATAACTGTTCCAACTGCCCAATATCATATTTCTATAAATATGACTCATTTTTCTCAAGTTTTTCACTAATTCTTTTTTTTAACTTTTTTATTATCAAGTTTTTGGTGAAAACTCTTCCTCTCTTTGCTCTCAAGTTTTTTACTGCTCTTTTCATATACAGAGATTTTTCTAGCATCTTTAGACTTTTCTATTATTTTAGAAAAGAAACATCTCTAAAAGTTTTGAAAAAAGCGATTGTTTTTAAAACTTGTTTAGTCTTGAAAATTTTCTTCGATTTGTTTTTAAAACTTTTATTAATCTCCAAAATACAATCTCTCATCTTCTTAAATCAAAATCTTGATTTATCTTTTGAAATCGTTAGAATTGTCAGAGTTGGTTTGTAAAGATCTGTTGAAATCTTACTTGTACGACTTAGTGAAGAAAAATATAAGATCTTTACATTGTAAAAGGTTTCGGACTTGAGCCTTTGGTAAAAAGTTCAGGTGTTCACCACCTGCAAATGTAAAAGGTTCCGGACTTGAGCTTTTGGTAAAAATTCTAGATATTCACCGCCTGTAAGTGTAAAAGTTCTAAGATCTGAGCCTGATAAAAAATCTGGATTTCTCCACCCGTGAACAAGTCACCGGTCAGTGAAGTTGAATTCTGAGCAGAAGTTCTCAAAACAGGGATTAGCCACAAAGTTGGTGAAACTTGATAACAATCTTCTGTGTCCATATACTTTTCTGTGCTTCTGTATTGTGATAGTTTTAGTATATTTTAGACTTTGCTTTTATATTCCAATGCATAATTTTTGAATTTTTACAAATTGCTCTGAATTTGCCATAAAGTCTTATTCATCCCCCTCTAAGGCTGTTTTCACACTTGTTCATAACATGCGATTTTGCAAGACATATTTGGGATAGGTTTAGGGATCAGACAAGGGTTAGGTCGTATTTCGGGTCTTTCGTTGATTTTTGGAGTCAATGGAGGAACGGGTTGGATAAACGATTTCATAAAAGATGAGGTATAGTTGGGTCCTCAATTTATTGGGGGAATTTGGGTGGGAGGAATAATGGAATTTATAATAATACTAAAAATTCTACTTTGCTTGTGGTTAATGTTATTGAATTAAACATCGCATTTTGGTCAGGTCTAGCATCGGCAAGGACAGGGAAGAAACGAAAGTACAAGCGACGAAAGAGAGGCCAAGTAACGAGGAACATGGTCAGGAGTAGGGAGACCGGAAGGGCGAAGTTGCAATTTGATGGTATGCAAGGCTTGTAGGGTCTTGAGGGGGTTTGAAACTTAACAAGCTTCTTGAGAGAGAGCCGAGTGTGCTAGCTGCTCTTTATTTCGTCTCGATTTCCTATTTTCCTTTTGTCGCACTCTTTTTTTTGGTTTATTTTTGGTGACTTTATTATAAGTTTTGTTAAGATTTTCGTTTAATGAAGTTTAACGAAAGGCGAGGTCTTTAGTCCTTGGTTTTGGTTAAAACCAAAAACAATGCTTTATTTAAATGTATGAATTTCAATATGCCTTAATAACATAGAACACGCTTTACCTCAATATTTAAATAGTTTTAAAGTTCTCTGCGTTTTAAATCGGTTTTTTTTACTTAAAACTCCCCAAGACCTACGTAATTACTAGAAGCCCAAAATTAGGTATTTACTTATTACCCCCAAAAAAATTAAGTTGCTTCATTTTACCCTCTCCAAATTTTTCCGTCCAAAAAAAAACATTATCGCTAGCTAATTTATAATATCCCGATCTACCCAATTATAACCCTATGACTCTATTTGATAAAACCGTAGTTTCTCTCTTGTTCTTCATTTTGCTCTTTTTTTTGATCCAGACCATTATACCTAGAGCAACCGAAAAACTTTCTCCCATTCGTTTTCAATTTTCCGTTTACACGAAACTTGCAATTAAGCCACATTCACATTACATTGCTTCATGACGGGAGAAGGTTGAGAAAGGAGAACCATATCCCATTGCCAATTGGAGAATTTGAAGAGCAACTCTTAAACCCTAGTTTTGAGTTGGCGATCTAATCAGGGGCATACCCATTTGAGAGCATGGCCCCACCATGTTTTGAAAAATAAACACCCTATATATGTATATATATTGATGTATACATATATCATTATATAGATATAAATAAAAACACAAAGATGAGGATGACCTAGCGGTATTAGGTGCTAGCCTTTAAGCTTTGGTCTTTGAGATGGGTGTGAGTTCAACTTCCACTTTGAGAAAAAAAAATTTGGAATTAAATTATTCTAACACTATTTAAAACTCCATCACAGTATAGTTTCCTCTTATCTTGCCTTTTTATTTTAACTTCATAAAAAATATAGATATATAATATAGTGGTTTTTCCCTATTCTATTTTTACAAATTTATCGTGCTCTCTCTCTCTCTCTCTCTCTCTCTCTATATATATATATATATATATATATTCAAAATATACTTTGAAGTCTCTTTATGTGTCACAATAAAACACCATATGTGTACTATTACTCAAAAAATTCAGTTCAGGGGCTACCGTCCCCAAACCACGACGTTCGGGCATTTGGCCTTTACAACGATAGCAATTTTGGCATCACCTTTGATAAAATTCTAGATTCGCCATTAGTTCTAATTGAGAATTTTAGATGAAAAAGAGTGACAACGAGCAGGTTGTTTTTTTTAATAATCTTAACTCGACTTTCTCCGTTAACCCGGTAATTATCAAGTTTTGGGAGGAGGATTAGTAATTACCAAAGTTTTGGAGGATTTAAGGAAAATCCCTTGGATATTGGTTTTTTTTATTATATATTATTTAGTTGTACTTATCATTAGAAAATTTGTATTCATTTTGTCCCTACTAAGGAAAATTCTTGGATCCACCCATGTGTAAATTACTACCGAAGCAAAATTTTTACGAAAATGGAAAATCTAGTGGGATTTCTCTACAATAATCTGCATAACATTTGCACAACACAAAATATAAATGGATCGACCAAATACAAGGAATTCAGATGAATTTAAAGGGTGCAAGAGTAATGATTTCTTTATCACACAAAAATTAAATTTTTGAAAAATCGAAACTTTGTATGCTCTATTGGTAGAAGATCCTCCTCGTTGAAGCATTTTGATGTCCTTCATGCCATTTTTTCAAACCCTGCACAATGAAGACAGCGTTTTAAATTTTTTTTACAAATTATAAGTTTATTCCACTTTTAGTCTTCTTTTGCATACAGTACAGCTTCGTAACTATATATATATATATATATAGAGAGAGAGAATAATAGAGTAAAGAGGTCATAAGAGGAAATTTTCTTCTATGGTGTCGAAAAAATACACCCTCCGTAGTATTTTCCGACGATCGGGATCTATCATCTTCATCATTATCATCTAAGATGTGGGTATGCCAAATTTCATGTGATTCTACCCACATCTTAGATGATAACGATGAAGATAATGGATCTCGATCGTCGGAAAATATGACGGAGGGCGTATTTTTTCGACGCCATAGGAATAAATTCTCCTTCCATTATATATATATATATATATATTAATTTGTGATTATGGGTCAAGGTCTATGAGCATGTATGGAGTCAATATAGAGCCATCATCTTGCAGACTTTTCCAACACATGATAGGCTAGAGATTCTCAAGGCATTATGTTTCAATTATTTATTTCTTTCTCCTAGGCGTGACGTTTCGAGAGAGATGAGCTGTCAACCTCACATTGAATACGAAAGTTTTACCTCGTGAACGGTGTGATTTTGATGTTACAGTTTTGGTTTTCTTTTTCTATTAGCCATCTCATATTTCAATGTTTTTCAATGCCCCTTTCTATAATTAGTGTTTATCTAATTAGTGTTTATCTGTATCTCTCATATATTTATAAGTTACTTCTGCAGCTTCTTTACTTTATTTTTGAAAACTATTTCTCATCCTTCCCGACAACCGCCTTCTTCCTCCTCTTCTTCAACCCATCGCCTCTTTGTTCCTCTTCCTCCTCAACGTCACCGCCATCATCATCTTCTTCCTCCTCTTCCATCCATCGCCTCCTTCTTCTTCCTCTTCCTTCTCAACACCGCCGCCGCCGCCTTCTTTTTCCTCTTCTTCTTCAACTCACTACCGCCGCCGCCTCCATTCTTCTTCTTCCAAGAATGGCGGCGACAGTGGTTGTGTGTTGAAAAAGAAAAGAAAGAAAAAGATGGTGATGATGATGGCGGCGGCGGCGTTGAAAAGGAGAAAAAGAAGTTGGTGTTGATGGGAAGATGATGATGGTGGTGGTGACAGTGTTGAGGAGGAGAAAGATGGCGGTGGTGGAGACGGTGGCGATAGCGGAGAAGGAGAAATAAATTTCAAAAGTGAAGTAGGGGCTACAAGAGTAATTTAGAAGTATAAGAGGGTTACAGATAAATACTAATTATAGAGAGGACAAAGAAAAATATTGAAGTATGAGAAGAGCCAACAGAGAAAAAAAACCCTACAATTTATTGATGTGTATATAAAATTAGGATAGCAACTGCAAGTTTTTATCTTTGTTGTTGGGGCCCTCATCATGTTCTTTAAAATACCTCACATTTTGTTCCCGCTCCATTTAAATTGGTAGGATTTTATTCACCTCTTAAACAAAGCTTAGGATTTACTTAACCTTGATCATAAATTCAAAGTTTTGGTAAAGTTTATGGTAGTAACTTGTAAGTTATGACATTTCAGGTAGTTAAAAGTTTATGGTAGTAACTTGTAAGTTATGACATTTCACGTAGTTAGGTGAAAAAACAGGTATTGTTTTTGGTATATCATACTCTGTAAACTCAATGTTGATTTCCGTCGCAGACACAGTAGCATTGGCAATCATCCTAAAAGCCGTTTGGGACAGCACCAGCGTCGCCCCGGTAGCCGAAGGCATCGAGTTCATAAGCATTGCGGCTTGATCAACAAGCGTGACTTGGATCGTGGGCCCGTCCTCAACGCATGCCCCTGGCGTCGCCGAGCTTAGACACCTGACCAAATATTCTCTACCACATGATGCGCCATTATCCCAAACCCCTTCGCCCGCCGCCGCGAAAAGATTGTTCGGAGGGAACTGGGTTGAGTCGCTCCCGAAACACACACTTGCTGCATGCCAAGAAAAAAATGAAAGCTTCATTTCCATCAGCAAAAGAAATAAATTTGAAAGGGTTTATTTCACAGAACGCCATTGTAGATTGTCCTATGTACCACATATACCCTCTCATCAAAATTTATTAGCACGAACGCACGCTCCTTTGATTATTCTCATATACCAAACTCTATATACACTAAATTCTACTTTACAATAAACTAACACCCCTGCAGGTGCAGGTCGAAGGCCTTGGGTTGAAACCTGTGCTTTTGCGCAGCGCTATTTTTAATTTAATAAATCCGCATTTAATACCTCGGTGGGAATTGAACGTGGATAGCTCTAATATCATGCGAAAAGTCATTTTTACTGCACCAAAACTTCGAACTTATGATAAGGATTGATGGATTTATTCTAACAAACTACATGCATGGATGTTTTGCGCAGCTAACCTAACTTAGAATAAGAGAATTGCAAAGTGATTGGACTTACGGAGATACGGGGGAGGGTAGGAGGCGGCAGTCCCCACATCCGCGGTTGACGGGGGAGCGAGAAGGAGGAAGATGAAGAAGAGGAAGAGGAAGAGGTTGTGCATGGTTGATAGAGTAGTTGCTTATATGGAAACTTAAGCCTATAAAGAGTTGAGTGCAATATAATGGTTTGCAACCTTATTGTGAACAATTGATACAAAGGTTTGAATACAGAATGGTTTCTAACATGAAAAATATATGGATTGCTATGGTTCTGTGATGACACAGAAAGATAACAGCATGCATTATTGTGATTAAGCCAGCCGTGGACTTTGAATAGTCTTTGAGTCTCCTACAACAATTAGTAGACTTTAGACTTTGGAAGGGGAAGAAAAATTATTAAAGTCTGTACAGCTCCTGCAAAATGCCTCTAGTTTGGCTCTTGCAGTCTTTTTCCTCATTTATACCATATATGAAAGGGCTCAAAAGTGATTTTTGTTGGATATAGATGCCCTCAAGACGATTATTGTAATTGAAAAAGAACCTATACGAATAACAATCTTGCTCGAAATGATAGTATGCTATCTAGTTTGTTTTTATCTGTCATGTGAATACATTTACTAGTTATCACGTATCACTAATACATGAGATAAAACCCTTAGGATTTTGCTTTACTATCAGGACGATGATGAAGATCATACTAGTGGGGCCTGGGTAGTCGATAAGCACATCCTTAAAAGTCTCTAGTCGTAGGAGTATCGAGACCAGGTATCGGTACTCCAGTTTAAACTAATGTGTACGTTTCCCGACCCGGTTGGAGGGCGATAGCGGATCCCATAACTATTGTGTTTGACACCGAGAATTGTATACAGATACTCATTAGATGAGTTACACTAGAAGGGCTCACCGAGAACTCCTAATTGGTAATATACCAATGTCATATAGTAGTTCTCTGGTGACATGAGTACATGGCAGTCCCCGAGACATGAGATCGCTATAGTGTCTCATGTATGTTCCCACTATATTTAGACTTTTACTCTTCCACGGCTCAAAAAATTCGTGCAAACAAGTTTTTGTTAGGTATAATCTCGAAGCACGTGGAGGCAGTGAGCGGTCAAAATGATTCGTCTCTCCCGGCATAGAGAGTTGATGTCGCGTTGTACATGACATGACTACAACCACAAGTCGGTGGCCACCGCAATAAAGTAAACTGATAAGTGTTATCAGTTGTATCTCTGATTGGTTATGAGTCCTCTGTCGCACGACTTATCGAGTTATTAGGGTATGACAGATTCCAAACCGTAGACCCGATATATGACACTCTTAAACGAAAAGACCGGACTGTATGGTAAATGTCACTGATAGATTTTGCAGGGTTCAGATGAGCTTGCTCGTTTACTTTCTTTCGATCAATACCTGGATAGCCGTTATGTGTAGGTAGTATCGTTGATGTGATTGTGAGCTATGAATATCATCCTAACCTATTGTCAAGTCTTTAGAGTCCAACACAGAGATTTCTCAGTACAGACGAAACGATATAGGGCACGTATAGGGATACGTGCAAGACTTTGATTAAACACGTGTATGTATTACACGTATTTTAATCGGGTGTTTAATGATATTAGCTGGTATAAATATGATATAACCGGATTATTAAATCAAGTATTGATTTAATAATTAAATATAATTTTATATATTGATATCTTTGTATACTAACTTATCATACTCACTTTATTATTTTATTATCTTTATTAATATTTATATTTGATATAAAAATTGTGACATGTATGTTGATACATTTGAGATGGGTGTAGGAGACTTATATGGTTTAGATGAGAACATTCTTAAATGGCATGAGTTAGATGGTGGTAGAATTCTTTAGGTGTTTTCTTTGATGACTCATTTTTGGATGGCTCAATTTTGTTTTGGGTTTTGTTCTCGTCTTAAAACATTATTATTCGTACTCTCATCTCCATGGCAACCTCTCTTGAGTTTTGCTCAAGTGAAGGAAAGAAAAGAAAAGATATTAGTAAGCTAATTATTCTACATGTACTACTAATCATCCGTAGCAAGTTTAATTAGTGGGTTGATTTATTTTGATGAGATTGATTTGAAGCTATAGCTTGTGTTGGAATTATCTCAATATGGATCATTTTTGGCAAGGAAATCACCGAGTAAGGTTGTTCCGGGCTTCGTAGAAACTAGCTGGAGTTCAAGGAGAGGTGGCTCACGCGCTACAAAGGTTGTAATTCGCCAACTTCTTTATTTAGCTTTCTAGTTAAGTATCTAGTTTAGTGTTTTAGTTTGATTCTTGGGTTGGGGTTGCTATTGCTCTCTAGATTTTTTTTTTAAATTACCGCTTCCGCCGCACTTTAAAACCCTACCAGACGAGCCTAGCATCCCATCAATTTTGATGTAGCAGATAACTACTGCTCCACGTGTGTTCACGTCTTTTATATGCAGAAATTACCTGGTGAATATAGTGGTTATATGATAAATATAGTGGTTAACTTGTAAATATAGTTGTTATTTGAATGCTATCAAAATAAAACATAGTTGGCGCCGTTGAGGGACTTAAAAATGATGTCTTTTGGAGATAGGGAGTGTTTCACAATTTTTTTGGGGCGGCATCAGAACATGTTGCTTTTGGCCCAGAAGGAGGTAGACCCATCTCCCCCAAATTATCGAGTCTATACAGCTCATGTAAATGCCTTTGTTTGGTTTTTGCAGTCTTTTTCTTCAATGGTAGCATGAAAGGCTTCATATAGATTTTGATATTGCTTGTATAATTGATGCATTGGCTTGCCTTAATTTTTATAGCTAGTTGATGCTAAATTACAGCACATAGACTTGGAATAATTCTAATTAAGACTTTAAAAAAGTTGTAAAGACAAAAGGTATAAAGATGATAGAGATGTCCAAGGACTTCGAAAATTCTCTTTCAAGTCAAATGAATAATTGAGAAAATGGGGTCCTAGATAGAGAAAACAAGCTTTGGAAGCTATATATATACATGTTTGAAAGTTGTTATAGCTTGTTTATCATTCTAATTTCGATTTCTATTAAGAGAGGAGACCAACTTGGGCTTAAACACCTAGAGATGTTTGAAGTTGACTGATATATCAATCGTAAAATCTTTCAAAATAAAGTGAAATATGTATGTGAACAAATGATATTTACATGACGGACGCTATTCATGTGAAACGAAAGAGGGTCTTCAAATTGAATTGTTAATTTGATTCTCAAGATGATAAGTGGAAAGAAAACTTCTTATAGTTTTGGGAAAAACAAAGTTTTGGAAATTATAACCAGCTATTTAAATCAATATAAATTTGTACTAAAATTGAACTCTTTATAAATATTATTATCCCAGCTAAAATTCTTTGAAAATCTTCTCCAATCTTTTGTTGATGATGTTTAGATATACACATATGCATCGCATGCAAACTCATACTGCATTGACACATCAATTTCTTACCAGTTGACGGTTAACAGCATATATTGATGTCCTTCATGTTGGATTTCAAATTTGACTACATCGCTTTTCTCCGCCTTTTATTTTTCCGTACTTATTCAATTACAGCAACCAAACATTGCAATGCGGTCTCAAGCATAAATTTATATGGCTTACTTTTATAAATCTACAAAAAAGTCTATAGGCGGTTTACAAAAATCCAGCAAAAGGTTTAAAATCCCTGGAAAAAATAACTACCATAAAACAATTTTATAATCTTTAGGCTAAATTTCTATTTTCTTATATAGGCATTGTCCCTAAATGATACTATGAACTATCAAAATAATGGATTGATATGTACCATAAATTTCAGAGTATCAAAACACCCCATAATGACGTTAACGGAAAAATTATAAAATGATCATAATCCTCCCCCCCCCCCCCCCTCCAGTTTTTGCAAATATAATCTTTTTATTATATGACAGGGGTTTTATGGCCGTTTTGTAATTTTCTATTAACACAGTTATGGGGTGTTTTGGTATTTGAAAGCTCATGATATCAATCCATCATTTTAAAAGTTCATGGTATCATGTATAGAAAACGCCTATAGTTCATGATAGCAAGTTGAAATTTAGTCTAATCTTTAAAATACCAGCATGATGGTGTCATGCGAACCTTAAACATGTCATGATGCTGACAAGTCATTTTATGCTAAATCGTCTTAAAAATTCATAAAATCCCCAAAATACGGTTTTTCGACGTACATGTTTTCTTTTCTAATTCTATCCCTAACCCTATCCTTCTCTACCCGCTCCGTCAGTGTCAATTTAGCCACTGTCCTTCCCCCTTTTCAATCGTCACCACATCCTCCTCCTCCTTCCTAATCAACAAACCATAAGCCTAGCCATTAATTCATGCCTCCGTTGCTCCTCCATCTTGACTCCTGATGGAGGTTCGGATCTCCTTCAGATGCTGTCCTCTGTCGATCTGTCGCGAGCGTTGTTGGACGGTTGAGATTGGATTTGGAGGTTGTCTACTAGAATGTGTGGATCTCAATGGGTTGAGTTTGAGGTGAAAGCCGAGCTACCTGCAAAGAAGTCCCGGGATGGGTAACGACCGTAGGACCCTCCGACGATCAACTTAGCCGAGAAATTTGAGCAGAGTAGTGGCTTATTGGATTCAAGTTGCCTTGCTTGAGTTGTCTGAGAGGGTTTCTTATAGTGGTCGCATGGAGCGAGCAGGTGCGAGATCTTCGCCATCAGTTATGCTCTTGACGTTATGCCTGCGTGAATGACGGGATCCCTCCATTAATGACGGGATACGCTCATTAATGGGGGACGCGCCAGCATGGGACGCGGGACATGGGGCAGCGGTTATCTCGCTTTGGCGAGATACGCAGAGCCGTTGCGGAGGCGCCAGGGCTCTACAATCTCGGTTGATCGGGGAGGCCGAAGAAGCTCGGCACATCAGTTGGCTCGGAGGCCGAGGAAGCTCGACATGCTTAGAGCTCAGAAACGAGCGGGAGGCTGAGGAAGCTCGGCGCGTCAGTTGGCTCGGAGGATAGCGAGGAGACTGAGGAAGCCCGGAGACGAGCTCTTGGTAGTCTCCTAGGTGAAGGTGGAATGTCTTCAGGAGGGTCTCCCGAAAGGTCGGGTACCTTCATCGAGAAGGGGTCCCAGGGAATGTCCCCGATGCGGCTCATTTATTCCACCCCCGTAGAGTCCGGGACACGTCATCTGCCACGTGTCGTAATCCGAGGACACACCACTTGTGAGCATCATCATTATCCCCCCACTCTCGTTCCGACCTATCCAAGGGTCGGGTTGAGAGTGGTCTGTTCTGTCTTTCTTCTGCTCAATTTGGCGCCAAGGAATCGTAATGCGGATCACCTAGGAATGGCATGGCATTTGGTGGTTACGTCGTTTCGATCCTTGGGCCCACGTGTTGCCTCGTCGTTCCCCTGAATCTTCGCGCGTATCCCTGACGGCGTCAGCGGATCAATGAAGTGATCGCGCTTTAAAGAGGGTGCGCCGTTTCGCTCGTTCGTCTGTTGGGCTGCAGGACACTTGTCCGGCGCGGGTTAGCAGACGCGAAGGGCTGTCGCTGTGACTTGCAACGTAAGGGGCGTCCCCAATAGCCGATCGCCACGTGGAGTTTTGACAGCTGGCAGGCGCGACGCTTCGTTTTGGCGGGAATTGATCTGGGCCGTTGGATGCTTTCTGTGGAGTGCATAAATAGGAGGGAACCCCTTACGGTCAACACTTCCACCATAATTCATCCTCGTTGTCAAAGATTGCCCGGTGCTCGTTCCTTTTAGATCGGATCACCCATGCTTTTTCTCGGCCAGCTTATTCCTTTGAGTCAGGTTAGATGTTTTCATCTGAGGAGTATGTAGAGATAGTTAGGATAGAGTCGGACGATGAGGCTCCAGTTGTTGGAGCTGAGTCTAGAGGGTCTTCCTCCTCTTCGGCTTCAGATAGCCAAGAGGGTTCGTCTTCTTCTTCTTCGTCTTCTGTGTCAGGTTCGCATCCGAGAGTCAGGGCCGCCCCCATCGTCTGCCATCGGGTGGCAACAAGAGCCCCCAAGGTGCGTGTCGGGAACGCCCGCGATGCGCCCTCCGTCTTGAGGAATGTGGACGAGCTTGCCGAGATCCAGGCTCGATTCCATATCCCCTCTAACTATTCTCTTCGTTTAGCCAGAGAGGGTGAGCGGGCGGACCAGGTGCAGGACAAGGAGATTGCCCTGTATTTGAAAGCATTCCGGGCGGGAATGCGTCTTCCATTCCCAATCGAGGAATGTGGGGTGCTTCGGTGCTTCCATCTTGCCCCGGGGCAGGTAGCGCCGAACTCGTGGAGAATCCTCCTCGGGTTTCTGGTCCGGTTGAAACTTAAAAATATCCCCTTTAGTTTGACCCTCCTAGTCTCCTTTCTTTGTTATAAGAATCATCCCGGCACCAGCAAGGATGAGCCGAGCTGGGTGTATTTTTCTTTCAAAAACCGCAAGGGTGGGGTGGCCGGGTCGGAGGTAGTAGTCGTCCCTTCTTCCATTCATGAATGGAAGGAGAAGTTCATATTCGTCGGGCCACCCGAGGGAGAGGATTGGCATGTGCCTACACAGTGGCACATGGCCGACTGCCCAAGGGCGAAGCAGTCTTCCTTACCTGAGGCGAGGGCGGTATCCATGTGGGAGCCGATTAAGCGGGTCGACGTTCTGCTTTCTGAGCAGGCTCTTAGCTGGGCCGGGCTCAGCCCCGCGCGCTTCTTGGGTAAGTTAGGTCTTTGGAAGATCTATTTAGACTTTTAATAGATTTTGCTTGCCCTTTCTAGCGTCGCTAACTCTCTTTCGTGTTTTCTCCTTTCTGCAGAGCAAGTGGACTGATCCAAATTCTTAGCTGCCATAGCCATGAAGGCAGGAAAGAAGATTGGGGGAGCAAGCTCATCTCGTCCCGGTCCGAGCTCGGCCCCGAAACCAACTCCACTGGTGAAGCCTTCTGCTGCGCCCCGAGTCCTAGAAGTCCGCCGCGGGGAGAGCCAGAAGCACGCACGGGGACCGGAGCCCTGGACGAGGGAGGTGGAGGACGAAGCCGACCCCACCGAGGTCCCACTCAAGAGGCACAAAAGAACGATCTCTTGCTCGCTACCCGCCGGGATCCCCGTGTAGGAAGGGAACGTCTGTTTTGAGGTGCCATCGGGGCTTTTCGTCGTCGCCAGCCTACTCTCTGACATAGAGCGATCGACCGGGAGCAAAATTCCTTGGGGGACCCTAAAGGCCCAAGTGGCCGCCATCGCTCAGGAAGCAGTTCAGGTTGGTATCTGTTTTCTTTAAGAATTTTATTAAGTATTTTTCCTCAGTTTGAACATTTCTAACTCCTTTTGCTGCTTTCCTCAGGTCCTCCAACACTGCACCCTCATCGTCAATATGGAATCCGAGGAGATTGCCCCGGCTATGAGGAAGGCGGACGAATCGTCCTCTCAGGAGGAGGATTTGCGCCTGGAGCTGCAGCAGGCGAAAGAGAGGATAGCCACCCTCGAAGCCCGGGTGGTCGCCGAGAAGTTGACGAACTCCAAGCGTAAGGAGTCTCACCGACTTCTGAGTGAGTCCAATAAGGCCATCCAGGCTAAGTTGTAGGAGGTTAGCAAGCTCTACGCCACAATGAAAAAGTTAAGGGATGCCTGCAAGAGGGACACCCAGGAGGCGCTTAATGCGGTGAAGCTCGCCGATCTCCGAGCTTTGAAGTCCGTGGAGAGGTACAAGGCGTCGGACCAGTTCTATACCGACCTCGTCGACGCCTCGGCCATTTTTTGGCACCAGGCTCTCTGTTGGGGTCAAAAATTACATCTCGGTTGACCAAGTCAAAGTCAACCCTAAGCCAGGCAGGCCTAAGCCCAGGTCAAGTGGTCTCATGCCCAAGTCGAGCCCCGCGGCCGGCCTTCCCCATGCCAGAATGAAATCATGTAATAAATAATTTTGATGTAATTTTTTTATGCATGAATGTAAGAAAAATGGGCATAAAGCCGAATTTTTGTAAAGCCCATGGCTCATGTGCAAAAGAAATGAGCACATGAGACATGGAATGGGCAAAATGACATTTTGTAAAACCCAAGGGGCTATATGTAAATTTGTAAGCCTATAAAAAGCAACATGATAATGAAATAAAAAAAGAGAATTGATTCCTCTTAAATTCTAGGGTTTCTGTGCCTCCTTCTCCTTTCTCAAGGTTCTAAACCTTCTTCCCCCTTCTGAATTAAATCAAGAGTTTAACTCTTCCATTTTCAAAAAGAAATAGTTTTTCACCATAAAACCCACAAAGGGGAGCTCATATCTACCATCAAATCCTTAAAAGGGGAGATTTTGAATCTCACCCCCCCTTTTCCTTCAAGATCCAGCCAATAAAGAAGAGGAAGAAGGAGGCCCATCTCCAAAAATCCCATTCCAGGAGGATCCAAGGCTCAAAAGAAGATCCAAACATCTCTAGGAGTTTAACTCCATTCAAGATCTGTTGGAGTTTAACTCCATAAATCAAACCCCTTTTTAGGAGTTTAACTCCAATTCTATACATAATCCCTGTTAGTAGTTCAACCCCAAAGCCCCCTTGGGAGTTTAATTCCTAACCCAGGGGCTAAGCCCCTTTTCCGCTGGTGTTTCCAGTGGTTGCGTTCCGCACACGTGACCTACGGGGGCCCAGCGGTCGCATGTCGTGCACGTGACCCATGGGCGCCCAGTGGTCGCGTGCAGGTCACGTGACCCGCGGGCGCTAAGCGCCCACGTGCGCTTCACACGACCCGCGGGCGCTCAGCGCCCAACGGTCGCGTGCCGCGCACTTGACCCGCTGGCGCCCAGCGGTCGCGTGCCGCGCACGTGACCCATTGGCGCCCAGCGCCCACGCGCCAGGCACATGACCCGCGGACGCCCAGCGCCCACGTGCTATGCACGCGTCTTTAAGACTCTCCTCACCCCTCGTTTTCCATGCACTTCACACCAGAAACACGTCCCCCGTTAGGAAATTTTTTATGGAATATCCAAAATCCCTTTCAAAACACAACACATGCACACTGCACACTGAGTTCGCATGACTAGTTGACCCGTCAATCGGAGGTTCTCTCGCGTCAAAGACAAGGGGTAATTAACGACAGCTTAGTCCGCGGCTGCCTGATATTTAGATCACCACAATCAATAAACCCTTCCTACCTTAGGCAGGGGGAATCTGTAGTACGCCTGACAAGCGACGCGTATTCCCATCTCAATGGGGTGACGAAAAACACCTTACACTCTCGACGCCGTCAAGGCGTTGATGCCGGGGTTCACCAATAGCGAGCTCTGGGTCCAGCACCCTCTCTCCGAGGATGCGCCGCAGGTGGAAGCCGCCGGGGATGCCGTCGGGGGTGAGGCTGTCGGTTGAAGTGCCGGGAGTGAGGCTGCTGGTGGAAGCACTGACCCAGAGGTCGCCATTTTGGTTCCCGACGCTGGCGTCGAGCGGGGCGAGATCCTCCCCGGGCCTACGGCCTAAGCTTTCCTGCCTTTTTCCCCTTTTTTCTTTAAAGTTTTGTAAGCCTCCGGGCGTTTTGTAAGGCTGAGCAGCCTAGAATACATTGTAAAAATTTCTGGAATATAAATAAAGCTAAGCTTATTTTCCTCTGCATGACTGTGTGCTTTCTGCGTGAGTACTACAGCTCGTCAGTCTTTTCCTCGAATCGAGTGTTAGGCTGTCGGTCGATACCCGGCTTTTTAGATGATGATCGCGCGTCGAATGTGATTCGATTAATTTCCAAATGTAGGAAGGTCGGTGCCCTCGCGCTCCCCGGAGTCGAGATGGCGATCGCTCATTTAGAATGAATCGAAAGATATCTAAGTGTAAGAAGGTCGGCATCAGTTCATTCCACAGAGTCGGGTTGACGACCACATCCCTTAGCACGAGTTGTAAAATAGCCAAGTTAGAATAGATCGGTATTGATCGATTCCTCCTTGATGCGGTTTCTATACTCGTGTCTCCATAGGGTAGGAATCTACCTCTCGGAGATTAACCGAGCAGGAAAACTGCTCAGTGGCCTCGTTAGGAGGGCTTTAGATCCTTAACGTAGGTGGGTAGGAATCTACCCGCTAGGGATGGACCGGGGAGGGAAGCTGCTCGGTGGCCTCGTGAGAAGGGATTTAGATCCTTAGCATAGGTAAGTAGGAATTTACCAGCTAGGGATGGACCGGGCAGGGAAGCTGCTCGGTGGCCTCGTGAGGAGAGCTTTAGATCCTTAGCGTAGATGGGTAGAAATCTACCCGCTAGGGATGGACCGGGCAGGGAAGCTGCTCGGTGGCCTTGTGAGGAGGGCTTTAGAGACCCCCCTGCGCCTTCCTGGGGCGTCATTCAAACTTCCGTGGCCGCATTGGCGGGAGTGAGGGCATCGTTCAACCTTCCATGGGCCGCATTGGCAGGAGCGAGGGCGTCGATCAAACTTCCGTAGACCGCATTGCCGCCCTTGAAGATAGGCATAGCCTGTTAGGAATATGTATGCCCTAGAGGCCATTATTGTATGATATAGTGGATGCTTGGACACACACACACACACACATATGACTTTCTTGCTTGACATGATAGTATGCTATCTGGTTGCCTTTATCTTAACATGTAAACTGGTATTATTATACTGTCTATCTCTTACATGTTGATAAACCCCTTAGGATATGTATTTGACTACCACGACTATGATGCAGATCATACTAGTGAGGCCAGAGTGGTCCAAAAGTACATCCTTTAACAGTTCCTAGTAGAGGGGATATCGAGACAGGGCATCGATATTCCAGAGTAGACTAGTGTGTAAGTTTCTTGACCCTGTATGGGGCGATGGTTGATCCCACAACCATTGGTGTGTGACATCAAAGATTGTACACATGTGCTCATTAGAGAATGGGTACACCGAACATGACTCGTCGATAACTCCTATTTGGCATTGTACCTATCGTCAGATATCAGTTCTCTTATGACACTGGTACAGCTTAGTCTGTAGACCCGAGATCGTCATAGAGTCTTGTGTGGCTCCCACTGTGCTTTGATTTCCTCCCTACAACGGCTCAAAGGAGTCGTGCAAACAGGTGGATTTTGGGTACAGTCCCGAGTCACATGGAGGCAGTGAGCGATAGGAGGGGTTTCGTCTCTCCCGATATTAGGAGTTGATGTTGCGCTATACTCGATTGGTTATAACCGGAAGTCCCTGGCCAGTACTGCTGATGAGATTTACTGGTAAGAGTTACCAGTAGTTTCTCAAACCGTTATGAGCCATACATCGGCATGACTTATCAAGTTACTGGGGTCTGATGTTACCACCCCTAGACTCGATATGCGACATATCAGATGAAGAGACCGGACTGTACGGTAGTGTTACTTATAGGCTTCATGAGAGTTTGGACAAACTTGCTTGTTGATCTTCTAATCGCTCAATACCCGGGTAGCCGTTACGTCCAGCTAGTACCGCTGACGGCTTGTGGGCGACTGATGTGATCATCACCTACTGCTGGCATATTGACGAGGCTTTAGAGTCCCACATAGAAGTTTCCTGATTCAAGCGAAACGAAGTAGGGCACATATACTGATATGTGCGCGGGAGGGGGCGGGGCAGATTAGATACGAGTATATGATACCTTATTCTAATCTGGCAGTTATTTGTTATCGGTTAGATAATATGTGATATAACCAGATTATCGAATCAAGTATTGATTTGATAATGTGATATACAGATAAATGATATTAGTCGGTTATATGTGATATAACCAGATTATTAAATCAAGTGTTGATTTAATAATTTGATATATATTATATTTGATATAATTATATGTTAACTAATATTATTAGCTCACTAATTATATATATATATATATTAATTCACCTATATATAAATATATATATTAATTTATATATATGTGAATTAATATATATATATATATATGATATATATATATATACATCACACACACACACACACACACACACACACACACACATATATATATATATATATATATAAAGCATGACATGGTAGCATTTTCTATTTTTGTGAAAAATAGAAATGAGGTGGAAAATGAGGAGCATGGGTGAAGCAAGGCTTTATTGATTTTTTATTGGTCTCTTATCAATATTGAAGTATGGTTCTATTTGTTTATTTGAAATAAATGGATGCTTTTGTTGGGTTATGCAAGCGTCCCGGCCATCAATCCGTGGCCAAATGCGGAACAAAAATTTTCAAAAACCGGCGCTAACGGAACCCTAGTCTATGGATCGGCCCATAAGCCCTAGATAACAAAATATGCATAAGGTTAGAGTGATTATACCGAATGAACCAAGTTCTTCGGGTCTTCAACCATCATCCTAAGTTTCTAGTGGTCGCGGATCGAATTTGGTTGCTGCTCTTCCTCCATCTATGATGATCCACCCGAGGGAAACGACGCAAGCTTCAGCCTTGCCTAGCAAGGCAACCGACGCTCCAAGGTTGCTAGCAAGGGAGAGTGGAGGTGTAGGATCATCTCACTATAATTTTTCTCTCATCAAAATGCTTGATTTGTGTGATGTTTTGTGATCAAAGAATTAATTACCGCAATCAAGAACGTCGTCGCTTGGTAGCTAGCCGGTGAGTACGGGTCGGTCCATAGGGATTTTGTGTATTCTCAAATTGTTCTAACGAGTTAATTCCAAACGGTGTTGGGATGATTATCACTAAAACTAAGTTGATTTAGACTAGGATTAGAGTCTTGCTAGGGTTAGGTTTAGGTTAAGTTTGGAAATTTAAGATTTCCCACCGCTTTCAATGCCCTAATTTAGATCTCTTTAGGTGTTATGGTAATAATTAATAAAGGGGATTAGTACCATCGAGGAGAAACGATGTTTCTTCCTCTATGTTCTTGTCCTTCCTTTCTCAATTTTTACCCTAACCTCTATGGAAAACATACGCAACCGGTCTTTTAAACTACGGTATCACCGCTACCTCATGAGGTAGGGTGCCGTAGGGAACGGTATGTGTATATATGCATGGAGTCCTATTAATTATATGTGATGGGCAAAAAGGGGTGAGAGATTTTCATCTCTTAAGCCTTCCCTATTCCTAACCCTAATAAGTGAGGAACTACTCACTCATTAGGGAATTGATAAACATGTTCTAACTAATTAACTAGGGCAGATAATAAAAATTATACTAAGGCAGAAATAAAATTAACTAGAGCAATGAAATAAAAGTCTTACTTTATTTGATGGCTCTCTTCAAATATTTACACCGAATTAAAATTCTGAATAGATGAAATAAAAAGAGGCATATCTAAAAAAGAGGTTTAGGGTTTCTATTCATAGATCATAGAAACCCTAGGGTTACAATCGATTCACATCCGCATTTACAAATATGCCCTAAAGAAGCCTAGTCAACGCACCGCCAAATCGTCAAATGACGCACCGACACGGGCCTAGCACGGCCGCGGAACAGCGGCCAAATGCCCTGTTTGGCCGCGGATCCGCGGCCATTTAATGGATTCTTTGGCTGTACTTTCCTGGTTTGCTTCATGTTGCATTCTGCTTCTGGTTTCTTTACTTGGTTTCTCAGATTGTTTTCTAGTTTTCTTCCAGATTTCCACAGTGCATAATGTCGTGGATTTTACCGCTTGCTTCGTGTCGAAGTCTTGAACCTTGCGCTGCCTTTGTACTTTGTGAACTTGTTCATTGATCTTCATTGTCCCTCGAACTGTAGGCATGATCAAGATTCTTCCATTTGTCGGTTGTAGTCTCACTTTGTATCATCTTTTCATCAATTTCACTGTTTTGTTCCGAGAACCTATAACCTGCAACTATGTAGCAGACATGGATCAAAAGCACCTGTTTATTTGTAAAATGAAGCAAAATTATGATATGAACAAATACCTCCAAACTTATCTTTTTGCTCGTCCTCGAGCAAACCTAGTTTTTATTCTCGAAAAAGACCTAGTCTCACTTTCGCATGGAAACGCGATTGCACTGAGCTCGTGCAACAAGCCCTTAAATCTCTAGGTGTACCTAGTAGGAAGAGTGTTGTCT
This sequence comes from Agapanthus africanus, assembly GCA_030015575.1. Classification (NCBI taxonomy): domain Eukaryota; kingdom Viridiplantae; phylum Streptophyta; class Magnoliopsida; order Asparagales; family Amaryllidaceae; genus Agapanthus; species Agapanthus africanus. Next base: position 410,158,063 of record CM057338.1, read on the forward strand.
CCTGAGGGTTTTCAGCGGATACTACCCACAAAATCCTATCAATTTGGCCTATTGACTTTTATTCTCCAATTATGTTTTTTTTAACAAGAAACTCTATTATCTTTGATTCAGAAATTATCCACCCGTATTTTTCACGCTTTCTTATTATTTAACTTAAGATTATATATGTTCTTGTAAATTTACTTAGCTTTTAGCATCTTTTAAGTTTTCCTTCTAGGGTTCTATCTCAACTTAGGAATTTTTTATCATCTCTATTAAAGATACAAGTCCTATTTTTCATTCCTATCTCTTATCTAAACCTCAATCATATACCTCTACATGTGTGTATATATCACCCCTACACTTGATAATTCAAATCAAACTATTATACTCTTGTCCATCGTTCAAAGTACTTTTCAATTGGTGAATTTTTAGATGAAATTGCTCACACATTCTTCATGCGACCGTTAATACTTCTTGAGGTACCAACGACCGATTACAAAATGTGTTTGCACATTAAGGCGTAATTCCTAGTCTTGTAATCTCTAAGGCTTTTAGCAGTGACTCCCAAACCAGTTGGTCTAAGGCACTAGGTGATGAAGCACTCTCGCTAAATATTTTTCTATTAATGCAGCCTTAAGTAATTACAAAAACCAGTGTTCATTTTTTTTATCTCTTTATTCACACTTGTATTTTTATTTTATTTTTCTTCGTACTAAGGATTTTAGACAAGAGCATTTCAAGGTCTCTTCTACTATTCCAAATTTCAAGGTTCGTGTTTGTGCAATTTGTGGGGTATATATTTTCAGAATTTAGACTTAAGCTTAAGAATTATTTTTCAAATTTATACTTTAATAAAAATATCAATACTTTTCCCTGGTTTTAACTTAGCCCAAAAAGTCAACTCGAAAGTTGCCTATTTCTGTCTATTTCTAAATAAACTACAAAGACATATACTTTCTACCATTAAATTTTAAGAAAGGTTATTTTTAGGGTTTTTAATTTACTAAGTCTAAGATCTAGTTGTTCCTAGCTAGTTAACATTTTTGGCAAACTCAAGTCAATTAAGGCAAAAATTGAATGTTTTAATTTTTATAATTTTTCAAAATTTTCAATTTTTTATTTGATTTTTCTATTTTTTATTTTTCAATTTTTCAATTTTTATGATTTTTAAATAAGGATGCAATACAAAATTTAAACATGCAAAAGAAAAAGAAAAAATATATACAAAAATTTAAAAAAAGTATGCAAATGCAAAAGATAACTATATACAACCACCAACTCTCCCAAACTTATCCAAAGCAGTGCCTCACTGCTCAGCCCCACGCCGCGCTCTCGAGCGTGAACGTGAACGCTCCTCCCTAACCAACAGGGTTCGAATCCCCCTGCTCAACCTCCGTCAACCGACGGTCGTGCTCCCTCGATGTCACCATAAATTGCTCTCTCAACTCATCAATGCCACTAACTGCTCTCCGCATCAATTGTGCATGTTCTAGAGGGGTCATTTCTCCTTCGCTTGCTGTCGAGCTAGAGCTAAGTGTGCGGACGAATACATGCTCCACCGGTTCGATTCGAGACCACACATCTGTCTGTCAAGAATAGGACGTAGAAACGCCCTCGATAAGAGGCCTGACCGGTATACCTCCATGCATATAAATTTCGAACTCCTCCACAGGGAGGAAATATCGACATAATTGTGTAACCAGCATGGGACAAGGGTAATTTGCGGCTCGTTTACCCGCACCTATAGAGTTTAGCAATATTGTGCACATGTCAAAATGGGGGTTCTTTGTCATAAGGGTATGCACAATATGCAAGGAGGGTGTAAAAAATGTTGTGTTATAGGAGTTGCCGAAAAAATATTTTATGCCCACCGGCACACAGTCAAAACATTCGCGAAAAGGGTTCTCGCTTGGATACCCTTACGTGGCTCCTTTGAGCAATCGTTGCCCATCAAGGGCATGTAATCCTCAAATTGCAAAGGTTGGTCATGTGCGGGTATGCGAGGGATTAATGTGACTTCGTGTATAATATCCCTATCAATGATAATTTCTCGATCACCCCATTGCAATTTAATAAACCCAAATTGGTTGAGGCACCCATCCTCCATACACTCGTATAAACGAGTGACTAATTCCGGTAATGCAAACGCATTAGGGTGATTGTATATTAAATAGTTCCAACCCCTACGCGCGATTTCGTTTGCAAAATAACTACCGTACACCTCGTGTGAAAAAAATTATGAAAAATCGCGTTCAAGCTGCATGCTGTGTGCCATTGGTGATCTACAGATCTAGGAATTGAAAAACAGAGATGGGTTTTGAAAGACGAACCTCCCCTGAAAAATTCAGGGGGTGAAGACCAGGGGCTGCGGCGGATCAGCGGTCAGGAACGGCTTCAGGCAGCGGAATCGCGGCGCTTCGGTGAGATCGCTCTGCAGAAATTTAGGGCGGTGGCGCTAGGGTTTTTAGAAGATGAAGTTTAGGGTTGTGAGCAAAGAGAGGGGTCGGGGGTATTATATAGGGGGAATTTATGGATATTTGCAAATAAACCCCTCTAAAAAGAGGAATTTATTTGCAAATAAAAATTTTATTTTATTTATTTAATCTGCAAATTTACAAAAATACCCCAAAATTTTTTTTTTCAAATTTTTTTTAATTGTTAAAACAAAACAAGGTCCCCCCAAACTTAAGTTAAACGATATTACAAGTCAATGCTAAACTTTGCAAAGACCAAAAGTCAACACCAACTAGTTAAAAAATTTATCTGTGTAAAGTATCGGTCGGTGGAAGAACATGTTGTACCGAGCCAAGAAGAAGTGGGAAAGAGATAAGTGGTGGTATGGAAAGTGTTTGCATGTACGTGGAAGTGAAGAGATAGGAGGTGACGATGAATAAAAACGAGAATGTGAATGATCAGAAATCAATGGAATATCGGCATTCTCGTAGTTTATTAGAAAAAGGGATGGTTCAACTTCTATAGGGTGAGGTTGATTAACCACAAAATCCCCGAGATGTTTCTGTGGATCCTTTACTGGCTTGGCATCATCCATCATATGCATATGATAATTAATTATGAAGGAACTAATCTCCTCGATGTCCACCATAGTCCAGCCGAAAGCTTGCCGGTTATTTTGTAAAACCATTAAAAGGGCTTTCTCTTGCTCGAGAGCTAGAGATGCCGATATGATAACGGGAAAGGTCTCATTCTCACCTAGGTAAGCGTATTTAAGGTGAGCCGGCAAAGGCTTGAGTTCGAGTTTCGGAAGCGAAACAATTGAAGGTAAAATTAGGGAGGCTATCTCGAACTCAAAGGATTCCAACAATGGTTCGAAATCACTGTAAGCAACCGAATCGGATGGTTCAACTAACTCATCCAAAAATTCAAATGACTCATACTCGGGCGGTGAGTTGTCAAAATCGTCCGAAAAAGCGAAACATTCGTAATCGTTATCGGTTGTGCAAACTGGACGCACTAGTGGCGTCAAAACTATTGTGATCAAACATAAATTTTTCAAGCTCGTAGTCCTCCTGCGTGATTTCGTGGATCGAGCAAATTTCTCGTGTACTAGCTTTAGGCGTGGAGGGCAGACTTTCTATCTTGTAAATATTGAACTCACTTGACATCTTCCCAAAGGATAGAGTCATAGAACCATTGCGACAATTGATTACGGCATTGGAAGTGGTCAAAAATGGTCGACCGAGGATCACCAGAATTTGGTTCCGTGGGTTAGCAACAGGTTGTGTGTCCATAACAATAAAATCAACGGGGAATATGAAGTCCCTTACTTTGATCAACACATCCTCTAACTCACCCCTAGGATGAGTGATTGATCGATCAGCCATTTGGAAAGTACAATGAGTGGGTTTCAACTCTCCAACTCCTAATTGCTCATACACGGAGTAGGGAAGCAGGTTAACACTAGAATCAAGATCTAAAAGTACGCGATTGATGTTCTTATTCCCAATTGTTATTGAAATTTTAGGACAGCCAGGGTCCTTTTGTTTTTGGGGTAAGGGTTGAGGTTGGTTAATAGCATTGCTCACGGCACTAGCTACTAGCACTTTCTTGGGTATCTGAGACTTTCTCTTCGAGGTGCATAAGCTCTTTAAGATTTTCGCGTAAGAAGGGACTTGTTGGATTGCATCCAAGAGAGGTATATTTATGCTAACCTGTTTGAATAACTCCACAATCTTCTCCATTTGTGGAGTTGGTTTATTGGATCTCAACCTGTTTGGAAATGGAACATTTTGAAAATCTGTTGAGTCCAATTTTTGTGGATTAGATTGCGGAGTTGGAACGGATCCCAGTGTTTGTGTGTTCGTGAAGTGAGATGTGGGTCCGTTCGGATTAGAAGAAGTAGAACCTTTTGAAGAATGAAGAACATGCTCTGATGAAGAAGATGAAGATGAAGAAGAAGAGGATGAAGAAGAACCACCGGCAGGGGTGTCATTACTAATACCCACGTTATTGCGCAACACTCTTCCAGATCTCAACGTGGTCACAGTATTTACATTATAATTTTTTTGTTCATATGCAACATGTGCGTTATGTGTGTGACCGGGATTTAGCAATGGTTGAGATGGAAGCTTTCCCTTTTCTCGCTCGCTCAACGCAGCATTTAGTTGTGCAATTTGGGCTTCAATAGATTTGATGCTTTGATCATGTGAAACCCTGTTGTGCACCAAAGACTGAATGGAAGTCTCCAAACTTGCTGCGGATTGTGTAGATTGTTTTAGAAACGCATCTAGACTTCTTTCTAGCGAGGTAACCTTATCATCATTTGGTTAAACAAAATTGTTTGGAGGGTAAGAGTTGTTGGGCACAAAATTGTTCATTTGGTTTGGGTAAGGTTGTGGTTGGAAAGGTTGTTGGTATTGAGTTTGTTGAGGTGCTTGTTGTTTTGGAGGAGGAGGCCTTTGAAAGTTGTTGTTTTCTTGGAATTGTTGATTTTGATTTCAAGCAAAATTTGGGTGACTCCTCCAACCCGGATTATAAGTCGAAGAGTATGGATCATTTCTTTGTCGTTGCTGAAAGGCAGCATTGACTTGATCTTGTCCTTGAACAGGTGGATTGTAAGGACACTCTTCGGTAAGATGTGACGGATCCGAACAACAAGCGCAAACAGTTCGTGGGGGTAAAGCAGGGGCAGGAGAAGGCGATGGGATTTTGGTCTCAATTGCTTCTAGTTTTTTTGTAAGTGCGGCCATCTCGGCCTTCATTGCAATCGAAATATCTAATTGATGTATGCCTGCCCTAGACTGACCAACAGAAGATGAGGTGGTCTTGGTGCTTTCCCACTGAAGTGTTTGTTCAGCAAGATCGTCTAGAAACTGCCAAGCTTCCTCACTAGATTTGGTTAGAAAGTGACCTTGACAAATGGTTTCCAGCAACTGCTTCGTTGCTGGGTTCAATCCTTCATATAAAGTTTGGAAAAGTTGCCAATTCTCGATACCGTGATGAGGACATTGAACAAGTAGGTCTTTAAATCTTTCAAAACACTTCCAAAAGGGTTCGGAAGAAAGCTGGGAAAATTGAATAATCTCATTGCGAATTCTCGCGGTCTTGTGATGTGGATAAAACTTTTAAGAAAAGGTTTAACAAACTCTTCCCAATTTTTAATTGAGTGTGATGCTGTGCTATACAACCATTTCTCGGCTAGGTCACATAAGGTGAAAGGAATGACCCTTAGCCTTAGAGCATCATCAGAAAGTTGGGTTGTCTTCATCATTGCGCAAACGTTTTGGAATTTGTTTATGAAGATATAGGCATCTTCGGATTCCAGTCCGTGAAATTTTGGCAACATGTTGATGAAGTGGGGTTTGATCTCAAAGTTATCCCCATTTGCCGGTGGAAGTGAAAGACAAGTAGGTAAAGCGGTGTGAATAGGGTAGAAAAGATCCTGGAGCGTGATTCGTTGGGGCGCTTCAACAGGCGGGTGTTGTGGGTTATTCACACCTAGCGGAGGTGGAATCAGTCCCGTGGGTAAGGTGTTGTTAGGATTAAATCCCGACATCTCCTTAGAAGACGAAGAATGTGAAGGTGAAGGTAAGAAAGTGGAAGGAATTTCGACTTCGGAGTCGAAAGCGTCGTCGGTCGGTACCAACGAGACACGGACTAATCGGGCACTAGTGTTCCTAGTCCAACCGGACATACACTAAAGAGGTAGTGTAGTCAAAAAGGTGAAAAACAGAATGTGGGGGCGGGGGGGAGGGGTAAGAAAACGTCAATGGAAAGAAAGTGGGTGTAAGTGGGATGCACGGATTTCTTAGTGACAAGTTGCAAGTTTTTGTAAAAATTTTCTTTTTTTTCTTTTTGTGTTTTTTTTATGTGGAGATTTTCGATAAAAGGCTTAGAGACATATTCAATCAATCACAAATGCACAATCAGGCCTAGATCTAGGGTCACCTAGTTCAGCTAGACAGCTCCTAACTGTTCCAAAGGGCAAGAAGTAGGACCTCAAACCGCCTCTTCACCGCCAATTGTGGCCAGGTAAGCACAAGTAGAGAAAGGAGGGTCCGCTCACGAATCACCATGAGACAAGCCTTTAAAAGTTACCTTCACTACCTGTCTAGCCTAGGCACCATAAAGTCAGGTTAGGATCAACGGTCGATGCCTACAACTATTCCTTTGTCCTATTGAGCGCGAAGTCTTTAGGGCTGAGTCTAATCTTTTTTAATTAATTGATGGTCAATGCAATATACCTTATGTGATTTTTGGGGTCCTGGGAAGGGTGATGAAATCCCCACCCAATCTGGATTGGTGCTCAAGCCCCTTAAAGTCAATTTAGATATGCAAAGCAGTAAACACAATCACTTGCAAACAATTTTTTTTAGCGCGGTGCAAAGAATTCTGCACAAGATCAATTATTGGAGAATGGGAGAATAAATTTTTTTGGTGCAAAGAATCCTGCAGGAAATTTTTACAGAGAAGATATCAGGGGGTTCAGAGGAAGAACAGAAGGCTTACAGCGAATTTTCCAAGTGCTGACGTCACCTACAGACCGAGGTTGCGCGGCAGAAAGCTCGTTTAGGCGGCGGTTCCACGGTTGGTTCGTTGAATCAGGCTTCCAAACTTCTTCTGTTGCTCTATTGTGGTAATCCTCTGTTGTTCAGATCTACTGTTTTCTGTTTTGCTCTCTGGATTTTTCCAGATCCGAACTTGTTCGTCAATCCTGCAAAATTCAAACGAAACACCTTTCAAACAAAAACAAGATGATAAAATTTTTTATATTTTTTAATTTTTCAGTTTTTATGAGTTTTATGAATTTATATTAACCCGAAATTGCAAAAAGAAAATACTACGCCATCCCCGGCAACGGCGCCATTTGATTTATGTGATGTTTTGTGATCAAAGAATTAATTACCGCAATTAAGAACGGCGTCGCTTGGTAGCTAGCCGGTGAGTACGGGTCGGTCCACAGGGATTTTGTGTATTCTCAAATTGTTCTAACGAGTATTCCAAATGGTGTTGGGATGATTATCACTAAAACTAAGTTGATTTAGACTAGGATTAGAGTCTTGCTAGGGTTAGGTTTAGGTTAAGTTTGGAAATTTAAGATTTCCCACCGCTTTCAATGCCCTAATTTAGATCTCTTTAGGTGTTATGGTAATAATTAATAAAGGGGATTAGTACCATCGGGGAGAAACGATGTTTCTTCCTCTAGGTTCTTGTCCTTCCTTTCTCAATTCTTACCCTAACCTCCATGGAAAACATATGCAACCGGTCTTTTAAACTACGGTATCACCGCTACCTCGTGGGGTAGGGTGCCGTAGGGAACGGTGTGTGTATGTATGTATGGAGTCCTATTAATTATATGCGATGGGCAAAAAAGGGGTGAGAGAAGCCTTCCCTATTCCTAACCCTAACAAGTGAGGAACTACTCACTCATTAGGGAATTGATAAACATTTTCTAACTAATTAACTAGGGCAGATAATAAAAATTATACTAAGGCAGAAATAAAATTAACTAGGGCAATGAAATAAAAGTCTTACTTTATTTGATGGCTCTCTTCAAACATTTACACCGAATTAAAATTCTGAATAGATGAAATAAAAAGAGGCATACCTAAAAAAGAGGTTTAGGGTTTCTATTTATAGATCATAGAAACCCTAGGATTACAATTGATTCACATCCGCATTTACAAATATGCCCTAAAGAAGCCTAGTCAACACACCGCCAAATCGTCAAATGACGTACCGACACGGGCTTAGCACGGCCGCGGAATCGCGGCCAAATGCCCTGTTTAGCCGCAGATCCGCGGCCATCTAATGGATTCTTTGGCTGTATTTTCTTGGTTTGCTTCCTATTGCATTCTGCTTCTGGTTTCTTTACTTGGTTTCTCAGATTGTTTTCTAGTTTTCTTCCAGATTTCCACAGTGCATAATGTCGTGGACTTTACCGCTTGCTTCGTGTCGAAGTCTTGAACCTTGCGCTGCCTTTGTACTTTGTGAACTTGTTCATTGATCTTCATTGTTTCTCGAACTGTAGGCATGATCAAGGTTCTTCCATTTGTCGGTTGTAGTCTCACTTTTGTATCATCTTTTCATCAATTTCACTGTTTTGTTCCGATAACCTGTAACCTGCAACTATGTAGCAGACATTGATCAAAAGAACCTGTTTATTTGTAAAATGAATAAGAATGGGGAATATAATAATACAAAATTATGATATGAACAATGCTCCAAGAGCAACTCAAAAAGAAGAATGAAGGATGAGGAAAACAATGGCATGAGCAACCATGAAAAAATGGCTAAGCTTTTTCTAATGAGAATGAGCAAGTGAAGAAGCAAGTCTAGAAAAGAAAATGAACAAGGCATGTAAAGAATTGTGGCTGACTCTCTCTCAATCATGCACCCAAAAAAATCTCTTCTCATTTTACAATAAAATAAACAACACCTATACCTCTCTACATGCCATTGCATTGTTCATGCCATGTCACCCCTCCACCTCATTTGTAAAACAAATGATTTCCTAAAAGGAAAATCATACAAACGAGATTTCCACTTCTAAAAGCTATTCCGTATAAATACGGAATACAAGCCGGTACACGTATCGAAATACATATACGCGTATTCGTACAAAATACGGATAGCCAAGAGAGAAAATGAATAGTGAACAATAATACTAGAATACATATATTTATATACATATATAAATTATTAAATCAAAACCTGATTTAATAATCCGGCTTAATCCTAAGCTGCTAGTATTATCAACCGTCCGATTAAAGTCTGTGCAGCCTGTACACATATTTAATCGGACACCTGTATGTACCAACATACGTCATCTACACCATATCGCCTGAACCGTGAAAACCCTCTGTGTAGGACTCTAAAGACTCGTCAATATGCTGGCAGTAGGTTTAACCATAAGCACGTCAGCGGCACTAGCTGTACATAACGGCTATCCAGGTATTGAGCGAAAGAAAGGCCAACGAGCAAACTCATCCATACTCCTACTGAGCCTGACTGTGACAATCTCCATACAGTCTGGTCTGTTCATATAAGAGTATCACATATCGAGTCTAGGGGTGGATAAAGTCAGACCCCTGATAACGTGATAATTCGTGTCGGTATGAAACCCATCACCACCTGAGAAACTACTGATCCTAGATCAGTAATTCTTGACTACCTTGGCCAAGGATTTCTGGTAATGGCCACCCGTGCACAGCGCGACATTAACCACCAATACCGGAAGAGACGAATCCCTGACGATCCACTCACTGTCTCCATGTGGTTCGGGACTGTACCCAATTAAAATTTGTTTGCACGACTCCTTTGAGCCGTGGTAGGGTAGTAATCAAAGCACAGTGGGAACTCACATGAGACAAATAACGATCTTAGCTCGACAGACTAAGCTGTACTCATGTCACCTGGGAACTGCAATATGACAATATGTATAATACCATCTAGCAGGTTCCCGGCGAGTCCGTCCAGTGTACTCATAACCCAATGAGCACCTATATACTATCTTAGGTGACTAACTGACACCAATGGCTTGTGAGACCGGCCATCGCCTCTCGTCAGGGTCTGGATAAGTATACACTAGTCTACTCCGGAGTACTGATGCCCAGTCTCGATACTCTCACGACTAGAGACATTTAAGGATGTGCTTATAGACCACCCAGCTGCCACGTATATGATCCCATCATAATGCTGGTAGTTAAGCAAGAATTCTATGGGCTCTATCAACATGTAATAGTGATCTGTAATACCACCTGAAGCATATACATGATGATAAAGACAAACCAGATAGCATACTATCATCTTGAGTAAGACTGTTCTATCGGTATAGGTCCTCCCTCAATCATCACAATCGCGTGCATGGGATTCAATAATTGACTTGAGGGCACTATAGCCAACAGCTTCAATGAGTGAGAGGGGTTAAGCTATTCTACACAACACTTGCATTCTACACTTAGCTTTTTCTTGAGTTGAGCTCATGAGATGAGCTTCTCTCTAGCTCCATCCATTTTTCCTCACCTCACCTTCAAGCTCAAATCCTTCACATGAGTTGTGATCCCTTGAGCTTGTGAGCATCCTAGTGAGCTAAACAAAACCCCTACTTCACCATCCTACACTTGATTAACGATCAAGTGTAGCGTGTTTCCTTCACTAAAGGGTTTAGTGAAGAGGTAGCTTGGATTGGCGGACTTCGGGTGGATCATCTTCGGCAAGGAAGCTTGCACCTTCTTCAAGTGGAGTTTAGTGGAGTCGCGTGGACTACTACACGGAGCTTGTGAAGAGAAGGACACGGTCTACAAAGATTACAGCCCCTTTCTCTTAGTGTAACTTTTAGATATCTAGCTTAAACCCTAATCATCTAGTTAAACATTTTGGATAGTGTAGATTAGCACCTCGAAATTTTTTAAAATGGCATGCTTGATGCAAGTAAAACCAAGTGGTGGTGCTAACATACACTTTCATGGTATCAGAGCCAAAGCTTGAAGATTAGACGATATTAGATAAAACATGAAACCGAAACAACTCCGAAACTGTAATTCGAAACCCCAAGTTTCTGTCGAATTTTAATTGTTCTCTAAATTTTTTTTAAACAACTGCAGAATGTTGCATTTGATGCAACTAAAACACCATAGAAATTCGAGACCAAAATTCCTTTTTTGACCCGGCGAGATAGCCCAGAAAACCAGCCTGGCCGGCCCCATGTTCTAGTTTTGTTCTCAAATTTTTTTGGTGTTCTGTTTGCTTTAGTTTGGGGTTTCAGGTTATGTTTGGTTAGTTCAAAATTGCGTGTGATGTTAATTTTGTTAAGGGGTTAATTCGGAGTGTTTCGTAGTTGTAATTATTACATCGTTTCGGGTTTAAGTTTGACATGGATACAGTAGTTAGAATCCACATTAAATTAGTTTTGTGAAAACTAGTTTATTTGTAAATCGAGCATGTTTGTCTCTATTGATCGATTGCCACGAAGTTTCAATTCGGATCGAAACTCTATCGCAATCGCGTATTGTACGTGACCACCAAGTCGGCAATCTTGTTGAAATATCCGACTTCTCATTGAAATGTGTTTTCAATTTGAGACTAAAATACTAGGTTTACAGAGTTAGGCATGAAATCCAGAATATGAGATATTCCGGATTTATGATGTCTAAGGAAATGCGGATTCTAATTATTGTAGTTTTCTATTTTTTTCTGTGACCGTAAGTGTAATATGTGGGGTATCCCAAATCTTGCTGCTATACGTCAACGGAATTTGGGATACGCGTATTTACTTACATTGATGATATGTGATATTATGTGTTGCTGTGATATGTTTTCTTAGATCGTCGTGATTGAATAGCCGGGGTTTTTACGTGAGATGAGAGTTTTTGTATTTTCATTCATGTAAAAATGTATGTAATATTCTTTTATTGGGGCACTTTCGGGTTGAGGATGACGTCACCATTGATGTATATTATTTATTTTTCTGTATTAGGATAGACCCAAGACAGGGAGCACAAGTGACCGGGTTCTAGAGTCCATTAGGTGGCCATCTCGAGGAGTCGAGACCGGGTCTTCTAACTCTAGAATTAGCAGGGTTACTTGCCGCTCTCGTAGGGGTCTAAGAGTTTGGGATTAGATATTCATTACGACCGTGGAATTCGTGTTTTACATTACTGGCTGAATTTAAAATACGGACCTCCTGGTATATCCAGTATTTCATATGTTGAATTTTGCTGCAATGTTCTGTGATGTTGATCATATAAATGCGTGAGACGAATGTTATATTATATATATGATATATAATAAACGTTGCTAATGTTTTACACCCACGCTGTTAGTGTTATATGCCCCAGAGGCCATTATTGTATCATACTGGTTTGTATATTACATATTGGAAGCTTGGGATATACACGGATATAGTAACAGTCTTGCTCGAAATGGTAGTATGCTACCTGGTTTGTTTCTACCTCAATATGTGCATGTGTTTCTTTTAGCATATCGCTTATATATATTGGTAGAGCCCTTAGGATCTTTGCTTGATTGTCAGCGTTGTGATGGCAGTCACACTAGTGGAGGCTGGGTAGTCTATAAGAACATTCTTATATAGGTCCCTAGTCGTAGGATTATTGAGACAGGGTATCGATACTCCAGAGTAGACTATGTTCCTGCCAATTTTTTTGGCTAAAAGCTACTTGTTCCCTTATAAAAAAAAGGGGGAGAGTCCTCAAAATTTAGCATCACGTGTTAAATACGTGGGCGCTCATATGCAAAGCATATGAGCGCTGAAAATAAACAACTAAGGGCCAAACATGCCTCAAGTGTTAAACACGTGAGCGCTCATATGCAAAGCATATGAGCGCTGAATATAAATAACCAATGGCCAAACAGGCCTCACGTGCTAAACACGTGAGCACTCGTATGTAAAGCATATGAGTGCTGAAAATAAACTAAATAAAACAACTAATTGCCAAACAGGCCTCATGTGGTAAACACGTGAGCGCTCATATGTAAAGCATATGGGCGCTGAAAATAAACAGGCTAAAACCCACACTAGGGTCACGTGTTAAACACGTGAGTTCTCTTGTTGCTCACATGCAAAGCATGTGAGCGCCCCAATTTAAAATGCTCCAATTAAAATTAAATTCTATTTGGGAAATATTTTCCCTGATCTTTCTAATATGGAAAGATCTTTCTTTAACAGAGAATTTTGGATTTAAAATCCAATGATGATGAAATATCACCAATTAAACCATCTGATAGAATTAAATTCTAAATGGAAAATATTTTCCTGATCTTCCTCAAACTAGAAAGATCTTCTCTGATCATCTCATAGAGTAAAATTCTATCATAGGAAAATATTTTCCTAATCCTGTTAAACTAACAAGATATTCATTTAACAGAATTAAATTCAATATTCCTAATCTTGTTAAACTAATAAGATATCCATATGATAGAATTAAATTCTATATTAAGAAAATATATTCCTAATCTTGTTAAACTAAAAAGATATGATAGAATAAAATTCTAATCTTGTTAAACTAACAAAATATTAATATGATAGAAAAAAAATTCTATCTTAGGAAAATATTTCCTAATCTGGTTAAAAATAAATAAGAAATCTTCTCTGTTAAATAAAGAGCCTTTGGATTAAAAATCCAACGGTGAATAAAATTCACCAGATCAATTGGATTGATTACGAAATCAATCATGATCTCTCATTGAGGGATTTTTTTAACAAATTGATTTTTTTCTTCTCATATAAATAGGAGGAAGGAGAGGAGGAGAAAAAGACACACAGAGGGAGAGAGGGGAAGAAAAATACAGAGAGGGTTTAATTCTATCAAAGAAGAAGATCCCCCTCCTAAAAAAACCCTAGGTAAAGAGAAAAGACAGAGATCATTTTATCTTTTCTTCGCCTCTTTAAGAGTTTAACCCTTCATATAAGAACTTAGTTCTTCCTCTGGTTGAGATCTGCAGAAGCAGATCTCCCCACAAATTGAGAATTTAATTGATTCTTTTTCTTCTCATATAAATAGGAGTAAGGAGAGGAGGAGAAAAAGACACACATAGGGAGAGAGGGGAAGAAAAATACAGAGAGAATTTAATTCTCTCAAAGAAGAAGATCCCTTCTAAAAAAACCCTAGGTAAAGAGAAAACATAGAGATCATTTTATCTCTCCTTCGCCTCTCTAAGGGTTTAACCCTTCATATAAGAACTTAGTTCTTCCTCTGGTTGAGATCTGCAGAAGCAGATCACCCCACAAGTTGAGAATTTAATTCTCATCGGGGAGATTCTGTCATGCAGATTCAAAGCCTAGGAGAAAGAACTGAGTTCAAAGAGTTTAACTTTTACAAAAATACATATAGGAATTTAATTCTTCCGAAAACTAGGGTTTAACCCTATAAAAAGAATTTAATTCTTGTAAAGAACAAAATGAGAACTTGATTCCTCAGCCCAAAAGATGATAATAATCTGAGATCTTCCAAACCTAAATGCTAATGACTAGAAATGTCATTAATAAGAGATCAAAATTTCCAAGAACACAGAAGGAAAGGCTGATGATTCATTAGCGTTTAAACACTATAACGAGGATCGCACATGTTTCCCACGTGAGCGCTTAAAAGAAAACAAGAAGTGCCTCCTGGGGCAATCACGTGTTTTGCACACGATTTCCAATCAAGTGCTTAGCACTTATGCAAAATAGGAGGGGATAAAACCCAAAATGCAGTACCCAACTTTGGGGCGCCTCACGTGTTCACACGTAAGCGCCACAAGAACCAAGTGCTTAGCATTTATATGTAAAAAAAGGGAATAAAACCCAAAGAACAGTGCCCACTTAGGATGCCTCACGTGATTCACACGTGAGCGCCTCCAAAGTGCAGTGTTTAACACCGGTCCAATGCCTCACGCGGGATACATGTGAGTACTACATTTACCAGTGCTTAGCACTACAGGAGTAAATATGGAGACCCAAACTTAGTCACAAATTGGCTAAGTCTTCCCGATGTCAAAACTTCTTTGATCTCCAAATCGATCGAGTCTCTGTGCTCATGTTTTCCCAAACTGATCTTAGTCTCAAATATGACTAATGATTTCCGGGTTTACCGCTAACTTCTTTTTCCCTCAAGTACGGGAATTGGTTCAACGGTACATCTCTCCAAACCTCTGATATATGTCATTGTAATTCCTCAACGTTTTCATAGAGGTAGCGGGACCCGACAACCAACAGCTTTTTTGGTGCACTTCCTAAACTGACGTGCACATTGCGAATCAAACCACACCCTAAATTGGGTGCATCCCATATCATCGTTGTTCATTTCGTCATATAATAAATACACGTGCGTGCAAGATGATTAACGGACTGAGACGTCCTTAAACTAAAACCTCACCTCCAAAATGGTGATCAACCAAAATGGTGATCGACGGACCGAGACGTCCTTAAACTAAAATCTCACCTCCAAAATGGTGATCGACGGACCGAGCCGTCCTTAAACTTAAATCTCACCTCCAAAATGGTGATCGATGGATCGAGACATCTTTAAACTAAAATCTCACCTCAAAATGGCGATCAACAGACCGAGATGTCCTCAAACTAGATCTTCTCCTCCAAAATGGCGATAACGGACCGAGACGTCTTTAAAATAAAACCTCACCTCCAAAATGATGATCAACGGACCGAGACGTCCTTAAACTAAAGTCTCACCTCCAAAATGGTGATCAACGGACCGAGATGTCATTAAACTAAAATCTTACCTCCAAAATGGTGATCAACAGACCGAGATGTTCTCAAACTAGAAGTTCGCCTCCAAAATGGCGACAATGGACCGAGATGTCCTTAAACTAAAATCTCACCTCCAAAATGGTGATCAACGGACCGAGACGTCCGTAAACTAAAATCTCACCTCCAAAATAGTTATCAACAGACCAAGATGTCCTCAAACTAGAACTTCACCTCCAAAATGGCGACAACGGACTGAAACGTCCTTAAACTAAAACAGCGGAGCCCAAATGCTCTTTTGTTGGATCTGAAGCTAAAATGATCCTAAGACCTTGTTAAGTAGATCTTAGTCTCAAATTGGACTAACGTATTCTTAATAAAAAACCAACGGATCCCCAACTACTCATATACATTTAAGTAGATCTTAATCTCAAATCAGATTAACGATCCTTAATAAAACAAACCCAAATCTAAGATATACGGATTTGGACAAATCTACGCCTTACGGGCGACAACATAAATTAGTCTCCGTATACAATCCACGGGCAACTTAAATCTAAACAAACAAAAACACACACGACACGAAGTGAACTTTCAGAGCAGGAGAAAGTGGTCATCGCAATGTGATAACGTAATTAACTGCTGGGGCTTCCGCCTGCAGGGAAGAGCGTCCCTACAATCAAAAAACCCTCGCAAATGACGGAGAATCTGATGAAGTCTGCTAAAACGGCCGCATCTGCCCAAACTTCCAATATACGGTGCCATAAATCAACTTGGCATCTTCGGAGAGGTAGACGGATAAATCCAAATAGCATCTGCCCCCAAAATTCAGGCCAGACGTCCTAACGTCCCGGTAGCGTCTTTTGGCGGTAAACAGGCATGTCCGATGGGACCTTTTCCTTTTTCCACTCCACACTTCAAGTGCCGTGTTTTGCGAACAAAAATCGCGGTTTGCTATGGTTGCCCTTGGATTTGAGGTAGTAAGATTTGGTGTGTTGTTCCTGTGTAGAAAGAAGAAGTGAACATCAATGGCTTCCAGCTGCACAAACTGCAACAGCAACTCCCGCTCTGCCCTAACTGGAGGAGTGACATACAGGCCGAACGCGGCCTGCATCTTTTCAATGCTGGTGGAACATGTGACTCAAGCCACCACTGGATTGTTCTTTAGGACTATGCTCCCGCCAGCAAGCTTCAGCACCCTAGTGCCGCCACAGGAAGCTCCAAAGAAGTTAGTCTTTGATCGACTTGCAACCACCATGGCCCCTCTCAACGGGTCGTCCAAGTCTGCCACCTCGGTCTTCAACAGGCTGAGCCGAATCTCAAGTGGGCCCGTAAAGAGGCTCGCGGTACCTGAAGGGGTTATTCCAAAACGGATAGTCCTGCCAACTCCTACTACGGGCAAAGTCATCGAAAGAGATTCCCCTACCAGAAAATCGGCCTTCGAAATATTGGTCGTTCCCTCTCAACGGACGTCAGTCTTCGATAGGCTGTCACCAGCAGCAACCATGTTTCCCCCAATCAGAGCAAAGATCTGTTCAAATTTTCAAAATTTGAAATGAAGCAGTGCTTCATAAAAGCGCCAGCAAGCAGCGCTCACGTGCAAAGCACGGGCGTGCTAGTGCTAAGAGCGCCAGCGCTCTGAAACAATGCCCACGTGCAAAGCGCGTAAGCGCTAGTGCTAAGTGCGCTGCATTCTAAGCAGCGCACCACGTGCAAAGCACGAGAGCGCTAGCGCTGGAACTAAATGTTCCCAAACGTTGGATCAAAGATCCAACGAACATGATTAAAAATCATCAATTTACCATAATAAAATTCTGTTGAGAAATCATTCTTCAGAATCTTTCCAAATAAAAAGATTTTACTTTGAAAATCAGAGCACCGTCGGATCAATGATCCAATGGTGATTAAAAATCACTAAAATACAGAATAAATTCTGTGTGGGGAAAGATTTTCCAATCTTGTTAAAAACAAGAAGATTGCCTTCTGTAAATCAGAAGCCCTAGGATCAAAAATCCAACGGTGGGGAGATCCCCAAATCAATTAGAGAAAAGATCTCTTCAACTGATTGAACAAATCAGCCTTGCCCTATATAAAGACTGTTGGGGTAAAAATTTACACCCCGGTTGACCAAGTCAAAATCAAAGTCAACCCCAAGCCAAGTGGGCCCAAGCCCAGATCAAGTGGGCCCATGCCCGGGTCGAGTCCGAACATGAAACGGCCGGCCTCCCCCCATGCCAAGATAAAATTTTTGTAATAAATAATTTTGTTGTATTTATTTTATTTTATTTTATGAATAAATGTAAGAAAATGGGCATAAAGCCAAATTTTTGTAAAGCCCATGGCTTATGTGCAAAAAGAAATGGCACATGAGTCATGGGATAGGCAAAATGCCATTTTGTGGAGCCCAAGGGGCTATGTGTAAAATGTATAGCCTATAAAGGCAAGGATAATGAAAATATCCCAACAACTTTTTCTCTCTCCAAAAAATTTTTAGATCTGAGATCATTCTCCTTCCTCAAGGTTCTAAAACCTTCTTCTTTCTTTTGAATTAAATCAAGAGTTTTACTCTTCATTTTATAAAACTAAATAGTTTTTCACCACAAAACCCATAAAGAGGAACTCAGATCTTCCATTAGATCTCAAAAAGAAAAGATTTTTAAAATCTCACATCTCTTGATCTTCCAGATCTAGCCAACAGAGGAGGAAGAAGGAGGCCCATTTCCGAAAATCCCATTTTTGGGAAGACCCAGGGCTCCAGAGAAGAACCCTTTTCATCAACTCGAAAACATATTAGGAGTTTAACTCCACCCTAAATCCTCTTTCGGGATTTTAAATCCTATTTCTGGGGCTAAAAATCCCCTTTTTCGCACCGGCGCCCAAGCGCCCGAGCGCCTTGCGCTCAAGCGCTCAGCACCCACATGCCGACACGTAGCGCGCTAGCGCTCGAGCGCCCAACGCCCACGTGCCGACACGTGGCGCGCTAGCGTTTGAGCTCCTAGCGCTCAAACGCCCAGCGCCCACGTGCCGACACGTGGCACGCTAGCGCTCGAGCGCCTAAGCACCTAGCGCTCAAGCGCCGATACATGGCGCGCTAGCGCTCGAGCGCCCAGCGCTCAAGATCCAAGTGCCCACGTGCCGACACGTGGCACGCTAGCGCTCGAGCGCCTAGCGTTCCAGCGCCCAGCGCTCAAGCGCCAAGCGCTCAAGCGCCAAGCGCCCACGTGCCGACACGTGGTGCGCTAGCGCCTAAGCGCACAGCTCCTAAGCGCACAGCACCTAAGCGCACAACGCTCAAGGCGCTGGCCCCACGCGTCCTTTGGACGCTTTTTCCCTTTTTTTTTTATATATGTATACATGTATATATATATATATATATATATATATATATATATATATATAGATACACACACACTCCACAACACTGTCCCTCCCAAAAAAAATTTGGGCCGGGGCTCTGCCCCGCACCCCGCAAGGGGGCTACTAGCCCCCTTGACCCCCGGATAGCGCGTAAAAACTCTGCGTGGCCCCCGATACATCCAAAACCCCTCCAAAACACAACACTGCATATTGAGTTCGCATAACCAGTTCAACCCGTCAATCGGAGGTTCCCTCGCCCCAAAGGTGAGGGGTAACTAACGGCAGCTTAGTCCGCGGCTGCCGGAGATTCGGATCCCCACAATCAATAAACCCCGGCCTACCCTAGGCAGGGGGAATCTGTAATGCGCCTGACAAGCGCGCGTGTATTTTTATCTCAATGGGGTGACGAAAAACACCCTACAGATTCTGGCACGCCCGGTGGGACCTTTCTCTCCTCCCATATTTCGGGTTAAACGTTCTTGCGAACTCAATCAATATACATATCGATTGCCTATACTGAAATGATGTTTTTTTTGTGTAGCAATCAACTTTCGACGACAATGTCTCCCAAGATGAATTCAGCTTCCGACGCAACCCCGGTCCCGTACGTGGTCAAGGTCAACGCTCGTGTGGTTCTCCCTGTAAGCCTCAGTTGACAGTGGGAGGAACTGCCCCGCCAGTTTGGCTCTGTCATCATCTACCCTGCCGGAAGCGCTCATCTGGCAGAAATCCCAGCAAAACAGGTGGCCAAGCCGGTCTCAAGGGGCAAGAGGCCGAATGTTGTGATCGCTAAGGCACCACAACCGAAGCTTAAGACGGTGTCTGAACGACTCTCTGGTGCTCCAGCTGGGGGCAAGACTTCTGGTACAAAGGGCAACATCAAATGTTGCGGATGAGCTCAGGCGATGACTCCAACAAATGCATAATCGAGCATATCTCCAAAATCCTTCATCGCCCGGTCTACGGCGTCTTCCTAAAGAGCCGAAGTCTGCCAGGTGCTTAGAACAGAAAAGTTAAGGCAGAACCGGCTCAAGTATCGAGCCAACAAGAGGGCCAGGGCTTCGGCCAAGTGGAATCTTGTGAAGTTTCAAGAGCAGGGTTACTCTGTGACGACGGCTGAGTCGGCGATAAAAATCAGCAATTCCTTCGAACCTCTGAAGTGGGTTCAGAAAAATGCCTTGACCGCCAGGATTAAGAAGACAGCGGTCCAAACGTTGCTACAAAGAGACGTGTCCCGGCCCCAACAGAAAAAGAAAAAGTATGACACTGTCTCTACAAGAGTCTATCAGGCGCTCTGTGCCGCACGAAAGCAGCGGGGCAAACCCAGAAAAGAAGCGCCAGCACCATTCAAGAACCTGGTCAAGCCAGCCACCGATAATAAAAAGATGGCTGGATATATTATCCATACGGTCTATATGGCGGGCGGGCGCCCCAGTGACAACCTTCGCAGCAAAGGCAAGGATGGGGCCACCACATCCCAAGCCCAATCTGGCTTGAATGTGGTCGCCGCTGCCCAAGAACAGCCGCCTCCGCTGGATGAAGAAAACCCTCTCGATGAGGATGATAGGCAGAAAGACCCTTCGGTCTATGCAGAGTCAAGCTCGGACAGTGAGGAAGAGCCGACTTTCCGCCCCAGTACCGCGGAGCAAGAGCTACTTCAAGAGCTTCGAAAACAGCTCAGGAGCAAAGATAGAGAGATGGCCAAGCTCTATTCGAAGATTGACGACTTAACGAACGTTGTGATGCAGCTTACGGCTCAAATTGCTCGAGCGCCTCCCAATCAAGCACAAGTCGCTGCTAATCAGCCTGGTGATGACAATCTGAAGCAGCCAATGCCCGTTCCTTTGGGCCCAAGAATGGTCAAGCCGCATGAAAGCCGGCCACATTCCGCTTCTGGGGACGCCTTAGCTCCAGATAGCACTATCCCTCTAACATAAGATCGGATAATGGACTTGGTCACCAGCAAAGTTAAAACATTGGTGGCTGAAGCTGAAGCTCAGAAAGAAATTGGCAGTAGTGGGCGGTCATATCCCGCACAGTACGATCTGATCGAGTTCCTGAGCGGCTACGTCATTCCTAAGTTCGGAAGATTTGACGGAACGGGGAATGCAAATCAGCACGTCGCCCACTTCAAAGCCTCATGCGGAAATACAGGGGGCAATGACGCGCTCCTTCTTTGTCAGTTTGTCAATAGCCTGACCGGTGTCGCTTTCGACTGGTACGCGAGTATACCAGACGGGTTCGTCATTACCTTTGCCCAAATGGAGTCTCTGTTTCGGCAAAGGTTCATGAGTGTCAATGATAAAATCTTCATTGCAGACCTTGTGAGGACCAAGCCGGGGAAGAATGAAAGCAATACCGACTTTATCGCCCGATAGCGTAATCTCACGGTCAAGTGAGAACCGCCGCTGGAGCAGGACCAGTCCGTCAGCTTTCTCATTGGGAACCTCAGCAATTGGATGGTCCCATTCTACTATACAGCGGGCCTCAAAACATTTCAGGAGCTAACCAAGAAAGTCCAAATGCTGGAACGCTCAAAGCAAGAGTCCCCGCCGGACTCTCAGAGAGACAAAACTTGGAAAAGCAAGCGGGACGACAGCCGTAGAAGCGGGAGTTCCAGCAGTACCAATGTCTTCAATGCGTCCGACAATGAAGAAAAGCGAAGGGCGGGCGAATCCAAAACCATCCGGTCTCGAAAGCCATTGCTGGGAGTAGAAGGGCCTTCCCTAGAGGAGAAAAAGAACAAGGTTTACTCTTTCAGAAGGGACAAGGTCCGCAAGATATTTAAAGATGCATTGAACAACGGTCTATAATTGCCGGAGTCGAAAAGACCTCAAGAAGCAAAAATGACCGACAATCCCCTGTATTGCCCGTACCACCGAGTAGTGAGCCATGTGATCGAGGATTGCTATATCTTCAAGGACTGGGTTGAGAAGCAGTACAAGGCTGGAGAGATCGAGCTATCTAAGAGTGTGTTGGTGAACAATCAAGTTGCAACCACCAACTTTATACAGACAGAAGCTGAAGCCTTCTGGGAGCAGACAGCCGAACCCGCTACCCTGAGAAATGAAATGGACTCACCGCGGCCTCCGTGGAATAAGCACATATCTAATAAGACGAAGAAGATAGTAAAGCTGCTTCAGAAAGAGCCCAGGACGGAATGGGAAGGACAGAAGAAGCCTACCAGTCCAGCTGCCAATGCGGCTCCATCAGGCTCAAAATCCAAGAAGCTCAATAAGAAGAAAAGTGCAGCTCGGCGCGAAAAAAAGTCTGCAGGGAGATCGACCATTAAAAAATATATCGATTCTCTCGAAGATTATGAACAGAAGGAAAGAACTCTGATTCAATTGAAGGAATGCTTCCCTGTACAAGCGGCTGAAATTCTGGAGGAGTTAGAAGAAGACTCCAATGAAGAGATCCCAGTAGTGACCTGCTACGCCATCCATCTTGGCAGCGACTCTGAGGAGGAGCTCTGTTTTCCCGAAGAGGACGAGGAGCTCGCTACAAAGGCCAATCAAATCCAGCTCAGAAGTGGCAGGGCTCTACCGCCAAATCAGGGCAACGCCCCAAAAGGGAAGGAAAAACAAGTGGCTAATGATGAAGATGGCAGAGAACCGGCTGATGAAAATTCAAGTCCTTCCCCAGTAGACTATAATGTTTTGGCTCACCTCCGAAAGCTTCCGTCTCTCCTTAGCGTCTATGATGCCTTAGTTTTATCTCAAGAGCTTAGAGATGTTCTCATTCATGCTCTATAAAACCCTGAGCGGTATCAGGCTCGCTTTGCGGAAATTAATATGAAAGAAGCTCAGTACACTTTGCAAGCTGCCGCAGTCACGTTTAAGGATGAAGACTTTCTACTGGGAACGGCTGAGCATAATCGGCCGCTTTACGTGACCGGGTACAGCGACGGAGATCGGATTAATCGCATATTGATTGATCCGGGGTCCTCAGTGAACATCATGAACTTGCGGACACTGAAGAGTTTGTCAATGGATGTCCGACACCTGTCAAGGGAAAGGATTGTCATCAAGGCTTCAATCAAAACCGCCAGCAAGTTTTGGGGTCTATAGCTTTGCCAATCAAATTCGGAGATCTGCAAACTGAAGCTAAGATATACATGATCGACACCGACATGTCTTATAAGATTCTCTTGGGATGGCCATGGCTCCACGATTATGGCATCGTTCCATCAACTCTCCATCAATGCATGAAGTATACTAAAAATGGCGAAGAAAGACGCATTGACGGAGACATCCGGCCGTTCGGTGTGCATGAAGTCCGATATGAAGATTCTCGATACTTTATGAACCACCAAAATGCTAAGCCACAACTGACTAACGATAGAGCAGCCCCAAGACTCAAAAGCAAATATGAGCCGGCTGTCACTTTCAAAAGCAAAAATGCCCAAGTGCGCCCGCGTTTCGGTAGCGACACTGATGAGTCCGACGCTGGAAGGCCGCCCTTCCGTAAAACTCGCCCTCATTTTGGTAGAGATACGAATGAATCCGATACTGAAGGCCCATCTAGCAGCAAAGTCCGCCCTCATCTTGGCAGTGACACTGAAGAGTCGCAGGAAGAGGACCTGCCATGCAACAGCGGTGCAGATTGGACCCCCATGCAACAAGCGAAACTACGAGAGACCTTCGAAATTGCGGAAGGGTCCCTAGCCGTCACAAGGGTACTGGAGCAGATGTCTAACGAGCTTGATGCGTTGTCAGTCTCCACCGTGGACCAGCTGAAAACTTTCTATGTCCCCGGAAGGAAAAGTGGACAGAAAGGCATCTTGTTTTATGGGTCAAACCCCGTTGTGCACCCGGACGATTTGTCCGTCGCGTGCCTTCCATATGAGAGAGGCATAAGAGACGTCCTCAATCCCAGATACTATGCGCCTGAGATGCGAGAATATTTCAAAAAGTGCGGATGCCGGTTATATCAAACGGAGTCCGAAGCAAAGTTTTATGAAGGACTATGGCATCCGCCCCAGGTCCGAGCACTCATCGATGGACGAATTCCAGATAGACGGGGCATAGGCTACGTTCAACCTGATTCCAAAGCGTGCTACATGATCCATCTTGGTGAGGCCAGCGAAAGATCAAATGATGATGACGAGATAGCCGAGCCAGAAGAAGCTCCTCAAGAGCTCGAAGATGGAGGACAAGCAACCTTTGATGAGATAACCGAGATTGACTTTGGAACGCCCGATAATCCAAAGCCGACCTACATCAGCTCGCTCTTGTCAGAGGAAATGAAAGCGCAGATAATCTCCCTGCTGCACGAGTTCGTCGACTGCTTCGCGTGGACGTAAAAAGAAATGCCTGGCCTTTCCCCTGAAGTGGCTGTGCATAAGATGGCTATATCTCCTGATGCTAAGCCAGTCAAACAAGCTACTCGAAGAATGAGAAGGGAACTAGAAGAAAAGGTCATCGAGGAAACTAAGAAACTTATCGATGCTGGCTTCATCAGAGAAGAGAAATATGCGGACTGGATCGCATGCATAGTACCAGTGAAGAAGAAAAATGGGCAGATCCGAGTTTGTGTCAATTTCAGGGACCTCAACAAGGCATGTCCTAAAGACGACTTTCCGCTACCATTCATGGAAATGATGGTCGATGACACCTTAAATTATGAACTATTCACCTTTATGGATGGCTCGTCTGGATATAATCAAATCAAGATGTCGCCTGAAGATGAGAAACACACAGCATTTCGAACCCCGATCGGAATATATTGCTACAAAGTGATGCCGTTCGGACTTAAGAACGCAGGTGTTACATATCAAAGGGCAATGACTAATATCTTTGATGAGCTAATCCATAAAGCCGTCGAATGCTATGTTGATGATCTGGTCGTCAAAACTAAAGCCAAGGCCGACCACATCCAAGATCTTAGGACTGTTGTCACCAGACTGAGGGAATATGATCTGAAGATGAATCCTTTAAAGTGCGCTTTTGGCGTGTCATCGGGAAAATTCCTAGGCTTCATAGTCCGACATCGAGGGATTGAAATTGACCCTTCCAAGATAAAGCCCATCATGGAGATGCCCCCTCCGAAGAGTCTGACGCAGCTAAGATCTTTTCAAGGCAAGCTTGCTTATATACGGAGGTTTATCTCAAATTTATCGGGGAGATGTAGACCCTTCTCAAAGCTCATGAAAAAAGGAGCTCCTTTTATCTGGGATGCCGAATGTCAAGAAGCGTTCAAAAGCATCAAACAGTACTTTTTGAACCCTCCAGTGCTGGCCGCTCCCATTCCAAATAAACCGCTGATTCTCTACACTGCCGCGCTAGATGATTCACTCGGTGCGCTCCTTGCCCAGAATAACGAGGAGGGAAAAGAAAATGCCCTCTACTACCTCAGTCGAACTCTAGTCGGGGCGGAACACAACTATTCCCCAATCGAAAAGCAATGCCTGGCTCTGATATTTGCTATGAAGAAGCCGAGGCACTATCTGCTCGCTCATCGGGTTATGCTGGTCTCCAAGGTCGACCCGCTCAAACACTTGATGACCAAAGCAAGCCTAGCCGGCAGAATGGCAAGATGGGCTGTCATGCTACTTGAGTTTGACATAGTTTATACTCCTCAAAAAGCAGTAAAAGGGCAAGCTCTTGCAGACTTTCTCGCTGTTCATCCCATACCAGAAGGGTCACCACTCAATTGTGAGTTACCTGACGAACAAGTGATGCACCTCGAGAATGAGGATCCATGTTGGGAGCTCTACTTCGATGGGGCCTCATCGATAAGGACCTCCAGTAAATCAAGCGTCCCGGAGATAAAAGCAGGGATAGGATTGGTGTTCATCACGCCATCAATGGGAACCCTACGGCGTTCTTTTGCTCTCACCGAGCCTCGTACAAACAATGAGGCCGAGTATGAAGCTCTGATAGCTGGTTTGGAGCTCGCCATAGAAATGGAAATCCTTCGGCTACGGGTTTACGGTGACTCCCAGCTTGTCGTCAACCAAGTAAGCGGTGACTATAAGATATACAAACCCGAGTTAGCTCGGTATAGAAGCCGGGTGGTGGAACTCATGAAACGGTTCACTCACATTGAACTAACGAGAGTCCTAGAGCGTTGAACGGAAAGGCTGACGTACTCGCTCGCTTAGCCAAGGAGCTGGCTGATCCTGACATGGACAGAATTCTGATCACAGTCAGGAGCCGGCGAATTCTACCCCCTGTCTTTCTACGAGAAGAGGAGAGCACGGAACAGAAGAGCAGTCCCGCCGAAGAAGCTTCGATCGTTTAAGACGAGCCCGATTGGGGAGAACCCTTCATAGAGTACTTTCGATACGACAAGCTGCCCGAAGGAAGGGCTGCGAGGGTTCAGCTGAAGAAGAGAGCTCTCCGATACGTGTTTGTAAATGACATGCTACACCGCAGGTCATATGACCAACTTTGTCTCAGGTGCCTGTCATCGGCCGAACCCTAAAAAGTCATGAAAGAAGTTGACTCAGGCGTTTGCGGCGCTCACCAATCTGGCCCCAAGATGCGACTTCAAATTAAACGACTTGGGTATTATTGGCCCACCATGATACGGGATTGCGGAGAGCATGCAAAGAAATGTTATATCTGCCAAATTCATGGTGATTTCATTCACAAGCACCCCAATCCGTTGCATCCTACGGTGGCGTCGTGGCCCTTCGAAGTCTGGGGAACCGACATAGTTGGCCCAATTGATCCTCCATCATCCAGAGGCCACCGGTTCATATTGGCCGCAACTGACTATTTCTCCAGATGGGCTGAAGCCGTCCCGCTAAAAGAAGTCAAGACAGGAGATATTCTGACATTCTTCCAGCATAATATTCTATACCGCTTCGGTACACCAAGAAGAATCATTTCTGACAACGGGCCTTCTTTCAAGAGCTTCAAAGTCTCAAGATTTGCTACTCAACACAAGATAGAGTGGAGATATTCCTCTATCTATAATCCAAGAGCCAATGGGCTGGCCGAAGCCTTCAATAAGACTCTATGCAAGCTCCTGAGGAAAAATGCTTCAGCTAATAAGAGAGACTGGAATCTCAAACTTCACGAGGCGTTGTGGGCATATCGTACCACGCACCGTACTCCAACTCAGTCTACTCCATACTCATTGCTCTTCGGAGTGGAAGCGGTCCCCCCTCGAAGTCGAAGTTCCAAGCTTAAGAATGGCCGTTCAGCACGAGTTGACGGAGGAGAAAAACGTGCTCCTTCGGCTTGAAGAGCTCGACGCCCTCGAAGAAAAGAGGCTCGCGGTGCAGCAAAATCTGGATCTATACCGATCCCAAATGTCACAGGCCTACGATAAGATAACCCGTCTCCGCACTTTCAAGAAAGGTGAATTGGTGTTGGTCCTCAAAAGACCGATCATCCCAATCGACATGCCAAGGGAAAATTCGAGCCAAACCGGGAAGGACCATACGTCATCGAGAAAGTGTTCGACGTAGGATCCTACCAACTAATAAGTACCGAGGGAGAAAGGCCCATGCCACCCATCAATGGCCGATATCTCAAGAAATACTACGCGTGAATGCTCCAAGTCGCAGGCGAATTGAGTACATCAGCCCTACGGTCTGGATCATACATCCTGCAAAACCGTATACAATCCACGGACGTAAACGACCCCTATCTCTCCCAAATCCTGCCGGTGAGACTACTTTTAAAGTCCCACCAGCGGCCAAAAAAAAAAAAAAAACAAAACAAACGGTATGTCCAAAAGCAAAACAGGCACGGATGAAAACCCGAAAGGGCTCCGTGAGTAAAAACAGCAGGACTGCCGGCGAGTTTGTGAAAACCCGAAAGGGCGCAAACTCGTGAAAAGAGATAAAATACACTCACAAAGTCCTCTTGACCTTGTGAGGAGAAAACCCCTGCGTGAGATCCTTACGACTCACAAAGGAGCAACACACTTAGGAATCCTCACGATTCCTAAGGAGAACGTACACCTGCGAGATCCTCTCGACTCGTAGGGAGAAAATGCTTTTATGGGACCCTTACGGCTCATAAAATTGAAAAGTCTTAGGTGACAGGGACCTAAACCTGTCTCCTAAGCCACCGCTCCCCAATGAGAAATGGCAAATGATGAGTCGCTCCTGGTGTTACGCTTCAGTGTTAGCGGTGCTGATGCCGACCAAAAACCCAAATCCCAAGTCCTTTCGAGGCAAATGATGAGTTGCTCCTGGCATTGTTCCAGTGCAGCAATGCTGATGCCAAACAAGATCCAAATTCCAAGTCCCCAAACGGCGAATGATGAGTCGCTCCTGGTACCATATTCCAGTATAGCGATGCAGACGCCAACCAAAATCCAATTTCTCAAAATCCTCCCAGCCCTACGGCCAGTCCCCAACTTGACTACTGTATACAATCCACATGCTCAAATAATTCTCAGCATACCCATGCCCCACCGCAATCACCAGTCCAGCGGCCGGTCTTCGCCCTTGGACTTATGCTCCGTTTTGGAAGACCCACTCATGTGTCCTCACGATACATGAGGAGAACAAACCTTTGTGGGATCCTTATGACTCACAAAGGAAAAACACACTTAGAAGTCCCCACGACTTCTAAGGAGAAAATACACCTGCGGGATGCTTATAACTCGTAGGGAGAAAATGCTTTTATGGGACCCTCACGGCCCATAAAATTGAAAAGCCTTAGGTTACAAGGACCTAAACCTGTCTCCTAAGCCATCGCTCCCCCAACAGGAAAAGGCAAATGATGAGTTGCTCCTGGCATTGTTCCAGTGCAGCAATGCCGATGCCAAACAAGATCCAAAATCCAAGTCCCCAAACGGCGAATGATGAGTCGCTCCTGATACCATATTCCAGTGTAGCGATGCAGACGCCAACCAAAATCAAATTTCTCAAAATTCTCCCAGCCCTAAGGCCAGTCCCCAACTTGATTACCGTATACAATCCACGGGCTCAAATAATTTTCAGCATACCAATACCCTACCGCAATCACCAGTCCAGCGGCCGGTCTTCGCCCTTAGACTTATGCTCCGTTTTGGAAGACCTACTCATGTGTCCTCACGATACATGAGGAGAACAAACCTTTGTGGGATCTTTACGACTCACAAAGGAAAAACACACTTAGAAGTCCCCACGACTCTTAAGGAGAAAATACAATTGTGGGATCTTTACGACTCGTAGGGAGAAAATGCTTTTATGGGACCCTCACGGCCCATAAAATTGAAAAGCCTTAGGTGATAGGGAGCTAAACCTGTCTCCTAAGCCATCGCTCCCCCAACAGGAAAAGGTAAATGATGAGTTACTCCTGGCATTGTTCCAGTGCAGCAATGCTGATGCCAAACAAGATGCAAATTCCAAGTCCCCAAACGGCGAATGATGAGTCACTCTTGGTACCATATTTTAGTGTAGCGATGCAGACGCCAACCAAAATCCAATTTCTCAAAATCCTCCCAGCCCTACGGCCAGTCCCCAACTTGACTACCGTATACAATCCACGGGCTCAAATAATTCTCAGCATACCCATGCCCCACCGCAATCACCAGTCCAGCGGCCGGTCTTTGCCCTTGGACTTATGCTCCGTTTTGGAAGACCCACTCATGTGTCCTCATGATATATGAGGAGAACAAACCTTTGTGGGATCCTTATGACTCACAAAGGAAAAATACACTTAGAAGTCCCCACGACTCCTAAGGAGAAAATACACCTGCGGGATCCTTACGACTCGTAGGGAGAAAATGCTTTTATGGGACCCTCACGGCCCATAAAATTGAAAAGCCTTAGGTGATAGGGACCTAAACCTGTCTCTTAAGCCATCGCTCCCCCAACAAGAAAATGCAAATGATGAATTGCTCCTGGCACATGTGCCTAGTGTTAGCAACGCTGATACCTACCCTAATCCCAAAATTCCAAACTCCAGTCCAAATGACCCCTAAGTCGTTAAACCGGGAACGAGGGAAACTTCCTCATGGCAAATGATGATTCTCTCCTGGTACCATATTCCAGTGTAGCGGTGCTGATGTCAATCCAAATCACATCAAATCAGCAAAACAACCAATGACCTCCCTGGCAGAATAAAATTCCACCTCAGAAACAAGTCAACTTCATCCCTGATACCGTAAGAAGCAGAGCAAGTCAAATTGCACCGACCGTCCACGTCGCTAAAAGAGCAGCACTGACCGTCCAAGTCGCAAAAAGAGCAGAACCGACCGTCCATGTCGCTAAAAGGGCAGCACCGACCATCCAAGTCGCAAAAAGGGCAGAACCGACCGTCCGCGTCGCTAAAAGGACAGCACCGACCGTCCAAGTCATAAAAAGGGCAGAATCGACCGTCCACGTCGCTAAAAGGGCAGCACCGACCGTCCAAGTCGCAAAAAGGGCAGCACCGACCGTCCACGTCGCTAAAAAGGCAGCACCGACCGTCCAAGTCGCAAAAAGGGCAGCACCGACCGTCCACGTCGCTAAAAGGGCAGCATCGACCGTCCAAGTCGCAAAAAGGGAAGAATCGACCGTCCACGTCGCTAAAAGCCTTTCTCGCCTCCTACCACCCATATAGTCATTCTTCTAGCCCGTTTAGCTACTAATAGAAAGGTACCTCCCTTCTCCGCCAGCATCGACCATCCAAGTCGCTAAAAGGGAAGCATCGACCGTCCACGTCGCTAAAAGGGCAGCATCGACCGTTCAAGTCATTAAAAGGGCAGCATCGACCGTCCACGTCGCTAAAAGGGCAGCACCGACCGTTCACGTCACTAAAAGGGCAGCAACGACCTCCTCGTCGGAATTACGCTCTGCCTTGGAATCAAGTCAACCAGACACTCCATCTCGGAGGCATGTCAAGAACCGACCGTCCACGTCGCTAAAAGGGCAGCACCGACCGTCCAAGTCGCTAAAAGGGCAGCACCGACTGTCCACGTCGCTAAAACGGCAGCACCGACCGTCCAAGTCGCAAAAAGGGCAGAAACGACTGTCCACGTCGCTAAAAGGGCAGCACCGACCGTCCACGTCGCTAAAAGGGCAGCACCGACCGTCCACGTCGCTAAAAGGGCAGCACCGACCGTCCACGTCGCTAAAAGGGCAGCATCGACCGTCCAAGTCGCAAAAAGGGCAGAACCGACCGTCCACGTCGCTAAAAGGGCAACACCGACCGTCCACATCGCTAAAAGGGCAGCACCGAGCGTCCAAGTCGCAAAAAGGGCAGAATCGACCGTCCAAGTCGCAAAAAGGGCAGAATCGACCGTCCAAGTCGCAAAAAGGGCAGTGCCAGCTTCCCAAAAGCGGGAACCAAATCAAGCCGCCTCCATGCGAAAGAAAATCCATCAATTCTATGCACACGACCCACATGTGTGGTGTGCATTCATTGATGGGGGCAATTTTTTGGGGTAAAAATTTACACCCCGGTTGACCAAGTCAAAATCAAAGTCAACCCCAATCCAAGTGGGCCCAAGCCCAGATCAAGTGGGCCCATGCCCGGGTCGAGTCCGAACATGAAACGGCCGGCCTCCCCCCATGCCAAGATAAAATTTTTGTAATAAATAATTTTGTTGCATTTCTTTTATTTTATTTTATGAATAAATGTAAGAAAATGGGCATAAAGCCAAATTTTTGTAAAGTCCATGGCTTATGTGCAAAACGAAATGGCACATGAGTCATGGGATAGGCAAAATGCCATTTTGTGGAGCCTAAGGGGCTATGTGTAAAATGTATAGCCTATAAATGCAAGGATAATGAAAATATCCCAACAACCTTTTCTCTCTCCAAAAAAATTTTAGATCTGAGATCTTTCTCCTTCCTCAAGGTTCTAAAACCTTCTTCTTTCTTTTGAATTAAATCAAGAGTTTTACTCTTCATTTTATAAAACTAAATAGTTTTTCACCACAAAACCCATAAAAGGGAACTCAGATCTTCCATTAGATCTCAAAAAGAAAAGATTTTTAAAATCTTATATCTCTTGATCTTCAAGATCCTGCCAACAGAGGAGGAAGAAGGAGGCCATTTCCGAAAGCCCCATTTTTGGGAAGACCCAGGGCTCCAAAAAAGAACCCTTTTCATCAACTCCAAAACATCTTAGGAGTTTAACTCCACCCTAAATCCTCTTTGGGGATTTTAAATCCCATTTATGGGGCTAAAAATCCCTTCTTTCGCACCGGCGCCCAAGCACCCGAGCGCCTTGCGCTCAAGTGCTCAGCGCCCACGTGCCGACATGTGGCGCGCTAGCGCTCGAGCGTTGAGCGCTCAGCGCCCACGTGCCGACACGTGGCGCGCTAGCGCTCGAGCTCCCAGCATCCAGCGCCCACGTGCCGACACGTGGCGCTCTAGCGCTTGAGCGCCAAGCACCCACGTGCCGACACGTGGCGCTCAAGCGCCCAGCGTCCACGTGCTGACACATGGCGCGCTCGCGCTCGAGCGCCTAGCGCTCCAGTGCCCAGCGCCCACGTGCCAACACATGGTGCGCTAGCGCCTAAGCGCACAGCGCTCAAGGCGCTGACCCCACGCGTCCTTTGGACGCTTTTTCCCTTTTTTATATATGTATACATGTATACACACACACACACACACACACACACTCCACAACATTGTCCCTCCCGACAAATCCAAAACCCCTCCAAAACACAACACTGTACATTGAGTTCGCATGACCAGTTCAACCTATCAATCGGAGGTTCCCTCGCCTCAAAGGCGGGGGGTAATTAACGGCAGCTTAGTCCGCGGCTGCCGGAGATTCGGATCCCCATAATCAATAAACCCCGGCCTACCATAGGCAAGGGGAATCTGTAATGCGCCTGACAAGCGCGCGCGTATTCCCATCTCAATGGGATGACGAAAAACACCCTACAAAGACCTTAATACTTCAAGCTCATATAGAGAAACCCTCCCCACCATAAACTTTGAGAAAATTCAAAGACGAAGAGCAAGTTCTCAGAAGAAGAAGAAGATTTTCTTCAAGCCAAAAAGAAAAGAACAGAGAGATCATCTCATATAAAAAGAAGAATTTACTTCTTTTTCTAAGATCATAGATTTATAAGACCAAGATCTTTCACAAACAGAGATCAAACTATCTCATCATAAAAATACGGGGAAGAACTTAATCTTCTTCAGATCATAGATCTATAAGACAAACTGTCTTGCACAAAAGAGATCATAACATCTCATTATAAAAAGGGGAAGAATAATTTAATTCTCTTAGGATCACAGATCCAAAAAGGCAGAGCCTTTCACCAAAAAAAACATAAGAGATTGAAACATCTCCTATAAAAACAAGAACTTTATTCTTAGATCCATGAGACAAAGTCTCTTATAAAAGAGAATTTAATTCTTAAGGAGCAGAGATATCTAAAAGGAGCCCCCAGCGCTCCAATTAAAGCGCTTCAGTGCTCGAAGTTTAGCGCACGGCGCTGTAGAGCCTTAGCGCTCCTAATTGCTCCAATTAAAGCGCTTCAGTGCTCCAAGTTTAGCGCACAGCGCTGTAGAGCCTTAGCGCTCCTAATTTAAAAGAGCTTTAGCGCTCTAAATTAAAAGAAGCGCCTCAGCGCTCCAAATATAGCGCACTGCGCTCATTGTCTGGCGCTCAGCGCCAAGCGCGCCACGTGCTCCTCACATGTGCGCTATTTCACCAGAAGCGCAATGCGCTCATTGTCTGGCGCTCAGCGCAAAGCGCGCCACGTGCTCCCCACTTGTGTGCTATTTCATCAGAAGCGCAATGCGCTCATTGACTGGCGCTCAGTGCCAAGCGCGCCACGTGCTCCTCACGTATGCGCTATTTCACCAGAAGCGCAATGCGCTCATTGTCTGGCGCACAGCGCCAAGCGCGCCACGTGCTTCTTACGTGCGCGCTAAAAGAACATAAATTATTCTATAAATAAAGCTCAGAGCTATAATGAGTGTTCAGCACTCAATAAAAGACAAAAAGGCTATCAGAATCCAAACCAATGCTCAGCTTTGCTAAATGTCTAACATTTTAACTGAATAGGCCGAGCCCAAAGTGGCCACAGAACCCTCATTCAGATTAATGGAGCCCATATGCTCATAAATCTTTGATTTTAGTCCCAGATTGGACTACAGATCTCCCAACCAGTATTGATTCAAGGATACATCTCTTTACTCCTCTGATATTTGTCGTTGTAATCCTTCAACGTCTTCAGAGAGGTGACGGGTCCCAACAACCAGACATTCCATGGACTGTGGGGTCTTTAAACTCATGGACTATGATATCCTTAACCTTGGACTATGGGGTCCTTAAACCCATGGACTATGATGTCCTTAACCTCGGACTGTGGGGTCCTTAAACCCATGGACTATGATATCCTTAAACTTTACAGACTATGATGTCTTTAAACTGGACCGCAAAGTCCCTAAATTAAAACAATAGAGCCCAAATGCTCTTTTGTTGGATCTAAATGATCCTGTTAAGTAGATCTTAGTCTAAAATTAGACTAACGTATTCTTAACAAATTGTTAAGTTGATCTTAGTCTAAAATTAGACTAACGTATTCTTAACAAACGTTTAAGTTGATCTTAGTCTCAAACGAGATTAACGCATTCTTAAAACCAACCCCAACCCAAATCTAAGAAAATATGGATTTGGACTAATCTACGCCCTACGGGCGACAACATAAATTAGTCTCCGTATACAATCCACGGGCAACCAAAAACAAAACAAACACCCACGACATGAAGTGACCATCTGGAGAAGGAAAAAGTGGTTACCGCGATGCGGTAGCGTAATTAACTGCAGGGGCTTGCGCCTGCAGGGAAGAGCATCCCCACAATCAAAAACCCCTCAACGAGGGGGATTCTGACGAAATCTGCTACATCGGCCGCATCCGTTTAAACCTTCGATACACGGTGCCATAAATCAACTTGACATCTTCGGAGAGGTGGACGGATAGCACCAAATAGCATCTGCCCTCGAAATTCAGGCCGGACTTCCTAACGTCCTCGGTCCCTATTTTCGGCGGACAACAGATTCTGGCACGCCCGGTGGGACCTTTTCTTCTTTCCACTCCACACTTCGTATGTCGTGTTTCACGAATAAATCGCGGTTTGCTATGGTTTCCCCTGGATTCGAGATACTAAAATTTGGTGTCTTGCTCTGTGCAGAAAACAGAAGATCAATGGCTTTCAACTGCACAAATTACAACAACTGCAACAACTCTCACTCCGTCCCTGCCAGAGGAGTGACCTACAGTCCCCAAGCAGCCTCCCTTTTCATAATGCCGGTGGAACAAGTGACCCAAGCCACCACCGCGCTATTCTTCGGGACCATGATCCCACCAACGAGCTTCAGCGTTTAGATGCCGACACAGGAAGCTGTGAAGAAGTTGGTCTTTGATCGGCTTGCAACCACCATGGCCCCTCTCAGCGGGTCGTCCAACTCTAATGCCTTAGTCTTCGACAGGTTGGGTCAAAGCTCAAGTGGGCCCTCAAAGAGGCTCGCAATACCAGAAAAGGACACTCCAACTCCTTCTACAGTCGAGGTCGCTCAAGCTGCTCTCCCTACTCGAAGGTCAGCTATTGACAGGTTGACCATTCCCTCTCAGCGGACGTCTGTCTTTGACAGGCTGGCGCCAACAACAGACTCTCATCAGAACAAGGGGCATAGAAAAGCTGATTCAACAATGGAGGTGGTCCCGGCCGCTCGCCATACTTGCCGTCGCCACTGGCGCCGAGTGAAGAAGGCTGGGGGCAGCTCTCCTTCCGGACTGACTCCACCAGCGCCGATGGTCGAAATTGATGCTGCTGTTGCAACTGGGAACGGCTTTGAACTACTTAACAGGGTGCGCAGGAATTCGCCAATTGCCATGCTAAAAAGGTCTCCTTCGCCTGTTGAAAAGATCACAAAGACAAAGCTGGAGCAGCCCCCTCAGCGGCTGTCCTCCAAAATTCACAAGGTCTAGCGACAGGTCCAAGACTCGGTGATCAATCAAGACTACTCTCGCCAACCAAAGAAGATGAAAGCTCGGCAAGAGAAGGACCACCCTGTCAAGCCACAAAAGGTGTTATCTGTTTGGGTTCCCGCTGCAACGGCTCCCTCAACTTCGACCGCCCACAAAAGAAGGAGGCCGGAGAAGATCCCCACGTCTTTGGCAAATCGCAAGGACACTGAATCTAACGCCCAAAGTCTAGGGGCATGGTGATGCATACCATCTATATGGCATCCGAAAAAGAGGATAGCCGTATCTCCATAGGCCATCGACCGCTTACGCGATCAGTGACTAAGGCTCAGGAGCAATAACAACAGAAACTCCAAGAGATACTAACAGCTATGGCCGCACTCACGGGACCAAAAGCAAGCCCGGAGATATCATTGAAGCAGCGTCGTGAGCAGGAAACGGATGCTGAATTCTTTCGGAGAATGCTTGAGAAGAAGGACAAAGAGGCTGCGGAACAAGCATCCAACATAAAACAAATAGCCCTTTTATTCCAAGATATGGTGGGCCTGATGATCCGGCCAGACCCTCCAGCCGATGATCCTCCAGTAATAATTGAAGATGATAGAGGAGAAACATCAAATTCTCTGCCGGCCCTGTCAGCAGCCAGGGAGGAGACCATCTCCAAAGCCATGCTCGATGATTATATAGCTCAGCACATACGAGCTCATCAAGCGAATGAAGCAACCGACCAAGTCGTCAGAACTAGGAGACCATATCCAGGATGGTACGATCAGATAAAGTACCCGCCAGGATACACAATTCCTAAGTTCCATGTGTACAAGGGGACAGGCAATCCCCATCAACATGTCGCTCAGTTCAGGGCTTTCTGCGGCAACACTGGAGGGGATGATAAGCTACTGCTCCGCCAATTCGTCGGCAGCTTGGCGGAGTCAGCATTCGAATAGTACTCAAAGCTTCCCAACGACTCCGTCAAAACTTTTACGGAGATGGAATTGTTGGATATAGTGCCCTCAAAGTCAATTATTGGATCGCAGGTACGTGATTGCAATGATTGAGGAAGAACCTATACCGATAAGATAGTCTTGCACGAGATGATAATATGCTATCTGGTTTGTCTTTATCATCGTGTACATACTTTAGTTCACTATTGCATGTTGATAGAGCCCATAGGATTCTTGCTTGACTGCCAGCAGTATGATGGCGATCATATACGTGGGAGCTGGGGTCTATAAGCACATCCTTAAAGCGTCCCTACTCGTGGGAGTTTCGAGACAGGGCATCGATACTCCAGAGTAGACTAGTGTATACAGTCGAGATCCTAACGAGGGGCGATGGCTGGTCTCACAAGCCATTGGTGTCAGTTGGTTCACCTAAGATGTATACAGGTGCTCATTGGGTTATGAGTACACCGGACAGGACTCGCCGGGAACATGCTAGTTGGTATTATACATATCGTCAGATAGCAGTTCCTAGGTGACATGTGTATAGGTTAGTCTGTCGACCTGAGATCGTCATTTGTCTTATGTGAGTTTCCACTGTGCTTTGATTACTACCCTACCATGGCTCAAAGGAGTCGTGCAAACAGGTTTTAGTTAGGTACAGTCCCAAGCCATATGGAGGCAGTGAGCGGATCGTCAGGGATTCGTCTCTCCCAGTATTGGGGGTGAGATCGCGCTGTGTTTAGGAGAGCCATTACACGAAATCCCTGGCCAGGGTAATCGAGATTTACTGGTAGGAATTCCAGTGGTTTCTCAGGGTGTTCTGGGCTATTCCGACACGACTTATACTGCTATTGGGGGTCTGACGTTTACCAGCCCCCTAGGTCCTATATGCAATACTCATAGACGAACAGACCGGACTGTACGGATATTGTCACTGTCAGGCTCAGTAGGGTTTCTGGATGAGTTCGCTCATCATCTTCCCTTCCGATCAATACATAGGCAACCGTTACGTACAGCTAGTACCACTGACGTGCTTGTGGTTATACCTAGTGCTAGTGTTATGATGAGTCATTAGAGTCCCCCATAGACTGTTTTCCAAGTTCGGACGAAGCGTTGTAGAGGCCGTATGGTTTTATAGCAGGGTTCGAACATGCACGTGCACTTGTGCACGGGTCATGGTTCCGACAGATAATACTAGTGGGCTTTGGTTTAAGCCGGATCCTAATATTATAAAATGTAGAAATATTTTTGTCTCATTGCATTTGTATTTGGTCGGAATACAAATGCGGGTATGTATTTACAGTTGAGGTGTAATCTGGTAATTCGTTACGGGATTATTTTGGAAGTTGCCAGTTTCCTTTTTCCGTTTTAAACATCACCCTCTATGTTTAATTTATGTGAGCATTGACCATTGACCTTTGACCATTCCCTGGCCATTCCCCACAGTGATCACCCCATGATGCATTTAATGGGTATGGGCTGTGATTGAAGGGGCTGATATTTTTCTGCGAGGGGGGGGGGGTTCTCTGCAAATTTGGCTAGCTTCTTCAGTGCAAGGGGTTTTTTGTGGGGGGGGGGATCTTGATCTCTCCTTCAAGAAAAATTCAAGTGGGCATCCCTTTGATTTTGGCTGGTGGGGGTTTTTTGCACCTTGACATGTTTTTTTTGGCTGGTGGGGGGGTTGTACCTTGACATGTTTTCTTTGTGAGGGGTCTTTTTGCGGTGGCTGTTGATAAAAACACATGAGTGCTTTTTATGTGCTGATCTCTCCTAGCTGAAAAAACCACAGTGCCCATTCCATTCATTTTTCCCTGGCCGAGCCCCATGTATGATTCCTTGGCTTCACAAACAAAATTCCATGTGCTCACATTTCTCATTCTAGTGGCAACTCCAATTTACCTCCATCCAAGTACTAGGGTGTCTTGAGACAAAGTATTCTACACTCTCTCTACCTCACTCTTGGACATGTCGGCTAGCAAATTTCATGTCCGAGTTGCTTCGTTTTGAAGCGGGAGCCCGTATAAAGATTCGATGACGTGGTGCCACTTTGACGAGCGAGATCGGGGAGCGGACTTCGTCGGCGCAGCAGCGGGAGATGGTGCGGAGATTGAAGACTGAAGGACACGGATCGATCGATATAATCTTTCCTAACTCCTTTTACATTTTGCTAGTTTACGGTTAATGGAACGATCCGAGTATTTGGGTTGCGATAGCGCCGGTTTTGTAAAAAGTTTTTATTCCGCATTTGGCGTCGTTTAGATGGCCGGAGCGCTGCCGTGGCCCAATATGGTATCATAGCCAAACTATTAACCGTAATCTAGCTGGTTTAGACAATGTTAATATATCGAAATCGAAACGACTCGATAACGCTGCCCTCCACATTCACTCTCTGTTGTTTTGCCAAGTGTCTTCAAAAATTATTTTAACAATTGCAGAAGACTACTGACCCTACCACATGACCACTAACCAAATACAAGCCCTTTCCCTCGGAGAAAAACCGGCGACAAGCACATATTTTTCGGCCTGCTCGGCCAACTTGTTGTTTTTGTGCTTCGTATTTGGGTACTGGTCATGTCTCTGGATTGTTTGTGCAGTGGTATTGTTTATTTAGCCAATTTTGGATATAATTTTATCAGTTTGTCTGTGGCTATTCGGGGGTTATTTCAAAGTCGATATGTTTTAATATTGTTTAAAATTTGCAGTGCATTACATTTCTATCTGTGACCGTGAATGTCATTTGATCGGTAAATCTTGTCTAATCTCTATAGTCCCTTTAGATAGATTTGCGAACGTGACATTCACGTTGATGTTCTGTGTTGTGCTGTGATGTTGTGGATTTATCGTGGTGGATAGTTCCTGTGCAATGGTAGTGCTGTTTGGATTTATTTATACATTTGATATTGCGGGGCGAGCGTCTGACATGTAGACTGCCGTCACTTCCTGTTTGTATATTATTCTTTTGGAGCATGACCGGGTTGAGGTCGATGTACCCGTTGTATATATTTCCTTTTCTGTACTAGGATTACCCCGTGGTGGGGTGCACGGATAGCCGGGTTCTAGAGGGCAACGGGCCCGCATCTCATGGCGTTGAGACGAAGGGGGCTTCACTCTAGAATTGGCGGGCTATTCACCGCACTTGTAGGGGGTACAGGTTGACCCAAGGAGGGGTGCTCAATTTACCGGATTCCGTGAAGTGTTGGGTGGTCCATTCACTTTGCTGAAGAGGGCTGTCTCGCTTCAGGTTTTGGCGGGTAACTTGCCACACTCGTAGGGGTCTAGGTTTTGCACAGGCTATCCATACGATCAGGGGAACGTCGGGTTTCTTTTGCGGCTTAAAGAAAACCCGGGGCTCCTAGATTATCTGTATTGTTCTGTGATGCTTATTACTTTTCTGTGATGTTGCATTTATCACGCCTGGAGAGATTATTATATATTGATATATATAGATATATATACTAGTAGATGTTGTATATGTTTTTCACCCACGCTAGTCCAGTCCCCGCTCTGTCGTTAGTTAAGTAACCTAACGGGTGATGACGGGACCCAGTGGCGAATGCAGATGTCATATACGTACATCATATTTTCGTTCTTTTCTGGTGTGATCATTTGACAGGACTGCGTTGATTCTTATCAATGCAAGGAAAACAAACCAATATTTGATGTTGTTGGAACCAAATTTTTAAAAAGCTGTTATTACAAGGACGTTCTCTTTTGTTTTGCACAGTGGTATTCGGTTATGAATATCCAGTAGCTCATTCGACGAGGC
Source organism: Agapanthus africanus (assembly GCA_030015575.1). NCBI lineage: Eukaryota > Viridiplantae > Streptophyta > Magnoliopsida > Asparagales > Amaryllidaceae > Agapanthus > Agapanthus africanus. The sequence continues at coordinate 410,198,600 of CM057338.1, forward strand.
AAGGGCCGAGACCCCTTCATCGGGAGTGACCCCTTGGACAGAGGTTTGCGTCAGAGTAATAACTTTACTATAGTCGATTACTTTTTGCTTTGCATCGTGATATTCAATTTGGAATATCCTGCATCTCATTCGATGGGGAAAGAGCCAAGATCCCTTCACCGGGAATGACCTCTTTAGCAAAGGTTTTTGTAACTATATTTTTATAATAACTATCCGGTTTCTTCAACGATATCAAGTTCATTACGCTAAAGGTTTTTCGCCAAAAACCAGCCGTAGCCCTCCGTCATTTCTTACAAGTATTATTTAGTATTCGTGCTGCGTTTGTTGACCTAGTCAAGGCATAGTGTTCTGTAGCTAAGTGGTGCTTGTTTGTTGCATTTTAAATGCGATTGGTTAGGACAGTCGTGCGGCTTTGTTGACCTAGTCAAGGGCACGCGCGAGTGGGTTTAATGCAATCCAGGATAATGACGGGTTGAACTTGACTAGCGGTTTATGGTTTGTTGACCCAGTCAAGGTCATAAACCGCTTGGGGTAAAAATCATATCGGGAGTTTCAAACATACAGGAAACTTTCCAGGCATGCGCATACCTTCTGGAGTGTGATAACGTGAGTGGATTCCATCACGTTATCATGCGATGATAGTTGGATCCCGATTCCCACTGATGAGTTGGACTACTCCTCGGGTGATCCCGACCAATTCTTCTTTCAGGTTTGGAGGAGAATTTGAGGATACAGTGGGAGGTTTCTTGATTAGATAAAGTGATTAACCATTCTGATCTAAGTTAGAGTGCATGCAGACTGTTTCTTCTCTCTCTCTCTCTCTGACTGCGACCATGTTCCGACGCTATACTATAACTCAGTGACCAACTTAACCGAATTTTCTTTAAACACTGGCTTTTGGATTGTCTGAGTTGCATACATCATTGCCACTCCTTCTTTTACCCTTTGAGTTTCTCCAGAACACCCCGTTTTATTACAAACATCCACTTCCATTGGATAAATCCATCGTATGGTTATATATGAACTCGAAGGAACTTCTTCGAGGATGGATTCTGGTTCTAGAGAGATTGAATAAGACTATTCAGTTGTCTTTTCCTTTTACCTTCTCTCAGGTTGTGAGGGCTCCTAGGGTTAGGAGAGGGTACACCTATTACGCTTATTGGATAGTCTTCTTCCAAACCATCGTATGGTTATATATGAACTCGAAGGAACTTTTTCGATGATGGATTCTGGTTCAGGAGAAATAAGAATAAGGTTTATTCAGTTGTCTTTTATCCTTACCTTCTCTCAGGTTGCGAGTGCTCCTAGGATTAAGAGAGTACACCTATTATGCTTATTGGATAGTCTTCTTCCAAACCATAGGCTGGTGCCGAACGGTAGGGAAGGAAGAAAACCACTTAGCCTAACGATGGTGTACAGAAGGTAATGAGTAAAGACAAATAAAGGGAATTGGAGAGATGTCAAGAAAATATACGGTTACAGTCATGAATCTAATAATGGAAGAGGCATTACTAGGAATACCCGGATACCCCTTCGAAACATTTTTATGTTTCAGTTTCACTGTGCATTGTTAATTGAAAGTTGATTTCCCAATTAGACACTTGCTCCATGGTATGTATTTACCAGGTATGATTCTCACATCTGTATCGTTTTACAGATGATGAGTGTGAGTAAGTTATTGGGAATTAGGTGATCATCCTCATTATATTGGAATTCGTTGTAATTAGTGATATTTGAGGAAATCGCCTGGGTACAGTTTTCAATCTACAACGCACAGGGTTTGAGTTATTCAACTCAGGGGACTTATACAAAGTATTGTATATTGTCCAGTGTTCATTAGGGCAAAGGGGTTGGTCGTCGTACTATATTCTGTTTACTCGTGACTTCTCAAGTTTTAGACAAGTGTTTCGTAGAAATACAAGGTCCAAGTTTGAGAAGTTATAGGTAAAAGAATAAAGTAGAGAACCAGGTGTCGCAAGTATCGGGATTCTTCAAGGTGATCGAAGATGTAGATACTTGTGTATGGTATTCAATTGATAGTAATGGTTTTGAGAAACTTGTTTTTCTTTCAGGTTACTCATAATTGGACGCACTCCTAAGTTGAGTAATGTTGATCGGCCTCTCTCCATTTAGTTGATATGCACTGGAGACAGCTGCATGATTTGAATCTGGTTCCAATTAAATTAGTGCCTTTGTTTTTATATTAGATATATATAGAATCTATTTATATCTTAACGATGTTAAGCTATGGGGAGTTGTCCGGCTTATGCTTAAAACCAGACTCTGGATAACTCTAGGCACGTTTCTTTAATGGAAGTTTGTGGGTTAACCCGGGCTTTGACGAGGGTTAATTTTCTATCATCTAGAAGATCAATAGTGATATTGTTCTTGACTCGCCACAGATTTAGTAAAATGGATTTTTTCAGAAAATAGTAGTAGGGGTATGGTAGAACTAGAAGAGATTCCAAAACCACAAACGATTACGGAAAATTTAATAGGACCTAAAGATTCAATCAGGATTGACATTTCATTAGCCACTCCGCAGAAATGGTGGGTAACCTCAGGCTCCCGAGAGGTACTCCGGTATCCTCAAGGACGGTGACAGGGAGGTTCTTATTTACCCAGACTTGACACTACTGTTGTTCCAGACTATGAGACCCAGCAGGAGGATGAGTATAGCGTCGTTCTAAACTAGCTTTAGAAGTGCACGTGTATATGACTCTGCCAGAGGGTTGTCGTAGTCAGTGGGAGCAGCGGAAGCGTAGTGGACAAGTAGCTTATGTCTATTTATAGACTAAAGAAGATAAAGCGGAGATAGATCATCTATTTCTGATATGACAATCATGGGCTTTGACTTCATCAGAATAGGGGATGGATCTGTTAAGAAGGTAGTAGGGTGTGAAGTCCTGGTATTTGGACGACATACACATAGTAGGAAGTGAAATTCCTACACTACGATCGGTTATACTGTGGTTGTCACACAGTGTTTTCTCCATATAGGATATGGATATAATATCAGGCATTCTGGTTACTAGATCTATGGTTTTAGATATAGATTTGGGTAGTTTCCCAATCTGGGTACTTAGACAGTATTCTAAAGATGTTTTAGAATGGAAGACTCCTGGCATGGTGGTGTACCTGCTGGTGATGGAGTCACTCTCTTCAAAGGTGTCTTAAAGACTAAAGGGGAGAGGGATGCGCATGATTGACATATCACTTGCTTAGGCAATTGAGTCAATCATGAGATGTCAAGTACCACACCAGATGTTGTTTTTGCACTAGATGCAATAAGTTGATATTAATTCAATCCCGGAGAAACGTTCGAAAGTAGTTTAGAACATACGTGGTTGTTCTAGGGATTTGATAACGACAGCCTCCTTCGGGAGACAGTTATCATTCCAGGCTTCCAAGGTGACCCGGATGACAGAGCGACTGTCAGAGAAATAGTTTTTCCCTCTGACGAGGGGCAGTAGTTTGGACAGTTGGTTCAAGGGAATACTGAGGGAGGCATGGTGCAGGAAACTGATTAAATTCAGTTGACGATACAGTCTAAGAAGTTTGCTGGATTTGGGGTTCATTTATGAACTGGGTCCCATCAGATATCCAGACATATTCTAAGACAGGTATTGCTCATTTCGGGAGATGGCTTTCTCAGCGAACATGAGACAAAGAGAGACATAGAAAGAAACATCAGGGCGGATCCACTCACTGAGGCTATTTCTCGAACACAATAGTTTTACAAATGAGCTTTGTGAAACTGATTAGTAGAGGAGTTGGATGTTCGGTATCACACGAGCTGTGAGTACGCAACATCGCAATAATTAGCCTTAAGTGCAAGTGGAGATTGTTGGATATATTGCCCTCAAAGTCAATTATTGGATCGCAGGTACGTGATTGCAATGATTGAGGAAGGGCCTATACCGATAGGACAGTCTTGCTCGAGATGATAGTATGCTATCTGGGTTTGTCTTTATCATCGTGTACATGCTTTAGTTCACTATTGTATGTTGATAGAGCCCATAAGATTCTTGCTTGATTGCCAGCAGTATAATGGCGATCATATATGTGGGAGCTGGGGTCTATAAGTACATCCTTAAAGTGTCCCTAGTCATGGGAGTTTCGAGACAGGGCATCGATACCCCAGAGTAGACTAGTGTATATAGTCGAGACCCCAACGAGGGGCGATGGCCGGTCTCACAAGCCATTGGTGTCAGTTGGTTCACCTAAGATATACAGGTGCTCATTGGGTTATTGAGTACACCGGACAGGACTCGCCGAGAACATGCTAGTTGGTATTATACATATCGTCAGATAGCAGTTCCCAGGTGACATGTGTACAGGTTAGTCTGTCGACATGAGATCGTCATTTGTCTCGTGTGAGTTCCCACTGTGCTTTGATTACTACCCTACCACGGCTCAAAGGAGTCGTGCAAACAGGTTTTAGTTAGGTACAGTCCCAAGCCACATGGAGGCAGTGAGCGGATCGTCAGGGATTCGTTTCTCCCGGTATTGGGGGTGAGATCGTGCTGTGTTTAGGAGAGCCATTACACGAAATCCCTGGTCAGGATAATCAAGATTTACTGGTAGGTATTCCAGAAATTCTCAGGGTGTTCTGGGCTACTCCGACACGACTTATACCGCTATTGGGGTTCTGACATTTACCAGCCCTTTAGGCCCTATATGCGATACTCATAGACGAACAGACCGGACTGTACGGATATTGTCACTGTCAGGCTCAGTAGGGTTTCTGGATGAGTTCGCTCGTCAGCTTCCCTTCCGATCAATACATAGGCAACCGTTACGTACAGCTAGTACCACTGACGTGCTTGTGGTTATACCCAGTGCCAGTGTATTGATGAGTCATTGAGTCCCCCACAGACTGTTTCCCAAGTTCGGGCGAAACGTTGTAGAGGCCATATGGTTTTATGGCAGGGTTCGAACATGCACGTGCACTTGTGCACGGGTCATGTTCGGACAGATAATACTAGTGGGCTTTGGTTTAAGCCGGATCCTAGTATTATAATGTATAGGAATTTTTTTGTCTCATTGCATTTGTATTCGGTCGGAATACAAATGCGGGTATGTATTTACAGTTGAGGTGTAATCTCGTAATTCGTTACGGGATTATTTTGGAAGTTGCCAGTTTCCTTTTTCCGTCTTAAACATCACCCTCTATGTTTAATTTATGTGAGCATTGACCTTTGACCTTTGACCATTCCCTGGCCATTCCCCACAGTGATCACCCCATGCTGCATTTAATGGGCATGGGCTGTGATTGAAGGGGCTGATATTTTTCTGCAGGGGGGGTTCTCTGCAAATTTGGCTAGCTTCTAAGTGCAAGGGGTTTTTTGGCGCCGGGGGGGGGGGGGATCTTGATCTCTCTTTCAAGAAAAACTCCAGTGAGCATTCCTTTGATTTTGGCGCCGGGGGGGGGGGGGTTGCAGTTTGACATGTTTTCTTTGTGAGGGGTCTTTTTGTGGTGGCTATTGATAAAACACATGAATGCTTCTTGTGTGCTAATCTCTCCTAGTTGAAAAAACCACAGAGCCCATTCCATTCATTTTTCCTGGCCGAGCCCCATGTATGATTCCTTGCTTCACAAGCAAAATTCCATGTGCTCACATTTCTCATTCTAGTGGCAACTCCAATTTACCTCCACCCAAGTACTAGGGTGTCTTGAGACAAAGTATTCTACACTCTCTCTACCTCACTCTTGGACATGTCGGCATGCAAACTTCATGTCCGAGTTGCTTCGTTTTGAAGTGGGAGCCCGTATAAAGATTCGATGACGTGGTACCACTTTGACAAGCGAGATCGGGGAGCGGACTTCGTCGGCGCAGCAGCGGGAGTTTGGTGCGGAGATTGAAGACCGAAGGACACGGATCGATCAGTATAATCTTTCCTAACTCCTTTTACATTTTGCTAGTTTACGGTTAATGGAACGATCTGGGTATTTGGGTTGCGGTAGCGCCGGTTTTGTAAAAAGTTTTTGTTCCGCATTTGGCATCGTTTAGACGGCCGGGGCGCTGTCGTAGCCTAACAGGAATTGTTGTTCACCCAACGTTTCGCCAGCGCTAGCAAGCGCACCCCAATCACCGCGTTAATTAACGCCAGAGTGAAGCCAGGCGAAACATGGGTGCAGTATGCGATACGGTGGCGGAATCTATGGTCGAAGTGCGAGCAGCGCATCGAAGAAGTGCCCGCGGTAGGCATGTTCATAGGGACCCTCGACCCTCAGGCGACCATTTCACAATTCATGATGTTCTTCAAGCCAACTACTTTCTAGGCCTTGATTGACAATCTGACCCAAATGGATCAGATGGGTCATAGACCATCTTCTTCAAAGTTGGAATCTCGAAACGAGAAAGGGAAAGGGAAAGCGACCTTCGTAGCCAATACTCAGCAGCAACCCAGTGGTCCAAAGCCAACTGATCGCTAAGATGAAAGACGGCGATTCTTCAATGAGAAACTGAAGCGCCCTTATTCGTTTCCATGGGATAAAACAAGGAGATTATTCGAACTAGCAGTGTGCAACGGGCTCATCGCTCTACCGTAACCGGGACACCCACTACAACCGAACGATGTCAACGATCCCAATTACTGTCCCTACCACCGAGTATTGGGCCATCCAATCGAAGACTGCTACGTTTTCAAAAATTGGGTTGAAGACCAGTATCAACAGGGCAAGTTCGCGCTGTCCGAAAACTAGAAGGTAAATCCGCCACAACAGCACACCCCTAAAAGGGTGGACACGCTGGGGACATCATGCTCATTTATAGAGGAAGTTCCGGGGAAGTTGTTCTTTCGGCAAAAACTAAAAGGATGCTGAAAGGTCTTCAAACATGCCCGGCGACTAGATGGAAAAGCCCGCAAGAGGCGGAGATCATCGATGGGATGCTGAAACCACGCGAACATCAGGAGTTAGTAGCAATGGGCAAAACACCCAGGCCCAGCCGTCAAAGTCTTCAAAGAAAAAGAAGAAGACCAAAAGGCCCGCGCAGTCTGACGACAAGCGCACGAATCTGCAAAAGCATATTGACGCACTGGAGGAATACAACCAGAAGGCGCAAACCCCAGTCACGCTTCAAGAGTTTCTCAATCACATCCTTGAGAGTGAAGATAGCGACAATGATGAGGGAGACGACTTGTCAGAAGAATCCGAAGATTATGTGGCAAGTTGCCACATGATCGCTCATTTGTCGCTAAGTAACAAAGCGGCTCACTCGGCATTAGGAGATAACGTAGAGGAGATGGGGGCAGGAGCAGTGCCAAAATCCTTGGATTATGTGACAAGGTCTATCAAGGAGAAACCTACTTGTTCATAAAGCATCCGGCGAAACTTCGCCTCAAAGCTACAACAGACCGAAACGTCCCTAAACTAACGACGGACCGAAATGTCCCTAAACTAACAGCGGACCGAAACGTCCCTAAACTAACGATGGACCGCAATGTCCTAAAACTTGCAGCTGACCGAGACGTCTATAAGCTACTACGGACCGCAGCATCCCAAGGCTGACGCAAAAAAAGGGTACGTCCATAAGCGAGATGGGCACGGATGAAAACCCGAAAGGGCTCCGTGAGTAAAAACAGCAGGACTACCGGCGAGTTTGTGAAAACCCGAAAGGGCGCAATCTCGTTAAAAGACACTTGCAAGGTCCTTTCGACCTTGTAAGGAGAAAATACCTGCGTGGGATCCTTACGACTCACAAGGGAGCAACACACTTAGGAATCCCCACGATTCCTAAAGAGAAAACACACTTACGAGATCCTCATGACTCATAAGGAGAATTCACCTTTGAGACCCTCACGGCTCATACGATTCAAAAGCCTTAAGCTACAGGGATTTGAACCTGTTCTTAAGCCGTCATACACCTCGATTTTGCCCTACAAGCATTTCAATATTGACCCTTGTATACAATCCACGGGCACGAATAAACATTTCCCTAACAGAGTCCTACCAGCGACTGGGGATATGCTTACACGGTGAACAAACACTTGTAGGTCCTCTCGACTTGCAAGAAGAAAACACTCTTGTAAAATCCTTACGACTTATAAGAGAACACATACTTAGGAATCCTCACGATTCCTAAGGAGAAAATGCACCTACGAGATCCTCACGACTCGCAGGGAGAAAAATCTTTATGAGACCCTTACGGCTCATTAAGTCAAAAGCCGTAGTCGACAGGATCCTAACCCTGTTTGCTAAGCCACCTTTGTTCGAATCGACAAAGGCAAATGATGATTCTCTCCTGTCAATGTACTAGTTGTAGCGATACTGATGCCTGAATCGGAATCAAATTCCAAGTCCTTTCATGGTAAATGATGATTTGCTCCTGGCAATATTCCAGTCGCAGCGATACTGATGCTAAGATTGGCACCAGATTCCAGACTCCACACTCGTGAGAAAAATCAGCGAGCCAAAAATGCATATGAAATAGCCGAAATGATGGGGCAACTTGCAACAAAATCAGCAAGTAAAATATATGGATACAAAATATCCGAAATGATTGGGCAACTCGCAATAAGAAGCAGCGAGTAAAAAACAAAAATAGCCGAAATGATTGGGCAATCGCGACTTTCGCGATATAAAAAGCTGAAATGGTGGAGCATCGCGGAAAGAAAACAAAATACGTATAAAATGGAACTTTTTCCCTACAGGCAGTCCATACTGACCCCTGTAAACAATCCATGGGCATAAACGAAAAGGGAACCACATGTCCCCCACCAGATCCTGTCAAAAGGAAAAGTCAGATCTCAACAATAATATCTGCATCCCCGAAGATCAAAAATGGCGTTCCTTTTCATTCCAACAGGATTCGGACGCAACATCACTAAACAGAGCAACGGCAAAGTCCCTAGTTCCAAGACTCTACGGTCCACAGACAACATAGAGTCAACCAATGACCTCCCTGCCGGATCAACGCTCCGTCTCGGAAACAAGTCAACCGACTCTGAGGAAATCGGTGTCCTTGGAAAATACCTCGATTCAGGGAAATCAGCATCCTTGACGAGAGCACTCTGATTCGTGTCGACCCGCAGAGAAATCAGTGTCTTTGCAGGAATATCTCGATTCGTCTCAACCCCCAGGAAAATCAGCTTCCTTGGCAAAAACCTCGATTCAGGTAAATCAGCGTCCTTGGCGAGAGCATCTCAATTCGCGTCGACCCGTAAGGAAATCAGTGTCTTTACAGGAATACCTCGATTCATCTCAACCCCCAGGGAAATTAGCGTCCTTGGCAAATACCTCGATTCAGGGAAATCAGCGTCCTTGACGAGAGCATCTCGATTCGTCTCAACCCCGAGGAAATCAGTGTCCTTGGCAAATACCTCAATTCAGGGAAATCAGCGTCCTTGAAGAGAGCATCTCGATTCGCGTCGACCCGTAAGGAAATCAGTGTCTTTGTACGAATCTCTCGATTCATCTCAACTCCGAGGAAATCAGTGTCCTTGGCAAAAACCTCGATTCAGGGAAATCAGCGTCCTTGACGAGAGCATCTCGATTCGCGTCGACCCGCAAGGAAATTAGTGTCTTTGTAGGAATCTCTCGATTCGTCTCAACTCCGAGGAAATCAGTGTCGTTGGCAAAAATCTCGATTCAGGGAAATCAACGTCCTTGATGAGAACATCTCGATTTGCGTCGACCTGCAAGGAAATCGGTATCTTTACAGGAATCTCTCGATTCGTCTCAACTCCGAGGAAATCAGTGTTCTTGGCAAAAACCTCGATTCAGGGAAATCAGTGTCCTTGACTAGAGTATCTCGATTCGCGTCGACCCGCAAGGAAATCAGTGTCTTTGTAGAAATCTCTCGATTCGTCTCAACTCCGAGGAAATCAGTGTCCTTGGCAAAAACCTCGATTCAGGGAAATCAGCGTCCTTGACGAGAGCATCTCGATTCATTTCGACCCGCAAGGAAATCGGTGTCTTTGCAGGAATCTCTCGATTCGTCTCAACTCCGAGGAAATCAGTGTCCTTGGCAAAAACCTCGATTCAAGGAAATCAGCGTCCTTGACGAGAGCATCTCGATTCGCATCGACCAGCAAGGAAATCAGTGTCTTTGCAGGAATCTCTCGATTCGTCTCAACTCCGAGGAAATCAGTGTCCTTGGCAAAAACCTCGATTCAGGGAAATCAGCGTCCTTGACGAGAGCATCTCGATTCGCGTCGACCCGCAAGGAAATCAGTGTCTTTGCAGGAATCTCTCGATTCATCTCAACTCCGAGGAAATCGGTGTCCTTGGAAAAAACCTCGATTTAGGAAAATCAACGTCCTTAACGATAGCATCTCGATTCGCGTCGACCCGCAGAGAAATCAGTGTCTCCACAGGAATATACAACGTCAGCAAAACGGAGCCATGGCAGAGTCCCTAGTTCCAAGTCTCGACGACAACATCTATAGCTTAGAGATCAACAACAGCGTTCTTCCTCCAGCAGGATGCAGACGTGACATCAACAAAGCGGAGCCATGGCAAAGTCCCTAGTTCCAAATCTCGACGGTTCACAGACAACCTAAAGACCACCTCGACATTCGTCTCGCTACAGCAGACGCAACGACAACAAAGCGGAGTCGAGGCAAAGTTCCCAGTTTCAGGACTCGGCGGTGCACAGACAACCTAAAGTCAATCCTGACCCCGTATGGCTAAAGTTAACCCCTGACACTGTACGGCCAAAGTCAATCCTGACCCCGTATGGCTAAAGTCAACCCCTTACCCCGTACGGCCAAAGCCAATCCCGACCCCGTACGGCTAAAGTCAACTCCTGACCCCGTACGGCCAAAGTCAATCCTGACCCCGTATAGCTAAAGTCAACCCCCTGACCCCGCGGAACATGGCTAAAGTCAATCCTGACCCCGTGGAAAACGGCCAAAGTCAACCCTCGACCTCCCCGTCAAAGCAACGCTTTGATTCGGGAGCAGGTCAACTCATCAATCACTTACGAGTCCCCTCGACTTGTAAGGAAGAAAATTCTCTTGTGAGATCCTTACGACTCTCAAGAGAAAATCACACCTAGGAACCCTCACGATTCCTAAGGAGAAAATACACCTATGAGATCCTCTCGACTCATAAGGAGAAAAATCTTTATGAGACCCTCACGGCTCATAAAGTTGAAAAGTCTTAGGTGGTAGATCCTAATCCCGTCTCCTAAGCCATCATTGCCCTGCAGGGAGGTCAAGATAGACTATCTACGGGCCATATTCTCCGAAGTCGAACATTGGCAAGGAGGGAAACAATCACTTACGAGTCCTATCGACTTGTAAGGGAGAAAATTCTCTTGTGAGATTCTTACGACTCTCAAGAGAAAACACACTTAGGAATCCTCATGATTTCTAAGGAGAAAATACACCTACGAGATCCTCTCGACTCGTAGGGAGAAAAGTCTTTGTGAGACCCTCACGGCTCATAAAGTTGAAAAGTCTTAGGTGATTGATCCTAACCCTGTTTCCTAAGCCATCACCACCCTGCAGAGAGTCCAAGATGGACAGCTATATACTATCTACAAGCCACACTTGCCAAAATTACAGGCCGTCGAAATCGAGATGCTGCTCAAGAGTACGTCAACTGCTCTACGCCAAGTCAAAACAGAAAGGTATAACCTACAGCTGTCAATCATATATTATGCAAGACAGTAAGAAGAATATTTGATTCGCATCCAGTTAAGTGTTCGAAGCATGCCCATGTGCAAAAGATTTAGTGCGTAAAATAAACACACGGAAACAAGGAATTTACTATTCATACTTCAAAAGGTTCTTACAACGATAAAAACATGTAAACAAAAACATCATTAAAATGATTACAATAGCAAGACATTAAATCCAGGACATGGATTGAGAAATTCAAAAGTAAGCCCATCTAAAATACTTCGGGCCTCTCGGACCATTCTCGTGTGCTTCCTCTCACGATCATAAGCGTCAGGGTCCTCACTGATGTCCTCCACCCTTCGATAGGCAGCGATTATCATCTCCTGTTGAAAAGTTTGATGCAGAATATCAACAAGATTGTCTCGCCTTTTGTTTGAAATTAGGCCCATCAGATACACCGAGTGCACCTTGTCTTCGACATCATCCAATGCCTTAAGCGGCATGCCTTGATAAAATAAAGGAAGTGCTCCCCAGATCAGTCTCACAATGAGTTTTAAAAGAGCAGAATGACGAGGAAGCAGTCGACCGTTGTATTCATCAAAGCGACGCATAATTTCGGTGCACTGAACGTTTGTGAACTCTTGGTTCTGGCAGCGGCCTAGTGAGCAGATGTCCCCGTAAGAAATAATCTCATCGAGATCAAACAGATGAGCGGCCATAACGTCTGAAAAAGAAAATCAGTGAGAGTTAGTGGACAGACTGAAAAAGCTTATTGAAACAAACACGGGGATTTAAACAACTCTTGATATCCTTACGAAGAAAACAAGTACTGATTAAAACACCCAACAAATTAATTTTGTACAATTAAGGAGGGAATTCTAAAAGGATTTCTCATTTAATGAGAGGCTCCTCGGGCCGAGGAGTTAAACTCCTCAAGAGCAATGCTCTGCAGATAGGAGTGACACCTGTTAAAATCAATTATGAGGGGAATAAAAGAAAATTCCCCGAAAATTCTAAGAGTCATGCTCTGGGAGGAAGATGGAGTAACCCATCAGAAACCTTAAAAGCAAAGCTTTTAATGAATCTAAAATTCCGAGATCTTCAAGATCTATGAACAAACTCTAAGAGTTTTCATGAAAGATTAAAAAATCTATATGATTTGAAAAGAGCAAAACTCTGTTAATGGGTTAAGAAGCCTTAAGGAAGATCTCTTTAGATCTATGACGAGCAAAGCTCTATTGAGAAAACCTAAAAATCTATATGATTTGAAAAGAGCAAAGCTCTGTTAATGGGTGAAACCCTATAAAGATTTAATCTTTACTTAAATTTTTGACAGAATTTTGTCCCTAAGAAAATTCTTAAGACGAAGAGCTGTGCTCTAAAGGAGAAATAATTCTCAGAAAAAAGTAAGAAGATGAACAGAGATCATCTCAAAGGGCCAAGGGTCCTATTTATAGGCACTGAGAGCCGTTTTAACTTCTAAGTTGATCTAAGGACGTAGATGTTGCCACCGCTGCACTCACGTGTGAGATACATGAGCGCAATGGTGGGGGAGTGTTTCGCCCAATCAGAGCAAAACTCTGTTGAAATTCAAAATTCAAAATTTTGAAGCAATGCTTCAGATCCTTTGCGCTGTGCGCAACACGCCACGTGTCAGGCGCAGATGCATCAGCGCAGCGCCCAAAAAAGCGTGCCCAATTAGAGCAAAGATCTATTTAAAGGAAGCAACGCTTCAGTTGCGCAAGCACTGCGCTGCGCGACACGTGTCAGCGCAGATGGGTTAGCGCAGTTGCGCTGCGCTGTGCGCTGCGCTGCGCGACACGTGTCAGCGCAGATGCGCTAGCGCAGTTGGGCTGCGCTGTGCGACATGTGTCAGCGCAGATGCGCTAGCGCAGTTGCGCTGCGCGACACGTGTCACGCGCTGGGGCATTTGCGCCAAACAGAATTAAGATTTTAGAGAAATCTTTCTGTTCTTTTGAAAACAAGAAGATTTTCTTCTGTAAAACAGAAGCCCTTGGATCAAAGATCCAACGGTGGGGAAAATTCCCCAAATCACTCAGAGAAAAATCTCTTCAACAAAATTAACTAATTTATGGGCACTATAAAAGAGACCCCAGACCTCAATTCAAAGGCATCAACATTCTCTTGAAAAAGGTCAAGAGCTTCAAACAGAGAGAGAATTCTGAGAAAATTTCAAAGAAAAAGGTAAAAAAAAACCTTCGCGAGAGAGAAGAAATCTCTTTTAAATAAATCATTGATCTAAAAACCAGATCAATGTTCTTCACATAATAAACAGTGCTTTGCACTCCTTATGAACCACTGGTTCTTTAAAAACAAGAAAGCAACAAAAATAAAAAAATAGTGCTTTGCACTTTTATGAACCTCTGGTTCTTGAAACAAAAAGAAAAACTTATTTCTCTTTGATCTAAATTAGATCAAGAAATCAAATAGTGCTTTGCACTTCTGTTCTTGAATGTAAAAGATTCTTAGTGCTTTGCACTTCCAAACTGCGCTGTTGCGCTCTTGAGAGAGCGCCACGTGTCGGCTACAGAACAACTTGAGCTACGCGCTCTTGAAATAGAGCTTTGCTCTCTGGAATTGGCGCAACTCACCAGAGTGCGCCACGTGTCAGCAGCGCAACAGCGCAGCGCACTCGCGCAGCGCACTGCGCCATTGCGCTTGCGCTCGCCAGAGCATGACACGTGTCATCACCATATGAGCTTGCGCCCATTACTTGGCGCAAAGTGCCAGACAAATGCACTGCATTGTTTACAAAAGGGGCAAGCCCAATTAAAGAAGGCCTAACAGGCCTAATAAAATGCAATGCATTATTTAAAAAAAAAAAGGGACAGAGCCCAAACCAAAATAGATGCTCTGCATCATAAATAAAGGGACAGAGCCCAAATCAAAGAGGCCTAGCAGGCCAGAATAAAATGCAGTGCATTATTAAATATGGGCAAAGCCCTAGCACAGGCCTAATAGGCCAAAAATCAAGAAAAATGTTGAATATGCTCAACGGGACTTAGCCCAATCATGGCCGTAAGTCCTCAAATTAAATTGACTGAGCAAGATTGCTCCTTTAAATCAATTTATATCCGGTTCGAGGGTACATCTCCGAGCTCCTCTGACACCTGTCGTTGTAATCCTTCAACGACGTCAGAGAGGCGACGGGTCCCAACGACCACACATGAATATGGACTGCGGGGTCCTTAAACTCGTGGACCGAAACGTCTCTAAACTAATGTTGGACCGCAACGTCCCTAAACTAATGTCGGACCACCGCGTCCCTAAACTGGAGCATGGACCGAAACGTCCCTAAACTAATATTGGACCGAAACGTCCCTAAACTAATGTCGGACCACCACGTCCCTAAACTGGAGCATGGACCGCAACGTCTCTAAACTGGAGCATGGACCGCAACGTCCCTAAATTACCTATGGACCACTACGTCCCTAAACTGGAACAATAGAGCCTTCAAATGCTCTTTTGCCGGATCTAAACGATCCCGTTTAAGTTGATCTTAGCCCCCAAACACGGCTAACGTATCCTTAAACATTTAAACGGACCATAAAACTCCAAATCAACCTTGGTTCAAGGGTACATCTCTGAACTCTTCTGACATCTGCCGTTGTAATCCTTCAACGACGTTAGAGAGGTGACGAGCCCCGATGGCCAGATATTAAATGGATTATCATGTTAAGTTGATCTTAGTCTCAAACAGGACTATCGTATCCTTAACGAACGTTTAAGTTGATCTTAGCCGCAACGCGACTAATGCATCCTTAAACTAAAAAACACCAAACCCAAATCTAAGCAAATACGGATTTAGACTAATCCACGTCCTACGGGCGACGGCATTATTCAGTCTCCGTATACAATCCACGGGCAACTACAAACAAAACAAACACACACGACACGAAGTGAAATTCTGGAGAAGGAGAAAGTTGTTACCGCGATGCGGTAGCGTAATTAATTACAGGGGCTTGCGCCTGCAGGGAAGAGCGTCCCCACAATCAAAAACCCCTCAAGCGAGGGGGAATCTGACGAAGTCTACTATATCGGCCGCATCCGTCTAAACCTCCGATACACGGTGCCATAAATCAACTTGGTATCTTCGGAGAGGTGGACGGATAAAACCAAATAGCATCTGCCCCGAATCTCAGCGTCAGGACATCGCGGTCCTGTGCGCCGCCTTTCGGAGGGGAACAGATTCTGGCACGCCCGGTGGGACCTCTTCCTCTTTCCACTCCACACTTCATGTGTCGTCTTCGCGAACCAATCGCGGTTTGTTAAATGGTTGCTTTCGGATTTCAAGTTACTAAGATTTGGTCTTTTTCCTAGCGCAGAACTCAAGATTCAATGGCCTCTAATTGCACCAACTGCTCGAAGTGCCAATGCAACAGACGCTCCACCTCACCAGGAGGTGTAGCATATGGGCCCCAAGCGGCTTCCTTCCTCGCTCTGCCGGTAGACCAGGTGACTCAAGCCACCACTGGCCTGTTCTTCGGGACCATGATCCCACCTACAAGCTTCTCTGAGCCAATACCTGCACCGGAAGTGAACAAGAAGTCGGTCTTCGACCGGCTTACTGCTACTACGACCCCTGTCAACGGGTCGCCCACTACCAAACCGACAGCCTCTGTTTTCACCAGGCTAAATCAGAACTCTAAATTGGCTGTCCCAAGGAAAGCAATAACTGCTGCTCCAGAAGTCGTCAAGGCGGCTTCCCCTGTCAAAGAGTCAGTCTTTTCAAGACTGACGATTCCTGCTCCTGCCCCTGCCCGAGGATCTGTCTTCGACAGGTTAAATATCATCCCTCAAAGGACAACCTCAGTCTTTGAGAGGTTAACACCAGCGACGCCTCGTTCAGACAGGGGGCAAAAAGAAGCTGTCTCTATCTCCGAGCCAGTCCCAACGGCTCGTCATGCTCGACGTCGCCATTGGCGACGAGTGAGGAAGGCAGGGGGCAACTCCTCCTCAGGGCTAACTCCACCAGCTCCAGAGGTGGAAGTCAACGCTGCTGTTCCAACTGGGAACAGCTTTGAACTGCTGAGGAGGGTACGCAAGAACTCTCCAACCGCTACACTGAAAAGATCTCCTCAACTTGTGGAGAGAGTTCCGGAAACGAAGCAAGAACAACCCCCTCAATGGCTGTCCTCAAAAATATACAAGGTTTGGCGTAGGGTTCAAGACTCCGTGATTGACCCAGGTTATTCTCGTCAACAGCAGAAGGCGAAGGTGCAGAAAGAAAAGGACCGTCCTATTAAAATAGAGGACAACAATCACCAAAATGCCCACTACAACGACCCCCTCCACTTCAACGGCCCACAAAAGAAGAAGGCCGGAGAAAACCCCCGTGCCCGCGGCAAATGCCAAAGGTGGTGAGCCTAAACGCCCTAAGTCCGAGGGCATGATAGTTCATACGGTTTATGTGGCATCGGGAAAGGAGGATAGCCGCATATCAACAGGTCATAGACCGCACACGAGGTCAGTAACCAAGGCTCAGGAGCAGCAGCAGAAGCTCCAAGAAATGATGAACGCTATGGCCGCACTTACAGGGCCAAAAGAAAACCTTGAAACGTCCTCGGATGAACGCCAAGAGGAAGAAACCGACGCCGAATTCCTTCGTCGGATATTGGAGAAGAAGGACAAAGAGGCTGCTGAACAAGCAGCCAACATACAGCATATGTGCCTCCTCTTCCAAGACATGATAGGGATGATGATACAACAAGATCCTCCGACCGAAGAGCCCCCGATTGTCCTTGGAGATGATAGGGGAGAGACATCAAATCCTCCGCCTGCCCTATCAACAGCTAAGGAGGATACAATCTCCAAAGCTGATTTGGATGAGTATATAGCCAAGCAAATACGGGTTCATCATGCGACCGAAGCAGCCGGCCAGGTCGTAAAAACGGGGCGGCCATACCCAAGTTGGTACGACCAAATCAAGTACCCGCCAGGTTATACAATTCCCAAGTTCCATGTCTACAAAGGGACGGGCAATCCTCATCAGCATGTTGCCCAGTTCAGGGCACTCTGCGGCAACACCGGCGGTGATGACAAGCTGTTGCTTCGCCAGTTTGTTGGAAGCTTATCAGATACGGTGTTCGAATGGTACTCTGAGCTCCCGAACGACTCTATTAAAACCTTCGCGGAAATGGAGCTGCTGTTTACTCAGCGTTTTGCAAGCGCCAGTGAACGTACCCTGATGATGGCACTGATTAACGCCAGGATAAAACCCGGTGAGACGTGGGTTCAGTACGCTATACGATGGCGGAACTTATGGTCGAAGTGCGAGCAGCGCATTGAAGAAGCTCCCGCAGTGGGTATGTTTGTAGGAACCCTTCATCCGCAAGCAACCATCTCACAATTTATGATGTTTTTCAAGCCAACCACCTTCCAGGCTTTGATTGACAAACTAGCGCAAATGGATCAAATGGGCCATAAACCCCCTCTTCCAAGGCCGGACTCCCGAAATGACAAAGGGAAAGGAAAAGTGATCGTCGTTGCTAATGCTCAACAACAACCGAGCGACTCGAAGCCGGTTGCTCGTCAAAATAATATGCGCCCATACGTGCCCCTTGAGGATAGGATGGGACGTCCTTATTCCTTTCCCCGCGATAAAACAAGGAGGTTATTCGAGCTGGCGTTGCGCAACAGACTCATAAATCTGCCGGATCCAAAACGTCCGTTGCAACCAAGTGACGTCAACAAGCCCAACTACTGTCCTTATCATCGAGTACTAGGCCATCCGATCGAAGATTGCTACGTTTTCAAGAATTGGCTTGAAAACCAATACCGACAGGGCAAATTCGCGTTATCTGACAAATGGAAGGTGAATCCCCCGCAGCCCCACACCTCTAAGGGGACGAATACGCCGGGGGCAACATGCTCCATCATTGAAGAAGCTCCTTGGGAGGTCGTATTATCAGCCAAGACAAAGAGGATGCTGAACGACCTTCAGACATGTCCAGCGATTAGGTGGAAGAACCCGTTAGAACCGCAGATCATTGAAGGGATGTTGAAGCCTCGTTCAACTCAAAAGATTGATGGAGGTGGCCCAAGCATTCATAGCCAGCCGTCAAAATCCTCGAAGAAGAAGAAAAAGAAGTCAAAGAAGCCCGTGAAGCCTGGCGACAAGCGCACGGACCTGCAAAAATAAATTGACGCGCTGGAGGAATACAACCAGAAGGCACGGACTCCCATTACGCTCCAAGAGTTCCTCAATCACGTCTTTCAAGAAGAAGATGAGGGAGAAAGTTCATCGGATGAATCCGAGGAATGTGTGGCGAGCTGTCATATGATTTCCCATTCGATCACGAACGATGAGGAGACTCCTTGCACAGAAAAGCTGGGGGCAGATTCTGAACCAAAAGTTCTGGGGCCATCAGATGAAGTAATTGACGCATTCCTTAACGAAGCTCGGTTGAAAAGTAAAGCTGATCGGGAGCGCGAGGTGGCTATATTTGAAAGGGCCAAGCGCCAACGACTTGATGAAGGAGCTGAGACGATCCCGTTGGAGCTAAACACCTCCGCTACTGACAAAAGCCAATTCAAGATGAGGAAAAAGTTTGCTCAGGCCATATCAATGGGCATGAAGCTACCATCCTCTGAAGGAAACACCACTGGTGAAATGGAAACGCGCCCCTCCTATTGCTTATATCATCAAAATATTTCGCACCCCACTCAAGAGTGCAAAGCTTTCGATAGATGGTGGCAAGGATATGTTGCTCATCGACAACGCTTTAAGCGGGAAAAGCGTAAAACTCGTCGAGAGCAAAGAAATACGACCGAAGGGATTAAAAGAACTACTGGCGATTGTTGCATGGTTAACACCGGTAGATCATAAGTGCCTACATTCGGGAGTGATTCTGATGAAGAGCTAGAACTTGCCCCTCTCTTTAAAGAGTCCGCTTCGAGAAAAGAAGAAGAACCGAAGGTTTGCGAAAATATCCGGCTACGTAATCGCACGCTGCCCGAAAAGAACCTCGGACCCTCGAACAAAAAAGATAAAGGGAAAGAAAAGGCCACTGAAGATATCGTCTTAGATGACCAAGTGGTGGAAGAGCCAGCTGCCAAAGACCCACCAAAGAAGAATAAGGTGGATTACAACGTCTTAGCACATCTAAGGAAGCTTCCCTCACAGCTCAGCATTCTTGACGCCCTTTTGCTATCAAAAGAGGTGAGAGATTCGTTAATTAAGGCGCTCCAAGACCCAGAACAATTCCAAGCATGCCTGGCCGAGGAAAAGATGAAGGATGAATTGGAGGAAGTGCACACGGCCGATGTTACTTTTGGCGATGAAGACCTTCTACTTAGGACGTGCGAACACAATCGCCCTCTCTATGTCTCGGGATACTGCCATGATATAAAGATAGGCAAAATCCTGATCGATAACGGGTCGTCTGTTAACCTACTCAACGTGCGGGTGTTGAAGGAAATCTGCAAGAGCGTCCAGCACCTTGCTCGGGACAAGATCACCATCTCCGGGTTTGACTCCCAATCGTCAAAGACTCTTGGATCTGTGATACTGACGCTACGCTTCGGGCTACTTGTCACGGACATTAAGTTCTACGTCATAGACGCCAAGACATGCTACAACGCTTTGCTCGGCCGACCATGGTTACACGAGTACAACATCATCCCTTCTACACAGCATCAGTGTATGAAGTATTTTAAGGATGGTTTCGAGTATACCGTGACGGGAGAACTGAACCCGTTCTCTATGAACGAGGTCCGCAAATACGAAGATGCCAAATACTTCTTACCGGATTTCGAAGATACGGAGAAGTGTCACAAGCCGGAGAATAAAACTAACGCCACCATCCCTATCTTCGGCAGTGATACCGAGGAGGAAGAGGAGATGGTTTATTCGGGTCCGCCCCAACACAACAAGCCGGGACCATCAGCTCCTACGTTGATCTTTGGCAGCGACTCGGAAGATGAAGTCCATGCTGTATTCCCTGCTCGACCTTCAATACGAACGTTCGCTGATGAAGAGCAAAGTCTGCAAGTCGCTATGGTGCCGTTTAAACACCATAAAGAACTGGATGCACTTAATATTTACAACGTAGAAGAGCTACAAACATTCTACATCCCTTCCAGGCGAGAGAGCGAGAAAGCAATTCTGTTTTACCGCTCTGAAGAAACCAAGGTAGAAAAAGAAATCTGGCATGGCGCGGATTCTACGCTCGACAGGCTTCAGCCTATCCGTCTACCCAGATATTATACGGAAGGTTTGAAAAAGCTGCTGAAACGCCAAGGGATATCCTTCAAGCAGACCGTTTGAAAAGCCAAGTTCTACGACAAAGTCTGGAACGTTCCTGGAACTCAACGCAAGCTACCTAATGGGAGAATGGAAACAAAAGGACTTGGATACATCCGGTCAAAGAAACGAGAGTTACTACACGGCTACTACGTCATGTATGACCTTGATGAAGAAGCGGATGCTCAATGGGAGGACACTAATCCTAAGCCAATGAAAGTTCCAGATACAAAGGAGCCCAGTCCGTCGTTCGAGGAACAAATGGACAAACTTATAAAGAAAGCTGGTCAAGAAGTCTGAGATGATCACAACCGTGAGATGGCCATCTACGAGAAAGCCAAGACGCAACGCCTTCTCCAACAGGCCGTAAAGGATGAAAATGCCGCTCCTTGTCAACCTGTTATAAAGCAGGCTCGGCGCAAAAACAGAAATAAGTCGAAAGGCCAAAAAGGCGTTCAACAACAACAAAGCAGGGCTGAGAAGCCACGCAAACGGGAGTTGAGCGTTATTGGTCTATCCCTCATGAAGAAAATGGGTCGAGCATACTCGTTTCCGCGAGACAAGACGAAGAAGATACTTGACCTCGCTCTAAAACATCAGATGCTTACACTGCCGGAGTCTAAATATCCCGAACAAGCGGGCGAAGTCTCACACCCGAACTATTGCTCTTACCATCGAGTAATAGGGCATCCTCTTGAAGATTGCTTCACCTTCAAGAATTGGGTCGAAGATCAGTATTAGCTTGGCAAATTCGCTCTGTCCGACAACTGGAGGGTAGCGCCACCACAAAAGCACGAGCCTAAGGCCACGAAAGAAAAACCAGTTCCACATTGGGATTGGAAACGAATTCGTACTTGTCACGTGATAACAATACTAAAAGAAGAATCCGAGAACATGGACAGCCTTCCCTGGTGCCTTGAAAACAGCGATGATGAGGTAATCTCAGAATTTCCGCCATCTCCGAAAGAACTGGAGGATAGCATACATACTACTGCAGAGAACCTCAAGAAGATTGAGTTGGGATCGGCAGATGATCTGCGACCGACATTCATCAGCGAGCTGCTATCTGAAGAAAGGGTGGCTGCGTTAAAGGACGTGCTTCTACAGCATAGAGATTGCTTCGCGTGAAACTATTCCGAAATGCCGGGACTAGATCCAGAAATTGCTGTACACAGATTGGCGATATCCCCGGACATCAAGCCAGTCAAACAGGCGCCGAGGAGAATGCGGCTCGAGCTTGAGATGAGCATCAACGCCGAGGTCAAAAAGATGATCGACTCTGGTTTCATCCAGGAAGTTCAATACCCTAAATGGATCGCCAACATCGTCCCAGTGATGAAGAAAAATGGGATAGTGTGCATATGCGTAGACTTCCGGGATCTCAATAAAGCTTGCCCGAAGGATGATTTCCCGGTGCCAGTTACCGAACTGATGATAGACAATACGTCCACTCATGAGGTTTTCTCTTTCATGGACGGCTCGTCAAGTTATAATCAGATAAAAATGCATCCCGAAGACCAGAAGCACACAGCCTTCAGGACTCCTTTGGGAATATTCTGTTATAAAGTAATGCCCTTCGGTTTAAAGAACGCCGGTGCCACTTATCAAAGGGCCATGACAAAGATCTTCGATGATCTTATACACAAAATCGTCGAATGCTATATCGACAATCTCGTGGTTAAAAGCAAATCATACGAGGAACATCTCGAGCATCTGAAGACCGTATTTCAACGCCTTCGGCAATACAACTTGAAGATGAACCCGCTTAAGTGTGCATTTGGAGTTTCTTCGGGAAAATTCTTAGGATTCATCGTTCGATACCGAGGTATTGAAATAGATCCGTCTAAGATCAAGGCGATCATGGAAATGCCTCCGCCAAGGACTCTCAAACAGCTGCGGTCTCTCCAAGGGAAGCTCGCATATATACGGCGATTTATAGCCAACCTTTCAGGCAAGTGCCGTCCTTACAGCCACCTGATGAAGAAGGGAACTCCGTTCGTCTGGGATCAAAATTGCCAAAGCGCACTAAACGAGATCAAGCAATACCTGCGGAACCCGTCGGTATTGGCTGCTCCGGTCAAGGGAAAACCCCTCATTCTTTATGCAACCGCCCTCGAAGGTTCCTTAGGCGCATTATGGGCACAAGAGAACGATCAAGGGAAAGAAAGATCACTCTACTACTTAAGTCGAGTTCTGCTGGGGGCAGAAAGCAACTACTCCCCCATTGAAAAACACTGCCTGGCACTGATCTTCGCGATAACAAAGCTCAGGCACTATGCGTTGGCGCATGAGGTCCGCCTCATTTTCGAAGGTGGACCCTCTTAAGTATTTAATGTCAAAGGCCATACTGACAGGTCGACTCACTAAATGGGCTCTGCTCTTGATGGAGTTCTCGATAACGTATCAACCTCTCAAGGCAGTGAAAGGCCAGGCCATCGCCGACTTCCTTGCTGAGCATCCGATACCCGCCGATTCTCCTCTGAGCTGCGATCTACCAGACGAGCATACGTTCGACGCAATCGACGGTGGTAATACCCGATGGGAGCTCTTTTTCGATGGCGCATCTTCCATGAAGAAACGCAAACAAAGTACCCCTATAATCAAATCGGGGGTAGGCCTCATCTTCGTGACTCCACAAGGAGGGATAATGCGCTTCGCTTTCTCCTTAACAGAGCCGAGGATGAATAACGAAGTCGAATATGAAGCCTTGATAGTAGGTCTTGAGATCGCCATTGACATGGGAATTGAAGACCTCCTTATATACGGGGATTCTCAACTGGTCGTTAGTCAAGTAAACGGCGACTACCAAACGTGCAAGCCAGAACTGGTGAAGTACGGTGAAAAAGTGCAACAACTGTTGACCCAAATTCCCTCCTATACTTTGGAGAACATACCGCGCGTGGAAAACAACAAAGCAGACGCATTGGCCAAACTTGCTAAAGAGCTGGCTGACGAGAACCTCGATGACGTCAGAATCATGGTACAAAGCCGTCGGGTGCTTGTCCCAGCAGAAATATCTCCGGAATCACCCGAAGAAAAATGAGCGAATGAGCAGACTACCCTGCAAGTAAAAGATTGGGAAAATACTGAGGATTGGAGAGAAGTCTTCATAGACTACTTTAAATCCCACCGAATGCCCGAAGAAGCGTCCACAAGACATCAGCTCATGAAACAAGCTCTGTCTTTCGCCTTCGTCAATGATACTCTGTACAAGAGGTCGTTCGATTCTCTGTGGCTGAGATGCTTAGGACCTGACGAAGCGAAAAGAGCCGTCCGGGAAGTTCACGACGGACTCTGCGGTTCTCACCAAGCGGGCCCAAAGATGAAGTTGAAGATCAAACGGATTGGCTACTATTGGCCCACGATGATCCAGGACTGCCTTGAATATGCGAAGCAATGCCACTCATGCCAAATTCATGGGGACTTCATCCATCAGCATCCGAATCCACTACATCCAACGGTGGCTAGCTGGCCGTTCGAGATATGGGGAACTGATATAGTTGGCCCTATCGAACCAGCATCGTCTAGGGGACATCGTTTCATCCTGGCGACGACTGACTACTTCTCCAAATGGGCAGAAGCGGTACCGCTGAGGGAAGTAAAGACGGAGAATATCCTCCATTTCTTCAAGACGCATGTCATATATCGGTTTGGAACGCCAAGACGAATCATCTCCGATAACGGGCCAGCCTACAGAAGCCACAAAATCAGTCGCTTCGTGCAACAGCATAATATAGACTGGAGATATTCCTCAGTTTATAATCCGCGAGCTAACGGTCTAGCTGAAGCCTTTAACAAGACCTTGACGAAGATCATGAAGAAAACGGTGTCATGAAATAAGAGAGACTGGCACGAGAGGCAGCAAGAAGCTCTCTGGGCATATCGAACTACGTTTAAAACGGCCACGAACACAATGCTATATGCATTGGTATTCGGTACAGAAGCAGTACTCCCTCTCGAGATAGAGTTACCCTCTCTACGAGTGGCAGTCCACTACGAGCTGACGGATGAAGAAAATGCTCACCTTCGGCTTGAGGAGCTTGACGCCCTTGATGAAACCCGGCTCATAGCGCAACAAAATCTGGAGGCCTATAAAGCAAAGATGATGCGCTCATATGAAAGATTGACCCGACCGAGGACATTTCGCCAAGGTGAACTCGTGCTAATGGTCAAAAGTCCCATGATCCCCAATCGCGCCAAGCGGGGAAAATTCGAGCCAAACTATGAAGGCCCATACATCATAGATAAAGTCTACCAGGGCGGGGCCTATCTACTCATGGACATGCACGGTGAAAGGCCTTTCAGGCCAATAAACGGTCGCTTCCTAAAGAAATACTATGCTTAATGAGCCACAGCCTAGGTCAATGGTGGATGACGACGACTATGTCCGCTCGCTATCTTCCTAAGCTCAAGATTTATAAGCAGTAGCCAGTCTCTCAATAGCGGACCGAAATGTCCTTAAACTAATAGCGGACCGAAACGTCCTTAAACTAATACCGCAGCATCCTTAGGCTGATGAGATGAATAAAAAAAAATAAAATAAAAAAAATATATATAATAAATAAAAACGGTATGTCCATAAGCAAAAAGGGTACGGATGAAAACCCGAAAGGGCTCCGTGAGTAAAAACAGCAGGGCTACCGGCGAGTGTTCGTGAAAACCCGAAAGGGCGCGACTTCGTAAAAAAAAAAAGAGAAAAAGAAAATAAAAAGAATAAAAAAACGGTATGTCCATAAGCAAAATAGGCACGGATGAAAACCCGAAAGGGCTCCGTGAGTAAAAACAGCAGGGCTACCGGCGAGTGTTCGTGAAAACCTGAAAGGGCACGACCTCGTAAAATACAAAAGAGAAAAGGAAAATAAAAAGAATAAAAAAAAACGGTATGTCTATAAGCAAAATGGGCACGGATGAAAACCCGAAAGGGCTCTGTGAGTAAAAACAGCAGGACTACCGGCGAGTGTTTGTGAAAACCCGAAAGGGCGCAACCTCGTTAAAAGACACTTATAGGGTCCTCTCGACCTTGTAAGGAGAAACCACCAGCGTGAGATCCTTACGACTCACAAAGGAGCAACACACTTAGGGATCCCCATGATTCCTAAGGAGAAAATACACTTGCGAGATCCTCACGACTCGTAAGGAGAACTCTCTTATGGGACCCTCACGGCTCATAAGAGTTGAAAGTCTTAAGTTACAGAGACCTAAACCTGTGCTTAAGCAACCCCCACAACCTTCAATATTGCCCTACAAGTGGCTCAATACTGACCCTTGTATACAATCCACGGGCACGAATAAACATTTCCCTAATCAAGTCTCATCCGAGACTGGGGATATGTTCGCATGATGAACAACCCTTATAAGTCCTCTCGACTTACAAGGAGAAAACCCTCTGGTAGGATCCTTACGACTTACAGAGGAACATACATTTAGGAATCCTCACATTCCTAAGGAGAAAATACACCTAGAAGATCCTCACGACTTGTAGGAAGAAATACCTTTGTGAGACCCTTACGGCTCATGAAGTTAAAAGCCTTAGACGACAGGACCCTAACCCTGGTCGCTAAGCTACCTTTGTTCAACGTCGACGGAGGCAGATGATGATTCGCTCCTGGCAATATCCCAGTTGTAGCGGTGCTGATGCCGAAATCGGTGTCTAATTCCAGGTTTACGGCGGAAAGCCAGTAGGCCGCACATGCATACGGAATAGCCAAAATGATTGGGCAACTTGCAAGAAAAAGCAGCAAGTAAAAATGTATGCATGCAAAATAGCCGAAATGATTGGGCAACTCGCAATAAAAAATAGCGAGTAAAAATAAAATAAATAGCCGAAATGATTGGGCAATCGCGACCTTCGTGATATAAAAGCTGAAATGATAGAGCATCGCGGAGATAAAAAAAAATGATGATAAAACTTTGGCCCTACAGTTAAGATCATATCGATCCCTGTATACAATCCAAGGGCGTAAACAAAGAGGGAACCATACTTTCCCAACAGGCTCCGCCAGAAGACGAAGCCAAATCTCGACGGTTCAGTCCAACTCCGAAGAAACTAGTGTCTTCAGCAGATTCCTCGACTCACGGATACAAACACTCCTTGACGAGAGCCTCCTGATCCGCGTCGACTCGCGGAGCCACCAATGCCTCCGTGGGAAATTCTCGACTCGCTTCAAACCCTAAGGAAACAAATAATTCTTGGCGCTTGGGAAACAAATAATCCCTAGCAAACTCCTCGACTCATGGATACAAACACTCCTTGACGAGAGCCTCCTGATCCGCGTCGACTCGCAGTGCCACCAGTGCCTCCATGGGAAATTCTCGACTCGTTTCAAACCCCAAGGAAACAAATAATCCTTGGCGCTTGGGAAACAAATAATCCCTAGCAAACTCCTCGACTCACGGATACAAACACTCCTTGACGAGAGCCTCCTGATCCGCGTCGACTCGCAGAGCCACCAGTGCCTCCGTGGGAAATCCTCGACTCGTTTCAAACCCCAAGGAAATAAATAATCCTTGGCGCTTGGGAAACAAATAATCCCTAGCAAACTCCTCGACTCACGGATACAAACACTCCTTAACGAGAGCCTCCTGATCCGCGTCGACTCGCAGAGCCACCAGTGCCTCCGTGGGAAATTCTCGACTCGTTTCAAACCCCAAGGAAACAAATAATCCTTGGCGCTTGGGAAACAAATAATCCCTAGCAAACTCCTCGACTCACGGATACAAACACTCCTTGACGAGAGCCTCCTGATCTGCGTCGACTCGCAGAGCCACCAGTGCCTCCGTGGGAAATCCTCGACTCGTTTCAAACCCCAAGGAAACAAATAATCCTTGGTGCTTGGGAAACAAATAA
This sequence comes from Agapanthus africanus, assembly GCA_030015575.1. Classification (NCBI taxonomy): domain Eukaryota; kingdom Viridiplantae; phylum Streptophyta; class Magnoliopsida; order Asparagales; family Amaryllidaceae; genus Agapanthus; species Agapanthus africanus. The sequence continues at coordinate 410,226,286 of CM057338.1, forward strand.
TCCCTAGCAAACTCCTCGACTCACGGATACAAACACTCCTTGATGAGAGCCTCCTGATCCGCGTCGACTCGCAGAGCCACCAGTGCCTCCGTGGGAAATTTTCGACTCGTTTCAAACCCCAAGGAAACAAATAATCCTTGGCGCTTGGGAAACAAATAATCCTTAGCAAACTCCTCGACTCACGGATACAAACACTCTTTGACGAGAGCCTCCTGATCCGCATCGACTCGCAGAGCCACCAGTGCCTTCATGGGAAATCCTCGACTCGTTTCAAACCCCAAGGAAATAAATAATCCTTGGCGCTGGGGAAACAAATAATCCCTAGCAAACTCCTCGACTCACGGATACAAACACTCCTTGACAAGAGCCTCCTAATTCGCGTCGGCTCGCAGAGAAACCAGTGCCTCCGCGGGAAATTCCCGATTCGTCTCAACTTGCAAGATGAAGCCTCAGGCAGCAGGGACTGAAAAACTTGCTTCCTGAACAATGGGACCCTGCAAGTCGATCCAAAAAGATTTCTTGCATACTATTCATGGGTCTCACTCTCCAAAGTCGAATTTCGACGAGGAGGGAAACAACCGCTTACGAGTCCTCTCGATTCGTAAGAGGGAAAAATTCTCTTATAGGATCCTTACGACTTAAAAGAGAAAATCACACTTAGGAATCCTCACGATTCCTAAGGAGAAAAACCCACCTACGAGATCCTCTCGATCCGTAGGGAGAAAAATCTCTATGAGACCCTCACGGCTCATAGAGTTGAAAAGTCTTAGGCAGCAGATCTGAACCTGCGGCCTAAGCCATCGCTATTTCTTAAGAAAGTCAAAATGCGTGCTCTATTATCTGTTGACCATGTTTACTCAGGTGGTGTGCTGATAATAAAAGAAAGAAAAGACGGAGAAATGACACAAGACATTACAGAAAATGTGTATCTTTTATTCATAAACTTGATTGGGTACAGAATACATTGTGTTAAAGAATAAAAATATATATATATACACATTCTTTTATCTACAAGCACAAACGATACAAAGAAGGATAGCTACTGAGGAGGAAGTGTCTTTAGTAAATCCACAAGTTGCTCTCGCACTTCCTTCAGCGCCTCCTCCTTAGCGGCTGCCGTGGCCACCTCCGCTTCCACCTAGGTCCGCTGCTGTAAAAAGGATGAAAGTTGCTCCTCGGCCGCCTTCTGGGCTGCTTCTTGGCTGGGTAAATCCCGCTCGACAACGTCAAGCTGTTGCCTCAAGGATAACCCTTCAGAAAGACATTGCAGAAGACCCTCAAAGGCAGCCTTCAGCCGTACAACATTGGCCTCTACCCGAACACGCAGCTGGGCAGACTTGCTCGAGGTCTCGCCGCGCTCCTTACGCCTTGAAATAACTTCTTGTTCGAGATGGCGGAAGTAAGAAGCGCTCCACTCAATCCACGCTGCTCTTTGATTGCTGGCAGCCAAGGTCTCAGGAGCGGGACGCAACGACTCCAGCTGATGAAGGCGAGCCTCAATCTCCCGACAGTGATTAACCCAGGAGGCGACGATGCCCTCGTCATGGAAGTTGGCAAATATTACCAAAATCTGGTTAACCGTCATAGCAAAGTTCGCAGCAGACGTAGGAGTCTCGACGTCGAGTTCCTCGATGTAGTCACTCAACATGCGCAAGCTATTCACCGCACCTTTTGAGGACAGACGTTTCTAAGAAGGGCCGGCCGGCATTGTAATATGGGACTCAAAAGGCGCCAAGACCGGAACGACGGCTGAAAAGAAGCAAGATGTGATAAGATAACAGTTCAGGAAATAAAAGAGGGAGAAGTCATTAATGTGATAGTCGCCATACCAGCCGAGACAGGTGGCAAGGCCGGAAGGACCGGTGGCGCAGCCGATCTTGTATCCCCTCCTTCAATCTGTAGCGCTGCAGTCGGGAGGAGAAAAAGGGTTAGAAGTAATTCCATCAATAAAAAAGAAAGATATCAATGGAAATCATACTCACCAGCGCCACCAGAGGAAGAAGCGAGTTCGGATGGAAAGGAGAAGTGTGGGAGCAACATCTGATATACATGATCAAAGAGCACTCCTGAAAAGACACAACAATATGACTTTAGTACACAAATTATACGTCTGAAAAGTGAGATTAATAAGTTGCGAACCCATACCTTCCAACATCTTAGATGGTATGAGAGAGGGTTGAGAGGTGACCACCGCCAAGGCAGTCATTGAAGGCGCTCCCTCAAGCAGTAGGGCATCGGCGCTGGCTGCACCTGCGTTACAAGAAAGGTGAACTTGTCAGAAAGGATTGTAAGGTAAAGAAAAACAGCAATTTGGGGTTTACCTGAGGAGCTCCCGGCTGAAACGGAGGCGACTCCTTCCTCTATCGACATGAGGCCACCGCCCGTGGCCTCATCACCCGATTCGATGGGGACCGTTGTCGTGCACGTGCGGCCAGGAGATGGCAAAAGATCGTACACAGGGAGGGCAATGATTGGAGCGTTGCTGGATTCTTGGAAGGAAGCGGCTGACTCTTCCCCAAGAGTCGTGCCCATCTCATCCTCTACCTCTTTAGGCTCCGCCGTCTCCATCGGCTCATCCACCATCACCACGAGGTCGCCGGTCTCAAGCGCCTCGTCCGCCACTACCCTGGGCTCAGTTACGACGATCATTTCATCTGCCGCCATTTCAGGCTCGGCATCAATGACCTTCTCGGTTGCAGACCCCTCAACCTCCATCTCAGGCTCCGAAGCCTCAGCGACGTTGCCCACCATCGGCTCAGGTTCGGCAGGTGCCGCCCCCTCTGTTTCTTTGGGATCAACGGTCTCCGCCTCCCCCTCGGTCGGACTTGGCCCTGCAAGATAGAATATATAAGAACCGACAACTTTATGAGTCTAGTAACGAAATTCTGAAGGAAATATTACCCGAGGTAGACTTGTCGTTAGCCTCTCTATTGGCACGGATCGCCTGTCTATGAGCTGTAGACAGGGCGATCGGGGCCTCTTCGGATGGAGTATCAGCACGAGGGGCGGTGCTGGGGCCCGCTCCCATAGCCAAGGCAGCCCTGTGCGCCTTCGCCTCACGCCTCGACCGTTTCCTCTCCTCCTGGGCCGTCACGATAGACCTCTTTGACGCTTCCTCTATCGAAACATCGTCGACCTCATTTAAAGATGCCTCCAAAGCCTTTAAGGCATCTCTCATCGGCTCTCCAAGACGAACCTCCTGCGGTGGCCCAGAGGAAGCGGGAACATCGGCAACTGGTAGAACATCTGCGTCACTTGGCGGGAGCGGCATTGAGGTTCCTGTGATTAAAAGGGAAAGGTTAGACTGACCATAACACAAGGGAAATGAAAACTTAATGAATCGAAAGTTACTAAGGCCCATGGATGCTCTAAGACGTTCCTCCTCCTGGAAAGTCTTCAGAGAAGCGGCAATGGCTTCTTCATCAGTGATGCCTGTTGAAAGAAAAGAAAGAAAAGCGTTAGTCAAAGGCAATGAAGAGGATATGTTGCAATAAAGAAAAGGCGACTAGTAGTTACCTGATTGCGCAAGCTTAGCTAGCCACGCGTCACGCCTCGCCAACCACGCTAAAGCTTCGAGAGCAGCCTCTAAGTCTGTATCGTCCGGCGGCGGCATCACTAATCCTTTGTTAGTCCCATATTCGATCAGGCCCTCGGCATAGGGAGCATGGGGTTCCTGACCGAACACGATGTCTGCAGCGAAGAGCGACTTCTTTTTCTTTTGCCATCCGACCCTAGGCTCACGTGGGATCGACTTCCGCTTAGCAGCCACTTTGGGACGACGGGTCCCGATGTCTGCACCCACGCCAGACTCCGGCGAGGATACAACCACTGTCTCCACTGGAGCACAGGGTGCGGGAGGTGCATCTGTGATATCAGGGAGCGGCAACTCACGTGGAGGACTTTGCGCACGCGATGGTGTGCCCCCGGCATCTTTTAGAGGAGGAACCACCGGGGTCCTTGGCACTAAGGGAGCGTTACGGTCGGTGCCGGGAGGTGCACCTTTACGGTCGATCAACACTCGCCTCTCTTCCTTTGTTGTTAGTATATATGCCCTAGAGGCCATTACTTTATCATACTAGTTTGTATATTACTTGATGGAAGCTTGGGATATTCACAGTTGTATATACAATCTTGCTCGAAATGGTAGTATGCTACTTGGTTTGTCTCTACTTCAATATGTGCATGTGTTTCTTTTAGCATATCGCTGATATACATATTAGTAGAGCCCTTAGGATCTTTGTTTGATTACCAGCGTTGTGATGGCGCTCGCACTCGTGGGAGCTGGGTAATCTATAAGCACATCCTTATACAGGTCCCTGGTCGTTGGACTATCGAGACAGGGCATTGATACTCCGGAGTAGACTAGCGTATGCGCTTCTCATCCCAGCGTGGGAGACGGTCTGTCCCACAGCCGTCAGTACGTCGTACTTGAGATAGTATACGGGTGCTCGTTAGGTTACGAGTACACTGGACAGGACTCGTCGGGGACTGTTGGTTGGTATTATACCTATCGTCAGTTATCAGTTCCCAGGTGACATGAGTACAGCTTAGTCCGTTGACTTGACACTGTCACTTCGCCTCGAGTGTGTTCCCACTGCACTTTGATTGCTACCCTACCACGGCTCAAAGGAGTCGTGCAAACAGGTAGTTTTTGGGTGCAGTCCCGAAGCACTTGGAGGCAGTGACGGTTAGACAGGATTCGTCTCTCCCGGTATTGGGGGTTGACATCGCGCTGTGTCCAGGAGAGCCATTACACGAGTAGTCCCTAGCCAGGGCAAGCGAGATATACTGGTAGGTTTCCAGTGTTATCTCAGGGTGTTCTGGGCTACACTCCGACACGACTTGTACCGCTATTAGGGGACTGACGTTTCACCGCCCCCTAGGCCCGCCATGCGATGTATCAGACGAACAGACCGGACTGTACGGAGATTGTCACATACAGGCTCAGCAGGAGTTTAGATGGGGTTCACCTCGTCAGTCTTCTTATCGAAATCTACCTGGGGACCGTTACGTACAGCTAGTGCCGCTTGCGGTCTGTGGTTAAACCCACTGCCAGCGTAGTGTCGAGTTTTTAGAGTCCCACACAGAGAGCTATTCGCCTTTAGGCAAAATGAGTAGAGGTCGCATGGTTTTGCGACAGGGTTCGTTCGCATCCGCGCACTTGTGCACGTTTGCTGTCCGGACAGTTTATACTAGCGGGCTTTGGTTTAAGCCGGATCCTAGTATATGATTTATGATTGGTTTTTCTCATTGTATTCGTGTTCCTCGGATCACGAATGCGGGTACGTATACACAGTTGTTTGAGACAAAGGGAGAGGACCTTGATTAGGGTTAATGGCTATTGTCATTTTATTAACCCTAATGCTTATGCGTGTATTATAGTCAATTGATAATTAGTTTAATAATTGTGCATGGTTATGGTTGTTGACCATTTGACCTCCTTGACTTGTTGACTTAGGTTGACACTTTGACCATCATCATTTCTTTTGGAAGATGCTTTTTGATCCTTGCAAATTGAAATGATAATGGTCATGTCATGATTAACCATGACAATTATCTAGCTAATTATTTAATTAAAATAATATACACATATTAGTGAGAATGGTTCATATTATTCTCATTCTATCATTTGCTTTCTCTCTCTTGTTCTTCCTCTCCCTCAAGCTCTCCCATCTCATGTGTTGAGAAACACTTGAGCTTGAGAAAAACCCTCTCTTGATAATCTCTACTCTCATCTAGGGTTGAAGGACTAGCACTTCTTGAACCCTAGTTACTTCTAACTTGGAGTTGAAGCCAAAGGTTGAGGCTTTCGGGTGGATCTTTCTTTGACGGGAGAAGACGACAAGGTGACCTCCTTCCACTACTCCAAGGAGCAAGGAGAGAAGGACATAAAGCCCAAGGTATAACCTTTCTAGCACTTAGCTAGTTACTAGTTAGCTTTAGCTTGTTTTTGTTTAGCAAAGATCCTTCATAGTGTAGTCCATGTTACCTAAGCTCATAAAAATCCGATTTTTATTCCGTTTTTCGCCTCCCCGTAAGTACCGGGATGGGAAACGTGGACTTACAGTGGTATCAGAGCCTAACTAAACATAAACTAGCTAGGTAGTGAAGTGTATCGAAGTTCGAAACGTAAAAATCGAAAAACCAAGTTTTCGAAACCCTAAGTTTCTGTTAAAATTTTTTCTGTTCAAAATAAAATTTGTTGTACTCCAAAAATCATCTCAGGGTTTTGTAAAGAAAACCACCAAACACGATCCAGTGATTCGACCAAAGAGCCGCGGTTCCGCGGCAATAGCAAGCTATTGCCGCGCAACCGCGGCCGTCTTGGCTCTTCACTGGGTCGAGTTTGGTGCAGTGTATTTCTGGCTTGGTTTTAGGATTTTTAAGATGGTTTATATGTGCCCAGATTTTCCAGAATAGAAATTTGTTTTTGGGGGCCTATAAATCCGTATTTTTTTCCGAACTTCAATACATTTTGACTATAAAGGTTATATCTGTGATGTTCGTATGTATTGAACGTCGGCTAATCGCTATATGTCGATTAGTCGGGGTTATACATATCTGTGATCTGTGATTGATGATTGGTATGTGTATATGAATGGGTTGGATTGTCGCGGATGAATAGCCGGGGTGGATGTTAGATGAGTGTTGCTTTTTCTTTCATTCATTGTAACATGTAAATTGATGTAATATTATCATTTGTATGGCCGCACAACCGGGTCGGGGTTGTAGCCGTCATTGTATAATTCTTTTTACTGTTTTTGCTCCTAGGATAGACCCATGGAGGGGGTGCACAAACTACCGGGTATCTCGAAGTGCCGAGTGGCCTACTCACGGTGTTGAGGGAGGTTGCTTCGCTTCGGGTACTTGGCGGGTAGTTTGCCGCACCCGTAGGGGTCTTGGGTGGGGTATTGGCTATTCACCGCGACCATGTAATCCGCTTTTCGTTGCAGGCTCGAACGGATTGCGGATTCCTAGTATATCCAATGTATTCATCTGTGATCTGTAATGTCTATCATTGCTATATATTTATATATGATAACTATTTAGACGTTGCTTATGTTTTACAGCCGCGCTAGCCCAGCCCCCGCTCTGTCGTTAGTTAAGTAACTTAACGGGTGATGACGGGGCCCCGTGGCGAATGCGAATGTCATAAGCGTACGTCATATTTTGGTTGTTTTCTGCAATGGTAGGATTAAATGATGGGACGCATTAAAAGAACTAATGCAAGAAAATAAACCAAGTAAAAGTCGATTGGAACACTTTGAAAACCACTCGGTTCTTTTCAAAAACTAAACTTTTAAACGCGGAGCTTGAACCACTCCTTTTAAAAGCTATCTCGTTCCATCGATTATATCAAGTTCACTACGTTCACGGTTTCGCCAAAACCATTCGTAGCCCTCCGTCATTCCACATGAATGGTCAAAAAGTATTCAAGCTATGTATTTTGGCCAAAGTCAAGGCATAGTGATTGGTAGCTATTGGGTATTCATGTGCAGCATAGATAGATGCGTTGGTTTGGGACAGTCGTGCTGCCATTTTGGCCAAAGTCAAGGGTAGGTACGGGTGGGTCCAAATTAACCAGGAGAATGACGGGTAGAACTTGACATGTGACTTATGATATTTTGGCCAAAGTCAAGGTCATAAGAGTATGGGGCAAAAATCCACATCGGGAGTTTCATAAGTACTGAAACTTGCTAGCGCTGCATACCATTTGGAGTGTGATAATTCTGGTAGAATTCCTTCGGTTTTATCACGCAATGATATTTGGATCCCGATCCTACTGTGAGTATATGCTACTCCTCGGGAAAACTCTCACTTAACGATCAATGCTATAAACTTAGTAGGTGTCTAGAAAGGTGTTAGCGGGGCTACGTCCACAGGGAAAAGAGGTTACTTAATTAAGGAACTTCGCGAAAGTGTTGGAAAACCTCCCTCGAAGTACCGACACTGGCTTGGCTAAACGGTTAAGCAAGTATTGTACGGTGAGATTGATCCTGACTAATCCTTTCTTTACGGTTTGAGAAGGGATTCGAGAGACAGTGGGAGCCATCCAGTTTAGACAAACTAAAAACCACTCTAAACTTGCAAGAGCATCATGCTAAAGTGTTTCTTTTCTCTCTCCTAATTGCAGCGACCATTCAACATGACCGGACTTAAGTTATTACTAGATAAAAACAAATTGACAGGGCCAAACTACAAAGATTGGCTCAGGAATGTCAAGATGGCAATCACTTATGACAAGTTGGGGTATGTCCTTACCACCAAAGCTCCCCCTGTCCCAGGTCCCAAAACCAGTGTCGTAGATAGGGAAATCTACAAGACCTGGGAAATAGATTGCGCGAAGGCCAGATGCCTCGTACTAGCCTCGATGGACAACGAACATCAGTGGAGGCACGAGAATATGGACCTAGAGTCCATATTTCTTCATACAAAAGAACTTTATGGAGAGCAGTCTCGTATCGCAAGATACGAAGTGTCAAAGAAGTTGTTTTCGGCAAGGTTGGCCGTCAGATCATCGGTAGCGGAACACGTGCTTAAGATGATTGGCTATATTGAGGAGCTCGCGGACCTTGGGACCACGTTGGAGAATGAACTCTGTACTGATTTGATTCTCCAGTCCCTTCCTTCCACTTACGCCCAGTTTATTCTTAACTTCAACATGCAAGGAAAGGAGGTTGAACTTTCCGAGCTTCTGAACATGTTGAGGAGTGCTGAGGGCACCCTACAGAAGGGTAGGGAGACATCCACTTTGTTTGTAGGAGGATCTTCCTCTTCTAGGTCCAGGGCGAAAGCCAAGGGCAAGAAGAAGAAAGCCCCCGCCAAACCAAGAGGCGGTGTCGGTAAAGTGGATACGAAGGGAAAAGGTAAAGCAACAAAGATAGCGGGAAAGCTGGTGGGGAAGGAAGAATGCTTCTATTGTCACAAAAGTGGTCACTGGAAACAAGATTGCAAGGCTTGGAAGGCCAGAACACAGGATTTGAAGCGAGTTGCGGCTTCAGCTTCAGGTGCGTATGTTATTGAAAACTGTCTATCAATAAACTCTACATCCTAGGTATTGGATACCGGATCAGGATCTCATATCTGTATTTCTTTGCAGGCGTTGAGAAAGCGTAGAGTTTTGAAAGCAGGTGACATGACCCTCAGAGTTGCAAACGGTGCTAGCATGGATGCTGAGGCCGTGGGGGACTATTGTAGGGTTCCTAGGCACCCTAATGAGGTCTCACAAGGCATCAACCATGCCAATTTCAAAATTTACGGTGCCGAGAAACCCTAAACTACGGATCGTTGGCTAGAATTCTAGGCGAAAGAAGCAACTAGTAAACTACTTTACTAAAGGAACGGAAATACAACCTTTGTAGATCCGGTCCTCCACCTCCACGGCTCCGTGATGAAGTCCTCTCCGCTGTCCAAATCAAAATCCGGGCTCTAGCGTCGGCTTCATCGGAGAAGAAGCGGGCTAGGTCATCGACGACGTGCCGAAGATGATCTACGTCGAGGCATCGCTAGATCAAGCTCCAACTTCACCAAGTCAAGAAAACTTGTGAAGGAAACACACTCTACTACTTGGCAAGAGGTAGAGGATGAAGAAATAGGAAGTGGGTAAACTTTAGAATTGGATTTCTCACTCTAATTCATCAATCACCATTGATGAAGCATGCTTTTCTTCTTGTGAAGAAGAAGAAGAAGATAGCAAGAAGAAGATAAGTGTTATGATAAGTTTTTTTAAAATAGAAAAGAAAATCAAAACTTATCATAATCTAACCATGGTTATGTGTAGAGAGCAAACTATAGTTAGGTGAATGGTTAGGTTAGGCATAAAACAAAAATGGTGGACTTTATTCAAAGCTTCATGAAGCTTCAACAAAGAACAAAATTAGCCACCATTTTCCTTTTGCCAAAATGAAATAAACCATTCAATAAATGAATGAATAAATATATAATAACCCTAACCATTTACTTAACTAAGGTTTAACTCTTTACACAAACCCAAGCATTCATGTATCATCAAACATGATACAATCAAGTGCACAAAATCATATCGCATATGCAATGCGCACACCCGAGTGAGAAAATCCATTTAAAGTGAACCAATACTAGTTAGTGCAAAGTAATATATCAAATATACAATTATGCATTAAATCATTAAATCAACACATGATTTAATGATCCGGTCATATCGCATATAACCGACTAATATCTACAGTAACAACTTATCGAATCAACACTTGATCCGATAACCCGGCTATATCGCATATAACCGATCAATGTCACAAATCACGAGAATCGAATACAGTATCACATACTGGTATCATTCTCGGTCCCGCACATATCTCATATGCGCTCCTATTTCGTTTCGCTTGAGCCAGGAAACCTCTGTGTAGGACTCTAAAGACTCGTCAATACGCCGGCAGCAGATGATGATCATATCAAACACCCACAAGCCGCAAGCGGTCTGCTAAACGTAACGGCCACCCGGGTATTGAGCGATCAGAAGATCGACGAGCAAGCCCGCTCACACTCCTGTGAATCCAACCAGTAACACTTACCGTACAGTCCGGTCTGATCGTCTGATATGTCGCATATCTCGCCTAGGGGTGGTAAACGTCAGACCCAAATAGCTCGATAAGTCGTGTCGATATGAGGTCTATAACTGTTCGAAAAACTACTGGTAACACTTACCAGTAAATTTCAGCAACTCTGGACAGGGATTTCCTGTTATAGCCAATCGAACACAGCGCAACATCAACCCCCTATACCGGGAGAGACGAATCCCCTCCTATCGCTCATTGCCTCCATGTGACTCGGGACTGTACCCAAAAACCACCGTTTTGCACGCCCTCTTGGACGTGGTAAGGTGGAAATCAAAGCACAGTGGGAACCACACAAGACTCTATGACGATCTCGGGTCTACAGACTAACCTGTACCAGTGTCACCAGAGAACTGCCATCTGACGTGAGGTATAATACCATCTGGGAGTTCTCGACGAGTCCGTCCAGTGTACCCAGTCTCCACTGAGCACCCGTATATCATCTCTGATGTCAAACACCAATGGATATGGGATCATCCATCGCCCATCTGTATGGGTCGAGAAGATATACGCTAGTCTACTCTGGTATATCGATGCCCCGTCTCGATACACCCACGACTAGGGACTTTGAAGGATGTACTTATAGACTATCTGTCCCCACTAGTATGATCTGCATCATAGTCCAGGTAGTCAAGCACACATCCTAAGGGCTTTACCAGCATGTAACAGGGAGACAATCAGTGTACACGTTAAGGTAAAGATCAACCAGATAGCATACTATCATGTCGAGCAAGAAAGTCCTCCCTATATATGTCCCAGCATCCACTACAATATACATCCTATGTATAGTAATGGCCTCTAGGGCATACATATTGTAAGTCCACGTTGCGACCCCCGGTTCTTACGGGGAGGCGGAAACGGTATAAAAATCAAATTTTTGGCGCATGGGGCAACATGGACTAAACAAGGTCGGGATCGTGTCTAAACTAAACTAGCAAACATGCAAAGGAGAGATAACTACTCGGCAAAGTGGTTATACCTAGACTTGAACTCCTTCTTTCTTTAAACCTAGTAGAGGTTGATGGTTCTTTCCTCGTAGCCTTCTTCCGTCAAAGATCGATCCACCTGAGGGTTCAACCTTCGGGCTCTTTCTCGAACTTTGAGAGAACTAGAATCTTCGGCTTGCTAAACCTTTGATCCTAGAGTGAGTAGAGAGTGTCTAAGGGGTGTTTTCTTTTCAAGGAGAGCGATTCTCAACACATGAGAAGGATTCTCCTTGAGCTTGAGGAAGAAGAAGATGAAGTGAGGAGAGAGAATGAATATGATAGAATGAGCTCTTTTTCTTCTTGCAACCATAACAAAAGAAAAAGAATTATCTAATTAATAATAATAATTCAAATGAAATAGTTGATGGTTGTATTTGGAATGACCATTATCATCACTTCATTAAATGAATGTAAGCTAGAATCAAGGAGTATCCTTGCAAAGCAATGATGATGGTCAAACATTCAACCATGGTCAACAAGTCAACCATGGTCAACAAGTCAACAAAATCAACCATGACACAATTTCATTTAATTACTATTATTAATTGATATTTCATAAATCCATTAGGGTTTGGAAAAAGACGACTGTCAACTGTGCATACGCACCCGTTCTGAAACCCTAATGAAAAACCTCTTCCTCCGCCTCAAACAACTGTGCATACACACTTGCATTCTCGTTCTGAGGAACAAGAATACTGAGAGATAAAAGCAACCCCAAAACATATACCAGTATCTGACTCAAACCAGAGCCAGCCAGTAATATCCGTCCGGACTCCAAACGTGTACAAGTGCGCGGATGGGAACGAACCCTGTCGCAAAACCATGCGACCTCTACCCTGTTTTGCCCAGAGGCGAATACCCTCTGTGTGGGACTCTAAAGACTCGACACTACGCTGGCAGTGGGTTTAACCACAGACCGCAAGCGGCACTAGCTGTGCGTAACGGTCCCCAGGTAGATGCCTATAAGAAGACTGACGAGGTAAAACCAATCTGAACTCCTACTGAGTCTGAATGTGACATTCTCCGTACAGTCCGGTCTGTTCGTCTAATACATCGCATGTCGGGCCTAGGGGGCGGTAAACGTCAGTCCCCCAATAGCGGTACAAGTCGTGTCGGAGTGGATGTAACACCCGAGCCCAATAATACTATTTATATTACTAGTTGAGGGTTATTTATGGCTCTTTTCAATTATTCTGTTTTTCTGGGGTTTATTGCTAAATTTTAACCGGTTAAGTCATTTTGGCACATAACAAATTTTAACTCCTAAAATGAAATTTAAAATGTCCATGTTGGCCTACTCGTCGCCACTAGTCGCGTGGTAGCGTCCGCGTGTCGAGATTCCGTTCCGTTTGGCTAAACGGGCAAGTTTGGACGACTACGCGCGCGTGCAAGTGTCCGACTTGGGGGCATGCATTTTAATCATTAAACACCTCTTTTCAAAATTTGGAACCCGCTTAAAATCCTATAATTTGAATTTGGAATATTTGGGTGCAACCCGGGCGCGATTTGGAAATGTTTCATTTCGCGCCAAAATGGCCCATTTAAATTTAATACCTCAAACTAAATATATACGAATATATATTTTCTTTAACTGCTTATCTTTCCAACTCCTTCAAAGTTTAATTGCAAATCCCTTTTTAAAATTCTCGTGGCCAATCACGAGGCTGAGTTCGTGGGCCCCGCCTCCTAATCCTTTCTCTGTCTCTCTCTCTCATCATCAGCAATCTTTTCTCCCTCTCTCTCCAATCTCTCTCTCTCTCTTCCTCTATAAATTTCACGCTTGCAGCCGCCCCTCACCCATCCTCTTCATCACGAGAAAACGCCTCGAACCCTAACCCTAGCTTCTCGCAACCTCACCGCCGATCCCCCGCGACCTCGCCGTCGCCGCCCTCGCCACCACGAGACTCACCGCACCCACTTACCTCCTTCCTCCGACGATTCCCGCGCCTGCACCCAACCCGACGACGCCTCCAACCCCCGCAGACCTCGCCGTCGACGCCACCTCTCGTCGCCGACGACTCCCACGACTCCCTATCACCCTCCTCGTCCCGACCTCGTCGTCGCTTCCCTCCTCCCCTCGCCGGACCACTAACCCGAGCCCTTCACCCATCGCCTACCCTCCGCTGTTCGCCGGAGAACGCGCCGGCGACCTCGCCGTCGTCACCAGGGCCACCTCCGTCTCCCCCTCGACCACCAGAGCCGACCACCCGTTCATCCACTCACCGCAGCACCCTCTCCCGCGCACCCCGAGGCCTTTCAGCCCTTGCAGCCGCCGCCGTTGCCTCGCCGGCGTGCCAGCGCCGTCGAGCTCGCCGGGGTCACCTGGTATATCTCTCTCCCCCTGGTCCGTGTGATTCCGTTGTTCTCTGTTGGGACTCGATCCGTGGCTGTGCTATCATATCGTGTTTTTGCCGACATCGCATCCGTGTTCCAGATTGCAGAACCGTCGAGGCAAGTATCTGAATACTTGCTCTAACATGCTAGCGTGCGAGATCTAGTCTTGCCACGCAATTGAATTCATACTATTTAATACAACAACTTAATGATGGTAATTGATATCATACTATTGCAGTTATCTTTATCATGGAATCGTTACAACAGTTCCTCGTAATTAATCAACCCACACCAATCCATATTTCAACTAAATAAAACGACTGGATCATATCTGCTTAAACTGTTAAATCATTCACGAAACAATTATTATACTTAGTGTAAATTCCTGTAGCTTCATTACTTCATGATTGTGGATATTGCTTCACCTTGTGGATATTGCACCCTAAAGGTGCTTGAACCTGTTAATAAGAGAATACAAACATCACTGTGGTTACTTTGAATATTACGGTTATTTACGGTTTCCTGCTGCTGTTCATTATTGATTGTGTACCTGTTGTGAGCACTTACCCGATTGCACTACCTATTGGCCTGACCTTGCTACGCCTGACATATACATACATACCGACTCATCCTGTTGTACCATGACATTACTTGTTTCATGATTTCATGCCTAATGCCGACAAACCCGACCATCCCTGCTGTCTATCCAGACAGACCTACTCTTACCAGATTTTGTGTTGGCATTATTCCTTGACTACTGAATACCTGACCTGACATACATAGCTTGGGGGTATGGGGAAATCAAAGATGAACCTGACTTGTAACTCGACAGTTCACTACCGTTCGAGTGTACACCTTCCCATTCTGTGCCTAACGGCATGTCTCGGTTTCAGCCGAGAATATTGTGGCCGTGATCCCGGGTATGTACGGGGTAATACCGAGTGTACACTTTCCCATTCTGTGCCTAACGGCATGTCTCGGCTGCCGCCGAGAATATTGTGGCCGTGGTCCCGGGTATGTACGGGATACTAACACCTTCCTATTCTGTGCCTAACGGCATGTCTCGGCTGCCGCCGAGAATATTGTGGCCGTGGTCCCGGCTATGTACGGGATACTATTGAGTTACATCGACGATTCATCAATTGGTTTCAAAGACTATAGAGTAGAAAACCTGATAGGACAGTTTAGTCACCATTGCACATTACCCTGCTTGTTATTTTTTATTACTGCTTTATTCATGTTCATACTTGCATTGCTTATTACCATGTTTATACTATATACTTGATGTCATGACGCGCTGACGTCTGGGTTTTGCATGGCCCAGATTCTGTACCACTGTCGACGACCGAGCAGGAGTACTTCCGCCAGCAGGCTGATTTGTGAGTTCTGTAGTGGTCAGTTCATTTATTGCATTTTATTTCCAGGTGTGATCCCGCATTATGGGACGTACCTTTCTATTATTGCATTGGATCATTTGCTTCCGCACTTATTGATTATTGACTCTCGTTATTATGGATTTGGACATGTATTAGTTTATTTTCTTGTTCTTGATATCCTTACAACCGTAATGTGACTGTGGATGGACACTTCCTACCCACAGGTAGCATGGTTGGCTATGTCACGTGCCCGATATTGCGTACTCTGGGAAGCGGGGCGTGACAGTGAAGCCCAAAACACCCTGAGATAACACTGGAAGCCTACCAGTATATCTCGCTTGCCCTGGCCAGGGACTACTCGTGTAATGGCTCTCCTAGACACAGCGCGATGTCAACCCCCAATACCGGGAGAGACGAATCCTGTCTAACCGTCACTGCCTCCAAGTGCTTCGGGACTGCACCCAACCATTACCTGTTTGCACGACTCCTTTGAGCCGTGGTAGGGTAGTGATCAAAATGCAGTGGGAACACACTCGAGGCGAAGTGCCAGTGTCAAGTCAGCGGACTAAGCTGTACTCATGTCACCTGGGAACTGATAACTGACGATAGGTATAATACCAACCTGTCAGTTCCCGACGAGTCCTGTCCAGTGTACTCGTAACCTAACGAGCACCCGTATACTATCTCCAGTACGACGTACTGATGGCTGTGGGACAGACCATCTCCCACACTGGGATGAGAAGCGCATACGCTAGTCTACTCCGGAGTATCGATGCCCTGTCTCGATAGTCCTGCGACTAGGGACCTGTATAAGGATGTGCTTATAGATTACCCAGCCCCCACTAGTGTGACTGCCATCACAACGCTGGTAATCAAGCAAAGATCCTAAGGGCTCCACTAATGTGTATAGGTGATATACAAAAATAAACACATGTACACATTGAAGTAGAAACAAACCAAGTAGCATACTACTATATTGAGCAAGATTGTTTATACAAGGTGAATATCCCAAGCTTCCATTAAGTAATATACAAACTAGTATGATACAGTAATGGCCTCTAGGGCATATACACTAACAATCTCCCACTTGCACTAAGGCCATGTACTGGCGTATCGAAGACCTATCATCTCGATCAGCCGCTCGAACTGAGTCTGGGGTAGGGCCTTGGTGAATGGATCTGCAGTGTTTTCTTCTGAAGCAACCCTCCGAACCTCGATCTCCTTGCGATCCACGATCTTCCTGATCAGGTGATACCGCCTCAAGATGTGCCTGGATCTCTGATGGGACCTGGGTTCCTTCGCTAAAGCTATAGCCCCGTTGTTGTCGCAATACAGAGGTATTGGGTCAACAATGGACGGAACCACCAGAAGTTCTTTCAAGAACTTCCTCATCCAGACAGCTTCTTTTGCGGTATCAGATGCAGCGATGTATTCCGCTTCCATCGTCGAGTCTGCAACGGTTTCCTGTTTGGAACTCTTCCAACACACCGCCCCTCCATTGAGGGTAAAGACAAAGCCCGACATGGACTTGGAATCATCCTTGTCACTCTGGAAGCTGGAGTCAGCAAAGGCCTCGATCTGGAGGTCTTTTCCGCCATACACCAAGAACATCTCCTCAGTTCTTCTCAGGTACTTGAGAATGTTCTTTACTGCTATCCAGTGTTTCTCCCCAGGGTTTGACTGATACCGGCTTACTACACTCAGTGCATAAGCTACATCCGGTCTGGTACACAACATCACATACATTATAGAGCCTACCGCAGAAGCGTAGGGTATAATAGACATGCGATCCCTCTCCAAATCAGTCTTGGGAGACATCTCTTTAGAGAGGGTGATCCCGTGACAAGCCGGTAGGTTACCGCGCTTGGAATCTTCCATACTGAATCTCTTCAGTATAGTGTCGATGTACCTGGACTGTGAAAGTCCTAATATCCTCTTGGATCTATCACGATGGATCCGGATCCCCAGAATGTAAGAGGCATCACCAAGGTCTTTCATGGAGAACCTGTGTGACAAGAAACCCTTGACAGATTGTAGCATAGGAATGTCATTTTCTATTAAGAGAATGTCATCCACGTATAAAACGAGGAATACTACAGTTCTCGCTACAAATCTACTATAGATGCATGGTTCATCTGGATTTTTGATAAAGCCAAATTCCTTGACCGTCTCATCAAAACAGATGTTCCAACTCCGCGATGCCTGCTTTAGTCCATAGATGGACTTAAGTAACTTGCACACCTTTCCGCTGCTCCCACTCTGAATGAAACCCTCTGGCTGATCCATATAGACACACTCCTCTAAATTTCCATTTAGAAAAGCGGTTTTTACGTCCATCTGCCAAATCTCATAATCGTGGAAGGCAGCAATGGCAAGAAGGATCTGAATGGATTTCAGCATAGCCACTGGAGAAAAGGTTTCGTCATAGTCCAAGCCAGGTCTTTGACGGAAACCCTTTGCTACAAGTCTAGCTTTATAGGTCTCAACCTGTCCATCTACACCAATCTTCCTTTTGAAGATCCACTTGCATCCTACGGATTTTACCCCGTCTGGAGCAATGTCCAACGTCCATACTTTGTTGGTGTACATGGACTCCATTTCGGTCCGCATTGCATCCAGCCATTTTACCGAGTCAACGCTCTGAACGGCCTGTTGGAAGCTAGTAGGCTCATCATAATCTATGATGCAATCCTCTCTATCCCTGTTTATGAGAAAACCGTAGTATCTCTCGGGCGGATGAGACTGCCTACTACTTCTGCGGAGCGGCGTAGGAATGTCCTGTTCTTTTGAACTTACTGGCTCTTCCAAGCTTTCAGTAATAGCTTGTGGTTCTGGAATTTCTTCCAGTTCTATTGCGTTCCCACTTATCTGGGTTTTCAAAAACTCAGTTTCCAAGAAGCGGGCATGTTGAGAAACAAAAACCTTTTGTTCCTCAGCGGAATAGAACAGATACCCCCTGGAGTTCTTTGGGTATCCCACAAACTTACGCTGTACTGAACGTGCCTCGAGCTTGTCCGCATGCTGCTTTTTTACAAAAGCTGGACATCCCCATATCTTAAGGTACTTAAGATAGGGTTTCTTCCCACTCCACATCTGATATGGAGTGGTAGGCACAGCCTTGGTGGGAGCCTTGTTCAAGAGATATGCAGCTGCTTCTAGTGCATAGCCCCAGAAAGATCGCGGTAACTCAGCCTTACTCATCATGGAACGAACCATATCCAATAGGGTTCGATTCCTTCTTTCCGATACACCGTTATGTTGCGGAGTGTATGGAGGAGTACGCTGAGAGAGAATTCCATTCTCTTTTAAATAGTCCAGGAACCCGGCACTCAAGTATTCACCACCTCGATCCGATCTTAGAATCTTAATACTTTTGCCTGTTTGTTTTTCAACTTCATTCTTGTAATCCCGAAATTTCTCAAAGGCCTCGGATTTGTGCTTCATTAAGAAGACATGTCCATACCTAGAGAAATTGTCTGCGAAAGTAATGAAGTATGAATAACCGCTTCGCGCATGTGTAGACATTGGACCACACACGTCACTGTGTATGAGTCCCAAGAGCTCGCTCGCTCTTTCTCCGTGTCCAGTGAACGGAGTCTTTGTCATCTTTCCCATGAGACAAGATTCACAAGTGGCATAAGACTGATACTCGAACGGATCCAAGTATCCTTCTTTATGTAACTTAGTCAACCGTGTCTCATTGATGTGACCCAGTCTACAATGCCATAAGAAAGCCTGATTGATATCTGGAGACTTTCTTTTGTGTGTATTCTGGACATTGAAAATCTGTGGTTGGTTTAATACGTATATACCATTGCTCAATGTACCTGACCTAATCAGAACTTGATTAAGGTGAATGTTTACAACATTACTTACAAACGCAAATTCATAACCTTCTTTAGAAACCAAAGATACAGAAATGATATTACAAGTTGCGTTGGGTACAAAAAAGCAATTACGCAAAACCAAAACATGTCCATCTGACATTCCCAGGTGATAGTCCCCCACGGCTTTACCATCCATGCTAGCTCCGTTCGCAACTCTGAGGGTCATGTCACCTGCCTTCAACAACCTACGGTTTCTCAACGCCTGCAAAGAATTAAAGATATGAGATCCTGATCCGGTATCCAATACCCAGAAAGTAGAGTTTATCGAAAGACAGTTTTCAATAACATACACACCTGAAGCTGAAGCCGCAACCTGCTTCAGTTCCTGTGTCCTGGCTTTCCAAACCCTGCAATCTTTCTTCCAGTGTCCACTCTTATGACAATAGAAGCATTCTTCCTTTCCCACAAGCTTCCCCGCAATCTTTGTTGCCATTTCTCTTCCCTTTGTACCTACTTTACTAACACCGCCCCTTGGTTTGGCGGGGGCTTTCTTCCTCTTTCCCTTGGCTTTCGCCCTGGACCTAGAAGAAGAAGATCCTCCTACAAACAAAGCGGGTGTTTCCCTACCTTTCTGTAGGGTGCCCTCTGCGCTCCTCAGCATGTTGAGGAGTTCTGAAAGTTCAACTTCCTTTTCTTGTAAGTTGAAGTTCAGTATAAACTGGGCGTAAGTGGATGGAAGGGACTGGAGAATTAAATCCGTATAGAGTTCACTTTCCAACGTGGTCCCAAGTTCCGCGAGCTCCTCAATGTAGCCAATCATCTTAAGCACGTGGTCCGCTACCGATGATCCGACGGCCAACTTTGCCGAAAATAACTTCTTCGACACTTCGTATCTTGCGATACGAGACTGCTCTCTATACAGTTCTTTTGTATGAAGAAATATGGATTCCAAGTCCATATTCTCGTGCCTCCTCTGATGTTCGTTGTCCATAGAGGCAAGCATGAGGCACCTGGCCTTCGCGCAATCAATCTCCCAAGTCTTACGGATTTCCTTATCCGCGACGCTGGAGGTGGGACCTGGGACGGGGGGAGCTTTGGTGGTAAGAAGATACCCCAGCTTGTCGTAAGTGATTGCCATTTTGACATTCCTGAGCCAATCTTTGTAGTTTGGCCCTGTCAGTATGTTTTTATCTAGAAGTAATTTAAGTCCAGTCATTTCGATTTGGTCGCTGCAGGGGGGAGAGAAGAAACACTTTAGCATGATGCTCTTGCAAGTTTAGAATGGTTTTTAATTTGTCTAAACAGGATAGCTCCCACTGTCTCTCGAATCCCTCCTCAAACCATAAAGGAAGAATTAGCCGGGATCAATCCCACCGCACAATACTTGCTTAACCGTTCAGCCAGGCCAGTGTCGGTACTTCGAGGGAGGTTTTCCAACGCTTTCGCGAAGTTCCTTAATTTAAGAACCTCTTTTCCCTGGGGGCGTAGCCCCGCTAACACCTTTCTAGGCACCTACTAGGTTTATAGCATTGATCGTTTGGTGAGAAATTTCCCGAGGAGTAGCATATACTCACAGTAGGATCGGGATCCAAATATCACCGCGTGACGAAACTGAAGGAATCCTACCAGAATCACCACACTCCAAATGGTATGCAAATCTAGCAAGTTTCAGTACTTATGAAACTCCCGATGTGGATTTTTGCCCCATGCTCTTATGACCTTGACGAAGGTCAACAAATCATAAGTCACATGTCAAGTTCTGCCCGTCATTTTTCAGGTTAATTTGAACTCATCCGTATATACCCTTGACGAAGGTCAACAAGGCAATACGACTGTCCCAAACCAACGCATCTATCTATGCTACATATGAACACCCAACAGCTACCAACCTCTATGCCTTGACGAAGGTCAACAAACATAGCTTGAATACTATTGAATATTCATACGAAACGACGGAGGGCTACGAATGGTTTTGGCGAAACCGTGAACGTAGTGAACTTGATATAATCGATGGAACGAGATAGCTTTTAGAAGGAGTGGCTCAAGCTCCGCATTTAAAAGTTAGTTTTGAAAAGAACCGAGTGGTTTTTCGAAAGTGTTCCAACGATTTTAACTTGGTTTATTATCTTGCATTAGTTCTTTTAATGCGTGATATTCTTGCATTAGTTCTTTTAATGCGTCCCATCAATTAATCCTACCATTGCAGAAAACAACCAAAATATGACGTACGCTTATGCCATTCGCATTCGCCACGGGGTCCCGTCATCACCCGTTAGGTTACTTAACTAACGACAGAGCGGGGGCTGAGCTAGCGCGGCTGTAAAACATAAGCAACGCCTAAATATAAAGCAATGATAGACATTACAGATCACAAATGAATACATTGGATATACTAGGAATCCGCAATCCGTTCGAGCCTGCAACGAAAAACGGATTACACGGTCGCGGTGAATAGCCAAAACCCCACCCAAGACCCCTACGGGTGCGGCAAACTACCCGCCAAGTACTCGGTAGTTTGTGCACCCCTCCATGGGTCTATCCTAGGAGCAAAAACAGTAAAAAGAATTATACAATGACGGCTACAACCCCGACCCGGTTGTGCGGCCATACAAATAATATTATTACATCAATTTACATATTACAAATGAATGAAAGAAAAACAAAAGCTCATCTCACATCCACCCCGGCTATTCACCCGCGACAGTCCAACACATTCATATACACATTCCAATATCAAACACAGATCACAGAGATGTATAACCCCGACTAATCGACTTATAGCGATTAGCCGACGTTCAATACATACAAACATCACAGATATAACCAATATAGCCGAAGTGTAGCGAAGTTCAAAAAAAATACGGATTTATAGGACCCCAAAAGTAAATTTCTTTTCTGGAAAATCTGGGCACATATAACATATTTGAAAAATCCCAAAACAATACCAGAAGAACACTGCACAAAACTGTAGGGTTCCTAGGCACTCTTGTGAAGGTTCAAAAGGCATCAAACATGCCCGGATTAAATTTTAGACGTGCCGAACAACCCAAAGCCAGGATCTTTGCTAGATTATTAAGGTTAAACATGCAATAAGATAACTTTTATCTAAGTGTGAGGGATTACAACCTTTGTAGTCCGCTCCTTCACTTCACAAGCTCCGGGTAGAAGTCCCTTTGCCGCGATCCACGATCTCCCGGACTCATGAGAGGCTCCACGACTCGAACGATCCATTCTAGCTTGTCGTATTCCAAATCTCCGATGATCTACCTTGAAGTTGCTACGACTCAAGCTTTCTCACTCTTAAAGAAGTGAACACACTAATCCCATGGGCTAGATGAGATGAGGATGAGGGAGTAGTATTTTTGCTTTCTTTTTATATCATTTTCTCATATTTTATCATCACTTTAAGATTTTCTAGCAAGCTTTTCAAGAGAGAAGAAGAAGCTAATGGAAAATCAATAATGAGATTAAAAAACCTTTTGTGATGAATAGAAAGAATATATGATTGAATTGTAAACCATGGTCAAGGATGAGTGGATGAGAATGAGTAGAGAAACAACTAGGGTTAGGGTTTGGTTAGGTTAAAAGAATGTGTCATTCTAAATATCTTAAGAATGACAAAAGAAGAAAGCTTCTAGAAGGAACTTGAAGCATCCAACCCTAATCAAACCTTAACCTCAATTAATCATCCTTAAACATGTTTAACAATTAATCATATCATGTCACAATAATATATATCACATATATATATTATATATTTGCAACAAAAGAAAATAATACAATTAACATATATCGCATATATATCAATGTATCATCCAATGAGAAAATGAAATAATAAAGCGAGCCAATATTAGATAATGTAATACAATATATCATATATATTATTATACATTAAATCATCGAATCAACACTTGATCCGACGATCCGGCTATATCGAATATTGCCGACTAATATATCATGTACCGATTCATCGAATCAACACTTGATCCGATGTCCCGATTCATATCTAAATATCGCGAGAATATAATACGGTATCCCATATCGCATTATTCTCGGTCCTGCGCATATCACATATGTGCCACTACTCCGTTTCGCCTGAGCCAAGAAACCTCTGTGTAGGACTCTAAAGAATCGTCAATACGCCGGTAGCAGGTGATGATCATATCAAACACCCACAAGCTGCAAGAGGTCAGCTAAACGTAACAGCCACCCATGTATTGAGCGATCAGAAGATCAACAAGCTAGCCTGTGCGTTCTCCTGTGAATCCGATCAGTAACACTCCCGTACAGTCCGGTCTGTTCGTCTGATATGTCGCATATCAAGTCTAGGGGTGGTATACGTCAGACCCCAGTAACCGATAAGTCGTGTCGATGTATGGCTCATAACGGGTCGAGAAACTACTAGTAACACTTATCAGTAAATCTCCATATCAGCCCTGGCCAGGGACTTCCAGTTATAGCCAATCGAACACAGCACAACATCAACTCCCTATACCGGGAGAGACGAATCCCCTCCTATCGCTCATTGCCTCCATGTGATTCGGGACTGTACCCAAAAGCCACCGTTTTGCACGCCCTCTTGGACGTGGTAAGGTGGAAATCAAAGCACAGTGGGAATCACACAAGACTCTATGACGATCTCGGGTCTACAGACTACCCTGTACCAGTGTCACCGGAGAACTGCCATCTGACGTGTGGTATATCACCATCTGGGAGTTCTCGGTGAGTCCGTCCAGTGTACCCAGTCTCCACTGAGCACCCGTATACCATCCTTGATGTCTAACACCGATGGATATGGGATCATCCATCGCCCATCATATGGGTCAAGATGTGTATACGCTAGTCTACTCTGGTGTATCGATGCCCTGTCTCGATATACCCTCGACTAGGAACAGTTATAGGATGTACTCATCGACTACCGCGGCCCCACTAGTATGATCTCATCATAGTCCCAGTAGTCGAGTACAGATCCTAAGGGCTTTATCAACATGTGAGAGTAAAACAGTAAACTAATACAAGTCAACATGTTAAGATAAAGTGAAACCAAATAGCATACTATCATGACGAGCAAGAAAGTCATCTCTATATATATCCAAGCATCCATTATAATATACATCATATGTACAATAATGGCCTCTAGGGCATATACATAACTAACAATCTCCCACTTGCACTAAGGCCAGCTGCTGTAGTATCTCATACCTAGCATCCCGAATAATCTCTCAAACTGTATCTGGGGAATATCCTTCGTGAATGGATCCGCAGTGTTGTCCTTCGTATCTACTCTCCTGACCTCGATCTCCCGGCGATCAACTATCTCCCTGATCAGGTGATACCGCCTCAGAATATGTCTGGACTTCTGATGGGACCTGGGTTCCTTGGCCAAAGCCACAGCTCCATTGTTATCGCAATACAGAGGTATTGGATGCTCAATGGATGGAACCACACCAAGTTCACTAATGAACTTCTTTATCCAGACAGCCTCTTTGGCAGCATCGTTGGCAGCGATGTATTCAGCCTCCATCGTTGAGTCTGCAACGGTATCCTATTTGGAACTCTTCCAACATACCGCCCCTCCATTGAGGGTAAAGACAAAACCCGAATGCGACTTAGAGTCGTCCTTATCACTTTGGAAGCTGGAATCGGTAAAGGACTCCACCTGGAGTTCTCCGTTACCATACACCAAGAACATCTCCTTAGTCCTTCGCAAGTACTTGAGAATGTTCTTCACAGCTGTCCACTGACTCTCTCCAGGATCTGCTTGATACCGACTCACTACACTTAGTGAGTATGCTACATCGGGTCTGGTACATAGCATCGCATACATGATAGAGCCTACTGCCGAAGCATAGGGTATCCCTTGCATGCGAGCTCTCTCCAAATCAGTCTTGGGAGACATCTCTTTGGAGAGAGTGAGTCCAGAAATCGTGGGTTGGTTCCCACGCTTGGATTCTTCCATACTAAACCTCTTTAGTATGGTGTCAATGTACCTGGATTGGGACAATCCCAGTATCCGTTTAGATCTATCTCTATAGATCATGATTCCCAATATGCAGGAGGCATCACCTAGATCTTTCATTGAGAATCTCTGTGATAAGAAGAGCTTGACTGATTGCAGCATAGGAATATCATTTCCTATCAAGAGTATGTCATCCACGTACAATACGAGGAAGACAACCTTACCCTCTGCTACCTTCTTATAGATACAAGGTTCATCTATATTTTTGATGAAGTCAAACTCTTTGACTACAACATCAAAACAGATGTTCCAACTCCGCGATGCTTGCTTTAACCCATAAATGGATTTAAGCAGCTTGCACACCTTTCCGCTGCTCCCACTATCTACGAAGCCCTCTGGCTGAGTCATGTACACGCTCTCTTCTAAATCACCGTTTAGAAAGGCGGTCTTAACATCCATTTGCCAGATTTCGTAGTCATGGTATGCAGCAATGGCAAGTAAGATCCGGATGGACTTAAGCATAGCCACTGGAGAAAAGGTTTCGTCATAATCCACACCTGGTCGTTGACGAAAACCCTTTGCTACAAGTCTAGCTTTGAAAGTCTCAACTTTTCCATCTACACCAAATTTCTTTTTAAAGATCCACTTGCTCCCAATGGGTTTTACCCCTTCAGGAGCATTTTCCAAAGTCCATATTTTGTTGGTGTACATGGATTCCATCTCAGATCGCATTGCATCCAGCCATTTCACAGAGTCACCACTCGTGATGGCCTGCTCGAAACTAGTCGGTTCATCATCATCCATGATGCAATCCTCGCTTCCACCATCAATGAGAAAACCGTAGTATCTCTCAGGTGGACGAGAAACCCTACTAGATCGGTGGAGAGGCTGGGGTTCGTCGGGTACTACTGAATCCTCTGGTTCCACTAAATCATTTGTTGTAGTTTGTTCTGCTGGAACCTCTTCCAGTTCTACCTGAATGCTACTGTTCTGTTTCATAAGAAAACCTTTTTCTAAGAAAGTGGCATGTCGAGAAACAAACACCTTTTGTTCCTCGGGGTGGTAGAAGATATACCCTTGTGAGTTTTTGGGATATCCTACAAACTTACATAAGACTGATCTTGCCTCGAGTTTGTCCGGATTTTGTCTTTTGACATAGGCTGGACAACCCCATATCTTAACATACTTAAGAGATGGTCTCTTCCCTTTCCATATCTCATACGGAGTGGTAGGCACTGATTTGGTAGGAACCATATTCAATAGGTGTATGGCTGTCTCAAGCGTATACCCCCAGAAGGAAATAGGTAACTCAGCCTCGCTCATCATAGAGCGCACCATATCTAATAGGGTGCGATTCCTCCATTCCGATATACCGTTGTGCTGTGGTGTATAAGGAGGAGTAAGCTGAGAGAGAATCCCATTCTCTTTTAGATAATCTAGGAACTCATTGCTCAAGTATTCTCCTCCTCGATCAGATCGAAGGATCTTAATACTTTTGCCCGTTTGGTTCTCTACTTCGTGCTTATATTCTCTGAATTTCTCAAAAGCTTCAGACTTGTGTTTCATCAGGAACACATGTCCGTATCTAGAGAGATCGTCAGTGAATGTAATGAAGTAGGAAGAACCGTTCCTGGCATGCGTAGACATGGGACCGCATACATCACTATGTACCAGTCCTAAGAGTTCGGTAACTCTTTCTCCGTGTCCACTAAACGGAGCTTTGGTCATTTTTCCTTTGAGACATGAATGGCAAGTATCATAAGATGATAATTCGAACGGATTCAAATAACCATCTTTATGTAACTTAGCCAGTCGTGTCGCATTGATATGACCAAGTCTACAATGCCACAAGTAGGATTCGTTCATATCCGAACTTTTCCTCTTGTGTGTGTTTTGTATATTCAGGACTGTATTCTGATTTAGAATGAATATGCCATTATGTAACGAGCCTGATGCAATCAACTTTTGATCTAGGAATATGTTCATAACATTATCCTGTACTACAAAATTATATCCCTCTTTACTCAATAAAGAAACTGATATAATGTTGCACATCATGTTCGGTATATAATAGCACTCATTTAGAATCAGTGTATTATGACTTGGCAATACAAGGTGATATTCGCCAACTGCTTTGGCTACAATACTTGCACCGTTCCCTACTTGAACGGAATGATCACCTTTTCCCAGTTCTCTACCTTTACGTAGCCCATGTAACAATTTACATATGTGGGATCCTGATCCGGTATCTAATATCCAGGACGTAGGGTGAACTGAGAAACAGTTCTCAATAACTAACACACCCGAAGAAGATGCATCAACATGCATGTTCTTTTGGGCGGCTTGAGAATCCAGATATTCTTCTATTTCCTGTTCAGTCTTATAACTCTTACAAGAAAGAACGGGTCCAACATTCCCTAGCTCAGTACAATAATTGGGTTCAGTCAATACATCCATATTATTATCTTGATTATGGCCTGAAATGGTCGCTACCTGGAGAGAGAGAGAAGAAAACACTTTAGCGTATGCTCTTGCAAGATTAGATTGGTTATAATCTTATCTAATCAGGATGTCTCCCACTGTTTTTATCAAATCTACCTTAAAACCCTAAAAGGTAAGATTAGCCGGGATTAATTACACCTTACAATTTCGTCAATCTTTCAGCCAGATCAGTGTCGGTACTTTGAGGGAGGTTCCCCGTGCTCTCGCACGGACCTAATTAAAGTAAACCTCGTTTTCCCAGAGGCGTAACCCCGTTAACACTTTTCTAGACACCTACTTGAATGACTTATTGTCCTGTGTAAAACTCTCCCAGGAGTAACACTTACTCGCAGTGGGTATCGGGATCCAACTATCTCATAGGAGGTATGCAATCTCATTGCAAATTTCAACACTTGAAATTCCCGATAATATTTTTGCCCCTAGCGATCTATGACCTTGACTAAGTCAACAAACCATAAATCGCAAGTCAAGTTCAACCCGTACATTTCTTGATTGAATTAAACCCACCCGTACGACCCTTGACTGAGTCAACAAGGCCGTGCGAATACCCTAATCCAATCACATCTCATGTTTTAACAGATAAACACTACTTAGCTACCGTACACTACGCCTTGACTAAGTCAACAAATATAGCACGAATACTAAATAATATCTATCTGAAATGACGGAGGGCTACGCAGGTTTTTTCAGAAAAACCCTGAGCGTAATGAACTTGATATCGTCGTAGAATCGAGTGAAGTTTTGAAAAAGGAGTGTTTTTGAAGCTTTTCTTAGTTTTGCTAAAGGGGTCACTCCCGGTGAAGGGATCGTCGGCCCTTTCCTCATCGAATAAGGTGCAGGATATATCATATATACCGCTGTGCAAAGCAAAACACTAAAAGCAATCAAAAGACAAACCGCGTTTTGTAGCATCTGCCAGTTTTGCTAAAGGAGTCACTTCCGGTGAAGGGATCTCGGTCCTTTCCTCATCGAATAAGGTGCAGGATATATCGTATATATCACTGTGCAAAGCAAACCTGTAGCTACCCCTTTTATAAAGTTTTGATTCTACAACATCTTTAGGTTTCTTTTCTTTTATTAATCACATTAATAAAAATCCCATCAGCTTATGCTTCCTAAGCATCACAGAAGAAACGAAAGCAGTAATATTTATATATCAGCATATATATATAGTATAAGCATTCGTCTTAGGCAGTAATATGATCTCATCACAGAACATTGCAGCAGAAGAACATATATGAAATATTGGATATACTAGGACGTCCGTGTTTTCAATACGAGCCTGTATAAAACACGGATTCCACGGTCGCGACGAATAGCCAAACCCACATCCCAAGACCCCTACGAGAGCGGCAAGTAACACTGCCAATTCTAGGGTTAGGAGACCCGGTCTCGACTCCTCGAGATGGCCTCCCACTGGACCCTAGAACCCGGTTACTTGTGCTCCCCTCCTTGGGTCTACCTAATGCGGAAAAGTAAATAATATACACTGGTGACATCAACCGCAACCTGGAAGTGCCCCAAATAAAAGAATATTACATTACAAATGAATTTTACATGAATGAAAATAAAAACCCTCATCTCACATAAAACCCCCGCTATTCAGAACGCGACGATCCAATATAACATATCACAGCAACACATAATATCACATATCATCAACGTAAGTAAATATGCGCATCCCAATTGTCGTTGAATCATATAGCAACGAAACCGGCGATATCACATATTACACTTACGGTCACAGAAAAGAAAGTGTAAAACTACAACATTTGGAATCCACAATCACTTTAGACATCGTAAATCCGAAATATCATATACTCCGCATTTCATGCCTAACTATATGAATTCCACATATTGTATCACATTCCAGATAAATAGACAGTATTAAACATTTCGAACAGATAATCAAACACCCAAAATTTCCCAAAGTGCTCAACTCTTGAGCGGAGTTCAAATAATCCCAGAATATGTCAAAGTACCAGTGATCCAGCCGTAGAAGGGTCAAGCCAACGCCTCACATGTGGCACGCCGTACTGCCCCAAACCCGAAGGTTCAAAAGGCAGTTCAAGACGGTCACATAATCGAGTTAAGCTTTGTTGTCTTCTAGAGGGTCCACCGCTTAACTTGTACAATTTTTCCGAAAGATTTAAACCCGAATAAATTTCAACACTTGAAAGTTTACCGTACCGGGAAACAGTGAGTTAATGATATCCGTTCAAATAGTTTAACAGTTTCTAAATATCCGGAAAGAAATACGAACTTATATATTCCGATCGAATCTACTATTACCAAATAAACCCCAGATTTAAACAATACTGGAATCACTGTTAAAAATATCCAGAAACATCACCAAGTACCTACGGACATTACCATGAAGCCACGTGTCGCCAGTCGACTAATCCACCGCGGAACCGCCGCGCAAGGCCTACTTGCGCCGCGGTTCCGCCGCCGTTTGGTCGATTTGGGGGCTCGGGTTTCATGGTAATTCTTAGAATTCCCTGCTGATTTTTTTACATATTTTTAATTCAGAAAAATCCCAAAATTTAAAAAATTTCCAGAGAGGGGTCTTTTTGCGTCATTTCGGGTTCGATCGGAGTTTTAACTTCGTAAACACATCGCCTAATGCTCTAGCTAGGCTCTGATACCACTGTAGGGTTCCTAGGCACTCTTGTGAAGGTTCAAAAGGCATCAAACATGCCCGGATTAAATTTTAGACGTGCCGAACAACCCAAAGCCAGGATCTTTGCTAGATTATTAGGGTTAAACATGCAATAAGATAACTTTTATTTAAGTGTGAGGGATTACAACCTTTGTAGTCCGCTCCTTCACTTCACAAGCTCCGGGTAGAAGTCCCTTTGCCGCGATCCATGATCTCCCGGACTCATGAGAGGCTCCACGACTCGAACGATCCATTCTAGCTTGTCGTATTCCAAATCTCCGATGATCTACCTTGAAGTTGCTACGACTCAAGCTTTCTCACTCTTAAAGAAGTGAACACACTAATCCCATGGGCTAGATGAGATGAGGATGAGGGAGTAGTATTTTTGCTTTCTTTTTATATCATTTTCTCATATTTTATCATCACTTTAAGATTTTCTAGCAAGCTTTTCAAGAGAGAAGAAGAAGCTAATGGAAAATCAATAATGAGATTAAAAAACCTTTTGTGATGAATAGAAAGAATATATGATTGAATTGTAAACCATGGTCAAGGATGAGTGGATGAGAATGAGTAGAGAAACAACTAGGGTTAGGGTTTGGTTAGGTTAAAAGAATGTGTCATTCTAAATATCTTAAGAATGACAAAAGAAGAAAGCTTCTAGAAGGAACTTGAAGCATCCAACCCTAATCAAACCTTAACCTCAATTAATCATCCTTAAACATGTTTAACAATTAATCATATCATGTCACAATAATATATATCACATATATATATTATATATTTGCAACAAAAGAAAATAATACAATTAACATATATCGCATATATATCAATGTATCATCCAATGAGAAAATGAAATAATAAAGCGAGCCAATATTAGATAATGTAATACAATATATCATATATATTATTATACATTAAATCATCGAATCAACACTTGATCCGACGATCCGGCTATATCGAATATTGCCGACTAATATATCATGTACCGATTCATCGAATCAACACTTGATCCGATGTCCCGATTCATATCTAAATATCGCGAGAATATAATACGGTATCCCATATCGCATTATTCTCGGTCCTGCGCATATCACATATGTGCCATTACTCCGTTTCGCCTGAGCCAAGAAACCTCTGTGTAGGACTCTAAAGAATCGTCAATACGCCGGTAGCAGGTGATGATCATATCAAACACCCACAAGCTGCAAGCGGTCAGCTAAACGTAACAGCCACCCAGGTATTGAGCGATCAGAAGATCAACAAGCTAGCCTGTGCGTTCTCCTGTGAATCCGATCAGTAACACTCCCGTACAGTCCGGTCTGTTCGTCTGATATGTCGCATATCAAGTCTAGGGGTGGTATACGTCAGACCCCAGTAACCGATAAGTCGTGTCGATGTATGGCTCATAACGGGTCGAGAAACTACTAGTAACACTTACCAGTAAATCTCCATATCAGCCCTGGCCAGGGACTTCCAGTTATAGCCAATCGAACACAGCACAACATCAACTCCCTATACCGGGAGAGACGAATCCCCTCCTATCGCTCATTGCCTCCATGTGATTCGGGACTGTACCCAAAAGCCACCGTTTTGCACGCCCTCTTGGACGTGGTAAGGTGGAAATCAAAGCACAGTGGGAATCACACAAGACTCTATGACGATCTCGGGTCTACAGACTACCCTGTACCAGTGTCACCGGAGAACTGCCATCTGACGTGTGGTATATCACCATCTGGGAGTTCTCGGCGAGTCCGTCCAGTGTACCCAGTCTCCACTGAGCACCCGTATACCATCCTTGATGTCTAACACCGATGGATATGGGATCATCCATCGCCCATCATATGGGTCAAGATGCGTATACGCTAGTCTACTCTGGTGTATCGATGCCCTGTCTCGATATACCCTCGACTAGGAACAGTTATAGGATGTACTCATCGACTACCGCGGCCCCACTAGTATGATCTCATCATAGTCCCAGTAGTCGAGTACAGATCCTAAGGGCTTTATCAACATGTGAGAGTAAAACAGTAAACCAATACAAGTCAACATGTTAAGATAAAGTGAAACCAAATAGCATACTATCATGACGAGCAAGAAAGTCATCTCTATATATATCCAAGCATCCATTATAATATACATCATATGTACAACAATGGCCTCTAGGGCATATACATAACTAACAAAAACACGATCACATGAAGAGCCCAAACGGCGGCGGATTCGCGGCGAAGAGAATAGCTGAGGCCGCGGATCCGCGGCGGTTTGAAGGATTCATGGGATCGTTTTTGGTGGGTGTTCTCACAAAACCCTGAGCCGATTTTAGGAGTAAAACTTTTTACTTTTAGAGCAGAAAAAATTTCAACAGAAACTTAGGGTTTTAGAATTTCCGGTTTTGCGATTTTTCCGTTTCGAACTTCTATACACTTCGCTACCAAGCTAGTTTAAGTTTAGTTAGGCTCTGATACCACTGTAAGTCCACGTTGCGACCCCCGGTTCTTACGGGGAGGCGGAAACGGTATAAAAATCAAATTTTTGGCGCATGGGGCAACATGGACTAAACAAGGTCGGGATCGTGTCTAAACGAAACTAGCAAACATGCAAAGGAGAGATAACTACTCGGCAAAGTGGTTATACCTAGACTTGAACTCCTTCTTTCTTTAAACCTAGTAGAGGTTGATGGTTCTTTCCTCGTAGCCTTCTTCCGTCAAAGATGGATCCACCTGAGGGTTCAACCTTCGGGCTCTTTCTCGAACTTTGAGAGAACTAGAATCTTCGGCTTGCTAAACCTTTGATCCTAGAGTGAGTAGAGAGTGTCTAAGGGGTGTTTTCTTTTCAAGGAGAGGGATTCTCAACACATGAGAAGGATTCTCCTTGAGCTTGAGGAAGAAGAAGATGAAGTGAGGAGAGAGAATGAATATGATAGAATGAGCTCTTTTTCTTCTTGCAACCATAACAAAAGAAAAAGAATTATCTAATTAATAATAATAATTCAAATGAAATAGTTGATGGTTGTATTTGGAATGACCATTATTATCACTTCATTAAATGAATGTAAGCTAGAATCAAGGAGTATCCTTGCAAAGCAATGATGATGGTCAAACATTCAACCATGGTCAACAAGTCAACCATGGTCAACAAGTCAACAAAATCAACCATGACACAATTTCATTTAATTACTATTATTAATTGATATTTCATAAATCCATTAGGGTTTGGAAAAAGACGACTGTCAACTGTGCATACGCACCCGTTCCGAAACCCTAATGAAAAACCTCTTCCTCCGCCTCAAACAACTGTGCATACACACCTGCATTCTCGTTCCGAGGAACAAGAATACTGAGAGATAAAAGCAACCCCAAAACATATACCAGTATCTGACTCAAACCAGAGCCAGCCAGTAATATCCGTCCGGACTCCAAACGTGCACAAGTGCGCGGATGAGAACGAACCCTGTCGCAAAACCATGCGACCTCTACCCTGTTTTGCCCAGAGGCGAATACCCTCTGTGTGGGACTCTAAAGACTCGACACTACGCTGGCAGTGGGTTTAACCACAGACCGCAAGCGGCACTAGCTGTGCGTAACGGTCCCCAGGTAGATGCCGATAAGAAGACTGACGAGGTAAAACCTATCTGAACTCCTACTGAGTCTGAATGTGACATTCTCCGTACAGTCCGGTCTGTTCGTCTAATACATCGCATGTCGGGCCTAGGGGGTGGTAAACGTCAGTCCCCCAATAGCGGTACAAGTCGTGTCGGAGTGAAGCCCAAAACACCCTGAGATAACACTGGAAGCCTACCAGTATATCTCGCTTGCCCTGGCCAGGGACTACTCGTGTAATGGCTCTCCTAGACACAACGCGATGTCAACCCCCAATACCGGGAGAGACGAATCATGTCTAACCGTCACTGCCTCCAAGTGCTTCGAGACTGCACCCAACCATTACCTGTTTGCACGACTCCTTTGAGCCGTGGTAGGGTAGTGATCAAAATGCAGTGGGAACACACTCGAGGCGAAGTGCCAGTGTCAAGTCAGCGGACTAAGCTGTACTCATGTCACCTGGGAACTGATAACTGACGATAGGTATAATACCAACCTGTCAGTTCCCGACGAGTCCTGTCCAGTGTACTCGTAACCTAACGAGCACCCGTATACTATCTCCAGTACGACGTACTGATGGCTGTGGGACAGACCATCTCCCACACTGGGATGAGAAGCGCATACGCTAGTCTACTCCGGAGTATCGATGCCCTGTCTCGATAGTCCTGCGACTAGGGACCTGTATAAGGATGTGCTTATAGATTACCCAGCCCCCACTAGTGTGACTGCCATCACAACGCTGGTAATCAAGCAAAGATCCTAAGGGCTCCACTAATGTGTATAGGTGATATACAAAAATAAACACACGTACACATTGAAGTAGAAACAAACCAAGTAGCATACTACTATATTGAGCAAGATTGTTTATACAAGGTGAATATCCCAAGCTTCCATTAAGTAATATACAAACTAGTATGATACAGTAATGGCCTCTAGGGCATATACACTAACACATATAACTAACAATCTCCCACTTGCACTAGGGCCATCTGTAGCAGTGGTTGTAGTATCTCATACTCAACCATCCCATAAAAGTCTCTCTCTGGGAATAGGCCTTTGTGAGTGGATCCGTTGTATTGTCCTCTTAGTCTACTCTCCTAACCTCGATCACCCTGAAGATCAACCATCTCCATGATCAGGTGATACTGCCTTAGAATATGTCTGGATTACTGATGGGACGGGCGTTCCTTGGCATAAGCCACAACTCTATTGTCACACAATGGAAGGAACGTAGTTCATCTCATGAACTAATATACACCCAAACAGCCTCTTTGGTAGCATCTTAAGTAGCGATGTATCCTGCCTTTATCGTCTAGTATGCCACGGTATCTAGCTTGGAACTCTTCCAACATACCGTCCCTTTACTGAAGGTTAAGACAATGCCTGTGACTGACACTCAGTCGTCTTTATCACCCTGGAACCCTTGCAGTGATTCTCCCCAGGATCGGTTGATACTGTCTCACTACAACTAGTGAGAATCCTAACATCCATTTAGATCTATCTCATAGATCCAAAAACCCAGGATTTAGGAGGTATCACTTTGATCCTATGTGGAGAATCATTGTGATAAGCGGAGATTGATCGAGCGTAGCATAGGAAACTCTTTCCCTATCAAGAGTATGTCATCCACGTACCCTACGAGGATCATCACCATACTCCCTACTACCTTTTTGTTTATACAAGGTTCATCTACCATTTTGATGATGTCAAACTCTTTGACTAATTCATCAAAACAGATGTTCCAACTCCGCGATGCCTGCTTTAATCCTATAAAGTATCTTGCACACGTTTCCGCTGCTCCCACTGTCTACGAAGCCCTCTGGCTGTGTACTTATAGACGCACTCTTCTAAAACATCATTTAGAAAAGCAGTCATGACACCCAACCACCAGATATCGTAGTCATGGTATGTAGCCGTGACAAGTAGGATCTGGATGGACTTAAGCATAGCTACGTGAAAAGGTTTCATCATTATCCACACCTGGTCAATGATGCAAACTTTTAACAAGTCTAGCTTTGAAAGTCTCAACTTTTCCATCCATACCAAGTAATCTTCTCAAGATATACTTGCTCCTGATGGGGATTTAACCCTTCAGATATAGCAACCAAAGTCCATACTTTGTTGGTGTATAAGGATTCCATCTCAGATCGCTAAGCATCCGGCCATTCTTACAGAGTCTTACTCTCGATGGCCTGCTCGAAACTAGTTGGGTCATCATCTCATGATGCAATCCTCGCTCCCACAGTCATAGAGAAACCGAAGTATCTCTCAGGTGGGTGAGGAACCCTACTAGATCGGCGGAGAGGTTGAGGTTCGTTGGTAACTATTGAATCCTTTGGTTCTTTCAAATCATCAGCTGCAGTTTGTATTGCTGGAACCTTTCCAGTTCTACATAACTGACCTTGCCTCGAGCTTGTCCGGATTTTGCTTTTAGACATAGCCCGGATAACCCCAAATCTTAACCAACTTAAGATATGGGCTCTTCCCTTTCCATATCACATATGAAATGGTAGGCAACTGATTTGATTGGAACTCTATTCAATAGGTATGCAGCTTCTCAAGTGCATAACTCCCAAAAGGAAATAGGTAACTCAGTAGTACTCATCATAGAGCACACCTTATCATATAGGGTGTTATTGCTCCACCCCGATATACCAACGTGCTATGGTGTATACGGAGGAGTAATGCTGAGAGAGAATCTCATTCTCCTTTAGAATAATCCAGGATTTTCGTGCTTAAGTATTCTCCTCCTCGATCTCATCAAAGGACATAATACTTATACCCGTATTTTGGTTCTCTACTTCTCGCTTATATTCTGTGAATATCTCAAAAGGTTCGGACTCATGTTTCAACAGGAACATATGACTGAATCTTGAGAGATTATCAGAGAATATAATGAAGTATAAAGAACCAGTCCTGGCATGTGTAGACAGGAGACATTACATACATCATCATGTATCAGTCCCAAGAGTTCATTAACTCTTTCTCTGTTTCCAATAAACAGAGCTGGTGTCATTATATCTTTGTGACATGACTAGCGAGTTTCACAAGATGTAAATTCAAACTGATTTAAATATGCATCTACATGTAACTACTGCCAGTCGGGTCGCATAGATATGACCTAGTCTACAATGCCTCAAGAAGGATTCGTTCATTTCTGAACTCTTCCTCTTGTGTGTGTTCCGTATACTAAGAACTGTAGTTTGATTTAGAACATCAACGCTTTTAGATAACGTGCCTGAACCGATCAACTTTTGATATAGGAAATGTTCAAAACATTATCCAACAATACAAAATTTTATCATTTCTTTACTGATAAAGAGACTGATATGATTTTGTATATCAGGTTCGGTATCTAATAACATTCGTTCAGAATCAATGTATTGGTAATACAGGGTGACAGTGACCAACAGACTTGGCTGCAACACTTGCCCCGTTTTCTGCCTCATGAAACTTATCACCCATTCTCAGTTCTCTACCTTTCTGTAGCCCTATGTAACAGATTACATATCTGGGATCCTGATCTGGTATCACATACCCAGGACGTAAAGGATACTGAGAAACAGTTCTCTTTAATGAACAAACCCGAAGATGATGCATCAGCATGCACTCTCTTCGTTTGGGCTGCACGGGAATTCTGGTAATCCCCTATTTCCTGCTCGGTCTTATAACAATTATAAGTTGGAGCGGGACCAACGTTCCCCAGCTCAGTATAACAAGCGGGTTCGGTCAATAATCCGTTTTATTATCTTGATTAAGGCGTGATATGGTCGCTACCTGGAGAGAGAGAGAAGAAAACACTCAGCGTGCGCTCTTGCAAGAATAGATTGGTTATTATTTTATCTAATCAGGATGGCTCCCACTGCTTTTTATCAAATCTTCCTTCAAACCCTAAAAGGAAAGACTAGCCGGGATTAATTACACACTACAAGTTCGCCAATCTTTCAGCCAGGCCAGTGTCGGTACTTTGAGGGAGGTCCCCCGTGCTTTCGCACGAACCTAATTAATGTAAACCTCGTTTTCCCAGAGGCGTAACCCCGTTGACACCTTTTTAGACACCTACTTGATCGGCTAATTGTAATGTATAAAACTCTCCCAGGAGTAACTCTTACTCGCAGCGGGTATCGGGATCCAACTATCTCATAGAAGGTATGCAATCTCATTGCAAATTTCAACACTTGAAACTCCCGATAATTTTGCCCCTAGCGTCCTATGACCTTGACGCAGGCCAACAAACTATAGTGCGCTAGTCAAGTTCAACCCGTCATTTCCTGATTGAATTAAACCCACCCGCACGACCCTTGACGCAGGCCAACAAAGTCGCACGACTACCCTAATCCAATCTGCATCATATGCATAAGCAGATAAATACTAGTTAGCTACCGCACACTACGCCTTGACGCAGGCCAACAAACGTAGCACGAATACTAACTACCACTTATCTGAAATGACGGAGGGCTACGACAGGTTTTTCCGAAAACCTATTGCGTAATGAACTTGATATCGTTGTAGGATCGAATGAATTTTGAAATGGAGTGTTTTTGAGGCTTTTCTAGTTTTGCTAAAGGAGTCACTCCCGGTGAAGGGATCGTCAGTCCTTTCCTCGTCATATGAGGTGCGGGATATATCATATATATCACTGTGCAAAGCAAAAACTCTTAAAGGCAATCAAAAGACAAACCGAGTGTGTAGCATCTGCCAGTTATTGCTAAAGGAGTCACTCCCGGTGAAGGGATCTCGGTCCTTTCCTCATCGAATAAGGTGCAGGATATATCACATATACCGCTGTGCAAAGCAAGAACTGTAGCTACCTGTTTTATTTTTGAAATTAGATTCTACAACATCTTAGGTTTCTTTTACTTTCATTAATCACATTAATGAAGTCCCATCAATTATGTACCTAAACATCACAGATAAATACGACGTACACTTATGCCATCCGCATTCGCCTCGATGTCCCCTCGTGCACCGTTAGGTTAGGTAACTAACGGCAGAGCGGGGCAGGGCTAGCGCGGGTGTAAAACATAAGTAACGCCTATATAATATATCATATATACTATATACTGTATCTATCACAGAACATCACATGATCACATCACAGATATCGCAGCAGAAGAAACATATGAAATATTGGATATACTAGGACGTCCGTGTTTTCAATACGAGCCAGTATAAAACACGGATTCCACGGTCGCGATGAATAGCCAAACCCACACCCCTAGACCCCTACGAGAGCGGCAAGCAACCCTACCAATTCTGGAGTTAGGAGACCCGGACTCGACTCCTCGAGTTGGTCTCCCACTGGACCCCAGAACCCGGTTACTTGTGCTCTCCTCCTTGGGTCTATCCTAGTGCGGAAAAGTAAATAATATACAAACGGTGACAACTTCCGCAACCTGGAAGCGCCCCAATAAAAGAATATTACATACAAGTTTTTACATGAATGAAAATGAAAAACACTCATCTCACATAAAAACCCTCGGCTATTCAAACACGACGATCCAATATAACATATCCAGCAACAAATAACATCACATGTCATCAACGTAAGTAAATATGCGCATCCCAATTGTCGTTGACATATAGCAACGAAACCGGCGATATCACATATTACACTTACGGTCACAGAAAAGAAAGTGTAAAACTACAACAGTTGGAATCCGCAACCACCTCAGACATCGCATGCCTGACCAAATGAATTCCTTAGACATCGCATGCCTAACAATTATAAACCCCGCATTTTAGTCTCAAAATCGAAAACTTTTTTCAATATCAAGTCGGGCAATTCAACAAGATTCCCGACATCCTGATCGAATGCTCGTCGCAAACTTCAGTAGACGGCCGCACCCCCGATACCGTCGACGAAGTGCACCAAGGCGGAACACCGCTACCGCGAGCACCCGAACGGATGCTTTCGACGACGGGGTTCTCCTACAGTCACTTGGTCGGGGCTATGGAGTGAGGCTGTCTATTAAGTTTACCCGGCGAGTATCCGCGTACGCTACGTGATTGCGACGGACTTTTGATCACATCAAAATTCCGTGGCAACCGATCAAGTGAGACTAAACTGCTATGTTTATAACATTCATTCAGTTATCTCATAACTCTTTGTGAATTCCAATTATTGTATCCCATTCCGGATAATTAGAAAATGTTAAACTTTTCGATCGAACATTCAAACACCCAAGTTTTCCCGATACAGCTCAACACATGAAATAAGTCTAACAACATTCGGTTCGTGCCTCAGTACCAACGGTCCAGCCGTAGAAAGGTCAAGCCAACGCCTCACATGTGGCACGCTGTACTGCCCCAAACTCTAAGGTTCAAAGGGCAGTTCAAGACGGTCACATAATCGAGTTAAGGTTTGTTGTCTTCTAGAGGGTCCATCGCGTTACTTGCACTACTTAGAACGTCGTTAAACTACGGAAAAATCCAACACTTGGAAATTTCCCGACAGGGGAAAAATTGGGTATTTATATCCGGTCGAACTTTTTAACATATTCTAAAATTTATCCGGAAAGCCACATAGACAAAATTTGATACTCCGATCGAAACACCAAATCCCCAAAACAACCCCTGAAAATTCAACTCTTGAATAAAAATTAAAAATTCCCAGAAAATCCAGCATTATCAATTAGGAGTTACTGTGTAAAATATATTAAATAAGGTGGCCGTACAGCCGCGGAACCGCCGCACTAGCCATGCTCGTGCCGCGGAACCGCGGCAGTTCAATGGATTTAGGAACTCGAATTTCACAGAAACTCTTAAAATCACCTGCTGAATTTTCTGCATATTTTTAATGTTGAAAAATCCCAGATTTTAGAAAAAGGACAGAGAGCATGTTTGGAATTGGGTTTCGGGTTCGTTCGGACTTCAAATTGCGTCTAGACTTCGCCTAAGGCTCTAGCTAGGCTCTGATACCACTGTAGGGTTCCTAGGCACCCTAATGAGGTCTCACAAGGCATCAACCATGCCAATTTCAAAATTTACGGTGCCGAGAAACCCTAAACTACGGATCGTTGGCTAGAATTCTAGGCGAAAGAAGCAACTAGTAAACTACTTTACTAAAGGAACGGAAATAGAACCTTTGTAGATCCGGTCCTCCACCTCCACGGCTCCGTGATGAAGTCCTCTCCGCTGTCCAAATCAAAATCCGGGCTCTAGCGTCGGCTTCATCGGAGAAGAAGCGGGCTAGGTCATCGACGACGTGCCGAAGATGATCTACGTCGAGGCATCGCTAGATCAAGCTCCAACTTCACCAAGTCAAGAAAACTTGTGAAGCAAACACACTCTACTACTTGGCAAGAGGTAGAGGATGAAGAAATAGGAAGTGGGTAAACTTTAGAATTGGATTTCTCACTCTAATTCATCAATCACCATTGATGAAGCATGCTTTTCTTCTTGTGAAGAAGAAGAAGAAGATAGCAAGAAGAAGATAAGTGTTATGATAAGTTTTTTTAAAATAGAAAAGAAAATCAAAACTTATCATAATCCAACCATGGTTATGTGTAGAGAGCAAACTATAGTTAGGTGAATGGTTAGGTTAGGCATAAAACAAAAATGGTGGACTTTATTCAAAGCTTCATGAAGCTTCAACAAAGAACAAAATTAGCCACCATTTTCCTTTTGCCAAAATGAAATAAACCATTCAATAAATGAATGAATAAATATATAATAACCCTAACCATTTACTTAACTAAGGTTTAACTCTTTACACAAACCCTAGCATTCATGTATCATCAAACATGATACAATCAAGTGCACAAAATCATATCGCATATGCAATGCGCACACCCGAGTGAGAAAATCCATTTAAAGTGAACCAATACTAGTTAGTGCAAAGTAATATGTCAAATATATAATTATGCATTAAATTATTAAATCAACACTTGATTTAATGATCCGGTCATATCGCATATAACCGACTAATATCTACAGTAACAACTTATCGAATCAACACTTGATCCGATAACCCGGCTATATCGCATATAACCGATCAATGTCACAAATCGTGAGAATCGAATACAGTATCACATACTGGTATCATTCTCGGTCCCGCACATATCTCATATGCGCTCCTATTTCGTTTCGCTTGAGCCAGGAAACCTCTGTGTAGGACTCTAAAGACTCGTCAATACGCCGGCAGCAGATGATGATCATATCAAACACCCACAAGCCACAAGCGGTCTGCTAAACGTAACGGCCACCCGGGTATTGAGCGATCAGAAGATCGACGAGCAAGCCCGCTCACACTCCTGTGAATCCAACCAGTAACACTTACCGTACAGTCCGGTCTGATCGTCTGATATGTCGCATATCTCGCCTACGGGTGGTAAACGTTAGACCCCAATAGCTCGATAAGTCGTGTCGATATGAGGTCTATAACTGTTCGAGAAACTACTGGTAACACTTACCAGTAAATCTCAGCAACTCTGGCCAGGGATTTCCTGTTATAGCCAATCGAACACAGCACAACATCAACCCCCTATACCGGGAGAGACGAATCCCCTCCTATCGCTCATTGCCTCCATGTGACTCGGGACTGTACCCAAAAACCACCGTTTTGCACGCCCTCTTGGACGTGGTAAGGTGGAAATCAAAGCACAGTGGGAACCACACAAGACTCTATGACGATCTCGGGTCTACAGACTAACCTGTACCAGTGTCACCAGAGAACTGCCATCTGACGTGAGGTATAATACCATCTGGGAGTTCTCGACGAGTCCGTCCAGTGTACCCAGTCTCCACTGAGCACCCGTATATCATCTCTGATGTCAAACACCAATGGATATGGGATCATCCATCACCCATCTGTATGGGTCGAGAAGGTATACGCTAGTCTACTCTGGTATATCGATGCCCCGTCTCGATACATCCACGACTAGGGACTTTGAAGGATGTACTTATAGACTATCTGTCCCCACTAGTATGATCTGCATCATAGTCCAGGTAGTCAAGCACACATCCTAAGGGCTTTACCAACATGTAACAGGGAGACAATCAGTGTACACGTTAAGGTAAAGATCAACCAGATAGCATACTATCATGTCGAGCAAGAAAGTCCTCCCTATATATGTCCCAACATCCACTACAATATACATCCTATGTATAGTAATGGCCTCTAGGGCATACATATAACTAACAACTATCACCTGGGATTGTCGGATGGACACTTTTTGGTTTTGCGTAGTTGTTATTATGTACCAAATGCAACCTGTAATATCATTTCTGTATCTTTATTATCTAAAGAAGGTTATGAATTTGCATTTGTAAGTAATGTAGTGAACATTCACCTTAATCAAGTTTTGATTGGGTCAGGTACATTGAACAACGGTATATACGTATTAAACCAGCCACAGATTTTCAATGTCCAGAATACACACAAAAGAAAGTCTCCAGAAATCGATAAAACTTTCTTATGGTATTGTAGACTGGGTCACATCAATGAGAGAAGGTTGACTAAGTTACATGCAGAAGGATATTTGGATTCGTTCGAATATCAATCGTATGCAACTTGTCAATCCTGTCTCAAGGGAAAGATGACAAAGACTCCGTTCACTGGACACGGAGTAAGAGCGAGCGAGCTCTTGGGACTCGTACACAGCGACGTGTGCGGTCCAATGTCT
This sequence comes from Agapanthus africanus, assembly GCA_030015575.1. Lineage (NCBI taxonomy): Eukaryota > Viridiplantae > Streptophyta > Magnoliopsida > Asparagales > Amaryllidaceae > Agapanthus > Agapanthus africanus. The sequence goes on from CM057338.1 coordinate 410,269,749, forward strand.
ACACATGCACGAAGCGGTTATTCTTACTTCATTACTTTTACGGATGACTTTTCAAGGTACGGTTATGTCTTCTTAATGAAACATAAATCCGAGGCTTTTGAAAAATTCCAGGAATATAAGAATGAAGTAGAAAAACAAACAGGCAAAAGTATCAAGGCACTGAGATCTGATCGAGGTGGTGAATACTTGAGTGCTGAGTTCCTGGGTTACTTAAAAGAGAATGGAATTCTCTCTCAGCTTACTCCCCCATACACTCCGCAACATAACGGTGTATCGGAGAGACGGAACCGAACCCTATTGGATATGGTACGGTCCATGATGAGTAACGCTGAGTTGCCGCGATCGTTCTGGGGATATGCGCTAGAATCAGCTGCATACCTTTTGAACCGAGTTCCAACTAAGACTGTGCCTACTACACCATATCAGATGTGGAGTGGGAAGAGACCCTATCTTAATCACATTAAGACATGGGGATGTCCAGCTTTTGTAAAAAAGCAGCATGCGGACAAGCTCGAGGCACGTTCAGTACAGTGCAAGTTTGTGGGATATCTAAAGAACTCCAAGGGATATTACTTCTATTGCGAAGAGGAACAAAAAGTCCTTGTTTCTCGCCATGCCCACTTTCTAGAACACCAGTTCATAGAAAAAGAATTAAGTGGGAGCGCAATAGAACTGGAAGAAATTCCAGAACCACGAGCTATTACTGAAAGCTTGGTTGAACCAGAGGGTTCGAAAGATCAGGACATTCCCACGCCACTCCGCAGAAGTAGTAGGCAGTCTCATCCGCCCGAGAGATACTACGGTTTTCTCATTGACGGGGATAGAGAGGATTGCATCATAGACTTTGATGAGCCTACTAGCTTCCAGCAAGCCATTCAGAGCGTCGACTCGGTAAAATGGCTGGATGCAATGCGGACCGAAATGGAGTCCATGTACACCAACAAAGTATGGACGTTGGACATTGCTCCAGATGGGGTAAAACCCATAGGATGCAAGTGGATCTTCAAAAGGAAGATTGATATAGATGGACAGGTTGAGACCTATAAAGCTAGACTGGTAGCAAAGGGTTTTCGTCAGCGAACTGGTTTGGACTATGACGAAACCTTTTCTCCAGTAGCTATGCTGAAATCCATTCGGATCCTTCTTGCCATTGCTGCCTTCCACGATTATGAGATTTGGCAGATGGACGTAAAGACAGCTTTTCTAAATGGACATTTAGAGGAGTGTGTCTATATGGATCAGCCAGAGGGTTTCATTCAGAGTGGGAGCAGCGGAAAGGTGTGCAAGTTGCTTAAGTCCATTTATGGACTAAAGCAGGCATCGCGGAGTTGGAACATCTGTTTTGATGAGACGGTCAAGGAATTTGGCTTTATCAAAAATCCAGATGAACCATGCATTTATTGTAGATTTGTAGCGAGAATTGTAGTATTCCTCGTTTTATGCGTGGATGACATTCTCTTAATAGGAAATGACATTCCTATGCTACAATCTGTCAAGGGGTTCTTGTCACACAGGTTCTCTATGAAAGACCTGGGTGATGCCTCATACATTCTGGGTATCCGGATCTACCGTGACAGATCCAAGAGGATATTAGGACTTTCGCAGTCCAGGTACATCGACACCATACTGAAGAGGTTCAGTATGGAAGATTCCAAGCGCGGTAATCTACCGGCTTGTCACGGGATCACCCTCTCCAAAGAGATGTCTCCCAAGACTGATTTGGAGAGGGATCACATGTCTATTATACCGTACGCTTCTGCGGTAGGCTCTATAATGTATGCGATGTTGTGTACCAGACCGGATGTGGCTTATGCACTGAGTGTGGTAAGCATGTATCAGTCAAACCTTGGGGAGAAACATTGGATAGCAGTAAAGAACATTCTCAAGTACCTGAGAAGGACTAAGGAGATGTTCTTGGTGTATGGCGGAAAAGACCTGCAGATTGAGGCCTTTGCTGACTCCACCTTCCAGAGTGACAAGGATGATTCCAAGTCCATGTCGGGTTTTGTCTTTACCCTCAATGAAGGGGCAGTGTGTTGGAAGAGCTCCAAACAGGAAACCGTTGCTGACTCGACTATGGAAGCGGAATACATCGCTGCATCTGATACCGCAAAAGAAGCTGTCTGGATGAGGAAGTTCTTGAAAGAACTTCAGGTGCTTCCATCCATTGTTGACCCAATACCTCTGTATTGCGACAACAACGGGGCTATAGCTTTAGCAAAGGAACCCAGGTCCCATCAGAAATCCAGACACATCTTAAGGCGGTATCACCTGATCAGGGAGATCGTAGATCGCCAGGAGATCGAGGTTCGGAGGGTTGCTTCAGAAGATAACACAGCAGACCCATTAACCAAGGCCTTGCCCCAGACTCAGTTCGAGCGGCTGATCGAGATGATAGGTCTTCGATACGCCAGTACATGGCCTTAGTGCAAGTGGGAGATTGTTAGTGTATATGCCCTAGAGGCCATTACTGTATCATACTAGTTTGTATATTACTTGATGGAAGCTTGGGATATTCACAGTTGTATATACAATCTTGCTCGAAATGGTAGTATGCTACTTGGTTTGTCTCTACTTCTATATGTGCATGTGTTTCTTTTAGCATATCGCTGATATACATATTAGTAGAGCCCTTAGGATCTTTGCTTGATTACCAGCGTTGTGATGGCGCTCGCACTCGTGGGAGCTGGGTAATCTATAAGCACATCCTTATACAGGTCCCTGGTCGTTGGACTATCGAGACAGGGCATCGATACTCCGGAGTAGACTAGCGTATGCGCTTCTCATCCCAGCGTGGGAGACGGTCTGTCCCACAGTCGTCAGTACGTCGTACTTGAGATAGTATACGGGTGCTCGTTAGGTTACGAGTACACTGGACAAGACCCGTCGGGGACTGTTGGTTGGTATTATACCTATCGTCAATTATCAGTTCCCAGGTGACATGAGTACAGCTTAGTCCGTTGACTTGACACTATCACTTCGCCTCGAGTGTGTTCCCACTGCACTTTGATTGCTACCCTACCACGGCTCAAAGGAGTCGTGCAAACAGGTAGTTTTTGGGTGCAGTCCCGAAGCACTTGGAGGCAGTGACGGTTAGACAGGATTCGTCTCTCCCAGTATTGGGGGTTGACATCGCGCTGTGTCCAGGAGAGCCATTACACGAGTAGTCCCTGGCCAGGGCAAGCGAGATATACTGGTAGGTTTCCAGTGTTATCTCAGGGTGTTCTGGGTTACACTCCGACACGACTTGTACCGCTATTAGGGGACTGACGTTTCACTGCCCCCTAGGCCCGCCATGCGATGTATCGGACGAACAGACCGGACTGTACGGAGATTGTCACATACAGGCTCAGTAGGAGTTCAGATGGGGTTCACCTCGTCAGTCTTCTTATCGACATCTACCTGGGGACCGTTACGTACAGCTAGTGCCGCTTGCGGTCTGTGGTTAAACCCACTGCCAGCGTAGTGTCGAGTCTTTAGAGTCCCACATAGAGAGCTATTCGCCTTTAGGCAAAATGAGTAGAGGTCGCATGGTTTTGCGACAGGGTTCGTTCGCATCCGCGCACTTATGCACGTTTGCTGTCCGGACAGTTTATACTAGCGGGCTTTGGTTTAAGCCGGATCCTAGTATATGATTTGGGATTGGTTTTTCTCATTGTATTCGTGTTCCTCGGATCACGAATGCGGGTGCGTATGCACAGTTGTTTGAGACAGAGGGAGAGGACCTTGATTAGGGTTAATGGCTATTGTCATTTTATTAACCCTAATGCTTATGTGTGTATTATAGTTAATTGATAATTAGTTTAATAATTGTGCATGGTTATGGTTGTTGACCATTTGACCTCCTTGACTTGTTGACTTAGGTTGACACTTTGACCATCATCATTTCTTTTGGAAGATACTTTTTGATCATTGCAAATCGAAATGATAATGGTCATGTCATGATTAACCATGACAATTATCTAGCTAATTATTTAATTAAAATAATATACACATATTAGTGAGAATTGTTCATATTATTCTCATTCTATAATTTACTTTCTCTCTCTTGTTCTTCCTCTCCCTCAAGCTCTCCCCTCTCATGTGTTGAGAAATACTTGAGCTTGAGAAAAACCCTCTCTTGATAATCTCTACTCTCATCTAGGGTTGAAGGACTAGCACTTCTTGAACCCTAGTTACTTCTAGCTTGGAGTTGAAGCCAAAGGTTGAGGCTTTCGGGTGGATCTTTCTTTGACGGGAGAAGACGACAAGGTGACCTCCTTCCACTACTCCAAGGAGCAAGGAGAGAAGGACATAAAGCCCAAGGTATAACCTTTCTAGCACTTAGCTAGTTGCTAGTTAGCTTTAGCTTGTTTTTGTTTAGCAAAGATCCTTCATAGTGTAGTCCATGTTGCCTAAGCTCATAAAAATCCGATTTTTATTCCGTTTTCCGCCTCCCCGTAAGTACCGGGGTGGGCAACGTGGACTTACATTTGTAACGGCCCCCGTCGCATGATTGTACCACTCTTTATATACATTAAGGAGTCGTGGAGCGCAGGCCGGCGCGCTGATAAAAAAATGAGAACCCGTGTTCAGGCGCATGAAGTGATGTAACACGTTCTCCATCCCTTCTTCATTGGAAGCAGGATCCAGTAAGAAAGCTTCCAAGGGTACCCCTTGATCGTAGCCCAGTTGTTGGGCGAAACGATACGTGTTATATCTCATGAAGATTGCCGCACCGCCCTGCCTGAAGACTAGGAAGCCCGGTCTAATAGAATACAAGTGGAGGGTCTCCCGGGCCGTCAACACTGAAGCTTCGTCCTTAAAGGAGTCCTGTAATGGTCGCACCGCAGCGGTGGATGCTTTTCCAATGGTTAACACCTTGTCAATGAAGGACATCCCGACTCCAACGGTGTGAGGGCGAAGCAGTAAACCTCTGGCGTTCCGTGGTGAAGGGGTTACGATTGATGCGCCAATCAACTGAATGATGCGAGGGAAACCATACTTGTCAAAGAACGAGGGCCTTTTATGCATGCCGAAGACACCCGCCGTATATAGCTCGAGCCACGACATAAAGTAGTGCATCGGGAAGACCACGTGCAATACCCCGGGCTCGTTAGCATCCGCTGCTCGGCTGAGACCATGATATAGGTGCGCCAAGCCAGCGATCCCAACAGCCACCTTTACCCCGATGGCCATCCGGTGGGCTGGGTAAAAGACAGAGGGCCGCATACGATGAGAGTGCATTGGGATCGCAAACCAGCTCAGCCATAATCCAAGAAATCCTAAGAAAAAGGCCTCCTCATCCATTCCAGGGGCCGCAATTTCTGCAAATGACATGGTAGGGAAGTCCGGAAGAAAAAAACCCCTTTGATCTATCTCCTTCTCCGGTAGGTTGTCCACACCTAGACCGAAAGGGTCATCCAGAGTGGTAAACTTGGCAGCCTTTGATGAGAGGACGCTTGGGCGAAGGAACCGAGCAATGAAATCTTCAAAGTTAACCCCCCGACTCCCATGTTCGATAAAAAGAGATTCGTAGATGTTCAACACCTTAATCAAACTTGGGAATTGATGTTGAACGGCATTCTCCGGTATGACCCCCCTTACCACTGGCCTAGCACCAAAGACGTACACATCTGTCGGGAGCAACTCCTCATAATGTTCTCCTATGACTGGTAGACCGGATACCTCCGTGAACTCCTCCAAAGAGATGGACACTTCCCGATCCATGGCAAGGAAAGTGTGGGTGGGAATGTTCCACTGCTCCAGGAAAGCCTTAAACCACCAGGTGGGGAGCGTGGGATACTGGAAGAGAGAAACGTAGACCGCGGTGTACAATCCTAATCTTATCAACTGCGACTTCTTCGTCGACAGGATGTACCGGGCCCACGACAGGTAGCCAATCGGATGGCGGGGGATCAGACCAATGTTATATGATTGCCCCCAGGGTCTCGCCTCGCCCTGACAGATACGACGTCCTAGGATATCCAAGACCATAGGACGTTGGACCGGAACCGCATCCATAGCAGGATGAAGAAAGCTGTTCGCGGTCCAATCCACCATCTCCACGGCATACTGCACCGAGGGTGGGGTAGCATAATGAATCGCTGTGATGGGCTCGGACGGCACTGCACATGTGAAGCTGCGTCGACCCATAATGATCTGGTTATACCAAGACCCCCAAAGGTGGAGATTCTTGTACTCCGGGTCGTATTCTCTAATCATGGCCAGGACTTCACGGTCCAAGGGCGCCTCGGGAAATCCCTCCTCCGAGCGGACGAACGGGAATGCAGTGTCTAGAGACATGATCGCCGCAAAAGAACAATTTAGCCGTTAGTGTTGTAATTCCAACGTTTAGCGTCTAAAAAAGAAAATGCACTAATTAAGTTAAAATTAATTAATTACACCACACAGCAGTGCAGTGAGTAGGAGACCAAAGGGGGACCCACAAAATCTGGATGACTGTACGTCAGTTAATAAGATAACCTCATCATTGGATGAGATTGTCAGTTGGTCCCCAGGAAAACATTCCCATTAAAAAAAAGGGGGAAGAATCCCTAGAGACAAGGAGAAAATCTCCTCTTTCAGAGCAAAGCTCTGTCACAGAGTGACACTTGTCAAACTCTGGTCTCAAGGAAATAAGATTCCTTAAAAGAGCATGGCTCTGTGGTAATAATGGAAAAGGTCCATCAGAAATTTTTTTACACTTAAAAGAATCAACAATTTTGGAATCCTGAAAGATTCATGCAAAAAAAAAATTATAAAAAGATTCCTCATTTTTCAAATCTAAAAGTGCTATTTTTGGATCCATGAGCAAAGCTCTGATCATGTGTTAAAACCCATGAACAAGATCTCTGTAGATCTATGGATTCATGAGAGCAAAGCTCTGTTGATGAAACCCCAAAGGGGATTTGTTTAGATCAAAAGATCTGTGAGAGCAAATCTCTATTGGTGAATTAAAACTAATTTAACTTAAGATTAATTTTACCTAAAGTTTTTTTTAACTTGGAAAATGAGAGCAAAGCTCTAAAGTTCTGGAAACAAGAGCAAAGCTATGGAGTTCTAAGCAAGAGCAAAGCTCTGGAAATCAAAATCTAGAAAATGGTGAGATTTTTCTAAGGGCCAGAGGTCCTATTTATAAGGCGCTTGCATCCCTTGAGCTCACCCCTTGATCCAACGATCAGGAGTTTTCCACCGCTGCACTCACGTGTGCGCCACGTGAGCGCAACGGTGGGGGGGGCATTTGTTTCGCCCAATCAGAGCAAAACTCTGTTGAAATTCAAAATTCAAAATTTTGAAGCAATGCTTCAGATCCTTTGCACTGCGCACAACGCGCCACGTGTCAGGCGCAGATGCATCAGCGCAGCGCCCAAGAAGGCGCGCCCAATTAGAGTAAAGATCTATTTAAAGGAAGCAACGCTTCAGTTGCGCAAGCACTGCGCTGCGCGACACGTGTCAGCGCAGTTGCGCTGTGCGCTGCGCTACGCGACACATGTCAGCACAGATGCGCTAGCGCAGTTGCGCTGCGCTGTGCGCTGCGCGACACGTATCAGCGTAGATGCGCTAGCGCAGTTGTGCTGCGCGACACGTGTCACGCGCTGGGGCATTTGCGCCAAACAGAATTAAGATTTTAGAGAAATCTTTCTGTTCTTGTTAAAACAAGATGATTTTCTTCTGTAAAACAGAAGCCCTTTGATCAAAGATCCAACGGTGGGGAAAATTCCCCAAATCACTCAGAGAAAGATCTCTTCAACAAAATTAACTAATTTATGGGCACTATAAAAGAAACCCCAGACCTCAATTCAAAGGCATCAACATTCTCTTGAAAAAGGTCAAGAGCTTCAAACAGAGAGAGAATTCTGAGAAAATTTCAAAGAAAAAGGTAAAAAAAAATCTTCGCGAGAGAGAAGAAATGTCTTTTAAATAAATCATTGATCTAAAAACCAGATCAATGTTCTTCACATAATAAACAGTGCTTTGCACTCCTTATGAACCACTGGTTCTTTAAAAACAAGAAAGCAACAAAAATAAAAAAAATAGTGCTTTGCACTTTTATGAACCTCTGGTTCTTGAAACAAAAAGAAAAACTTATTTCTCTTTGATCTAAATTAGATCAAGAAATCAAATAGTGCTTTGCACTTCTGTTCTTGAATCTAAAAGATTCTTAGTGCTTTGCACTTCCAAACTGCGCTGTTGCGCTCTTGAGAGAGCGCCACGTGTCGGCTACAGAACAACTTGAAATAGAGCTTTGCTCTCTGGAATTGGCGCAACTTACTAGAGTGCGCCACGTGTCAGCAGCGCAACAGCGCAGCGCACTAGCGCAGCGCACTGCGCCATTGCGCTTGCGCTCGCCAGAGCATGACACGTGTCATCACCATATGAGCTTGCGCCCATTACTTGGCGCAAAGTGCCAGACAAATGCACTGCATTGTTTACAAAAGGGGCAAGCCCAATTAAAGAAGGCCTAACAGGCCTAATAAAATACAATGCATTATTTATAAAAAAAAGGGGGACAGAGCCCAAACCAAAACAGATGCTCTGCATCATAAATAAAGGGACAGAGCCCAAATCAAAGAGGCCTAGCAGGCCAGAATAAAATGCAGTGCATTATTAAATAAGGCCAAAGCCCTAGCACAGGCCTAATAGGCCAAAAGATCAGGAAAAATGTTGAATATGCTCAACGGGACTTAGCCCAATCATGGCCGTAAGTCCTCAAATTAAATTGACTGAGCAAGATTGCTCCTTTAAATCAATTTATATCCGGTTCGAGGGTACATCTCCGAGCTCCTCTGACACCTGTCGTTGTAATCCTTCAACGACGTCAGAGAGGCGACGGGTCCCAACGACCACACATGAATATGGACTGCGGGGTCCTTAAACTCGTGGACCGAAACGTCCCTAAACTAATGTTGGACCGAAACGTCCCTAAACTAATGTCGGACCACCACGTCCCTAAACTGGAGTATGGACCAAAACGTCCCTAAACTAATATTGGACTGAAACGTCCCTAAACTAATGTCGGACCACCACGTCCCTAAACTGGAGCATGGACCGCAACGTCCCTAAACTGGAGTATGGACCGCAACGTCCCTAAACTACCTATGGACCACTACGTCCCTAAACTGGAACAATAGAGCCTCCAAATGCTCTTTTGCCGGATCTAAACGATCCCGTTTAAGTTGATCTTAGCCCCCAAACACGGCTAACGTATCCTTAAACATTTAAACGGACTATAAAACTCCAAATCAACCTTGGTTCAAGGGTACATCTCTGAACTCCTCTGACATCTGCCGTTGTAATCCTTCAACGACGTTAGAGAGGTGACGGGCCCCGATGGCCAGATATTAAATGGATTATCACGTTAAGTTGATCTTAGTCTCAAACAGGACTATCGTATCCTTAACGAACGTTTAAGTTGATCTTAGCCGCAACGCGACTAATGCATCCTTAAACTAAAAAACACCAAACCCAAATCTAAGTAAATACGGATTTGGACTAATCCACGTCCTACGGGCGACGGCATTATTAAGTCTCCGTATACAATCCACGGGCAACCACAAACAAAACAAACACACACGACACGAAGTGAAATTATGGAGAAGGAGAAAGTTGTTACCGCGATGCGGTAGCGTAATTAACTGCAGGGGCTTGCGCCTGCAGGGAAGAGCGTCCCCACAATCAAAAACCCCTCAAGCGAGGGGGAATCTGACGAAGTCTGCTACATCGGCCGCATCCGTCTAAACCTCCGATACACGGTGCCATAAATCAACTTGGCATCTTCGGAGAGGTGGACGGATAAAACCAAATAGCATCTGCCCCGAATCTCAGCGTCAGGACATCGCGGTCCTGTGCGCCGCCTTTCGGAGGGGAACAGGGAGCATTTGTTCCCTCAATCAGAGTAAAACTCTGTTCAAATTTTCAAAATTTGAAATGAAGCAACGCTTCATAGAAGCGCCAGCAAGCAGTGCTCATGTGCAAAGCACGGGCGCGCTAGCTCTAAGAGCGCCAGTGCTCTGAAGCAATGCACACGTGCAAAGCGCGTAAGCGCTAGCGCTAAGTGCGCTGCATTCTAAACAGCGCACAACGTGCAAAGCACGAGAGCGCTAGCACTGGAACTAAATGTTCCTAAACGTTGGATAAAAAATCCAACGAACATGATTAAAAATCATCAATTTACAAGAATAAAATTCTGTTGAGAAAACATTCTTCAGAATCTTTCCAAACAAAAAGATTTTGCTCTGAAAATCAGAGCACCGTCGGATCAATGATCCAATGGTGATTAAAAATCACTAAAATATAGAATAAATTCTGTGTGGGGAAAGATTTCCCAATCTTGTTAAAAACAAGAAGATTTGCCTTCTGTAAATCTGAAGCTCTAGGATCAAAGATCCAACGGTGGGGAGATCCCTAAATCAATTAGAGAAAAGATCTCTTCAACCGATTGAACAAATCAGCCTTGCCCTATATAAAGGCCCTAAGACTTCAAGTCTCATATAGAGGAATCCCCCCATAAACTTTGAGAAAATTCAAAGACGAAGAGCAAGCTCTCAGAAGAAGAAGAAGATTTTCTTCAAGGTAAAAAAAAAAGAACAGAGAGATCATCTCATATAAAAAGAAGAATTTACTTCTTTTTCTAAGATCATAGATCTATAAGACCAAGGTCTTTCACAAACAGAGATCAAACTATATCATTATAAAAATAAGGGGAAGAACTTAATTTTCTTCAGATCATAGATCTATAAGACAAACTGTCTTGCAAAAAAGAGATCATAACATCTCATTATAAAAAGTGGGGAGAATAATTCAATTCTCTTAGGATCACAGATCCAAAAAGGTAAAGCCTTTCACCAAAAAAAACATAAGAGATTGAAACATCTCCTATAAATACAAGAACTTTGTTCTTAGATCCATGAGACAAAGTCTCTTATAAAAGAGAATTTAATTCTCAAGAAGCAGAGATGTCTAAAAGGAGCCCCTAGCGCTCCAATTAAAGCGCTTCAGTACTCCAAGTTTAGCGCACAGCGTTGTAGAGTCTTAGCGCTCCTAATTTAAAAGAGTCTTAGCGCTCTAAATTAAAAGAAGCGCCTCAGCACTCCAAATATAGTGCACTGCGCTCATTATCTGGCGCTCAGCGCCAAGCACGCTATGTGTTCCTCACGTGTGCGCTACCTCACCAGAAGCGCAATGTGCTCATTGTCTGGCACTCGACGCCAAGCGCGCCACGTGCTCCTCACGTGTGCGCTATTTCACCAGAAGCGCAATGCGCTCATTGTCTGGCACTCAGCACCAAGCATGCCATGTGCTTCTCACGTGTGCGCTATTTCACCAGAAGCGCAATGCGCTCGTTGACTGGCATTCAGCGCCAAGCGCGCCACATGCTCCTCACGTATGCGCTATTTCACCAGAAGCGCAATGCTCTAATTGTCTGGCGCACAGCGCCAAGCGCGCCACGTGCTTCTCACGTGTGCGCTAAAATAACATAAATTGTTTTATAAATAAAGCCCGGAGATATAATGAGTGTTCAGCACTCAATAAAAGACAAAAAGGCTATCAGAATCCAAACTAATGCTCAGCATTGCTAAATGTCTAACATTTTAACTGAATGGGCCGAGCCCAAAGTGGTCACAGAACCCTCATTCAGATTAATTGAGCCTATATGCTCATAACTCTTTGATCTTAGTCCCAAATTGGACTACAGATCTCCCAACCAGTATTGGTTCAAGGGTACATCTCTTTACTCCTCTGATATTTGTCGTTATAATCCTTCAACGTCTTCAGAGAGGTGACGGGTCCCGACAACCAGACATTTCATGGATTGTGGGGTCCTTAAACTCATGGAATATGATATCCTTAACCTTAGACTATGGGGTCTTTAAACTCATGGACTATGATGTCCTTAACCTCGGACTGTGGGGTCCTTAAACCCATGGACTATGATGTCTTTAAACTTTACAGAATATGATGTCTTTAAACTGGACCGCAAAGTCCCTAAATTAAAACAATAGAGCCCAAATGCTCTTTTGTTGGATCTAAATGATCATGTTAAGTAGATCTTAGTCTAAAATTAGACTAACGTATCCTTAACAAATCATTAAGTTGATCTTAGTCTAAAATTAGACTAACGTATTCTTAACAAACGTTTAAGTTGATCTTAGTCTCAAATGAGACTAACGCATCCTTAAAACCAACCCTAAACCCAAATCTAAGAAAATACGGATTTGGACTAATCCACGCCCTACGGGCGACAACAAAAATTAGTCTCCGTATACAATCCATGGGCAACCAAAAACAAAACAAACACCCACGACACGAAGTGACCATCTGGAGAAGGAGAAAGTGGTTACCGCGATGCGGTAGCGTAATTAACTTCAGGGGCTTGCGCCTGCGGGGAAGAGCGTCCCCACAATCAAAAACCCCTCAATGAGGGGGAATCTGACGAAGTCTGCTACATCGGCCGCATCCATTTAAACCTTTGATACACGGTGCCATAAATCAACTTGGTATCTTTGGAGAGGTGGACAGATAGCATCAAATAGTATCTGCCATCGAAATTCAGGCCGGACGTCCCAACGTCCTCGATCCCTGTTTTCGGCAGACAACAAGCCCCTCACCAAAACCGAGGGAACGACGGAGCCGCTTTCACAACTGAGGTGGTCCCATTTGCAAGGCACGCTCGACATCGCCACTGGCGCCGAGTGAGAAGAGCTGGGGGCAACTCCCTCTTCGAACTCACCCCATCAGCTCCAATGGTGGAAGTTGACGATATTGTTCCAACCGGGAATAGCTTTGAATCGCTTAGGAGGGTGCAAAAGAACTCCCCAACCGCGGTGTTGAAGAAATCTCCACTTCCTGCCGAAAACATGACGCAGGAAAAACCGGAGCAGTTCCCTCAACGGCTCTCCTCCCAAATCCACAGGGTCTGGCAGAAAGTCCAGGACTCTGTGATCAACAAAGACCACGCTCGTCAACCGGAGAAAATGAAGGTTCGACAAGAGGAAAATCATCTCTCCACCATACAGCGAGGGACATCTTTCACACAGGCGCCTGTTATAACGGCTCCTTCAACCTCAACCTCCCACAAAAGGAGAAGACCGGAGAAAATCTCATTGCCTGCGGCAAAGTCCAAAGGCGCTGGACCCAAACGCCCCAAGTCTAGGGGCATGGTTGTACACACGGTTTACATGGCTTCCGGGAAAGAGGAAAGCCGTACTTCCATGGTTCATCGATCGCAAACTCGTTCGTTGACAAAAGCTCAGGAGCAGCAACAAAAGCTCTAGAAGATGCTGACGAAAATGGCAGCACTCACCGGACAGAAAGAAAGTCAGGAGTCAGCATCAGAACAATGCCAGGAGCAGGAGACCGATCCAGAGTTCCTGCGAAGGGTTCTTGAAAGAAAGGACAAGGAGGCCGCAGAACAAGCTGCTAATATAAAACAGATGGTGCTCCTATTCCAAGACATGGTTGGAATGATGATCCACCCAGAACCTTCAACTGAAGACCCGCCGATAATCATCGAGGACGACAGAGGAGAAACATCAAACCCTCTTCCAGCTTTATCGACAGCTAGGGAGGAAGCGATCTCCAAAGCTGCCCTTAATGATTACATAGCTCAATAAATATGAGCTCATCAGGGAAGTGAAGAGGCTGGCCAAGTCGTCAGAACCGGGCGACCGTACCCAGGCTGGTACGATCAAATCAAATACCCGCCAGGATATACGATCCCCAAATTCCATTTGTACAAAGGGACAGGCAATTCTCATCAGCATGTTGCTCAATTCAGAGCTTTATGCGGTAATACTGGAGGCGGCGACAAATTGCTGCTTCGCCAGTTCGTTGGCAGCCTGTCAGAAACAGCATTCAAATGGTACTCGGAGCTCCCAAATGACTCCGTCAAAATATTCACGAAAATGGAACTGCTATTTAAGCAGCGGTTCGCCAACGCAAGCGAGCGCACCCCGATTACGGCGTTAATCAATGCCAGGGTGAAGCCAGGAGAGACCTGGGTTCAATACGCGATCCGATGGCGGAATCTATGGTCAAAATGCGAACAACACATCGAAGAAGCTCCTGCTGTGGGCATGTTCATAGGAACTCTGGATTCTCAGACGACTGTGTCCCAGTTCATGACATTCCACTAAGCCGACCACCTTCCAGGCTCTGATCGACAAGTTGGCCCAAATAGACCACGGACCTTCCTCTTCAAAACTGGACCCTCAGAATGCAAAGGGTAAAGGGAAAACAGCCTTCGTTGCAATGACGGTCGATTCCTCAAGAAATACCACGCTTGACGAGTCACGACCTGGGTCAATGATAGATGACGACGCTCGTGTCCGCTCACTATCTTCCTGAGTCGAAACTCTAAGTGGTATTCGGAAAAAGTTCACCTCAAATATGGCGACAACGGATCGTAATGTCTTTAAACTAAAGCTTCACCTCAAAAATGATGATAATGGACCGAGATGTCCCTAAACTAATAATAGACCAAGATGTCCTAAAACTAACAATGGACTGAGACGTCCCAAAACTAGTGCGTCGATCCAGATATGACGATACAGTCTCTTGACATCCATATTGCAATCAAAGTCTTGATAGCAAAGATTTCAACTCAAGTTCTACCAACTGTGCAGCTACTTCAGCGACAAAGCCACCCCTAAACACCACCGGCAAAGAAAAAAATGGCCGTTCAAAAAAAAGGGTATGTCCACAAGCAAAAGGGGCATGTTTGAAAACCTGAAAGGGCGCTGTGAGTAAAAACAGCAGGACTACCGGCGAGTTCGTGAAAACTCGAAAGGGCGCAAACTCGTAACAAAAATGGTATGTCCACAAGAAAAAGGGGCACAGATTAAAACTCGAAAGGGCGCCGTGAGTAAAAACAGCAGGACTACCGGCGAGTTCGTGAAAATCCGAAAGGGCGCAAACTCGTAAAAAACGGTATGTCCACAAGCAAAGGAGCATGGATGAAAACCTGTAACAACCCCAATATTAATATACCTCCGTATTTTCTTTCTTTAGTAAAATATTGTATTTATTTATTCTTAGTATTTTCAGTATATTTTGTTTTTTATAAATATATTATTTTATTATTCCATCTATTTTTCCCAAACACATTTCTTTAAAACTAAATTTTAACTTTTTTTCAAATTAAACATAAGACCTAACCCAGCCCATAACCCAAATCTAATCTCATTTTCATTTTCTTTTATAATACTATGAGCCCAAAAACCCACTTTATTTTTAAGCAACATCATATATTTAATTCTTATTAAATATGTGTATAAACAATCTTATAGCTCATTGGTTAAGTCTTTGCATTGTTATTCTATAAATCACATGTTCAAATACCCATTCTTGCAATTATTTTTTATCAATTTTTATTCTTCACATAACTTACAATTGCGACCTTTCATTTCCAAAACGAATGGTGACCTTTCATTTCTCTTTTAATTCCCATGTTGAATGAATATATCATTATAGATAATTCACCATTACACCATTTTTATTTGTCCCCCTCTTTCTTTTTCTTCCTCATATTTTTCTATCTCTCCTTTCTCCCTCTTCACCTAGAGTCCTAGAAGAAAAACACCAAGAAGTTTCAAGAAAGTCTCGTTAGAAATGCGAGACTATCGGCGGATAGACATAATACCGGCTTGTGTATGTAAGCCCGGTGATAATACCGGCTTGTGTATGTAAGCCCCTCCTCTCTTCCCTCCTTCCATCTATTTCTATTTATCTTTCTCTTTTTTATATTGCCATGAAAAACTTTTCTCATCATATTATAGTCCCTAAATAATTAATTAAATGGATACATATATAAATAATGAACGCACACAAACATACACACATATATAGTTTTTAAAGTCTTTTTCATTACTCTCAATTCATATGTTAAGATTTCATAGTAACCAATTAGGATTGCATCGTATGTTGTTATATTTTAAATTACTTTATTTAAAGTTTGTAAAACAAATGAAGTTACGAATTAATACCATGGTTTTCTCATTTCTCATATCAATACCTTTACCTTTAAAATAATTTTTAGAAATTAATTTTTACTTCTGAAAATTTTAAGAAATTTTTCTTTGATAGAATATATTTTTTGTACACGCTGTAAAAAAATTTAGATCGAATCAATTAACGGTTTAGGAATTATATCATTTTTATTCACTGTTTGTAAAAACAGAAAACTGTATTTATTGGTCAATTTCTTTGATACATAATTTGGTCTACCAATATCCAAATTGAGCAAACTCAGGTATTTTGGATATCTACATAGAATGATATAGATTTTCTTAGTTTTAAGTTTTTACTGAAAACCGACGTAAAATATATAAAACTGCGTTAAAATATTAAGCGACGAATCTGGACAGAATCTGTCATGATTCGCATACTGTTTTTAAATTAGACATAACTCAAACGCTCGATGTCCGTTCGTGACAAATTTTAGATGTGTAGATGCACAATTGATAGAACTATATGTCACGCCCCACCCCCAATACAGAGAGTATTGTCCGCTCTGGTCGAAACCGCATGGTTTTTTCCTTCGGGGTGAACCTGACCCGGCCAGGGGCCACTTCCCAAGAGGTCATCCATCCCGGAACTTCTCTGGCTCGAGCACGCTTAACTACGGAGTTCTCAAGCTCCTGTAGTGCCGGTTCACTTAAAAAGCGCCTCTGTACTGAAGAGTGGTATCATTCCATTTATAGAACATGTCTGCCCTCTTTCGGAATGTATTCCGAAGAGTCCCCATTGTTCTACGGTGGGTCCCACAGACTTAAGAGGTAGCCCATGCCCACTTAACATAACACTTTGCATGGCACTTTGTTCCGTGTAGCACTTTGCTTCGTGAGCAAGAATCGGGTCCCAACATTCTCCCCACATTTGAACAATGGTTCGTCCTCGAACCACAGACCTACCTATTGAGGGACCAGCTCTAACACCATTCTGTCACGCTCCACCCCCAATACAGAGAGTATTGTCTGCTCTGGCCGAAGCCGCACTGTTTTTTCCTTCGGGGTGAACCAGACCCGGCCAGGGGCCACATCCCAGGAGGTCACCCATCCAAGAACTTCCCTGGCTCGAACACGCTTAACTACGGAGTTTTCAAGCTCCTGTAGTGCCGGTTCACTGAAGAGGCATCTTTGTATTGAAGAGTGGTATCATTCCATTTATAGTACAGATCTGCCCTCTTTCGGAATGTATTCCGAAGAGTCCCCATGGTTCTACAGTGGGTCCCATGGACTCAAGAGGTGGCCCCCACGGATTCAAAAGGTGGCCCCGCTCACTTAACACGACACTTGGCATAGCACTTTGTTCCGTGTGGCACTTTGCTCCATGAGCAAGAACCGGGTCCCGACACTATAATTTTTTGTATACAAGATTACTTAGAAATGCATGAAACAACTCGATATAGGCTTTGCAATGAAACATATAGTTGCTGTCCAGAAATCTGAATTTCTGTTTTAAATGCTGATATTAAAACGATCATAACTAGAGCTTCAAAAATCTAAATCGCACGAATTTTTAGTGTTTTAGATAAATACTCCGAAAGACCTACAATTTTCTATTAATTTTCGTAATCTGAAACTTGATGAATATTAACCCAAACCGCGTTTTAAAAATATATGACGGTGCTGAACAGATTCTGATCTGTTTTACGCGGCGATACGAAAACGTGTATATCTCCCAAACCGGTAGTCATATTTAGGCGAGACTGAAACTCGTATGTGCATAACACATAAGGCTATGTTTTCATTTATATTCTGAATTCAAATAACTTGATTAACTAGTCGTACATATCACATATTTATAGTTTTTGAACGTTTCTTGTATACTTATCTCATATCATGTTCTATGATTGCTTATATATTTTTATCTATATGACTTGTGATTAAACCTTTACATGCTAGAATTGACTTGATCTTGACACGACTCAATCATGAATACCTGAACCCAATAGGTGCACTTGACTCGACTTGAACCGAACCATGAATACGTAATGACTTGACATGAACACTTGACATGAATACATGAACAATTGACTTGAATACTTGAACTCGACTCGATACTTGAATTGCATTCTCTTATGTATCCATGGATTTAGGAAAGACTTGTAATTTTAATCAAAGACTTATATACACGGGGTGTTGGGGTAGTTTGAGTATGAATCCAACGGAATCTCATGAGTCCCATTAATACAAATCATGTTGCTATGGTACCGGGCTGAAACGGTACAAATCATGTTGCTGTGGTACCGGGCTGAAATGGTACAAATCACGAATTCACGAATAAGGGCCCGTGTTTCCAAGCCTCTGGATGATAGCCTGTTGGGTTTGGAATACTTCAATAACAATTGAAGTCCCGCTATTTTGGGTCCGTGATTCCTTACCCCTGGACGATAGCCTTGGGTTCGAGAATACTCTTGAGATTGGTTGACATTCACACTTGAACTCACATTAGTTAATTTTACCCTTTTAGAGACCTTTTAGGACACTTGCATTCACTTCATATTCACTATAACTACACTCCACAGCCATTCTATACTTGTATGCTATGCTCATATTACATTTCCATGCTGATATAGTTACCATATACATCACCATACCTGTTCACATATTACAATTTCCATTTAAATTAAATTACATGTAATCTTGCACTCAATTTATATATTACACATCTCTATTGGGACTTACCGAGCGTTAGTTCGCTGACGGGCATTCTACCCACTTCTTTCTATTCTTGGAATGTTCGTCAGGTGATATTGAGATAGAGAAGATAGAAGTGGTCGAAAAGGAGTACAACCAGTTCGCATCACAAACAGACGTATAGTTTCATTCAGCTTTTCATTTCATTTCACCTTATTTATGTATGGCTCCTTGTTAAGGTTTATCATGTTAAATATCTTGAATTCAGATATTTTGTCCACTATGAATCATGAATGTAATAAATCAGAGTTGGATTTCATTTTTTGTTTGTTCTTTTTACTTTATGTTGCTTATAGATGCTTAGCATATTTATTTTGAGAAATGACCTTATCGGAATAAATATGTCGAGGGCTTACCACGTTATCGTTTCCATCTAGTGGGAAGCGGGGCGTGACATGTTTTGTTAGCGGCTCATGTATGTCAGTTCTGCATGAACATTGTAAGAAATATAATACAAGAATTATAAAATCTAATTATTACGTTCGACTTTACTTTTGAATCTTACCCATTCCTTGAAACCATCTTGAACTCCACCTTCGGCGTCCTTGAAGTCCATTTGAATCCTTAACTCTTATTCACCCTTTCTATTTGTATCTCGTTGGCCTATTGGCTCAATTGGTTAGAGTATCGATCGACGGAGCTCGAAAATGACGCCATTCATAACTTTCCAGTACCTTGTTGCAATACCCTTCTTAAGTAATTTCGAGAACGAAATTATTTTTAAGGAGGGTAGAATGTAACGACCCCAATATTAATATACCTCTGTATTTTCTTTATTTAGTAAAATATTGTATTTATTTATTCTTAGTATTTTCTGTATATTTTTTTTATAAATATATTATTTTATTATTCCATCTATTTTTCCCAAACACATTTCTTTAAAACTAAATTTTAACCTTTTTTCAATTTAAACATAAGACCTAACCTAGCCCATAACCCAAATACAATCTCATTTTCATTTTTTTTTATAAAACTATGAGCCCAAAAGTCCACTTTCTTTTTAAGCAATATCATATATTTAATTCTTATTAAATATGTGTATGAATAACCTTGTAACTCATTGGTTAAGTCTTTACATTGTTATTCTATAGATCATATGTTCAAATCCCCATTCTTGCAATTATTTTTTATCAATTTTTATTCTTCTCATAACTTACAAATGAGACCTTTCATTTCCAAAATGAATGGTGACCTTTCATTTCTCTTTTAATTCCCATATTGAATGCATATATCATTATAGATAATTCACCATTACACCATTTTTATTTGTCCCCCTCTTTCTTTTTCTTCCTCATATTTTTCTATCTCTCCTTTCTCCCTCTTCACCTAGAGTCCTAGAAGAAGAACACCAAGAAGTTTCAAGAAAGTCTCGTTAGAAATGAGAGACTATCGGCGGATAGACAAGCCCGGTGATAATACCGGCTTGTGTATGTAAGCCCCTTCTCTCTTCCCTCCCTCCATCTATTTCTATTTATCTTTCTCTTTTTTATATTGCCATGAAAAACTTCTCTCATCATATTATAGTCCCTAAATTAATTAATTAAATTGATACATATATAAATAATGAACACACACAAACATACACATATATGGTTTGTAAAGTCTTTTTCATTACTCTCAATCCATATGTTAAGATTTCATAGTAACCAATTAGGATTATATCGTTTGTTGTTGTATTTTAAATTACTTTATTTAAAGTTTGTAAAAAAAATGAAGTTACGAATAAATACCATGGTTTTCTCATTTCTCACATATGACATATCAATACCTTTACCTTTAAAATAATTTTTAGAAATTAATTTTTACTTATGAAAATTTCAAGAAATTTATCTTTGATAGAATATATTTTTGTGTACACGCTGTAAAAAATTTTAGATCGAATCACTTAACGGTTAAGGAATTATATCATTTTTATTCACTGTTCGTAAAAACAGAAAACTGTATTTATCGGTCAACTTCTTAGACACATAATTTGGTATATCGTTATCCAAATTGAGTAAACTCAGGTGTTTTGGATATCTACATAGAATTATCTAGATTTTCTTAGTTTTAAGTTTTTACTGAAAACCGACGTAAAATATAGAAAACTTCGTTAAAATATTAAGCGACGAATCTGGACAGAATCTGTCCTGATACGCACACTGTTTTTAAATTAGACATAACTCAAACTCTCGATGTTCGTTCATGAAAAACTTTGGATGTGTAGATGCACAATTGATTGAAATATAATTTTCTGTATACTAGATTACTTAGAAATGCATGAAACAACTTGATATAGGCTTTGCAATATAACATATAGTTGCTGTCCAGAAATCTAAATTTCTGTTTTAAACGCTGATATTAAAACGGTCAGAACTAGAGCTTCGGAAATCTAAATCGCGCGAATCTTAGTGTTTTGGATAATTACTCCGAAAGGCCTACAATTTTCTATTAATTTTCGTAATCTGAAACTTGATGAAAATTAACCCAAACCGCGTTTTAAAAATTTGTGACAGTGCTGAACAGATTCTGATATGTTTTGTGCGACGATACGAAAACGTGTATATCTCCCAAATCGGTAGTCATATTTAGGCGAGACTGAAACTCGCATGTGCATAACACTTAAGGCTATGTTTTCATTTATATTCTGAATTCAAATAACTTGATTAACAAGTCGTACATATCACATATTTACAACATTGTTTTTGGAAGTTTCTTGTATACTTATCCCATATCATGTTCTATGATTGTTTATCTAGTTTTATCTATATGACTTGTGATTAAACCATTACATGCTGGAATTGACTTGATCTTGACAGGACTCAATCATGAATACCTGAACCCAATAGGTGCACTTGACTCGACTTTATCCGAACCATGAATACGTAACGACTTGACATAAACACTTAACATGAATACATGAACAATTTACTTGAATACTTGAACTCGACTCGATACTTGAATTGCACTCTCTTATGTATTCATGGATTTGGGAAAGACTTGTAATTTTAATTACAGACTTATATACACGGGGTGTTGGGGTAGTTTGAGTATGAATCCAACGGAATCTCATGAGTCCCATTAATACAAATCATGTTGCGTGGTACCGGGGTGAAACGGTACAAATCACGAATTTACGAATGAGGGCCCGTGTTTCTAAGCTCCTGGATGATAGCCTGTTGGGTTTGGAATACTTCAATAACAATTGAAGTCCCGCTATTTTGGGCCTGTGATTCCTTGCCCCTGGATGACAGCCTTGGATTCGAGAATACTCTTGAGATTGGCTAACATTCACACTTGAACTCATGTCAGTTAACTTTACCCTTTTAGAGACCTTTTAGGATACTTACATTCACTTCATACTCACTATACCCACACTTTACGGCCATGGTATACTTGTTTGCTATGCCCATGTTTCATTTCCATGCTGATATAGTTTCCATATACATTACCATACTTGTTCACATATTATAATTTCCATTTATACTAAATTACATGTAATCTTGCACTCAATTTATATATTACACGTCTTTATTGGGACTTACTGGGCGTTAGTTCACCGACGGGCATTCCACGCACTTCTTTCTATTCTTGGAATGTTCGTCAGGTGACATTGAGACAGAGAAAATAGAAGCGGTCGAAAAGGAGTACAACCAGTTCACATCACAAACAGACGTATAGTTTCATTCAGCTTTTTATTTCATTTCACCTTATTTATGTATAGCTCCTTGTTAAGGCTTATCATGTTAAATATCTTGAATTCAGATATTTTGTTTGCTATGAATCATGAATGTAATAAATCAGAGTTGGATTTCATTTTTTGTTTGTTCTTATTATTTTATGTTGCTTATAGACGCTTAGCGTATTTATTTCGAGAAATGGCTTTCTCAGAATAAATACGTTGCGGGCTTGCCACGTTATCGTTTCCATCTACTGGGAAGCAGGACGTGACAGGTTTTGTTGGCGGCCCATGCAGGTCAGTTCGGCATGAACATCGTAAGTAATATAATACAAGAATTATGAAATCTAATTATTACATTCGACTTTACTTTTGAATCTTACCCCATGCCTTGAAACCATCTTGAACTCCACCTTCGGCTTCCTTGAAGTCCATCTCTCGACTTTTGAATCCTTAACTCTTATTCACCCTTTCTATTTGTATCTCATTGGCCTATTAGCTCAATTGGTTAGAGTATCGATCGACGGAGCTTGAAAACGATGCCATTCATAACTTTCCAGTACCTTGTTGCAATACCTTCTTAAGTAATTTCGAGGACGAAATTATTTTTAAGGAGGGTAGAATATAACGACCCCATATTAATATACCTCCGTATTTTCTTTATTTAGTAAAATATTGTATTTATTTATTCTTAGTATTTTCTGTATATTTTGTTTTTTATAAATATATTATTTTATTATTCCATTTATTTTTCCCAAACACGTTTCTTTAAAACTAAATTTTAACATTTTTTCAAATTAAACATAAGACATAATCCAGCCCATTACCCAAATCCAATCTCATTTTCATTTTCTTTTATAAAACTATGAGCCTAAAAGCCCACTTTCTTTTTAAGCAACATCATATATTTAATTCTTATTAAATATGTGTATGAACAATTTTATAGCTCATTGGTTAAGTCTTTGCATTGTTATTTTATAGATCACATGTTCAAATCCTCATTCTTGCAGTTATTTTTTTATCAATTTTTATTCTTCTCATAACTTACAAATGAGACTGTTTCCTGATTTAAAATCAGGAAAGCCTACGGAAGAAGCATCACGTGCTAGCACGTGACCAACAGTCACGTGTTAGCACGTGACATTTAAAAGCAGCGGCAAAAGCACATCAGTTCCCTGATCAAATCAAGGAAAAAGGCTCCAGAAAAGGTCGCGTGCTCACACGTGACCAGGGGTCACGTGTTGGCACGTGACGGCTGAACAGCGACTAGGAGACAAAGCGCAGAAAGCAGAGGAAAGCTCGTTCCAAGGGGTCACGTGCCAACACGTGACCAGGGGTCACGTGGCCACACGTGACCAGGGGTCACGTGGCCACACGTGACCGGCTTTCAAAGCCTATTTATTTAACAGAATCAAATTCTGAAGAGATCATTCAAATCTTTCCAAAAGAAAATGATTATTTGGAACCGATTGGACTAAAGATTTAAAGGTGATTAAATATCACCTATCTATGGAAAAATCCTGAACTTGGAAAGATTTCCCCTTAAAATCTAATCGAAATAACAAAGGAAAATCTTTGGATTTAAAATCCAATGGTGAATAAAATTCACCCAATAATCCAAAGGTCCAAACGAATGGTGAATACAAATCAAATCTCTCAACGAAAGATTCATCAAAACTAATTGATTCTGCTTCTTCTCCTATAAATAGGAGCCAAGAGACACGCAGAGAGAGATATATACAGAGATCAATACATAGAGAGAGAAAAAAATAGAGCCTTGAGACTTTAGAGGAATTTGGATCTTCTGCAAAAGAAAACCTTAGGTAAGAAGGGGGAGGCTTTCAAGAAAAAAGAGAATTTAATTCTCAAAAGAGTTTAACTCTGATATTAAAAAGAAGAACTTAGTTCTCTCTTTAGCAGAGGATCTGCAAAGTGCACATCTCCCCATGAATTGAGAACTTAATTCTCATTGGGTTGAGATCCTGCCATGCAGATCCAAAGCATAGAGAGGGAATGGATGTTTGAGAATTTAATTCTCATAGAATTATAGGAATTTAATTCCTTCGAATTAAAATTAGGGTTTAACCCTATGTTGTAGGAATATAATTCCTTCAGAATGAACAGAATCAGGGTTTAACCTTAGTTAAGAACTTAGTTCTGTTAAAATAACAGGAATCTAATTCCCTTAAGAAAGAAGAAATTAGGATTTCACCCTATGACAGAATCTAATCCCTCAGAATATAAATTAGGGTTCAACCTTATCTAAGAGTAATTCTCTAAAGAAAGAGGGAATTTAGTTCTTTTAAAGTTATTATTAGGGTTTAACCCTATGACAGAACTCAATTCTTCACATATATGAGGAATTTAATTCCTACAGGAAAATCAGAGTTCAACTCTATCAGAGAATATAATTCTGCAGAAGACAATGGGGATTTAATGAAGAATTTAATCAGAAATTGCAAAGAGGCAGGGTCACGTGCTACCACGTGACCCCTGGAAAGATCCACAGAGAGGGGCTTTCGAGGCAATGCCTCACGTGACCCACGTGACCCTTGGCAGAAGCTTTAACATACAAACAATTAAATGCCCATCACGTGACAGCACGTGATGCTCCAAAGTATTCACCACTCTCGGCAGAACAAATAAAGGGGAGGGCGCCCTCACGTGCTACCACGTGACCCCTCTTACCTTAGTGCCTAACGCTAAATTGGACCCTCTGAATCCAGTGTTCAACACTGTTTTGCCTTAGTGTTCAACACTAACCGAAGAGCCTTTCTTGCAGTGTTTAACACTGAATTTCTTAGTGTTTAACACTAAATTAAATCTCTGTTAACAGAGTTTAACATTAATTTTCTTAGTGTTCGACATTAAATTAAAATCTCTGTCACCAGTGTTTAACACTGATTATCTTAGTGTTTGACACTAATTTGAGATCTCTGTTGTTAGTGTTTAACACCGATTTGTTTTAGTGTTTAACACTAATTTGAACCCCCTGTTGCTGGTGTTTAACACTAACTTTAGCCCAATTGGCTAAGTGTCTAGAGGCAAAGCCTCTCCTCTAATGGACCAACAGAGGGCCAATATCCTAAACATGATTGGACTTAGCCCAAGCTGGCCATAAGTCCTCAATTCAAATTCAACTGATCCAATGGGCTCATAATATAATTAATTGGTCTTGATTCCAAATTGGGTCAAAGATTATTTAATCTACCTCGGTTTAAGGGTACATCTCTTCACTCCTTTGATACTCGGCATTGTAATTCCTCAACGTCTTCAAAGAGGTGACGGGTCCCGATGACCACATATTGATACGGACTGTGGGGTCCTTAAACTCATGGACTATGAGGTCCTTAACCTTGACCGAGATGTCTTAAAACTAACTTTGGACTGTGGAGTCCTTAAATCCATGGACTATGAGGTCCTTAACCTTGACCGAGATGTCTTAAAACTAACTGTGGACTGTGGAGTCCTTAAATCCACGAACTATGAGGTCCTTAACCTTGACCGCAACGTCTTAAAACTAACATTGGACCGCAATGTCCTTAAACTACCTATGGACCGCAACGTCCGTAAACTACCTATTGACCACAATGTCACTAAACTAAACAACAGGGCTCCCTTAATTGCTCTATTGTTGGATCTAAACGATCCCGTTAACTTGATCTTAGTCTGAAAATTGGACTAACGTATTCTTAACAAATGTTTAAGTCGATCTTAGTCTCGAATGAGGCTAATGTATCCTTAAACCCAAACCCCCCAAACCCAAATCTAAGATAATACGGATTTGGACTAGTCCACGCCCTACGGGTGACGACATAACTCAGTCTCCGTATACAATCCACGGGCAACCACACATAAAATAAACACACACGACACGAAGTGACCATCTGGAGAAGGAGAAAGTGGTTACCGCGATGCGGTAGCGTAATTAACTGCAGGGGCTTGCGCCTGCAGGGAAGAGCGTCCCCACAATCAAAAAAACCCCTCAAGCGAGGGGGAATCTGACGAAGTCTGCTACATCGGACGCACCCGTTTAAACCTTCGATATACGGTGCCATAAATCAACTTGGCATCTTCGGAGAGGTAGACGGATAGCACCAATTAGCATCTGCCCCGAACCTCAGGCGAGACGACCACGCGTCGCGCCGTCGTTCGGAGGGGAACAGATTCTGGCACGCCCGATGGGACCTTTTCCTCTTTCCACTCCACACTTCGTGTGTCGTGTTTTTCCCGCGATCAAATAATTGTGGTGTTTATGTTTTTGGTTGCCCTTAGCGGAGTGGATATTGAGGCCGGCATTTCGTCTCTATGAAGAATGGCGTTTGCTCCCATCCTAGCAACTCAGGCTCTGTCATATCCGGCGGAGTCAAGTATGGGTCACTTGCAGCCTCAAATCTCTGCAATCCGGCTCTTCAAGAAATCAATGGGCTTCTTTTTGGGTCGATGCTCCCACCTCCCACCCTCGGTGCCTCAACGCCGATGGAGGAAGCCCAGAGTATGTCTGTCGTCCACAGGCAGGCTCCCCAAGCAGCAGCCTTACCGACGGAATCGGTCCTCAAACAACTGGCACATGCCGAAGACCAAGGTCGACGCAGGGGGCAGAATATTCAAGCTCTTCAAGAAATCAATAGCTTCAAACTGCACTAACTGCAATGGCAACTTTCGCTCTGTCCCATCTGGAGGAGTAACCTACGGGCCCCAAGCGGCCTCCCTTTTCACTATGCCAGTGGAGCAGGTAACTCAACCCACCACTGGGCTATTCTTCGGGACCATGCTCCCGCCAACGAGCTTCAGCGCTCCTGTACCATCGCAAGAAGCTCCCAAGAAGTCGTTTTTCAGCGCTCCTGTGCTTATTTACGCCCTACTTTACATTATACTATATATAAGCACACAAAAAAAAATTGTGATAATAAAAGAGTAGAAAGTGAAAAATTATATTTAAAAGATAGGAATAGTTTAAGAAAAACAAGAAAGTTAGATGTTTTCTTAAATGAAACTAGTAATAAGTAGTTATGAGCCGTTGTCCCAAGGATTAGTAAGATGAAGGAAGTCACTAATCTGAGGATAAAAATAAGTCTGAAAAATAGTTCCTATTCTAGAAGCCAAACATTTGAACGTTGATACCCTACTATACGCACTTACACACATCTTGAAACTCGGGATAGTAGAGGATACCTTGAAATGTTCTTGTCTAAAAGCCAAAGTATGAAGGAAATAAAAAAAATTGAATAAAATATAAAAGGGTGAAGAAAAATGAACACTGATTTTGTTATCGCCAAGGAAGCAATAAAAAAAAATATAGCGAGGGTGCCTCATCACCTAGTGCCTTAGACCAACTGGTCCGGGAGTCACTGCTAAGCCTTAGGTGGTGCAAGACGAGGAAATACACCTAATAAGCGATCACATGAGTAATCGGTCGGTTAGTACCTCAAGAAGTATTAACGGTCGTATGAAAATGTGTGAGCAAATCTAAATATCTATTAAAAAGTATTAAGGTGGATGGACAAGAGTATGATTGCTTGAATTGAATTCTCTGAGTGTAGGGATGTCCAGTTCACACACGTAGGGGTATATGATCAATGTTTGGAAGAAAGGTAGGAATGAAAACTAAAGGCGATGTTTTATTGAGGGATAATGTGATTTCTAATATTTTTTCATGACCATTAAGATAGGGCTCATAGCAACTGAAAAGCTGGTATAGTTGAAAACTCTTATTTTCAAGTTCTTTCTTTTATAGTTCTTATCTTCATATAACTTTCGCCATCTCTCTTTTATTATAAGATTTTGTGGGTGTAATCCGCTGAAAACCCTCAGAAGACAACACTCTTCCTACTAGGGATATGCCACTGGCACCGAGTAAGGAAGGCTGGGGGCAACTCTCCTTCTGGACTGACTCCGCCGACTCCAACGGCGGAAATTGATGCTGTTGTTCCAACTGGGAACAACTTTGAACCACTTAGGAAGGTCCGCGAGAACTCTCCGACCGCTATGCTGAAAAGACCTCCTCCACCTATGGAGAGCACAGCAAAGGTGAAGCCGGAACAGCCCCCTCAACGGCTGTCCTCTAAAATCTACAAGGTCCGGCGTCAAGTCCAAGACTCGGTAATTGATCAAGATTATCCCCGCCGACAGAAAAAGATGAAAGATCAGCGGGAAGAGGGCCGTCCTTACAGCCACCTGATGAAGAAGGGAACCCCTTTCGTCTGGGATCGCAAATGCCAAAGCGCGCTAGACAAAATCAAGCAATACCTACAGAATCCGCCAGTGCTGGCCGCTCCGGTCAATGGAAAGCCTCTCATTTTGTATACAACAGCCCTCGAAGGTTCCTTAGACGCATTATGGGCGCAAGAGAACGACCAAGGGAAAGAGAGAGCTCTTTATTACTTAAGTCGAGTTCTACTGGGGGCAGAAAGCAACTATTCCCCTACTGAAAAACACTGCCTGGCGTTGATCTTCACGATAACAAAGCTCGGGCACTATGTGTTGGCGCATGAAGTCCGTCTCATTTCGAAGATGGACCCCCTTAAATATTTAATGTCGAAGGCCATATTGACGGGGCGACTCGCTAAATGGGCCCTACTCCTGATGGAGTTCTCGATAACCTATCAGCCTCTTAAGGCAGTGAAAGGCCAGGCCATCGCCGACTTCCTCGCTGAGCATCCGATACCTGGCGATTCTTCTCTGAATTGCGAACTGCCAGACGAACATGCGTTTGATGCGATCGACGGTAGTGGTACCCGATGGGAGCGTTATTTTGATGGAGCGTCTTCCATGAAGAAGCGCAAACAAAGTACCCCTATAATCAAATCGGGGGTAGGCCTCATCTTCGTAACTCCACAAGGAGGGATTATACGCTTTGCTTTCTCCTTAACGGAATCAAGGACGAACAATGAAGCCGAATACGGAGCTTTGATAGCGGGCATCGAGATCGCCATTGACATGGGAATTGAAGACCTCCTCATATATGGAGATTCCCAGCTAGTCGTTAGTCAAGTAAACGGCGACTACCAAATGTGCAAACCGGAGTTGGTGAAGTACAGTGAAAAGGTGCAACAACTGTTGACCCAAATTCCCTCCTATACTTTGGAAAGCATACCGCGTGCGGAAAACAGCAAAGCGAATGCATTGGCCAAACTTTCTAAAGAAATGGCTGACGAGAACCTCGATGACGTTAGAATCATGGTACAAAGCCGTCGGGTGCTTGCCCCAGCAGAAATATCTCCGGAATCGTCCGAAGTGAAGGGAGAGACTGAGCAGACGACGCTACAAATAAAAGACCGTGAGAAGGCCGAGGATTAGAGGGAAGTCTTCATAGACTACTTTAAGTCCCACCGAATGCCCGAAGAAGCGTCCACAAGACATCAGCTCATGAAACGAGCTATGTCTTTCGCCTTCATCAATGATACTCTGTACAAGAGGTCATTCGATTCTCTGTGGCTGAGATGCTTAGGACCTGACGAAGCAGAAAGAGTCGTTCAGGAAGTTCATGACGGAATCTGTGGTTCTCACCAAGCAGGCCCGAAGATGAAGTTAAAAATTAAACGGATGGGTTACTACTGGCCCATGATGATCCAGGACTGCCTCGAATATGCGAAGCAATGCCACTCATGCCAAATCCATGGGGATTTCATCCATCAGCATCCGAATCCACTACACCCAATGGTGGCTAGCTGGCCATTCGAAATGTGGGGAACTGACATAGTCGGCCCCATCGAACCGGCATCGTTTAGGGGACATCGTTTCATCTTGGCGACGACTGATTACTTCTCCAAATGGGCAGAAGCAGTACCACTGAGGGAAGTGAAGATGGAGAATATCCTCCACTTTTTCAAGACGCACGTCATTTATCGGTTTGGAACTCCGCGACGGATCATTTCCGATAACGGGCCGGCTTACAGAAGCCATAAGATCAGCCGCTTCGCGCAACAGTATAATATAGACTGGAGATATTCCTCGGTTTATAATCCACGAGCTAACGGTCTAGCTGAAGCCTTCAACAAGACCTTGACAAAGATCATGAAGAAGACGGTGTCCCGAAATAAGAAGGACTGGCACGAGAGACTGCAAGAAGCTCTCTGGGCATATCGAACTACGTTCAAGACGGCCACGAACACGACGCCATACGCACTGGTATTCGGTACGGAAGCGGTACTCCCCCTCGAGATAGAGCTGCCTTCTCTACGAGTGGCAGTCCACCACGAATTGACAAATGAAGAAAATGCTCACCTTCGGCTTGAGGAGCTTGATGCCCTCGATGAAACCCGGCTCATAGCGCAACAAAATCTGGAGGCCTACAAAGCAATGATGACGCGCTCGTACGAAAGATTGACCAGGCCGAGGACATTCAGCCAAGGCGAACTCGTACTAGTGGTCAAAAGACCTATGATCCCCAATCGTGCCAAGCGGGGAAAACTTGACCCAAACTATGAAGGCATGTACATCATAGACAAGGTCTACCAGGGTGGAGCCTATCTACTCATGGACATGCACGGTGAAAGGCCTTTTAGGCCAATAAACGGCCGCTTCCTAAAGAAATACTACGCTTAATGAGCTACAGCCTAGGTCAATGATAGATGACGACGACTATGTCCGCTCGCTATCTTCCTAAGCTCAGACTTTATAAGCAGTAGCCGGCCTTCCCCTGAATGGACCGAAACGTCCTTAAACTAATGATGGACCGAAACGTCCTTAAACTAACGATGGACTGAAACGTCCTTAAAACTAATGATGGACCGAAACGTCCTTAAACTAACGACGGACCGAAACGTCCTTAAACTACTACCGCAGTATCCTTAGGCTGACGAGATGAATAAAAAAAAAGAGAAAAAGAAAAGAAAATATATAAATAAAAAAATAAAAACGGTATGTCCATAAGAAAAATGGGCACGGATGAAAACCCGAAAGGGCTCCGTGAGTAAAAACAGCAGGGCTACCGGCGAGTGTTCGTGAAAACCCGAAAGGGCGCGACCTTGTAAAAAAAAAGAGAAAAAGAATAAAAAAATGGTATGTCCATAAGCAAAATGGGCACGGATGAAAACCCGAGAGGGCTCCGTGAGTAAAAACAGCAGGACTACCGGTGAGTGTTTGTGAAAACCCGAAAGGGCGCAACCTCGTTAAAAGACACTTACAAGATCCTCTCGACCTTGTAAGGAGAAACCACCCGCGTGGGATCCTTACGACTCACAAGGGAGCGACACACTTAGGGATCCCCACGATTCCTAAGGAGAAAATACACTTACGAGATCCTCACGACTCGTAAGGAGAACTCTCTTATGGGACCCTCACGGCTCATAAGATTTGAAAGTCTTAAGTTACAGAAACCTAAACCTGTTCTTAAGCAAATCCCCCACAACCTTCGATATTGCCCTACAAGTGGCTCAATACTGACCCTTGTATACAATCCACGGGCGCGAATAAACATTTCCCCAGCAAAGTCCCACCCGTGACTAGGGATATGTCCATATGGTGAGCAACCCTTGTAAGTCCTCTCGACTTATGAGGAGGGTAAGATCCTTACGACTTGCAAGAGGACATGCACTTAGGAATCCTCACGATTCCCAAGAAGAAAACACACCTACAAGATCCTCACGACTTGTAGGGAGAAATACCTTTGTGAGACCCCTACGGCTCATGAAGTCAAAAGCCTTGGTCGACAGGACCCTTAACCCTGTTTACTAAGCCACCTTTGTTCAACATCAACAGAGGCAAATGATGATTCGCTCCTGGAAACATCCCAGTTGTAGCGGTGCTGATGCCGAAATCGGTGTCTAAAATCCAAGCTTGCAGCGAAAAAGCTAGCGAGCCACACATGCATACGAAATAGCCGAAATGATGGGGCAACTTGCAATAAAAAGCAGCAAGTAAAAATGTATGCATGACAGATAGCCGAAATGATTGGGCAACTCGCAATAAAAAGCAGCGAGTAAAAATAAAATAAATAGCCGAAATGATTGGGCACCGCGAAAAATGGCCGAAATGATAGGGCAATCGCGACCTCCGCGATATAAAAGCTGAAATGATAGAGCATCACGGAAAAAGAAATAAAATAAAAAAAAAGTTTTAATTTATGCCCTACAGGTGATGTTCCATCACACCCTGTATACAATCCAAGGGCGTAAACAAAAAAGGGATCATACTTCTCCCTCAGGTTTCATCATAAGAGGAAGCAAAATCTCGACGGGCCGCGAACGACTTAGAGATCATCTCAGCACTCGTCTCGTAACAACGAACACGACTTCAAGCGAAACGGAATAGCGGCAACTCCCAAGTCTATGGCTCGGCGATATCCTGACCACCGAAATGTCAAATCCCAACTCCGTGAAATGCGAATACAATCAACGAAATTCCTGGTTACGTGGAACGCGGATAACGTCACTCTTTGACCCCGTGGAAAACATCCAGAGCGGATCCTGGTCCTCGCAGAGCACGGCAGTGAACCCATGTGAAGCATCCAGAGCGGAGCCTAGTCCTCGCCGAGCACGGCAGTGAACCCGTGTGAAGCATCTAGTGCAAAATTCCTGGTTACGTGGAACGCGGATAATGTCACTCTTTGACCCCGTGGAAAACATCCAGAGTGGATCCTGGTCCTCGCAGAGCACGGCAGTGAACCCGTGTGAAGCATCCAGAGCAGAGCCTAGTCCTCGCCGAGCACGGCAGTGAACCCGTATGAAGCATCTAGTGCAAAATTCCTGGTTACGTGGAACGCGGATAATGTCACGCTTTGACCCCGTGGAAAACATCCAGAGCGGATCCTGATCCTCGCAGAGCACGGCAGTGAACCCGTGTGAAGCATCCAGAGCGGAGTCTAGTCCTCGCCGAGCACGGCAGTGAACCCGTGTGAAGCATCTAGTGCAAAATTCCTGGTTACGTGGAACGCGGATAACGTCACTCTTTGACCCCGTGGAAAACGTCCAGAGCGGATCCTGGTCCTCGCAGAGTACGGCAGTGAACCCGTGTGAAGCATCCAGAGTGGAGCCTAGTCCTCGCCGAGCACGGCAGTGAACCCGTGTGAAGCATCTAGTGCAAAACTCCTGGTTACGTGGAACGCGGATAATGTCACTCTTTGACCCCGTGGAAAACATCCAGAGCGGATCCTGGTCCTCGCAGAGCAGGGCAGTGAACCCGTGTGAAGCATCCAGAGTGGAGCCTAGTCCTCGCCGAGCATGGCAGTGAACCCGTATGAAGCATCTAGTGCAAAATTCCTGGTTACGTGGAACGCGGATAACGTCACTCTTTGACCTCGTGGAAAACATCCAGAGCGGATCCTGGTCCTCGCAGAGCACGGCAGTGAACCCGTGTGAAGCATCCAGAGCGGAGCCTAGTCCTCGCCGAGCACGGCAGTGAACCTGTGTTAAGCATCTAGTGCAAAATTCCTGGTTACGTGGAACGCGGATAACGTCACTCTTTGACCCCGTAGAAAACATCCAGAGCGGATTCTGGTCCTTGCAGAGCACGACAGTGAACCCGTATGAAGCATCCAGAGCGGAGCCTAGTCCTCGCCAAACATGGCAGTGAACCCGTGTGTAGCATCTAATGCAAAATTCCTGGTCACGTGGAAAGCGGATAACGTCACTCTTTGACCCCGCGGAAAATGCCCAGAGCGGAGCCCGGTCCTCGCCAAGCACGGCAGTGAACCCGTGTGAAGCATCCAGAGCAAACACCGGACTGTGGAGTCCTTAAAATCTACGGACTATGATGTCCTTAACCTCGACCGTAATGTCTTAAAACTAACAATCAACCACCCTGATTCTGTACTGATTCTACCTTGGTTTAAGGGTACATCTCTTCACTCCTTTGATGCATGACGTTGTAATTCCTCAACGTCTTCAAAGAGGTGACGGGTCCCTGCAACCAAACATCGGACTGTGGAGTCCTTAATCCACGGACTATGAGGTCCTTAACCTTGACCGTGATGTCTTAAAACTAACATCGGACTGTGGAGTCCTTAAATCCACGGACTATGGGGTCCTTAAACTTGACCGTGATGTCTTAAAACTAACATCGGACTGTGGAGTCCTTAAATCCACGGACTATGAGGTCCTTAACCTTGACCGTGATGTCTTAAAACTAACATCGGACTGTGGAGTCCTTAAATTCTCGGACTATGAGGTCCTTAACCTTGACCGTGATGTCTTAAAACTAACATCGGACTGTGGAGTCCTTAAATCCACGGACTATGAGGTCCTTAACCTTGACCGTGATGTCTTAAAACTAACATCGGACTGTGGAGTCCTTAAATCCACGGACTATGAGGTCCTTAACCTTGACCGTGATGTCTTAAAACTAACATCGGACTGTGGAGTCCCTAAATCCATGGACTATGAGGTCCTTAACCTTGACCGTGATGTCTTAAAACTAACATCGGACTGTGGAGTCCTTAAATCCACGGACTATGACGTCCTTAACCTTGACCGTGATGTCTTAAAACTAACATCGGACTGTGGAGTCCTTAAATCCATGGACTATGATATCCTTAACCTTGGTCGCGACGTCTTTAAACTACGATGCCTTGAGCAACCCCTGACACCGTGAAACACGAATAAGGGTGACCACCTCCAGCACTTGCAAGTCCTCACGACTTGTAAGGAAGAAAAACTCTCTTCTGAGATCCTTACGACTCTCAAGGGAAAACCCGCTTAAGAATCCTCACGATTCTTAAGAAGAACTCACACCTATGGGATCTTCTCGACCTACAGGGAGAAAAAACTCTTTATGAGACCCTAGTGGCTCATAAAGTGCAAAAGTCTTAGGAAGCAGATCTTAACCCTGAATCCTAAGCCATCGCTGCTCTGCAAGTAGGCCAAGATAAATTGTCCGCAGAATACATTCAATAAAAGAGACACATCATTGAGAAGAAAAATGTATCTTTTATTCATAAACCAAAATGGATACAAAGTACAATTCATGAAAGAACAAAAAAAAATACTCTCATATATGAGTATATACAAGAAGGAAGGAAAAGATACAAATGTTTCAAGCCGGCGGGCGATTTAGCAGCTTGGTCAGCTCATTCTGCTTTTGTTGGGCCACGGCCTCATGATTTAAGATCGCCAAAAGACGGGCCTCCGCCTGAGCCTGCTGGGCCTGATACGAAGCGAGCCGGCCTTCAAGCTCTTTCTCGGTGGCCTTATGAGCCTCGACCCTCTCACGAGTGAACGTAGCAGCTTTATCAAGAGTCACCACCTCCCTGATAGACTCTTGAAGCACCCGCCAGAGTTCGTACGCTTTGTTGGCCTTGGCAGTAAGACTCGCCTGATGCTCGCTCAGCGCTTTAGAAGCCAGCTCCCTCTCCGAGAATTTGCGGCCAAGCCTCCTCTCGCACGATGTCATGTTTGCCGCGCACCGCGCTATCAGCCCCCGCAAGTCCGCCTTTGCAGCCATGACCTCCGAGGAAAGACGGGAACATTCAAGTGCGTGCAAGGAAGCCTCCACCTGCCGACAGAACTCCACCCAGACTCGCACCACCTCTTCGCTATGGTAGGTGGCAAGAAAAGGAAGAGAACCGTTAGCCTCGGCAGCAAATGCTTCAGTTGTGGTTGCACTGCCAGCACGAAACTCCTCGATCATGTAAGGTTCCTAGGCACTCTAATGGAGTCTCACAAGTGATCAAACATGGCCAATTGAAATTTTACAAGTGCCTATTAACCCTAATACGGATCGTTAACTAGATAAATAGGCGAAGCAAGCAAGCAAACGGAAATATAGCTAAAGGAAAGGGGCTACAACCTTTGTAGATCCGTTCCACCACCTCCTAAGCTCCATGATGAAGTCCCCTCGCTGTCCAAATCATATCTTGGGCTCTAGCGTCGGCTTCATCGGAGAAAAACGGGCTAGGTCATCGACGACGATGCCGAAGATGATCTACGTCGAGGCATCGCTAGATCAAGCTCCAACTTCACCAAGTCAAGAAAACTTGTGAAGGAAATACCCTATACTACTTGGCAAGAGGTAGAGGATGAAGAAATAGGAAGTGGGTAGACTTTAGATTTGGATTTCACACACTTTTTCATCAATCACCATTGATGTAGCAAGCTTTCTTCTCATGGAGGAAGAAGAAGAAGATGAAGAAAAAGAATATCATAAGTATTATGTAAATGATAAATAAATCAATACTTATCATTTACTAACCCTTGGTTAGTTGTAGAGAATGGACCATGGTTAACTTGAATGGTTAGGGTTAAGGATGAGACAAGAATGGTGGACTAATTCAAAGCTTCAAGAATCTTCAACTAGCAAACAAAATTAGCAACCATTCTTTTCTCATCTTTTTCCAAAATAAATAAATAAATAAATAAATAAGAAAAAAGAAAACCCTAATCATAATCTTAACCATGGTCTAATTCTTTACACTAACCCTAGCTTGCATGTATCATCAAACATGATACAATCATGTGCACAAAATATATCACATATGCAATGTGCACAAAACAAGTGAGTAAATCCATTTAAAGTGAACCAATACTAGTTAATGCAAAGTAATATATCAAATATATAATTATACATTAAATCATTAAATCAACACTTGATTTAACGATCCGGTCATATCGTATATAACCGACTAGTATCCAATGTATCGGCTTATCGAATCAATCCTTGATTCGATAACTAGGTTATATCGCATATAACCAATCGATACATTCATCGCGAGAATAGAATGCGGTATCACATACACGCATTATTCTCGGTCCCGCACATATCTCATATGCGATCCTATTTCGTTTCGCTTGAGCCAGGAAACCTCTGTGTAGGACTCTAAAGACTCGTCAATACGCCGGTAGCGGATGATGATCATATCAAGCACCCACAAGCCGCAAGCGGTCTGCTAAACGTAACGGCCACCCGGGTATTGAGCGATCAGAAGATCGACGAGCAAGCCCGCTCACACTCCTGTGAATCCAACCAGTAACACTTACCGTACAGTCCGGTCTGATCGTCTGATATGTCGCATATCTCGCCTAGGGATGGTAAACGTCAGACCCCAATAGCTCGATAAGTCATGCCGACTTGAGGTCCATAACATTCGTGAAACTACTGATAACTCTTACCAGTATATCACTGCAACCCTGGCCAGGGATTTCCTGTTATGGCCAGTCGAGCATAGCACAACATCAACCCCCAATACCGGGAGAGACGAATCCCCTCCTATCGCTCATTGCCTCCATGTGAATCGGGACTGTACCCAAAAACCACCTGTTTGCACGACTCAGTAGAGCCGTGGTAGGGTGGAAATCAAAGCACAGTGGGAGACACACAAGACTCTATGACGATCTCGGGTCAACAGACTAAGCTGTACCAGTGTCACCAGAGAACTGCTATCTGACGTGAGGTATAATACCATCTGGGAGTTCTCGGCGAGTCCGTTCAGTGTACCCAGTCTCCACTGAGCACCCGCATACCATCTTCGATGTCAAACACCAATGGATATGGGATCATCCATCGCCCATCGCATGGGTCGAGAAGATATGCGCTAGTCTACTCTGGAATATCGATGCCCCGTCTCGATATTCCCTCAACTAGGAACATTTCAAGGATGTACTCATGGACTACCCAGGCCCCACTAGTATGATCTACATCATAGTCCTGGAAGTCGAGTACACATCCTAACGGCTTTATCAACATGTAATCAGAGAGACAGAAAGTATACATGTTAAGATAAAGTGCAACCAGATAGCATACTATCATGTCGAGCAAGAAAGTCCTACCTATATATGTCCCAGCATCCACTACAATATACATCCAATGTACAGTAATGGCCTCTAGGGCATACATATAACTAACAGATCAAAGACGACAGGGAGACAATACTCAATTGGGCCAAGCGTTCTGAAGCTCGCAAAGCATAAGGGCCGGGCGGCATGACGACACGCGATTCCAACGCTATTGGAGCTGGCAAGGCTGTTCAGAGTTGAAAAATATTAGTAAGACTCTTAAGCAAAGGAACAAGTGAGGCTATACCGGAATGTCACTTACCTACGGTCATGCAAGTAGGAGCTGAGGGTTCCCCTGGCCCTTCGAGAACCTCGACCTCATCATCGGTCTCCAAAACTGTAGAGAACATCAATGTCAATACGCCAAATAACAATGATGCTATGAGAAGTGATGAACAACACTCACCTTGTCCAGACGAGAGGACGATGCGTTGAGGAGATATCGCCTGCGGAGCGGCCATTTCCAAAAGACGCTGGAAGAACTGCCGAGGAGATAGATCGACAATGGAGGCAGCCAGTCCACGCAATTCTGAAAAGACAAAAGAGTTCAGCTAACAGAAAGATTACTAGCTCAAAACGTGGAAGGTTACCTTCGACACTCCTCCCATTCTGAGCCGGGGGGATAGCAGCTTCGGCGGCCTCTGTTGTAACTTCAGGCTCCAACAAAGGGAGGGTAGTCTCAACTACCTCCATCTCAGCCTCTGGGCCGCCTTCGGGAAGAGCCGTTGGAGCGGTAGCATCCAAAGGAGCCTCCCCCAAAGGGGCAAGCATACCCTGATCAAGAACCGCCGCTGGAGGCTCTACCATAAGAGGAGCAGCCTCATCAGCCCCCTCCACATCGAGCAATGCTTCATCGGGAATTTTGGCAGGCTTCAGCTTCAATGAGCCCGTTGGGAGCTCCCCCAGAGTCGAAGATTCTGCGCAATTCAAATAAGAATAAGGATACGCATATACAGGCGTAAATAATCTGAAAAAACTACAAAAAAGAACAACAACGTACCGATGCGCAAAGAAGCCCTCAATATGGCTTCTTCAAGCCGCTGCTCCTTCTCAAGGAGGCGTGCTCGCCGGGATTCAAGGGTAGACTCATGGCCGCCGGTCCATAAAGAGAGTGCGTCCGCTGCGTCTTCTGAAGCGGCCTGCTTCAGGGCCCTTTCCCCCCATTCCTCCAAAGGACCGATAAACCTCCGCCGAATCCACGAAGGGTCTTCGTAAAAGATTACAGCGGGATAGGGCTTCTTCGGAACCCTGGCGTTATGAGACGCGTGTTTGGAACGTCGTATGTCCTCGGCCAACTGTGCGGCTTCCTCATCGGCCGAACTCGGGAAGAGAAGTCCAGCGTCTGACTCTTGCAAGGCCAATGGTTCGTCTTCAAGAATAGGCCCAGACTCCGCCAAAGAATCGGGCAAATTGGTGGCCACTTTCCTCCGCCGCTTAGACCCAGAGCCGGTCGCCGAGGATGACCGCTTCCTCCCTCGCGAAGCCTTAGGGCGGCGTCGACCCACATCTCCCTCGACACCCTCATCCCTATTACTCTCGCTCGGTGCCACAACCGAGGATGACACCGCCATTGTCGATGCCACGGGGGGTGGTGCTGCCACCGGCGGTGGTGCTACTACTGGGGCCTGTCTACCCCGCAATCGGGAACCCAGGGCCATACCAGCTGTTGGAGTAAGGTCTACCCCTGACTCCCCCGGAATGAGCGCGGTGCCAATCTCCCTCAGAGGGAAGCGGACCGGAGCCCTCGGTCGCAGCTTAGCTCCCGGAACCTGAGGAGGGGCATCATGACCAAGAAGCACCCTTCTTTCCTCAAGAATAATCGGGTTGACTCGATGGAGATACCAACCCGTGAACGATCCCACGCACCGGGGCGTATGCTCAGCTTCAGGGATCATAAAATTGGAGCCGGTGTTCAACCTCACGAAATGATGTGCGGCATCGCGAACGGCATCAAGTGAAGGGACCGGCGCAACGATGAAAGCTTCAAAGGGAACGCCCTGGTCGTATCCAAGCCGTCGGGCGAATCGATGCGGGTTGTACCGCATGAAAAGAGTTGCACTGTCCTGGCGAAACACCAAGTAGCCCGGTCTAATTGTATACAAGTGCGCGGCCTCCCGGGGCTTCAAAGAAGGTGCGTTGTCTTTCGACTGGTCCCAGAGTTGTTGAACTGGACCTGAGGGAGTAGACAAGACCCGATCATTAAAAACCAGCCCGCCAGCGGCGGCGTGAGGAGAAATCAGCACCCGAATAGCCCCGAATTGAGTCGGATCGGCGGCAGAAGCACCCACCAATCGCATAAGTCGCGGGAAGGGATAGGCGTCGTAAAACGCGGGCCTCTGATGTATAGCGAAAGCCCCCAGCACATGCATTTCGACCCAGGACGTGAAATAATGAAGCGAAAAGTTTACTACATCCACGCCGGGAGTAGAGGTATTAGCTGCGGTGCCCAACCCATGATAAAGGTGCGCCAAGGCCGGGATGCCGATGGCCAACCGTGTCCCCTCAACGATACGATAAGCCGGGTAGATAACCGAAGCTCTCAAAAAGCGACGATGCATGGGGATGACAAACCAACTAAGCCAGACACTAACAAACCCCACGAAGAACGTCTTCTCATCCATGCCGGGAGAAGCAATGGATTCAAAAGACGTCGGCGACATAATAGGGATGTAGTACTGTGGTAGATCCGATTCAGTGGTCGGCAGCTTCTTCGGACCAAACCCTAAGGGGTCTCTAATGTTGGCGAACTTCGGGGCTGTCTTCGACAAGACGTCCTCGCGAAGGAAACGAGCAATGAAGCTCTTGAAAGTAACACCCTGCTCTTCGGATTCGGTGAATAATCGGTCGAAGATACCTAGCGCCTTGATCAAACTGGGATGCTTGTGGCGGACGGCATTCTCAGCAGACAGGCCGTCAACCGGGGCGGGTTCGGGCTCAAAGATGTACTCGTCAGAGGGAAGCAACTCCTCATACAGACTACCCCTGATTGGCAACCCCGAGATGTCATAGAATTCTTCCAGAGAGATCGAGACCTCGCGATCTCCTAGAATGAAAGTGTTGGTGGGAAGATTCCATTGGTTCAAGAACGCCTTAATCCACCAAACATGCGGAGATTGGTAGTGAAAAAGCGACGCATATATCGCCTGGTAAAGCCCGACCTTCTGCAGCCGCGCACGATGGGCAGAAAAGATGTAGCGGGCCCAGAGAAGGTAGCCCGTAGGGTGTCGAGGAGTGAGCCATATCTTATAAATTTGCCCCCACGGGTGGGCCTCACCCTGGCAAATACGCCGTCCCAAGATATCTATAGCCGGGATCGGGTGGTTCGGGATACCGGTCGTCGAAGGCTTGAGCCTCCCCGTTGGATTCCAGTTGGGCATCTCCACAGCAAAAACCGTTCTCGGAGGGTCCATCGGCGAGAATGGGAAAGTAGGCTCTGTTGGTATTGCGCAAAGGAAACTGCGCAAAGGAAACTCCGACGACCCCGGATAATATGACTGTACCAAATTCCCCATAGAAGCAAGTTGGTGCAGTTCGGGTCATGAGCCCGGATCATCGCCATCACTTCCTCATCGGATGGTGATTGAGGAAAAGCAGCCTCCGAACGAGTAAAGGGAAAACACGGAGCAGAAGCCATCGCACCTGAAATCGAATGAAAGAAGACCGTTAAAAGCAAAGTCAGCAATATATATCCATGCATGAACATGAAGACTAGTTGAAGAAAACAACAGTAGACTTTTTTTTGGGACCATTGGCTACAAAACACATGGGCCCCACAGAATCAAGATGACGGCTTGTTAATAATGAGACCAAGTAGTTGCAATAAGACAAAGGGGATACCCTCATTAAGTAAAAAGTAGGTTTCAAGTGGCCCTGCACATCCCCTAGAAGACAAATCTACCTCGGACTCTACAACAAATCAAACGGGATCAAGGGAATTAAATTCTCACAGAAGATATCATTGCAAACTTCTGTTCCATTAATCGCAGAAGGACAACCTCGGGCCAAGAGACCCTAAGAAGCCTCCATGTGAAGAAACCAAGTTCTTCATAGGAATTAAATTCCTTATTGAGAAAAAGGGAATTAAATTCCCAGGAATATGTTTTCTGTGAACGGGGTTAAGCTCCATGGATTATCACCATTATCTCCCTAAAGATCATCTAAACCCTAAGAGATCTACTTTTGAAGGCTAAAATGGTTTCATACTTTGGTTAAAAAGCTTGAAGAAAAATGGGTTCTTTGTTAAAAAAGGGTAAAAACCCTTGTTTTGGATTTAAAATCCAGAGGAATGTGAAAGTTCATCGTTTGTTCAAGGACATTACCTGAGGAAAAGAGTCTTTCTGAACAGAGTTAAACTCTGAAAAGGTTTCAAGGCAGAGAACTAAGCTCTGGAAGAAGAGAATTAAATTCTCAGAAAAGATTGCAAAAAGAAGAAGATGAGCAAAGTGGAGGCTCTTCTGAAAGGACATGGGTATTTATAGGATGTGATGGACAAGCTTCATCTCCCCAAATCCCTAGAGGAATCCAATGGTCACAAAAAGTGACAGCGTTGCACTCACGTGCAGACACGTGAGAACAACGCTGTGGGGGCATTTGTTTCCTGATTTAAAATCAGGAAAGCCTACGGAAGAAGCATCACGTGCTAGCACGTGACCAGCAGTCACGCGTTGGCACGTGACATTTAAAAGCAGCGGCAAAAGCACATCAGTTCCCTGATCAAATCAAGGAAAAGGCTCCAGAAAAGGTCACGTGCTCACACGTGACCAGGGGTCACGTGTTGGCACGTGACGGCTGAACAGCGGCTAGGAGACAAAGCGCAGAAAGCAGAGGAAAGCTCGTTCCAAGGGGTCACGTGCCTACACGTGACCAGGGATCACGTGGCCACACGTGACCAGGGGTCACGTGGCCACACGTGACCGGCTTTCAAAGCTTATTTATTTAATAGAATCAAATTCTGAAGAGATCATTCAAATCTTTCCAAAGGAAAATGATTATTTGGAACCGATTGGACTAAAGATTTAAAGGTGATTCAATATCACCTATCTATGGAAAAATCCTGAACTTGGAAAGATTTCCCCTTAAAATCTAATCGAAATAACAAAGGAAAATCTTTGGATTTAAAATCCAATGGTGAATAAAATTCACCCAATAATCCAAAGGTCCAAACGAATGGTGAATACAAATCAAATCTCTCAACGAAAGATTCATCAAAACTAATTGATTCTGCTTCTTCTCGTATAAATAGGAGCCAAGAGACACGCAGAGAGAGATATATACAGAGATCAATACATAGAGAGAGAAAAAAATAGAGCCTTGAGACTTTGGAGGAATTTGGATCTTCTGCAAAAGAAAACCTTAGGTAAGAAGGGGGAGGCTTTCAAGAAAAAAGAGAATTTAATTCTCAAAAGAGTTTAACTCTGATATTAAAAAGAAGAACTTAGTTCTCTCTTTAGCAGAGGATTTGCAAAGTGCACATCTCCCCATGAATTGAGAACTTAATTCTCATTGGGTTGAGATCCTGCCATGCAGATCCAAAGCATAGAGAGGGAATGGATGTTTGAGAATTTAATTTTCATAGAATTATAGGAATTTAATTCCTTCGAATTAAAATTAGGGTTCAACCCTATGTTGTAGGAATATAATTCCTTCAGAATGAACAGAATCAGGGTTTAACCCTAGTTAAGAACTTAGTTCTGTTAAAATAACAGGAATCTAATTCCCTTAAGAAAGAAGAAATTAGGGTTTCACCCTATGACAGAATCTAATCCCTCAGAATATAAATTAGGGTTCAACCTTATCTAAGAGTAATTCTCTAAAGAAAGAGGGAATTTAGTTCTTTTAAAGTTATTATTAGGGTTTAACCCTATGACAGAACTCAATTCTTCACATATATGAGGAATTTAATTCCTACAGGAAAATCAGAGTTCAACTCTATCAGAGAATATAATTCTGCAGAAGACAATGGGGATTTAATGAAGAATTTAATCAGAAATTGCAAAGAGGCAGGGTCACGTGCTACCACGTGACCCCTGGAAAGATCCACAGAGAGGGGCTTTCGAGGCAATGCCTCACGTGACCCACGTGACCCTTGGCAAAAGTTTTAACACACAAACAATTAAATGCCCATCACGTGACAGCACGTG
Source organism: Agapanthus africanus (assembly GCA_030015575.1). Classification (NCBI taxonomy): domain Eukaryota; kingdom Viridiplantae; phylum Streptophyta; class Magnoliopsida; order Asparagales; family Amaryllidaceae; genus Agapanthus; species Agapanthus africanus. The sequence continues at coordinate 410,313,934 of CM057338.1, forward strand.
ATGCTCCAAAGTATTCACCACTCTCGGCAGAACAAATAAAGGGGAGGGAGCCCTCACGTGCTACCACGTGACCCCTCTTACCTTAGTGCCTAACGCTAAATTGGACCCTCTGAATCCAGTGTTTAACACTGTTTTGCCTTAGTGTTCAACACTAACCGAAGAGCCTTTCTTGCAGTATTTAACACTGAATTTCTTAGTGTTTAACACTAAATTAAATCTCTATTAACAGAGTTTAAAATTAATTTTCTTAGTGTTCGACACTAAATTAAAATCTCTGTCACCAGTGTTTAACACTGATTATCTTAGTGTTTGACACTAATTTGAGATCTCTGTTGCTAGTGTTTAACACCGATTTGTTTTAGTGTTTAACACTAATTTGAACCCCCTGTTACTGGTGTTTAACACTAATTTTAGCCCAATTGGCTAAGTGTCTAGAGGCAAAGCCTCTCCTCTAATGGACCAACAGAGGGCCAATATCCTAAACATGATTGGACTTAGCCCAAGCTGGCCATAAGTTCTCAATTCAAATTCAACTGAGCCAATGGACTCATAATATAATTAATTGGTCTTGATTCCAAATTGGGTCAAAGATTATTTAATCTACCTCGGTTTAAGAGTATATCTCTTCACTCCTTTGATACTCGGCGTTGTAATTCCTCAACGTCTTCAAAGAAGTGACGGGTCCCGATGACCACATATTGATACGGACTGTAGGGTCCTTAAACTCATGGACTATGAGGTTCTTAACCTTGACCGAGATGTCTTAAAACTAACTTTGGACTGTGGAGTCCTTAAATCCATGGACTATGAGGTCCTTAACCTTGACCGACTTAAAACTAACTGTGGACTGTGGAGTCCTTAAATCCACAGACTATGAGGTCCTTAACCTTGACCGCAACGTCTTAAAACTAACATTGGACCGCAATGTCCTTAAACTACCTATGGACCACAACGTCCTTAAACTACCTATTGACCGCAATGTCACTAAACTAAACAACAGGACTCCCTTAATTGCTCTATTGTTGGATCTAAACGATCCCGTTAAGTTGATCTTAGTCTGAAAATTGGACTAACGTATCCTTAACAAATGTTTAAGTCGATCTTAGTCTCGAATGAGGCTAATGTATCCTTAAAACCAAACCCCCCAAACCCAAATCTAAGATAATACGGATTTGGACTAGTCCATGCCCTACGGGCGACGACATAACTCGGTCTCCGTATACAATCCACGGGCAACCAAACATAAAATAAACACACACGACACGAAGTGACCATCTGGAGAAGGAGAAAGTGGTTACCGCGATGCGGTAGCGTAATTAACTGCAGGAGATTGCGCCTGCAGGGAAGAGCGTCCCTACAATCAAAAAAACCCCTCAAGCGAGGGGGAATCTGACGAAGTCTGCTACATCGGACGCATCCGTTTAAACCTTCGATATACGGTGCCATAAATCAACTTGGCATCTTCGGAGAGGTAGACAGATAGCACCAATTAGCATCTGCCCCGAACCTCAGGCGAGACGACCACGCGTCGCGCCGTCGTTCGGAAGGGAACAGAGACCTTTCATTTCCAAAATGAATGGTGACCTTTCATTTCTCTTTTAATTCTTATGTTGAATGCATATATTATTATAGAAAATTCACCATTACACCATCTTTATTTGTCCCCCTTTTTCTTTTTCTTCCTCACACTTTTCTATCTCTCCTTTCTCCCCTTCACCTAGAGTCCTAGAAGAAGAACACCAAGAAGATTCAAGAATGTCTTGCTAAAAACACGAGGCTATCGGCGGATAGACAAGACCGGTGACAATACCGGCTTGTGTATGTAAGTCCCTTCTCTCTTTTCCTCCCTCCATCTCTTTCTATTTATCTTTCTTTTTTTTATATTGCCATGAAAAACTTCCCTCATCATATCATAGTCCCTAAATAATTAATTAAATGGATACATATATAAATAATGAACACACACAAACATACACACATATATTGTTTGTAAAGTCTTTTTCATTACTCTCAATCCATATGTTAAAATTTCATGGTAACCAATTAGGATTGTATCGTTTGTTGTTGTATTTTAAATTACTTTATTTAAAGTTTGTAAAAAAATGAAGTTACGAATAAGTACCATGGTTTTCTCATTATCACATATGACATATCAATACCTTTACCTTTAAAATAATTTTTAAAAATTAATTTTTACTTCTGAAAATTTCAAGAAATTTATCTTTGATAGAATATATTTTTGTATAGACACTGTAAAATTTTTTAGATCGAATCACTTAACGGTTTAGAAATTATATTATTTTTATTCACTGTTCGTAAAAACAAAAAACTGTATTTATCGATCAATTTCTTATACACATAATTTGGTCTACCGATTTCTAAATTGAGCAAACTCAGGTGTTTTGGATATCTACATAGAATGATCTAGATTTTCTTAGTTTTAAGTTTTTACTGAAAACCGACGTAAAATATAGAAAACTGCGTTAAAATATTGTAACAACCCTAAACTTCCTATACAACTTTCTGTACAATTTTTCAAAAAAATACATAAAGGGGTATTTTTGCCTGAGCACAAGTTATAAGTTTGTTTTGCTTTTTAATAGTAAGAAAGAGCTTGTAGCTCACTGGTAAGACCTTGCACTGCTGAACCAAAGCACCAGAGTTCAAATCCCATCCCCCACATTATTTTTAATATGTTTTCTTTTTAATTTTTAGAAGTCCAAGGGTCTACACGTGCATAACTCGTAAAAACCCCACTTCAAATATAAAACAAACTGTCCCAGGGGTTAGACGACTCGACTTTGGACACGTGGTGACGGCGACCCGGCCCGACTCGGCCGGCGGCGCCGACCGGACCGAGTCGGATCGCCGATCTTCCAACATGAAAGATGTGTCTTTTTGGCTTCTTAACTTCCCTGTACACTTTAAAAATTCTGCACATTAATAGAGCCCTTTAAAATCTCAATAAATCCAATTTATAATACAATTTAATACATTTTTTCTTCACACCCTTTCACCTACCCTAACCCTAGTTTTACCCTATAAATACCACCCCTAAACACACACCCCTCACTCATAAATTCTGTCCAAACTCTCAAGAAAACTCTCTAGAAATTTTGTGTACAAGTGGAGTTAGTGAAGGGCGAAACTCCGGCGAATTTCCGACGGAATACGAGGAGTTTCCGGCGAAGAAATGATACACCGGCGATTCCCCTCCCTACCTCTATCTTCCCTCTTTCTTATTAGCTAGTAAGTCCCTCCCCCCTCTTCTATTCTATATTCTTAAAACTCGTATTTCTAAAACCCAACGGACGCGGAGTTAATCCGACTTCCGATTCGGTTTTCTTTAAAAAGTACAATTTTCATTAAACACAACCATTCCAAACTCTTATATCTTGACTATTAATCATTAACAAAACAAGTTGAGCAAGTTTCATAGCGAAATATTTCATTTTTTAACTTTTACCGCTCTTTTTCAGAAAAATACCATGTAGTTTAGTTTCGACTTTAAAGTATCATAATTCTTGCTATACCTTTAGATAAGATCATGAAGTAATGACCTACCTCTTCACAACACTCATATGCAACATAGCACAATACCTTTCGGGAACATAGAATACGGGAATACGAATTTACAATTAAATACCTTTTACTATTAAAACCGTTTTCTACAAGATTACGTATTTTTACAAATCTTTGCAAAGTGCCGCTACAACCCGTTTTGGAGAACTCGACTGGGATGGTGCGAAATTATCGCACATCCATGGGCTTAGTAGTGCGAAATTCAGACCTCCGCAAGGAGCATTCGGTCTCGAAGGATTTAAAAATACAAATATCTTAAGAAAAATGTGATTTCTGGAAAAAATAATAAATTAAAATTAATTTATATAAATAAATATATATATGTATCATCAAAACATCTATTTTTGATATAATATGAATATTCCAAGTTTTCTATATCAAAAGAATCACTTTACATGAAAATACCATGAAATTCGATACAAGTCAATACTTTACAATTAAATACCATATATTATGAAAAATAGGTTTACCTCACTAGAAGTGTCATATATATAAAATCTACATCTATGAAAACTCTAAAGACGATAATAAAATACTGTAGGTGTATTTTGAAAACTATACAAAATTATTTTTATATAAAACCCCCTTAAGTTCTATAAATTACCCTAAGGACCCTAGTAAACATAGGTTTAAGCGGGACCGGTCTCTTGAGCCTCAGGGAGCCGGAGATATGGGTGCTTGCCTATTTAAGGTAGACAACTTAACAAATGGTGTTATCAATACGGTAATCGTCTTTGAAAAAGACACAAATCCTGCCGCCCATGTGCAGCGGTTACCGATAATATCAAAACCTAATCCAGGATTTCAATTTCTTTTCCAATTATTCTGACTCAGACTGAGTCTTATTATAATAATCTGATTTGAATATGATTCAAGTACAATCTACAATACTACAAATCAATATGAATCCATGAATCCATATATTCAATCTATTCAATCTGTATTGACTGAACCGAACCATGGATATACTTCTATTTACATGATTCTCCAGTTACATCCATTTACTGATATCATGGTTTCGGCAAGTCATCAAATTTACAATCTATACAAAACAATACAATTTACAATACAATATAAACAATACAATCAAGACATCGCGGGGTTTAAGGGGTAGATTGGTACGGAAGGTGTTAGAAGTGGCACGAGACTGCAAGATTTAAGACACCTAACCTATATTCCGTTGCTGTTGTACCGTGGCATAACGGTTCCTTGTACATTCCGTTCACCTTAATCTCTGGTCTACTGAGACTCCTCTCGTATACACTGGCATCCTTCTGTACCAAGTTACAAACAACAGTGTTAACCATATAATACGACTTTAAAAGCTACATTCTTTCTCAGTCTATTCTACTTCTCCCTTATCTTTGGGACTTACCGAGCGATTTGTTCGCTGACGACATTCTCTTTCTTCTTCTTTGAATGTCGTCAGGTGATTCGGACTTTCCGGAGATCGAGCCTAGCACTGAAGACTTGGACCAGTTTATTGAATACCCCGAGCTGTAGTTACACTTGTACATTTCCTTTACATTCTGTAGTTTCCATTTCTGTTATGCCACTGTTTAGGCATTGCTTTCATTCAGATGTATTTACTTTTCCATGTACTATAAAAGAATGTTAATAAATAAAGTTGATGTTCAAATATATCTACTGTCTTTGTCTCTTGTGCATTTTTATTTATATTGCTTAGGTACGCCTAGTGTATTTAATTCAGAGTAAATACGTAGCGGCCAGTCGCGTCCTCTGCCCGTATACTGGGAAGCAGGGCATGACAAATATTAAGCGACGAATCTGAATAGAATTTGTCTTGATTCGCACACTGTTTTTAAATTAGACATAACTCAAACTCCCGATATCCGTTCATGACAAACTTTAGATGTGTAGATGCACAATTGATAGAACTATAATTTTCTATATACTAGATTACTTAGAAATTCATGAAACAACTCGATATAGGCTTTGCAATATAACATATAGTTGCTGTCCAGAAATCTGAATTTCTGTTTTAAACGCTGATATTAAAACGATCATAACTAGAGCTTCAAAAATCTAAATCGCGCAAATCTTAGTGTTTTGGATAATTATTCCGAAAGACCTACAATTTTCTATTAATCTTCGTAATCTAAAACTTGATAAAAATTAACCCAAACTGCGTTTTAAAAATATATGACGGTGCTGAACAGATTCTGATATGTTTTGCGCGATGATACGAAAACGTGTATATCTCCCAAACCGGTAGTCATATTTAAGCAAGACTGAAACTCGCATGTGCATAACACTTAAGGCTATGTTTTCATTGATATTCTGAATTCAAATAACTTAATTAACTAGTCATACATATCACATATTTACAACATTGTTTTTAGACGTTTCTTGTATACTTATCTCATATCATATTTTATAATTGCTTATTTATTTTTATCTATATGCCTTGTGATTAAACCATTACATGCTGGAATTGACTTGATCTTGACACGACTCAATCATGAATACCTAAACCCAATAAGTGCACTTGACTCGACTTGACCCGAACCATGAATATGTAATGACTTGACATGAATACATGAACAATTGACTTGAATACTTGAACTCGACTCGATACTTGAATTGCACTCTCTTATGTACTCATGGATTTGGGAAAGACTTATAATTTTAATCACAGACTTATATACACGGGGTAGTTTGAGTATGAATCCAACGGAATCTCATGAGTCCCATTAATACAAATCATGTTGTTGTGGTACCGGGCTGAAACGGTACAAATCATGTTGCTGTGGTATCGGGATGAAACAGTACAAATCATGAATTCACGAATGAGGGCCCGTGTTTCCAAGCCCCTGGATGATAGCCTGCTGGGTTTGGAATACTTCAATAACAATTGAAGTCCCGCTATTTTGGGTCATGATTTCTTGCCCCTGGACGATAGCCTTGAGTTTGAGAATACTCTTGAGATTGGTTGACATTCATACTTGAACTCACGTTAGTTAATTTTACCCTTTTAGATACCTCTTAAGACACTTACATTCACTTCATATTCACTATACCTACACTCCACGGCCATGCTATACATGTTTGCTATGCTCATGTTAAATTTCCATGCTGATATAGTTTCCATATACATTACCATACTTGTTCACATATTATAATTTCCATTTATACTAAATTACATGTAATCTTGCACTCAATTTATATATTACACATCTCTATTGGGACTTACCGAGCGTTAGTTCACTGACGGACATTCCACCCACTTCTTTCTATTCTTAGAATGTTCGTCAGGTGACATTGAGACAGAGAAGATAGAAGTGGTCGAAAAGGAGTACAACCAGTTCGCATCACAAACAGACGTAGTTTCATTCAGCTTTTCATTTCATTTCACCTTATTTATGTATGGTTCCTTGTTAAGGCTTATCATGTTAAATATCTTGTATTCAGATATTTTGTCTACTATGAATCATGAATGTAATAAATCAGAGTTGGATTTCATTTTTTGTTTGTTCTTGTTACTTTATGTTGCTTACAGACGCTTAGCATATTTATTTTGAGAAATGGCCTTCTCAGAATAAATACGTCGCGGGCTTGCCATGTTATCGTTTCCATCTACTAGGAAGCGGGGCATGACAAAACCCGAAAGGGCGCCGTGAGTAAAAACAGCAGGTCTACCGGCGAGCTTGTGAAAACCCGAAAGGGCGCAATCTCGTTGTTATAAAAAAATGGTACGTCCACAAGCGAAATGGGCACGGATGAATACCCGAAAGGACGCCGTGAGTAAAAACAGCAGGGCTACCGGCGAGCTTGTGAAAACCTATAAGGGCGCAATCTCGTAAAATTTTCACCTACGAGATCCTTTCGACTCGTAAGGAGAGCTCCCCTGTGAGATCCTCACGGCTCATAGGATTCAAAGTCTTAAGTTACAGGGATCCAAACTTGTTCTTAAGCCGTCGTATTCCCCAAGTTGTCCTACAGGCGGTCTAATATTGACCCTTGTATACAATCCACGGGCACAAATAAACTATTTCCCCACCAAGTTCCACCAATGACGAGGAATGTCCTCGTATGGTGAACGACACTTATAAATCCTCTTGACTTATAAGAAGAAAATACTCTTATGAGATCCTTACGGCTTATAAGAGAAAACACCACTTAGAAGTCCTCATGACTTCTAAGGAGAACATACACCTACGAGATCCTCACGACTCGTAGGGAGAAATGCCTTTATGAGATCCTTACGGCTCATAAAGTCAAAAAGTCTTAGTCAGCAGGATCCTAACCCTGTTTGTTAAGCCACCTTTGTTAAAATCAGCAAAGGCAAATGATAATTCGCTCCTGGCAATATCCCTGTTACAGCGATACTGATGCCTAAATCGGTGTCAAACTCTAAGTCCTTTCACGGTAAATGATGATTCGCTCCTGAAAATATTCCAGTTGCAGTGATATTGATGCCTGAACAGGTGTCAATTTTCAAGTCCTTTCGCAGCAAATGATGATTCACTCCTGGCAATATTCCAGTCACAGCGATGCTGATGCTAGGATTGGTATCAGATCTCATGTTCCATACTCACAACAAAAATCAGCGAGCCAAAAAAAAGATGCATATGAAATAGCCGAAATGATGGGGCAACTCGCAATAAAAATCAACGAGCAAAATGTATGCATATAAAAATAGTCGAAATGTTTGGGCAACTCGCAATCAAAAGCAGCAAGTAAAAAGAAAAAAAACAGCCGAAATGATTGGGCAATCGCAAACTTCACGATATAAAAAGCTGAAATGATAGAGCATCGCGGAAAGAAATAAATCGAAGTGAAACTTTTTCCCTGCATGTGAGTTCACATCAACCCCTGTATACAATCCATGGGCATAAACGAAAAGGGAACCATATTTTCCTACCCGGCTTCGTCAAAGGAAGAGCCAAGTCTTGACGGTTCACAAAACAATCTAAAGACTACCTCAACATTCGGCGTTCAACAAAAGACTCCAGGGTCGAAACAAAACGGACCCATGGCAAAATTCCTAGCTCTAAGTCTTGACGGTTCACAAAATAACCTAAAGACTATCCCGACATTCGCCTCGTTACAGCAGACGCAATGTCAATAATGGCGTTCCTTCTCACTTCAGTAGGATGCAGACACGACGTCAACAAAAGACCCCAGTGTCGAAACAAAACGGAGCCATGGCAAAATTCCTAGCTCCAAGTCTTGACGGTTCACAAAATAACCTAAAGACTACCCCGACATTCACCTCGATAAAGCAGACGTAATGTCAACAACGGCGTTCCTTCTCACTCCAGCAGGATGCAGACGCGACGTCAACAAAAGACCCCAGGGTTGAAACAAAACGCAGCCATGGAAAAATTTCTAGCTCCAAGTCTTGACGGTTCACAAAATAACCTAAAGACTATCCCGACATTCTTCTCGTTACAGCAGACGCAATATCAACAAAGGCTCCAAAATAGCCAAATCATAAGGAAGCGAAGGCAAAATTCTTAGCTTCAGGGTCTTGACGGCAACTCAAATACAAGCTGAAAGACTATCGGATATCATCCCACACCAGTGCGGAGTGGTTATGACTCATCGGGGCTTCCAAACTGAGCCTAATCTCATGTAAAAAGCGACATGACAAAATTTCTAATGCTTGCTCTTCCAACGGTCAAACTGCCTAAGAAGAGTACTTGAAGACGTTTTGTTCATCCCCCGAAGGGATCAGAGACACGACAGTCGCGGGGCTACTCGAACAGCAGCGTAAAGTCTACATATCAGGGAATGCATCAGCCAACGCGACGGTAGCACGGACTAAAACCCCAGTACTACAAAACCTAACTGACCTATGTCGCAAAGAGTAGGGGTTATCTATAACGTTAGGATATTCCTGCGAGAACTTCTCGACTCATCTCGACTCGTAGGGAAAAATATCTTCATGAAACCCTCACGGCTCATGAAGGTGAAAAGCCTTAGGCAATGGGGATATTAGCCTGTTTCCTAAGCACTGTGGCCCTATAAGTAGGTCCAAACTAGCTTTTTTATACTGTCCATGGGCACATTCTCCAAAGTCGAATGCCGATAAGGAGGAAAAACCACTTACGAGTCCTCTCGACTCGTAATGGGGAAAATTCTCTTGTAAGATCCTTACGACTCTCAAGAGAAAATGCACTTAGGAGTCCTCACGACTTCTAAGGAGAAAATACACCTATGGGATCCTCTCGACCGTATGGAGAAAAGTCTTTATGAGACCTTCTCGGCTCATAAAGTTGAAAAGTTTTAGGCGGCAGATCCAAACCTATTTTCTAAGCCATCGCTGCCCTACAAGAAGGACCAAACTGACTCTTGTACACTATCCACGGGCCATATTCGCCAATGAAATGAAGAAGCTACTCACGGGTCTTCACGATTCGTAAGGAAAAAAAATACCCAAGTGAGATCCTTACGACTTACAGAGGCGATGAACACTTAGAAATCCTCACGATTTCTAGGGAGAATATGCACTTATGAGATCCTCTCGACTTGTAGGGAGAAAAAACCTTCTTGAGACCCTTACGGTTCATAAAGATGAAAAGTCTTAGGCTACAAGGATCCTAAACTTGTCTCCTAAGCTATCAATTATATGGCTTTGCATAACTCTGCACTACTTCACTCACGTACATACTTACGTGGGCAAAGTAGTGGAGGGCATTTGTTTCTGCCAATTTTTTTGGCTAAAAGCTACTTGTTCCCTTATAAAAAAAGAGGAGAGAGTCCTCAAAATTTGGCCTCACGTGGGCGCTCATATGCAGAGCATATGAGCGCTGAAAATAAACAACTAAAGGGCCAAACATGCCTCACGTGTTAAACACGTGAGCGCTCATAAATAACCAATGGCCAAACATACCTCACATGCTAAACACGTGAGCGCTCATATGTAAAGCATATGAGCGCTGAAAATAAACTAAATAAAACAACTAATGGCCAAATATGACTCACGTGCTAAACACATGAGCGCTCATATGTAAAGCATATGAGCGTTGAAAATAAACAGGCTAAAACACACACTAGGGGTCACGTGTTAAACACGTGAGTTCTCTTGCTGCTCACATGTAAAGCATGTAAGTGCCCCAAATGCTCCAATTAAAATTAAATTCTATTTAGGAAATATTTTTCCTGATCTTTCTAATACAGAAAGATCTTTCTCTAACAGAGAATCTTGGATTTAAAATCCAATGGTGATGAAATATCACCAATTAAACCATCTGATAGAATTAAATTCTATATGGAAAATATTTCCCTGATCTTCCTCAAAATAGAAAGATCTTCTCTGATCATCTGATAGAGTAAAATTCTATCGTAGGAAAATATTTTCCTAATCCTGTTAAACTAACAAGATATTCATTTAACAGAATTAAATTCAATATTCCTAATCTTGTTAAACTAATAAGATATCCATATGATAGAATTAAATTCTATATTAAGAAAATATATTCCTAATCTTGTTAAACTAAAAAGATATGATAGAATAAAATTCTAATCTTGTTAAACTAACAAGATATTCATATGATAGAATAAAATTCTATCTTAGGAAAATATTTCCTAATCTGGTTAAAAACAAATAAGAAACCTTCTCTGTTAAACAGAGAACTTTTGAGTTAAAAATCCAACGGTGAATAAAATTCACCAGATCAATTGGATTATTATGAAATCAATCATGATCTCTCAATGAGGGATTTTCTTAAAAAATTGATTCTTTTTCTTCTCATATAAATAGGAGCAAGGAGAGGAGGATAAAAAGACACACACGGGGAGAGAGGGGAAGAAAAATACAGAGAGAATTTAATTCTCTTAAAGAAGAAGGTCCCCCTCCTAAAAAACTCTACGTAAAAAGAAAACACAGAGATCATTTTATCTCTCTTTCGCCTCTCTAAGGGTTTAGCCCTTCATATAAGAACTTAGTTCCTCCTCTGGTTGAGATCTGCAGAAGCAGATCTCCCCACAAGTTGAGAATTTAATTCTCATCGGGATGATTCTATCATGCAGATTCAAAGCCTAGGCGAAAGAACTGAGTTTAAAGAGTTTAACTCTTACAAAAAAACATATGGGGATTTAATTCCTCCGAAAACTAGGGTTTAACTCTATAAAAAGAATTTAATTCTTGCAAAGAATAAAAGGAGAACTTGATTCCTCAGCCCAGACAATGATAATAATCTGAGACCTTCCAAACCTAAATCCTAATGACTAGAAATGTCATTAATAAGAGATCAAAATTTCCATGAACATAGAAGGAAATGCTGATGATTCATTAGCATTTAAACACTATAACGAGGACCGCACGTGTTTCCCACGCGAGCGCTTAAAAGAAGAACAAGAAGTGCCTCCTAGGGCAATCGCGTGTTTTGCATGCGATCTCCAATCAAGTGCTTAGCACTTATATAAAAAAAGAGGGGATAAAACCCAAAAAACAGTACCCAACTTTGGGGCGCTTCACATGTTCAGAGTGCCACAAGAACCAAGTGCTTAGCACTTATATATAAAAAAAAAGGGAATAAAACCCAAGAACAGCGTCCACTTTAGGACCCCTCACATGATTCACATGTGAGCGCCTCCAAATTTCAGTATTTAACACTGGTCCAACGCCTCACGCAAGATACACGTGAGTACTACTTTTACAGTGCTTAGCACTACAGGGGTAAATATGGAGACCCAGACCTAATCACAAATTGGCTAAGTCTTTCCGAGGTCAAAACTTCTTTGATCTCCAAATCGACCGAGCCTCTGTGCTCATGTTTTCCTAAACTGATCTTAGTCCCAAATATGACTAATGATTTCTAGGTTTACCACAAATTCCTTTTTCCCTCAAATACGGGAATTGGTTTAAGGGTACATCTCTCCACACCTCTGATATATGTCGTTGTAATTCTTCAACGTCTTCAGAGAGGTGGCGGGTCCCGACAGCCAACTTTTTTTGTGCACTTCCCAAACTAACGTGCACATTCCAAATCAAACCACACCCCAAACTGGGTACATCCCATATCATCATTGTTCATCCCTTCACGTAACAAATACACATGCGTGCAAGATGATCAACGGGCCGAGACGTCCTTAAACTAAAACCCCACCTCCAAAATGGTGACCAACGGACCGAGACATCCTTATACTAAAACCTCACCTCCAAAACGGTGATCGACGGACCGAGCCGTCCTTAAACTAAAATCTCACCTCCAAAATGGTGATCGACCAAACTAAAATCTCACCTCCAAAATGGTGATCGACGGACCAAGACGTCCATAAACTAAACTCTCACCTCTAAAATGGTGATCAACGGACCGAGATGTCCTCAAACTAGAACTTCGCCTCCAAAATGGCGATAATGGACCATGACGTCCTTAAACTAAAACCTTGCCTCCAAATGGCGATCAACGGACTGAGACGTCCTTAAACTAAAAGCTCACCTCCAAAATGGTGATCCATGGACCAAGATGTCCTTAAACTAAAATCTCACCTCTAAAATGGTGATCAACGGACCGAGACGTCCTTAAACTAAAATCTTACCTCCAAAATGGTGATCAACAGACCGAGATGTCCTCAAAATAGAACTTCGCCTCCAAAATGGCGACAACGGACCGAGATGTCCTTAAACTAAAATCTCACCTCCAAAATGTTGATCAACGGACCAAGACGTCCGTAAAATAAAATCTCACATCCAAAATGGTGATCAACAGACCGGGATGTCATCAAACTAGAACTTCGCCTCCAAAATGGCGATAACGGACTGAAACGTCTTTAAACTAAAACAACAGAGCCCAAATACTCTTTTGTTTGATCTGAAGCTAAAATGATCCTAAGACCTTGTTAAGCAGATCTTAGTCTCAAATTGGACTAACGTATCCTTAACAAAAAACCAACCGAGCCCCAACTGCTTATATACATTTAAGTAGATCTTAATCTCAAATCAGATTAACGATCCTTAATAAAACAAACCCAAATCTAAGATATATGGATTTGGACTAATACACGCCCTACGGGCGGCAACATAAATTAGTCTCCGTATACAATCCACGGGCAACCTAAATCTAAACAAACAAAAACACACACGACACGAAGTGAACTTCCGGATCAGGAGAAAGTGGTTATCTCGATACGAAAATATAATTAACTGCAGAGCCTTGCGCCTGCAGGGAAGAGCGTCCCCACAATCAAAAACCCCTCGCAAACGAGGGGGATTTGACAAAGTCTGCTACAACGGCCGCATCCGCCCAAACCTCCGATATACGGTACCATAAATCAACTTGGGATCTTCGAAGAGGTGGACTGATAAATCCAAATAGTATCTGCCCCCAACATTTAGGCCAGACGTCTTAACGTCCCGGTCACGTCTTTCGGCAGTGAACAGACTAGTGTATATGCTTATCATCCCAGCAGGAGAGATGGTCTATCCCACAGCCATTAGTATGTCATACTGGAGATGGTATGCAGGTGCTCATTTGTTAGTGTATATGCCCTAGGGGCCATTATTGTATCATACTAGCTTGTATATTACTTAATGGAAGCTTGGAATATTCACAGTTATGTTAACAGTCTTGCTAAATATGGTAGTATGCTACTTGGTTTATGTCTATCTTAATATGTGTATTTGTTAGCATATCGAGAATACATATTGATAGAGCCCTTAGGATCTTGCTTGACTACCAGTGTTGTGATGGCATTCACACTAGTGGGGGCTGGGTAGTCTATAAGCACATCCTTTTTCAGGTCCCTAGTCATAGAATTATCGAGACAGGGCATCGATACTCCAGAGTAGACTAGTGTGTAGGCTTCTCATCCCAGTTGGGGAGATGGTTTGTCCCACAGCCATCAGTACGTTGTACTGGAGATAGTATACAGATGCTCGTTGGGTTACGGGTACACCGGACAGGACTCGCAGGGAACTGTTGGTTGGTATTATACCCGTCATCAGTTAACAGTTCCCAGGTGACATGAGTACAGCATAGTCTGCAGACTTGACAGTGCTGCTTCGTCTCGAGTGTGTTCCCACTGTTCTTAGATTGCTACCCTACCACGGCTCAAAGGAGTCGTGCAAACAGGTAGAAGTTGGGTGCAGTCCCTGTAGGGTTACTAGGTACTCTAATGGAGTCTCACAAGTGATCAAACATGCCAATTTCTAAAAATTACGGTGCCGAGAAACCCTAGAACGGATCGTTGGCTAGAAGTATATAGGCGAAAAAGCAACTAGTAAACTACATTACTAAGAGAATACGGAAATACAACCTTTGTAGATCCGGTGCTCCACCTCCATAGCGCCGCAATGAAGTCCTCTCGCTGTCCAAAATAAATTCCGGGCTCTGGCGTCGGCTTCATCGGAGAATAGGCGAGCTAGGTCGTCGATGTCCATGCCGAAGATGATCTACGTCGAAGCATCGTTAGATCAAGCTCCAACTTCACCAAGTCAAGAAAACTTGTGAAGGAAACACCCTATACTACTTGGCAAGAGGTAGAGGATGAAGAAATAGAAAGTGGGTAGACTTTAGATTTGGATTTCCCACACTTTTTCATCAATCACCATTGATGTAGCAAGCTTTTTTCTCATTTTGAAGAAGAAGAAGAAGATGATGAAAAAGAATATGATAAGTATTATGTAAATGATAAATAAATCAATACTTATCATTTACTAACCCTTGGTTAGTTGTAGAGAATGGACCATGGTTAACTAGAATGGTTAGGGTTAAGTATAAGACAAGGATGGTGGACTAATTCAAAGCTTCAAGAATGTTCAACTAGCAAACAAAATTAGCAACCATTCTTTTCTCATCTTTTTCCAAAATGAATAAATAAGAAAGAAGAAAACCCTAATCATAATCTTAACCATGGTCTAATTCTTTACACTAACCCTAGCTTGCATGTATCATCAAACATGATACAATCATGTGCACAAAATATATCACATATGCAATGTGCACAAACCAAGTGAGTAAATCCATTTAAAGTGAACCAATACTAGTTAATGCAAAGTAATATATCAAATATATAATTATACATTAAATCATTAAATCAACACTTGATTCAATGATCCGGTCATGTCGCATATAACCGGCTAGTATCCAATGTATCGGCTTATCGAATCAATCCTTGATTCGATAACTAGGTTATATCGCATACAACCATTCGACACATTCATCGCGAGAATGAAATACGGTATCACATACACGCATTATTCTCGGTCCCGCACATATCTCATATGCGCTCCTATTTCGTTTCGCTTGAGCCAGGAAACCTCTGTGTAGGACTCTAAAGACTCGTCAATACGCCGGTAGCGGATGATGATCATATCAAGCACCCACAAGCCGCAAGCGGTCTGCTAAACGTAACGGCCACCCGGGTATTGAGCGATCAGAAGATCGACGAGCAAGCCCGCTCACACTCCTGTGAATCCAACCAGTAACACTTACCGTACAGTCCGGTCTGTTCGTCTGATATGTCGCATATCTCGCCTAGGGGTGGTAAACGTCAGACCCCAATAGCTCGATAAGTTATGCCGACTTGAGGTCCATAACATTCGTGAAACTACTGATAACTCTTACCAGTATATCACTGCAACCCTGGCCAGGGATTTCCTGTTATGGCCAGTCGAGCATAGCACAACATCAACCCCCAATACCAGGAGAGACGAATCCCCTCCTATCGCTCATTGCCTCCATGTGAATCGGGACTGTACCCAAAAACCACCTGTTTGCACAACTCAGTAGAGCCGTGGTAGGGTGGAAATCAAAGCACAGTGGGAGACACACAAGACTCTATGACGATCTCGGGTCAACAGACTAAGCTGTACCAGTGTCACCAGAGAACTGCCATCTGACGTGAGGTATAATACCATCTGGGAGTTCTCGGCGAGTCCGTTCAGTGTACCCAGTCTCCACTGAGCACCCGCATACCATCTTCGATGTCAAACACCAATGGATATGGGATCATCCATCGCCCATCACATGGGTCGAGAAGATATGCGCTAGTCTACTCTGGAATATCGATGCCCCGTCTCGATATTCCCACGACTAGGAACAATGAAGGATGTACTCATTGACTACCCAGGCCCCACTAGTATGATCTGCATCATAGTCCTGGAAGTCGAGTATACATCCTAAGGGCTTTATCAACATGTAATCAGAGAGACAGAAAGTATACATGTTAAGATAAAGAGCAACCAGATAGCATACTATCATGTCGAGCAAGAAAGTTCTACCTATATATGTCCCAGCATCCACTACAATATACATCCAATGTACAGTAATGGCCTCTAGGGCATACATATAACTAACAGTCCCGAAGCACTTGGAGGTGGTGGCGGTTAGATAGGATTCGTCTCTCCCGATATTGGGAGTTGATATCGCGCTGTGTTTGGAGAGCCATTACGCAAAGTCCCTGGCCAGGGCAAGCGAGATATACTGGTAGGATTTCTAGTAGCTTCTCAAGGTGTAATGGGCTTCCCTCCGACAAGACTTATACCGCTTATAGGGGACTGACGCTTGTCGCCCCCTAGGCCCGATATGTGATAGTCTTAGACGAACAGACCGGACTGTATGGAGATTGTCACATCAGGCTCAGTAGGAGTTCGGATGGGTTTCCTCATCGGCCTTCTTATCGACATCTACCTGGGGACCGTTACGTACAGCTAGTGCCGCTTGCGGTCTGTGGTTAAACCCACTGCCAGCGTAGTGTCGAGTCTTTAGAGTCATACACAGAGAGTTTCCCTGCTTCGGGCGAAACGATATAGAGGTCGTATGGTTTTACGGCAGTGTTCGGACACATACGTGTTTTTACGCACGTACGATGTTTGGACAGTTTATACTAGCAGGATTTGGTTTAAGCCAGATTCTAGTTTGGATTATTGGATTTATACAGTCTCAGTATTTCCGTGTTTTCATGGATGGGAGGGGTGTTTCCTCCAATCAGAGCAAAGCTCTGTTTGGATTTCAAATTCAAAAGGTGAAGCAACGCTTCAGATCCCTTGCGCTGCGCGCAGAGTGCCACGTGTCAAAAGCAGACACGCCAGCGCAAGGGGCGCTGCGCCTAAGGCAGCGCACCCCAATCAGAGCAAGGCTCTGTTTTAAAATTTAAAAATAAAGGAAGCAACGCTTCAGATAACTTGCGCTCTGCGCTGCGCGACACGTGTCAGCGCAGTTGCGTCAGTGCAGTTGCGCTGAGCTCTGCGCTGCGCGACACGTGTCAGCGCAGTTGCGCTGCGCGACACGTGTCAAGCGCAGGTGTACTTGCGCCAACTGTGCCAGCACTAAAACTTAAATAATGAATTATTTAATCAGAATTAAAATTCTAGAAAGATCTTCTTAATCTTATTAAAATAAGAAGATTATCTTCTGTAAAACAGAGGCCTTAGGATCAAAGATCCAACGGTTGGGAAATATCCCCAGATCAATCAGAGAAAAATCTCTGTAACTAACCTAACAAACTAATTGGCCCTATATAAAGGCCCCTAGACTCCAAGTCTCAGATATACAGAGCTCCTCCAAAAACTTTGAGGAAAAAAACTCAAAGTGAAAAAAAGGTAAACCTTTGAAAAAAGAAGAATTTCTTCTAAAAAGATCAATGATCTAAGAACAAGATCAAGATCTTCAATAAAAAAGAAAAAAAGATCCAATCATAAAAAAAAAGTAATTTACTTCATTATTAGATCTTTTGATATAAATAAAGGCACAGCCTTTTGATGAACCATTGGTTCTTGAAACTTGAGGTAGAACCTCTTGAGAACTAAAAAAGATTCTTTTCTTTGATCTAAATTTGATGAGGATGCGCTCTGCGCTATTGAACAGTGCCCTGCACTGTTAATTTGCGCTATTGCGCTCCTTGGGCTGGCGCTGTAAGTCCATGTCACGCACCCCACGAACTTGCGGGGAGGCAGAATATATGAAAAACGATTATCAAAGCTTCGTAACACGGACTTGAGCGCATGAATCGTTATCTAAACCATTGCTAACAATCTACTAGAGGTTTAACTACTCGGATTCGAAGTTATACCTCACGTTACATGTCCTTCGGGTCTTCATCGCTGTCCTCCACTCCTCGTAGGCTCCTTGGAACATCGGCACCTCAACGGCCTCCTCGAGTCAAAAACGATCCACCCGAAAGCTCCTATGCCAAGCTTAATCTCAAACTTGAGATAACTAGCTTGCTTAAAGTGCTAATTTAAGCTACCAAGGGGATATAGAGTGAGGTTATGGATGTATTAGTCTAGCTAACCCTTGATCTCAACACATGAGAGGTTAGGGTTAGGGTTTGAAGAGAGAGTGAACTTAAGGAGAGAGAAGGTGAAGATGATAATGAAATGAGATAATGATCTATCATAATATATATGAAGCATTATTTATTTATCCAAAAATGAAATAAAAGAATTAACAACCATGCTTTATAAATATCTATGAGTGATTCATCTCCATGAGTCATTAAGCATTTATGATGCATTAATGACATGGATGAATCACACAAATGAGTCACTAATTTCATTTAATGCAATACCACCTTACCCCCCAAGTCACCACTCTTCTAGAAGCTTCCCGACAAATTACGAGAACGCCCCTACAATCCGTGAAAACACGGAAAAACTTTAGACTGTATAAATCCAATAACCCGATACTAGAATCTGGCTTAAACCAAAGCCGGCTAGTAAAAACTGTCCGAAAAGTCGTACGTGCGTAAACACACGTACGCGTCCAAACCCTTGTCGTAAAACCATATGACTTCTATATCGTTTCGCCTGGAGCAGAGAAACTCTCTATGTAGGACTCTAAACACTCGACACTACGCTGGCAGTGGGTTTAACCACAGACCGCAAGCGGTACTAGCTGTACGTAACGGTCCCCAGGTAGATGTCGATAAGAAGGCCGATAAGGAAACTCATCCGAACTCCCACTGAGCCTGATATGACAATCTCTGTACAGTCCGGTCTGTTCGTCTAAGACTATCGCATATCAAGCCTAGAGGCGGCAAGCGTCAGTCCCCTAATAGCTGTATAAGTCGTGTCGGAGCGAAGCCCATTACACCCTGAGAAGCTATTGGAACCTACCAGTATATCTCGCTTGCCCTGGCCAGGGACTTTGCGTAATGGCTCTCTGACACAGCGCGATATCATCTCCCAATACCGGGAGAGACGAATCCTATCTAACCACTACTGCCTCCAAGTGCTCGGGACTGCACCCAACTGCTACCTGTTTGCATGACTCCTTTGAGCCGTGGTAGGGTAGCAATCTAAGAAAAGTGGGACACACTCGAGGCGAAGTAGCAGTGTCAAGTCTGCGGACTATGCTGTACTCATGTCATCTGGGAACTGTTAACTGACGACGGGTATAATACCAACCAATCAGTTCCCCTGCGAGTCCTGTCCGGTGTACCCGTAACCTAACGAGCACCTGTATAGTATCTCCAGTACTATGTACTGATGGCTATGGGACAGACCATCTCCCCAACTGGGATGAGAAGCGTACACACTAGTCTACTCTGGAGTGTCGATGCCCAATCTCGATAATCCTGTGACTAGGGACCTGTATAGGATGTTGCTTATAGACTACCCAGCCCGCACTAGTGTGACTGCCATCACAACACTGGTAATCAAGCAAAGAACCTATGGGCTCTACTAATATGTATAAGTGATACGATACAAGAAACATATGCACATATTAAAGTAGACACAAACCAAGTAGCATACTACCATTTTTAGCAAGATTGTATATATAACTGTGAATATCCCAAGCTTCCATTAAGTAATATACAATCTAGTATGATACAATAATGGCCCCTAGGGCATATACACTAACAATCTCCCACTTGCACTAGGGCCATGAGCTGGCATATCGTAGGCCTATCATCTCGAATAGCCTCTCGAACTGCGTCTGAGGAATGGCCTTTGTGAATGGATCAGCAATGTTATTCTTCGTCTCTACTCTTTTCACCTCGATCTCCCGGCGATCTACGATCTCCCTGATCAGGTGATACCGCCTTAAGATGTGTCTGGACTTCTGATGGGACCTGGGTTCCTTCGCTAAAGCTATAGCGCCGTTGTTGTCACAATACAGAGGTATTGGACCAACACTGGAAGGAACCACCTGAAGTTCTGTGAGGAACTTCTTCATCCAGACAGCTTCTTTTGCGGCATCGCAAGAAGCTATGTACTCCGCTTCCATTGTTGAGTCAGCAACGGTCTCCTGCTTGGAACTCTTCCAACAGACCGCCCCTCCATTGAGGGTAAAGACATAACCCGACATGGACTTGGAGTCATCTTTGTCACTCTGGAAGCCGGAGTCGGCAAAGGCCTCCATCTAGAGGTTTTTTCCGCCATACACCAAGAACATCTCCTTAGTCCTCCTCGGGTACTTGAGAATGTTCTTTACTGCTATCCAGTGATTCTCCCCTGGGTTTGCTTGATACCGGCTTACTACGCTCAATGCGTATGCTACATCTGGTCTGGTACATAACATCACATACATTATAGAGCCTACCGCTGAAGCGTAGGGTATAATCGACATGCGATCCCTTTCCAAATCAGTCTTGGGAGACATATCTTTGGAAAGGGTGATTCCGTGATAAGCCGGTAGGTTACCGCGCTTAGAATCTTCCATACTGAATCTTTTCAATATGGTGTCTATGTACCTGGACTGCGAAAGTCCCAACATCCTCTTTGATCTATCACGATAGATCTGGATCCCTAGAATGTAGGTGGCATCACCTAGGTCTTTCATGGGGAATTTATGTGACAAGAAACTTTTGACTGACTGTAACATAGGAATATCATTTCCTATTAGGAGAATGTCATCCACGTACAAGACGAGGAATACTACAGCTCTTCCTACAATCTTACTGTATATGCATGGTTCATCTGGATTTTTGATAAAGTCAAATTCCTTGACAGTATCATCAAAACAGATGTTCCAACTCCGCGATGCCTGTTTTAGTCCATAAATGGACTTAAGCAACTTGCATACTTTACCGCTGCTCCCACTCTGAATGAATCCCTCTGGCTGATCCATATAGACGCTTTCTTCCAAATTTCCATTTAGAAAGGCCGTCTTTACGTCCATCTGCCAGATCTCATAATTGTGGAAGGCAGCAATAGCAAGAAGGACCCGAATGGATTTTAGCATAGCTACTGGAGAAAAGGTTTCGTCATAGTCCAAATCAGGTCTTTGACGGAAACCCTTTGCAACTGGAGAAAAGGTTTCGTCATAGTCCAAATCAGGTCTTTAGCATAGCTACGGAGTGGCGTTGGGATGTCCCATTCTTCTGAAACCTCTGGTTCTTCTAAGCTTTCAGTAATAGCTTGTGGTTCTGGAATTTCTTCCAGTTCTACTACGCTCCCACTTGTTCCTTTTTCTAAAAACTGATGTTCCAGAATTGGGCATAACGAGAAACAAAATCCTTCTGTTCCTCTGCGTAATAGAAATAATATCCTTTGCAATTCTTCGGATATCCTACAAACTTACACTGTACTGATCGTGCCTTGAGCTTGTCCACATGCTGCTTTTTTACAAAAGCTGGACATCCCCGTGTCTTAAAATATTTTAGACAGGGTTTGGTCCCACTCCACATCTGATATGGTGTGGTAGGCACAGTCTTGGTGAGAACTTAGTTCAAAAGATATGCAGCTGATTCTAGTGTATATCCCCAGAATGATCGCGGTAACTCAGCGTTACTCATCATGGAACGAACCATATCTAATAGGGTTCGATTCCTCCTTTCTGATACACCATTGTGTTGTGGTGTGTATGGAGGAGTAAGCTGAGAGAGAATTCCATTCTCTTTTAAGTAACCCAGGAACTCGGCACTTAAGTATTCACCACCTCGATCAGATCTCAGTGTCTTTATACTCTTGCCTGTTTGTTTTTCTACTTCATTCTTGTATTCTTGGAATTTCTCAAAGGCCTCGGATTTGTGCTTCATTAAGAAGACATATCCAAACCTAGAGAAATCATCCGTAAAAGTAATGAAGTAGGAATAACCACCTCGCGCATGTGTAGACATTGGACCACACACGTCACTGTGTATGAGTCCCAAGAGCTCGCTTGCTATTACTCCGTGTCCAGTGAACGGAGTCTTTGTCATCTTTCCTTTGAGACAAGATTCACAAGTAGCATAAGATTGATATTCGAATGGATTCAAATATCCTTCTCTATATAACTTAGTCAACCTTCTCTCATTGATGTGACCAAGTCTACAATGCCATAAGAAAGCCTGATTTATTTCTGGAGACTTTCTTTTAAGTGTGTTCTGGACATTGAAAACCTGAGCTTGACTTAATACGTATATACCGTTATCTAATGTACCGGACCCAATCAGAACTTGATTTTGGTGGATGTTAACTACATCTCTTACGAATGTAAAATTATTTCGCTCTCTTGAAAGTGAGGACACTGATATGATATTACAAATCATACTAGGTACATACAGACAGTTACGTAGAATCAATATATGCCCACTTGTCAAACCTAGGCGATATTCTCTCACGGATTCAGCGTCCACGCTCATTCCGTTTGCAACTCTGAGAGACAAATCACCTACCTTCATAACTTTATGGTTTCTCAAAGCATGTAATGAATTACAGATATGAGATCCTGCTCCGGTATCTAATACCCAGGAAGTAGAGTTTATTGACAAACAGTTCTCAATTACAAATACACTTGAGGTTGAATCCACAACATGCTTCGTATCTTGGCTACTGGCTTCCAAAGCCCTGCAATCATTCTGCCTATGCCTAATCCCATAACAATAGGAACTACCCTCTTTTACTACATTAAGTCCCGAAACTTTTGCCCTTCTCTTTCCTTCTGCTTCCCTGGTTTCCTTTAGGGTAGTAGGTAGAGACTGTAGAATCAAGTCAGTATCTGACTTGTTTCCCAACGCGGTCTTCAGGTCCTGGAGCTCATCAATATAGCTAGTCATTGTAAGGACGTTGTCCCCTACAAATAACCCGACGGCCAATCTCGCTTGAATTAATTCGGTCGAGGTCTCATATCTTGCGATATGAGATTGCTCTCCATATAAATCTTTGTTATGGAGAAAGATGGAAAATGAGTCCATCTTCTCGTGCTGCTTCTGGTATACACCATCAACTGAAGCTAACACGAGGCACTTGGCTTTCGCTTTATCCTTTTCCCTTGTCTGTCGGATATCCATATCCGTGACGGTGGAAACTGGACCTGGGGCGGCGGGATCTTGAGTAGTAATAGGGTGGTCTAGTTTGTCATAGGCAATGGATATCTGGACAGACCTTTGCTAGTCAAATAAGTCAGATTCAGTCAAATTGTTATCTAGATGTAACCTATGTGTGGTCACAAGGTCGCTGCAATTAAGAGAGAGAGAAGAAAACACTATTAGCATGATGCTCTTGTAAGTTTAGAGTGGTTTTTAATTTATCTAAACAGGATGGCTCCCACTGTTTCTCGAATCCTTCCTCAAACCATAAAAGAAGAATTAGCCAGGACAATTCTCACCGTACAATACTTGCTTAACCGTTCAGCCAGGCCAGTGTCGATACTTCGAGGGAGGTTTTCCAACGCTTTCGCGAAGTTCCTTAATTAAATAACCTCTTTTCTCTGGGGGCGTAACCCCGCTGACACCTTTCTAGGCACCTACTTGGTTTATAGCATTGATCGTTAAGTGACGAATCTCCTGATAAGTAGTATATACTCACAGTAGGATCGGGATCTAAAATATCATCGTATGATAATGTTGAAGGAATCCTACCAACATTCATCAAACTCCAAAATGGAATGCATCTCTCTGCAAATTTCAGTTTCTTTAGAAATTCCCGATATAAATTTTTGCCCCATGCTCTTATGACCTTGACTAAGGGCCAAAATGTCATAAGTCACATGTCAAGTTCTACCTGTCATTATCCAGGTTAATTTGAACCCACCCGTATATACTCTTGACTAAGGGCCAAGAAAAGTAATACGACTGTCCCAAACCAACGCATCTATCTATGCAACAAATGAATACCCCAGCAGCTACCAAACACTATGCCTTGACTAAGGGCCAAAATACATAGCTTGAATACTACTGAATACCCAAATGAAATGACGGAGGGCTACGAATGGTTTTGGCAAAACCGTGAACGTAGTGAACTTGATATAATCGAAGGAACCTGATAGCTTTTTAAAAGGAGTGGTTAAAGCTCCGGTATCTAAAAAATTCTGCTCTTTTAAAATAACCGAGTGGTTTCTTTTAAATTTGTTCCAACGATTTAACTTTGGTTTATTTTCTTTGCATTATAATAATGCGTCCCATCTTTTATCCTATCATTGCAGAAAACAACGAAAATACCACGTCCTCTTATGCCATCCGCATTCGCCACTGGGTCCCGTCATCACCCGTTAGGTTACTTAACTAACAATAGAGCGGGGGCTGGGCTAGCGCGGGTGTAAAACATAAGCGACGTCTAATAGCTATCATATATAGATATTGTACATTCGTTAAACGCAATAATAAGCATTCCAGATCACAGATGAACTTTATTGGATTTACTAGCAATCCGCATTTGCTTTGAGCCTGCAATAAAAGACGGATTACACAGTTGTGATGAATAGCCATTACCCCACCCTAGACCCCTACGGGTACGGCAAACTACCCGCCAAGTACCCGAAGTGAAGCGGTCTCCCTCAACAACGTGAGTAGGCCACTAAACACTTCAACGTACCCGGTAGTTTGTGTACCCCATCTTGGGTCTATCCTAGGAGCAAAAAACAGTAAAAAGAAATAATAATACAACGGTGGCTACAACCGCAACCTGGATGTGCCCCGCAAAAGAATATTACATCAAATTACATTTACATTGAATGAATGAATATTAAACACATCTCAAACCCCGGCTAATCATCACAACAGTCCAACACAGTTCATATACACAAACAGTAAACATTTCAGAAATGTGCAACCCCCTACCAACCGACATACTAGCAGTTAGGGGAGGTTTACGAACACATTAAACATTACAGATAAAAAACCCAATTAGCAAATATCTTTAGAATATCGATCGATTACCATATTCCGTGTCTACCCCAAAAGCAAACCTGCACTGAAGTAACCTGGGTAAAAACAGAACATACTAGAAAACAAAACACCACAAATCATGAATTACAGAGCAAATCCGAGTCAACTCGGAGTTGACTCGGCGACAGATCCGCGGCCAAAGGAATCATATTGCCGTGGATCCGCGGCCATCTAACCGAGTTGAGTCCTTGTATTTTCCCAGAATTCATTAAATTCCCTGCTGTGAATTTTAAGGTATGTCAAATATTTTTTAAGACACTTTTAAAATTAACAGAAACTTGGAATTTTCGGGGTTTTGTTTTCGTGTTTTCCGTCGATCGAACTTCTAATTCGAACTTCTAATTAGTTGCTAACAAGCTAGTAATGGTTTAGTTGGCTCTGATACCACTGTAAGTCCATGTCACGCACCCCACGAACTTACGGGAAGGCGGAATATGTGAAAAACGATTATCAAAGCTTCGTAACACGGACTTGAGCACATGAATCGTTATCTAAACCATTGCTAAAAATCTACTAGAGGTTTAACTACTCGGATTCAAAATTATACCTCACGTTGCATGTCCTTCGGGTCTTTATCGCTGTCCTCCACTCCTCGTAGGCTCCTTGGAACATCGGCACCTCAACGGCCTCCTCGAGTCAAAAACGATCCACCCGAAAGCTCCTACGCCAAGCTTAATCTCAAACTTGAGATAACTAGGTTGCTTAAAGTGCTAATCTAAGCTACCTAGCGAATATAGAGTGAGGTTATAGATGTATTAGTCTAGCTAACCCTTGATCTCAACACATGAGAGGTTAGGGTTAAGGTTTGAAGAGAGAGTGAGCTTGAGGAGAGAGAAGGTGAAGATAATAATGAAATGAGATAATGATCTATCATAATATATATGAAGCATTATTTATTTATCCAAAAATGAAATAAAAGAATTAACAACCATGCTTCATAAATATCTACGAGTGATTCATCTCCATGAGTCATTAAGCATTTATGATGCATTAATGACATGGATGAATCACACAAATGAGTCACTGATCTCATTTAATGCAATGCCACCTTACCCCCCAAGTCACCACTCTTCTAGAAGCTTCCCGACAAATTACGAGAATGCCCCTACAATCCGTGAAAACACGGAAAAACTTTAGACTGTATAAATCCAATAACCCGATACTAGAATCTGGCTTAAACCAAAGCCGGCTAGTAAAAACTGTCCGAAAAGTCGTACGTGCGTAAACACACGTACGCGTCCAAACCATTGTCGTAAAACCATATGACCTCTATATCGTTTCGCCTGGAGCAGGGAAACTCTCTGTGTGGGACTCTAAAGACTCGACACTACACTGGCAGTGGGTTTAACCACAGACCGCAAGCGGCACTAGCTGTACATAACGGTCCCCAGGTAGATGTCGATAAGAAGGCCGATGAGGAAACTCATCCGAACTCCCACTGAGCCTGATGTGACAATCTCCGTACAGTCCGGTCTATTTGTCTAAGACTATCGCATATCAAGCCTAGGGGGCGGCAAGCGTCAGTCCCCTAATAGCTGTATAAGTCGTGTCGGAGCGAAGCCCATTACACCCTGAGAAGCTACTGGAACCTACCAGTATATCTCGCTTGCCTTGGCCAGGGACTTTGCGTAATGGCTCTCTGACACAGCGCGATATCATCTCCCAATACCGGGAGAGACGAATCCTATCTAACCACTACTGCCTCCAAGTGCTCGGGACTGCACCCAACTGCTACCTGTTTGCACGACTCCTTTGAGCCGTGGTAGGGTAGTAATCTAAGAACAGTGGGACACACTCGAGGCGAAGTAGCAGTGTCAAGTCTGCGGACTATGCTGTACTCATGTCATCTGGGAACTGTTACCTGACGACGGGTATAATACCAACCAATCAGTTCCCCTGCGAGTCCTGTCCGGTATACCCGTAACCTAACGAGCACCTGTATACTATCTCCAGTACTACGTACTGATGGCTATGGGACAGACCATCTCCCCAACTGGGATGAGAAGCGTACACACTAGTCTACTCTGGAGTGTCGATGCCTAATCTCGATAATCCTGCGACTAGGGACCTGTATAGGATGTTGCTTATAGACTACCCAGCCCCTACTAGTGTGACTGCCATCACAACGCTGGTAATCAAGCAAAGAACCTATGGGCTCTACTAATATGTATAAGTGATACGATACAAGAAACATATGCACATATTAAAGTAGACACAAACCAAGTAGCATACTACCATTTTTAGCAAGATTGTATAGATAACTGTGAATATCCCAAGCTTCCATTAAGTAATATACAATCTAGTATGATACAATAATGGCCCCTAGAGCATATACACTAATAGGCGCAAGTCACCAGAGAGCGACACGTATCAATCTGCGCCTTGCGCTTCCAAAACAGAGCGCTGCGCTCTTGAATTGGCGCACTGCACCAGAGCGCGCCGCGTGCCAGCAGCGCGCTAGCGCAGCGCACTGCGCTAACAGACTTGCGCTTACCAGAGCGTGACACGTGTCACCTCCATATGCGCTGGCGCCTTACGCTCTTTAATTGGTGCGGAGCGCCTGACAGGCCACGTGGCGCACTGTCAGACCATTAAATGCTCTACATTATTAAAAAGGGGCAGAGCCCAATTAAAAGGTCTAACAGACCAAAACAAATGCTATGCATTATTAAAAAGGGGCAGAGCCCAATTAAAAGGCCTAACAGGCCTAATCTAAATGTTGTGCATTTAATTAAAAAGCCCAATGCTGTGCATTATTTAAAAAAGGGCAGAGCCCAAGCAAAGGCCTAAACAGGCCAATCATGAACAAAATGTTAAACATTTTCAGATGGACTTAACCCAATTCTGGCCATAAGTCCTCAAATTAAATTGAACTGAGCGCAACTGCTCTCCCAAATCAATTTACACCCGGTTCAAGAGTACATCTCTGAACTCCTCTGATATTTGTCGTTGTAATCCTTTAACGTCGTCAAAGAGGTGACGGGTCCCGACAACCATACATTGCTACGGACTGTGGGGTCCTTAAACTCATGGACCGAGATGTCTTTAAACTAATATTCGTCCTCAAAATGGGAATGTTAGACCGAGATGTCTTTAAACTAATATTCGTCCCAAAAATGGGAATGTTGGACCGAGATGTCTTTAAACTAATATTCGTCCCCAAAATGGGAATGTTGGACCACCATGTCCTTAAACTGGAAATCGACCGCAATGTCTTTAAACTAAAACAATAGAGCCCAAATGCTCTCTTGTTGGATCTAAACGATCCCATTAAGACGATCTTAGTCTCAAATTAGACTAACGTGTCCTTAACAAACGTTTAAGTTGATCTTAATCTAAAATAAGACTAACGTATTCTTAAACCAAAACCCTAAATCCAAATCTAAGAAAATACGGATTTGGACTAATCCACGCCCTACGGGCGACAACGTAAATTAGTCTCCGTATACAATCCACGGGCAACCACAAACAAAACAAGCACCCACAACACGAAGTGACCATCTGGAGAAGGAGAAAGTTGTTACCGCGATGCGGTAGCGTAATTAACTGCAGGGGCTTGCGCCTGCAGGGAAGAGCATCCCCACAATCAAAAACCCCTCGAACGAGGGGGAATCTGAAGAAGTCTGCTACATTGGCCGCATCCGTTTAAACCTTCGATACACGGTGCCATAAATCAACTTGGCATCTTCGGAGAGGTGGACGGATAAAACCAAATAGCATCTGCCCCGAATTTCAGGCAAGACAGTCTGTCTTGCGCCGTGTCTTTCGGAGGGGAACAGATTCTGGCACGCCCGGTAGGACCTTTTCCTCTTTCCACTCCACACTTCGTGCGTCGTATTCACAAACGAATTGCGGTTTGTTACTGGTTGTCCTCGGGTTTCAAGTTACTAAGATTTGGTCTCTTGCTTGGCGCAGAAAGCAAACAACAATGGCATTTACCTGCTCGAACTGCTCCAACTGCAACTGCAACCGACGCTCCGCCTCACCTGGAGGTGTAGCCTATAGACCTCAAGCGGGATCACTGTTCACGATGCCGGTAGAACAAATCACCCAGGCTACTACTGGACTGTTTTTCGGGACCATGCTCCCGCCAATGAGCTTCACTGCCCCAGTGCCCGTACTGGAAGGTCCTAAGAAGTCGGTCTTCGATCGACTTACAGCTGATGTGGCCCCTCTCAATGGGTCGCCCAACACCAGTGCCTCGGTCTTCTCCAGACTAGGCCAAAACTCCTGCGGGCCCACGATGAAGCTTGCGGTCCCAAAGAAGGTAGCCAAACCTACTCTTGATGTCGTCAAGGCGGCTTCTCCCTCTAAGAGGTCGGTCTTCACAAGACTGACCATCCCAACTCCTGTTCCCGCTCCGGCTACTCAAAAGGCATCAGTCTTTACTAGGCTGACACCGGCTACAGCCCCTCACCTGAACAGGGGGCAGGAAAAGGCCGTCCCCGTCACCGAGCCAATTCCCATAACTCGACATGCTCGACGTTGCCACTGGCGCCGAGTGAGGAAGTCCGGAGGTAGTTCCCTTTCTTGGTTAACTCCACCAGCCCCGACGACGGAAGTTAATGCTGCTGTTCTGACTGGGAACAGCTTTGAACTGCTAAATAAAGTGCGTAGGAATTCTCCTACCGCTGTACTGAAGAGGTCTCCCCCTCCGCTGGAAAAGGCTGTGGAAGCAAAGCCAGAACAGCCCCAATCCCCTCAACGGCTGTCCTCCAAAATCTATAAAGTCTGGCGGCAGGCCCGAGACTCGGTGATCGATCCAAATTTCTCCCGCCAGCACAAGAAGCTGAAGGTCCAACAGGAAGTCAGCCATCCTGCTAAGCCACGAAAAGCTTTCTGGGTGCCCACCTCGACGGCTCCCTCAACTTCGACCGCTCCTGAGAAAAGAAGGCCGGAGAAGATCCATGTGCCGGTGACAAAAGCCAAAAACACTGAACCCAAACGCCCTAAGTCTGGGGGCATGGTCGTCCATACTGTTTACATGGCATCTGGGAAGGAAGATAGCCGCGCTTCGACGGGCCACCAACCGCTCACCCAATCCATCACAAGGGCCCAGGAGCAGCAGCAGCAGAAGCTCCAGGAGATGCTGACTGCAATGGCCGCGCTCACCGGACCAAAAGAAAGCCCGGAGGCATCATCGGAGCAGCGTCGCGAACACGAAACCGATACTGAATCCTTCGTAGAATGCTTGAAAAGAAGGACAAGGAAGCTGCAGAGCAAGCGACCAATATAAAACAGATGGCTCTCCTATTTCAAGACATGGTCGGGATAATGATCCAGCCGGATCCCCCAGCCGAAGATCCTTTGATTATCCTTGAAGATGACAGAGGATAAACGTCAAATCCACCGCCGGCTCTTTCAACAGCCAAGGAGGAGACAATTTTCAAAGCTGCCCTGGATGACTATATTGCTCAACAAATACGAGTTCACCAGGCAACTGAGGCAGCCGGTCAAGTTGTCAAAACGGGGCGACCATATCCGAGCTGGTATGATCAGATCAAATACCCGCCGGGCTACACGATCCCAAAATTCCATGTCTACAAGGGGACAGGCAATCCCCATCAACATGTTGCCCAGTTCAGGGCTCTTTGTGGCAACACCGGCGGCGATGATAAGCTCTTGCTTCGCCAATTTGTCGGCAGTTTATCGGAGACGGCATTTGAGTACGTTTCGCAAGCGCCAGCGAGCATACTCCAATAACAGCTTTGATCAATGCAAGACTAAAGCCGGACGAAACTTGTGTTCAATATGCAATCCGATGGCGGAACTTGTGGTTAAAATGCGAACAACGCATCGAAGAAGCACCAGCGGTGGGCCTGTTCGTGGGCACCCTGGATCCTCATGCAACTATTTCACAGTTCATGATGTTCTTTAAACCAACCACGTCCCAGGCCTTGATTGACAAATTAGCCCAAATGGACCAGATGGGCCATAGACCGTCTCCTCCAAAGCCGGACTCTCGAAATGAAAAGGGGAAATGAAAAGCGATCGTTGTCGCCAATGCTCAACAACAGCCGAGCAACTTGAAACCGGTTGTCCGTCAAAACAATATGCGTCCGCGCCTATCCCACGAGGAGAGGCTAGGACGTCCTTACTCGTTTCCTCAAGATAAAACGAGAAGACTGTTCGCGCTGGCAGTGCGCAACAGACTCATCAATCTGCCAGATTCAAAACGTCCGTTGCAGCCAAACGACGTCAATGATCCCAATTACTGCCCCTACCACCGAGTATTGGGTCATCCGATCAAAGATTGCTACGTCTTCAAAAACTGGATTGAAGACCAATACCAATAAGGCAAGTTTGCATTATCCGAAAAATGGAGGGTGAACCCGCCGCAACCTCATACCCCTAAAAAGGTGAATATGCCGGGGGCAACATGCTCCCTTGTTGAAGAAGCTCCATAGGAGGTCGTGCTATCAGCCAAAACCAAAAGGATACTGAATGATCTTCAGACATGCCCGGCGATCAGGTGGAAGAACCCGC
Source organism: Agapanthus africanus (assembly GCA_030015575.1). Classification (NCBI taxonomy): domain Eukaryota; kingdom Viridiplantae; phylum Streptophyta; class Magnoliopsida; order Asparagales; family Amaryllidaceae; genus Agapanthus; species Agapanthus africanus. The sequence continues at coordinate 410,346,004 of CM057338.1, forward strand.
TAGAACTCCAGATCATCGAAAGGATGCTAAAGCCGCGCCCAACTCCAAAGGTCGGTGGTGATGGCCCAAGCACTCACACCCAGCCGTCAAAGTCTTCAAAGAAGAAGAAAAAGATATCCAAAAAGCCCATGAAGTCTGGCGACAAGCGCATGGACTTACAGAAACAGATTGACGCGCTGGAGGAGTATAATCAGAAGGCATGGACTCCCATCATGCTCCAAGAGTTCCTCAGCCACGTCTTTCAGGATGAAGATGATGGAGAAAGCTCGTCGGATGAATCTGAGGGTTACATAACAAGTTGTCATATGTTCTCCCACTCGTTTATAGAAGATTAGAAAACTCCTTGCACTGAGAAGCTGGGGGCAGATCCTAAACCGGAACTTCTGTGGCCATCAGATGAAACAATTGATGCATTCCTCAACGAAGCTCTCTTGAAGAGTAAAGATGATCGGGAACGCGAGACGGTCATATTTGAAAGGGCCAAGCGCCGGCAACTAGACAAAAGAGTTGAGACACTCTCGTTAAATCAAAAGATATCCGTTGCGGATAAAAACAAATTCAAGACGAGGAAAAGGTTTGCTAAAGCCATATTAATGGGGATGAAGCTACCACCCTCTGAAGGAAACACTACCGGCAAAGCAGAAATGCACCCTTCCTACTGCTTATATCATCAAAAGATTTCACATCCCACCGAAGAGTGCAAAGCTTTCAATAGATGGTGGCAGGGGTATGTTGTTCACCGGCAACATTTTAAGCGGGAGAAGCGCAAAACTCGTCGGGAGCAGAAAATTACGACCGAGGAGCTTAGAAGAACTACCGGCGATTGTCGCATGGTTAACGCCGGGGAAGCGCAAATTCTCACATTCGGGAGCGACTCTGACGAGGAAATGGCTCTTAGCCCTCTCTTTAAAGAGTCCACCTCAGGAAAAGTGGGAGAGCCGAAGGCCTGCGAAAATATCCGGCTGCGTAATCGTACGCTACCCGAAAAGAATCTCGGACCCTCAAATAAAAAAGATAAGGGAAAAGAAAAGGTCTCTGAGGATATTGCCCTAGATGACCAAGTCATGGAAGAGCTAACCGCCAAGGACCCGCCAAAGAAAAATAAGGTGGACTACAACGTTCTGGCACATTTGAGAAAGTTGCCCTCACAACTCAGCATTCTCGACGCCCTTTTACTATCCAAAGAAGCGAGAGATTCATTGATCAAGGCGCTACTAGAGCCAGAGCAATTCCAAGCTTTTCTCGCCGAAGAAAATATGAAGGACGAGCTGGAAGAAGTACACACAGCCGATATTACCTTCGGCAACGAAGACCTCCTCCTTGGGACGTGCGAGCACAACCGTCCCCTCTATGTCTCAGGGTACTGCCACGATATAAATATAGGCAAAATCTTGGTTGACAATGGGTCTTCCGTCAATCTCCTTAATGTACGGGTATTGAAGGAAATCTGCATGAGTGTCCAGCACCTCGCTCGGGATAAGATCACCATCTTCGGGTTCGACTCTCAATCATCACGGACTCTCGGGTCTATGATACTGACGTTACGCTTTAGGCTACTCGTCACGGACATTAAATCCCACGTCATAGACGCCAAGACATGCTATAATGCTTTGCTTGGTCGACCCTGGTTACACGAGTACAACATCATCCCTTCTACACAGCATCAGTGTATGAAATATTTTAAGGATGGTCTCGAGTATACCGCAACAGGAGAGCTGAACACATTCTCCGTGAACGAAATCCGCAAATATGAAGATGCAAAATACTTCTTACCGGATTTCGAAGACACGGAGAGGTGTCACAAGCCGGAGAACAAAGCTATCTCCACCATTCCAGTCTTCGGGAGTGATACTGAAGAAGAGGAAGCGATAGTCTATTTAGGTCCACCTCGGCACAACAAGCCAGGACCGTCTGCTCCTATGTTGATCTTTGGCAGTGACTCGGAAGATGAGGTCCATGCTATATTCTCCGCTCGGCCTTCAATACAAACATTCGCTGATGAAGAGCAAAGTTTGCAAGTTGCCATGGTTCCACCCAAACATCATAAAGAACTGGATGCGCTTGATACCTACAGTGTGGAAGAGCTGCAGATGTTCTATGTCCCTCCCAGGCGAGAAAGCGAAAAGGCGATCCTATTCTACCGCTCCGAGGAAACTAAGGTGGAAAAAGAAATCTGGCACGGCGCGGATCCTACACTTGACAGGCTTCAGCCCATCCGTCTGCCTAGATATTATACATAAGGCTTGAAAAGACTGTTGAAACGCCAAGGGATACCCTTCAAACAGACCACTCGAAAAGCCAAGTTCTATGACAGGATCTGGAACGTTCCCGGAACTCAGCGCAAGTTGCCCAACGGGAGAATGGAAGCAATCGGGCTTGGATATGTTCGGTCCAAGAAACGGGAGCCGCTACGCGACTGCTGCGTTGTATATGACTTTGATGAAGAAGGAGATGCACAATGGGAGAATGCTAATACTGAACCAGAAAAAGTCCCCAACGTGAAAATGCCCAGTCCGTCGTTCGAAGAACAAATGGACAAGCTTATAAGGGAAGCTGGTCAAAAAGTTCGAGACGACCATAATCACGAAATGGCCATCTACGAGAAAGCCAAGACGCAACGCCTTCTTCAACAGGCTGCGAAAGATGAAAATGCCCCTCCCTGCTAACCTGTTGTAAAAAAGGCCCGACGCAGAGGCAGAAACAAGTCGAAAAGCGGAAAAGGCGTTCAGCAACGACAAAGCGGGACCAAAAAGTCACGCGATCGGGAATCGAGCGGTCCGGATTTGTCCCTTATGAAGAAGATGAGTCGAGCGTACTCTTTTCCTCAAGATAAGACGAAGAAGATACTTGACCTCGCTATAAGACATCAAATGATTACACTGCCGGAGTCTAAACACCCTGAGCAAGCAGGCGAGGTCTCTCACCCAGATTATTGCTCTTATCACCGAGCAATAGAACATCCTCTCGAAGATTGCTTCACCTTCAAGAACCGGGTCGAAGATCAGTATCAGCTCGGCAAGTTCGCTCTATCCGACAGTTGGAGGGTAACACCGCCGCAAAAGCATGAACCCAAAGTTACGAGAAAAGAACCAGATCCACATCGGTCTTCGAAACGAGCTCGTACTTGTCATATGATAACGATATCAAAAGAAGAACCCGAGAATATGGATGATCTCCCCTGGTGCTTCGAAAATAATGATGACGAGGTGACCTCAGAATTTCCACCGGCGCCCAAAGAGCTGGAAGATGGAATACACACTACTGCAGATAACCTCAAGAAGATTGATCTGGGGACGACAAGCGACCCGCGGCCGACATTCGTCAGCGAGCTGCTGCCTGAAGAAAAGGTGGTCATTAAAAGACGTGCTTATGCAGCATAAAGATTGCTTCGCATGGAACTATTCCGAAATGCCAGGACTAGATCCAGAAATTGCTGTGCATAAATTGGCGATATCCCCGGACGTCAAACCAATCAAACAAGCACTGAGAAGAATGCGGCTCGAGCTTGAGACGAGCATTAACGCTGAAGTTAAGAAGATGATCGACTCTGGGTTTATCCAAGAAGTTCAGTATCCTGACTAGATCGCCAACATCGTCCCAGTGATGAAGAAGAATGGGACGGTACGCATATGTATAGACTTTCGGGATCTCAATAAAGCCAGCCCGAAGGACGATTTCCCAGTGCCAGTCACCGAGCTGATGATAGATAACACGTCCACTCATGAGGTTTTCTCCTTCATGGATGGCTCATCAGGATATAATCAGATAAAGATAAATCCTGAAGACCAGAAGCACACCGCTTTCCGGACCCCTTTGGGTATATTCTGCTACAAGGTGATGCCCTTCGGTCTAAAGAACGCCGGTGCCAATTATCAAAGGGCCATGACAAAGATCTTCGATGACCTTATATATGAAATCGTCGAATGCTATATCGATGACCTCGTGGTTAAGAGAAAATCATACGAGGAGCATTTAGAGCATCTGAAGACCGTATTTCAACGCCTTCGACAATACAACTTGAAGATGAACCCTCTCAAGTGCGCATTCGGAGTTTCCTCAGGCAAATTCCTAAGATTCATCGTCCGACACCGAGGTATCGAGATAGATCCGTCAAAGATCAAGGCGATCATGGAGATGCCCCCACCAAGGACTCTCAAGCAATTGCGGTCTCTCCAAGGGAAGCTCGCGTACATCCGGCGATTTATAGCCAACCTCTCAGGCAAGTGCCACCCTTACAGTCATCTGATGAAGAAGGGAACCCCTTTCGTTTGGGATCATAAATGCCAGAGCGCGCTGGACGAAATCAAGCAATACCTGCAGAATCCGCCAGTGTTGGCTGCTCCGGTCAAGGGAAAGCCTCTCATTCTTTATACAACTGCCCTCGAAGGTTCCTTAGGCGCATTATGGGCACAAGAGAACGACCAAAGGAAAGAAAGAGCTCTTTATTACTTAAGTCGAGTTCTCCTAGGGGCAGAAAGCAACTTTTCCCCCATCGAGAAACACTGTCTGGCGTTGATCTTCGCGATAACAAAACTCAGGCACTATGCATTGGCACATGAAGTCCGTCTCATATCAAAGGTGGACCCTCTCAAATATTTGATGTCAAAGGCTATACTGACAGGTCGGCTCGCTAAATGGGCCCTGCTCTTGATGGAGTTCTCAATAAATTATCAACCTCTTAAGGCAGTGAAAGTCCAGGCCATCACTGACTTCCTCGCTGAGAATCCTATACCTGCCGATTCTCCTCTGAATTGCGAGCTGCCAGACGAACATTTGTTTGATGCGATCGACGGTAGTGATACCCGATGGGAACTCTATTTTGATGGAGCGTCTTCTATGAAGAAGCGCAAACAAAGCACCCCTATAATCAAATCGGGGGTAGGCCGCATCTTCGTAACTCCACAAAGAGGGATAATGCGCTTTGCTTTCTCCTTAACAGAGCCGAGGACGAACAATGAAGCCGAATACGAAGCTTTAATAGCAGGCCTCGAGATCGCCATCGACATGGGAATTGAAAACCTCTTCATATATGGAGATTCTCAACTGGTCGTCAGTCAAGTAAATGGCGACTACCAAATGTGCAAACCCGAACTGGTAAAGTATGATGAGAAAGTACAGCAATTGCTGACTCAAATCCCCTCCTACATGCTGGAAAGCATACCGCGGGCGGAAAATAGCAAAGCAGATGCACTAGCTAAGCTCGCTAAAGAATTGGCCGACGAGAACCTCAACGACATAAGAATCGTGGTACAAAGCCATCGGGTGCTTGCCCCAGCAGAAATATCTCCGGAATCATCCGAAGAAAAGGGAGTGACTGAGCAAATGGCTATGCAAATAAAAGACCAGGAAAAGGCTGAGAATTGGAGAGAAGTCTTTATAGACTACTTCAAATCCCGTCAAACGCCTGAAGATGCGTCCTCAAAACATCAGCTTATGAAACGAGCTCTGTCTTTCGCCTTCGTCAATGATACTCTGTACAAGAGGTCGTTTGATTCTCTGTGGTTGAGATGTCTGGGACCTGAAGAGGAGAAAAGAGTCATTCAGGAAGTTCACGATGGACTTTGCGGTTCTCACCAAGCAGGCCCAAAGATGAAGTTGAAGATTAAACGGATAGGATACTATTGGCCCACGATGATTCAGGACTGCCTCGAATATGCGAAGCAATGCCACTCATGCCAGATTCATGGGGACTTTATCCATCAGCACCCAAATTCTTTACATCCAACAGTGGCCATCTAGCCGTTCGAAATGTGGGGGACTAACGTAATCGGCCCCATCGAACCAGCATCGTCCAGGGGACATCGATTCATTTTGGCGACGACTGACTACTTCTCCAAATGGGCAGAAGCAGTACTGCTGAGGGAAGTGAAGATGGAGAATATCCTCCATTTCTTCAAGACGCACGTCATTTATCGGTTTGTAACTCCGCGACGGATCATCTCCGATAACGGGCCAGCCTACAGAAGCCATAAGATCAGCCGCTTCGTGCAACAACACAACATAGACTAGAGATATTCCTCAGTTTATAATCCCCGAGCTAACGGTCTAGCTAAGGCTTTCAACAAGACCTTGACGAAGATCGGGAAGAAGACGGTGTCCCGAAATAAAAGGGACTGGCATGAGAGACTGCAAGATGCTCTCTGGGCGTATCGAACTACGTTCAAGACGGCCACGAACACAACGCCGTACGCGTTGGTATTCGGTACAGAAGCAGTACTCCCCCTCGAAATAGAATTACCCTCTCTACGAGTGGCAGTCCACTACGAGCTGACGGACGAAGAAAATGCTCACCTTCGGCTTGAGGAGCTTGATGCCCTTGATGAAATCCGGCTCATAGCGCAACAAAATCTGGAGGCTTATAAAGCAAAGATGACGCGCTCATATGAAAGATTGACCAGACCGAGGACATTCCGCCAAGGCGAACTCGTGCTAGTGGTCAAAAGACCTATAATCCCCAATCGCGCTAAGCGGGGAAAATTCGAGCCGAACTATGAAGGCCCGTACATCATAGACAAGGTCTACCAGGGTGGAGCCTATCTGCTCATGGATATGCACGGTGAAAGGCCTTTCAGGCCAATAAACGGTCGCTTCCTAAAGAAATACTGCGCCTAACGAGTTACGGCCTAGGTCAATGATAGATGACGACGACTATGTCCGCTCGCTATCTTTCTAAGACCAAAACTCTATAAGTAGTAGCTGGTTAACGGACCGAAACGTTCTTAAACTAACAGCGGACCGTAACGTCCTTAAACTAATGACGGACCACTACGTCCTAAAACTAGCTGTTGACCGAGATGTCGATAAATTACGGTGGATTGCAACATCCCAAAGCCGATATATAATAAAAAATAATAATAAAATAATAAAAATTAAAACGGTATGTCCATAAGCAGAATGGGCACGGGTGAAAACCCGAAAGGGCTCCGTGAGTAAAAACAGCAGGGCTGCCGACGAGTGTTTGTGAAAACCCGAAAGGGCGCAACCTCGTTATATAAAAAAAGAAAAAAGAAGAAGAAAAGAAGAAAGAAAAGAAAGAAAACGGTATGTCCATAAGCAAAATGGGCACGGATGAAAACCCGAAAGGGCTCCGTGAGTAAAAACAGCAGGGCTACCGGCGAGTGTTTGTGAAAACCCGAAAGGGCGCAACCTCGTTAAAAGACACTTACAGGGTCCTCTCGACCTTGTAAGGAGAAACCACCCGCGTGGGATCCTTACGACTCACAAGGGAGCAACACACTTAGGGATCCTCACGATTCCTAAGGAGAAATTACACTTGCGAGATCCTCACGACTCGTAAAGAGAATCCTCTTATGAGACCCTCACGTCTCATAAGATTTGAAAGTCTTAAGTTACAGAGGCCTGAACCTGTTCTTAAGAAATCCCCACAACCTTCGATATTGCCCTACAAGTGGCTCAATACTGACCCTTGTATACAATCCACGGGCGCGAATAAACATTTTCCTAACCAAGTCCCACCCGTGACTAGGGATATGTCCATATGGTGAACGACCCTTGTAAGTCTTCTCGACTTAGAAGGAGAAAACCCTTTTGTAAGATCCTTACGACTTATAGGAGAACATGCGCTTAGGAATCCTCATCATTCCTAAGGAGAAAACACACCTACAAGATCCTCACGACTCGTAGGGAGAAATACCTTTGTGAGACTCTTACGGCTCATGGAGTCAAAAGCCTTAGTCGACAGGATCCTAACCCTGTTTACTAAGCCACCTTTGATCAACATCGACAGAGGCAAATAATGATTCGCTCCTGGAAATATCTCAGTTGTAGCGGTGCTGATGCCGAAATCGGTGTCTAATCCCAAGCTTGCGGCGAAAAGACAGCAAGCCACACATGCATGCAAAGTAGCCGAAATGATAGGGCGACTTGCAACAAAATCAGCAAGTAAAAATATATGCATGCAAAATAGCCGAAATGATTGGGCAACTCGCAATAAAAAGTAGCGAGTAAAAATAAAATAAATAGCCGAAATGATTGGGTACCACGAAAAATAGCCGAAATGATTGGACAATCGCGACTTTCGCGATATAAAAGCTGAAATGATAGAGCATCGCGGAAAGAAATAAAATAAAAAAAAGTATAATAAATAAAATCTATGCCCTATAGGCGATATCACAGCAATCCCTATATACAATCCAGGGGCACAAACACAGAAGGAAAGACATCTTCCCTCCCCATGCTCCATCAAACAACGGAGCCAAGTCTTGACGGCAACTCATATAAAACCTGAGAGACAATCGGAGATCATCCTGCACCAGAGCGGAGTGGTCACCACCTTGACGTTCGTCTCAATACATCAGACTAGATATCACGACAGCATTCTTCCTCCAACAGGATTCGGATGTGATAAAGCAAACGAAGCGAAGGCCAAATTCCTAGCTTCAGAGTCTTGACGGCAACTCATATAAAACCTGAAAGACTATCGGATATCATCCCGCACCAGCGCGGAGTAGTCACCACCTCGACGTTCGTCTCGATACAGCAGACGAGATGTCACGACAGCGTTCTTCCTCCAGCAGGATTCAGACGCGACAATCAAACAACGGAGCTACGGCAAAATCCCTAGTTCCAAACCTCGACGGTTCACTAACAACCTAGAGACAACCATGACATTCGTCTAGATATAACAGACGCAATGACAGCAAACGAAGCGAAGGCCAAATTCCTAGCTTCAGGGTCTTGACGGCAACTCATATAAAACCTGAAAGACTATCGGAGATCATCCCACACCAGCGCGGAGTGGTTATGACTCATCGAGGCTCTCCAAAATGAGCCTAACCTCATGTAAAAAGCGGCATGGCAAAATTCCCAACGCTTGCTCTTCCGACGGTCAAACTGCCTAGGAGGATTGCTTGAAGACGTCTTGTCCAGCCCCCGAAGGGATCAGAGACACGACAGTCGCAAGGCTACTCGAACAGCAAGATTGCCTATCGAGGAATACATCAGCCAACGCGACAGTACGACAGACAAAACCCTAAGTACCACGGACCCTAACGGACCTCTGTCGTAAAGAGCAGAGGTTAACTGTGACGTTAGGATATTCTTGCGAGAACTGCTCGATTCGTCTCGACTCGTGAAGAAATTAGTGTCTTTGCGAGAACTTCTCGATTCGTCTCGACTTGTGAGATAAAGCCTCAGGCAGCGGGGATAAAAAAAACCTGTTTCCTAAGCACTGGGACCCTGCAAGTAGGTCCAAAATGGACTCTTGCATACTATTCATGAGTCACACTCTCTAAAGTCGAATCTCGATAAGGAGGGAAACAACCGCTTACGGGTCCTCTTGACTCGTAAGAGGGAAAATTCTCTTATAAGATCCTTACGACTTATAAGAGAAAACGTACTTAGGAATCCTCACGATTCCTAAGGAGAAAATACACCTACGAGATCCTCTCGATCCATAGGGAGAAAAGTCTTTGTGAGACCCTCACGGCTCATAAAGTTGAAAAGCCTTAGGCAGTAGATCTGAACCTGCCTCCTAAGCCATCACTACCTCTTGAAGAAGCCAAGACAGGATGCTCGCTCTATCATCTGTCGACCATGTTTACTAAGGTAACATGCTGATAATAAAAGAAAGAAGAAAGCAGAGAAATGACACAAGATATTATGAAGAATGTATATCTTTTATTCATGAATTCGATTGAGTACAATATACATTGTGTTAAAGAATAAAAGAAACAAATACATTTTATGCACAATTATAAATGATACAAGATTGTCATTGAGAAGGGAGCGTTTTTAACAAATTCGCAAGCTGTTCTCGTACTTCTTTCAACGCCTCTTCTTGATCAGCTGCCGCTGCCAACTCTGCTTCCACCTGGGCTCGCTGCTGCAAGTAGGATGAAAGTTGTTCTTCAACGGCTCGTCGAGCTGCTTCACGACCTTGGGCATCACGCTCAACGGTATCGAGCTTCTGCTTCAATGTTAACCCGTCAGAGATACTTTGCAGGAGGCCTTCGAAGATAATTTTCACCCGAGCAGCGTTCGCGTCGACCTCAGCACGCAGTCGAGCAAACTCCCTTGAGGTTTCTTTGCATTCCCTCCTCTTTAGAGCCGCTTCTTGTTCAAGATGGCGGAAGTAAGAAGCGCTCTGCTCGATTCACGCCGCCCGTTGAGTGCTCGTGGCCAAAATCTCGGGGGCAGGATGCATAACCTCCAGCTGATGCAGGCAGGCCTCGATCTCCCTACAGTGATTAACCCAAGACTCAACGACGCCTTCATTATGGAAATTTACAAGCGTCGCCAGTATCGGATTAACCTCGGCAGCGAAATCTACGGCAGATGTGGGAGCTTCTGCGTCAAGCTCCTCGACGCACCCACTCAGCATACTCAGACTCATCGCAGCACCCTTTGAGGATGGACGTCTGAAGAATGGGCCTACCGGCATCATGATGCGAGACTCGAAGGGGGCCGGAATCGGAACGACGGCTGCAAAAACAAAACACAATCAAATGACGGTTTAAGAAATATAGAAAGGTCATCAATGACGGAATCTACTATACCAGCTGTAGCAGGTGGCAAAGCCGGGAGGACCGGTGACGCAACCGATCTTTCATCTCCTCCTTCGAGCTGTAGCACTGCAATCAAGGCAAGGAAGAATCAGAAATAATTCCATTACTGAAGAAAGAAAGGGCATTAATTGAAAACTATACTCACCAGCGCCACTGGAAGAAGCAAGCTCCGACGGGAAGGAGAAGTGTGGGTGCAGCACCTGGTACAGGTGATCAAAAAGCACTCCTGCAAGGATGCAATAATACAACATCAGCACATAAATTATGCAGCCTGTTAGTGTATATGCCCTAGAGGCCATTACTGTATCATACTAGTTTGTATATTACTTAATGGATGCTTGGGATATTCACCTTGTATATACAATCTTGCTCAAAATAGTAGTATGCTACTTGGTTTGTTTCTACTTCAATGTGTACTTGTGTTTATTTCAGTATATCACTTATACGCATTAGTGGAGCCCTTAGGATCTTTGCTTGATTACCAGCGTTGTGATGGCAGTCACACTAGTGGGGGCTGGGTAATCTATAAGCACATCCTTATTCAGGTCCCTGGTCGCAGGACTATCGAGACAGGGCATCGATACTCCGGAGTAGACCAGCGCATGCGCTTCTCATCCCAGTGTGGGAGACGGTCTGTCCCACAGCCGTCAGTACGTCGTACTTGAGATAGTATGCGGGTGCTCGTTAGGTTACGGGTACACTGGACAGGACTCGTCGGGGACTGACTAGTTGGTATTATACCTATCGTCAGTTATCAGTTCCCAGGTGACATGAGTACAGCTTAGTCCGCTGACTTGACACTGTCACTCCGCCTCGAGTGTGTTCCCACTGTACTTTGATCACTACCCTACCACGGCTCAAAGGAGTCGTGCAAACAGGTGGTGGTTGGGTGCAGTCCCGAAGCACTTGGAGGCAGTGACGGTTAGACAGGATTCGTCTCTCCCGGTATTGGGGGTTGACATCGCGCTGTGTCTAGGAGAGCCATTACACGAGTAGTCCCTGGCCAGGGCAAACGAGATATACTGGTAGGTTTCCAGTGTTATCTCAGGGTGTATTGGGCTTCACTCCGGCACGACTTGTACCGCTATTGGGGGACTGACGTTTACCGCCCCCTAGGCCCGCCATGCGATGTATCAGACGAACAGACCGGACTGTACGGAGAATGTCACGCTCAGGCTCAGTAGGAGTTCAGATGGGTTTCGCCTCGTCGGTCTTCTTGTCGGCATTACCTGGGGACCGTTACGCACAGCTAGTGCCGCTTGCGGTCTGTGGTTAAACCCACTGCCAGCGTAGTGTCGAGTCTTTAGAGTCCCACGCAGAAAGCTTTTCGCCTTTAGGCAAAAGAGTAGAGGTCGCATGGTATTGCGACAGGTCGCATGGTTTTGCGACAGGGTTCGGTCACATCCGTGCACTTGTGCACGTACAGTGTCCGGACAGTTTACACTAGCGGGCTTTGGTTTAAGCCAGATCCTAGTGTACCTTATGGGATTGGATTTATCCAGTTTGCATTCGTGTTCCTCGGAACGCGGATGCGGGTGTGTATGCACAGTTGACAGGGAGGCAGAGGCAGTGGATTCTCATTAGGGTTGTTGACAGTTGACCGTTGACTTTTGACTTTTTGCTCAACCCTAATGAGAATATGATATGTGATTAACTATTATATTAATTAAGTATTATGGTGATATGGTTGTTGACTTGTTGACTTTTGTTGACTTGTTGACTTTGGTGACTTGTTGACTTTTGTTGACTTGTTGACCGGTTGACTAGGCTTGACTAGTTGACCATCATGATAACCATGGTTATCATTTCATGCCAAAGACTTTTTTTTCTTGCTTGCTTTTTGAGTAAAATGAGTGCATGATATGATAACCTTATGGTTGCTTCTAACCATCACCAAAAGACTTTTTTGATATGATGAGTTATGATCACTTTGGATTATGAGAGGGTGAGAGAGAAAAGAGAGCCTCATTCTTTCTTGCTCATTCTCTCTCTTGTTCTTGAGCTCTCCCCTTGCTCTCACCCTCAACCTCTTGCTCCCTCTCTTGATCTATGGTTCTCTTGTCTCATGAGTTGAGAATCAAGAACCATAGATAAAATCCCATTCTATTTTCCTCTCTACTCATTCTAGTTCACTAGGTTTAGCAAACCAAGTGAACTAGTTTCTTCAAAGACCGAAGAAGGAGCTAAAGGTTGGAGCTTTCAAGTGGATCTATCTTCGGCGTACGGAGACGACGAGAAGGAGCCATCGGACCACCACCGGAGCTTGAAGAGAAGGAGTTCAAGTTTAGGTATAACCATCTTCATCCGAGTAGCTAAATATCTTTAGCTTAGTTTGCTAGTTTTAGTTTAGGTAACGATCCCGACCATAAGTTAGTCCATGTTGCCTCTTGCGATAAAAATTCGTTTTTTATACCGTTTCCGCCTCCCCGTAAGAACCGGGGGTCGCAATATGGACTTACAGTGGTATCAGAGCCTAACTAAACTTAAACTAGCTAGGTAGTAAAGTGTAACGAAGTTCGGAACCGAAAAAAATCACAAAACCGGAAAACTACAAAAACTGAGTTTCTGTTGAAATTTTTTCTGGTCAAAATGAAAAACTTCATACTCCTAAATTCGTCTCAGGGTTTTGTTAGAACACCCATGAAAAACGATTCACCAATTCGTCTAAACCGCCGCGCTTCCGCCGCGTGACCCTTCTTGGCAGCCGCTGAAGCGCCGCGGTTTGTTGCCTTTAGTGCATCGTTTTTCGTGCAGTGTGTGTCTGTGTTGGTTTTGGGATTTTTGAGATATATTATATGTGCCCAGATTTTACAGAAAAGAAATTTCCTTTTGGGGTCCTATAATTCCGTATTTTTCCGAACTTCATTGCACTTTGACTATGATGGTTTTATCTGTGATGTTTGCATGTATTGAACGTCGGCTAATCGCTATAAGTCGATTAGTCGGGGTTATACATGATCTGTAATGTGCTGGAATGTGTATATAAATATGTTGGATTGTCGCGGGTGAATAGCCGGGGGTTGTGAGACGAGAGTTTACTTTTCTTGCAATTCATGTAAATTTGTAAATTGATGTAATAATTATTTGTTTGGCCGCACAACCGGGTCGGGGTTGTAGCCGTCATTGTATAATTTCTTTTTACTGTTTTTGCTCCTAGGATAGACCCGTGGAGGGGTGCACAAACTACCGGGTATGCCGAAGTGTCGAGTGGCCTACTCATGGAGATGAGGGAGGTTGCTACGCTTCGGGTACTTGGCGGGTAGTTTGCCGTACCCGTAGGGGTCTTGGGTGGGGTTTTGGCTATTCACCGCGACCGTGTTATCTGTTTTTGTTACAGGCTCGTACAAATTACAGATTACTAGTATATCCAATGTATTTATCTGTGATCTGAAATGTTTATCATTGCTTACTATTTAGGCGTTGCTTATGTTTTACAGACGCGCTAGCCCAGCCCCCGCTCTGTCGTTAGTTAAGTAACCTAACGGGTAATGACGGGGCCCAGTGGCGAATGCGAATGGCATAAGCGTACGTCATATTTTGGTTGTTTTCTGCAATGGTAGGGTTAAATGATGGGACGCATTAAAAGTACTAATGCAAGAATATCACGCATTAAAAGAACTAATGCAAGATAATAAACCAAGTTAAAGTCGTTGGAACACTTTCGAAAAACCACTCGGTTCTTTTCAAAATAACTTTTAAATGCGGAGCTTGAGCCACTCCTTCTAAAAGCTATCTCGTTCCATCGATTAAATCAAGTTCACTACGTTCACGGTTTCGCCAAAACCATCCGTAGCCCTCCGTCGTTTCACATGAATAGTCAATAGTATTCAAGCTGTGTTTGTTGGCCAAAGTCAAGGCACAGTGATTGGTAGCTATTGGGTATTCATGTGCAGCATAGATAGATGCGTTGGTTTGGAACAGTCGTACTGCCTTGTTGGCCAAAGTCAAGGGTAGGTGCGGGTGGATTCAAATTAACCTGGAGAACGACGGGCAGAACTTGACATGTGACTTATGATTTGTTGGCCAAAGTCAAGGTCATAAGAGCATGGGGCAAAAATCCACATCGGGAGTTTCATAAGTACTGAAACTTGCTAGATTTGCATACCATTTGGAGTGTGATGATTCTGGTAGGATTCCTTCAGTTTCGTCACGCGATGATATTTGGATCCCGATCCTACTGTGAGTATATGCTACTCCTCGGGAAATTTCTCACTTAACGATCAATGCTATAAACCTAGTAGGTGCCTAGAAAGGTGTTAGCGGGGCTACGCCCCCAGGGAAAAGAGGTTCTCTAATTAAGGAACTTCGCGAAAGCGTTGGAAAACCTCCCTCGAAGTACCGACACCGGCCTGGCTGAACGGTTAAGCAAGTATTGTACGGTGGGATTGATCCCGGCTAATTCTTCCTTTATGGTTTGAGGAGGGATTCGAGAAACAGTGGGAGCCATCCTGTTTAGACAAACTAAAAACCACTCTAAACTTGCAAGAGCATCATGCTGAGTGTTTCTTCTTCTCTCTCCTAATTGCAGCGACCAATCAACATGACTGGACTTAAGTTACTCCTAGATAAAAACAAACTGACAGGGCCAAACTACAAAGATTGGCTCAGGAATGTCACGATAGCAATCACTTATGACAAGCTGGGGTATCTTCTTACCACCAAAGCTCCCCCTGTCCCTGGTCCAACTTCCAGCGTCGCGGATAAGGAAATCCGCAAGACTTGGGAGATTGATAGCGCGAAGGCCAAGTGCCTCCTGCTTGCCTCGATGGACAACGAACATCAGAGGAGGCATGAGAATATGGACATGGAGTCCATATTGCTCCATACAAAAGAACTGTATGGAGAGCAATCACGTATCGCAAGATACGAAGCGTCGAAAAAGTTATTTTCGACAAGAATGGCCGTCGGATCATCAGTAGCCGAGCATGTGCTAAAGATGATCGGCTTCATTGAGGAGCTCGCTGACCTAGGGATCACATTGGAGAGTGAGCTGTATACGGATATAGTTCTCCAGTCCCTTCCTTCCACTTACGCCCAGTTTATACTGAACTTCAACCTACAAGAAAAAGAGGTTGAACTATCAGAGCTCCTCAACATGCTGAGGAGCGCAGAGGGCACCCTACAGAAAGGTAGGGAAACATCCACTTTGTTTGTAGGAGGATCATCTTCTTCTAGGTCCAAGGCGAAAGCCAAGGGAAAGAAGAAGAAGGCCCCCGCCAAACCAAGGGGCGGTGTTGGTAAAGTGGATACGAAGGGAAAAGGCAAAGCAACAAAGATAGCGGGGAAGCTTGTGGATAAGGAAGAATGCTTCTATTGTCATAAGAAAGGACACTGGAAGAATGATTGCAGGGCCTGGAAGGCCAGAACACAGGAATTGAAGCAGGTTGCAGCTTCAGCTTCAGGTGTGTATGTTATTGGAAATTGTCTTTCAATAAACTCTACTTCCTGGGTATTGGATACCGGATCAGGATCTCATATCTGTAATTCTTTGCAGGCGTTGAGAAACCGTAGGGTTTTGAAGGCAGGTGACATGACCCTCAAAGTTGCGAACGGAGCTAGCATGGATGCTAAAGCCGTGGGGGACTATCACCTGGGAATGTCAGATGGACATGTTTTGGTTTTGCGTAATTGCTTTTTTGTACCCAACGCAACTTGTAATATCATTTCTGTATCTTTAGTTTCTAAAGAAGGTTATGAATTTGCGTTTGTAAGTAATGTTGTAAACATTCACCTTAATCAAGTTTTGATTGGGTCAGGTACATTGAGTAATGGTATATACGTGTTAAACCAACCACAAATTTTCAACGTCCAGAATACACACAAAAGAAAGTCTCCGGAAATAAATCAGACTTTCTTATGGCATTGTAGATTGGGTCACATCAATGAGAGAAGGTTGACTAAGTTACATACAGAAGGATATTTGAATGCGTTCGAATATCAATCGTATGCCACTTGTCAATCTTGTCTCAAAGGAAAGATGACAAAGACTCCATTTACTGGACAAGGAGTAAGAGCGAGCGAGCTCTTGGGACTCGTACATAGTGACGTGTGCGGTCCAATGTCTACACATGCCCGAAGCGGACATTCTTACTTCATTACTTTTACGGATGACTTCTCAAGGTACGGTTATGTCTTCTTAATGAAACATAAGTCCGAGGCCTTTGGAAAATTCCAGGAGTATAAGAATGAAGTAGAGAAACAGACCGGCAAAAGTATTAAGATTCTAAGATCGGATCGAGGTGGAGAATACTTAAGTGCCGAATTCCTGGACTTTTTAAAAGAGAACGGAATTCTCTCTCAGCTTACTCCTCCATACACCCCGCAACATAACGGTGTATCGGAGAGACGGAACCGCACCCTATTGGATATGGTGCGGTCCATGATGGGTAATGCTGAGTTACCGCGATCATTCTGGGGGTATGCGCTAGAATCAGCAGCGTACCTTTTGAACCGAGTTCCGACTAAGACTGTGCCTTCCACACCATATGAAATGTGGTGTGGGAAGAGACCCTATCTTAAGCACATTAAGACATGGGGATGTCCGGCTTTTGTCAAAAAGCAGCATGCGGACAAGCTCGAGGCACGCTCAGTACAGTGCAAGTTTGTGGGGTATCCAAAGAACTCAAAAGGATATTTCTTCTACTGTGAAGAGGAACAAAAAGTTCTTGTTTCTCGTCATGCCTACTTCTTGGAAACTGAGTTTTTGGAAAACCAGATAAGTGGGAGCACAGTAGAACTGGAAGAAATTCCAGAACCACGGACTGTTACTGAAAGTTTAGTGGAACCAGAAGGTTCGGAAGAACAGGACATTCCTACGCCGCTCCGCAGGAGTAGTAGGCAGTCTCATCCGCCCGAGAGATACTGCGGTTTTCTCATAGACGGGGATAGAGAGGATTGCATCATAGATTATGATGAGCCTACTAGCTTCCAGCAGGCCGTTCAGAGCGTTGACTCAGTGAAATGGCTGGATGCAATGCGGACCGAAATGGAGTCCATGTACACCAACAAGGTATGGACGTTGGACATTGCTCCAGACGGGGTAAAACCCGTAGGATGCAAGTGGATCTTCAAAAGGAAGATTGGTGTAGATGGATAGGTTGAGACCTATAAAGCTAGGCTGGTAGCAAAGGGTTTTCGTCAAAGACCTGGCTTGGACTACGACGAAACCTTTTCTCCAGTAGCCATGCTGAAATCCATTCGGATCCTTCTTGCCATTGCTGCCTTCCACGATTATGAGATCTGGCAAATGGACGTAAAGACAGCTTTTCTAAATGGAAATTTAGAGGAGTGTGTCTATATGGACCAGCCAGAGGGTTTCATTCAGAGTGGGAGCAGCGGAAAGGTGTGCAAGTTGCTTAAGTCCATCTATGGACTAAAGCAGGCATCGCGGAGTTGGAACATCTGCTTTGATGAGACAGTCAAAGAATTTGGCTTTATCAAAAATCCAGATGAACCATGCATCTATAGTAGATTTGTAGCGAGAACTGTAGTATTCCTCGTTTTATACGTGGATGACATTCTCTTAATAGGAAATGATATTCCTATGCTACAATCTGTCAAGGGGTTCTTGTCACAAAGGTTCTCCATGAAAGACCTGGGTGATGCCTCATACATCCTGGGGATCCGGATCCATCGTGATAGATCCAAGAGGATATTGGGACTTTCTCAGTCCAGGTACATCGACGCCGTACTGAAAAGATTCAGTATGGAAGATTCCAAGCGCGGTAACCTACCGGCTTGTCACGGGATCACCCTCTCTAAAGAGATGTCTCCCAAGACTGATTTGGAGAGGGATCGCATGTCTATTATACCCTACGCTTCTGCGGTAGGCTCTATAATGTATGCGATGTTGTGTACCAGACCGGATGTAGCTTATGCACTGAGTGTAGTAAGCCGGTATCAGTCAAACCCTGGGGAGAAACACTGGATAGCGGTAAAGAACATTCTCAAGTACCTGAGAAGGACTAAGGAGATGTTCTTGGTGTATGGCGGAAAAGACCTCCAGATCGAGGCCTTTGCTGACTCCAGCTTCCAGAGTGACAAGGATGATTCCAAGTCCATGTCGGGTTTTGTCTTTACCCTCAATGGAGGGGCGGTGTGTTGGAAGAGTTCCAAACAAGAAACCGTTGCAGACTCGACGATGGAAGCGGAATACATCGCTGCATCTGATGCCGCAAAAGAAGCTGTCTGGATGAGGAAGTTCTTGAAAGAACTTCAGGTGGTTCCGTCCATTGTTGATCCAATACCTCTGTATTGCGACAACAACGGGGCTATAGCATTAGCGAAGGAACCCAGGTCCCATCAGAGATCCAGGCACATCTTGAGGCGGTATCACCTGATCAGGGAGATCGTAGATCGCCAGGAGATCGAGGTTCGGAGAGTCGCTTCAGAAGATAACACTGCTGATCCATTCACCAAGGCCCTGCCCCAGACTCAGTTCGAGCGGCTGATCGAGATGATAGGTCTTCGATACGCCAGTACATGGCCTTAGTGCAAGTGGGAGATTGTTAGTGTATATGCCCTAGAGGCCATTACTGTATCATACTAGTTTGTATATTACTTAATGGATGCTTGGGATATTCACCTTGTATATACAATCTTGCTCAAAATAGTAGTATGCTACTTGGTTTGTTTCTACTTCAATGTGTACTTGTGTTTATTTCAGTATATCACTTATACGCATTAGTGGAGCCCTTAGGATCTTTGCTTGATTACCAGCGTTGTGATGGCAGTCACACTAGTGGGGGCTGGGTAATCTATAAGCACATCCTTATTCAGGTCCCTGGTCGCAGGACTATCGAGACAGGGCATCGATACTCCGGAGTAGACCAGCGCATGCGCTTCTCATCCCAGTGTGGGAGACGGTCTGTCCCACAGCCGTCAGTACGTCGTACTTGAGATAGTATGCGGGTGCTCGTTAGGTTACGGGTACACTGGACAGGACTCGTCGGGGACTGACTAGTTGGTATTATACCTATCGTCAGTTATCAGTTCCCAGGTGACATGAGTACAGCTTAGTCCGCTGACTTGACACTGTCACTCCGCCTCGAGTGTGTTCCCACTGTACTTTGATCACTACCCTACCACGGCTCAAAGGAGTCGTGCAAACAGGTGGTGGTTGGGTGCAGTCCCGAAGCACTTGGAGGCAGTGACGGTTAGACAGGATTCGTCTCTCCCGGTATTGGGGGTTGACATCGCGCTGTGTCTAGGAGAGCCATTACACGAGTAGTCCCTGGCCAGGGCAAACGAGATATACTGGTAGGTTTCCAGTGTTATCTCAGGGTGTATTGGGCTTCACTCCGGCACGACTTGTACCGCTATTGGGGGACTGACGTTTACCGCCCCCTAGGCCCGCCATGCGATGTATCAGACGAACAGACCGGACTGTACGGAGAATGTCACGCTCAGGCTCAGTAGGAGTTCAGATGGGTTTCGCCTCGTCGGTCTTCTTGTCGGCATTACCTGGGGACCGTTACGCACAGCTAGTGCCGCTTGCGGTCTGTGGTTAAACCCACTGCCAGCGTAGTGTCGAGTCTTTAGAGTCCCACGCAGAAAGCTTTTCGCCTTTAGGCAAAAGAGTAGAGGTCGCATGGTATTGCGACAGGTCGCATGGTTTTGCGACAGGGTTCGGTCACATCCGTGCACTTGTGCACGTACAGTGTCCGGACAGTTTACACTAGCGGGCTTTGGTTTAAGCCAGATCCTAGTGTACCTTATGGGATTGGATTTATCCAGTTTGCATTCGTGTTCCTCGGAACGCGGATGCGGGTGTGTATGCACAGTTGACAGGGAGGCAGAGGCAGTGGATTCTCATTAGGGTTGTTGACAGTTGACCGTTGACTTTTGACTTTTTGCTCAACCCTAATGAGAATATGATATGTGATTAACTATTATATTAATTAAGTATTATGGTGATATGGTTGTTGACTTGTTGACTTTTGTTGACTTGTTGACTTTGGTGACTTGTTGACTTTTGTTGACTTGTTGACCGGTTGACTAGGCTTGACTAGTTGACCATCATGATAACCATGGTTATCATTTCATGCCAAAGACTTTTTTTTCTTGCTTGCTTTTTGAGTAAAATGAGTGCATGATATGATAACCTTATGGTTGCTTCTAACCATCACCAAAAGACTTTTTTGATATGATGAGTTATGATCACTTTGGATTATGAGAGGGTGAGAGAGAAAAGAGAGCCTCATTCTTTCTTGCTCATTCTCTCTCTTGTTCTTGAGCTCTCCCCTTGCTCTCACCCTCAACCTCTTGCTCCCTCTCTTGATCTATGGTTCTCTTGTCTCATGAGTTGAGAATCAAGAACCATAGATAAAATCCCATTCTATTTTCCTCTCTACTCATTCTAGTTCACTAGGTTTAGCAAACCAAGTGAACTAGTTTCTTCAAAGACCGAAGAAGGAGCTAAAGGTTGGAGCTTTCAAGTGGATCTATCTTCGGCGTACGGAGACGACGAGAAGGAGCCATCGGACCACCACCGGAGCTTGAAGAGAAGGAGTTCAAGTTTAGGTATAACCATCTTCATCCGAGTAGCTAAATATCTTTAGCTTAGTTTGCTAGTTTTAGTTTAGGTAACGATCCCGACCATAAGTTAGTCCATGTTGCCTCTTGCGATAAAAATTCGTTTTTTATACCGTTTCCGCCTCCCCGTAAGAACCGGGGGTCGCAATATGGACTTACACAGCCAAGATAAGACTGATAAGTCACGAATCCATACCTTCCAGCATTTGCGACGGTACGAGAGAGTGTAGAAATGTGGCCACCGTCAGGGTGGTAACTGACGGCGCTCCCTCGAGTAAAGGGGCATCAGCATTAGCCGCACCTGCGTTAGAAACAAGATAAACCCTGTCAGGAAGGATTGCAGAATAAAAAGGACGGTAACCCAAAATTTACTTGATGAGTCGCCAGCCGAAACAGCGGCGTCTCCCTCCTCCATTGGCATGGGTTCACCTCCCGTCGCCTCATCGCCAGACTCTACGGGAGCCGTCGTCACGCTCGCGACGCCGGAAGATGACAAGGAGCCGTAAACGGGGAAAGCGATGATCGGAGCGGCACCCGACTCTTGAGAAAGAGCGGTCGTCTCATGCTCAGCGATCATGCCCGTCTCATCCACTACCCCCTCAGGCTCAGCGGTCGCGGCCGTCTCGTCCACCGCTGCCATAGGTTCGTCAGTCGCAGCCGCTCCATCCGCTGCTGCCCCAGGCTCGGTTGTAGCAGCCGTCTCAACTGCTGCCCCCTCAGGCTCGGCATCAGCAACCTTCTCGGGCATAGTAGGCGTGACTGTCTCATCAGCCACTAGCTCAGGCCCAGCAACTACGGCTACACCACCTACCGTCGCCTCGGTTTCGGCTGCTGCTTTCTCCACCGTCCCCTCAGGCTCGACGGTTTCCTCCGCTCCTTCAGTTGGACTTGGCCCTGCAGGACAAGATGTATAAGAACGATAGTTTTACAACAAAGCCTCGAAAAACACATTACCTGAGGTGGATTGATCGTTAGCTCCCCGAGCTGCACGCGCCGCCTGTCTATGAGCAGTAGACAAGGCGACCGGTGGCTCCTCGGAAGGAGTAGCAGCGGGGGTAACGGCACTTGGGCCCGCTCCAACGGCCAAAGCAGCGCTGCGCTCCTTCGCTGTGCGCCTCAAGCGCTTCCTCTCCTCCCGGGCCATCACGACGGACCTCTTGGAGGCCTCCTTCAGCAAGGCGTAGTCGTTCGCATTTAGAGTTGCCTCCAGAGCTTTCAAGGCATCCATCATCGGCTTTTTGAATCGGGTCTCTTGCGGCAATTCCGAAGAGGCCGGAACATCGGTAGCTGGCCCGGAGAGAGGTCCCGCATCAGTTTGCGAGATAGGTCTTGTGGTCCCTGCGATAAAACAAAAAAGGGGGGTCAGATTACTCATAAGAAATGGAAGGAGAGACATAGTAAACCGAAATGTACCAAGGCCTAAGGATGCTCTGAGTCGTTCCTCCTCCTGGAAAGTTTTGAGGGAAGCAGCGATGGCTTCTTCGGTAGAAATGCCTGTTAAAGAAAGGAAAAGCGTTAGTTAAAAAACAATGATAGAGGCACGTTGCAATGACGAAAAATACAACTAGTAATTACCCGATTGTGCAAGTTTAGCCAACCACGCATCGTGCCTTGCCAATCGCTCAGAAGCTGCGAGGGCGGCCGCCATATCAGTGCCGTCTGGCGGCGTAAATAGGCCCTCGTTGGTCCCATACTCACCCAAGCCCTCGCTATAAGGGGCATGAGGTTCTTGACCAAATGCAACGTCAGCAGAGAAGAGCGACTTCTTCTTCCTCTTCTGCACACGAACCCCGGGTGCACCCAAAATCAACTTGCGCTTCGTGGGCACCTTGGGACAGCGGGTCCCGATGTCCGAGCCCATGCCGGATTCAGGCGAAACCACATTCACCGTCTCCACCGGAGCACGGGGTGCTGGGGGCACGTCCATGGTATCATGGGGCAATCCGCGCGGGGGGCTTAGCACACGCGGAGGCTCATCTCCAGCATCTCCTCTCAGCGGAGGGACGACATGGGTCCTTGGCCTTAGGGAGCTTTGCGATCGCTGGCGGGGG
Organism: Agapanthus africanus; assembly: GCA_030015575.1. Taxonomy (NCBI): domain Eukaryota; kingdom Viridiplantae; phylum Streptophyta; class Magnoliopsida; order Asparagales; family Amaryllidaceae; genus Agapanthus; species Agapanthus africanus. The sequence goes on from CM057338.1 coordinate 410,369,114, forward strand.
GCACACCCTTGCGGTCAATCAGCAGCCGCTTCTCTTCTCGGATAACAGCACTCATCGCATGCTGATACCAAGCCCCGTACACATTGAGGGCCCTTGGAACGCAAGTCGGCTCGCTAATGAAGAAATGGGAGCCCGTGTTTAGCCGCATGAAGTGATGTAATGCATTCCGTATCCCCTCCCTGGTGGCCGCAGGCTCTTCCAAAAACGCCTCCAGTGGAACCCCTTGGTTATAACTTAACTGCTGGGAGAAGCAATGGGGATTGTACCTCATAAAGAGCGCCAAGTCATTCTGCCTGAACACCAGGAAGCCCGGCTGGATGGAGTATAAGTGAAGAATCTCCCGGGCTTTCAATATGGAGGCCCCGTCCTTGAAACCATCACACAACGCCAACACCGCCTTGGAAGTTTCTGGGCCGATGGTCATGACCTTGTCCATGAAAGAAATGCTCGCTCCGACCGTGCGCGGACGAAGAAGCAATCCCATAGCCTCCCGTGGAGACGGATTCACAATAGAGGCGCCGATCAGCCGCATAACTGTCGGGAATCTGTACTTCTCGTAAAGCGAGGGTCTTTTATGAACACCAAATACCCCGAGCACATGCATTTTCATCCATGAAGTAAAATAGTTCGTCGGGAAATTGGCGGGTTGCACCCCTGGTTCATTTGCGTCCGCCGCCACGCTGAGTCCATGGTAGAGGTGGGCCAACCCGGCAATTCCAATTGATAATTGTATACCAGCCACCATCCGGTGCGCTAGGTAAAAGACAGACGGCCTAATGTAGCGCGGGTGCATAGGGAGCGCGAACCAGCAAAGCCATAGCCCCAGAAACCCCAGAAAGAAGGTCTCCTCGTCGATGCCCAGAGCGGCGATTTCCGATAAAGGGACGATGGCGGCATCGGGGGGATAAAAACCCTTTTGATCGTCTTCCAGTATTGGCCGACAATCTAAGCCAAAGCCGAAGGGGTCGTCGAGCTTGGCGAACTTTTTGCTCCGCTGTGATAGAATCTCCGGTCGAAGAAAGCGGGCGATAAAATCTGCAAAACTGACTCCCCGGCCTCCCGATTCCAAATAGAGACTTTCATACATATTCAGCACCTTCACCAGGCTTGAAAACTGGTGCTGAATAGCATTCTCCGGCGTCAGGCCCATTACCAGCGGCTTGGTGGCGAAGACATATTCATCAGGAGGAAGTAGCTCTTCATAATGCTCCCCCTCACCGGCAAACCGGAAATCTCAGCAAATTCTTCCAGGGGGATGGAGACTTTCCTGTCCGTCAGAAAAAAGGTATGGGTGGGGATGTTCCATTGTTCCATAAATGCCTTAACCCACCACGTCGGAGGAACGGGGTACTCGAACAATGAGGCGTAGACTGCGGGGTATAGACCAATCTTCATCAAATGCGTCTTCTTCGCTGACAAGATGTATCTGGCCCACTACAAATACCCGGCCGATTGTCGGGGGGTCAATCCAATGTTGTAAGGTTGTCCCCAAGGGCGCGCTTCACCCTGGCATATGCGCCGTCCCAGAATATCCACGGCTAGCGGTGGCTGCACGGGAATGGCGGCAATCGAAGGCTGAAGAAGATCCTCAGAATTCCAATTTACGACCTCCACGGCATAGTTCACCGGGGGTGCATCCGCATATGGGATCGATGAGATCGGCTCTGACGGCGTCGCGCAAGAGAAGCTTCGGCGACCCTTGATGATTTCAATGTAAAATCTGCCCCACAGATGAAGGTTCTTATACTCCGGGTCATGATCCTTAATGAGAGCGAGAACCTCTCGGTCCACCGGCACCTCAGGGAATCCTCCCTCTGAGCGGAAGAATGGGAATGAAAGATCAGCAGATATGGTGCCTGCAAGAAAAAGCGAAATTCAGTTATCAGCATCATAAGTTAATTTTAAAAATTCCCACGCTTGGTACTTTAAAATTTATACCACACTGCAATGCAGTGGAAAGGGGACCAAAGGGGGACCCACAAAATCCAGATGACAATGCATCAATTAATAAGACAGCCTCATCATTGGATGAGACTGTCAATTAATGAGGAGATCCTCAAAAGAATATTCTCATTAAATGAGAAATCCCTTGAGATAAGGAGAAAATCTCCCTTTTGAGAGCAAAACTCTGTCACAGAGTGACACTTGTCAAACTCTGGTCATAAGGGAATAAAATTCCTTAAAGAGCCGAGCTCTGTAATAATGATGGAAAAATCCATCAAAGGAAAAATTAATTTCTAAAAATTAAAGTTTGGGATCTTAAAGATCCATGAAGAACTCTTAGGAGTTCATCATCAGAAGATCAAAAGATCTATATTTTGTCAATGAGCAAAGCTCTGTTCATGGATTAAGAACCCTGAAACAAATTCTTGAGAGCAAAGCTCTGTTTATGAAACCCCAAAAGGGTTTTCTTTAGATCAAAAGATCTATGAGAGCAAGGCTCTATTAATTAAAATTAATTTAATTAAGTTAAGTTAATTTTTACCTAAAATGTTTCTAGAGTTCTAACTCTGAAAATAAGAGTAAGGCTCTAAGGTTCTTGAAAACAAGAGGAAGGCTCTGAAAATAAAAATTCTTGAAGATGATAATCATCTGCTGAGAACCAAGGGTCCTATTTATAGGCGCTTAAGCGCCCCTTCAACTCCTGAGTTGATCCAACGGATCAGATCTTGCCACCGCTGCACTCACGTATGCGCCACGTGAGCGCAACAGTGGGGGGGGCATTTATTTCCTCCAATCAGAGCAAAACTCCATTTGAATTTCAAATTCAAAAGGTGAAGCAACGCTTCAGATCCCTTGCGTTGCGCGCACAGCGCCACGTGTCAAAAGCAGACACGCCAGCGTAAAGGGCGCTGCGCCCAAGACAGCGCACCCCAATCAGAGCAAGGCTCTGTTTTAAAATTTAAATTTTAAAAATAAAGGAAGAAACGCCTCAGATAAGTTGCGCTCTGCGCTGCGCGACACGTGTCAAGCGCAGGTGCACTTGCGCCAACTGTGCCAGCACTAAAACTTAAATAATGAATTATTTAATCAAAATTAAAATTCTAGAAAGATCTTTTTAATCTTATTAAAACAAGAAGATTATTTTCTGTAAAACAGAGGCCTTAAGATCAAAGATCCAACGATTGGGAAATATCCCCAGATCAATCAGAGAAAGATCTCTGTAACTAACTTAACAAACTAATTGGCCCTATATAAAGGCCCCTAGACTCCAAATCTCAGATATACAGAGCTCCTCCAAAAACTTTGAGAAAAAAAAACTCAAAGAGAGAAAAAGGTAAACCTTTGAAAAAAGAAGAATTTCTTCTAAAAAGATCAATGATCTAAGAACAAGATCAAGATCTTCAATAAAAAAGAAAAAAAAGATCCAATCATAAAGAAAAGAAGTAATTTACTTCATTATTAGATCTTTTGATCTATATAAAGGCACAGCCTTTTGATGAACCATTGATATTTGTCGTTATAATTCTTCAACGTCGTCAGAGAGGTGACGGGTCCCGACAATCATACATTGCTACGGATTGTGGGGTCCTTAAACTCATGGACCGAGATGTCTTTAAACTAATATTCGTCCCCAAAATGGGAATGTTGGACCGGGATATCTTTAAACTAATATTCGTTCCCAAAATGGGAATGTTGGACCGAAGTGTCCTTAAACTAATATTCGCCCTCAAAATAGGAATGTTGGACCACCATGTCCTTAAACTGGAAATCGACCGCAATGTCTTTAAACTAAAACAATAGAGCCCAAATGCTCTCTTGTTGGATCTAAACGATCCCGTTAAGACGATCTTAGTCTCAAATTAGACTAACATGTCCTTAACAAACGTTTAAATTGATCTTAGTCTAAAATAAGACTAACGTATCCTTAAACCAAAACCCCAAACCCAAATCTAAGAAAATACGGATTTGGACTAATCCACGCCCTACGAGCGACAACGTAAATTAGTCTCCGTATACAATCCACGGGCAACCACAAACAAAACAAGCACCCACGACACAAAGTGACCATCTGGAGAAGGAGAAAATTGTTACCGCGATGCGGTAGCGTAATTAACTGCAGGGGCTTGCACCTGCAGGGAAGAGCGTCCCCACAATCAAAAACCTCTCGAACGAGGGGGAATATGACGAAGTCTGCTACATCGGCCGCATCTGTTTAAACCTTCGATACACGGTGCCATAAATCAACTTGGTATCTTCGGAGAGGTGGACGGATAAAACCAAATAGCATCTACCCCGAATTTCAAGCAAGACAGCCCGTCTTGCGCCGTGTCTTTCGGAGGGGAACAAGGGGCATTCTCATAATTTATCGAGAAGCTTCTAAAAGATTGATGAGTTGGAGGCTTAGGTGGAATTTGCATTAATTGGATTAATGACTCATGGTGTGATTCATCCAAAGGAGTTAATGATGCATTTATTGATTAATGACTCATAGGATGAATCATACAAGGTGAGTTAATGAAGCATGATGATATTTTATTTTGTTATTCATTTAATAATATCTTATGCTTCATATATTCACAATGAGATATTTTTCCAAGATCATTCTCACTCTCACCTTCTCTCTCCTTAAGCTCTCTCTCTTCAAGAACTAACCCTAACCTCTCATGTGTTGAGATTCAAGGGTTAGCAAGACTAATTAATCCCTAATCCTCTTCTATATCCTCTAGGTTACTTTGATTAGCACTCATAGTTACTTAGTTACCTCAAGTGTGAGGTTAAAGCTTGGAGAAGTAGCTCTCGGGTGGATCTTCTATCACAATGAGGAGGCCGACGAGGAGGTGGTCAACGAGAACAAGAAGGAATTGATTCATTAAGTATAATTATCATTCATAGTAGCTAATCACTTCTATGTTATTGTTAGTTAAGGTTTAGCAAAGATCCGTAAGTTTGTTTAAACAAAATGATTGTTTTACCTATTCCGCCTCCCCGCATCATATGGGGTGTCTAACGTCGACTTACAGTGGTATCAGAGCCTCGCTAAACCATAACTAACTTGTTAGCAAAGTCGTTAGAAATTCAAAGGCAAAACGAACCCAAAAATACGACTTTTTCACCATATTTCTGCCGATTTTAAAACGGGGTCTAAAAATTTTTCAAGGACCCTTAAAAATACAAGCAGGGAATTATAAGATTACTGGAGAAATTTGGGATCCTAACTCGGCCAAACCGCCGCGGAACCGCGGCCGATCCAAAGCGATCCACTGCGGATCCGCGGCCGAGTTGGAGCCGAGTCAGCCCAAAATTCTCCAGTAACTCTTCTGTGTTAATTTTGTATTTGCTGGGATGTTCTGTTTCTGCTCAGGTTTCAGGTGTACAGAGAATTATTTGGAGTAGAATCATTTGTGTTTGCTTGATCGAAATTCTAAGATGTTTGGCTAACTTGATTATATATGTGATTTGTTTATTGTGTTCGTAAACCTCCCCTAATTGCTAGTATGTCGGTTAGCAGGGGGTTGCACATTTCTGTAATGGTTTTTACTGGTTTGTGTTTGTGGACTTGTTGGATTGTCGTGAATGGATAGCCGGGGATGTGAGACGAGTGTTTCTTTCATTCAAGTGTAATTTGTAAATTGTTGTAATATTCTTTTGCGGGGCACTTCCGGGTTGAGGTTGTAGCCACCGCTGTATTATTTCATTTACTGTTTTCTGCTCCTAGGATAGACCCAAGATGGGGTGCACAAACTACCGGGTACTTTGAAGTGTTTAGTGGCCTACTTACGTTGTTGAGGGAGACCGCTTCACTTCGGGTACTTGGCGGGTAGTTTGCCGTACCCGTAGGGGTCTAGGGTGGGATTTTGGCTATTCATCGCGACTGTGTAATCCGTCTTTCTTTGCAGGCTCAAAAGGAATGCGGATTCGTAGAAAATTCAATATGTTCAACTGTGATCTGGAATGCCTATTATTGCGTCTGACTAATGTACAATATCTATATATGATAGCTATTAGACGTCACTTATGTTTTGCACCCGCGCTAGCCCAGCCCCCGCTCTGTCGTTAGTTAAGTAACCTAACGGGTGAATGACGGGACCCAGTGGCGAATGCGGATGGTATAAGTGGACGTTGTATTTTCGTTGTTTTCTGCAATGATAGGTTAATTGATGGGACGCATTATATTAATACAAAGAAAATAAACCAAAGTTGAATCGTTGGAACAGTTTAAAAGAAACCACTCGGTTATTTTAAAAAAGAAGATATTTTTTAAAATTGTGGAGCTTTAACCACTCCTTTTAAAAGCTATCAGATTCCTTCGATCATATCAAGTTCACTACGTTCACGGTTTCGCCAAAACCATTCATAGCCCTCCGTCATTTCATTTGGGTATTCAGTAGTATTCAAGCTATGTATTTTGACCAACGCCAAGGCATAGTGTTTGGTAGCTGCTGGGTATTCACTTGTTGCATAGATAAATGAGTTAGTTTGGGACAGTCGTATTATCATTTGGCCAACGTCAGGGGTATGTACGGATGGGTTCAAATTAACAAGATAATGATGGGTAGAACTTGACATGTGACTTATGACATTTTGACCAACGCCAAGGTCATAAGAGCATGGGGCAGAAATTTATATCGGGAATTTCTAAAGAAACTGAAATTTGCAAAGAAATGCATACCATTTGGAGTGTGATAATTTTGGTAGGATTCCTTCAGCTTTATCACACGATGATATTTGCATCCCGATCCTACTGTGAGTATCCGCTACTCATCAGGAGATTCGTCACTTAACGATCAATGCTATAAACCAAGTAGGTGTCGAGAAAGGTGTCAGCGGGGCTACGCCCCCAGAGAAAAGAGGTTATTTAATTAAGGAACTTCGCAAAAGCGTCGGAAAACCTCTCTCGAAGTACCGACACCGGCCTGGCCGAACGGTTAAGCAAGTATTGTACGGTGAGAATAGTCCTGACTAGTTCTTCCTTTTTGGTTTGAGGAGGGATTCGAGAAACAGTGGGAGCCACCCAGTTTAGATAAACTAAAAACCACTCTAAACTTGCAAGAGTATCATGCTAAAGTGTTCCCTCTCTCTCATTGCAGCGACCCAGAACATGACAGGCCTTAAGTTACTATTAGAAAAAAATATTTTGACAGGGCCAAACTATAAAGATTGGTTCCAGAATGTTAAGATGGCTCTGACTTATGACAAATTGGGGTATGTCCTTACTGCTAAGGCACCTGTTGTCCCTGGTCCAGATTCCAGTATTGCGGATAAGGAAATCCACAAGACCTGGGAGTTAGATTGCATGAAGGCCAAATGCATCGTGCTTGCCTCTATGAATAATGAACATCAGAGGAGGCACGAGGATATGGATCTTGAATCCATATTTCTCCATACAAAGGATCTGTATGGAGAGCAATCTCGTATAGCAAGATACGAGACCTCAAAGAACTTATTTCAGTCGAGGCTAGTCGTCGAATCATCTGTAGGAGAACATGTCCTTAAGATGATTGGCTATATAGAAGAGCTCGCGGACCTCGGGATGACTTTAGAGAACGAGCTCTATACAAACTTGGTTCTTCAGTCCCTTCCTTCCACCTACGCCCAGTTTATTCTGAATTTCAACATTCAAGGAAAAGAAGTTGAACTTCCAGAACTCCTTAACATATTGAGGAGTGCAGAGGGCACCTTACAGAAAGCAAGGGAAACACCCACTATGTTTGTTCGCGGTGCTTCCTCTTCCGGGTCCAAGGCAAGGGCCAAAGGAAGGAAGAAGAAGGCCGCTACCGAACCGAGAGGTGGTGTTGGTAAGGTGGGAGTTAAGGGAAAGGCAAAGGTTGTGGTGCCAGTAGTGGCAAAGGACGAGTGCTTCCACTGTCATAGGAAAGGCCATTGGAAGAAAGATTGCAAAGCTTGGATTGCCAAGAACCAGGAACCGAAGCAAGCTGTGGCTTCGACTTCAGGTGTGTTTGTAATTGAAAATTGTCTGTCAATCAACTCTACTTCCTGGGTATTGGATACCGGATCAGGATCTCATATATGCAATTCATTGCAGGCACTGAGAAACCGTAGAGTGCTGAAGGTTGGTGATATGACCCTCCAGGTTGCTAACGGAGCTAGCGTGGGAGCTGTGTCCGTAGGGGATTATCATCTAGGATTGACGAGTGGACATATTTTGGTTTTGCGCAACTGTTTTTGTGTACCTAGTTTAACGTGTAATATCATATCAGTATCGTTGTTATCAAAAGAAGGTTATGATTTCACGTTTGTAAGCGATGTTGTTAACATCCACCTAAATCATGGTTTGATTGGGTCCGGTACACTAGATAACGGTATATACGTGCTAAACCAATTACAGATTTTCAATGTCCAGAACACACTAAAAAGAAAGTCTCCAGATATAAATAAGGCTTTCTTATGGTATTGTAGACTAGGTCACATCAATGAGACAAGGTTAACTAAGTTACATAGAGAAGGATATTTGGATCCGTTCGAATATCAATCTTATGCAACTTGTCAATCATGTCTTAAAGGAAAGATGACAAAGACTCCATTCACTGGACATGGAGTACAAGCGAGCGAGCTCTTAGGACTCATACACAGCGATGTATGTGGTCCGATGTCTACACATGCAAGAGGTGGTTTTTCATATTTCATTACTTTTACGGACGATTACTCTAGGTATGGATTCATTTTCTTAATGAAACATAAATCTGAGGCCTTTGAGAAATTCCAAGAATATAAGAATGAAGTAGAAAACCAAACCGGCAAAAGTATCAAGACACTGAGATCTGATCGAAGTGGTGAATACTTAAGTGCCGAGTTCCTAGGTTACCTAAAAGAGAAAGGAATTCTCTCTCAGCTTACTCCTCCATACACTCCACAGCATAACGGTGTATCGGAGAGACGGAACCGAACCCTATTGGATATGGTACGTTCCATGATGAGTAATGCTGAGTTACCGCGATCTTTCTGGGGTTATGCGCTAGAATCAGCAGCATATCTTTTGAGCAGGGCTCCTACCAAGACTGTGCCTACCACGCCATATCAGATGTGGAGTGGGAAGAAACCCTATCTTCAGTATCTGAAAATATGGGGATGTCCAGCTTTTGTTAAAAAGCAGCATGCGGACAAACTCGAGGCATGATCAGTACAATGTAAGTTTGTGGGATATCCAAAGAACTCCAAGAGGTATTTCTTCTATTACGCAGAGGAACAAAAGGTTTTTGTTTCTCATAATGCCCATTTTCTAGAACAGCAGTTTTTAGAAAAGGAAACAAGTGGGAGCGCAATAAAACTGGAAGAAATTCCAGAACCACAAACTACTACTGAAAGTTTGGTAGAACCAATAGTTCAAGAAGAACAGGACATTCCCGCACCCCTCCGCAGGAGTAGTAGGCCGTCTCATCCGCTTGGGAGATACTACGGTTTTCTCATAGATGGGGATAGAGAGGATTGCGTCATTGATAATGATGAACCTACTAGCTTCCAGCAGGCCATCCAGAGCGGTGACTCGGTAAGATGGCTGGATGCAATGCGGACCGAGATGGAGTCCATGTACACCAACAAAGTATGGACTTTGGACTTTGCTCCAGATGGGGTAAAACCCATAGGATGCAAATGGATCTTCAAGAAAAAGATTGGTGTAGATGGACAGGTAGAAACCTATAAGGCTAGACTTGTTGCAAAGGGTTTTCGTCAAAAACCTGGTTTGGACTATGACGAAACTTTTTCTCCAGTGGTTATGCTCAAATCCATTCGGGTCCTTCTTGCTATTGCCGCCTTCCATGATTATGAGATCTGGCAGATGGACGTAAAGACGGCTTTTCTAAATGGTAATTTAGAAGAGTGCGTCTATATGGATCAGCCAGAAGGTTTCAATCAGAGTGGGAGCAGCGGGAAAGTATGCAAGTTGCTTAAGTCCATTTATGGACTAAAGCAGGCATCGCGGAGTTGGAACATCTGTTTTGATGAAACAGTCAAAGAATATGACTTTATCAAAAATCCAGATGTACCATGTATATATAGTAAAATTGTAGCACGAACTGTCGTATTCCTCGTCTTGTACGTGGATGACATTCTATTGATATGAAATGACATTCCTATGCTACAATCTGTCAAAGGATTCTTGTCACACAGTTTCTCTATGAAAGACCTGGGTGATGCCTCTTATATTCTGGGGATCCAGATCTATCGTGATAGATCTAAGAGGATGTTGGGACTTTCGCAGTCCAGGTATATCAACACTATACTGAAAAGATTCAGTATGGAAGATTCTAAGCGCGGTAATTTACCGGCTTGTCACAGAATCACCCTATCCAAAGAGATGTCTCCAAAGACTGATTTGGAAAGGGATCGCATGTAGTTATACCCTACGCTTCTGCGGTAGGCTCTATAATGTATGCGATGTTGTGCACCAGACCAGATGTAGCTTACGCACTGAGCGTGGTAAGCAGGTATCAGTCAGACCCAGGGGAGAAGCACTGGATAGCAGTAAAGAACATTCTCAAGTACCTGAGAAGGACTAAAGATATGTTCTTAGTTTACGGCAGAAAAGACCTCCAGATCGAGGCTTTTGCCGACTCTAGCTTCCAGAGTGACAAGGATGACTCCAAGTCCATGTCAGGTTATGTCTTTACCCTCAATGGAGGGGCGGTGTGCTGGAAGAGTTCCAAGCAGGACACCGTTGCTGACTTGACGATGGAAGCGGAGTATATCGCTGCTTGCGATGCCGCAAAAGAATCAGTTTGGATGAAGAAGTTCCTAACAGAACTTCAGGTGGTTTCTACCATTGTTGATCCAATACCGCTGTATTGCGACAACAATAGAGCTATAGCTTTAGCGAAGGAACCCAGGTCCCATCAGAAGTCCAGACACATCTTGAGGCGGTATCACCTGATCAGGGAGATCATAGATCGACAGGAGATCGAGGTCCGGATAGTTCCTACAGAGGAGAACACTGCAGATCCATTCACTAAGGCCTTACCTCAGATTCAGTTCGAGAGGCTACTCGAGATGATAGATCTTCGATACGCCAGTACATGGCCCTAGTGCAAATGGGAGATTGTTAGTGTATATGCCCTAGGGGCTATTATTGTATCATACTAGCTTGTATATTACTTAATGGAAGTTTGGGATATTCACAGTTATGTTAACAGTCTTGCTAAACATGGTAGTATGCTACTTGGTTTATGTCTATCTTAATATGTGTATATGTTAGTATATCGAGAATACATATTGATAGAGCCCTTAGGATCTTGCTTGACTACCAGCGTTGTGATGGTAGTCACACTAGTGGGGGCTGGGTAGTCTACAAGCACATCCTTTTTCAGGTCCCTAGTCGTAGGATTATCGAGACAGGGCATCGATACTCCGGAGTAGACTAGTGTGTACGCTTCTCATCCCAATTGGGGAGATGGTCTGTCCCACAGCCATCAGTACGTTGTACTGGAGATAGTATACAGGTGCTCGTTAGGTTACGGGTACACCGGACAGGACTCGCAAGGAACTGTTGGTTGGTATTATACCCGTCGTCAGTTAACAGTTCCCAGGTGACATGAGTACAGCATAGTCCGCAAACTTGACACCGCTACTTCGTCTCGAGTGTGTTCCCACTGTTCTTATATTGCTACCCTACCACGGCTCAAAGGAGTCATGCAAACAGGTAGCAATTGGGTGCAGTCCCGAAGCACTTGGAAGCAGTGGCGGTTAAATAGGATTCGTCTCTCCCGGTATTGGGAGTTGATATCGCGCTGTGTTTGGAGAGCCATTACGCAAAGTCCCTGGCCAGGGCAAGCGAGATATACTGGTAGGATTTCCAGTAGCTTCTCAAGGTGTAATGGGCTTCACTCCGACACGACTTATACCGCTTATAGGGGACTGACGCTTGCCGCCCCCTAGGCCCGATATGCGATAGTCTTAGACGAACAGACTGGACTGTACGGAGATTGTCACATCAGGCTCAGTAGGAGTTCGGATGGGTTTCCTCATCGGCCTTCTTATCGACATCTACTTGGGGACCGTTACGTACAGCTAGTGTCGCTTGCGGTCTGTGGTTAAACCTACTGCCAGCGTAGTGTCGAGTCTTTAGAGTCCCACACAGAGAGTTTCCCTGGTTCGGGCGAAACGATATAGAGGTCGTATGGTTTTACAACAGGGTTCGGACACATACGTGTTTTTACGCACGTACGATGTTCGGACAGTTTATACTAGCAGGTTTTGGTTTAAGCCAGATTCTAGTATTGGATTATTGGATTTATACAGTCTCAGTATTTCCGTGTTTTCACGAATGGGAGGGGCATTCTCGTAATTTGTCGAGAAGCTTCTAGAAGATTGATGAGTTAGAGGCTTAGGTAGAATTTGCATTAATTGGATTAATGACTCATGATGTGATTCATCCAAAGGAGTTAATGATGCATTTATTGATTAATGACTCATAGGATGAATCACACAAGGTGAGTTAATGAAGCATGATGATATTTTATTTTGTTATTCATTTAATAATATCTTATGCTTCATATATTCACAATGAGATATTTTTCCAAGATCATTCTCACTCTCACCTTCTCTCTCCTCAAGCTCTCTCTCTTCAAAAACTAACCCTAACCTCTCATGTGTTGAGATCCTAGGGTTAGCAAGACTAATTGATCCCTAATCCTTTTATATATCCTCTAGGTTACTTTGATTAGCACTCATAGTTACTTAGTTACCTCAAGTGTGAGGTTAAAGCTTGGAGAAGTAGCTCTCGGGTGGATCTTCTATCACAACGAGGAGGCCGACGAAGAGGTGGTCAACGAGAACAAGAAGGAATTGATTCATTAGGTATAATTATCTTTCATAGTAGCTAATCACTTCTATGTTGTTGTTAGTTAGGGTTTAGCAAAGATCCGTAAAGTTAGTCGATGTTAGTTTAAACAAAATGATTGTTTTACCTATTCCGCCTCCCCGAATCATGTGGGGTGTCTAACGTCGACTTACATCATTAGGTTATGAGTACACTGGACAGGACCCGTAGGGAACTGCTGGTGGGTATTATACCTATCGTCGGGTGGCAGTTCTCAAGTGACATGAATACAACTTAGTCCGTCGACCTGACACTGCTACTTCGCCTCGAGTGTGTTCCTGCTGTTCTTAGATTACTACCCTACCACGACTCAAAGGAGTCATGCAAACAGCTAGTAGTTGGGTGCAGTCCCGAAGCACTTGGAGGCAATGGCGGTTAGATATGATTCATCTCTCCCGGTATTGGGGGTTAATATCGCGCTGTGTTCAGAAAGCCATTACACAAAGTCCTTAGCCAAGGCAAGCGAGATTTACTGGCAGGTACTCCAGTAGTTTCTCATGGTGTTTTGGGCTACACTCCAACATGACTTATTGCGCTATTAGGGGTCTGACGATTACCGCCCCCTAGGCCCGATATGCGATACTCTTAGACGAACAGACCAAACTGTACGGAGATTGTCACAAATAGGCTCAGTAGGAGTTCGGATGAGTTTGCTCATCGGCCTTCTTATCGATAGTTACCTGGGTAGTCGTTACATGCAGCTAGTACCGCTTGCGGCTTGTGGTTAAACCCACTTCCAGCGTAGTGTCGAGTCTCTAGAGTCCCATACAGAGGGTTTTCCTGCATCGGGCAAAAGATGTAGATGCCGTATGGTTTTACGGCAGGGCTTTGATCACATACATATACTTGTGCACGTATGATGTTCGGGCGGATAATACTAGTGGGTTTTGGTTTAAGTCGGATCCTAGTATTATATTGATGGATTATTTTCGTCTTTTTCGAAATACGGATACGGGTATGTATATACGGATGAGGGGTATTGTTCATACCATAATTTTGCATTATTTTATTCCCCATTCTTATTCAGTTTACAAATAAACAGGTACTTTTGATCCATGTCTGCTACATAGTTGCAGGTTACAGGTTCTCGGAACAAAACAGTGAAAATGATGAAAAAATGATGAAAAAGTGAGACTACGACCGATAAATGATGGAATCTTGATCATGCCACATTTTGAGGGACAATGAAGGTCAATGAACAAGTTCACAAAGCACAAAGGCAGCGCAAGGTTCAAGACTTCGACACGAAGCAACGATAAAAGTCCACTACATTATGCACTATGAAAAACTGGAAGAAAACCAGAAGACATTTTGAAGAACAAACTGAAGAAAACAGAAGACAACTGCAAGAAGACCAAGACATGAAAAATTGAGCCCAATTCATCACTATTTGGCCGCGGAACCGCGGCCAAACAGGGCCTATGGCCACGGTTCCGCGGCCGTATATGACACGTGTCGGTGGAAATTTTTGACTGAGGCTGGCGGCGCGTTGACTAGTCTTCTCTAGGGGTATTTTTGTAAAAGCAGATGTGTGGCGATTGTAACCCTAGGGTTTTCTATGCTCTATAAATAAAAGCCCTAAAAACCTGTTTTAGGTTATGCCTCTTCTTGTGCCTCATTTCATCTATCTAAATTCAAATCTGTAAATTTCTGTAAAGAAGGAAGAGAGCATTAAATAAAGATTAAGAGTAAGTTTTCTTTTCATTGCCCTAGTTAAATTTTATTTCCATGCCCTAGGTAATTTCTTATCTGCCCTAGTTAGATCTTTTATTCTCTGCCCTAGTTAGATAGTTTAGAAAAAAAATTCAATTCCCTAATGAGTGAGTAGTCTCCTCGCTTGTTAGGGTTAGATTTGGGGAAGGCTTGAGAGATGAAGATCTCTCACCCCTTTCTTGCCCATCACACGTTTTTATAGAACTCCATGCATACATGCACACACCGCTCCCTACGGCACCCTATCCCATGAGGTAGCGGTGATACCGTAATATAAAGGACCGGTTGAGCGTGTTTTTCATGGAGATTAGGGTAAGGATTAAGAAAGGAAGGACAAGAACCTAGAGGAAGAAACATCGTTTCTTCCCGATGGTACTAATCCACTTTATTAATTGTTACCATAACACCTCATAGATCTTAATTTGGGCCTAGAAAGCGGTGAGGAATATTGACTTTCCAAACCTAACCTAAACCTAACCCTAGCAAGATTTTAGTTTAGATCAACTTAGTTTTTAGATTTAATCAATCCGACAACAATCGGAATTAACTCTTTAGACCAAATCGAGAATACACAAAATCCCTGTGGACCGACCCGTACTCACCGGCTAGCTACCAAGCGACGCCGTTCTTGATTGTGGTTAATAAAATATTTTTGATTCATCTTTTAAAAGCGCATAAGCACGCTAAATCTCATAGAATCAGGTATTCTCGTAATTTCCTCAGGATTCCTTCTAGAAGAAGACACCTCATTAGGGTTTTTTCTTTTGATTATAAAGATTAATGAGGTGAAGGAAATGAGGTGGAGATATTTGTTAAATGAAGCATGGCTCTTGGTGACTCATTGCTATGACTCACCACTCAGATATTTTGAAGCATGCTTGATATTTGATGAGATATTTATCTCCTCAATTATTTGGATGCTTCATTATTCTTCACACTTGAGCTTTTTTCATTCTAAGCTCATTTCTTCACTAGCTTTTCCTCAATCTCCACTTCTTCTACCTCTAACCTTTCATGTCTCATGAGTTCAGAAACCTAAGGCTATTAGAGACATACTAATCTATCTTCACTCTCTATATCACCTAGGTCATCTAGTTTGGCGAACTAGGTGCCCTATCTACCTCGGATTTGAGGTTGGAGCTCGAACTATAGACTCTCGGGTGGATCGTCTTTGACTCGAGGAGGCCGACGAGAAGGCATCGATCCGTTATGATCCTCGGACCTTATGATGAGGAGAAGGACAGCAAAGAAGACCCGAAGGACATGTAACGTGAGGTATAACTTTCTATCCGAGTAGTCAACCTCATATAGTTTAGCTACTTAGAGTTTAGTATCGATCCTGGAGTTCAAGTCGGTGTTGCGAGCTTTGAAAAATCGTTTTTTAAATATTCTGCCTCCCCGCGAACCCGCGGGGTGCGCGACATCGACTTACACGCGCTAGTCCAGCCCCCGCTTTGCCATTAGTTAAGTAACCTAACGGTGTATGACGGGGCCACGTGGCGAGTGCGGATGGCATAAGCGTACGTTCTATTTTCGTTTCATTTTTCTGTGATATTTAGGGAAACATTAAATGATAGGACTTCATTAATATGATTAATGAAAAGAAAAGAAACCTAAAGATATTGTAGAATCAAAAAATTTCAAAAAGGTAGCTGTAGTTCTTGCTTTACATAGTGGTATTCATGAATATCCAGCACCTCATTCGACGAGGAAAGAGCCGAGATCCCTTCACCGGGAGTGACCTCTTTAGCGAAACTAGCAAATGCTATAACCCACTCGGTTTTATCTTTTGATAGCTTCTCTAGTTCTTGCTTTGCATAGTGGTATTCCTGAATATCCAGCATCTTATTCGATGAGAAAAGAGTCGAGATCCTTTCACTGGGAGTGACCTCTTTAGCGAAACTAGCAAAAGCTATAAAAACATTCTTTTTTTTTAAATCACTAGAATCTACAACGATATCAAGTTCATTACGTTAAAGGTTTTCTTAAAAACCATTCGTAACCCTCCGTCATTTTAAGAAGTAGAGTACTTAGTATTTGTGCTACGTTTGTTGACCATAGTTAAGGCGTAGTGTACGGTAGCTAAGTGATGTCTTCCTATTAAGCATATGATGCGATTGATTAGGACATTCGTACGACTTTATTGACCATGATTAAGGATCGTATGGGTGGGTTTAATTCAATCAAAAAATGAACGGGTAGAACTTGACTAGCACTTATGATTTGCTGACTATAATTAAGGTCATGAGCTACTAGGGGTAAAAAAATATTGGGAATTTCAAGTGTTGAAATTTGCAATAAGATTGCATACCTTCTATATGATAGTTGGATCCCGATACCCACTGCGGGTAAGAGTTACTCCTGAGAGAGTTTTGCACTTTACAATTAGCTGATCCAGTAGCTGAATAGAAAGGTGTCAATAGGGTTATGCCTCTAGGGAAACGAGGTTTATTTTAATTAGGTTCATGCGAAAGCACGGGTAACCTCCTCGGAGTACCGATACTGGCCTGGCTGACCGATTAGTGAACTTGTATAATGTAATTAATCTTGTATAATCTTACCTTTTATGGTTTGATGGAAGATTTGATAAAAACAGTAGGAGCCATCCTGATTAAATAAAATAGTAACCATATATGATCTTGCAAAGAGCGGACGCAAAAGTGATTTTCCTTCTATCTCTCCTGGTAGCGACCAATGACATGTCTTAATCAAGATAACAATATAAGTATTGATCGAACCAACTTATTATATTAGGCTAGGTACCGCTCTATCTTATGATTGTCATAAGTCTGAGAAAGGAATATGGGAATATCAGGATTCCCATGCCACCCGTACGAAGAATTAGCATGATAATGCATCGTCTTCGGGTGTGTTCGTAAGCAAGAACTGTCTCTCAGTTTGCTCTACGTCCTGAGTATTGGATACTGGATCAGGATCCCACGTATGTAATCTGTTACATGGGCTAAAGAAAGGTAGAGAACTGGGAAAGGGTGATATATCTCTAGTAGTAGGGAATGGAGCAATTGTTGCAGCCAAAGCATTGGCGAATATCACCTTGTATTACCAAGTGGTAAAACAATGATTCTGAGCGACTGTTATTTCGTACAAAAAATATTGTGAATGTTTTCCTAAATCAAGTGTTGATTAGGTATGGTACGTTGTATAACGGTATATACGTTATAAATCAAACTACAATTCTAAGTATACAGAACACACACAAGAGAAACAGTTCAAAAATAAACGAAGACTTCTTGTGGCATTTTAGACTAGGTCATATCTATGCGACAAGACTGGCTGAGTTGCATAAGGATGCATATTTGAATCCGTTCGAATTTACATCTTATGAAATTTGCCAATCATGTCTCAAAGCCTAGATGACCAAATCTCCGTTTACTTGACACGGAGAAAGAGCTATTGAACTCTTGGGACATATACATAGTGATGTATGCGGTCCCATGTTTACACATACCAGGAATGGTTTCTCGTATCTTATTACATTCACCGATGATTTCTCATGATACGGACATGTGTTCCTGTTGAAACACAAATCTAAATCTTTTGAGAAATTCAAGGAATATAAGTACGAAGTTGAGAACCAGACGGGTAAAAGTATTCAAATTCTTTGATATGATCAGGGAGGAGAATACTTGAGCACGGAATTCCGAGACTATTTAATAGAGAATGGGATTCTCTCTCAGCCTACTCCTCCGTATACACCACAACACAACAGAGTTTCGGAGCGGAGGAATCGCACCCTATTAGATATGGTGCGCTCTATGATGAGTACTGCTGAGTTACCTGTTTCGTTTTGGGGTTATGCACTTGAGATAGCTGCATACCTATTGAATAGAGTTCCGACCAAATCCGTTGCCTACCACTCCATATGAGATATGGAATGGGAAGAGACCATTTCTTAAACGAGTTAAGATATGAGGTTGTCCGGCCTATGTTAAAAGAAAAATCCGGACAAGCTCTAGGCAAGGTCAGTTCTGTGCAAGTTTGTAGGATATCCCAAGCATTCGCGAGGGAATATCTTCTACCACACCGAGGAACAAAAGGTGTTTGTTTCTCGACAAGCCTCGTTTTTAGAAAAGGAATTTTTTTGTGAAAGAAATTAGTGGGTATGAGGTAGAACTGGAAGAAGTTACAGCGATACAAACTATAACTGACGATTTGGTGTTACCGGAGGATTCAATAGTCCCCGACGAACCCCAGCCACTCCGCAGATCTAGTAGGGTTCATCACCCACCTGAGAGATACTACGGTGTTCTCGTAGATGGTGGGGCGGGGATTGCATCATGGAAAATGATGACCCAAATAGTTTCGAGCAGGCCATCACAAGTGGAGACTCTGTGAAATGGCTGGATGCTATACGATCTGAGATGGAGTCCATGTAGACCAAGAAAGTATGGACTTTGAAAGTTGCTCTTGAAGGGGTAAAACCCATCGGGAGTAAGTGGATCTTGAGAAGATAATCGGTGTAGATGTAAAAGTTGAGACTTTCAAAGCTAGACTTGTAGCAAAGGTTTTTGTCAACGACCTAGTGTCGACTATGATGGAACATTTTCTCTTGTCACTATGCTTAAGTCCATCGGGATCCTACTTGCCGTTGTTGCATACCATGACTACGAAATCTGGCTGTTGGACGTCAAGACCGCTTTTCTAAATGGTGATTTAGAATAGAGCGTGTACATGACACAGCCAGAGGGCTTCGTAGACAGTGGGAGCAGCGGAAGCATGTGCAAGCTGCTTAAATCTATTACGGATTAAAGCAGACATCGCGGAGCTGGAACATCTGTTTTGATGAAGCTATCAAAGAGTTTGACTTCATCAAAAATGTAGATGAACCATGTATATACAAGAAGGTGGTAGAGAGTAAGGTTGTACGCGGATGACATACTCTTGATAAGGAAACAGTGTTCCTATACTACACTCGGTCAAGCTCTTCTTATCACACAAGTTCTCCATTAAAGATCTAAGTGATGCCTCCTACATACTGGGGATTAAGATCTATAGAGATAGATCTAAACGGATGTTGGGATTATCCCAATCCAGGTACATAGACACTATACTAAATAGATTTAGTATGGAAGGTTCTAAGCGTGGTAATTTACTCGCTTGTTCATGAATCACTCTCTCCAAAGAGATGTCTCCCAAGACTGATTTGGAGAGGGCTCGAATACAAGGGATACCCTATGCTTCGGCAGTCGGGTCAATCATGTATACGATATTATGTACCAGACCAGATGTAGCTTATTCACTAGGTGTAGTGAGTAGATTTCAATCAAATCCTGGGGAGAAACACTGGACAGCTGTGAAGAACATTCTTAAGTACTTTAGAAGCACTAAAGAGATGTTCTTGGTGTATGGTAACGGTGAACTCCAGGTAGAATCCTTTACCGATTCGAGCTTCCAGAGTGATAAGGACGACTGTAAGTCGGACTCGGGTTTTGTTTTCACGCTCAATGGAGGAGCGATATATTGGAAGAGTTCCAAGCTAGATACCGTAGCAGACTCGACGATGAAGGATGAATATATCGCTACCAACGATGTTGCCAAAGAGGTTGTCTGGATAAAGAAGTTCATGAGATGAACTTGGTGAGGTTCCACCCATTGAGCATCCAATACATGTGTATTCTGATAACAATGGAGCTGTGGCTTCGTCCAAGGAACTCCGGTCCTATCAGTGATCCAGACATATTCTTAAGCAGTATCACCTGATCAGGAACATGTTGATCTCCGGGGGATCGAGGTCGGGAAAGTTGACACAGAAGATAACACAGCAGATTCACTCACCAAGGCCTTCCCCCATATGCTAATCGAGAGAATTTTTGGGATGTTGGGTAAGAGATACTACAACAACTGGCCTTAGTGCAAGTGGGAGATTGTTAGGAATATGTATTCCCTAGAGGCCATTATTGTATGATATAGTGGATGCTTGAACATATATATAAAGGACTTTCTTGCTCGACATGATAGTATGCTATCTGGTTGCCTTTATCTTAACATGTAGACTGGTATTATTATACCGTCTATCTCTTACATATTGATAAAGCCCTTAGGATATATATTTGACTACCAGGACTATGATGCAGATCATACTAGTGAGGCCAGGGTGGTCCAAAAGTACATCCTTTAACGGCTCCTAGTCGAGGGGATATCGAGACAGGGCATCGATATTCCAGAGTAGACTAGTGTGTATGTTTATTGACCCAGTATGGGGTGATGGTTGATCCCACAACCATTGGTGTGTGACATCAAAGATTATACACAGGTGCTCATTAGAGAATAGGTACACCGAACAGGACTCGCCGAGAACTCCTAGTTGGTATTGTACCTATCGTCAGATAGCAGTTCTCTGGTGACACTGGTACAGGTTAGTCTGTAGACCCGAGATCGTCATAGAGTCTTGTGTGGCTCCCACTGTGCTTTGATTTTCTCCCTACCACGGCTCAAAGAAGTCGTGCAAACAGATGGATTTTGGGTACAGTCCCGAGTCACATGGAGGCAGTGAGCGATAAGAGGGGTTTCGTCTCTCCTGGTATTGGGAGTTGATGTTGCTCTATGCTCAATTGGCTATAACTGGAAGTCCATGGCCAGGGATGCTGATGAGATTTACTGGTAAGAGTTACCAGTATTTCTCAAACCGGTATGAGCCATACATCGGCATGACTTATCAAGTTACTGGGGTCTGACGTTACCATTCCTAGACTCGAAATGCGACATATCAGACGAAAAGACAGGACTGTACGGTAGTGTTACTTATAAGCTTCATGGGAGTTTGGACAAGCTTGCTTGTTTATCTTCTAATCGCTTAATACCCGGGTAGCCTTTACGTCCAGCTAGTACCGCTGACAGCTTGTGGGTGACTGATGTGATCATCACCTACTGCTGACGTATTGACGAGTCTTTAGAGTCCCACACAGAAGTTTCCTGGTTTAAGCGAAACGAAGTAGGGCACACATGATGATATGTGCAGGGGGGCCAGATTAAATACGAGTATGTGATACCGTATTCTAATCTGGCAGTTATTTGTTATCGGTTAGGTTATATGTGATATAACCGGATTATCGAATCAAGTGTTGATTTGATAATGTGATACACAGATAAATGATATTAGTCGGTTATATATGATATAACCGGATTATTAAATCAAGTGTTGATTTAATAATTTTTTCAGGAATAATTGTTTCTGCAGTGGTAAGGTTCTTAGCCATGATAATAATCCTATTAACATGCTCGATTACGCTATCACCCTATTTCATTTCATAAGTATTGTACTTGTGCAATAAAAGCTGTATATTTACTTCAGATGTGGTGTCATACTTTTCCTTGATAGCTAACCATAGTTCACGTACAGTCTTATAATTTTCGAAAATCTTTATAAGATTGTCTTCCATGAAGATGAGCATAAGGCTTTTTGCCTTCTTGTCATTGATTTGCCACTGCTCATACGTCTTTTTCTCAGTTTCTGAAGGATTGTAAATGAGTGTAGGAGTAGCTCCATCAATGACACTAGTCATGAATAAGTCCATATCTTATTTTTCTATACTACATGTCATAAGTTACACCATTAAGCCTGTCTAACTTAGCCAGTTCAGAAGCAATCAATTTACCAACCATATGGATGGTTGTACGATGTGACTAATTAAAAAAATAAGATGCAAAAGATAGGTTAAATGATAGGTGCATGACGAATGAAGAAACACGCATAAGTAAACTATGTTAAGGTATGACTATTTATATGAATCGAATTAGTCCTTTGAAAAAAAAATGCCACTGTGTAAAAAAAATCTAGAGGCTATTAGCAATTAAAAAATGGGTCAAAAAGAATTAAGAAAATTAAGAAAAAATTGAATTAAAAATAAATGCAGAATAAAAAGCACACATGGGTTCAAACATAGGTAAACGAATGCCATGAGGATACGGATAACCAACTAAGCTAGTAACAAAGATGCTATAAATAGAAATATAAAACAATATAAAAGAAATGTTACTCAGAGAAAATAAAACTTCACATAACCAATGTTACACAAAGCTCAAGGTGTCTAACGGTCCGGGCCGCCCGTGGGCCGGCCCGGCTCAACCCGAAAAATGGCCTGGCCCGGCCAAGGCCATGTGGCGGGCTCGTGCCGGCCCGGCCAAGGCCAAAGCCTCGCCCCGGGCCGGGCCGGGCTAGCCGTTGGTGGCCCGGCCAAATTCAATTTGAATTTGGCTTTAGGGGTTTTTTTTGGGGATGGGGGTTTCGGGTGGGGGGCTGGTCAAATTTTTAGGATGAGGTATTTTTTGAATGGGGTGGGTTTTTTTAATAAAGGAGTTTTTAATAAAGGAGAGAGATTTGAATTAAAGTGAGGTTCGTAAAATTATCTAAAACCCTCTAACTCATACATTTCTATACCTCTAATCCAAAACTCTATAAATACCTATCTACACCTCTCATTCTTCTCACAATCTACAACAACAAAATTTTCAATCTCCCAATCACTCTCTTTAATTTCCGAGAAGTTTACTGTTAAAATTGGAATCACGCAATCTTCATTTCCGCGGTCTCAATTTTCACTTCAGTTTCACTAATTTGATTCTGCTATTTGGAATCAGGGCTTTTTTTATTGATTGTGTATTTTTCTCGTATATTTTTTATCAACTCTTTTTCTCTGTTACTAATATTTTTAATTAAGAATGTCAGGCTCATCTTCATAAGGTAACAGGGGCACTTCATCTTCACGGAGACATTCATTTCAAATCGATATGGATTCACAATAGAGATAGAGATTAACTAATATGCTGCAAATTAATTTTGATTCTTATTCTCCTAAGTATGAATCTTCTAATTATCTGATCCCTGCTGCTTCACAAAATAATATCCCTGAAGAAGTTCCTGCTCCTACAGTTCTTGAAGCAAGAGCTTCTGCCCCTAAAGATAAAAAAGCAAAAACTTCTAATATTTGAAAATATTTTGCAGTACGAACAGTTGCAGGTAAAGACGAGCGGGCAGTTCGCACTCATTGCTAAGCAGATTTTATTTGTGCCACTTCAAGTGGAACTACCCAACTAAGAAGACATTTAATCAAATATGAAAAAGCTGATTCTCGGCAGATGACTCTAAATATGCCGTCTAACTTTTTAACTAGTTTTTCTTATTCGCAGGATACTGATAGAAGAGAACTTGCAAAATATGTCATACATGCTGAACAACTATTTGGTTTTGCAGAAAACGAAAAATTTGATAGAATGGTAAAAAATGCATATAATCCAGCATTTCAAAGAGTACCCAGAACAACACTTAGAAGTGATGTTTTAAAAAAATTTCATGATGGTAAAGCCAATTTGATTGATATTTTTGCAAATTTTAAGAGTAAAATTGCATTAATTTCTGATCTTTGGAGTACAAAATGGGTTATGAGTTATATTCGTATTATTGCACATTTCATTGATAATGATTGATTTTTACATAAAAGAATTATTGGTTTTTCAAAAATGGAGTATTCACATAGTGGAAATAATATAAGTAATTTTATTTTAACTACTGTACGTGAATATAATATTCAAAATAAAATATTTTCTATTGGTTTTGATAATGCTACTAATAATAATTCTGTTATAGCAATTTTAAAAAATAATTTAAATTCTGTTTTGAATGGAGAATTATTTCATAAAAAATGTGCATGCCATGTGTTAAATTTAATTGTGCATAATGGTCTTACTATAATCGATCCTCATTTAGCGAAACTTAAAAATGCAAAGGTATTTATTAAAATCTCTGGACCCTGAAAACAGATTTTTAAGCAAATTTATACCCAATTAAATTTAAAATTTAGTTCTTTCAAATTCAACATTCCAACCAGGTGGAATTCCACTTATGAGATGTTAAAATGTGTTTTAAAATATCAGGAGCCCATTACTTTATTTTATGAGGAACAAATGCCCAAATTTAGAGGATTATGATTGGTTTGTTTGTAAATATGTTTTGAAATTTTTAGAAATATTTTACAATGCAACTAAATGTTTGTCTGGTGTTTATATATTTAGTAGTAGAACGGTTATTTTATGTTAGTAAGATTATTAATGAGCATATAATAAATCCAGAAAGTGCATTTGCTGGAATGTTACATAGCATACTTACGAAATTGAATAAATATTGGAAAAAAGTTCCTGTATTATTTTGTTTAACATCTTTTTTGATCCTATACATAAAAAGGATAATTTATTTTTTTTATTAGATAGATACCATGAAAACTTATGTACTGATATAGGAGATTATAAAACTATTTTAGATTCTTATTTGCATGAATTATATGCCATATATAATGCATAGTACAGTCAAAACAGAACTTCTTTTTTTTATCTTTCTCTTCACAGCAAACTTCCAAAAAAGGAATATTTTAGTTTTTGCAGCAGGAAAAACAAAGAACAACCGTTTCTATTTCTTCTATTTATAATGAGCTTACAATGTATTTGCAAACTAATTTCAGTAATTTTCTTACCACAGATCAAATAGATAATCTTGATATTTTGGATTGGTGGAAAACACATAGGCACATGTATCCTGTGCTTTCTGCCATGGCTCGTGATTTACTAACAACTCCGGTGTCTACAGTAACTTCGGAGTCTGCTTTTAGTGTAGATAATAAAGTTCTGAGCAATAAGAGAGCGAGGCTGTCAGATGACGCACTGGAGATCGCAGTGTACCAAAAAGATTGGTACGATGCAGAAGCTAGACAACAACACGTTAAGAGTATTGAAGACTCCGATGAAGAGTAAAGACCGATAAAAGCTAACTAGTTTTTTTTATTGAAATGTATTTTTAATATTTTGGCAATTGTAGGAGGGGTAAGGCTTACCAACTTATGTCCCACCTCAAAATATTTTTTAATTAATAAAATATCTAGGTCTGTCCTGGAAGCTACACAAAGTTCGGGTTAAAAAAATTTCCAAAATTTTTTCATAAAAATTAAAATTTACATTTAATTTTTTTTAAAAAAATCAAAATTTTTATTTAAAAAAATCAAAATTTTTAAACGGGCCGGCCCATTTTGGCCGGGCCACGAGCCGTGCTAGGTTGGGGTTGGGGGGATTCGGGCCCAGCCCGAAGCCTAGTCCCGGGCCAGGCCAGGCCCGAAGATGGCTTGGCCCGGCGGCGAGCCGGGCCTGTCTGGCCCGATAGACACAAAGCCAAAGGTAACCAAATGTGCCACCAACTTAAGTGTTATGAAATATAGAAATAAAATAATTTAAAGAGAGAGATCTCAATATCCTAAACTTTATAAAAAAACAACTAGCTGTCTTCATCCTCACACTCACACAAATAGGATCAAACAAAAAATGAAACATATCCCTAATACTCCCTGCGATAAAATAAAAATAATCTGGATGCAAAAAAATTTTGTGATGTTACCTCATTTACAAATGGAATGACTGATAAGGGAAGATCGGGATTGCAACGAGCGGAAACTATTGCGGAGGAATCAGCGAACAATCAAAGAATTCGAAGCACTGGAATGGGGTCGGGATCGGGATCATGTCCAGATGCAGTCGATTTCATTGGAGATGGAGATGAGTTCGTCAGCGATGGGCGTCGCAACAGGAGTTCCAACCAGCACCAGACTCGTTTTCGGTGGTTGTCGGTAGAAATTCTCAAAGAAAGTTAGTGATGGAGGCTGCGATCTCCGTCAGATGTTGTTCTTCGTCGATCTGGCGAGAGCGATCTTGTACGGATGAGATTGGTTTGAGAGTTTTTGAGTGTGTGGATCTCAATGGGTTGGCGTTGACGCCGAGCTATCTTCAAAGGAAGTCCCGGGGTAGATGACCACCGTAGGATCCTCCGACGATCAAGTTAGTATCGAGGTCGTATAGAGCGAGACAACACGAGATTCCCGCCGTCAGTTACGTTCCCCTCGTTACGCCCGCGTTGATGGCGGGATCCGCTCGTTAATGGAGGATGTGCCATCATGGGACGCAGACCATGGGGCGGCAGATATCTCGCTACGGTGAGATACGCGGAGCCGTAGCGGAGGTGTATGGGCTCCGCGCTCTTAGTTGATCAGGGAAACCGAGGAAGCTCGGCCCGTCAGGAGCTCAAAAATGAGTGGGAGTCTGAGGAAGCTCGGCCTACCAAGAGCCCGGAGATGAGTGGGAGGCCAAGGAACCTCGAGATGTCTGGAGCTCGGAGACGAGCAGGGAGGCCGAGGAAGCTCGGCCTGTCAGGAGCTCGGAGTCGAGCCGGGAGGCCGAGGAAGCTCGGCTGTCAGAAGCTCGGAGAAGGGTCGGGAACCTGAGGAATTTCCCCGATGCATCAGGCTTAATCCAGCTCTGTAGCACCCGAGACACGTCACCAGTCACATGTCATGATCTAGAGAATTTCTACTTATGAGCATCATCATTAGCCCCCCACTCTCATTCCGACCTATTTATGGATCGGGTCGAGAGTGGTTTGCTTAGTTTTTCTTTCACTCAGTTTGATGCCGAGAATCATGGTGTGGATTGTCCGGGAATGACATGGTGTTTGGCGGTTGCGTCATTTCGATCTTTGAGTCCACGTGTCGTCCCATTGCATTCCTAAGTTTTTGCGTGTATCCTTAATGATGTCAGCGGATCAGTGAAATGATTGTACTTTAAAGAGAGGGTGCCATTTCACTCGGTCGTCTGTTAGGCTACGAGCCACATGTCCGACGTCGGTTGGCGGGCGGGACAGGCTGTCTCTGACCCCTACAACGAAGAGACGTCCCCAATGGTCATCCACCATGTGGAGCCTCGACGACCGTTTTAGGCGCGATGCTTCGTTTTGGCGGGAACCGATCTAGGCCGTAGGATGCTCTCTTTGGTGGTGTATAAATAAGAGGGGACCATCCTAGGGCCAACACTTTTCCTTAATTCTCTTTCGTTGCTTGAAAATTGCTCGGAGCTCCTCCGCATAGATCGGATCTTCTGTTGGTTTTTCCTCAGCGAGTCCTTTTATTTGAATCGGGTGAGATGTCTTCCTCCGAGGTGTCCGTAGATGTAGTAGGGATAGAGTCGGCCAATGAGGCCTCAGTTTCTGTGTCCGAGTCAAGTGGGTCTTCCTTCTCCTCGGCTTCAGATAACCGAGGGGGTTCTTCTTCTTCAGTGTCTTCTATGTCGGGTTCACCCATGAGAGTCAGGGCTGCCCTTATCACTCGCCGTCGGGCGGCGACAAGGATTCTTAAGGTGCGCATCGAGAACACCCACGATGCGCCCTCTGTCTTGAATCGCATGGTCAAGCTTTTCGATATCCGGACTCAATTCCATGTTCTCTCTAATTATTCCCTTCGTTTGGTTAGGAAGGGTGAGTGGGCAAATCAGGTGCAGTGTAAGGAGGATGCCCTGTATATGGAAGTATTCCGGGCAGGAATGTGTCTGCCCTTCTCACCCAAAATTAGTGCGGTACTTCGTTGCTTCAATCTTGCCCCGGGCCAGCTAGCGCCGAACTCGTAGAGAATCCTACTTGGGTTTCTGGTCCGGTTGAAATTAAATCAGATCCTCTTCAGTTTGACTCTCCTCGTGTCTTTCGTTTGTTACAAAAATCACCCCGATACAAGTATGGAGGAGCTGAGCTGGGTATACTTTTCGTTTAAAAAACGTAAGGGTGGGACGGCCAGGTCGGGGGTAGTGGTCTATTTCACCCAATAAAAGAGCAAAGTTCTGTTCAAAATTTAAGAGGCGGTGCCTCACGTGCCTTCCACGCGGGCGCCAGCGCCAGAGTTAAAAACTCTTATATTGGCGCCGCACTTGCTCCTCACGTGGGTGCCAATGTGTAAAGAACATAAAGAAATTAAAATCTTAATTAGCGTCCACATGCACCACACGTGAGCGCCAGTGCCCAAGTAGAATTAAATTCTACTCTCTGTTAAACAGAACCGTTGGATCAAAAATCCAAAAGAGATGATAAATCATCAGAAATACAAAATTAAATTCTGTCCGGAGAAAACATTCCCCAAATTGGATTATAGAATAAAATTCTATTTTTGGGATATATTCACTCAATCTTTCTAAACAAGAAAGATTACCCTCTGTAAAACAGAGAACCGGTGGATTAAAAATCCAACGGTGATTAAAGAATCACCGTTTTACAGAATAAATTCTGTGTAAGGGAAAATATTTCCCCAATCTTGTTCTGTAAAACAGAAACTCTTGGATCAAAGATCCAATGGTGGGTAAAAATCTCCAAATCAATTAGGATCTCTTAATGAGAGATTTCTTCAAAAAACTAATTTACAAACTTGCCTTTACTATATAAAGGACCCAACACTTCAAGTCTGAGAGGAGGAACCCTCCATAAGCTTTAAAAAAAGGGGGAGAAAGATTCCAAAAAAAGAACAGAGAATTAAATTCTCGAGGAAGAAGAGCTTCCTTCTTGGAAATTTTAGGTAAATAAAAAAGATATAAAAAGGTAAAAATATATACCTACCGGAGGGTTTAGCCCTTCTCAAAGAACTGAGTTCTTTCTCTGGATCTGAGATCCACAAGATAAGTCTCTTATATGATGAGAATTTAATTCTCATTGGGAAGAACTTGTTTCTTGAAAACCAAAGATTCATCTACAAAATAAAGATCCTATTGAAAAGAACCCAGCGCCCCACGTGCCCCTCACGTGGACGCCACAAGAGGAGAGTGTTTAGCACTCAATAAGCAGCGTCCAGCGCCCCACGTTCACCTCACGTGGGCACCATAGAGGGGAGTGCTTAGCACTCAATGAGCGGCGCCCAGTGCCTCACGTGCCCGTCACGTGGGCGCCATAAAGGGGAGTGCTTAGCACTCAATGAGTTGCGCCTAGCGCCTCACGTGTCCCTCACATGGACACCACAGAATGGAGGAGTGCTCAGCACTCACTAGGCAGTGCCTAGCGCCTCACGTGTCCCTCACGTGGGCGTCATAAAGAGTGCCCAGCACTCCATACAAAGATAAAAAGGGGTAAAGTGTTTAACACTTATTGGGCAATCCCCATGACTAAAAGCCCACATGATTATCTGTGAGCGTCAGAACTTATATAAGTGCTCAGCCCTCTTTATAAAAAAGGGGACTGATTATACAGAGTCCAAACAAGTGCTTGGCACTTTTTAATAAAAGAACTGAATGGACCAAGCCCAAATTGGCTAGGTCCCCTGAGCATAGAACATCCCTGATTCAGACCATCTGAGCCCATGTGCTTATGACTTCCCAAGCCGATCTTAGTCCCAAATACAACTATTGATTTTCCAACTGATGATATCCAAAACGATACTCATCCCACATCCTCCAAAGGAAATCTTAGTCTCAAAATATGACTAATGATTTCCGGGTTTTCCACTAACTCATTTTCCCCTCAAATATGGAATTTGGTTCAAGGGTACATCTTTTCACACCTCTGATATATGTCGTTGTAATTCCTCAACATCTTCAGAGAGCTGGCGGGTCCCGACGGCCAACAACTTCTCTTAATGCACTTCCAAACTGATGTGCACACCTCAAATCAGACCGCACCCTAAACTGGGTGCTGGGTTCCATAGCACCCTAACTACAATTTTATAGGGCATCAAGTATGCATTTTTAAAAAACCTAAAGAGCTAAGAAACCCATGCCAATGATCAAACTAGAAAATTAGGAGTAAGCTAGCATGTAATCAATCATTACACTAAGTGAATGAGGAATACAACCTTTTTAGACCGGTCTTTCACTTCTAAAGCTCCGTGTGGTAGTCCCTTAGCTCCAAGTAGTGATCTTCCAGACTCTAGTAAGGGTTCATAAGGCGAAAAGAATAAGCTTGCTTGAAGTCTTCGAGGCCGAAGATGATCTATATCGAGAAATCTCCAACTCAAGCTAGCTCTTCACTAATTGGGAATTAGTGAAGCAAACAACCTAAAATAAATGGCTAATCTAGTATAGATTGATGAAGTAGGATTTTTTCTCACTTTAGAATAATTTTTCTCACTATATTTCTTCAGTTTCCAAAAAGCTAGAGAGCAAAATTGGAATGAAGAAGAAGATGAAGATGAGAATGGAATGAGAATCCATGAGTGAGAATAGCAACCATGGATGAGATAATATCTCATATTAACTCATGTAAAGACTTAACAATGGCTTAAGATAATGGTTGGATTGATAAATATCTAGGATGAGACAAAATTAGTAGACTAAGTCAAGTTTACCACAGGTTTCTCCAAGCTTCTTAACCTTGACAATTTTCCATCTAATTTTGTTGTATCCTTAATAATTAAAACCCCACATTATCATTAGCATGGTGTGAGTCTCATACACCCATGTAGCATGTAGCAACCAGCATGACACAATAATATATATCGCATATATATTAAATGTGTACAAGTGAGATAAAAAAATTCTTAAGTGAGCTAATATTAGTTAATGTATGTTAATATATCAAATATATAATTATACATTAAATTATTAAATCAACACTTAATTTAACAATCTGGCTATATCACATATAACCGACTAATATCATTTGTATCAACTCATCGAATCAACACTTGATTTGATAACTCGGCTATATCACATATAACCGACTGATATCACATATCGCGAGATTAGAATACAGTATCACATACGCGTATTAATCTCGTTCCCACACATATCACATATGTGCTCCTACTTCGTTTCGCCTGAGCCTGGAAACCTCTGTATAGGACTCTAAAGACTTGTCAATACGCCGGCAGTAGGTGATGATCATATCAGTCACCCATAAGCCGTCAGCGGTACTAGCTGGACGTAACAGCTACCCGGGTATTGAGCGATCAGAAGATCAACAAGCAAGCCTGCTCATACTCCTACGAATCCAATAAGTAATACTACCGTACAGTCCGGTCTCTTCATCTAATATGTTGCATATCCAGCCTGGGGGTGGTAAACGTCATACCCCAATAGCCTGATAAATCATGCCGATGTGAAGCCCATAACGGTTCGAGAAACTACTGATAACATTTACCAGTAAATCTCAGTAACCATGGCCAGGGATTTCTTGTTATGGCCAATTGAGCACAGCGCAACATCAACCCCCAATACCGGGAGAGACGAAATCCCCTCCTATCGCTCATTACCTCCATGTGATTCGGGACTATACCCAAAAACCACCGTTTTGCACGTTCTCTTGAATGTGGTAAGTTGGAAATCAAAGCACAGTGGGAATCACACAAGACTCCATGACGATCTCGGGTCTACAGACTAACCTGTACCAGTGTCACCAAAGAACTGCTATCTGACGTAAAGTATAATACCATCTAGGAGTTCTCGGCGAGTCCTGTTCAGTGTACCCAGTCTCCACTGAGCACCCTTATACAATCTTTGATGTCAAACACCAATGGATGTGGGATCATCCATCGCCCATCATATAGGTCAAGAAACGTATACGCTAGTTTACTGTGGAATATCGATGCCCCTTCTCGATACTCCCACGACTAGGAACAATTGAAGGATGTACTTACGAACTATCCTGGCCCCACTAGTATGATCTGCATCATAATCCTGGTAGTCAAGTACTCATCCTAAGGGCTTTATCAACATGTAACAGAGAGACAATAAGTGTACATGTTAAGATAAAGAGTAACCAGATAGCATACTATCATGTCGAGCAAGAAAGTCCTCCCTATATATGTCCAAGTATCCACTATAATATATATCATATGTACAATAATGGTCTCTAGAGAATACATACAACTAACACTGGGTGCATCCCATATCATCGTTGTTCGTCCCGTCACATAACAAATACATGTATGCGCAAGATGATCAATGGACTGAGACGTCCTTAAACTAAAATCTCAACTCAAAATGGTGATCAACAGACCGAGATGTCCTCAAACTAAAACTGTCACCTCCAAAATGGCGACAATGGACCGAGACGTCCTTAAACTAAAATTTCATCTCAAAATGGCGATCAACGGACCGAGACGTCCTCAAACTAAAACCTCACCTCAAAATGGTGATCAACAGACCGAGTTGTCCTCAAACTAAAACTTCGCCTCCAAAATGGCGATAACGGACCGAAACGTCTTTAAACTAAATCAATAGAGCCCAAATGCTCTTTTGTTGGATCTGAAGCAAAAATGATCCTAAGACCTTGTTAAGTAGATCTTAGTCTCAAATTGGACTAATGTATTCTTAACAAAAAACCAATCGAGCCCCGACTGCTCATATACATTTAAGTTGATCTTAATCTCAAACCAGATTAACGATCCTTAAATAAAACAAACCCAAATCTAAGATATACAGATTTGGACTAATCCACGCTCTACGAGCGACAACATAAATTAGTCTCCGTATACAATCCACGGGCAACCTAAACGAATAAAAACACACACATGACACGAACTGAACTTCTGGAGCAGGAGAAAGTGGTTATCGCGATGCTGTAACATAATTAACTGCAGGGGCTTGCGCCTGCAGAGAAGAGCGTCCCCACAATCAAAAAAACCCTCGCAAACGAGGGGGAATCTGACGAAGTCTGCTACAATGGCCGCATTCGTCCAAACCTCCAATACACGGTGCCGTAAATCAACTTGGCATCTTCGGAGAGGTGGACGGATAAATTCAAATAGCATCTGTCCCCAAATTCAGGCAAGACGATCCATCCCGGTCCGTCTCTGTTTTCGGCGGTCAACATGGTCATCCCTTCTTCCATCCATGAATGGAAGGAGAAGTATGTATTCGTCGGGCCACCGGAGGGTAAGGATTGGCCTGTGCCTACAAAGTGTCATAGGGTCGACTGCCCGAGAGCAAAGCAGTCCCCCTGAGGCGAGGGTGGTGTCCCAGTGGGAACCGATCCAGTGGGCGGATGTCCTGCTTTCCGGGCAAGTACTGAGCAGGGCTGGGCTCAGTCCTGCGTGTTTTTTGGGTAAGTTAGGGTTTCTGACGGTTTACTTAGACTTTGCTTAAGTTTATACGCCTTTTCAATGTCGCTGGCCTTTTTCTCCTGTGTGTTCTTTTTTGCAGAGCCCATGAACCGATCGAAAATCATGGCCGCCATAGCCGCGAAGGCCCAAGGAAAAAAGGCCGGCGGCGCCACCTCATCCCGCCCTAGTCCAAGCGCGGCCCCGAGGAAAGCTCCTCCAGCCAAGCCTTTCGCAGCACCCCCAGTCCCGGAGGAGCGCCGTAGGGGGTCAGAAGCATGTGCGGGACCCGGTGCCCTGGGTGATGGAGGAGGATTCTCCCGATGCCGAGGAGGTCTCCTTCAAGAGGCAAAAGCGGGTGGTCTTATGGCCACCCCCTACCGGGATCTAAATGCAAGAGGGCGGCTTCTGCATTGAGGTGCCCTCGGGGCTCTCTGTGGCTGACGGCTTACTGACGGACATGGAGAAGGCGGCGGGGACCAAGATTCCCTGGGCCACCATGAAAGCCCAAGTAGCCGTGATTGCCCAGAAGGCGGTTCAGGTCGGTAGTTTTTTTCTTAAGGAATTACTCAAGTTTAATTTCCTCGGTTTCCGTTTTCTAACATGTTTGTTGTTTTCCTCAGGTCCTCCAGCACTGCGCTCTCCTCGTCCACATGGAGTCTGAGGAGATATCCCTTGCAATGAAGAAGGCGGGCGAATCCTCCTCGCGGGAGAAAGAGCTTCGCCTTTAATTGCAACATGCGGAGGAGAAGGCGGCCATTCTTGACTCGAGATTGGTCGCCGAGGAGCTGAAAAACTCGAAGGTGAAGGAGTCCCATCGTCTTCTCACCGAATCCAACCGTGCCATTCAAGACAAGATGGAGGAGATGGACGGCCTTTACAACTCCATGAGAAGGTCAAGGGATGCCTTCAATAAGGATGCTCCAACGGCTTTAGAGACGGCGTAGCTAGCTGAGAGTCGGGCAGCGAAGCTTGCTGAGAGCCGGGTGGCGAAGGCCGTGGAAGAATATAAGGCGTCCAATCAATTTTATCTTGATCTCGCCGAATCCGCAGCCGTCGGGTGGCACAAAGCCCTCGATGCCGTCAAGGAATCAATACCGGGGTTCGCGGACGGTGGGCTCCGCACTAGGTTCCATCTCGCCGAGGAAGAGCCGCAGGAGGGAGGTGCCGAGCCAGCTGCAGGAGACGAGGCTGTTGGTAGGAACGCCAAGCCTGAGGTCACCGTTTTGGCCCCTGATGGTGGCATCCGAGCAAGGAGGGATCCCGGCCGAGGGGGCGGTCTGAGCTATCCTCCCTTAGCGATTTTTCATGTATATATTTTTTTATTTTTAGAATTTTGTAAGCCTCCGGGCATTTTTGTAAGGCTGAGGAGCCCACAATACCTTTGTACATAATTTTGATCATGAATAAAGTGTACTTTTTCTTCACTCAGATATCTGGTCAATCTGCAAGTACTTTAGCTCGTATACCTTTCTTTATTCGAATCTTTATTCTACAAGTATTTTTAGTTCGTATACTTTTCTGTATTCGAATCTTTATTCTGCAAGTATTTTTAGCTCGTATACTTTTCTGTATTTCGCAAGTGTAAGGCCAGTGTCCACCCTTTCTAGGTGACGATCGCTCATTGAGCATGAGCCGATCAATAGCTAAGTGTAGGAAGGTCGGTGTCCTCCCGTTTCCCGGAGTCGAGGTGGCGATCGCGCATTGAGTATGAATCGATTGATAGCCAAGTGCAGGAAGGTCAGTGTCCTCCCTTTTCCCGGAGTCGAGGTGACGATCGCGTATCGAGTATGAATCAATTGATAGCCAAGTGCAGGAAGGTCAGCATCACTCGATTCTACCCAGCCTCCTCATAGTGAGGGCTTTGGATCCGCAGCATTTGTTGGGCAGGAAGCTGCCCGCTGTGGATGGACCGAGCAGGAAACTACCCGGTGGCCTTGCGGTGAGGGTTTTGGATCCACAGCGTTGTTGGGCAGGAATCTACCTGCTGTGGATGGACCGAGCAAGAAGCTACCTGGTGGCCTCACGGTGAGGGCTTTGGATCCATAGCGTTTGTCAGGCAGGAATCTACCCTTTGTGAATGGACCGAGCAGGAAGCTACCCGGTAGTCTCGCGATGAAAGCTTTGGATCCACAGCGTTGTTGGGCAGGAAGCTACCCGCTGTGGATGGACTGAGCAGGAAGCTACCCAATGGCCTCGCGGTGAGGACTTTGGATCCACAACGTTTGTCAGGCAGGAATCTACCTTTTGTGGATGGACCGAACAGGAAGCTACCCGATAGCCTCGCGATGAGGGCTTTGGATCCACAGCGCTGTTGGGCATGAATCTACCCACTGTGGATGGACTGAGCAGGAAGCTACCGGTGGCCTCACGATGAGAGCTTTGGATCCACAACGTTGTTGGGCAGGAATCCACCTGCTGTGGATGGACGGAGCAGGAAGCTGCCCGGTGGCCTTGTGGTAAAGGCTTTGGATCCACGGCGTTTGTCGGGCAAGAATCTATCCTTTGTGGATGGACCGAGCATGAAGCTACCCAGTGGACTCATAATGAGCGATTTGGATCCACAACGTTGTTAGGCAGGAAGCTACTCGCTATGGATGGACCGAGCAGGAAGCTATCCAGTGGCCTCACGGTGAAGGATTTGGATCCACGGCGTTTGTTGGGCAGGAATCTACCCTTTTTGGATGGACAGAGCAAGAAGCTACCATGTAGCCTCGTGATGAGGGCTTTGGATCCACAGCGTTATTGAGCAGGAATCTACCCGTTGTGGATGGACTGAGCAGGAAGCTGCCCGATGGCCTCATGGTGAGGGATTTAGATCTACAGTGTTTGTCAGGCAGGAATCTACCCGCTGAGGATGGACTGAGCAGGAAGCTTCCCTGTAGCCTTGCAATGAGGGCTTTAGGTCCACAGCGTTGTTGGGCATGAATCTACCCGCTGCGGATGGACCGAGCAGGAAGCTTCTCGGTGGCCTTATGATGAGGGCTTTATTGTCTCCCTAGTATCTCCTTGGGGCGTCGTTCAATCTTCCGTAACCAGCATATGCGGGATTAATGACTGTCGCAGATGACACGTAGCAGCACCATATCGGGAAAGTGCGATATTCCGTGATTTTCGTCACTGTACAAGTAAATCTAGGCCGTTGGAAGATTCTTGTAGAGGCTATAAATACCGAAGGCACATTGATTTATTTCTAGTCTTGCATTCTCTGAAGATGGCCGGACGTGTGTATACTATTAAGGAGATCGTTTCCCGGGACTATGTATAATTTTATAACCTTGATCGTTCCGAGGAAACGTACGAGGCGGTGATAAGTCGCTTGGAGGGCCACTGTGGACGTCTACTTCCCCGGAGATCTCCTATTCTTCAGGTGTTAATTTATACAATATGGAGGACTCCCCCGAGTCTGCACAATACCCTATCTCTATAGTTGATAGATGAGGCATTCAACAAAATGCACACTATCCATAGGCTTGGTATGATCTTAAAGAGTAAGCGGGATCGCTCGTTGGACCTCCTTCTTGAGTGTTTCCAGTAAAGGTTGGTCATCGCTTCCTGCTCGGCGGACGAGGATCCCGGGGAGTCCGTGACTTCTAGGGTCCGTGAGTACCATCGGAGGGAGCAGGCCGAGGCTGCT
Source organism: Agapanthus africanus (assembly GCA_030015575.1). Lineage (NCBI taxonomy): Eukaryota > Viridiplantae > Streptophyta > Magnoliopsida > Asparagales > Amaryllidaceae > Agapanthus > Agapanthus africanus. Next base: position 410,406,072 of record CM057338.1, read on the forward strand.
TGAGCTCGGCTGTAGGAGCTTTCTACGCTGTATCACCGACAATGTTTGCTTAACTCTCGCCCTCTTTTGTTGTAATCGTTGTAAGGTTGGGGAACCCATAATACCTCTTAAATAAATGAACTTGTCTTTGGTTGTAGTGTGCTGTCTCTTTTCCTCTCCTTGATATAATTTTTATATTTTCCTTAAAAAAACTTCGGAGTCTTTGCAACCGAGAAAAGAAACAAAGGGTTGGAGCACTATGGTAGTACACAAGGTTTTTTCCGTGAGAGGACCTAGCCCGGGAGACTTAGTTTAATGTAAAAGGGAATTACATTATTTGAAAAGACGATACATGTTTATTTATACAGTTAAAGTTTCTCGACGTTGTAAGGCCGAAGAAAATTACGTCCTCCGGCGTCCTGCAGGCGGTACGCTCCACCGGGCAAAGCCTCTGTTACGAGGAATGGTCCATCTCACTTTGGGGGAGAACTTATGTAGTCTCCCTTGGTCCACGAACTTGTTCCTTCGTAAGACCAGATCTCCCGTCTTAAAGGCTCGATGTTTAACTCGGGCATTGTAGTGGCGATGGTTTGCTGCTGATAGGCGGCCGCTCGATTTGCGCTCTATCCCGCTTTTCCAATAAGACGTCCAAGTTGCTTCGGAGCGCCAAGATATTAGCTTCGTCGTTGAAATGTTTGACCCTATAACTGGGTAGTCTGATCTCCGCGGGGACCATTGCCTCGGTGCCGTAGCAGAGGCTGGATGGGGTTTCTCCGGTGGGTATTTTCTTCGATGTTCGCAATGCCCATAGCACTCGTGGCAGTTCTTCGACCCAGCCGCCCTGCATTCCTTCTAAGCGGGCTTTAAGACCGCGGATGACGCCTCGATTGGCTAACTCGTCCTGCCTGTTGCATTGAGGATGTGCGACTGTGGAAAACTTTATCAATATGTGGTAATCGCTGCAAAAATCCTTAACTTTGTTATTTTCGAAGTTGGTCCCATGGTCGGTAACTATGCATCTCGGGATCCCAAATCGAGAAATTATGTTGTTCTGCAGGAACTTTATCGTAGAGGTGTCGTCCAGTTTCCTAATGGGTACGGCCTCTACCTATTTCGTGAAATAATCTACAGCAACGAGGATGTATCTATGCCCGCCTATGCCGGTGGGGAGTTGGCCCACCATATCCATCCCCCATTGTGCAAACGGCCAAAGGAAACTGAGTGGAGTTAGCTCGGTTGCCGGGTGATGAGGTATGCTGCCGAAGAATTGGCAATTCTTGCACCTTCTGACCAGCTTCTCGGCATCCTGGTGCAATCTCGGCCAATAGTACCCTTGCATCAGTGCCTTTGGGACCAGGGTTCGGGCCCCTTGATGTGCTCCGCCTACCCCTTCATGTATCTCTCGCAGAACGTAGTCAGTCTCGTGGGGGTCGGTGCACCGGAGCAGGTCTGAGTGTATGATTTCTTGTACAGGTTTCCGTTGCTCCAGATGAAATGTCGTGCTTTGGCCCGAAGCCGGCGAGCTTCTCCTCGGTCTTCGGGAAGTACACCGTCCTTTAGGAACTCCACGAGGGGTTTTCTCCAATCCCGGCCTTCTTCCTGAGTTGTGTAGATCTAGGGTGTTACCTCTCAGTCTTCTACGCTGGGCCGAGGTAAGACTTCGAAGAGGATATTTCTCTTATGGTTGGCCGAATAGAAAGAAGCGAGCTTGATTAAGGCGTCGGCTTGGGTATTCAAGTTCCTGGGAATTTGCTCCACTTGGACTTCATCGAAATTTTTTTGAAGCCTTTTGACTTCGGCCAGGTATTTTATCATGAGTAGCCCAGTTACTTGGCCGACGACCAGTGCGGAGTCGCTGCGAACCCTGATAGTCTTAAGCCCTATCCTGGAGGCGATTCGCAGTCCTGCTAACAAAGCCTCGTATTCTGCGGCATTGTTCGACGTTCTGAACCCGAGCTTTAAAGATTATTCAATTTCTGCTTCGTTCGGGCCGCAGATGATCACGCCAGCCCCACTCCTGTAACACCTTAGAACGCGATTAGTGTTAATTAAGCGTTATAATGCGGGGTTTTAATAAAAAATTAACCAATAATTATTTTCACATATTTTATTATTATTAATTAATATTTTTATTTAATTATTTTGTGCTTGCACACACATGTACATGTTAATCTAGAGTTAAGTATGTGTTAACCATGCTTTGTTAGCCATGACACCTTAACCACATTATGTCATGTTATGTTTACATATATCTATTTTTATTATCTAAAGGGTTTTATTTTAAAATAAGAGAAAAGGGAAAAGAGTTGAAAATGGAAACATGATGATGCATGGGAGCATGGGGGGGCGAAGCATGGGGGGCATTAAATGAAGTGAGAGAAAGAGTATGGCTCAACTCTCATCTCTCACCCACACCCTCTCACTCTCTCGTTTTTATCCTCACAACACTCACTCTCTCAATTCTTTTCTCCTTATTCTTCCCAAAAAAAATCATCTCTTAAAAATATTTCCTTCACTAACCCTAAGCCTAAACCAACATCAAACCCCACTAAACCCTTCACTAAGCTTGCTTAAGCCCTCTTGTGATGTCTTGGAGCTTGATAGCTAGGTTTTCATCCAAGTCTTGGTGAGATATTGATGTTAAACTCTTTGTTAGGCTCCAGGGAAGGTTTTGTGTTAATTAGTTTTAGTAAAATACCTTAATGTTATAGTTTAGTGCTAAATATCGTATTTTTTATTAAGTTTGGAGTCTCTGTTGAATCTGTTATTGCTATGTTGATCTATAATTTAATCTAACAATACAATAGATTAATATTAGAGCCTTATGTTTACCCTAGAAACCCGGACCCAGCCCTCACTTTTGGACTGGCGAGAATCATCTTTTCCCTGGCGCCGCCGGTTTTTCAGTTGAACTGAGTGTTGGGTTTTTGTGGGTAACTCTCTGTGGGTCATGTAGGATATTTAGTATACTTTGTTTTTCCTATATAATCTATAGGCAAAATCTGGGGCCGTTTAGCTATAATTCTTACGTTTCGACTAAGTGCGATGCATATTTATCCGACTTTTGTTAAGTGTTTTGTACGTTTTACAGTCGTAGGTTTGGGTTATGATGCCGCTGCACACGTTTTCCCGCTAAGCTAACACTTGGTAGTTTGTGAGAGTCGTTTCGTTGGTTTGTCGTTGTTTCCATGTGTTATCGGAAAGTTTGCTAATTTTCACTTGTTATGGTTTGTGTGATGCTAGGATCATTTGCGAGGGCTTTGAACGCTGCTAGGAAAGGGAAAGAGATGATCGAATTCACCTAGCTTGAGATCGTCCGGTGAGTAGATTTAATATTTACGGGGGAATCGCCTGTATGGCGTTAAGCGTCGATGGCTAGATTCAGTGATATAATCTTATGCTTATATATACATTGTGATTGTGCGTGATTATCATATTGCGTATCCTATTGCCTGTTATACATTGATATAGTATTAATTAGACACTGCACCATTACTAATGGTTCATATTGCATGAGCATTGATTTATATTCCACACACACCATTAGTAATTGCCATGACATGCTCACTATAGAATTTGCCATGAATAAATATATTGTACCGCATTCATTATTAACAGTTAGATATTGATTCTTGTTCTAGTACGCATTATGAATTGCATCATACATACATGCATACATACATACATTGCTATAGTAATATATATACTCTCATATGATGTTTTATTTCGATTTCGTGGATTTGGGAAACCGCAAGATACCTTTTGAAACTTGAAATATTTAAAAAGTGCGGCTTTCCCTTGATATGATAAATTATGTCCATCATGAGTTTTCTCGGTTCTGAGCTATTTCGAGCACCCGATTCGAGGAGGTGGACGAACCGTCTGCGGGTACATGGTGGACCCGGTAAGGTACCCCGGGGCAAGAAGCTCGAGATGTAGACGATGAGCCTGACAGGGGAAGTAATACCTACCGGTGATTGTATGGAAACTCGACAGATATCCGGAGGATACCGTTCGGAGTTATAAGATGAGATGGATATGAGGCCGATCAGAGTGACGGCGCCTGAGATATTGGGATTTGGAGTGTCGTTGATGTACACTGGATTTCTATGACAATGATTCATTGATGAGGATTATGTTTTATCCCACACTCAGGATTTATTATGACATGCATTGTTTCATATAGTTGTTGTACCCTGATGGTGTACCTTGATCATGATTTTGTTGCATATCCTTACTGCTATACTTATGCCATCAGATTGCATATTTCGGATTATCGCTTTTCGTGCATGCTTGCGATTATCTATACGATATTATTTACTATTCACGAGTTGGCAACTCACCCCCATTGTGCTACAGTGTTTTGCAGGGTTGACCCTCAGTGTAGTCATGGCAGGGCTCTTTATTGCATCTACTTCTGCGGATACTGCCACTGTTGGTCGTGATTTTGGTGTAGGTGGGTTTTGCGAGTATCCGTATGATTCCATTGTATATCTTATTTTGTATCTAGTACTCTCCATCTACCACTTATATGTATTTGACTTGGAGACGAGACTGAGAGATTTGATATTGTATTTTTTATGACTATGGGTGTCATGCTCGTGTAAGTCGGCTTTTATTTCATGCTGTGATGTTGTTTTACCTCTTACTATGTTGTTTTCACTTCTTATTTGCTTATTTCTTCACTACGGCGTCGTATATATACCTGTTGTGGTTGTGTTCCACTGTTAGGCGTGAGTTGCTCCAGTTTAGGGATGTCTTTTATATATTCTATGTTTGTACCCATTTGGGGCTAGTTTATACAAAGGAGGTGGTGTTGCCAAAAATTTTAAGAAAAAAAATTTAAGTTTGAGATTTTTAACTTGAGATTTTAAATGTTTTTAACTAATGTTTCATCATTCCATCTTTTCATGGTTTAGATTTTTGGGTTTTCGGCTTACTTGATTTGCGTTACGCCTTTAGACGTTGCATGATTCAGGTGCCGGTCGCGTTCCTAATTTGGGTCGTGACAAAGTTGGTATCAGAGCGTTAGGTTTTACCTTTCGGAGTGTAGGATGACCCTAGGTATAATGGACTAGGTAGCTTAAGCAGAGTGACGTAGCGTGTGTATGTTCCGCGGCATACTTACAACACGGTACTCCACCTAAGTAACCTTAGGACATATTTGCTTATAATTCCTTTCTTGATTCCATGCATCCTTATGATTCGATTTCTATGTCCTTATCGAATCTCGTTTCCTTGTTCCAGGCACTATGCCGCCAAAGACTATGAGGGCACAGAGAGCTGCCGCTAGAGCTGTGGTCAAGGAAGGCTCGTCTGAGACGAGGACTGACCATGACAGTATGCCTATTCTTCAGGAGCAGATTGATCCACCTTCTCCAGGATATATTGTTAGGCTAGAGGCCAGTGTTCGGGACCTACATCAGATGATTGGATCTTTAGTAGAGGACAATCGAGTACAGAGATCAGAGGTTGTTCCACCGACTACGGGGACCGTGATTGTACCTACTGCTCAGATAATCGCACCTACCGCTATAGAGACTATCGCCGTATCCTTATCAGAGTTTATGAGGCTGAAACCTCCGGTTTTCACTGGCACTGACGCAGCGGAGGATCCACAGTCATTCCTCAACCGGATGGCCAGGATCTGTCGTTCCTTGAGATGTTCCGATGCGAGATCGGTCGAGCATGTTAGTTTCCGTATGAAGGGTCTTGCCCAGACTTGGTGCGAGTCTATGGAGAGGGGTCGAGCTGCAGGTCTTCCTCCTATGACCTGGGATGAGTTCGCTACGATTTTTCTTGCTCGTTTTCTTCCGCAGAGCGTCAGAGATGCCCGAGCTCGCAGATTTGAGTTGTTGCGCCAAACTCCGGATATGACAGTGGTAGAGTATGATATTCAGTTCACCCAGCTATCCGTATATGCTCCATATTTGGTGGATACTGAAGAGAAGCGTGTCAAGAGATTCATACGAGGCCTTGTTACCCAGTTGTTCCTCTCTATTGGCGCCCAGCACTTTAATAAGTATGTAGCCGCGGTGGACGCAGCTCTACTGGTAGAGGAGCGTATTTCCGAGACTTCGATCATTCTGGGGCTGAAGCAGATTCGTACTGGTGTATCAGATCAGAGGTGGCTAGGTAGATGTCGCGACAGATTCTTTCCAGGTGATGGTGGTAACAAAGGCTTGAGACAAGGCCAGTTATATGGCTCTTACCCACAGGGTCAGCAGCCGTCGTCGAGATGTTTTCGGTGTGGGAGTTATTATCACCGCATTAGAGATTGTACTGAGGTACGCCAGGGCGAGACAGCAGTTCCACATGTTACTTTACCACCTTCTCCACCTCAGAGAGCATTGCCTCTTACACCCGTTGTTGCTTCACTCCAGACCTATGCTCAAAGAGGCCGTGGTCGTAGTGGTTTTGTTCAGAAGGGACGAGGTGGCGAAGGCAGAGGACAGCCAGATACTGATAGAAGACAGGCCCGAGTTTTTGCGTTGACTCCTCAGGATGCGCAGGCGTCGAATGCAGTCGTGGCAGGTACTCTTCCAGTGTATTCTTTCGAGGCGCGCATATTGTTCGACCCAGGATCTACGCACTTGTATGTTTCCACACACTTCGTACCGAGGTTGGGCCGAGATTCGTCCTTCTTAGATCAGCCGCTTGTCGTGATTACTCCCGTTGTTGAGTCTTTTGTTACGCGACATATGTTTCGGTCGTGTGTCGTTCATATTGGAGATAGAGATTCATCCATCGATTTGATCCTTCTTGATATGTTGGACTTTGACGTTCTTATCGGCATGGACTGGTTAGCTACTTGCTATGCGTCTGTGGACTGCCGTGAGAAGGCAGTTAGATTCTATTTTTCGGGAGAGTCGGTTCTTGTTGTGTAGGGGGACCGTAGTGCCTCCCCTCACAGTTTGATTTGTGCCCTTTACGCTAGTCGGCTCTTGAGGAAAGGATGTCGGGGATTCTTAGCCTTTATTCATGATACTGGAGCCACAGTAGATCCGTTGGACCAGGTCCCTATTGTGAGAGAGTTTCCCGACGTATTTCCTGATGAGTTTCCTGGATTGCCACCAGAACGCGATATCGAGCTTTGCATCGATTTGATCCCCGGCACGGGGCCTATTTCTATACCGCCTTATCGGATGGCCCCGGCGGAACTTAAAGAGCTTAAAGATCAGTTGCAAGAGTTGCTGAACAGGGGACTTATTCATTCAAGTGTTTCGCCTTGGGAAGCTCCTGTTCTATTCGTCAAGAAGAAGGACGGCAGTATAAGACTGTGCTTGATTATCGTTAATTGAACCTAGTTACGGTGCGGAACAGGTATCCTTTACCTCGCATTGACGATTTGTTTGATCAGATCCAAGGTACGGGACATTTTTCCAAGATTGATTTGAGGTCGGGTTATCATCAGTTGCGGGTCCGGAATAATGACATTCCGAAAACTGCTTTTCGTACGTGCTACAGGCACTATGAGTTCTTGGTGATGTCGTTCAGGCTCACCAATGCCCCAGCAGCGTTCATGGATTTGATGAACCGGATTTTCAGGTCGTTCCTTGAGCAGTTCATTATTGTGTTTATTGATGACATTCTGATCTACTCCAGAAGTCGAGAGGAGCATGAGCAGCACTTGAGGATCACTTTCTAGACATTGAGAGAGCACCAGCTGTTTGCTAAATTCTCGAAGTGTGCCTTCTGGATTAATAGTGTTGACTTCTTGGGTCGTGTGGTTATGGAAGACGGTATATAGGTGGACCCGAAGAAGATCGAGGCCGTACAACTTTAGCCCAGACCTGTATCAGTGACAGAGGTCCGCAGCTTCTTGGGCTTAGCCGGTTATTACCGCCGTTTCGTACAGGATTTCTCGAGTATCGCTGCACCGCTTACCGGACTGACTCGGAAGGGAGTTTCTTTTCTTTGGACTAAGGAATGCGAGCAGAGTTTTCAGCAGTTGAAAACTCGTTTGACGACTTCACCAGTTCTATCTTTGCCTTCTGGATCAGGCAGTTATGTCATTTATTGTGATGCTTCTCGAGTGGGGCTAGGTTGCGTGTTGATGCAGCATGACAGAGTTATCGCTTATGCTTCTCGGCGGTTGAAGAAGCACGAGCAGAACTATCCCACTCATGATCTTGAGATGGCCGCGGTAGTCTTTATGCTCAAGATTTGGAGACACTACTTGTACGGAGAATCATATCAGATCTTCACGGACCACAAGAGCTTGAAGTACATCTTCCAGCAGCGGGATCTGAATTTGAGGCAGCGCCGTTGGATGGAGCTTGTGAAGGATTATGATTGTGAAATCCTTGATCACCCAGGCAAGGCGAATGTGGTAGCCAATACTTTAAGTCGTAGGCCAGGAGATAGCTTGTTCCATTTGAGCGCAGTTCAGAAACTATCTTCTAAGATTGGTAGATATTATGCGATAGTAGAGTACAGTTCGAGTTCATTTCTGCTGAAGGGCAGCTTGCTCATGTCCGCGCCCGTCCATTCCTACTTGATCGTATCCGTGAAGCACAGCCCGACGACGCTCATTTGTCTGAGATCTTGGAGCGTGATCAGCAGGGTAGAGATTCAGAGTTTGTGATTGATGACCAGGGTATGCTACGTTTTGGGACTCGTTTATGTGTACCAGATTCCGAGGGGCTGAGACACGTGATCCTAGAGCAGGTATATCAGTCAGCATACAGTGTTCATCCAGGTTCCACAAAGATGTATCGTGATTTGAGAGATATCTACTGGTGGGAAGGGATGAAGAGAGATGTTTCGGACTTCGTTTCGAGGTGCCTGACTTGCCAGCAGATCAAGGCTGAGCATCATAGACCGGTAGGAGAGTTGCATCATTTGCCCATTCCGGAGTGGAAATAGGTGCAGATCTCCATAGATTTCGTATTGGATCTACCCAGGTCCAGTTGAGGGTATGACTCCATTTGGGCGATTGTTGACCAGTTGACGAAAGCGGCTCATGTTAGGAATATGTATACCCTAGAGGCCATTATTGTACATTGATGTATATTATAGTGGATGCTTAGACATATATATATAGGACTTTCTTACTCGACATGATAGTATGCTATCTGGTTGCCTTTATCTAAACATGTAGACTAGTGTTATTATACTGTCTATCTCTTGCATATTGATAAAGCCCTTAGGATATGTACTTGACTATCAGGACTATAATGCAGATCATACGAGTGGGGCCAGGGTGGTCCAAAAGTACATCTTTTAACAGTTTCTAGTCGAGGGGATATCGAGATAGGGCATCGATATTCCAGAGTAGACTAGTGTGTACGTTTCTTGACCCTGTATAGGGCGATGGTTAATCCCACAACCATTCGTGTGTGACATCAAAGATTGTACACATGTGCGCATTAGAGAATGGGTACACTGAACAAGACTCGCCGAGAACTCCTAGTTGGTATTGTACTTATCGTCAGATAACAGTTCTCAGGTGACACTAGTACAGATTAATCTGTAGACCCAAGATCGTCATAGAGTCCTGTGTGGCTCCTACTGTGCTTTGATTTCCTCCCTACCACGGCTCAAAAGAGTCATGCAAACAGGGGGATTTTGAGTACAGTCCCGAGTCACATGGAGGCAGTAAGCGATAGGAGGGGTTTCGTCTCTCCCGGTATTAGGAGTTGATGTTACGCTATGCTTGATTGGTTATAACTGGAAGTCTCTGGCCAGGGCTGCTGATGAGATTTACTGGTAAGAGTTACCATTAGTTTCTCAAACCGTTATGAGCCATACATCGGCATGACTTATCAAGTTACTGGGGTCTGACGTTACCACCCCTAGACTCGATATGTGACATATCAGACGAAGAGACCGGACTGTACGGTAATGTTACTTAAAGGCTTCATGAGAGTTTGGACAAGCTTGCTTGTTGATCTTCTAATCGCTCAATACCCGGGTAGCCATTACGTTCAGCTAGTACCGCTGACGTCTTGTGGGTGACTGATGTGATCATCGCTTATTGCTGGCGTATTGACGAGTCTTTAGAGTCCCACATAGAAGTTTCCTGGTTCAAGCGAAACGAATTAGGGTACATATGCTGATATGTGCGGGGGACGAGATTAAATACGAGTATGTGATACCGTATTCTAATCGGCGGTTATTTGTTATCAGTTAGGTTATATGTGATATAACCAGATTGTCGAATCAAGCGTTGATTTGATAATGTGATATACAAATAAATGATATTAGTCGGTTATATATGATATAACCGGATTATTAAATCAAGTGTTGATTTAATAATTTGATATATATTTATATTTGATATAATTATATATTAACTAATATTATTAGCTCACTAATTATGTTTCTTAATATAAGATAATAGACGAAGCAGACAGGTGAGAGACCTATATATATATATATATATATATATATATATATATATATATATATATATATATATATATAAATGAAGCATGGCATAGATTTTCTATTTTTTGGAAAATAGAAAATGAGGTGTAAATGGGGAGATATTTGTGGTATGGAGAAAAGCATGGCTTATTGTTTTTATATTCATTTGCTTGCACTATTGAAGCATGGCTAGAATTTTCAATTGTTGAAAATTGCATGCTTCAATAATGTGTGAGTTTTTGAAAAGCCATTCAAGTCTTCATTCTTCACTTGGTTTTTACTTAGCTTTTTTTGAGCTCATGCTCTCTAGCTCTCTCCATCTTCTTCATCCTCTTGGTTGAGCCATAAACCCTCACATGTGATGTGAATCATATGGCTTAAGACAAATCCTAGTGAGCTTAGAACCCCTACTTCATCATCCTAATGTAGATTAGCACATTGCACTAGTGTGTTTCCTTCACTAATGAGATTTTAGTGAAGAAGTAGCTTGGATTTAAGAAGCTTCAGGTGGATCATCTTCAGTACGAAGATCACAGAGGAGGCTCGTTCAAACCTCAAGTGGAGCCTAGTGGAGTCGCGTGGACTACTACTCAAAGTTTGAGAAGAGAAGGATAAGGTCTACAAAGGTTTTAGCATCCTTCACCCAGTATAGTTTACTTTGATATCTAGCTTAAACCCTAGTCATCTAATTAAAGATCTTGTTAGTGTTAATTAGCATCCCAAAAATTTTAAAAATAGCATGATTGCTGCTAGTAAAACCCTGTGGTGGAGCTAACATAAACTTTCAGCTCACTTCCTTCCAATGAAGACCACTTTCGGATATACTTAGTATGTTCAGTTGTACATTGATGACATTATTCGTTTGCACAGCGTTCTTACATGCATTGTATCCGAAAGAGGCACCCAGTTTACCAGCCGTCTTTGGCAGAAACTCCAGGAAGCTTTGGGTACCCGATTGAGTTTTAGAACCGTTTTCCATCCGCAGACCGATGGTCAATCAGAGCGGACTATACAGACTCTCGAGAATATGCTTCGAGCGTGCGAGCTTGATTTTGGTGGCAGTTGGGATCGTCGCTTGCCTTTGATAGAGTTCTTCTATAATAACAGTTACCAGGAGACGATTCAGATGGCACATTTTGAGGCATTGTATGGAAGAAAGTATTGATCGCCAGTCTGTTGGACTGAACTCAGTGAAAGTAGGATTTTGGAACCACAGCTAGTTCAGAAGACTACGGAGAAGATCCAGTTGATCCAGAACAGGATGAAAGCAGCCCAGTGCAGGCAGAATTCTTATGCTGACCGTCGTCGTCGCAGACTTGAGTTCGTAGTACGTGATCATGTATTCTTACGGATTTCTCCGATGAAAAGTGTGATGAGATTTAGGAAGAAAGGGAAGCTTAGCCCCAGATTTGTGGGTACCTTCATGACCCTTCTCACATGATTCAGCACCAGACCATCCAGCTGGAGCGCGATCTTTCTTTCACTAAGCAGCCGGTAGTTATTTTGGATCGGCAAATGAAGAAACTTCAGTCAAAAGTCTTGCCGTAAGTGAAGGTTCTGTGGCATGGCCCAAGTAGCGAAGATGTCACATGGGAAGCCGAGAGCGAGATGCGGAAGAAATTTCCTCATCTCTTCGAAGGTATGCATAGTAAGATTTTTAAATTCAGGGACTGAATTTCTTTAAGGGGGAAGATTGTAACACTTAAGAACGCGATTAGTGTTAATTAAGCGTTATAATGTGGGTTTTTAATAAAAATTAATCAATAATTATTTTCACATATTTTATTATTATTAATTAATATTTTTATTTAATTATTTTGTGCTTGCACACACATGTGCATGTTAATCTAGGGTTAAGTATGTGTTAACCATGCTTTGTTAGCCATAACACCTTAACCACATTATGTCATGTTATGTTTACATATATCTATTTTTATAATCAAAAGGGTTTTATTTTAAATTAAGAGAAAAGGGAAAAGAGTTGAAAATGGAGGAATGATGAGGCATGGGAGCATGGGGGACAAAGCATGGGGGGAATTAAATGAAGTGAGAGAAAGAGTATGGCTCAACTCTCATCTCTCGCCCTCACCCTCTCACTCTCTCATTTTTATCCTCACAATACTCACTCTCTCAATTCTTTTTTCCTTCTTCTTTACAAAAAAAAATCATCTCTTGAAAAGATTTTGTTCACTAACCCTAAGCCTAAACCAACATCAAACCCCACTAAACCCTTCACTAAGCTTGCTTAAGCCCTCTTGTGATGTCTTAGAGCTTGATGACTAGGGTTTCATCCAAGTCTCGGTGAGGTATTGATGTTAAACTCTTTGTTAGGCTCTAGAGAAGGTTTTGTGTCAATTAGTTTCAGTAAAATACCTTAATGTTATAGTTTAGTGCTAAATATTGTATTTTTTGTTAAGTTTGGAGTCTTGAATCTATTATTGTTATGTTGATCTATAATTTAATCTAATAATATAGTAGATTAATGATAGAGTCTTGTGTTTACCCTAGAAATCTGGACCCAACCCTACACTTTTGGACCAGCAAGAATCATCTTTTCTCCGGCGCGCCGGTTTTTTAGTTGAACTGGGTGTTGGGTTTTTGTGTGTAGCTCTCTGTGGGTCATGTAGGATATTTGGTATACTTTGTTTTTCCTACATAATCTGTAGACAAAATCTAGGACCGTTTAGCTATAATTCTTGCGTTTCGACTAAGTGTGATGCGGATTTATCCGATTTTTGTTAAGTGTTTCGTACGTTTTACAGCCATAGGTTTGGATTAGAATGTTGCTGCACACATTTGCCCGCTAAGCTAACACTTGGTAGCTTATGGGAGTTGTTTCGTTGGTTTGTCGTTGTTTCCGTGTGTTATCGGAAAGTTTGCTAATTTTCACTTGTTATAGTTTGTGTGATGCTAGGATCATTTGCGGGGGCTTCAGACGCTGCTAGAAAGGGGAAAGAGGTGATCGGATTCACCTAGCTTGAGATCGTCCGGTAAGTAGATTTAACATCTACGGAGAAATCGCCCGTATGGCGTTAAGCGCCGATAGCTAGATTCAGTGATATAACTTTATGCTTATATATACATTGTGATTGTGCATGATTATTATATTGCGCATACTATTACCTATTGTACATTGATATAGTATTAATTGGACACTGCACCATTACTAACGATTCATGTTGCACGAGCACTAATTTATGTGCCACATACACACCGTTGGTAATTGCCATGACACGCTCACTATAGAATTTGCCATGGATAAATATATTGTACCGCATTCATTATTAACAGTTAGACATTGATTCTTGTTCTAGTACGCATTATGAATTGCATCATACATACACGCTTGCATACATACATACATTGCTATAGTAATATATATACTCTCATATGATATTTTATTTCGATTTCGTGGATTTGGGAAACCGCAAGATACCTTTTGAAACATAAAATATTTAAAAAGTGTGGTTTTCTCTTGATATGATAAATTGTGTCCACCTTGAGTTTTCTCGGTTCTGAGCTATTTCGAGTACCCGATTTGAGGAGGTGGACAAGCCGTCTGCGGGTACATGGTAGACCCGGTAAGGTACCCGGGGAAAGAAGCTCGAGATGTAGATGATGAGCCTGGCAGAGGGAGTACTACCTACCGGTGATTGTATGGAAACTCGACGGATATCCGGAGGATACCATTCGGAGTTATGAGATGAGATGGATAGGAAGGCCGATCAGAGTGACGGCGCCTGAGATATTGGGATTTAAGGTGTCGTTGATGGACACCGGATTTCTATAATAATGATTCATTGATGAGGATTATGTTTTATCCCACACTCAGGATTTATTATGACATGCACTGTTTCATATAGTTGTTGTTCCCTGATGGTGTATCTTGATCATGATTTTGTTGCATATCCATATTGCTATAATTATACCATCAGATTGCATATTTTGTGTCACACCCCGCTTCCCGGTGCACGGATAAAGAGAGGGAAGAGGCACGCGACGTATTTACTCAGAAGTAAACACGTTAAACGTAAATAAGCAATATGATAAATGTACACAAGAAATGACAAAAGATGTAAATGAACAACAACTTTTTATTTATTAAACATTTATTATATTGCTTATTTACGCTTAACGTGTTTATTTCTGAGTAAATACGTCGCGTGCCTCGTCGCGTCTCCTTATCCGTATACCGGAAAGCGGAAAGTGACAAGTTTTGTTGGTGGCCCATTCATTTGAAAGTTAAAGAAAATGAAAGGTCTCATTTATAGGTTATAAAGAAATTTTTAAAAAAAATAGATAAAAATAGTTGCAAGAATGGGGATTTGAACATGTGACCTATGAAATAAGAATGCAAGAAATTAACCAATGAGCTAAAAGATTGTTCATGCATATATTTAATAATAATTAAATATATGTTGTTGCTTAAAAAGAAAGTGGGCTTTTAGGCTCATAGTTTTATAAAAGAAAATGAAAATGAGGTTGAATTTGGGTTATGGGCTGGGTCAGGTCTTACGTTTAATTTGAAATATATTAAGATTTAGTTTTAAAAAATGAGTTTGGGAAAAATAGATGAAATAATAAAATAATATATTTAATAGAAAAAATATACGGAAAAATACTAAGAATAAATAAATACAATATTTTACTAAAAAAAGAAAACACGAAGGTACAGTAACATTGGGGTCGTTACATTCTACCCTCCTCAAAAATAATTTCGTCCTCGAAATTACTCAAGAAAGATGTTGCAACAAAGTACTGGAAAGTTAAGGATGATGTCGTCTTCGAGCTCCGTCGATCGATACTCTAACCAATTGAGCTAATAGGCCTACATGATATAAGTAGAAAAGATGAACAAGAGTTAAGAATTCAAAACTCGAGAGATAGATTTCAAGGAAGCCAAAGATGGAGTTCAAGATAGACTCAAGGAATAGAGTAGGATTCAAAAGAAAAGATGAACATCAATTTTTTATTTATCAAACATTTATTGTATTGCTTATTTACGCTTAACGTGTTCGCGTGCCTCATCGCGTCTCCTTATCCGTACACCGGGAAGCGGGGCATGGCAGGTTTTATTGGTGGTCCATTCATTTAGAAGTTAAAGAAAATGAAAGGTCTCATTTGTAGGTTATGAGGAAATTTTTTTTAAAATTGATAAAAATAGTTACAAGAATAGAGATTTGAACATGTGACTTATGAAATAATAATGTAAGGAATTAACCAATGAGCTACAAGGTTGTACATGCACATATTTTAATAAGAATTAAATATATGTTGTTGCTTAAAAAGAAAGTGGGATTTTGGGCTCATAGTTTTATAAAAGAAAATGAAAATGAGGTTGGATTTGGGTTATGGACTGGATCAGTTCTTGCGTTTAATTTGAAATATGTTAAGATTTAGTATAAAGAAACGAGTTTGGGAAAAATAGATGGAATAATAAAATAATATATTTAATAGAAAACAAAATATACGGAAAAATACTAAGAATAAATAAATACAATATTTTACTAAAGAAAGAAATCACAAAGGTATAGTAATATTGGGGTCGTTAAATTTCGGATTATCACTTTTCGTGCATACTTGCAATTATCTATACGATGTTATTTACTATTCACGAGTTGGCAACTCACCCCCGTTGTGCCACAGTGTTTTGCAGGGTTGACCCTCAGTGTAGTCACGGCAGAGCTCTTTATTGCATCTACTTCTGCGGATACCGCTACTATTGGTCGTGATTTTGGTGTAGGTGGGTTTTGCGAGTATCCGTATTGTTGGAGATAGTGCCCTCAAAGTCAATTATTGGATCGCAGGTACGTGATTGCAATGATTGAGGCAGGACCTATACCGATATGACAGTCTTACTCGAGATGATTGTATGCTATCTGGTTTGTCTTTATCATCTATATATGCTTTAGTTCACTATTGCATGATTGATAGAGCCCATAGGATTCTTGCTTGACTACCAGCAGTATGATGGCGATCATATATGTGGGAGCTGGGGTCTGTAAGCACATCCTTAAACGTGTCCCTAGTCGTGGGAGTTTCGAGACAAGGCATCGATACTCCAGAGTAGACTAGTGTATACAGTCGAGACCCCGACGAGGGGCGATGGCCGGTCTCACAAGCCATTGGTGTTAGTTGGTTCACCTAAGATGTATACAGGTCCTCATTAGGTTATGAGTACACCGGACAGGACTCGCCGGGAATCTACTAGTTGGTATTATACATATCGTCAGATAGCAATTCCCTGGTGACATGTGCACAGGTTAGTTCATCAACCTGAGATCGTCATTTGTCTCATGTGAGTTCCCACTGTGCTTAGATTACTACCCTACCACGCTCAAAGGAGTTGTGCAAACAGATTTTAGTTGGGTACAGTCCTGAGCCACATTGGAGGCAAGTGAGCGGATCATCGGGGATTCGTCTCTCCCGGTATTGGGGGTTGATGTCGCGCAGTGCACGGGTGGCCATCACTAGGAATCCTCGGCCGAGGTAGTGGAGAATTACTGATTTGGATCAGTAGTTTCTCACGTGGTAATGGGCTTCATGCCGACACGATTTATCGCGTTATTAGGGGTCTGACTTTATCCACCCCCTAGACTTGATATGCGATACTCTTTAGACGAATGGACTGAACTGTATATACATTGTCACTTTCGGGCTCAGTAGGTTTTATAGATGAGTTCGCTCGTCAGCTTCCCTTCCAATCAATACATAGGCAAAACGTTACGTGCAGCTTGTACCTCTGACGTGCTAGGGGTTATACCCAGTGCCAATGTGTTGATGAGTCATTAGAGTCCCCCACAGACACTTTCCTAAGTTCGGGCGAAACGTTGTAGAGGCCGTATGGTGATATGGCAAGGTTCGGAAAAAGCACGTGCGTTTTCGCACATGTCGTTTTTCCGGCAGATAATACTGGTAGGCTTTGGTTTAAGCCGGAACCCAGTATTATACTGTGTAGATATAATATCTTTGTCTCAGTTGCATTTATATTCGGTCGTAATATAAATACGGGTATGTTTATACTGATAAGGGGTTATCCTGAAATTCATTTCAGGATCGCTTTTGGAAGTTGCCAGTTTCCAGTTTTCTATCAGCCGTATTTAACAGTCGGTTAAATACGGATTTATCTTTTCTTGGGATTTGTGTGGAAGCTTCTAGAAGAGGTGACTAGGATGGTGACTAGGATGGTGAGGTGGCTTTGTTCATTAATGGTGCATTAATTGAGTTGATGACTATGGTTATGAATCATTGTTTCATTTAATGAGTTCATACTAGGTGTATTATGACTCATTCTTTTGTATTAGTGCTTATTCTCACCATCCCTCCTCCTACACTCACCCCCCCTCTCCTTTATATGGCCGGCCACCTCCTTGAGAGAATATATGGTTGTTGTTTTGAAAAGATTAAGGATTTTGGTTCATGGAAATTGATATACTCCATTTCTCATTTCGTATCGATCCAAAAGGCAACTTCATTAACCGTTCGTCCATAGCCTTGGACGTAACGAGACAAAGTGTTCTACTCATTCTCTACTTCATCTTGGTCGTCTCTTTTGGCAAACTTGACGATCGAGTTGCCTCGGTTCAGAGGCGGGAGCCCGTTTAAAGATCCATCGACGTGGTGCCACCGGACGACAAGACTGGAGATCGAGGAGATCGGAGCAGCCGCAACAAGCGTGGGATGATGGTTGAAGACCGAAGGACTCGGATCATTCGGTATAACGTTTCTACCCACTTTGTAGTTTGTTAGTTTAGCTTTAATGGCAGATCCGGGTTACGGTACACGATAGCGCCATTTTGTAAAAAAGTTTTTGTTCCGCATTTAGCGTCTGTTAGACAGCCGGGCCGCTACCGTGGACTTACAGTGGTATTAGAGCCTCACCATTAAGCTATACTAACTTATGCTAACGCGTTTAAAATATCGATCGAACGAATTTCCGAAATCGCAATTTTCTGGCACCTGAGTTTCTGTCGATTTTTTAAAGGGCCTAAAAATTATTTTGCATATCACAGAAAACTAAGCAGGCAATTATAAGCAAACTGGTGAAATTTGGTCACGTGATCCCACAGAACGGCCGCAGATCTGCGGCCCAAACCAGGGTTTGGCCGCTGATCCGCCGCGCTTTTGTGGGAACAGTGCCCCAAATTTTTCCAGTGAGTTTAACAAGGGAAATTGTGGTTTTTGGTATAAGTTTTTTTGGCCCAAATTTTGTTACTGTACACCAGATGTACATGGGGCCCACTTCGGGAAATTTAGTCGATCGAAATTTTAAACTTATTAGTATGCAGTATTTACATTATATCTCCAACCAGGAATGTCATTTGATCGGTAAACCGCGTCTGATTGCTATAGTTCTTTTAGAAGGGTTTGCGAACGTGACATTCGCGTTGATGTTCTGTGTTGTGCTGTGATGTTGCGGATATGTCGTGGTGGATAGCAGGGTGCAATGATAGTGCAGTTTGGATTTATTTGTACATTTGATATTGCGGGGCGAGCGTCCAACATGTGGACTGCCGTTACTGCCTGTTTGTATAATATTCTTTTGGGGCACGACCGGGTCGAGGTCGATGTACCCGTTGTACATATTTTTATTTCTGTACTAGGTTCATCCCGCGAAGGAGTGCACGAATAGCCGGTTTCCGGAGGGCAACGGGTCCGTATCTCATGGCTTTGAGAGGCAAAGGGACCTCACTCTAGAATTGGCAGACTATTCGCCGCACTCGTAGGGGGTACAGGTTGGCCCAAGGAGGGGTCCTCAATTTACCGGATTCCATGAAGTGCCGGGTGTTCCATTCACTATGCCGTAGGGGACTACCTCGCTTCAGGTTTTGGTGGGTAACTTGCCGCACCCATAGGGGTCTAGGTTTCATTGCACAGGCTATCCACACGACCAGGGGAACGTCGGGTTTCAGCAGCGGCTCTGTGAAACTCGGGGATCCCAGATTATCTGTATTGTTCTGTGATGTTTATTACTTTTCTGTAATGTTGCATATTATCACGCCTGGAGCGATTATTGTATATTGGTATATATACTATTAGATGTTGTATATGTTTTACACCCGCGCTAGTCCAGCCCCTGCTCTGTCGTTAGTTAAGTAACCTAACGGGTGATGACGGGACCCAGTGGCGAATGCGGATGGCATATACGTACATTTTATTTTCGTTCTTTTCTGGTGTGATTGATTGATGGGACTGCATTAATTCTTATCAATGCAAGGATAAAGCAAACCAATATTTGATGTTGTTGGAACAAATTTTAAAAGGTGTTATTACAAAGATGTTTCCTTTTGTTTTGCATAGTGATATTCAGTTAGAATATCCCGCACCTCATTCGACGAGGCAAGGGCTGATATCCCTTCACCGGGAAAAACCCCTTGGGCAGAAGTTTACGTCAGGGTAGTAACTTTAATATAGTCGATTACAAGTTGCTTTGCATCGCGGTATTCAGATGGAATATCCTGCACCTCATTCCACGAGGAAAGAGCCGAGATCCCTTCACCGGGAGTGACCTCTTTAGCAAAACGTTTTCGCCACTATATTTTTATAAAAAGCTATCAGTTTCCTTCAACGAGATCAAGTTCATTACGTTAAAGGTTTTTCGCCAAAAACCAGTCGTAGCCCTCCGTCGTTTCTTATGGATGGTCAGTAGTATTCAAGCTATGTTTGTTGGCCCTTAGTCAAGACATAGTGTTTGGTAGCTGCTGGGTATTCATTTGTAGCATAGATGAATGCGTTGGTTTGGGACAGTCGTATTACTTTGTTGGCCCTTAGTCAAGAGTATGTACGGGTGGGTTCAAATTAACCAGGACAATGACGGGAAGAACTTGACATGTGACTTATGATTTGTTGGCCCTTAATCAAGGTCATAAGAGCATGGGGCAAAAATAATATCGGGAGTTTCTAAAGAAACTGAAACTTGCCAAGTTTGCGCATACCTTCTGGAGTGTGATAACTTGAGTGGCTTCCATTAAGTTATCATGCGATGATAGTTGGATCCCGATTCTCACTGATGAGTTAGTTTACTCTTCGAGTGATCCCGACTAATTCTTCTTTCAGGTTTGGAGGAGAATTTGAGATTACAGTGGGAGGTTTCCTGATTAGATAAATTGATAACCATTCTGATCTAGGTAAGAATGCACGCAGAGTGTTTCTTTTCTCTCTCTCTTTTTTGCAGCAACTTTTGACCGACCCTAGACTATGACTCAGTGACCAAGTTGACCGAACCTTCTTAAAATACTGACTTTTGGATTGTCCGAGTTGCATAAGTCATTGTCGCTCCTTCTTTTACCCTTTGTATTTCTCAGAACACCCCGTATTACTACGGACATCCACTTCTATTGGATAGATCCATCGTATGGTTATATACGAACTCGAAGGTACTACTTCGAGGATGGATCCAGGTTCAGGAGAAATAGAATTGGTTTATTCAGTTGTCTTTTATTATCACCTTCTCTCAGGTTGCGAGGGCTCCTTGGTTTAGGAGAGTACACCTATTACGCTTATTGGATAGTCTTATTCCAAACCATAGGCTGGTACCGAAAGGTAGGGAATGAAGAAAACCAATTAGCCTAAGTAGGGTGTGCAGAAGGTAATATGTAAAGACAAAATAAAGGGATTGGAAAGAGGGCAAAGTAAATTGCGACTGTTATCATTCACGACCAAACCGCGTACTTCATCGCCACTCCTATTTCACCTTTGCTTTTTCCCCAGTTCGGGAGAAATAGAATAAGGTATTATTCAGTTGTCTTTTATCATAACCTTCTCTCAAGTTGCGAGTACTCCTAGGATTAGGAGGGTACACCTATTATGCTTACTGGATAGTCTTCTTCCAAACCATAGGCTGGTGCCAAACGGTAGGGAAGGAAGAAAACCATTTAGCCTGACGAAGGTGTACAAAAGGTAACGACTAAAGACAAACAAAGGGATTTGGAGAAATGGCAATGAAATATACGGTTAAAGTCATGAATATGATTATGGAAGAGGCATTATTAGGAACACCAGGATACCCCTACGAAACATTTTCATGTTTCAGTTACACTGTGCATTGTTAAAGGAAAACTGATTTCCCGATTAGATGCTTACTCCAGGGTATGTATTTACCAGGTTCCATTCCCATATCTGTATGGTATTTACAGATGATGAGTGGGAGTAAGTTATTGGAAATTAGGTGATCATCCTCATTATATCGGAATTCGTTGTAATTGGTGATATTTGAGGAAGTCGCCTGGGTACAGTTTTCAACCTACGATGCACAGGTTTTGAGTTATTTAACTCAGCGGACTTATACAGAGTATTGTATGTTGTCCAATGTCCGTCAGGACAGAGGGGTAGGTCCTCGTACTATGTTCTGTTTACTTGTGAATTCTTTAGTTTTTAGACAAGTGTTTCGTAGAAATACAATGTCTGAGTTATGAGAAGTTGAGAGTACAAGAATAAAGTGGAGAACCAGATATCGCAAGTATCGGGATTCTTCAAAGAGATCGAAGATGTAGATTCTTGTGATTGGTATTCTGTTGATAGTAATGGTTTTGAGAAACTTGTTTCTCTTTCAGGTTACTCATAATTGGATGGATTCCTAAGTTGAGTAATGTTGATTAGCCTCTCTCCATTCAGTTGATATGCACTGGAAACAGCTGCATGATTTGAATCTGGTTCCAAATTGAATTAGTGCCTCTGTTTCTATATTGGATATAGAATGGTTCATATCTTAACGATATTAAGGTAAGGGGAGTTGTCCAGCTTATGCTTAAAACCAGACACTAGATAACTCAAGGCACGTTTCTGTAATGGCAGTTTGTGGGTTGACCCTGGCTTTGACGAGGGTTGACATTTCTACCATCTGGAAGATCAATAGTGATATTGTTCTTGACTCGCCACAGTTTTATTAAAATGGATTTTTTCATAAAACAGTAGTGGGAGTAGGTAGAACTGAAAGTGATTCCAGAACCGCAAACGATTACGGAAAATTTAATAGGACCTATATATTCAATCAGGTTAGACATTCCAATAGCCATTCCGCAGACATGATGGGTAACCTCAGACACCTGAGAGGTACTCCGATAGACTCAAGGACGGTGAAAGGGAGGTTCTTGTTTACCCAGACTTAACACTACTGTTGTTCCAGACTATGAAACCCGGCAAGAGGATAAGTATAGCGTCATTCTAAACTAGCTTTAGAAGTGTACGTATATATTATTCTGCCAGAGGGTTGTCGTAGTCAGTGGGAGCAGCGGAAGCATAGTGAACAAGAAGCTTATGTCTATTTATAGGCTTGAGCAGATATAGCGGAGATAAGATCATCTAATTTTGATGTGACAGTCATGGATTGACTTCATCAGAATAGGGGATGGATCTGTCGAGAAGGTAGTAGGGTGTGATGTCCTGGTATTTGGATGACATACACAGAGTAGGAAGGAAAATTCCTATACTACGATCGGTTGTACTTTGGTCGTCACACAGTTGTTTCTCCACAAAGGACATGGATATAATATCAGACATTCTGGTTACTAGATCTATGATTTTAAATCTAGATTTGGGTAGTTTCCCAATATGGGTACTTTGACAGTATTCTAATGGTATTTAGAATAAATGACTCCTGGCATGGTGGTGTACCTGCAGGTAATGGAGTCACCCTCTCTAAAGGTGTCTTAGAGACTAAAGAGGAGAAGGATGTGCATGATTGGCAAATCACTTGCTTAGGCAATTGAGTCAATCATGAGATGTCAAGTACCACACCAGATGTTGTTTTTTGCACTAGATGCGATAAGTTTATATTAATCCAATCCTGAAGAAACATAAGGAAGCAGTCTCAGAACATAAGTGGATGTTCTACGAATTGATGACGGCAGCCTCCTTCGGGAGACAGTTATCATTCCAGACTTCAAAGGTGACATGGATAACAGAGTAATTGTCAGAGTTATAGTTTTCCCTCTGACGAGGGACAGTATTATGGACAGGTGGTCCAAGAGGATACTGTGGGAGGCATGGTGCTGGATACTGATTAGGTTCAGTGATCGATACAGTCTAAGAAGTTTGGATTTGGAGTTCATTTATGAACTAGGTCCTATCAGATATTCAGACATATTGTAAGACAGGTATTACTCGATTCGGGAGATGGCTTTCTCCGCGAACTTGAGATTAAGAGAGACATAGAAAGAAACATCAGGACGGGTCCACTCACTGAGGCTATTTCTCGAACACAAGAGTTTTACAAACTAGCTTTGTGAAACTGATTAGTAGAGGAGTTGGATGTTCGGTATCACACGGGCTGTGAGTATGCGACATCGCAATAATTAGCCTTGAGTGCAAGTAGGAGATTGTTGGAGATAGTGCCCTCAAAGTCAATTATTGGATCGCAGGTACGTGATTGCAATGATTGAGGCAGGACCTATACCGATATGACAGTCTTACTCGAGATGATTGTATGCTATCTGGTTTGTCTTTATCATCGTATATATGCTTTAGTTCACTATTGCATGATTGATAGAGCCCATAGGATTCTTGCTTGACTGCCAGCAGTATGATGGCGATCATATACGTGGGAGCTGGGGTCTGTAAGCACATCCTTAAACGTGTCCCTAGTCGTGGGAGTTTCGAGATAAGGCATCGATACTCCAGAGTAGACTAGTGTATACAGTCGAGACCCCGACGAGGGGCGATAGCCGGTCTCACAAGCCATTGGTGTTAGTTGGTTCACCTAAGATGTATACAGGTGCTCATTAGGTTATGAGTACACTGGACAGGACTCGCTGGGAATCTACTAGTTGGTATTATACATATCGTCAGATAGCAATTCCCTGGTGACATGTGTACAGGTTAGTTCATCGACCTGAGATCGTCATTTGTCTCATGTGAGTTCCCACTATGCTTAGATTACTACCCTAGCACGCTCAAAGGAGTTGTGCAAACAGGTTTTAGTTGGGTACAGTCCCGAGCCACATTGGAGGCAAGTGAGCGGATCGTCAGGGATTCGTCTCTCCCGGTATTGGGGGTTGATGTCGCGCAGTGCACGGGTGGCCATCACTAGGAATCCTCGGCCGAGATAGTGGAGAATTACTGATTTGGATCAGTAGTTTCTCAGGTGGTGATGGGCTTCATGTCGACACGATTTATCGCGTTATTAGGGGTCTGACTTTATCCACCCCCCTAGACTCGATATGCGATACTCTTTAGACGAATGGACCGGACTGTATATACATTGTCACTGTCAGGCTCAGTAGGTTTTATAGATGAGTTCGCTCGTCAGCTTCCCTTCAATCAATACATAGGCAAAACGTTACGTGCAGCTTGTACCTCTGACGTGCTAGGGGTTGTACCCAGTGCCAATGTGTTGATGAGTCATTAGAGTCCCCCACAGACACTTTTCCAAGTTCGGGCGAAACGTTGTAGAGGCCGTATGGTGATATGACAAGGTTCGGAAAAAGCACGTGCGTTTTCGCACGTGTCGTTTTTCGGGCAGATAATACTGGTAGGCTTTAGTTTAAGCCGGAACCCAGTATTATACTGTGTAGATATAATATCTTTGTCTCAGTTGCATTTATATTCGGTCGTAATATAAATGCGGGTATGTTTATACTGATAAGGGGTTATCCTGAAATTCATTTCAGGATCGCTTTTGGAAGTTGCCAGTTTCCAGTTTTCTATCAGCCGTATTTAACAGTCGGTTAAATACGGATTTATCTTTTCTTGGGATTTGTATGGAAGCTTCTAGAAGAGGTGACTAGGATGGTGAGGTGGCTTTGTTCATTAATGGTGCATTAATTGAGTTGATGACTATGGTTATGAATCATTGTTTCATTTAATGAGTTCATACTAGGTGTATTATGACTCATTCTTTTGTATTAGTGCTTATTCTCACCATCCCTCCTCCTACACTCACCCCCCCTCTCCTTTATATGGCCGGCTACCTCCTTGAGAGAATATATGGTTGTTGTTTTGAAAAGATTAAGGATTTTGGTTCATGGAAATTGATATACTCCATTTCTCATTTCGTATCGATCCAAAAGGCGACTTCATTAACCGTTCGTCCATAGCCTTGGACGTAATGAGACAAAGTGTTCTACTCATTCTCTACTTCATCTTGGTCGTCTCTTTTGGCAAACTTGACGATCGAGTTGCCTCGGTTCAGAGACGGGAGCCCGTTTAAAGATCCGTCGACGTGGTGCCACCTGGACGACAAAACTGGAGATCGAGGAGATCGGAGCAGCCGCAATAAGCGTGGGATGATGGTTGAAGACCGAAGGACTCGAATCATTCGGTATAACATTTCTACCCACTTTGTAGTTTGTTAGTTTAGCTTTAATGGCAGATCCGGGTTACGGTACACGATAGCGCCAGTTTGTAAAAAAGTTTTTGTTCCGCATTTGGCGTCTGTTAGACGGCCGGGCTGCTACCATGGACTTACACGTATGACTCCATTGTATATCTTATTTTGTATCTAGTACTCTCTATCTACCACTTATATATATTTGACTTAGAGACGAGACTGAAAGGTTCGATATTGTATTTTTTTTTTGTGACTTTAGGTGTTGTGCTCGTGTGAGCCGGCTTTTATTTCATGCTTTGATGTTGTTTTACCTCTTATTATGATGTTTTCACTTCTTATTTGTTTATTTCTTCGCTACGGCGTCGTATATATATCTGTTGTGGTTGTGTTCTGCCGTTAGGCATGAGTTGCTCCTATTTGGGGATGCCTTTTATATATTATATGTTTGTACCTGTTTAGGGCTAGTTTTTACAAAGGAAGTGCTGCCGCAATTTTTAAGAAAAAAATTTTAAGTTTGAGATTTTTAACTTGAGATTTTAAATGTTTTTAACTAATATTTTATCACTCTATCTTTTCATGGTTTAGATTTTTGGGTTTTCGGCTTTCTTGATTTGCGTTACGCTTTTAGACGTTGCGTGATTCAAGTGCTAGTCGCATTCCTAATTTGGGTCGTGATAGCTCCCCTCCTCGGTAGAGAATCTGTTCACATAGAGCACCCAGTCCGGGATGGGGTCGAATACCTCTTCGACCGAGATACGTGATTCGGGGCCTTGCGATGTCGTTCCTTTTTTAGTGGGAATAGTGCACTGGATAACGAAATCTTCTAAGACCTGCGCTTTAATGGCTTGTCGAGGGCGGTACTTAATATCGAATTGGAACAATTCCCGCCTCCATTTCTCCAGACGACTTGATGTCTCAGGGGAGGCAAGAATAGACCCTAAAGATCACTCGGTGAGGACAAGGATTGTGTGTGCTTGGAAATAATGTCAAAGTTTTCTGGTGGCGACGACAAGTGCCAGGACTATTTTCTCTATGGTGAAGTATCTTGTCTCTGCATCATTGAAGACATGGCTCACGCAGTAGACCGACCTCTGTATGCCTTCAAATTCTCTGACGAGCACCGAGCCTGTAGCCTAATCGGAGACGGCTAGATATAATAATAGCTCGTCTCTCTCGACCGGTAGGGTGAGTAGCGGGGGAGTCGCTAGGTGCATCTTGAGTTGCTCGAAAGCGTTCTGGCATTCCTCAGACTATTCGAACTTAGGAATTTTCCTTAGGGCCTTAAAGAACGGGAGGCATTTCTCTCCGGATCTGGACATAAAGTGACTCAGGCAGCCACCCTTCCCGTGAGGCGCATGATGTCGACATTGCTCTTGGGCGTTGCCATGTTGAGGACGGCGCTGATCTTTTCTGGGTTTGCTTCGATTCCTCGATGGGTAACCATGAACCCAAGAAACTTTCCACTGGTGACTCCGAACGCACACTTAGCTGGATCCAGCTTCATTTTGTACTTGCGCAGGACGTCGAATGTCTCGCCAAGGTCTTTAGTGTGCACGGCTAAGGAGACGGATTTTATGAGCATGTCGTCGACGTAGACTTCCATGTTCCTCCCAATCTGTGGTTTGAACAGCTTGTTGACCAGGCGTTGATACGTGGCCCCTGCGTTCTTGAGTCCGAAGGACATCACTTTGTAGCAGTATACCCCCGATCCGTGGTGAAGGCGGTAAGCTCTTCGTCGGCCGGGTTCATCCGGATCTGATTATAACCAAATAAAGCGTTCATGAAGCTCAATAATTCGTGGCCGGCCGAACTGTCCACTAGCTGATCTATCCGAAACAGTGGATAGTTGTCTTTGGGGCAAGCTTTGTTCAAGTCCGTGAAATCGACGCACATGCGCCATTTCCCGTTTGCCTTTTTGACCATGACCACATTCGCCAGCCAATCTGAGTAGTCAAGGTTCCTGATAAAGTTGGCTGCGAGCAATCGATCTATCTCGTCTTCTATTGTCTTTTGTTTAACTGGCGCAAAACTTCTCTTCTTTTGTCAGATGGGTCGGGCTTGGGGGTCAACCCCGAGCTTGTGGGAGATCACTTTGGGGTCGATCCCGGGCATGTCCGCCGGCGTCCAAGCGAATACGTCTGAGTTTCCCCGGAGAAAATGGATCAAGTCCTCGCAGTGGTCTCCGGTCAGGAGAGAGCCAATCTAGACTGTTCGGCCATCGACTCCTTCTTCGAGGGGGACTTCCGTCAATGCTTCCACCAGGGCACCTCGAATTTCCTTTTGGTCATCGCGTGTATCTAAAGACCTCTGAAAATCACGTGCATCCTCAAAATCGTCGCCCTGCTCCCCGGCGGTGGTCGTCAAGACGAGGCAAATCTTAGCAGTCTGCTGGTCTCCATAGGCCCGGTCTATCCCCCTTAGTCCAGAAGGAATTTGATCGCAAGATGATAAGTTGAAATTTGAGCCCGAAGGGCGTTCAAAGTAGGACATCCCAGGAGAATGTTATAGGATGAAGGGACCTTGGCGACGAGGAAGTCCGATGGTATGGTTCGAGTATTGCCCTCTTCCCCAATGTTGAGGAGGAGCGTGACCAGCCCTTCGCCTGGGACAGAATGATTGGTGAACCTAGAGAGTACATGGAAGGTACGTCGAAGGTCGGATGGTCTAGCCCCATATGTAAGAAACAGTCGAAGAATAGGATATCCGCCGAGCTCCCTGAGTTGACCCATATTCTCTGGACTTCGTAACGGTGGACTCTGGTCGTTATCACGAGAAGGTCATTGTGAGAAAGCGATATGCCGTGGAGATCTTCTTCGGTGAAGATGATCAGTTCGTCCCTCCTGCACCTCTTGTGTGGTATATCACCTACACCCTCGATTAGGAGGATGCGGTGGTTCCTTCCACTTTCCCGAGCTGGATCCGAGGTAACGACCATGATTTTCCCGATCGTTAATTCCCTGGGAGAGGTTTGGTCCTTTTGTTCTCGCTCCACCTGCCGCTTGTCCCGCAGGTATTTCTCCAGGTAGCCAGAGCGGATCAACTCCCCGATATAGTCACGGAGTTGTTTGCAGTTCTCAGTCGGGTGACCCTGCGACCTATGGAAGGCGCAGTATGGGCCACGGAGATGCTTGCCCGCCCTTTGGATGACTGGAGGGAGTTTAAAGAACATCTCGCTCTTAGATTCTTCCAGCAGCTCAGTCTGGGAGATGTTTAGAGGAGTGTACTCCTGAAACCTCGGGAAGTAAGGCTTCAAACAATCGACTTTCTTTTTATCCTCCCTATCCCTTTTCTTTCTGTCCGCCTGGTCGGCTCGGGGCAAGTTTGAGTTCACCTCCGACTCGAGTTGGATATCTCGCTCGGTCCAAGCTTTCACTTCGGCTATGGTCTTAAGTTGCGCTAATGCAAAAGAGCGGAGCCACTCTATGTGCCTAAGACCCGACTTTAGCGTGGTGATAAATGTTTCATCACGGTGCTCGGGAACCTCCAGGAGGGCATTGTAGAAACGGGTGACATACCCATTGAAGGATTCCTTATCTCCGCTCTTGACAGTGAACAGGTAGTTGACCGTCCTTTTCTGTCGTCGGTTCCCGACGAAGTGACCGAGGAATTGGGTAGCCATCTCATCAAATTTTGAGATGGAGAATAGTGCGAGTCCTCAGAACCAGCCCTGGCCAGCCCGGATTAGGGTGGTGGGGAAAGTTCGGCATTGAGCCGCGTCCCAGTTATTTTGGAAGCTTATGCCCGCCGTAAATGCGTCCAAATGGTCCTTCGGGTCGGACTTCCCGTCGAAGAGAGCCACTTTTGGCGGCTTGTTCTTGGACGAGACGTGCTCGGCCAGCAGCTCTTCAGTAAAGGGGTTTGTTAGTGAATCAGCGGAATACCTGGCCCCTTCGCCGGACGCATGGCCATCCCATCGTATGCATTCGATTTTCTTTTCGAGAGTTTCAAGTCGGTGGTGGTACCCCGAGGATTCTGCACAGTCAGAGTGGTGGCTACCCCCGCTCCGGGTCTGCACGATGGTGCGGCTTCGATTCCGCTCTATCAAATTTCTCAAATCCTCGGACGAGGCCCTTCTCGAGTAGTCCCGACATTTGCCATTCACGCGGCCTCGGCGGGAGTGGGGGCGTCGGTCATGCCTGGAAGCAAACGAACTGACCGACACCTCCTCACAGGGTGAGAGCATACGGCGGGCATCGGAGCGACGGTCTAGTCTTCCCTGGGATCGGGATGTAGAGCTGTCCGGCGCCCAGCGGATCATGGAATCATACGCCGCATGAGGACCATAGTAACCGGAGTCGGTACGCCGGCGCTCGGTGACGCTGAAATGAGCGTGAGTGAGATCGAGGGCCTAAGCATAGCCATCTGTCCTTCTGCGGACGTCGTTATCCCAGGGAGGGGGAACAGCATTCTGCAGGGTAGTGCTTGAACGCGGACGAGTGCATCCACCATCGATGTGAGCCTGTCGATCCTAGCGGATAAGGCATTGATGATGTTAGGAGGGGGATACAAGCCGCTCCTGCCTCCGTTGTGGAGGGTGTGGTGGCTCGTATTTGGATCGTTGCGGTTGTCGCTCACCATCGTATCGAGGGCGGAAGATCAACTTTTTTAGGTGGAGAAGCTTCTAAAACATTCCCACGGTCGACGCCAACTGATGGAGGCTGCGATCTCCGTCAGATGTTGTCCTCCGTCGATCTGACGAGAGCGACATTGTACGGCTGAGATTGGTTTGAGAGTTTTTGAGCGTGTGGATCTCAATAGGTTGGTGTTGACGCCGGGCTATCTCCAAAGGAAGTCCCGGGATGGGTGACCACCGTAGGACTCTCCGACGATCAAGTTAGTATCGAGAAATAAGTGCAGAGTAGCGGCGTATTGGAATAAATTCGAGTTACCTGAGTCGTCTAGAAGAGGGGTTTATATAAAGGTCGCATGGAGCGAGCCGGTGCAAGATTGCCGCTGTTAGTTACGCTCCCCTCGTTACGTCCGCGTTGATAGCGGGATCTGCCCATTAATGCCGGGATACGCTCGTAAATGGAGGGACGCACCAGCATGGGATGCGGACCGTGGGGCGGCGGATATCTCGCTACGGCGAGATACGCGGAGCCGTAGCAGAGGTGTACGAGCTCCGCGCTCTTGGTTGATCGGGGAAACCGAGGAAGCTCGGCCCGTCAGGAGCTCCGAAACGAGCAGGAGGCCGAGGAAGCTCGGCTTGTCAGGAGCTCGGAGAAGGGTCGGGAACCCGAGGAATGTCTCCAATGCATTAGGCTTACTCCAGCTCCGTAACACTCGGGACACGTCACCAGCCACGTGTCATGATCTGGGGAATTCCCATTTGTGAGCATCATCAGTCAGCGTCGGAGAGGATCGACACAGCACTCTGATACCAGTGTAGAAAAGAAAGGATTTCGAGATTTCCCGTTCCTCCAACAACCCGATTCGGGTTCAAATTATTGGGCCATTAGGCCAAAACAACTTACAGTTTTGACATCCAATTTCTAACCCTAATTTGTAAATTTCGCATTTTGTATGTACCTTAAACCCTAACGCCATCACCAAATTCCCAATTTGCAACCAAATGTGGTATTATGATTATGTATTATGGCTGAAATGGGAATGTTGAAATGTAAATGTGAGAAGAATGGGTAACCGAAAAGAGTGATTATATTTGTAGTTAAATGAAGTAAATAGGACTGGAATCAGTTCTAAAAAGATATATTGGTTGCTTAGAGCTGAATGAAGTAAAAAAAAAGCTATTCATGTAACCGACCCGAAAGTTCTGTACTTAACTCACTAGAGATTTTACTATCAGTTAATTAGCATTGTGGTTCAACACTTGCAAAGTTTGATGTTTTTATGTCCATGCAACTGCTGAATACTAAAAAATTGTTCGTCGCTGTTTAGAAATTCCAATCTATAAATCTTTTACTGACTAACTTTTTCGGTTAGAAATGGGGCCTCCATTTAAGGGAGTGATCAAAGATGTCAAGGGAAGGGCAGTGTGCTATAAGCAAGATTGGGTCGGAGGGCTTCGCTCGGGATTCAGGTTTTATATCAATCAAATAGAAATTCATCTTTGTCACTTTTGATAGGGCTAGTTTAGTAATCTTTACACAAGTTGTACCTCGACTAATTCTTGCTTTTTAATCTAGGATACTGGCTCCTACAATGCACATCTTTTTCGCTTCCACCCTTCCCGTAATTGCTTTTGGAGAGCAACTTAGTAAAGATACAGGTCAGTATTCCATTAATGAAATATGTTTTCATGTTACATTAAAAAGAGATATGCTATCAAGGAAAGATTTCGGAGTTTCATATATCAACTCGCTGTGGATGGATTAGTGACCACGGTGGACACATTAACTTCTACTACTCTTTGCGGAATCATACATTCGAAACTCAGGGGCCAGCCTATGTTGATATTGGGAGTTGCAGAGCCCACAGTGATTATGTACTCTTTACATGTATCATCTTGCTAAAGGGCTATGATCACGGAGGGCATCTGTTTTTAGCTTGGACCGCATGGTAACCGCTTCACGCCTTTTATTTTGTTTTCGATTTTAAATGACTTTGATTCTTATCGAGTTTATCTTTTGCAGGGTCTGGATATAGACAGCTCTTCTTCTGTTCCTGCTTGCTATATTCAATGCTGCTTCTATCATTAGCAGATTTACTCGAGTTGCAGAACTTTTCGGGATGTTGATCACCATACTTTTCATGCAAGAAGCCATTAAGGTGCACTCTAAATTCAAGAAATTGCATATCATGCCATCATCCGTGGGTATTTAATATTGAAATATTTTTCTTGTCGGCCTTAGGGAGTAGTAAGTGAGTTCAGCGCTCCTAAAGGCGTCGACCAACATTTACCAGCTTACGAGTTTGTGTGGAGATACACAAATGGGCTATTGGGGATCATATTCTCGGTTGGAGTGTTGTACACATCTTTAAAGAGCAGAAGGGCACGAGCATGGCGATATGGAACAGGTTTCTTACATAACTGAGCCTTATTTGTTAGTTGTTTGATTATAAAATTATATCCTTAGCCATGACCACAACTTTAGAATTTTGGTGTAGCGGACTGTAAGTCGGCATCAGAGCAACCCAAATTAAATCTCGTCGGGCGTGCACTGTAAAGTTGATTTTAAACAATATACCGCAACAAAAGCCTGCTTTTCAGCACGCCAAAAGAGTGCTCAACCTGCAGGGGGGCATGCTAGAATATAAATTCATATGTGTCAAACCCTCATCACAACTTTGTAGTTTTGGTCTAGTAGCAGGTACTTTAAAGAGTAATGATTTTTGGCGACGTGTGGTACTAAAGTTACAGAATAATCGATTGATGCAGGATGGCTTAAAAGTTTGATTGCAGACTATGGTGTTCCTTTGATGGTTATGATTTGGACTGCATTGTCGTATGCAGTCCCTGGAGATGTCCCTTCCCGAGTTCCTCGAAGGCTTTATAGCCCACTTCCTTGGGGCGCTGCATCCTTGCAGCATTGGTCTGTTGCAAAGGTTCCAACCTTTTTTTTATATCTGCCGTCTGTCTAAAATGTCATTTGATATATTAGTTAACTAGATAATAACTAATGATTATATCATCTGCAGATTGCGTCAGTAGGAAAAGAGCTGAAGGACTTGAAGAATGCAGTTATGAGAGATGAAAGCAGCGGGGAGCAAACTGAATCATTTGACCCTGACAAGCACATTGAGGCCCATTTACCCTTTCGAGTGAATGAACAAAGAGTAACCAATCTTTTCCAATCGCTAATGGTTGGTGCTTGCCTTGGAGCCATGCCTGTCATCAAAATGATTCCAACATCGGTTTTATGGGGATATTTTGCTTAACATGGCGATCAATAGTTTCCCTGGAAACCAGTTTTGGGAAAGGATACTTCTTCTCTTCGTCGCTTCTCGCCGACGCTTCAAGTAATTCATTTGCGCTCTTCTTTTTTCCGCAACTCCATGTAAAAGTTGAAAGCTGCATTTGTTGGATGCACTAGGATAATATTTATGTTTTTAATCAAACGATTTGAGCCAGGGGAAATGGGGAACTGATTTATACTGAAAGCATATGCTATGCTTTTAAACACGGGCTACATTACACAGAACCCCCCCCCCCCCCCCCCTTCCCCCCAAAACTATTGTTACTATTCACTAAGCTTGAAGTTTTTATTTACGCTAAACCCCCTCAGACTTTATTTTTATGGGAGTTTATTTCGCTAACTGTTTCACATTGAGGGAGCTTACTGTAATAAAAAGAAACTTTAAGGTAGTTTAGTGAAAACAAGAGATAGTTGAGGGAGAGTACTGTAATTTAGCCTGTAGACATAACTATAAACTGCTAATGCCATATGCCCTGTTTCTCTTCCCCTTGCATCCAGTCATATCATATGTGAAATGGTAAATAATATCTTCATCGTCTAAGCCGTTGCTTATGTCTGTATGAAGCACAAAGCTCCATAAAAGTGCTGACAGTTTTACAAGCGACTACCAGTTCTCAACCATCTCATAATTATACTTTAGGTTGCTTAAGTGGTTTAGATTACCCGTTTTTTGCATATTATGAAACTGCGCGGCTATAAAGCACAACTTTTCCATCATTGAAAACCTATTATAGCTAAATCATTTATCGAGAAAAATTGGAAAACGAAAAATTTGAAAAACTTAACATGAGGTAGGAGTCAGGAATCTATAATTTATGCAGTTAAAGTTACTGGTCATATAATACTTATTCATCATGGTGAGCAACATTTACCTACTTAACAAATCCTGTCCTTTATTGATATTATAAAACTAGATAATTATAAACTTTTGACACTATATTGACAATTTCTTTCCCCTTTTTGTATAACTTTGCAGGATTTTGGAAGGCGATCACGCTTCCTTTGTCAAGACTGTACCCTTCAATGCAATTGCAGCATTCACAATATTTCAAACACTGCATCTCCTTATGTGTTTTGGAGTGACTTGGATTCCTATTGCCGGAATTCTCATCCCATTGCCCTTCTTGTTGATTAGCATCGTGCAGCATGTTCTTCCGAAATTCCTTCACCCACGAGACCTCCGGGAATTGGATGCGGCTGAATATGAAGAAATCGCCGGAACCCCTGATCACACTCTCTCGGTCTCATTCAAGGTATTCTATTCATTCCCTTATTGTGATAAATATATTAAGTAATGAATAACAATGGATTTGCTTATTTTCAGGACAATTATAATTTCTTATAAAGAAATTTTATTATACCTAAGCTCTAAATTCTTTGACATATGTTGTGATTGCAAAGCAACATGTTTTGATTTGGATCCAACGGGATGATGCTGGGGTTTTCATTATAATAGTAGACACGATGCTGATAATGATGCAACATTTGTGCTGCAATCATAATACCAACTTAGCCTATCATACCAACCGGGCTTAGCTCAATTGGTATCAATTTCCTCTCCAATATGTGAGGTCGCAGGTTCAATCCCCCAAGGGGGTTGATTTCACAGAAAAAAAGACTTGGTCTATCATGTATAAACTTTGATTCCTATGTACATTTTTTAGTTATCGCTTTATCATGAGATCTCTATCCTCTTTGCAGGAAAGAGAATCATCTCCAGCAGCCACCGACGATAGTATGGAAAGTTGTGATGCCGAATTTTTGGACGTGCTCACAACAAGCAGAGGAGAACTTAAGCTCAGGACCAGAAGCATGAGCGACAACATATTTCCCCAGGTTTTTCCCAGGGAGCCATAACTGTATTGAGAGACCAAGAGGAACGAGTCCGTTCTGGGGCGTTGTATTGATCAAACAACGAAACATATTATTTGCTTTATAGAGCTATTTTTGGTGTGAGGCCTGCACAAATTCATTGCCTTCAACTGCAATTCAAATGATTCATTGGGAGAAATGTAAACGCGGTGAATGCATATTTACAAAAGAGAATGGAGTTGGGAAGATAAAGAGTGATTCATTTATTTTTATTTTTCTAATGTTTATGTATAAATCTTTTGGGGGATTTGGAGGGACAAAATAGGAGCTTAGAACAAATGGAAGAAAAGGTTGGAAATTTCGAAAGTATATGATTGACTGTTTATTCAGCTAATGCATTGCAGTTGTCTTGACTCTTGAATTTTATGAAGCTTTAAGAGTGAGTTTGTTTGTTTCCAAGGAAAGCAAAAAAATAAGAAGAAAAATTCAAGTCATCATGAAGAGAAGGTGTCCCAAAAAAAGGGGGGAAACTCATTTGATAACGGGAGAAAGATATATATAATTTTGGATAAGTTGGAAGAATCAGTCCTTATTAAGAATGCATGAGCAGCATTGGTCCATTGGCAGGAATACTTTCGGTTAAATGATCGCATTCAAAGACTTGTTCGACTATGGAACACTTATCGATCAAAATTGTAACAGATACATGATTCGATTCTCTGAAAAATGACGACATCGGCCCTATCAGGCAAACAATTTTATTTTAATAAATCTGTTTTTCCATATTCATTAAGCTAATAGTGATTCATAATTGTAAACACAACTTCAGAAATACATCAAAAGAATGCAGAAATGCTACAGACCTTTAAAGAAGTTGCCACCTGCCAATATTATCACCATCAAGTATAGAACATAGTAGAAATAAATTTGCAATGACAAACAACAACAACCTGCTTTCACACCAAATTTTTGGGGTCAGCTAAATTGCAATGACAAGCAAAAAATAAAAAGCGCCATCTCTTGGCACAATAGAGAACAACAACAAAACATTATATAACAAAGACGAGATCGTTTTGTTCCTTGTATTGGGTCAATAGAAAACAGGTTAAACAAGTTCAAGAAAAAGGAACAAAAGAGTTTTGATATATTCCCTATTTTTCCTCATTATTTTCTCAGTTGCTGTGAATTGGCCTATGAATACTATCACATTTCTTCAATGCTACACTTGCAAAAATTGAGAAGACAGGATCAAAGCCAACCCGCAATTACCAAGAGAAAACCTCCACAAAGGAGCTGAATCATCTCATCCTCCTGCGATATCCTCATCCTCCCCCTGCGATATCCTCATCCTCCCATTTCATTTCTATTACCTATTAGACGTGATTGAATTTGCCGTTCCAATTATTGCTAACTAAAAGAAGCCGATCGCCGTCTCTAATAACATCCAATTCGCTTATCTCTGCTCTATCTTCACTAAGTACCTTATTTGGCAAAAAATCAAATTTCTTCGCTCCAACCTTGAGCAGCTCTTTGATTGATCCAGGGAGCAAAACAAGCTTCCCACCATGGTTTCCCTTTTCAGGACAACAAATTATAACTCTGGTAGGATTTTGATTCACAAAGTTCCCCCTGCTAATAGCTGAAATTTCCCTGTCGCCACTATTACTGCCATGAGCAGCGGACATGATCCCAAATAACGAGTTCTCAAAATTACTGACTTTCCTCCTTTGAAGATTTTTATGTCTCGATCCATGTAATCCTTCATCGATGGTCACATGGCGCATCACCGGCTCGCTACTAAATCTTCCAATAGAATGAACTTTTGGGAAGCCCGTCTTAATGCAAATATCATCAGCGCAAACTTTTTTGGTTTGCAAAAAGAAAGATTTGATCTCTTCATGGCCTTGTTGATCAGCGAGGCTTCGTGGGGTCCACCCAATGGAGTTGACTTTATCAATGTCAGCTCCTTGGTTGACCAAGAATTTGACCATTTCAAGGTTTCCTTCTGAGACGGCCAAGTGTAGGGCAGTGTTTCCATCGGTTCTGGGTATAGTGACATCAGCACCGCATCGGACGATGTTGTGGAGGAGCTCGAGGTTGTTTTGTTCGGCGGCGGCGCATGCAAAAAGGCTCGGATCACCGAAGGAGAGATTGGCACCATTGTCTAAGAGAAGCTTGATAATGGAATCATGTTTTGCTAGCATTGCCTCCCATAAAGGAACACTTCCTTGTTGATCTGAATAAATGCAGAACAATTGAGAGTTTTAGAGTTTTACGACTTATTTTGTTGGCGCTGTAATCATAATTGATATTGAAGCTTTCTCCCAGTAAATTGGGCTAAGCCCTTTGAAGAAGGGAATTTGACATTATGACTGGCAGTTGACTTGAAGTCAATCCTCTTTCTTAATAATTGACAAGTTCCTGATCAAGTAAACTATGGACAAGATAGGAGCTTGCTGTAAACCTGGAAAACCGGTGGGCAGTCTCCAATTTCTACTAGACAGTGACAAAAGTCTAGGAGGATGATAGAAGATGATAGCTCTGATATAGGGAGTATGGAAAAACTTATCAGTAAATATTTTACATGCAGCACAGCTCATAAAATTCAGGCTAATTTCGTCGGCATTTTTATCATTGTCGTTGCTAATACTTTTTTCCTTATCAAACAGGGTAGACCTATGAGACAAGGATTCATGAAAGACTTGACATAGTTTTATGACTGGCTATTGACTTGACATCAATACTCCCTTAATTGGTGGCTGGCAAAGAAATCATGCGCACGGGAGGAGCATGATGTCACCTAGGCAACCAGTTAGCATTCTCTAAATTCTCATTTACAGTGGACAAAAGTCTACAAGTAGGAGAAAAGATGATAGCTATATAGAAGTAAGAAAGACTTGCACCGTTGGCAGTATTCAAGTAATTGATAGGTTCGAAGATGGACTAAAGGGCGAGGGAGGATTGCATCAACAAACAGTTTTAAGTGGAGTATAGTTAGTTAGCATGATTCAGGGCTGATTCATGTTGGCAATGGTAGTTTATTTATTGTCTCCTATGTTTTAAATCCACAAGGACCAAATATTATTGGAGGAATGCCTCAAACCTATGACTGCTCTATCAAAAGGAGGAGCCTACCAAATCATTGTTTGTATGTAAAAGATGGTTTGGACCTAACGGCATAATTTCAAGATATTAAACAAATAGTGAAAGGATGGTTTTCTGGAAATGCACATAGACTGATAAATTTATATATGACAACAGAGAGAATGCCGAATTGCTTCCATCATACCTATGCTGTTGGGATTTGCTCCATAACTAAGCAGGAGATGTACGGCATTATCGTTTCCTCTTGAAGCAGCTATATGCTGAAAATTACATAAAACAAAAAAAAAATCAATAAAACAATATTAAAATATAAATAAATATATGCTAAGAATGTAATTACAAACCACTGCGGTGTGGTCAGTGCTGTCAGATTCATTAGGATCCATTCCGCGTTTCAGAAGCTGTTCCAATATTAAGTCATCTCCTCTAGTAACAGCACCGCATATTGTGAGAGGTAAATCAAGCCGGCCCCGAATCAACATGCTCTGCACCTCAGTGAAGATTCCACCCATCCCATTATCCTTGTTATCTTTCAAATACTGTCACGCAGAAGAAGAAAAAGACATCGCTAATCAGAACAAATGAACAGAAATAAAAAGGTTTGGCTCTTGAGAATGTTTTCTTACTTTGTTTTGACGAACAATACCAATGTATGCTGATCATGGCATAAAACTCATAAATAAAGACATGATTATACACATTTTACCCGAAGCCCATGTAGAGGCACCTACGGCTGGATCCGTCATCTTTTGGCAGGAATTCCTTCAAAATTGGGATCATCTGTACTTGAGTGCCTTCATCCACAAAGTCATTTCATTCAGAGATCAAAATAGACCAAGCAAGGGATCCTCAAATCTCACACTCGCCTACTTAGGTCTTATTAATTGTCTTCTCTTGGATGGTCACGAGCGAAGGAAAAGAAATATCCCCTAGAGCATAGACTGCATATGAGAAAAGATCTGATTTGCTTGAACAGGCATGTATGATGACATGTGACAATACTATGTGATGGTGTGATATTACACTATTCAAATGCTCGATGGAATATGACCCGAAACCTTCGCCCGTCCACCATGCTACGCGAAAGATGAACTTCAACAAGTAACCTTTAGTAGCCCATTTAAATCTACAATAGCAATAACATTCTTTTAAAACAATGGCGCCATTCCCCGACCTAGCAGCAGACAGGCGGTACGAGGACGCTGGTTCAAGAATTGTCGAACACTTGTCGACTCGGGATCCGACTTCAACTGCGTCTATTCTAAACTGGTCCAACGAAGCAGAGATAC
The DNA here is from genome assembly GCA_030015575.1 of Agapanthus africanus. Classification (NCBI taxonomy): domain Eukaryota; kingdom Viridiplantae; phylum Streptophyta; class Magnoliopsida; order Asparagales; family Amaryllidaceae; genus Agapanthus; species Agapanthus africanus. The sequence goes on from CM057338.1 coordinate 410,445,770, forward strand.
GGTGAGGAGATTTTCACCGCAGATGGTACTACCTTTAAGGCTACGCACATCGTGCATGGCGTACTCCTCCTGTTCGAATCAGAGTTTGAAACCATCCTGATTCTCTGATCGTCAAAATAACATTAAAGATTTCCGATGATGATTCTTAGAGGTGAGCTGGGTCAGAAAGCCAATTGGAGCGAGCCAATCCATCTGAGTCCGCCAAAGTTAGATAAAACTAGTAACCCTCTCTCCAGAAGCTTCAGGTTTACTTCGTGTACACTGTCACACTCCCTGCATTCTAAATGTGCCTATAGGACGGGCCAGACGCAGCAGAGTGACGACCCGAGGGAGGTAAGAATTAGGATATTTATCTTAACGTCATGGAACCGCTCCTGCTATATCTCGAGCCGCTCGTAGTTCTTCCTCATTCTCCGATTCAATATTAACTATGAGATTGAATCACTCAATCGCCTATGTCTTAGCAGTCAGCAGACGATCAGATTCTTCTCCGTCCGAAGGAAGGTTGCTATCCCCTTGGCTTCGTTTTCTTCCTTTGACTATTGAGATATGGTAGAAAAATTGGGTTATGGTGTGGAGTGGAAGCGAGACAAAGATAGCAGTTGGACTGTCTTGCTGCGGGAGAGTCTTTCTCCAATGATAGACTGATTTTGGGTTGGATGGTCGGCCCCTTTTCTTTGGGCTGGGCTAGTTGCCCTTACGGTCTGGGGGTGAATCACTGATCAAAAAGCATATTTTGGAAAGATTCGGAAACCGTTGGAAAGAGGGATAGGGGGAGTTGAGAAGACCGCATTGCACAACAAGAAAGCAAATGCTAGACAGTTGACGCCTTAAGGTGACAACATTGAATGTGTCAGACTAAACAAGGGGGCATGGCGGATTAGCTAATTCTGGGATCGAATGTCTCTCATTGTGAACAAGAGGGCATGGCAGATTAGCTAATTCTGGGATCGAATGTCTCTCATTGTGTTATTGATTTGAAGCCAACGGCGTCTGACCCCACTCCGCCTTCCACTAACTCAACAAGATGGGGCTTCCATGGATCCATAGCCAGATTCTCCCGTTCTAGATCGAATGGAGAGGGCTTGAACCTCTCTAGCCAAAGTGTGCAGCATCCCAATGAATACAACGAACGCTTTCAGCAACTGCAAAGAAAGAGGACCAAGAAGCGCTTTCCTGTCCACACGAGTTCCTGCCTTGCAGACGATTGTCGTCCACAGGACACCAGGAATTTCAAGGAGCAGTTCCATTGCTTCCTTCCACCGCTCCGTGGACTATCCATGATATACCTTCTTCAGCTCATCAAATCCAATAACCTCAACTGACATAGAGGTCAATAGGTGATGCTGACCTAGTAGAAAGCTATCGTTTCACTTTCAGACGAACCCGTAAATCAAGAGCGACGTGTCACCCCCACGAACGAATGCCCTCTGACTCTTTCTCAAATCAACCGTAGAGCTAGGATTTGTGTATATACATATATTTTACTGAGATATCTATACATGTTTGAGAGTACTATTCGTATTTGGAAAAACATAAATCTAAAGCGAATGAAGAAAGCAAATAATGAATAATACTACTGATGTTTTCTAAATATACTGGATACTGGTGCAAACAATACCTAACATACTACAAAGAATGCACATTTATATTGCTTGTCAAGGGAATATCGACCAATAACATTCATGTCGTGGTTAGTAGTGGAATTAACTAGTAATGTTACTAGAGGAAATTCTAAATTAATAAATAATTGTTCAAAAGGCCCCATAAATATCCATCAAGTGTAATCCGTTACAAACCTGTAATAGATTGCTCATGATTATAGTTCCATCTCCAACATTGGACTGTACAATGCTAAGGAATGATGTACGATTTAAACGCAATAGCTGACACAACTTCTTGGTGCGCACTGTTACTAGCTGCGGTCTATAACAGAGTACTCCAATCTCTCCAAAAACTTCACCTGACTTGGCCTCTCCAACAACCTATAATTTAAAACCGGTAATCTATCATTAATACACCATTAAAAAAGATATTTGACCTTAATATATCTAATTAATTTCTAACCAGCAGCATGAAAACTTACCTGTTCGATTCCATTCTTCACGTCTATCAAGTCCTGCAAGAAAGGTTGATAGATGAATCTCGGGCCTCCAGGAAGTTGGTCAAAAGGCAAAAGAATCTTCCTATTTCTAAATTAAATGACAAAACTCAATTAAAAGATAATTTGCTTCTTTTTTGGTGTTTTCTTGTGTTTTTTTGTTTTTGGGTTGTGGGGGGAGGGGGGGTTGAAAGCTTTAGTGTTTACCACAGAACCAGTAACTAGCATATAGAAATCTGTCGGTGCTTCATTCTGCAAGATCACATCTTCCCTTGGAGGAAAATATTCAGCTTTCATTTCCGATACCTGTAAGCAAAAAAGAGGGTGAAAAAAAGGTAAATCATGAGCGATATGCTCATATGAAAACTTGATATCGATAGCAAAGAAGTACTTGGTACCCTTACCAGTTGGAAAAGCAAGTCACTAGAAACTCCTCGGAACAAGTAGACCTTAAGAACAAGATTATAGAATAAGTAATGAGAAATGCTAGATCGAATTGCCTTAGGCAGCGCATCAAGAGTCTCTTGTTGTTGAAGCCCCTCAGAGTCCGTCCTAAACTTCAAACACAGGTGCGCAAGCATTTGATCATGGAGCCGTTCTGGGAGCTGATTTCTTTGTGCAAAGCTTGATGCTGCTTGAATTGTATCTCTCTGCATTTTTAACACACCTATATGTTTATTAGAAGCTGTTAGAAGATCAAGAAGGTGATTGTGTAGCTTAAGCTTCAAAACAAGGGCTGTACTAAATTGCCTAAGCTTTTATTCCAGTAAACTCCCTTAAACTTAGGTTTTTAAAGAAGTTTCCCCCCACTAAAATACCCTTAAATGTAGCTCTTTTAGGTAGCTTACTGTAATAAAATAACTTTGAGGTAGTGAACTATAAAGTGCTTGTGATAAAGGGTAGTTTAGTGCAATCAAGCAAAAACAAAAGGCTGAAAAAGAAGAAAACTCACAAATTTTCTAGTTCGGCTGGTCCCATGGACTACCAAGTTGGTCATATTTCCTATCAAATATGACGTCAAACCAAGATTGAAGAGCATGTAAACGATGTCAAATATCATCTCCCATGTGTTTTGAGGATGCAAATCTCCATACCCAACAGTCGTAAGAGTGGTAATTGACCAATACATTGCAGTCACATACTGGATCCAAACACTTCTACTTTGAAAATCTGGCATCGAAGATCCAATCCAAGTCAAGCTTGGATTTGGATACCTTGCTGCCAGAAGATAATAGAAGCATCCAGCACAATGGACAGCAAATAGGGTAACCTACAAAACAACTCACCCTGATTTACGTTCCCTATAATTACAGGGAAACAAGTACTAGAGACGTCTCAACGATAAGCAACTTACACAGATAAGTTTTGCACATCGAACCACGAAATAGTTGAAGCTCCTGTCTTTTTCCAATCTGGAAAATCAAGGGACAGAAGTAGAAGAAAGAATTACACATTTCTTCACATAATTTATAATTCAGTATATATACATATGTTTTGTAAAAAGATCTTGATTTTAACCAAACAAAAATACTAATACATTTTTATTTCTATTTTCCAAAGGCTAGGTGATGCTCCTGCAGTGCTGTGGTAAGTATTTAAAATGCAGGCCATCTATATTTCCGAAAAATGAAGGCAAAACCAGAAAAGAGGGGAATGTGATTTGTCTGGTAATATAGATAGCAGCACGATGCTGATGGTGCGGATCGTGAGGGGAACTAGCAACTCTTGTCATGATAGTGCTGGTCGCTGGAGTGGAGTCATATTTTGCGCTGGACTTGTAGCTCGGCGTCTGATTTCATGTTGGGACACTGGTTTATTTTGTTATGTAGTAGTGTATTAGAACTCTATGAATCTGCTATATTTATGCGAGCCTTATGTATTTGGACTATTGTGTGTTCCATTACTATCTCTTTAACGAAGCAAGGTCGGTATGCCACCGTTTATGTCAAAAATATAGAAAGCAGCTCAGAACTCAACATATTTTCTCTTTTTTGTATAATAATGATGTTCCTTTTCTCTATAGCGCTGAATTTTCTAAAGAAAATTATTATTAAAATACAATGCTGAAAAGATGCACATTCTAATGGCACAGTTGTCAGTTGTCATTTGTATCACAAGCACAAATATTATCCAATATCTAATAGCTTGATCATCATACTGTACAATTCATAAAAGATGTAAAGCCTTTTAATTGCGACCATGCCATCAAAATATAAAGAAAATCCACCTGTGTACAAATTTTAAGAGAAATGATATAGAAGTTAAGAAACAGCATATGAAAAACATTATTTCAATAATTTTGCACTACTTAAAAGAAGAATTAGCAAAGAATTATACCGAGCAAAAAGAGAACTGACTCTCCGAAGTCGCCATAATCGAAGCATGTTAAAGAATCCAAAATCCTGGACCTTTGGTGGTAGCATCTTCCGAGCAAGCTCGTTAGGGAAACAAGAAATAACATCAAAGGCAAACCAGCTGAATACATATTTTCGTGCAATCTGCTTGTGTTCGTCTATGAGCAGATAGGTAGATCTATCGAGGTACGCCACGAAAAAGGTAAGGACGATATCTATAAAAAAGAATCCATTAATAATGCCGTCTGAGATGGCTAGAGCTCCGGTTGGTCTGTGGACGAACCCGAATTCAAATGGAGATACCCACGCTGTATAGATGACCAAAATGAAAAGAAAGACTTCCCATGTCCTGCAATAAACTAGTGCTAGTTCAGTGCAATATATAGAATTCAGTGACAGAAGAGAAAGTCTAACCATATTAATCATAAGTCCTTGTGTAACCTTTGACACAACAACATGAGCAAGAAAAAATTGTATATGATCAATCAACCAAACAAGGAGAAATTTAATCCATATAACATGCTGGAAGAAATTGTTCACAATTTTCAAAAATCTTTGGAAAGAATTATATATGCAATTGTTGCCTTCATTTGAACTCTTTAGTCTACGGTTTATATCACACAACTACAAATTGAATGTGATTTCATACAGAACAAATTCTCATCTTATCCATTCTTCAAGACAATTTCAAAGAGTCTTACCGATAAAATAAATTTTCCTACACAACAATTTCCCTACTAAAGTTTATGATAAACCCTCTATTATCCTCTATTGTCCATAATTTCCTCAACAAAATTCTGATACTAACTCAGGACCTTTCTCCTTTGTCACCAAAAAATTAAGCCATTAATTAATTATTAACAATAAAAGGGTAAATTGTTGAAAAAATACCAGCCCAAGTAAAACCTGTCAAAAAGTCCCTAGGCTTCTTCAACAAGTCCAGAAAACCCTATGCCAATCACTTATTCCATCGTATACTAACAACCATGGGTGTTTTAATATATCCCAAAAATGCACTTCTCCTTTCTCATAGGCCACTCTCAAAAACCTCACTTCTCTTTCTCTCTCTCCCCCACCATCTCTGTTCCCTCTTCCATCACCGCCATCGGCAAGGACGATCCTAACCGCCTCCTCACCGCCATTCTCCTCTCCCGTCTCAATTGCCGTCTGCGATGTCGATCCATCGTCATCTTCTTCTCTCCCCTCTTCGATCCCCCCGCCTTCGTCCTCGACGCAGCCGAAATTCTAAGTGAACTATCCTCATTTTCGTCGGTTGCTCTCTATCTTCTTAGTCTAATTGTTTAAGTGTATTTTGACGATCAAGTGTTTTCTACATTGCAAAGGTATTTTTTGTATTTTCTCTCAAATTTTTGGATTGATAACTTTGATCTGAGCCTAATTTTATGTTATGAGTTTTTCTTAATTTTCAGTTAAAGTGTTGTTTTTATTGTTGCACGGTAATTGTTTGATAAATTGCCCCATTGAGTATGTTGATTTAAGCGGCCAAAAAAAATGCAAGTTTTGTGGAATTTTTGAATGAAGATGCAATTTTAGTGTCGTTTTTTGTTGTTATATTATTTTTTGTATTGTTATGAGTTCTATTAAGATGATTGTATAATAGACAAAGTGTTGTAAAAGTCTGAAAAGGGAAACTTTGAAGGCCAACTCCAAGTAGATTGCAGAAGGCTAGAATCTTATGGCATTAAAATTAGATTAAGTAATAAACTTAAGTGTGTATTTTGTGTATGTGCACGCAACATGTAAACACTTATCTGTAATTTCTAAATAGTTGCATGCAACCTCTAATAAATTGCATGTAATTTCTAGCCTTTCATCACTTCGTTGTTCCCCCTCTCCTCTCTCTTTTTCTTGCATTTCGACGCAAGTGGCAACTCCGGTCAACTAACCAAGCCCCCGCGCTATTTACAGCTTCTTTTTCCCTTTGTAGGTTGGTTATCTGGAACTTCTAATAAGTTGCATGTAACTTTTAATAACTTATCCGTGACTTCAAATAAGCAGCATGTAACTTCTACGCAGTTGTCTGTGATTTCTAATAACCTGCATGTAACTCTAATAAGCTGCATGTAACTTTTAATAACTTATTTGTGACTTCAAATTAGCAGCATGTATCTTCTAAGCAGTTGCTTGTAACTTCTAATAACATGTCTGTAACTCTAATAAGCTGCATGTAACTTCTAATAATCTGCATGTAACTTCTGAGCACGTGCATGTAACTTCTGAACACTTGCTTGCATGTAATTTCTAACTAGTTGCCTGTAACCTTTAACATCATCAAGAATACATCAACAATTTTTGACATCAACAAAAATACATCAATATCGGCTATATAAAACCAATAATATCAACAAAATATCATTCATAGCACAGCACCGGCTAACATCAGTTATATAAAACTGATAAAATCAACAAAAATATCATTCATAACACAGTATCAGCCAACATCAGCTATATAAATATGATAATATCAACAAAAATACCATTCACAATATCGGCCAATGTCGGCGATATTAAAGTAAATATATCAACAATTTTTGACATTCGTTACACAATACTCTTCATCGACTAACATCGGCGAAATAAAACCAGTAACATCTAAGACTACTTCATCATTCAATCACTGAAACATTATTCAATTCTGATCAACTAATCCACAAAATTCCTTAACCTTGCATTAGCAAATAAAATCATTAACAAAATGAAAAGGAAAATCAACCCAAAAGGGAAAGAAGAAAATCCGATCTTGGTGGAGAGGAGTGGGGCCAAAAACTCATCTCTTTCCTAAGCTTGGACCTCATCATCTCTATGAAGTAGTCGAGGATGAGACTGGCGACGGCAGTGTGGCCATAGACGGCGGCCGCATCGGCATGGGGAGGTAGAGGAGGTCGGAGAAGGCCTGCTTGAGGAGGACGAAGAGGAGTGGGACCTGATCAGAGAAGGAGAGGCCGGCCCAGTCGAGATGGGGGAAGGAATAGGAGAAGATCCAGCGGTTGGGGACGATGGATTAGAGATCGTAAGTGGCAATCAAGACGAGGGAGAAGGCGGTAGCGGCGACGAAGAAGGTGCGAGAAAGGGTTTGAGAGAGTGAGAGATGGGGAATTTTTTTAGAAAATGGAAAAAATTTTGAAGAGCAGTTGTGACGAGAAGAGATAAGAACAGTATTTTCGTCACTTCATCTTACTAATAATAGCATGCCTTATTCAGATGAGGCCCAAGGGTTTTCTCAAAAAGTTTTGGCATAGTAAGTCCTTTCTTATTATTTCAAAAATACCGGGTTTTTTTTTGACAACTCCCGAATAGGCCAGGGGCTTTTTGACAATTTACCCATAATAAAACCCCACAATAAAAAAATTAATAATACACCATAACCATTTCATGTAATCATCATTATTTATATACAAGTCCTGGACTAAATAATCCAAAAGTCCTAATCCCAAATCATAATCGGTATTTATTATTTTGGGTTATAAGGCAACAAACCATGTAGGGCTCACCTCCCTATTATCTTTTTAACGAAATTTTTTTCCATGTGTCAGTCGTATACATCCCGGCAAGAAAGAAAAAAATAGAAGTGTGGGTTCAACACGTTGTTCAAGACTGTCCGAAACTTCCGCGCGCTCTCTCATTCCCTGCCCAGATGTATTACACCTGATACACCGGATAATTCCTCCTTTTGACATGGGTTCAAATCAAAGCCCCTTATCTTGGTTACATGCAACAAAATAAAGATCCTCTGTCCAGTACAAATATGTATTGGAGATTCCAATATTTAGGTGTCCAGCCTATATATGCAATAATTGTCCATGGGTCCCTCCCTTGAAAAGAAAACTTGATACTAAATATCTGGCTGCATGTCTTAACTTATGGCCTTTTTCCCCCCACAATCCTCATGTCTTACGAACTCAATTAAAAAGTGAGAGGTGTTGTGGTCACATCTCTTCCCCAACTGCAGCAAAAGGGTAAACACAACCAACAATGTAGGATCAAAATTCCTCTATTCTCATGCAAATGTTCTAGTAGTTTCTGGAGACCGGTTGTGATCTATATGTGCAAGGAAATCACGAAATCTTAATAAATAAATAAAGGTACAAAATCTTCAAGCAATTACAAAATCTCAAAACTCTCCGATCAATCAATTAAACAGTGATTATATTAAAATTACTACAAATCAAAGCTTTATCCATGGAACGCATCGCATCACATCATGAGAGTCTGTCTGCTTGCAGGATTCACAAGGATTTTGGGCTGTTTGGATTCAAGAATAAAAAAAAAAAGATTTTGGGTTTTGGATTTACTTGTTTTCTATGAGGGGCCCACCATTTTTTTTAGGGTTTTTTTTTTAAAATAATATTAATTTAAAATAATATTATTAAAATAGGGGGGATAAATTTTAATTAGCGAAATAGGGTGGTTTCGAACCACCCTACCTGGCCCACCCCACCCCTCAGTATAGGGGACGGGTTCCGCCCTCTATACAAAAGTATAGAGGGCGGGTTCCCAGAACCCGCCCCCTTTTTTTAATTTTAAAAAATTAATTTAATTATTAATTATAATTATTAACGATATAATTATAATTATAATTATAATTATAATATTATTAAAAATTAAATTAAATTAAATAGACAAAAAAAACATTTAAATTAAATAATAAAATTTCACTATATCAAATTTTTTTTTACAGAATGAATCCGTCAAAATTTACAATGCCAAAAAATCCTATCTATTTGTAAAATGTAAATGCTATTTTTTTCCTTTCCCTTTTCCTTTATGAAATCCGAGAAGGCTTGACATAAGCCTATGCCTTCTGGGATGACTGGAGGAACCACCTGTTTCTTGGATAGATGGCGGTGGCGGCGTCGGCGTCTGCTCTGCTGCATCGGGTTCGGGTTCTGTTTCAGCTTCGTCTTCAGCAACGTCTTGGACAGGCTGTTGATCCACAAATCCTGAACCTGAATGTGGGACAGGTGTCGGATATGTGTTGCTTCCCAACAAATTTGCGTAGGACGATAAATCCGAAGCCCAACTGGGCAGTTGTAGCGAAGAACTTGTCCCGGTTTCATGCGGCTGATTTTGCACAAAACCTTGGCCCCATGGCTGCGCAAATCCTGACCCCCAAGGGTGCTGTTGTTGCGCTGAACCTAACCCCCAAGACGGCTGTTCTGCAAAACCTGATCCCCAAGACTGTTGTTGTTGCGCCTGTCCGGTATGCCAGGGTTGCTGTTGACGGTATGGTGATCCAAACCACGGATCCTGCTGCGCTGGATCTCCTTGATGCTGCGGCTCTGGTGCCGGGTCATACTGCGGCTGCGGTGCCGGGTCATACTGCGGCTGCGGTGCCGGTTCATACTGCGGCTCCGGTGCCGGCTGATACTGCGTCTCCGGTGCCGGCGATAAATGTTGAGAAATACCATATGAACCAAGTACACCACCAATAAATTGGTCGAGATTTGAAAATTGAGCCTGAGATGCCGGACCAGCATCAGTCGGGTATGGTTCCTGCACCATTGTTTGTACGAGATGCAACCCATGAGCCTGTCGTTACATTAGAAATAAGAAATAAGTATTGACTCATACCGCCGGATGTTAAAAAGTAATATGATATAAAGAGGGCGGCTTACCAAATCTCGTTCCATGTGGCCTCTAGGCTCGTACCGCGAGATGTTTGGGAAGTTTTTGGGAGGAGCAGAAAGATATCTTATGGTGACACGCTTATACCACTGTAGATATACTTTGGTAGCGTCGGTAGCTGTGTGGTCACCTATTTGCTGTAAGGCAATACTATGTTGCCTATCCTCCCATCTCAGCAAATACTGATGATGATGCTCCCTCCAATCACGCTCCGTATTTCCTCCTCGCATGTCTCCCTCTATTGTCATAGGCGAAGGCGGCGGGACAGGAATATGTTGCAATCTATCAAACTGCCGCAATACCCTATCTGGGAGGTGCATAACGACGACATTGATGCAGAGAAGTGGGCATCGAGCCCGCCAAACCGGCTCTCCTTCGAGACAGATGCCGGGTAAGTTTTCTAGATGATCTGTTGTATAAGGCGTCCACAGAAACTGCGCAAATAACATAATAAAAAAAATTGTGATTTAGGTATTTTCAAAATTGTAAAACAAATTAAATTACCCAAATTATGATTACCTGAGCCGCCTCCATGCGATCCAACTCATCTCTATAGTACCTAAGCACTCGACGAGGAGCCTTATACGCTTTCTTCCCATTCCACCAGCAGCCGAGCGGCTTTCCGGGGTTATCCAAGCAAATTATTTTAATAGTGCCTGGTCTTCCTATATACATATGCTCCCACGACCAGATCTAGAAATAAAGTTTTAGATTATTTGAGAGAGAACTAATATTGCAAAATTCTATCTGTGAAAAATAAAGAATTTACCTGAAGTAATGTACTGCATCCACAAATTTTATTCTTCGTAGGAGCACATGCTTTATCGAGTTCCTTATAAAGAAAGGCCAGGACCCCTGCTCCCCAAGCATATTGGCCACAGATATCAAAATCCGCTAGGAAGCCAAGGTATAACGGATGGACATGCGTTGCTGATTGGTCCGGCATCAACCAAGAACCGATCATGTACAGAATGTAGGCACGTGCATGTCTATCCAAAACTTCATCGGTGGCTTCATCAGGGATATTACTGAATGTATCTCTTAACCAGTTCAAATTGATTTTATACCGCTTACTGTGGCCTCCTGGTGCCTGATATTAGTATTTTTTTAAATGTTAAAGCTAGAAATAATGTAAAATATAAAATAGGTACACTAAATAGGGAAATCAGAATGAAATTGTTTACCTGTCCGAGAGCAGACTCGGCATATGCATCCCAGTATGGCTGGTCGGTATCTGGACCAACAATTTTTCCTCCGACCAACCCAAGCCCATTAACCCGTAAACCGAGTAAGAGGCCAATATCCTGGAGTGTGATTGTGGCCTCACCCCATCTTAGATGAAAGGTGTGGGTCTCTTTTCTCCAACGTTCGACCAGAGAGGTGACGAGAGCGTGGTCGATTTGGATATGTCGAATCAACGACGCTTCATAAAATCCGGCCCGTCTAAGCCGTTGGTTTATTCTTTGGTCGCTAACTACCCATTTGTCGGAGCTATGTGTGACGACGGTGAGATTATCTCCATCCTGCAAAATTAAATAATGTTATTTTCAACTACAAAAATTAAATGAAAGGTGTAATTAAAACAAATTAACTAAGTTTAGAATATTTCCTCCCCGTGTAATATATTGAACGATCTGTGTTCATTTTGATGCACAAGCAGAGATTTGTCGAGTGGTTGATTCTCCATTGAAATATACTGAAGCAGAGATTTGTCGAGAGTTTTATCAAGAGATTAGAAGCACAGATTAGAAATTGTGTGGTTGATGAAAGTGTGGAGGCTCGGTATTTATAGAGGTGAACATGTTCCAGGAACCCGCTACAGTCTTTCTTGTCAAGAGGGCGGGTTCCAGGAACCCGCCCTTTTCATTAATTAGTCAAATCAATTACTAATTAATGAAGAGGGCGGGTTCCAGGAACCCGCCCTCTTCAAAAATTACAGAGATCGGTATTATTCACAAAGAAGAGGGCGGGTTCCAGGAACCCGCCCTCTTCATTAATTAATGAGATGTCAAATCAGTACTATTTAAGTACTATTTGTCCTTTCTACTTTATATAGTCAAATCAATAATTTTTAACCAACGTGTAATATTTGTCTGTCTTTTCTAATTTATATAGTCAAATCAATAATTTTTAAGCAACGTGTAATATTTGTCTTTGTCCATTCACATCAATACTGTTGTTTTCAGAAATTAAAAGGGCGGGTTCCTGGAACCCGCCCTCTTCATTAAATTTATTTTTTTATATTGTGTTGTCAAATCAATTTAATGTATGCAGAATATGATGCAGAAGATCATATTGAAGAGGGCGGGTTCTTGGAACCCGCCCTCTTCATTAATTTTGTCACTTTCTTCAATAATTATTTGTACGACTCTGGTGAACGACTCTGGTGAATACTAGGGTACGACTCTGGTGAATAATAGGACGGGTTGTTAGAACCCGCTCTCTTCAATATCTTGCCGCTATAAATATGTCTCCGCACTATCCATTTCATTTCATCTCTGTCAAATTTGCATCCTACACCGCTCACTATCCATTTACTTCGATCAGTTCTTCTCTGCTATCAATTTTGTGTAAGTGTGGAGTTTTAGAAGAAGGTGAAGTTCAGTACCATAGTCTGCGAGTAAGCAATCTTCGAGCAGTAGAACAGTTCATAAAGTATTGGAAGTAAGCAACCTTCGAGTTTGAAATTTTTTTGCAATTTCAACACAACATAAAAAATATAACTGTTTTTTGTGCAGGATTATGGCCTCCCCAAGTATATTTGTTGTATGTAAATACGATGGCCAGGTTATCACAAGTGCACAAGGTCCCGAGTATATGGGCGGGTCTGCACGAATCATGCGATTGGAAGCATCAACGACATATGATGAACTAGAGGCTAAAGTGTACAAAATTACGAAATACGATCCCCGTGAAAGTAGGGTTAAGTTAAGTTGTATCTGGCCTATGTTCAGTGGAAATGCATTGGTTGAAATTACAGACGATGTATCAATATCTTCGATGATAGATTTCGGTCTCTCAAGCACCCAGCATTCGTTTGAACTTTTGGTTCAGAAGGAGCAATTGGAAGTATCAGATGCCCCTCCAACGGATAATTTTGATGGTAATGCTGGAGATAGTTCCTGGGGGTACGGTCACATGGTCAACGATGATGCCGTCAGTGCCGGTGGATATGACTATACACAACATTATTCAAATCTTCAAGCACATGGGTAAACATTTTATAAACCCATATTTAAGCATTTTAGTAATACCTGTATACTAATATTCAAACATTTAATAAAATGCATAAATCCAGGTTCTTCCAGTCGACTGCTGCAGTTACATGCACCCCAGAAGAACAGCAAGAATTACCATACACAGCCTTCCACAGGTAAATAAATTTGAAACAAGTGATGATTTAGTTACGAAAATATTAAGGAATAATATTATAATAACAATTTATATACTAAACGCAGATTTCCCCATACCTCCGCATCATTCCAACACGATCCAAGCAGCGCATTCCAAGCATGTCCGTCCACATCTTTCCGGTCTTCTCACCCCGAACAATCCACATTACACCGACCACAACCATCATATATTGCACCCGAGCCTTATGTTGCTACGGGTGATATTGATATGTGTGGCAGTGATGATGATGAAACCGGTGAAGATCATCAGGGGGAGGATAGCGTGGAATATGCTGCTGGATTGAATGAGGTAGCATTCTTTGATGGTATGGCTGCGAATAACGATTTTGTCGAACTAGAAGATCCCGGCCTCGATCCGCTGGAAGATGATGGTTGGGTAGACTTAGCCGTTGCAGAAGTAAATACGGCACCCTATTTGGACGCGACAGCAGCAAGCGAAGATTGCATCAGCGTCGGGGATTTGTTTCAGGAAAAAGGAGATCTTATTTGTAAGCTGAAGTCGTGGTCCATTCAGCAAAACGTTACATTTAAAACCGAAGAGTCAAATAAGACGTACTATACTGTGGTATGTACGAAATCTCCTGAATGTCAGTGGAGATTGCATGCATGTTGTTCCAAAAGAGCCAAGGCTTGGAAGGTCACGAAATACAACCAAGAACACACTTGCATCAATTCTATTATGTCACAGGATCACCGGAATTGCACTTCATCTTACATTTGCTCGCTAATCATGCCCCTGATCCGTACAGATGTGGCGATGACTCCCCGAGAGATACGGCTCTTGGTTAGCGGAGAGCATAAAATTCAGATTTCGTATGTGAAGGCATGGGATGCTCGTAGAAAGGCTTTGTGCAAGATATTCGGGGACTGGGAAAGCTCGTACAACTCACTAGTCCCTTTTATGGAAGCCATGAAAGCATCAAATCCGGGGACCGTATACCGGTTAAAAACCACAGAAACAGACGTCGAGGGCTCTGTCAGATTTCAAAGAATTTTCTGGTGCTTTGGTCCATGTGCGGCTGGTTTCACACACTGTCGGCCGGTATTGTGCGTTGATGGTACGTATCTATACGGTAAGTACAGAGGCTGCATGTTAATTGCTACAGGTGTTGATGCTAATAACGGTATATTTCCGTTGGGATTTGCTATTGTCGAGGGTGAAAATACATCATCCTGGTCATGGTTTTTCCGTAACCTCAAAAATATCCCATCTGTTTTTCATAGAACGGATTTATGCATCATATCTGATAGACATCTGGGAATACTGGCTGGAATGAGATCTGTATTTCCGACGACCCCACATAGGTTTTGCCTACGACACTTCAGGCAAAATTTTGATCGAAAATTTAAAAATTCGGATCTACATAAACTTATATACAGAGCCGGTGAAACGCCTGACCCTAATGTTCACGACATATACATGACGTAAATTGGGGAGATGAGTCAAGCCGCGAAAGCGTGGTTAGATGAGTATCCAGTACGCATATGGTCACAAGCACATGATGATGGGTGCAGATATCTCCTAATGACGACTAATATGTCTGAAAGCTTCAACGGGGTCCTTAAAGGGGTTAGAGGCTTACCGATACAGGGGTTGATTGTTCGAACATTTTTCCGGATGAATACTTATTTTGTGCACAGAAGAGAAAAGTCCTTGGCGATGGACACTCCGCTCACCGCGTATTACGAAGATATCTTTCGGAAAAGAGAGCGCAGAGCACAATACTACAGATCCGAAAGGTTTGACACGGCGGAGTTTCAGGTGACGGGCGGTAATGGGAATCAATATACCGTGAACTTTAGAGATGAAGGGCTCTCTTCGTGTACATGCTGTCTTTTCCAGCAACAACATTTACCTTGTGCCCACGCAATTGCTGCTGCGAGCAGTATGCATACCTCACATTACAATTTTGCTTCCAATTACTATACAATTTCTAATTACCAAGGTGCATACGATCCAAAATTTCATCCTATACCGGACAATCGCTATTAGCACTATTATACTGCCAACAGACAAACACCGACTGTATTACCGCCGGAAAAAAATATAAGGCCCGGAAGACCTAAGGTACTTCGAGATCGAATGACAATGGATGCTGATCCTCAGCAAAGGCAATCCAGATGTAGCCTATGCAAACAACCAGGCCATTATAGGACCAGATGTCCAGGATATGCATCAGGGGCGGGACCTTCAGGATCGTGACAAGTGCACTCAGATTTTTTTGTATTATAAATTTGACGGATTCATTTTGTTATTATAAATTTGACCGTCGATATAGCATTTACATTTTACAAATAGATAGGATTTTTTGGAATTGTAAATTTTGACGGATTCATTCTGTAAAAAACATTGATATAGTGAAATTTTATTATTTAATTTAAATGTTTTTTTTCGTCTATTTACTTTTATTCTATTTTTATGAATTATAATTATAATTATAATTATAATAATAATAATAATATGATAATTATATAATTAAGAATTATAATTATAATAATATTATGATAATAATTATAATTATTAATTAAATTAATAATTAAATTAATTTTTTAAAATAAAAAAGGGGGCGGGTTCTGGGAACCCGCCCCCTATACATTTGTATAGGGGGCGGGTTCCCAGAACCCGCCCCCTATACATTTGTATAGGAGGTGGGGTGGGCCAGGTGGGGTGGTTCGAAACCACCCTATTTCGCTAATTAAAATTTAACTCCCCCTATTTTAATAATATTATTTTAAATTAATACTATTTCAAAAAAAACCCTTTTTTTATTCTAGAATGCAAAAATAAATATGTACTTTATGTTACTAAAAAATAAAGTCGCTCTATGTCTCTGGTTCTCAAATCCAAATGGTACTTATTTTTTCTCAGCCAAACATTACAAGAATCTACAAATCCATGGCCAGAAATTCAATACCAACCAAAAACAAAATTAGCTAATCCAGATTTTTTAAATTGTATAATTTGGGAATCCAAATTTCAAAATACTGCAACCAAACAGCCCCTAAACAAACAAAAAATTCAACCAAGACACAAACTTTCATCGAGTAATTACCGATATCGCTTGTCGT
Source organism: Agapanthus africanus (assembly GCA_030015575.1). Taxonomy (NCBI): domain Eukaryota; kingdom Viridiplantae; phylum Streptophyta; class Magnoliopsida; order Asparagales; family Amaryllidaceae; genus Agapanthus; species Agapanthus africanus. Next base: position 410,462,353 of record CM057338.1, read on the forward strand.
AGGGCGAGACGATGAACCGCCGGAGCTTGACCCTCCGGTTGCTCCTGGCGCCTAGCGACGGCAGCATCGCGGAGGAGAGGCTGTAATGGCTGCCGTCCCTCGAGACGTCGCGATCGAAATCGTCGCCGGCGGCGCACATGACCGGCACGTGGAACCCCGCCGCCACCGTCATCTTCCTCCTCCTCGGATTCCCCTCCCCCATCTCGATGTCGAACTCCCTCGCCGTTTTTCTTATTTTTACCCCCTGAAAATTTTCGAATGAACCTTTTGTGAATTTTTCTGATTTGTTTGAGGGTTTCGAGTTTCGAGGTTTTCTTGGAGGGGACGACGCGGAGCAGGCGGTTATAAAGGAAGAAGCGACGGAAGCAATGACTCTTTTGCCCCTATACTATGTTCTCTGTATTTGATTGATATGATTAATGATAATAATAGATTAATGTGTGTTTTCTACTTTTGAAGTGGTTTCATCAAAGAGACAAAATTAATTGTTCGGTGACGAATACTTTATGATTAATTTCTCCAATTCAGAATCTCTTTTATTTTTTTAAACATCAGAGACAAGAGACAAAACGAGAGTGTCTTCACCTCAAACAAAAAGATTATGTGAAGATAGCGTCTCTGACTTCTTATGATTACCATTTTATATAGCCACCAAAAAGTTTAGTGGAAAGCCCGTGGGCGATATGCAAATAACTGATTGTTTTCTGTTACATTTTTTAATACGAAGAACTCGGCGGCCATATATTACTCTTCAATGTATTTTAAGTGTCTCTGGTTTTGAACGTCTTTGCCTCAACATATCGGTACCAGAAATTATGATAAAGGTTTGAGGAAGTGCATATTGTTTTTCAATATCAATCTGAGGGCAACGTACTATTTTTTTCCCCTATATATACTAGAAAAGATGGATCTGTTTCTTTATTCTTAAATTTATCTAACATGGAACGAGAACGGATGATTATATGTTTTTTCCATTACTTTTCTACACAATCACAAGGATTTTTGAGAAAAAATGGAAAGGCAAATTTGATGGATGATATTGCATTATTTCCTTCTTATATCATTTGGCATTGCGCTTTTGCTGCGTTATTTGTTACAATTTTAGAAAAATCCATATATACCCAAAAATGATGCATGATAATATGATAAATTGCTTCTTATACAAACATTACTTGAATTTCATCACTACCGTACAATTTTTTATTAAATAGGAAACCCTCTGATAAGTAGAACAAGAATTAATGTATATAAATAGTTCTTTGTATTCTCCTCTCCATGTTCTTTATATGTTAAATTTAGAAAATCAAATGGGTTAAAATTCAAAAATTCCACGCTGGTATATTTCTGACGTTCAAATTATGGTAACGCGCTGTTTTAAAAGTTTAGCTTTTTATGAATTACTAATTTTAAAATTATGATGAATTCTTTTAAAGGGTATATTTGGTATCTTAATTATATGCATTAAATTGGTGCATGGAAAGTGTGAAATTGGAGTCAGACCACAAACAAGAAATTCTTGTAATTAAATTAATGTTGAAAAGAGTCATTGGCTTGTGACTTTTTTGAGAATAAAAACAATTGGGGTACATGTCTTTGCTATGTCTCCAAAAAAGGAAAGTTGTCATGAATTAACATAAATTTTCTGGTCTCTGAATGCATTTATGTGTTTTGTGCGTAGATATGGTGTGTGTTTGGATGAGGTTTATAGAAAAGTTCCACAAAAAAAAGACATATCGGTTTACTTTTGGAAAAAAATCAAATAAATCAATTTGGTGACAGAGGATATTATTCCAATTATTAATTATGACATCTCTTTTATCTTCAGTATTGAGTTTACTTTATAACTGGAGCCTTAGCTTCTTTTCAACAATAGTATATATAATACATTTCCATACATGCTCAAGACCATGAATGAATCTATTAACCTGCCAAACTTTTCATTTACCATGAGTTGTGAGTCACTAATCGTTGTTGTTATTCACAAACGGTGAAGTGTTAGACAAAAATACATTTGTAATTAAGCCGGGCTTGCTGAGTATGTGGTAGTTCTGGGTGTCTCACATCCAGATGAAACCATCTGCATCAATGGCGTAAATTATCATATTAACACTTATTTCAATTTTGGATTAGCATCGAGCCCTTTAGCTAGCATCTTTATCAAACCCACTGAGCCTTTGTAAAAAAATAAAAAGGGAAAGAATTTCAAAGTGCAAATGTAAAACAGTACACGGAAGCTCCTAAAATTTTGAGGTTTTTTGCCGGAAAAATGTATTTAGATCCCTGGGTTTTGAAAGCAATAAGGTTTAGCAGCTGGACCTAAAAAAAACCTTATTAAAACTCTTTAAACTCAAAGATCGCTTTATTTTAGTCCTTAAATTGCATTAACTAATATGTTATGTCAATATGCATTTTCAGATTAAAAAAATTACATTACTTTTTAAAGTACGATATTTCTTTATGAAGTATTATATTTGTCATAAAAAGTGCTACGTTTATGTTGAAACATGTCAAAAATGCTATAGATGTGGTAATTTTACAGATGGATGTAACAATTTCATGTCAAATATGATATTTTAACATAAATACAGTATTCTCATATAAATGTAGTATCTTATAATATAAATATAATACTTTAAAATGTAAATACAGTACTTTATCTTAAAAAACATCATTGGCATAAAACATTAGTTAAGTACTGTAAGGATTTAAACAAAAAAAAATTAAGTTAAAAGGAATTTTTGACAAGTTTTGTCAAGCTAGGGACTAGCCCTAGCAAATGAAGCAGCGTTTCGTCAGCTCGCTTCGGCTCGCCTCGCCATAAGGCGAGCAAACTCGTCTCGTTGCGACGTGGACAATTTGGCGAGTCAACTCTGTTCACCGGCGAAGACATAGGCGAACTTGGGATGGATTCTCTTGTCTGAGTTCCGCGGGCAGATACTATTTGGATTTAACCGTCCACCTCTCCGAAAATACCAAGTTAATTTATGGCACCGTATATCGGAGGTTTAGACGGATGCGGCCGTTGTAGCGGACTTTATCAGATTCCCACTCGTTTACGAGGGGTTTTTGATTACCGGGATGCTCTTCCCTGTAGATGTAAGCCTCTGCAGTTAATTACGTTACCGCACCGCGATAACCAATTTCTCCTGCTCCGGAGGTTCAGTTCGTGTCGTGTGAATATTTGTTTTATTTTGGTTGCTCGTGCAATGTATACGGAGGCTAATTAATGTCGTCGCCCGTAGGGCGTCGATTAGTCCAAATCCGTATACTTTTAGATTTGGGTTTGGGTTGATTTAAGAATCGTTAATCTGATTTGAGATTAAGATCAACTTAAACATATGAGCATTTGGGCTCGATTATTGTAGTTTGAGGACATCGCGGTCCAATATCACCATATTTAAGACGATAATGATAGTTTAAGGACGTTTCGGTCCTTTGTCGCTGTATTTGGGGACGAATATTAGTTTAAAGACGTTTCGATCCTTTGTCGCCGTATTTAGAGGCGAATATTAGTTTAGGGACGTTTCGGTCCATTGTCGCCGTATTTGGGGGCGAGTATTAGTTTAGGGACGTTTCGGTCCGACATTCATCTTGTGCGCACGTGTATTTATCACATGGCGAAGTGGACGATGGTGACATGGAATACGCTCAGTTTGGGGTGCGATCCGATTTGAGGTGTGCACGTCAATTTGGAAATGCGTCAATTTGGAAGTGCATTTCAATGTGGGATGAAAGAGTTGTTGGTCGTCGGGACCCGCCACCACTCTGAAGACGTTGAAGAATTACAGCGACATTTATCAGAGGCGTGAAGAGATGTACCCTTAAACCAATTCCCATATTTAAGGGGAAAAAGGGGTTGTTGTAGACCTAAGAAATGTTGGTCATGTTTGAGACTAAAATTATCTTAGGAGATATAAGATGAATATCATTTGGGATATCATCAATAGGAGACCACTAGTCATTTTTGAGACTAAGGTCAGTTTGGGAAAACATGAGCAATATGAGTTCAGTTGTTTTAGAATCAAAGAGATTTAACCTCAGAAAACTTAGCCAATTTGGACTGAGATTGGGTTTCCATAATTACCCAACAGTGCTAAGCACTGAGGCATACAGTACTCACGTGCGTTTCACGTGGGCATTGGATTAGTGTTAAACACTAGAGTTTTGCGGCGCTCACGTGACACACGCGAGGCACCCAAATATGGGCACTGCCCATTGGGTTTTATCTCCCCTTCTTTGTTTTACAGAAGTGCTAAGCGCTTGGCTAACGTTCTCGTACAAAACACGTGACTGCCCCTTTTTTGATACTGGGATGCTTTAACACTCACGTGGGAAACACGTGAGGCAGTTTTAGTTACTCTCTTTGTTCGTTTGAAGCAATCACGTGGGAAACACGTGAGGCTTCAAAATAGTACTAAGCACTAACGATTCTGGTTTTGAACATCTTGGATCATCATCACTGTTTTTTTTATGGAAGAACTAAGTTCTTTATATATAGGGTTAAACCCTAATTTTTGGAGGAATTAAATTCCTATATGTTCTCATTCTTTTTCTCTTTTTTGTTATAACTTAATTCTTTTCCTCTAGGTTTTGAATCTGCAGAGAAAAATCTCCCTGATGAGAATTAAATTCTCAACTTGTGGAGAGATTTGCTTCTGCAAATCAACTAGGGAGAGAACTGAGTTCTTAAATGAAGGGTTAAACCCTTAGATAGGTAAAGAAGAGACCATATGATCTCTGTTTTTTTTTTACCTCTGGTTTCAATGAGGAAAGTCTTCTTCTTTGAGAATTAAATTCTTTTGTTCTCTCAAGATCTCACTGTACTCTTTTTTGCAGAAGCTTGTGTCAAGTTCTCTTTCCTTTTTTTGTTTTTCCCTTCTATTTATAGGATAAGAGAAAAGATCAATTTGTTAGGAAAATCTCTGATTGAGAGATCATGATCAATCCAAAATAATCTCTTGGATCATTTGGTGAATTTTATTCACAATTGAATTTTTAATCCAAAAGCTCTCTGTTTAACAGAGAAATTTTCTGGTTTACTTAACGGGATTAGGAAATATATTTTCCTAAGATAGAATTTTTATTCTATCAGATGATCGATGAGTGATTTTATAATCACCGTTAGATTTTTGATCCAAGGGTCCTCTATTTAACAGAGAAGATCTTTCTAGTTTGAGAAAAATCAAGAAAATATTTCCACATAGAATTTAATTTTATCAAATGGTTTAATTGGTGATATTTTATCGCAGTTGGATTTTAAATCCAAGATTCTCTGTTAGAGAAAGATCTTTCCATATTAGAAAGATCAGGGAAAATATTTCCCAAATAGAATTTAATTCTATCACATAGAATTTAATTCTATCAGATGTGAGCATTTTAAATTGGGGCGCTCACATGCAACCAAAGAAAGCGGCAAGAGAACTCAAGTGTTTAACACGTGATCCATAATGTGGGTTTTAGCCAATTTATTTTTAGCGCTCATATGCTTCGTATATGCGCGCTCACGTGTTTAACACGTGGGGCATGTTTGGCTTTTAGTTATTTATTTTCAACACTTATATGCTTTGCATATAAGCGCTTTGCATATAAGCGCCCACGTGTTTAACACGTGATGCCTGTTTGGCCTTTCGTTATTTATGTTCAGCGGTTTCGACCTTAATTATTTATTTTCAGCGCTATATGCTTTGCATATAAGCGCCCACGTGTTTAACACGTGATGCCAAATTATGAGGATTCTTTTCCTCTTTCTTTTCTCTCCTTTTTTTTAAGGGAACAACAAGCTCTGAGCCAAAAAAATTGGCAGGAACAAATGTCACCCACTGCTTTGCCCACGTAAGTGTGTACATGAGTGAAGTAGTGCAAAGTTATACCTGGCCAAAGAATAGATGTCTTAGGAGACAAGTTTATGGTCCTTATAGTCTTAAGGCTTTTTTCATCTTCCTGAGCCGTAAGGGTCTCAAGAAATTTTTTTCTCCCTATAAGTCATGAGGATCACATAAATGCATATTCTCCCTAGAAATCGTGAGGATTCCTAAGTGTTTATCGCCTCTGTGAGTCGTAAGGATCTCACTCGGGTATTTTTTCCTGACGAGTCGTGAGGACCCATAAGTAGGCTCTTCATTTCATTGGCATGTAACTTTGGCGAATGTGGCCCTTGGATAGTATACAAGAGTCTATCTTGACCTCCTTATAGGGCAACGATGGCTTAGGAAACAGGTTTAGATCTGTCGCCTAAGACTTTTCAATTTTATGAGCCGTGAGGGTTTCATAAAGACTTTTCTACCTACGAGTCGAAAGGATCTTGTAGGCGTATTTTCTCCTTAGAAGTCGTGAGGACTCCTAAGCGCGTTTTCTCTTGAGAGTCGTAAGGATCTCATAAGAGAATTTTCCCCTTACGAGTCGAGAGGAATCGTAAGTGGTTTCTCCTTCTCGTTGGTATGCGAGTTTGGAGAATGTGGCCCATCGATAGTATACAAGAGTTAATTTGGACCTACTTGTAGGGCCGCGACGGCTTAGGAAACAGGTTTAGATCTGTCGCCTAAGACTTTTCACTTTCATGAGCCGTGAGGGTTTCATGAAGATGTTTTTCCCTACGAGTCGAGAAGATCTCGCAGGTATATCCTAACGTGAAATATAGATAACCCCCATTCTTTACGACAAAGGTCCGTTAGGTTTGTGGTACTAGGGTTTTAGCCCGTGGTACCGTCGCGTTGACTAATGTATTCCTCGATATACAGTCTTTAAGCTGGTGTTCGAGTAACCCCGCGACTGTCGTGTCTCTGATCCCTTCGGGAGCTGGACAAGACGTCTTCAAGTAATCTCCTTAGGCTATATTACCGTCGGAAGAGCAAACGTTAGGAATTTGCCATGATACTTTTTACTTGAGGTTAGGCTCAGTTTGGATCCCCGATGAGTCATAACCACTCTGCACTGGTGTGGGATGATCTCCAATAATCTTTTATGCTTTATATGAGTTGCCGCCAAGACCCGAAGCTGGGAATATGTCGTTGCTTCATTTTGTTTGACGATGTCATACCGTTTCTTTGCTGAAATAGGGTAGACATCTGTAGAACCTCTATACTGTATGTATTGCAGTTGAAGTCCGGAGCTAGGAATATGCCTTTGCTCCAATTTCATTTAGCTCGTTGGAGCTTTTGTTGACGTCGCGTCTGCATCCTGGTGGAATGAGAAGGAACGCCGAGGTAGTCTTTAGGTTGTATATGAACCATCAAGACTTGGAAATAGGAGTTTGCCATTGCTCCATTTTGATTTGGCTCATTAGAGATTTTGTTGACGTCGCGTCTGCACCCTGATGGAATGAGGGGGAACGCCGGGATAGTCTTTAGGTTGTATACTAACCGTCAAGATATGGAACTAGGAGTTTGCCATTACTCCATTTTGATTTGGCTCGTTGGAGCTTTTATTGACGTCGCGTCTGCACCCTGATGGAATGAGAGGGAACGCCGGGGTAGTCTTTAGGTTATATATGAACCGTCAAGACTTGGAGCTAGGAGTTTGCCATTGCTCCATTTTGATTTAGCTCATTGGAGCTTTTATTGACGTCGCGTCTGCATCCTGATGGAATGAGAAGAAACGCCGGGGTAGTCTTTAGGTTGTATACGAACCGCCAAGACTTGGAGCTAGGAGTTTGCCATTGCTCCATTTTGATTTGGCTCGTTGGAGATTTTGTTGACGTCACGTCTGCATCCTGATGGAATGAGAATGAACGCTGGGGTAGTCTTTAGGTTATATATGAACCGTCAAGACTTGGAGTTAGGAGTTTGCCATTGCTCCATTTTGATTTGGCTAATTGGAGCTTTTGTTGACGTCGCGTCTGCACCCTGATGGAATGAGAAGGAACGCCGGGATGATCTCTAGGATGTAGATGTTGCCGTCGAGATCTGGCTCACCCTTTGACGGAGTCTAGTGGGAAAATATGGTTCTCTTTTTCATTTGTGCCCATGGATTGTATACAGGGATCAGTGTGGACTCACCTGCAGGGCAAAGAAAATTTCCTTTTATTTTTTATTTCCGCGATGCTCTATCTTTTCAGCTTTTCATATCGCGAAAGTTGCGATTGCCCAATCATTTCGGCTATTATTATTATTTTTTTACTTAATATTTCTTATTACGAGTTGCCCAAACATTTCGGCTGTTTCATATGCATATATTTTTGCTCGCTGATTTTTATTGCGGGTTTCCCCATCATTTCGGCTATTTCATATGCATATTTTTGCTACTCGCTGCTGTTTTTTCATTGCGGGTTTGGAATCTGATACCAACCTTGGTATCAGCATCGCTACGACTGGAATATTGTCAGGAGTGAATCATCATTTGCCGTGAAAGGACTTGGGGTTTGACACCTGTTTAGGTATCAACATCGCTGCAACTGGGATATTGCCAGGAGCAAATCATCATTTGCCTTTGTCGATTTGAACAAAGACGGCTTAGCAAACAGGGTTAGGATCCTGTCGACTAAGGCTTTTTGACTTTATGAGACGTAAGGGTCTAATAAAGGTATTTCTCCCTATAAGTCGTGAGGATCTTGTAGATGTATTTTCTCTTTAGAAATCGTGGGGATTCCCAAGTGATATTTTTTCTCGTAAGTTGTATGGATCTTCCAAGAGTGTTTTCTCTTTATAAGTCGAGAGGACTTACAAGTGTCGTTCACCATATGGGGACATTTCTCTCCATTGGTGGAACTTGATGGGGAAATGTTTATTTATGCCTGTGGATTGTATACAAGGGTCAATATTGGACCACATGTAGGGCAATTTTGGGGAATGTGATGACTTAACAACAGATTCAGATCCTTGTAGCTTAAGGCTTTTGAATCTTATGAGCCGTGAGGGTCTCATAAGGGGAATTCTCCTTACGAGTCGTGAGGATCTCGCAAGTGTAATTTCTCCTTAGGAATCATGAGGATTCGTAAGTGTGTTGCTCCTCTATGAGTCATAAGGATCTCACGTGGGTATTTTCTCCTCACAAGGTTGAAAGGACTTTGCAAGTGCATATTTTATTTTACGAGTTTGCGCCCTTTCGGGTTTTCACAAACTCGCCGGCAGTCCTGCTGTTTTTACTCACGGTGCCCTTTCGGGTTTTCATCCGTGCCCATTTTGCTTGTGGACATACCGTTTTTTAACGAACGATGGAACTCTCAAAAGTAGTTTCACCGTGGGTGACCCGTCTATTTACTGGTAGGATTTGGGGATGGCTTCATCGCTAAAATAGCTGCGTAGCCAGTAGGACTTGAGTTGCAACACCTGCCGTTGAGACTTCGATTGCAATATAGATCTCAAGGAAGCATATCACTATTTTAGAGGCGATGTGCTAGTTTAGGGACATCTCGGTCCGTTATTGCCATGTTTGAGGCAAATTTTTAGTTTAAGGACATCTCAGTCTGTTCCCACCATGTTTGAGGCGAACGATTAGTTTAAGGACTTCTCAGTCCGGTATCGCCATTTTTTAGACGAATTTTTAGTTTAAGGACATCTCAGTCCAATATCGCCATATTTGAAGCGATCGGTTTTAGTTTAAGGACATCTCGGTCCGTTGTCGTCATATTTGAGGTGAACGATTAGTTTAAGGACTTCTCGGTCCGGTATCGCCGTTTTTGAGACAAATTTTTAGCTTAAAGACACCTTGGTCCGATGGCACCATATTTGAGGCGACCAGTTTTAGTTTAAGGATATCTCAGTCCTTTGTCGTCATGTTTGAGACGAATTTTTAGTTTAAGGACGTCTCGATCCGATGTCACCATATTTGAGGCGACCGGTTTTAGTTTAAGGACATCTCAGTCCAATGTCGCCATGTTTAAGGCGGATAATTAGTTTAAGGACTTCTCGGTCCTATATAGCCACATTTGAGGCGAGATTCTAGTTTAGGGACATCTCGGTCCGTTATCGCCATATTTGAGGCGAATTTCTAGTTTAAGGATATCTCGGTACTTTGTCGCCATGTTTAAGGCGAATTTCTAGTTTAAGGACATCTCGGTCCTTTGTTACCTTGTTTGAGACAACGGAGCGTCTTTGCATACTACTCTCAGAGTTCTGACTCAGGAAGATAGCGAGCAGACACGAGCGTCATCATCTATCATAGACCTAAGTCGTGACTCGTCAAGCATAGTATTTTTTGAGGAATCGGCCGTTTATTGGCCGGAAGGGTCTTTTTCCATGCATATCCATAAGCAGGTAACTCCACCTTGGTAAACTTTGTCTATAATGTACGGGCCTTCATAGTTCGGCTCGAATTTCCCCCGTTTTGCATGATTGGGGACGTGAAATTTGATATCAGTGACGAGCAGCCCGAAGCGTAATATCAGAATTACGGACCCAGGAGTCCGTGACGACTGTGAGTCAAACCCAGAGATGGTAATTTTGTCTCGGTCCAGATGCTAAACGTTCATGCAAATTTCCTTCAGCACCCTCACGTTGAGAAAGTTGACGGGGGATCCGTTGTCGACAAGGATTTTCCCTATCTTGATGTCGTGGCAGTACCCGGTGACGTATAACAGACGGTTATGTTCGCATGTACAAAGGAGGAAATCTTCATCGCAGAATGTAATGTCAGCCGTGTGGACCTCTGCCAGCTCATCTTTCATCTTCTCTTCTGCGGGGAAAGCTTGGAACTGATCAGGCTCTTATAATGCCTTGATTAGAGAATCTCGTACCTCTTTGGACAGGAGGAGAGCATCCAATATGCTCAGTTGTGAGGGTATTTTCTTCAGATGTGTCAGGACGTTGTAATCCACCTTGTTTTTCTTAGGCGGGTCCCTTGCTACAAGTTCTTTGACAACTCCACCGTCGAGGGCAATTTCCTCAGAGATTTTTTCTTTCCCTTTATCTTTTTTGCTCGAACCTCTATTTGTAGGTCCGAGATTTTTTTCAGGCAGCGTGCGGCTACGCAGCTGAATATTCGCGCAGCTCTTCTCCTCCTCTTCTTTTTCGTAGATGGAGTTTTTAAAGAGAGGGCTGAGGGGTATTTCATCCTCAGAATCGCTCCCGAAAGTAAGAACTTAGGGTATTTCCCCTTCCGGACTGGTATCAACCATATGACAGTTGCCAGTCGTTTTTTCACGCGCACCTGTCTCACTCTTTTGCTGTCAACGAGCTTCGCGCTTCATCCTTTTGAAATGTTTTTGATGAGCAACGTATCCTTCCCACCACTTCTTAAAGGTACTACACTCTTCGGTGGGGTGGGTAACCCTCCAATGATATAGACAGTAGTTTGGATGTGAATCCTTTCCATCGAGGCATATGACCCCGGGAGTGTTTTCTACTAGAGGTGGCAGCTTCATTCCAATTGACAGGGTTTTGGCGAACTACTTCTCTGTCTTGATCCTGCTTTTATTTGTGGCAAGTGTGCTTTGGTTTGATTAGAGTACTTTACGACTCCATCTTCGCTACGGCTTCTTTATCCTGACGTTGACGCTTATCCTTTTCGTATATGGTTGTTTCACGTTCTCGGTCAGCTTTGCTTTTCCGAAAGGTTTCGTTTAACAGCCTATCGATCGGGTCTTCTTCTGGCAGTTCCGGGGATTTTAGCGCCGCATCTTCCCCCTGTTCTTCTGCATTGTTTTCTGACGCTGAAGGAGCTTCTTTGCCATTTAATGACGAATGGGAGACCATGTGGCACCTTGCTATATTGTCTTCGGTTTTTTCTGATGAGTCATATTCCTCATCATTGTCACTATCTTCGTTCTCAAGAATATGCTTAAGAAACTCTTCGAGGGTGACCGATGTCCGTGCCTTCTAGTTGTACTCCTCTAACGCGTCGATGTACTTTTGTATGTTTATGCGCTTGTCGTCATACTCGGCAGGCTGCACAGGATTCTTGGTCTTCTTCTTTTTCTTCAAAGACTTTGAAGGCTTGACTTTGGGATTTTGCCCTTCGTCAACAACTTTCGGTATGGGACGCGGTTTCAGTATCCCTTCGAAAATTTCAGGTTCAAGTGGGATCTCCCACCTGACCGCCTGACATGCCTGTAGATACTTCAGCATTCCTTTGGTCTTTGCTTAAAGAACGATTTCCCATGGAGTTTCTTCCACAAGCGAGCATGATGCTCCCAATGCATCCACCTTTTTGGGAGTGTGCTTCTGTGGCGGGTTCACCTTCCAGTTCTCAGAAAGCGCAAACTTCCCCTGTTGATACTGGTCCTCGACCCAGTTCTTGAAGATGTAGCAATCCTCAATTGGGTGGCTCACCATTCTGTAATAGAAGCAGTAGTTGTGGTTGTTGACGTCGCCGGGTTGTGGTGGAGGCCGTGGGTCTGGAAACGTGATGAGTCTGTTACGCATTACCAACTCAAATAGTCTCCTCGTCTTATTGCGGGGAAACGAGTAAGCGCGTCCTAGCCTTTCTTCCAGGGATAGGTGTGGACGTGCATTGTTTCGGCGAACCGCCAGCTTCGAGTCGCTGAGTTGTTTTCGAGTGTTGGCAACGAAGGCCGCTTTCCTTTTACCCTTGGCGTTTCAAGGGTCCTTACTTGAGGAGGAAGGTCTGTGATCCATCTGGTCCATTTGGGCCAGTTTATCAATCAGAGCCTGAAAGGCCGTCGGCTTGAAGAACGTCATGAACCGGGACACAGTTGTTTGCGGATCTAGGGTCCCAATGAACATGCCCACGGCAGGGGATTCTTCGATTCGTTGTTCGCACTTTGACCATAGGTTCCACCACAAGATTGCATATTAGACCCAGGTTTCTCTTGGCTTTACCCTGGAATTGATTAAAGTCGTGATCGAGGTGCGCTCGCTTGCGCTGGAGAACCGCTGTGTGAACAGCAGCTCCATCTCTGTGAATGTCTTTACGGAGTCATTTGGGAGCTTCGGGTACCATTCAAAGGCTGTCTCCAACAGGCTACCAACGAACTGACGAAGCAGTAGTTTGTCATCGCCTCCAGTGTTGCCGCACAGAGCTCTGAACTGCACGATGTGCTGATGGGGGCTGCATGTCCCCTTGTACAAATGGAATTTGGGGATCGTATATCCCGATGGGTACTTGATTTGATCATACCAGCCTGGGTACGGTCGCTCAATTCTGACAATTTGGCCGGCCGCTTCATTCGCTTGATGAGCTTGTATTTTTTGTGCGATGTAATCATCAAGACCATCCTTGGAGATCGTTTCCTCCCTAGCCACTAATAGAGCCGGAAGAGCGTTTGATGTTTCCCCTCTGTCATCTTCGATGATTATTTGTGGATCCTCAGCTGGGGGTTCTGGCTGAATCATCATTCCAACCATATCCTAAAACAAGAGCGCTATCTGCTGTATGTTGGCGGCTTGCTCAGCAGCTTCTTTGTATTTTCTTTCAAGCGCCCTTCGTAGGAACTCTGTATCGGTCTCCTGTTCTTGGCATTGTTTGGCTGTTGATTCCGGACTTTCTTTCTGCCCGGTGAGTGCTGTCATTTTGGTCAGCATCTCTTGGAGCTTTTGTTGTTGCTCCTAAGCTTTTGATAGCGACCGAGCGTGCGGTCGATGAGCCACAGAAGCACGGCTTTCCTCTTTCCCGGAAGCCATGTAAACCGTGTGTACGATCATACCCCCAGCCATAGAGCATTTGGGTCCATCGCCTTTGGAATTTGCCGCAGGCGGTGGGATTTTCTCCGGCCTCCTCCTTTTGTGGGAGGTCGAAATTGAAGGAGCCGTTGTAACAGGCACCCGTGTGGAAGAAGTCCCTCGCTGTATAGTAAAGAGACGGTCTTCCTCTTGCCGAGCCTTCGATTTCTTCGGTCGACGAGAGTAGTTTTGATCAATCACAGAGTCCTGGACCTTTCGCCAGACTCTATGAATTTGGAAGGAGAGCCGTTGACAGGGCTGCTCCAGCTTTGTCTGCACTGTGGTTTCTGCAGGCGGGGGCGATTTCTTTAGCACCACCATTGGAGAGTTCTTTCGCACCCTCCTAAGTAGATCAAAGCTATTCGCGATTGGAACAGCAGCATCAATTTCCACCATTGGAGCTGGCGGAGCAAGTTCAGAGGAGGAGTTGCCCCCAGCTTTTCTCATCCGGCGCCAGTGGCGCCGTCGAGCGTGCCTTGCTAAAGAGACCGCCTCGGTTTTGAAAGCGGTTGCAGCTTGCCTCTGGTTTTGTTGAGCAGCTCCAGCAGTTGCCAGCCTGTTAAAGACCGACGTCCTTAGCAAGATTTGATTGGAGGCGGTTAGCCTCTCGAAGACCGATCGCCTGACTGGTGAAGCACTTTTGACAGCATCATTTGCAGCAGGAATTGGGAGGGCTATCTTTTTTGGGGTAGCCCCTTCGGGAATCACGTGCTTCTTTGCGGGCTCGCTTGAGCTTTGGCTCGGCCTATTAAAGACTGAGACCCCATTTTTAGACGGCTCGTTGAAAGGAGCCATTGCAGTCGTCGGTCGGTGGAAGACCGACTTCTTGAAAACATCAGGTTGTGGCGTTAAGGCACCGACGCTCACTGGTGGGAGCAAGGTGCCGAAGAATAGTCCAGTAGTTGCTTGCGTAACCTGCCCCACCGACATTGAGAAAATGGAGGCCGGGTTGGGCCCGTAAGTCACTCCTTCGGTTGGGGCGGAGCGGGAGTTGCCGTTGCAAGTTGTGCAGTTGGAAGCCATTGATTTTTCTTCTTCTTCTGCACAGGAGCAAGACACCAAATCTTAGTATCTCGAATCCAAGGGCAATCATAACGAACCGCGATTTTGTTCGCGAAACACGACACACGAATTGTGGAGTGGAAAGACGAAAAGGTCCCACCGGACGTGCCAGAATCTGTTCATCGCCGAAAACAGAGACGAACTTGGGATGGATCGTCTTGCCTGAGTTCTGAGGGCAGATGCTATTTGGATTTATCCGTCCACCTCTCCGAAGATCCCAAGTTGATTTATGGCACTGTATATCGGAGGTTTGGACGGATGCGGCCGTTGTAGCGGACTTAATCAGATCCCCCCTCGTTTGCAAGGGTTTTTTGATTGTAGGGACGCTCTTCCTTGCAAGCGCAAGCCTCTGCAGTTAATTATGTTACCGCATCGCGATAACCACTTTCCCCTGCTCCGAAGGTTCACTTCGTGTCGTGTGTATGTTTGTTTTATTTTGGTTTCCCATGGATTGTATACGGAGACTAATTTATGTCGTCGCCCGTAGGGCGTGGATTATTCCAAATCCGTATAGTTTTAGATTTGGGTTCGGGTTGATTTAAGGATCGTTATTCTGGTTTGAAATTAAGACTGTAGGGTTCCTAGGCACACTAATGAAGTCCCACAAGTGATCAAATATGGCCAATTAAAATTTTACAAGTGCCGAGAAACCCTAATACGGATCGTTAACTAGATGTATAGGCGATGCAATGCGAGTAAACGAATTTAACGCTAAAGGAAAGGGGCTACAACTTTTGTAGATCCGGTCCTCCACCTCCATAGCTCCGTGATGAAGTCTATCCGCTGTCCGAATCGAATCCCGGACTCTAGCATCGACTTCATCGGAGAATTGATCGGGCTAGGTCGTCGACTTCGATGCCGAAGATGATCTACGTCGAGGCATCACAAGATCAAGCTCCCACTTCACCAAGTCATGAAACTTATGAAGAAAACACCCTATACTACTTGGCAAGAGGTAGAGGATGAAGAAATAGGAAGTGGGTTCACTTTAGAATTGGATTTCTCACTCATTTTGGCTAGTTGCCATTAATGGTTGCAAGCTTTTTCCTTTTGTTGAAGAAGAAGAAGATGAAGAAAAGAATATGATAAGTTATTGTTTAAAATAGAAAACAATATGATACTTATCATAATCTTAACCTTAGTTAGGTGTAGAGAATTGACTAAGGTTAGTTTGAAGGGTTAGGGTTAAGCATGAAGACAAAATGGTCACTTAGTCAAAGCTTCATGAAGCTTCAACTACAAACAAAGAAAGCCACCATTTTCTCTTTACCTTTTCCAAAATAAATAAATAAATAAATAAGTAAATGAATAAATAAATGAAATGAAACCCTAACCACTAACTAACCATGGTTTAATTCTTTATACAAACCCAAGCTTGCATGTATCATCAAACATGATACAATCATGTGCACAAAAATATATCACATATACAATGTGCAATTCAAGTGAGAAAATCCATTTAAAGTGAACAAATACTAGTTAATGCAAAGTAATATATCAAATATATAATTATACATTAAATCATTAAATCAACACTTGATTCAATGATCCGGTCATGTCGCATATAACCGGCTAGTATCCAATGCATCGGCTTATCGAATCAATCCTTGATTCGATAACTAGGTTATATCGCATACAACCATTCGACACATTCATCGCGAGAATGAAATACGGTATCACATACACGCATTATTCTCGGTCCCGCACATATCTCATATGCGCTCCTATTTCGTTTCGCTTGAGCCAGGAAACCTCTGTGTAGGACTCTAAAGACTCGTCAATACGCCGGCAGCAGATGATGATCATATCAAACACCCACAAGCCGCAAGCGGTCTGATAAACGTAACGGCCACCCGGGTATTGAGCGATCAGAAGATCGACGAGCAAGCCCGCTCACACTCCTGTGAATCCAACCAGTAACACTTACCGTACAGTCCGGTCTGTTCGTCTAATATGTCGCATATCTCGCCTAGGGGTGGTAAACGTCAGACCCCAATAGCTCGATAAGTCATGCCGACGTGAGGTCCATAACATTCGTGAAACTACTGATAACTCTTACCAGTATATCACTGCAACCCTGGCCAGGGATTTCCTGTTATGGCCAGTCGTGCATAGCGCAACATCAACCCCCAATACCGGGAGAGACGAATCCCCTCCTATCGCTCATTGCCTCCATGTGAATCGGGACTGTACCCAAAAACCACCTGTTTGCATGACTCAGTAGAGCCGTGGTAGGGTGGAAATCAAAGCACAGTGGGAGACACACAAGACTCTATGACGATCTCGGGTCAACAGACTAAGCTGTACCAGTGTCACCAGAGAACTGCCATTTGACGTGAGGTATAATACCATCTGGGAGTTCTCGGCGAGTCCGTTCAGTGTACCCAGTCTCCACTGAGCACCCGCATACCATCTCTGATGTCAAACACCAATGGATATGGGATCATCCATCGCCCATCGCATGGGTCGAGAAGATATACGCTAGTCTACTCTGGAATATCGATGCCCCGTCTCGATATTCCCTCGACTAGGAACATTGAAGGATGTACTCATGGACTACCCAGGCCCCACTAGTATGATCTGCATCATAGTCCTGGAAGTCGAGTACACATCCTAAGGGCTTTATCGACATGTAATCAGAGAGACAGAAAGTATACATGTTAAGATAAAGAGCAACCAGATAGCGTACTATCATGTCGAGCAAGAAAGTCCTACCTATATATGTCCCAGCATCCACTACAATATACATCCAATGTACAGTAATGGCCTCTAGGGCATACATATAACTAACAATCTCCCACTTGCACTAGGGCCATCTGTAGCAGTAGTTATAGTATCTAATACTCAACCATCCCCTAAAAGTCTCTCCTTGGGAAAAGGCCTTCGTGAGTGGATCCGCCGTGTTGTCCTCTGAGTTTACTCTCCTAACCTGGATCACCCTGGAGATCAACTATATCCATGATCAGGTGATGCTGCCTCAGAATATGTCTGGGTCACTGATGGGACCAGGGTTCCAGGGCCAAAGCCACACTTCCATTGTCATACAACGGCAGAAACCTAGTTCATCTTATGAACCAATATACACCCAAACTTCCTCTTTGGTAGTATCTTTAATAGCGATGTTACCAGCCTTCATCATCTAGTTTGCCACGGTATCTAGCTTGGAACTTTTCCAACATACCGTCCCTTTACCGAGGGTAAAAACAATGCCTGCGACTGACATTCAGTCGTCCTCATCACCCTGGAACCTTTCCAGTGATTCTCCCCAGAATCAACTGATACTATCTCACTATAGCTAGTGAGAATCCTAAAATCTATTTAGATCTATCTCATAGATCCAAAACCCAGGATTTAGGAAGTTTCACTTTGATTCTATTGGAAAATCCTTGTGATAAGAGGAGATCGACCGATCATAGTATAGGAAACTCTTTTCCTATCAAGAGTATATTGTCTACGTACAATACGAAGATGACCACCTTACTCTCTACTACCTTTTTGTATATACAAGGTTCGTCTACCATTTTGATGAAGTCAAACACTTTGACTATCACATCAAAACAGACGTTCCATCTCCGCGATGCCTGCTTCATTATGTAAAGCAACTTGCACACATTTCCGCTGCTCCCACTGTTTACGAAGCCCTCTGGCTGTATTCTTATAGACTCTCTCTTCTAAATCAATATTTAGAAAAGTAGTCATGGCACCCAACCACCAGATATCGTAGTCATGGTATGTAGCCGTGGAAAGTAGGATCTGGATGGACTTAAGCATAGTCCCTGGAAAAGGTTTCATCATTATCCGTGCCTGGTCGATGACGAAAACCTTTAACAAGTCTAGCTTTGAAAGTCTCAACTTTTTCATCTACACCAAGTAATCTTCTCAAGATATACTTGCTCCTAATGGGGATTTAACCCTTCAGATATAGCAGCTAAAGTCCATACCTTGCTGGTGTACATGGATTCCATCTCAGATCTCTAAGCATCCAGCCATTCTTACAGAGTCCCTACTCTTGATGGCCTGCTCGAATCTAGTTGGGTCATCATCTTATGATGCAATCCTTGCTCCCACTGTCATCGAGAAACCGAAGTATCTCTCAAGCAGGTGAGGAACCCTGCTAGATCGGCGGAGAGGCTGAGGTTCGTCGGGAACTATTGAATCCTTTGGTTCTGTCAAATCATCAGCTGCAGTTTTGTATAGCTGGAACCTTTTCAGTTCTACAGAACTGTCCTTGCCTCGATCTTGTCCGGATTTTGCTTTTGACATAGGCCGGACAATCCCAAATCTTAACTTACTTAAAAGATAGGCTCTTCCCATACCATATCTCATATGGAATGGTAGGCAGTGATCTGATTCGAACCTAATTCAATAGGTACGCAGCTTCTCAAGCGCATAACCCCAAAAGAAAATAAGTAACTCAGTAATACTCATCATAGAGCACACCATATCTAATATTGTGCGATTGCTCCGCCCTGATACACCGTTGTGCTGTGGTGTATTCAGAGGAGTAATACGGAGAGAGAATCTCATTCTCCTTTAGAATGGTCCAGGAATTCCATGCACAAGTATTCTCCTCCCTGATCACATCAAAGGATATAATACTTATACCCTTATTGGTTCTCTACTTCTCTCTTATATTCTGTGAATACCACAAAAGGTTCTGACTTGTGTTTCATCAGGAACATATGTCTGAATCTTGAGAGATCATCAGAGAATGTAATGAAGTATAAAGAACCGGTCTTGGCATGTGTAGACAGGAGACCTTTCATCATCATGTATCAGTCTCAAGAGTTTACTAACTCTTTCTCTGTTTTCAGTAAACGGAGCTATGGTCATCTTATCTTTGTGACATGACTGGCAAGTTTCACAAGATGTAAATTCAAACTGATTTAAATATTCATCTAAAATGTAACTTCATCCAGTCGGGTCGCAGTGATATGACCTAGTCTACAATGCCTCAAGAAGGATTCGTTCATTTCTGAACTCTTCCTCTTGTGTGTGTTCTGTATACTAGGAACTGTAGTTTGATTTAGAACGTCAATGCTTTTAGATAACGTGCCTGAACCGATCAACTTTTGATATAGGAAATGTTCAAAACATTATCCAGCAATACAAAATTTTATCATTACTTTAATAAATAAAGAGATTGAAATGATTTTGTATATCAGGTTCGGTATCTAATAGCATTTGCTCAGAATCAATGTATTGGTAATACAGGGTGACAGTGACCAACAGACTTTGCTGCAACACTTGCCCCGTTTTCTGTCTCATGAAACTTATCACCCGTTCTCAGTTTTTCTACCTTTTTGTAGCCCTATGTAACAGATTACATATCTGGGATCCTGATCCGGTATCATATACTCAGGATGCAGAGGATACTGAGAAACAGTTTATAATGAACACACCCGAAGGAGATGCATCTCATGCACTTTCTTCGTTTGGGCGGCATAGGAATTCTGGTATTCCCCTATTTCCTGCTCTGTCTTATAACGATTACAAGTTGGAGCAGGACCAACGTTCCCCAGCTCAGTATAACAAGCGGGTTCGGTCAATACATCCATATTATTATCTTGATTAAGGCGTGATATGGTCGCTACCTGGAGAGAGAGAGAAGAAAACACTCAGCGTGCGCTCTTGCAAGAATAGATTGGTTATTATTTTATCTAATCAGGATGGCTCCCACTGTTTTTATCAAATCTTCCTTCAAACCTTAAAAGGAAAGACTAGCCGGTATTAATTACACTCTACAAGTTCGCCAATCTTTCAGCCAGGCCAGCGTCGGTACTTTGAGGGAGGTTCCCCGTGCTTTCGCACGGACCTAATTACAGTAAACCTCGTTTTCCCAGAGGCGTAACCCCATTGACACCTTTCTAGACACCTACTTGATCGGCTAATTGCAAAGTGCAAAACTCTCCCAGGAGTAACAATTACTCGCAGTGGGTATCGGGATCCAACTATCATATAGAAGGTATGCAATCTCATTGCAAATTTCAACACTTGAAACTCCCGATAAAGGTTTTTACCCCTAGCACCTATGACCTTAACTATGGTCAACAAATCATAAGTACTAGTCAAGTTCTACCCGTCATTTCGTGATTAATTAGACCCACCCACATGACCCTTAACTAAGGTCAACAAAGTCACGCGACTGTCCTAACTAATCGCATCATATGCGGTGTAGGAAGACATCACTTAGCTACCGTACACTGTGTCTTAACTAAGGTCAACAAACACAGCACGAATACTAAGTACTCTACTTCCTAAAATGACGGAGGGTTGCGAATGGTTTTTTGTGAAAACCTTTAACGCTTTGAACTTGATCTCGTTGCGGAATCAAATGATTTTTAAATGGAATGCTTTTGAGGCTTTTCTAGTTTTGCTAAAGGGGTCACTCCCGGTGAAGGGATCGTCGGCCCTTTCCTCGTCGAATGAGGTGCGGGATATATCATATATATCACTGTGCAAAGCAGAAACTATAGAACCAATCAAAAGACAAACCGAGGGTTGTAGCATCTGCCAGTTATTGCTAAAGGAGTCACTCCCGGTGAAGGGATCTCGGTCCTTTCCTCATCGAATAAGGTGCAGGATGTTCTACAATGAACACCGCGATGCAAAGCAAGAACTGTAGCTACCTGTTTTATTTTTGAAATTCGATTCCACAACATCAATTAGGTTTATTTTCTTTCATTAATCTCATTAATGAATATCCCATCATTTAAGTCCACCTAATCATCACAGATAAATATAACGTACGCTTATGCCATCCGCATTTGCCTCGATGTCCCGTCTGCACCGTTAGGTTAGGTAACTAACGCCAGAGCGGGGCAGGGCTAGCGCGGGTGTAAAACATAAGCAACGTCTATATAATATATCATATATACTATATATTATATCTATCACAGAACAAATCACATGATCACATCACAGATAACGCAGCAGAAAACATCATATGAAATATTGGATATATTAGGACGTCCGTGTTTTCAATACGAGCCAGTATAAAACACGGATTCCACGGTCGTGATGAATAGCCAATCCCACACCCCTAGACCCCTACGAGAGCGGCAAGCAACCTTACCAATTCTAGGGTTAGGAGACCCGGACTCGACTCCTTGAGTTGGTCTCCCACTGGACCCTAGAACCCGGTTACTTGTGCCTTCCTCCTTGGGTCTATCCTAGTGCAGAAAAGTAAATAATATACAAACGGTGACAACATCCGCAACCTGGAAGTGCCCCAATAAAAGAATATTACATACAAGTTTTTCTTTACATGAATAAAAATGAAAAACACTCATCTCACATAAAAAAAACCCCGGCTATTCGAACACGACGATCCAATATAACATATCCAGCAACACATAACATCACATATCATCAACGTAAGTAAATATGTCCATCCCAATTGTCGTTGACATATAGCAACGAAACCGACGATATCACATATTACACTTACGGTCACAGAAAAGAAAGTGTAAAACTACAACAGTTGGAATCCGCAACCTGCATAGACATCGCATGCCTGATCAAATGAATTCCTTAGACATCACATGCGTAACAATTATAAACCCCGCATTTTAGTCTCATTATCGAAACCTCTTTTCAATATCAAGTCGGGCAATTCAACAGGATTCCCGACATCCTGATCGAATGCTCGTCGCAAACTTTTAGTAGGCGGCCGCACCCCCGACGCCGTCGACAAAGTGCACCAAGGCGGAACACCGCTGCCGCGAGCACCCAAAAGGATGCTTTCGACGACGGGGTTCTCCTACAGTCACTTGGTCGGGGCTATGGAGTGAGGCTGTCTATTTAGTTTACCCGGCGAGTATCCGCGTACGCTACGTGATTGCGACGGACTTTTGATCACATCAAAATTCCGTGGCAACCGATCAAGTGAGACTAAACCGCTAGACTTATAACATTCATTCAGTTATCTCATAACTACTTGTGAATTCCAATTATTGTATCCCATTCCGGATAAATAGAAAATGTTAAACTTTCCGATCGAACATTCGAACACCCAAGTTTTCCCGAAACAGCTCAACACATGAAATAAGTCTAACAATATTCAGTTCGTGCCTCAGTACCAACGGTCCAGCCGTAGAAGGGTCAAGCCAACGCCTCACATGTGGCACGCCGTACTGCCCCAAACCCTAAGGTTCAAAGGGCCGTTCAAGACGGTCACATAATCGAGTTAAGCTTTGTTGTCTTCTAGAGGGACCATCGCATTACTTGCACTACTTAGAACATGATTAAACTACGGAAAAGTCCAACAATTGGAAATTTCCCGGCAGGGGAAAAATTGGGTATTTATATCCGGTCGAACTTTTTAACATATTCTAAAATTACCCGGAAAAACACACAGACAAAATTAGACAATTCGATCGAAGCACCGAGTCCCTAATACAACCAAGAAAACTCAACTCTTGAGTAAATGTTAAAATATCCCAGAAAATACAGCAGTCTAATATAAACATTACTGTGCAAATTTTGGTCAACGATGCAACAGTATTGCCGCGGAACCGCCGCGCCACGTGGGCTAAGACCGCGGTTCCGCGGCGGTTTGATGGAATTACGACCAAAATTTTGCACAGTAATTCTTATAAAACCCTGCTTATTTTTCTGCATATTTTTAATTTAGAAAAATCCACATTTTTCAAAAAAGTACAGAGAGCATGTTTTGAATTAGGGTTTTGGCTCGATCGGACTTCTAACTCCGTCTACGCATCGCCTAAGGCTCTAGCTAGGCTCTGATACCACTATAGGGTTCCTAGGTACACTAATGAAGTCCCACAAGTGATCAAAACATGGCCAATTAAAATTTTACAAGTGCCGAGAAACCCTAATACGGATCGTTAACTAGATGTATAGGCGATGCAATGCGAGTAAACGAATTTAACGCTAAAGGAAAGGGGCTACAACCTTTGTAGATCCGGTCCTCCACCTCCATAGCTCCATGATGAAGTCTATCCGCTGTCCGAATCAAATCCCGGACTCTAGCATCGGTTTCATCGGAGAATTGATCGGGCTGGGTCGTCGACTTCGATGCCGAAGATGATCTACGTCGAGGCATCACAAGATCAAGCTCCCACTTCACCAAGTCATGAAACTTGTGAAGAAAACACCTTATACTACTTGGCAAGAGGTAGAGGATGAAGAAATAGGAAGTGGGTTCACTTTAGAATTGGATTTCTCACTCATTTTGGCTAGTTGCCATTAATGGTTGCAAGCTTTTTTCTTTTGTTGAAGAAGAAGAAGATGAAGAAAAGAATATGATAAGTTATTGTTTAAAATAGAAAACAATATGATACTTATCATAATCTTAACCTTAGTTAGGTGTAGAGAATTGATTAAGATTAGTTTGAAGGGTTAGGGTTAAGCATGAAGACAAAATGGTCACTTAGTCAAAGCTTCATGAAGTTTCAACTACAAACAAAGAAAGCCACCATTTTCTCTTTACCTTTTCCAAAATAAATAAATAAATAAATAAGTAAATGAATAAATAAATAAGTAAATGAATAAATAAATGAAATGAAACCCTAACCACTAACTAACCATGGTTTAATTCTTTATACAAACCCAAGCTTGCATGTATCATCAAACATGATACAATCATGTGCACAAAAATATATCACATATACAATGTGCAATTCAAGTGAGAAAATCCATTTAAAGTGAACCAATACTAGTTAATGCAAAGTAATATATCAAATATATAATTATATATTAAATCGTTAAATCAACACTTGATTCAATGATCCGGTCATGTCGCATATAACCGGCTAGTATCCAATGCATCGGCTTATCGAATCAATCCTTGATTCAATAACTAGGTTATATCCCATACAACCATTCGACACATTCATCGCGAGAATGAAATACGGTATCACATACACGCATTATTCTCGGTCCCGCACATATTTCATATGCGCTCCTATTTCGTTTCGCTTGAGCCAGGAAACCTCTGTGTAGGACTCTAAAGACTCGTCAATACGCCGGCAGCAGATGATGATCATATCAAACACCCACAAGCCACAAGCGGTCTGATAAACGTAACGGCCACCCGGGTATTGAGCGATCAGAAGATCGACGAGCAAGCCCGCTCACACTCCTGTGAATCCAACCAGTAACACTTACCGTACAGTCCGGTCTGTTCGTCTGATATGTCGCATATCTCGCCTAGGGGTGGTAAACGTCAGACCCCAATAGCTCGATAACTCATGCCGACGTGAGGTCCATAACATTCGTGAAACTACTGATAACTCTTACCAGTATATCACTGCAACCCTGGCCAGGGATTTCCTGTTATGGCCAGTCGTGCATAGCGCAACATCAACCCCCGATACCGGGAGAGACGAATCCCCTCCTATCGCTCATTGCCTCCATGTGAATCGGGACTGTACCCAAAAACCACCTGTTTGCACGACTCAGTAGAGCCGTGGTAGGGTGGAAATCAAAGCACAGTGGGAGACACGCAAGACTCTATGACGATCTCGGGTCAACAGACTAAGCTGTACTAGTGTCACCAGAGAACTGTCATCTGACGTGAGGTATAATACCATCTGGGAGTTCTCGGCGAGTCCGTTCAGTGTACCCAGTCTCCACTGAGCACCCGCATACCATCTCTGATGTCAAACACCAATGGATATGGGATCATCCATCGCCCATCGTATGGGTCGAGAAGATATACGCTAGTCTACTCTGGAATATCGATGCCCCGTCTCGATATTCCCTCGACTAGGAACATTGAAGGATGTACTCATGGACTACCCAGGCCCCACTAGTATGATCTGCATCATAGTCCTGGAAGTCGAGTACACATCCTAAGGGCTTTATCGACATGTAATCAGAGAGACAGAAAGTATACATGTTAAGATAAAGAGCAACCAGATAGCGTACTATCATGTCGAGTAAGAAAGTCCTACCTATATATGTCCCAGCATCCACTACAATATACATCCAATGTACAGTAATGGCCTCTAGGGCATACATATAACTAACAAAGACCAGCTTAAATATATGAGCATTTAGGCTCGATTATTTTAGTTTAAGGGCATCGCGGTCCATTATCGCCATGTTTGAGGCGAAATGTTAGTTTAAGGTCGTTTCGGTCCTTTGTCACCGTATATGGGGGAGAATATTAGTTTAAGGTCGTTTCGGTCCTTTATCGCCGTATTTGGGGGCGAATATTAGTTTAAGGACATTTCGGTCCAATATTAGTATAGAGACATTTCGGTCCATTGCCGTCTTATTTGGGGGCAAATATTAGTTTAGGGACATTTCCGTCCGACATTCATCTTGCGCATACGTGTATTTGTTACGTGGAGAAGTGAACGATGGTGACATGGAATGCGCCCAGTTTGGGGTGCGATCCGATTTGATGTGTGCACGCCAATTTGAAAGTGCATCAATATGAGATGAAAGAAGTTATTGGTCATCGGGACCCGCCACCTCTCTGAAGACGTTGAAGAATTACAACGACATATATCAGAGGCGTGGAGAGATATACCCTTAAATAAAATCTCATATTTGAGGAAAAAAGGGGGCTGTTGTAGACCTAAGAAATGTTCATCATGTTTGAGACTAAAATTGTCTTAGGAGATATAAGATGAATATCATTTGGGATATCATCAATGGGAGACCACTAGTCATTTTTGAGACTAAGGTCGGTTTAGTAAAACATGAGCAATATGGGCTCGGTTGTTTTAGAATCAAAGAAATTTAACCTCAGGAAACTTAGCCAATTTGGGCTGAAATTGGGTTTCCATAATTACCCAACAGTCCTAAGTACTGAGGAATACAGTGCTCACGTGCGTTTCACGTGGGCACTGGATTAGTGTTAAACACTAGAGTTTTGTAGCGCTCATGTGACACACGCGAAGTACCCAAATATGGGCACTGCCCATTGGGTTTTATCTTCCCTTCTTTTTTTTACAGAAGTGCTAAGCACTTGGCTAACGTTATCGTGCAAAACACGTGACTGCCCTTTTTTTTGATACTGGATTGCTTTAACACTCACGTGGGAAGAGGCAGTTTTAGTTACTCTCTTTGTTCGTTTGAAGCACTCACGTGGGAAACACGTAAGACTTCAAAATAGTGCTAAGAACCAACGATTCGGGTTTTGAAGATCTTGGATCATCATCACTGTTTTTTTTTTTGTAGAAGAACTAAGTTCTTTATATATAGGGTTAAATCCTAATTTTTGGAGGAATTAAATTCCTATATGTTCTCGTTCTCTTTCTTTTTTTATAACTTGATTCTTTTCCCTTAGGTTTTGAATCTGTAGAGCAAAATCTCCCCGATGAGAATTAAATTCTCAACTTGTGGGGAGATTTGCTTCTACAAATCTCAACTAGCGAGAGAACTGAGTTCTTAAATGAAGGGTTAAACCCATTGATAGGTAAAGGAGAGACCATATGATCTCTGCTTTTTTTATCTCTGGTTTCAATGAGGAAAGTCTTCTTATTTGAGAATTAATTCTCTTGTTCTCTCAAGATCTCATTGTATCCTTATTTGCATAAACTTGTGTCAAGTTCTCTCTCCCTTTTTTTTTATTTTTCCCTTCTATTTATATGATAAGAGAAAAGATCAATTTGTTAGGAAAATCTCTGATTGAGAGATCGTGATCAATCCAAAATGATCTCTCGGATCATTTGGTGAATTTTATTCACCATTGGATTTTTAATCCAAAAGCTCTCTGTTTAACAGAGAAGTTTTTTTGTTTACTTAACATGATTAGGAAATATCTTTTCCTAAGATAGAATTTTTATTCTATCAGATGATCGGTGCATGATTTTATAATCACTGTTGGATCTGATCCAAGGTTCCTCTGTTTAACAGAGAAGATTTTATAGTTTGAAAAAGATCAAGAAAATATTTCCCACATAGAATTTAATTCTATCAAATGGTTTAATTGGTGATATTTTATCACAATTGGATTTTAAATCCAAGATTCTCTGTTAGAGAAAGATCTTTCCATATTAGAAAGATCAGGAAAAATATTTCCTGAATAGAATTTAATTCTATCAGATGTGAGCATTTTAAATTGGGGTGCTCACATGCCTTGCATGTGAGCGCTGCCAAAGAAAGCGGCAAGAGAACTCACGTGTTTAACACGTGACCTCTAGTGTGGGTTTTAGCCTGTTTATTTTCAGCGCTCATATGCTTCGCATATGCACGCTCACGTGTTTAACACATGGGGTCGGTTTGGCTTTTAGTTATTTATTTTCAGCACTTATATGCTTTGCATATAAGCGCCCACGTATTTAACACGTTATACATGTTTGGCCTTTTGTTATTTATGTTCAGCACTCATATGCTTTGCATATGAGCGCTCACGCGTTTAACACGTGAGGCCAGTTTGGCTCTTAATTGTTTGTTTTTAGCACTTATATGCTTTGCATATAAGCGCCCATATGTTTAACAGGTGATGCCAAATTATGAGGATTCTTTTCCTCTTTATTTTCTCTCCTTTTTTTTTATAAGGGAATGACAAGCTCTGAGCCAAAAAATTTGGCGGGAACAAACTCATCTCAGACGAGTTAGGCAAGGCGAATGTGTTTGGGAAAAATCCAGTGTTGCCTCGTTATGGCTCGCCTCATCTGACTCGCGAGTCAGCTCGCCTCGTCTCGTCTCGATTTCTTGCGTCAATGGTTAAAGCTAATGGATGACTATGATCTTGATCTGAAGTACCATCCAGGGAAAGTTAATGTAGCGCCGGATGCTCTAAGTCGGTTACCAGCAATACGGATGTTGACTGCACAGAAAGAGATTATAGCTGATTTTCAGAGATCTAGGTTAGAGATTGTACTGCCGAATTCTTTGGGAAAGTTGATGCAGTTGCAAGTACAGTCATCCTTGATCGATAACATTAAAGCAGTGTTGTCGCACAATCCAAGGTTGCAGAAGTTCTGAGAACAAGTAGAAGCGGGACTTCGAACGAACTTGTTAATTCATGATGATGGCTCGTTACGGTATGGTAGCCGTATGTGTGCCTAAAGGAGATGTTCGTGAAGAATTCATGAAGGCTCATAGTTCTGTATATTCCGTACATCCGGGAGGCATAAAAATGTACCGAGATCTACGGTAACATTTCTGGTGGGAAGGCATGAAAAAGGAGATTGCTCGCTACGTATTGAAGTGCTTGGTGTGTCGGCAGGTCAAGACTGAACATCAAAGGGTGGCTGGTTTGTTGCAACCACTTCCGATTCCTCAATGGAAGTGGGAACATATAACCATGGATTTCGTGATAGCTTTACCGTGGAGTCCAAAGGGCAATAATGCAGTTTGGATGATTGTTGATCGATTGACCAAGGTAGCTCATTTTATACCGTTTCGAGTTGGTCAGACGACAGAAGTTTTAGCAGAGCGGTACATGCAGTAGATTGTGAGATTGCATGGAGTAACTGTGAGCATCGTTTCCGATCGTGATACCCGATTTTTATCGCACTTTTGGAGGAGTCTACAGGAAAGTTTGGGGGCTGGATTGAAGTTCAGCGCAACCTATCATCCTCAGACAGATGGCCAGTCTGAAAGAACGATCCAAACTCTTGAAGATATGTTGAGAGCATGCATGTTAGACTTCAAGGGTTCATGGGAGGATCATTTGCACCTGGTGGAGTTTTCTTATAATAACAGTTTTCATGCGACTATACAGATGGCTCCATTCGAAATATTATACGGTTGTAAGTGTCGCTCGCCCGCTGGGATGATATTGGAGAAAGAAGATTATTGAGACCGGATCTTATTGTGCAAACGGTGGAGAAAGTTAACGTGATCCAAAATCATATGAAGGCGGCATAAGATCGACAGAAAAGTTGGGCTGATACAGGACGAAGACCTCTAGAGTTCGCAGTTGGTGATCTTGTATTCTTGAAGATATCACCGACCAAAAGAGTGATCCATTTTGGTAGTCGAGGAAAGCTCAGTTCTCGATTCGTGGGGCCTTTCGGTATTATAGAGCATGTTGGAGAGATAGCTTATCGATTGGCTTTACCACAATCCTTGGCGAGTGTTCATGACGTGTTTTATGTATCTCAACTCCGCAAGTATGTTCGAGATGAGATGCACGTCCTAGATCACTCGGAACTGATAGTAAGGGAGGACTTAACATACGAGGAACGATCAATGACGATTGCGGATCGATGAAACAAGGTACTCAAGAACAAAATTATCCCTCTAGTACTTGTTTCATGGGGGAATCGTTCGCACGGAGAATCCACTTGGGAGACGAGATCTGTCATGCCCCGCTTCCCAGTATATGGAAACGGTGACGTGGCTGGCCGCAACGTATTTACTAAGAAATAAATACGTTAAGCATAATTAAGCAATATATATAAAATGCACAAGAATGACGAGTGATATAAAATAATAAACAGCAATCTTTATTTATATTCATCTTTACAACAACTGTTTTTGAAAAGGAAAGATATAATGAAATAAGCAGTGCCTAAACAGTGGCATACAAAATAAAATAAGTATAAGATGAACTAGTAGTCCGGTTGAGCGGTGAACTGCTACAAGTCCTCCTGGTTAGGTCGATCTCCTGAGAGTCCGGTCTTCCTGACGAATATTCCAAACAAATAAATAGACAGGAATGTCGTCAGCGAACTAGCGCTCGGTAAGTCCCAAAAGAAAGAACGGAATATAACAAGTAATGTTAAATGAAACTGTAAGTTGTACAGGTATATGCTTGTTATTCTAACGTAGTCGTTTGTAGTTTGGTACAAAAAGTATTTGTGTATATGAAAGGAGTCCATCTTACCCCGTGGACTATGGCAACATGCAGTATAAGGCCCCATCAAAACTCACGGGACAACGGCACGAGAGTTCATGTAGGTGTCTTTTAAGTGACCATCTCGTGCCATATTAATACGTTCCGTACCAATCTACCCCGTTATCCCCGCGTAATGTATTGTATAGAGTTATATTTACAAGTCTTGCCAAAACCATGGATACAAGTTGTTCAAGTAGTCAGGTTCGGGATTTAATCATGTATTCAAGTAGTCATGTCAAGTTATAACCATTGTTCGGCCAGGGCAAGTCAAGTATTCATGTTTGATATTGGTGTTTGATTTCAAGTATTCAGGTTGAAGTTCAAGTATTCATGTTAGACTTCGGATTCATATTTGAAATGGACTCTAATTTGAGTTTGGATTCAGGTTTGAGTTAGACTCAGACTGAGTCAGACACTTTTAACTGATTTAGATTCTGAATTAGGTTCGGGAGTCATCGGTAACTGCTGCACATGGACGGCGGGATTTGTGTCTTTTTTCAAGACAAATACCATTGATAAATCCGTTAAATTTTCTACCTTAAATAGGCAAGCAATCACTTTCTCTGGCTCCCTGGGGCTCAAGAGAATTGATCCCGCTTAAACCTATATTTACTAAAGTTCTTAAATATTGTTTTATATAACTCGAGGGGGTTTTATAAAAAATATTTTTAATAAAATTTCAAAATGAATCTCGAGTATTTATTTATTTTATTTAGGGTTTTCATGGATATGAATTTTAAGGATTTGAGATATTTTAGTGATAATTGCTTAGCTTGGAAAGTTCATGGTATTTTATTGTAAAACTTGTCTTTTGTTGGTATCTTGATGGTATTTTAGTGAAACTTGTAAATCCTTCATTTTAAAAAAATGTAATTATTATATTTTGAAAATATATAGATTTTGTAATTTTTATATAATTAAAAAAAATTAATTTTATTTAATTAGAAAAATTCGTTTTTCTTAAAAACCGTATTTAAAACCTTTCGAGACTAAATGCTCCGTGAGGAGCTCTGCATCTCGCTCTACTAGCCCAAGGATGTACGATAATCCACACCATCCAATAGCGGGACCCCTAAAAAGGGTTGCAGAGGCATAATCACAAAGGAAATAAGAATGCTGTTTTAAAAGAAAACCGTTTTTAAAGTGAGTGGTATTTTAATATAATTTTTTCTTCGTAACCAAAATTCACACAAAGGCATCGTGCTATGGAACAAGAGTGTATGTGAGGGGTAGGTCGTTATCCCTTGAAGTTTTCCTAAGGTGTGTTTAAGCGATACTAAAAGATGTGATATTTAAAGTTCATGATATTTTAATGAAAAATTTAAGTTAAAGTTATTTTGCATGGAATTCTAAATTAAAATTTATTCTAAACTTTTATAATTAAGATTACAATTATTGTGTAAAATTTGGATTAACAATAAGTAAGAAAAAGGGAAGATTTTAGGGTTTAGCAAATAGATATCGGTATTAACTCCACTTACCGATATTCGTTTTAAAAATGGATTTTTAAAGAAGAGAAAAGAAGATTGAAAGGGACTTACTAGTTGATTAAGTTAAGAAGAGGTAGGAGAAGGAGAGTTGATCTTCGTAGCGTCGCGGGAGCTCCGGAATAGATTCGATTCTTCGCCAGAAGTTAACTGTGTTGGGGTCAAAAATTACACCCCGGTTGACCAAGTCAAAGTCAAAGTCAACCCAAAACCAGGTGGGCCCAAGCCCAGGTCAAGTGGACCCATGCTCAAGTCGAGCCCCACGGCCGGCCTTCCCCATGCCGAAATGAAATCATGTAATAAATAATTTTGATGTAATTTTTTATGCATGAATGTAAGAAAAATGGGCATAAAGCCAAATTTTTGTAAATCTCATGGCTCATGTGCAAAAGAAATGAGCACATGAGGCACGTGATGGACAAAATGCCATTTTGTAAAGCCAAAGGGGTTATGTGTAATTTTGTAAGCCTATAAAAGGCAACATGATGAAATAAAAAAAGAACTCCTCATTCTCTCAAATTCTAGGGTTTTTGTGTCTCCTTCTCCTTCTTCAATGTTCTAAACATTTTTCTCATTTTCTGAATTAAATCAAGAGTTTTACTCTTCCTTTTCCAAAAATAAATAGTTTTTCACCACAAAACCCACAAAGGGGAGCTCAGATCTCCCATCAGATCTCTAAAAGGGAATATTTTTAAGTCTCACCCCCTTTCCCCCAGATCCAACCAACAGAGAGAAGAAAGAAAGAGACCCATCTCCAAAAAATCCCATTTTGGGAAGATCTAAGCTTCAAAAGAAGAGCCAAGGCTATAAGAGAGAAGAAGGGGATCCCCTTCGATCTTTTACAAAGATTTCTGGGAGTTTAACTCCATTCAAGATCTGTTGGAGTTTAACTCCATAATTTAATCTCTTTTCAGGAGTTTAACTCCAGAAGTCAAATCGGGAGCATAGCTCCCGATGCAGGAACGAAGTCCCTTTTCGTGCTGGCGCCCAGCGCCCGCATGCCAAGCACGTAGGGCGCCGGCGCCCAGCGCCTCGCGCACAGCGCCTCGCGCCTGCATGCCAGGCATATGAGGCGCCAGCGCCCAGCGCTCGCGTGCTAGGCACATGAGGCGCTGGCACCCACGCGTCCTTTGGACGCTTTTCTTCTTTTTTTATACACACACACTCCACAACAATGTCCCCGTTAGAAAAAATTTCTAACGGGGCGTTGCCACGCACCCCGCAAAGGGGCTACTAGCCCCCTTGACCCCCAGCATGCTATCCGAGTAGCGAAACCCCCGTAAATTCTGCGAGGCTCTCGATATATCCAAAACCCCTTAAGACACACATATGCACACTGCACATTGAATTTGCATGACTAGTTTGACCCGTCAATCGGAGGTTCTCTCGTTCCATAGACGAGGGGTAAATAACGGCTGCTTAGTCCGCAGCTGTCGAAGATTCGGATCCCCATAATCAATAAACCCCTGCCTACCCTAGGCAAGAGGAATCTTTAGTACGCCTGACAAGCGCAAGCGTATTCCCATCTCAATGGGGTGACGAAAAACTACCTACAGATTCTGGCACACCCGGTGGGACCAATCTCTCCTCCCGTATTTCGGGTTAAATGTTCATGCGAACTCAATCAACATATACATTGATTGCCTGTACTGAAATCATGCTTCTTTATGCAGGTTAATGACTTTCGACTGCAATCTTCGGACGCAACAAAATGACTCCAAGGACAATCTTAGCTCTCAGCACAACTCTCATCTCCTATACGATGAAGATGGACGCCAGGACGGTCCTCCCGGCCAGTCTCGGGCGACAATAGGATGAGCCACCGCTACCATTCGGCTCTATTCTGTTCGTGCCAGTTAACGCCATCTCAGCTTCTCAATCTGCAGTAACAGACAGACCGGCCTCGAAAGGTAGGAGGCCAAATATGGTGATCTCGAGGGCACCACTACCCAAACGCAAATCGGTGTTTGAACGACTTTCCTTGGCCCCAGCTGGGGGAAAGGCCATCAACACCAACAAAGCAACAAGGCGTCTCGAGCAAGCTCCGGCGGTGCCCCTGCCAACCGCTCGATCGGGTGTCTTCTCTAAGCTCCCCCGCCAATCGGCTCACGATGGCTTCCTGGATGACGGATGCCCGCCAAGCCCTCAAATTCGAGAAGCTAAGACAGAAAAGGCTCAGATACAGAGCCAACAAAAGGGCTAGGACTAATGCTATGGTGAACTTCATGAGGTTCCAAGAACACGATCACCCCGCTAAAGATAAAGAGACGGCTGGATATGTGGTCCACACTGTCTACATGGTGGGCACGCACAGCAAGAGCAAGGATGGGGCTGTTAGTGTATATGCCCTAAAGGCCATTACTGTATCATACTTGTATGTATATTACTTGATGGAAACTTGGGATATTCACAGTTGTATAGACAATCTTGCTCGAAATAGTAATATGCTACTTGGTTTGTCTCTGCTTTAATGTGTACATGTGTTTCTTTTTATATATCACCTATACGCATTAGTGGAGCCCTTAGGATCTTTACGTGATTACCGGCGTTGTGATGGCGATCACACTCGTGGGGGCTGGGTAATCCACAAGCACATCCTTATGCACGTCCCTAGTCGTGGGATTATCGAGACAGGGCATCGATACTCCGGAGTAGACTAGCGTATGCGCTTCTCATCCTAGTGCGGGAGACGGTCTGTCCCACAGCCGTCAGTACGTCGTACTTGAGATAGTATGCGGGTGCTCATTAGGTTACGAGTACACTGGACAGGACTCGTCGGGAACTGTTGGTTGGTATTATACCTATCGTCAGTTAACAGTTCCCAGGTGACATGAGTACAGCTTAGTCCGCTGACTTGACACTGTCACTTCGCCTTGAGTGTGTTCCCACTGCACTTTGATTACTACCCTAGCACGGCTCTACTGAGTCGTGCAAACAGGTAGTAGTTGGGTGCAGTCCCGAAGCACTCAGAGGCAGTGACGGTTAGACAGGATTCGTCTCTCCCGGTATTGGGGGTTGATATCGTGCTGTGTCCAGGAGAGCCATTACACAAAGTCCCTGGCCAGGGCTAGCGAGATATACTGGTAGGTTTCCAGTGATGTCTCAGGGTGTTCTGGGCTACACTCTGACACGACTTGTACCGCTATTAGGGGACTGACGTTCGCCACCCCCTAGACCCGCCATGCGATGTATCAGACGAACAGACCGGACTGTACAGAGATTGTCACATACAGGCTCAGTAGGAGTTCGGATGGGTTTACCTCATCGGCCTTCTTATCGACATCTACCTGGGGACCGTTACGTACAGCTAGTGCCGCTTGCGGTCTGTGGTTAAACCCACTGCCAGCGTAGTGTCGAGTCTTTAGAGTCCCACACAGAGAGTTTCCCTGCACTGAGCGAAAAATGTAGAGGCCGTACGGTTTTACGGCAGGGCTGCGATCACTTACGTGCACTTGTGTGCGTATGCTGTTCGGGCAGGCAATACTAGTGGGCTTTGGTTTAAGCCGGATCCTAGTATTGCACAGATGGATTTATTTTGTCTTCTGTGCATTCGCATTCTATGGAATGCGGGTGCGGGTGTGTATGCACAGTTTTGAGGAGCGATGAAGGAGGAGGTGCCTCATTAGGGTTTTGGCAGTTGGTTCGGCCAAAACCGTTATGTGGCAGGATCATTAGGGTTTTGACAGTTGATTCGGTCAAAACCATTTTGAGGTGGACTCATTAGGGTTTTGGCAATTCGTTCGGTCAAAACCATTATGAGCCGGAGAT
Source organism: Agapanthus africanus (assembly GCA_030015575.1). Lineage (NCBI taxonomy): Eukaryota > Viridiplantae > Streptophyta > Magnoliopsida > Asparagales > Amaryllidaceae > Agapanthus > Agapanthus africanus. The sequence continues at coordinate 410,497,992 of CM057338.1, forward strand.
ATTATTTACTAATCCTTTTAGTGATAATTATGTGATGGCTAATTGCTTTGACCATTTGACCACCTTGACCACTCTTGACTTTGTTGACCCGTTGACCAAAGTTGGCCATTGACCTTCATGAGAGGTCTACACTCTTCTTTGGTTTTCTTTTTCATTTTGGATTATGAAAATGGTCATTGGATTATGAAAATGGTCAAATCAATGTAGCATCAACTTTATCATGATAGGATTTGTAATGATAGTGTTTAGTATTATTTTGCAACCATGGTTCATTTTCTTTGGTTAAGCTTTTCATTTCTCTTTTCTCATTCTCTCTCTTGGAAGTGAGAAGAAAGAAAGAGCTCCATGGTTGCTTGACCTCCTTCATCTTCCTCCTCTTCATAAATTCTTTTGATCTCATGTGTTGAGAGAAAAAGAATCTACATAGACAAATACCTCCATCTTTCTCTTCTACACAACCTAGGATATCAAGACTAGCGATCTTGTTGCCCTAGTTGCCTCGGCTCGAGGTGGAGCTCGGTGTACAACTCTCGGGTGGATCGTCTTCGACTCAAGAAGGCCGCGGAGGTGACCAAAGTCCGGATCAACCCTCGGAGCATGGATCGACGAGCGGGACAGCGGAATGAAGACCCGAAGGACCGGTATTGTAAGGTATAATTTCTACGGCATAGTAGTTAACACCTCTTATGGTTTGCTAGTTTCTAGTTTAGCAAAGATTCGGCTTTTACGATCCATGTTACCAAGTCAAGAAAAAATTTTGTTTTAACGTTTTCGCAACTCCAAAAGTACCGGGAGAGGTAACGTGGACCTAACAGTGGTATCAGAGCCTAGCTAAACATAAACTAGCAAGTTAGCAAAATGTTTAGAATATCGATCGGAAAAAAGTCGCAAAACACGCCCGAGAAAACCCAAGTTTCTGTCGATTTTTTATACTGTTCAAAAAATAATTTAACATACATGAAAAATCGTCTCAGGGTTTTTATAAAACACACAGCAAAATTGAGCTGCTGACTCGGCCAACTCACCGCAGAACCGTGGCCAAACCATGGTTTGGCCGCGGATCCGCGGCCGAGTTAACTCGGCCGCAGCTCCGTTTTGCTGCAGTGTTCTACTTGGGCTGTTTTAGGATTTTTAGTACATGTTGTTTCTGCCCAGATTTTCCAGAGAGCAAATTGATTTTTCGGGTGATTACAAATCCGTATTTTTTATCGATATTCCGTAGACTTTATCTAATGGATATTTTCTGTGATGTGATATATGTATTGAACGTCTACTAATCGCTATACGTCGATTAGTGGGGGTTATACATATCTGTGATCTGTAATGCTGATGGTTTGTGTATATGAACTCGTTGGATTGTCGCGGATGAATAGCCGGGGTGGATGTGAGATGAGAGTTTCTTTTTCTTTCATTTATTGTATAATTTGTAAATTGATGTAATATTATTTGTATGGCCGCACAACCGGGTCGGGGTTGTAGCCGTCATTGTATAATTTCTTTTTACTGTTTTTGCTCCTAGGATAGACCCAAGGTGGGGTGCACAAACTACCGGGTATCTCGAAGTGCCGAGTGGCCTACTCACGTCATTGAGGGAGGTTGCTTCGCTTCGGGTACTTGGCGGGTAGTTTGCCGCACCCGTAGGGGTCTAGGGTGGGGTTTTGGCTATTCATCGCGACCGTGTAATCCGTTTTTCGTTGCAGGCTCGAACGAATCGCGGGTTCCTAGTATATACAAAGTGTTCATCTGTGATCTGGATTGGCTATCATTGCTATATATCTATATATGATATCTATTTAGGTGTTGCTTATGTTTTGCATCCGCGCTAGTCCAGCCCCCGCTCTGTCATTAGTTAAGTAACCTAACGGGTGATGACGAGGCCCCGTGGCGAATGCGGATGGCATACGTACGCCATATTTTTGTTGTTTTCTGCAATGGTAGGATTAATTGATGGGACGCATTAAAAATTAATGCAAGAAAATAAACCTAAAAGACGTTGTTGGAACAATTTTCAAAAAGCTGTTATTGTAAGGACGTTCACCTTTTGTTTTGCATAGAGGTATTCGGTTATGAATGCCCAGCACCTCAGTCGACGAGGCAAGGGCCGAGATCCTTTCATCGGGAGTGACCCCTTGGACAAAAAGTTTGCGTCAGGGTAATAACTTCACTATAGTCGATTATTCTTGCTTTGCATCGAGGTATTCAGTTTGGAATATCCTGCACCTCATTCGACGAGGAAAGAGCCGAGATCCCTTCACGGGGAGTGACCTCTTTAGCAAGAGTTTTTCGCCACTATATTTTCAAAAAGGGCTATCATGTTCCTTCAACTACATCAAGTTCATTACGTTAACGGGTTTTTCGCCAAAAACCCAGCCGTAGCCCTCCGTCGTTTCAGATAATTAATACTTAGTATTTATGCCGCGTTTGTTGATTATTCGTCAAGGCACAGTGAACGGTAGCTAAGTAATAATTCTCTGTTGCACTGATAGATGCGATTGGTTAGGACGGTCGCATGATTTTGTTGATTATTTGTCAAGGATCATGCGGGGGGGTCTAATGAAATCCTGGATAACGACGGGTTGAACTTGACTAGGACCTTTTGATTTGTTGATTATTCGTCAAGGTCACTTGGGTCCTAGGGGCAAAAATCCACATCGGGAGTTTCTAAAGAAACTGAAACTTGCAGATTCAGATACCTTCTGGAGTGTGGTGACCAGAGTGGATTCCATCTAGGTCATCACACAATGATAGTTGGATCCCGATCCCACTGATGAGTTGGATTACTCTCGGGAGATTTTTTCACTTAACAATCAATGCTATAAATCAAGTAGGTGTCTAGAACGGTGTTAGCGGGGCTACGCCTCCAGGAAAAAGAGGTTATTTAATTAAGGAACTTCGCGAAAGCGTTGGAAAACCTCCCTCGAAGTACCAACACCAGCCTGGCTGAAAGGTTAAGCAAGTATTGTAACGTGCGATTAATCCTGACTAGTTCTTCTTTTAGGGTTTGAAGAAGAATTTGAGGAAACAGTGGGAGCCATCCTTGTTAGATAAATCAATAAACCAATCTAATCTTGCAAGAGCGCACGCTGAGTGTTTCTTTTCTCTCTCTCCAGGTAGCAACCATTTCACGCCCTAATCAAGATAATAAAATGTATCGCTTGACCGATCCGAATTCTTATTCGAGGCTGAGGAACGTTGGTTCGGTTCTAACTTGTGACAAAAGTCATAAGTATGAGCAAGGGAAAGAGAATTGTATGGATTCCAAGAATACCCAGTTGAAGAAGAAGCATGGTTTTGCATCTACTTCAGGTGTTCTTGTAATTGAGAACTGCTTTACAGTCAGCCCTACCTCCTGGGTACTTGATACCGGATCAGGATCTCATATCTGTAATTTATTGCAGGGACTGAGAAAAAGTAGGAAAGTTGTACCTGGTGATATGTCGCTCAGAGTAGCGAACGGAGTACAAGTTAATGCTGCAGCCGTCGGTGAATATCACCTTGTGTTGCCAAATGGCAATACTATGATTTTGAACGATTGCTAATATGTACCTTCCATGGTTTGCAACATCATATCAGTTTCTTTACTCGATAAAGATGGATATAACTTTGTTCTTGATAGAAATATCATGAAAATCTACCTTCATAAGGTAATGGTTGCAGAAGGTACACTGTGTAATGGTATCTACGTTCTAAATCAGAATACAGTTCTCAATATACAAAACGCACGCAAGAGGAAGAATTCAGATACGAATGAATCCTACTTATGGCATTGTAGACTTGGTCATATCGGAGAGAAAAGACTAAGTAAGTTGCATAAAGATGGACTCTTGAATGCGTTCGAGTTTTCATCTTATGAAACTTGTCAGTCTTGTCTCAAAGGGAAGATGACCAAATCTCCGTTCACCGGACATGGAGAAAGGGCAGCAGAGCTCTTGGGACTCATACACAGTGATGTATGTGGTCCGATGTCTACACATGCAAGGGGTGGGTTCTCGTACTTCATCACATTCACTGACGATCTCTCTAGATTCGGATATGTGTATCTTATGAAACACAAATCTGAAGCTTTTGAGAAATTCAAGGAATTCAGAAACGAAGTAGAGAACCAGACTGGTAAAAGTATCAAGATCCTCCGGTCTGATAGAGGAGGGGAGTACTTAAGCATGGAATTCCTAAATTACTTAAAAGAGAATGGTATTCTCTCTCAGCTTACTCCTCCTTATACACCACAGCACAACGGTGTATCGGAGCGGAGGAATCGTACCCTACTGGATATGGTTCGCTCCATGATGAGTAATGCCGAGTTGCCTCTTTCATTTTGGGGACATGCGCTTCAGACAGCGGCATACCTTTTGAATCAAGTTCCGTCCAAATCTGTGCCTAAAACTCCATATGAAATATGGAGCAGTAAGAAGCCATGTCTTAAATTTATTAAGATATGGGGTTGTCCGGCCTATGTGAAAGCACAGAAACCGGACAAACTAGAGGCACGGTCAGTTCTGTGTAAATTTGTGGGATATCCTAAAGACTCACTAGGATATCTGTTCTACCACACTGAGGAACAGAAGGTGTTTGTATCTCGCCACGCTACCTTTTTAGAAAGGGAGTTTCTTGCAAAAGAAACTAGTGGGAGTTCGGTAGAACTGGAAAAAATTCAGCGACCACAAAATATAACTGAAAATTTGGAGGAACCACTGGATTCAATAACCCCAAACGAACCTCAGCCACTCCGCATATCTGGTAGGATTTCTCATCCGCCCGAGAGATACTACGGTTTTCTCTTAGACGGGGATCGAGAGGATTGCATCTTGGAAGAAGATGACCCTACAAGTTTCAGGCAGGCCATTATCAGTAGGGACTCTGATAAGTGGCAGGAAGCAATGCAATCCGAAATGGAGTCCATGTACACCAATAAAGTGTGGACCTTGGATATTGCTCCACCTGGGGTAAAACCCGTTGGATGCAAATGGATCTACAAAAGGAAACTTGGTGTGGATGGGCAGGTGGAGACCTATAAGGCTAGACTCGTTGCAAAAGGTTTTCGTCAAAGACCTGGTTTGGACTATGACGAAACCTTTTCTCCAGTGGCTATGCTGAAATCCATTCGGATCCTACTTGCCATTGCTGCCTTCTATGACTATGAAATCTGGCAGATGGACGTTAAAATGGCTTTTCTAAACGGTTGTTTGGAAGAATGCGTTTACATGGATCAGCCAGAAGGTTTCGTAGACAGTGGGAGCAGCAGGAAGGTGTGCAAGTTGCTTAAATCCATAAATGGATTAAAACAGGCATCGCGGAGCTGGAACATCTGTTTTGATGAGGCAATCAAGGAATTTGATTTCATCAAGAACGAAGATGAACCTTGTGTCTATAAGAAGATTGTAGGACGAACTGTCGTGTTCCTAGTCTTGTACGTGGACGACATTCTTTTGATAGGAAATGACATTCCTATGCTATAATCGGTCAAGCTATTTTTGTCACAACGGTTCTCCATGAAGGACCTGGGTGATACCTCGTACATTCTGGGGATCAAGATCTACAGAGATATATCCAAGAGACTATTGGGACTTTCGCAGTCCAGGTACATAGAGACCGTACTAAAGAGATTTGGTATGGAGGATTCCAAGCGCGGTAACATACCCGCATTGCACGGAATTACCCTCTCCAAGAAGATGTCTCCTAAGACTGACGAGGAGAGGGTTCGCATGAGCACTATACCCTACGCTTCGGCGGTAGGATCTATAATGTATGCGATGCTATGTACAAGACCAGATGTAGCTTACGCGCTGAGCGTGGTAAGCCGGTATCAGTCAGACCCAGGTGAGGACCACTGGACGGCAGTGAAGAACATTCTCAAGTACCTGAGAAGGACTAAGGAGATGTTCCTGGTTTACGGTAATGGAGACCTCCGGGTCGAATCCTTTACCGATTCAAGCTTCCAGAGTGACAAAGATGACAGCAAGTCTGTCTCGGGTTTTGTGTTTACTCTCAACGGAGGGGCGGTATATTGGAGGAGTTCCAAACAGGATACCGTCGCAGACTCGACGATGGAGGCTGAATACATTGCTGCAAGCGATGCCGCAAAAGAGGCGGTCTGGATGAAGAAGTTCATTAGTGAACTTCAGGTGGTTCCGTCCATTGTTGACCCAATACCTTTGTATTGCGATAACAATGGGGCTATAGCTTTAGCGAAGGAACCAAGGTCCCATCAGAAATCCAGACACATCTTAAGGCGGTATCACCTGATCAGGGAGATCATTGATCGCCAGGAGATCGAGGTACGGAGAGTGGACACAAAAGACAACACGGCGGATCCATTCACGAAGGCTTTACCCCAGACTCAGTTCGAGCGGCTGATCGAGATGATAGGTCTTCGATACGCCAGTACATGGCCTTAGTGCAAGTGGGAGATTGTTAGTGTATATGCCCTAGAGGCCATTACTGTATCATACTAGTATGTATATTACTTGATGGAAGCTTGGGATATTCACAGTTGTATAGACAAGCTTGCTCGAAATAGTAGTATGCTACTTGGTTTGTCTCTGCTTTAATGTGTACATGTGTTTCTTTTTTTATATCACATATACGCATTAGTGGAGCCCTTAGGATCTTTGCTTGATTACCGGCGTTGTGATGGCGATCACACTCGTGGGGGCTGGGTAATCCACAAGCACATCCTTATGCACGTCCCTAGTCGTGGGATTATCGAGACAGGGCATCGATACTCCGGAGTAGACTAGCGTATGCGCTTCTCATCCAAGTGCGGGAGACGGTCTGTCCCACAGCTGTCAGTACGTCGTACTTGAGATAGTATGCGGGTGCTCGTTAGGTTACGAGTACACTGGACAGGACTCGTCGGGAACTGTTGGTTGGTATTATACCTATCGTCAGTTAACAGTTCCTAGGTGACATGAGTACAGCTTAGTCCGCTGACCTGACACTGTCACTTCGCCTCGAGTGTGTTCCCACTGCACTTTGATTACTACCCTACCACGGCTCTACTGAGTCGTGCAAACAGGTAGTAGTTAGGTGCAGTCCCGAAGCGCTTGGAGGCAGTGACGGTTAGACAGGATTCGTCTCTCCCGGTATTGGGGGTTGATATCACGCTGTGTCTAGGAGAGCCATTACACAAAGTCCCTGGCCAGGGCTAGCGAGATATACTGGTAGGTTTCCAGTGATGTCTCAGGGTGTTCTGGGCTACACTCCGACACGACTTGTACTGCTATTAGGGGACTGACGTTCGCCACCCCCCTAGGCCCGCCATGCGATGTATCAGACGAACAGACCGGACTGTACGGAGATTGTCATATACAGGCTCAGTAGGAGTTCGGATGGGTTTACCTCATCGGCCTTCTTATCGATATCTACCTGGGGACCGTTACGTACAGCTAGTGCCGCTTGCGGTCTGTGGTTAAACCCACTGCCAGTGTAGTGTCGAGTCTTTAGAGTCCCACACAGAGAGTGTCCCTGCACTGAGCGAAACGTGTAGAGGCCGTATGGTTTTACGGCAGGGCTGCGATCACTTACGTACACTTGTGTGCGTATGCTGTTCGGGCAGGCAATACTAGTGGGCTTTGGTTTAAGCTGGATTCTAGTATTGCACAGATGGATTTGTTTTGTCTTATATGCATTCGCATTCTACGGAATGCGGGTGCGGGTGTGTATGCACAGTTTTGAGGAGCGATGAAGGAGGAGGTGCCTCGTTAGGGTTTTGGCAGTTGGTTCGGCCAAAACCGTTATGAGGCAGGCTCATTAGGGTTTTGACAGTTGATTCGGTCAAAACCATTTTGAGGTAGACTCATTAGGGTTTTGGCAATTCGTTCGGCCAAAACCATTATGAGCCGAAGACATTATTTACTAATCCTTTTAGTGATAATTATGTGATGGCTAATTGCTTTGACCATTTGACCGTCTTGACCACTCTTGACTTTGTTGACCAGTTGACCAAAGTTGACCATTGACCTTCATGAGAGGTCTACACTCTTCTTTGGTTTTCTTTTTCATTTTGGATTATGAAAATGGTCATTGGATTATGAAAATGGTCAAATCAATGTAGCATCAACTTTATCATGATAGGATTTGTAATGATGGTGTTTAGTATTATTTTGCAACCATGGTTCATTTTCTTTGGTTAAGCTTTTCATTTCTCTTTTCTCATTCTCTCTCTTGGAAGTGAGAAGAAAGAAAGAGCTCCATGGTTGCTTGACCTCCTTCATTTTCCTCCTCTTCATAAATTCTTTTGATCTCATGTGTTGAGAGAAAAAGAATCCACATAGACAAATACCTCCATCTTTCTCTTCTACACAACCTAGGGTATCAGGACTAGCGATCTTGTTTCCCTAGTTGCCTCGGCTCGAGGTGGAGCTCGGTGTACAACTCTCGGGTGGATCGTCTTCGACTCAAGAAGGCCGCGGAGGTGACCAAAGTCCGGATCAACCCTCGGAGCATGGATCGACGAGCGGGACAGCGGAATGAAGACCCGAAGGACCGGTATCCTGAGGTATAATTTCTACGGCATAGTAGTTAACACCTCTTATGGTTTGCTAGTTTCTAGTTTAGCAAAGATCCAGCTTTTACGGTCCATGTTACCAAGTCAAGAAAATTTTTTGTTTTACCGTTTCCGCAACCCCGAAAGTACCGGGAGAGGTAACGTGGATCTAACAGGGGCCACTACATCTCAAATCTAATCTGGTGTGAATGTGGCTGTCACTTCCCAAGACCAGCATCCCCGGAAGGTAATGAAAATCCTCCCAGTAAAGCTGATAAGCAGAGAGATCCCTCGGTTCATGAGGACTCGGGCTCGAAAAGCGAAGATGAGCCAATCTTTCGTCTTAAGACCGCCGAGCAGCAACTTCTCCAAGAACTCCGAAAACATCTCGGAAACAAAGACAAAGAGATGCCTAAGCTCTACTCAAAAATTGATGACTTGATAAACGTCATCTTACAGCTCACGGCCCAACTTGCCTCTCAGCCGCCTAATCAAGCGCAGAGCTCTGCTCATGAACTGGGAAATGGTGTCCCAAAACAGCCGATGCCTATTCCCTCAAATCCAAAGGTGGGCGGACCGCATGAAAATCAGTCACATCCTATCTCAGGAAATATCTTGGTTATCGATGACAGTAGCCCGCTAACTCAAGATCAAATCATGGATTTGATTGCCAACAAAGTCCAAACATTGGTAGCCGAAGCCGAAGCGTAAAAAGATATCAGCAGTAATGGGAGACCATATCCTGCTCAGTATGATCTGGTAGAATTTCCTAGCGGTTATGTCATCCCTAAATTCGGAAGATTTGATGGGACGGGAAATGCGAATCAGCACATCGCCCATTTTAAAGCCTCATGCGGGAATACTGGGGGCAATGATGCGCTTCTTCTCCACCAGTTCGTTTATAGCTTAACCGATGTCGCTTTCGACTGGTACGTGAGCATACCAGATGGCTCTGTTACTACTTTCGTCCAAATGGAATCTCTGTTCCGACAAAGGTTCATGAGTGTAGCGATAAGTTCACCAATGCCGACCTCGTAAGGACCAAGCCAAAGAACAACGAAAGCAGCACGGATTTTATAACCCGATGGCACAATCTCTCCGTCAAATGTGAACCGCCGATAGAGCAGGATCAATCTGTCAGCCCCCTCGTTGGAAATCTCAGCAATTGGGTGGCCCCGTTTCTATGCACGGCGGGTCTCAAAACATTCCAAGAGCTGTCCAGGAAAGTTCAGATGTTGGAGCACTCAAAACATGAGTCCTCCTCTGATTCCCAAAATAACAATAAGTCCTGGAGAAATCGAAAGGATGATAATCGTAAAGGCGGAAATTCCGACGATGCTGGATCCTTTAACACTTCGGCTAACTGAAATAAGTGAGGGATGAGCGGTCCTAATGCCAATCGGCCTAGGAAGCCAGTGTTCGGAGAAGCTCTACTGAAAGAGAAACTGGATAAGGTTTATTTCTTCAGAAGGGACTGTTCCCTTTAAAAAAAAGAATAATAAATAATAAATAAAAAAGCAATGGGAAATTCCCCAAAAAGCGCATCACGTGCCCACACGTGATGCGCCTTGGAGTCAAAATTACAAGCATTACACTCAACAAATGGGACAGAAGTTAGGCCTCACGTGCCACACGTGAGCGCCTATATACAAAATATATAGGCGTCTTCATAAAACAAACAACAGGCTAGAAGGCGCATCACGTGCCGACACGTTATGCTCTTCTTTGGGCTTGCTGCATATAAGCAAAGCGGCCTAGTGCCATTGGGTCACGTGCTACACGTGAGAATTCCTAATATCTTCTAACCCGATAGAATTAAATTCTACATGAAAGGGATCAGAACCCTATTTTGGAAATATTTTCCCTAATCTTTCTAAACAAGAAAGATTGTGCTCTGTAAATCAAAGCACCGTTGGATCAAAGATCCAATGGTGATTAAAAATCACCAAGATACAGAATAAACTCTGTATGGGAAAATATTTTCCCAATCTTGTTAAAAATAAGAAAATGTCTTCTGTAAAACAGGAGTCTCTGGATCAAAGATCCAACGGTGGATAAAATCCCTGAATCAATCAAAAATCTCTCAATGAGAGATTTCCTTGACAGAAATCAACAAACTTGCCTCCGCTACATAAAGGCGCCAAGACTTCTAGTTTGAAAAAAAGAACTCCCCATAAACTTCAAAGACAAAAAAAACACAGAGGGGGAGGGGAAGAAAAATAGAGAGAGAATTTAATTCTCTAAAGAAGAGAAACCCCTCCCAAAAGCTCCCACAAAAAGAGAATTTAATTCTCAAACCAAGAGTTTAACTCTTCTCAAAGAACTTAGTTCTTCCTCTAGTTAGGATCTGCAGAAGCAGATCTCCCCACAAGTTGAGAATTTAATTCTCATCGGGGAGATTCTGTCATGCAGATTCAAAACCTAGGGGAAAGAAGTGAATCGAAAAGAGTTTAACTCTTACAAAACATATGGGAATTTAATTCCTCTGAAATTAGGGTTTAACCCTTTAAAAAGAATTTAATCCCTGCAAAGAACAAAAGGAGAACTTGATTCTTCAGAACCATAGAAGAACAGCCTGGTGATTCATTAGCGTTCAACGCTACATAACAAAGCTCACGTGTTCCCACGTGAGCACCTCTGATGAACAAAAAGAATGACTAATACTGAATCACGTGCTCCCACGTGACCCTTTAAAGCGAGCGCTCAGCAATTACATGAAAAAAGGAATAAACTTAAAGGCAGTTTCAATTTTAGCCCACGTGACCCCCGAACAGTTGTATATAAAAAAGGGGGAAATTCCAAAGACAGTGCTCGCATTTTGAAGGCGCCTCACGTGTCCGCACGTGACCGTTTGATGAACCAAGTGCTTAGCACTTATAAGTGAAAGAGGAATAAAATCCAGAGAACAGTTCCCATCTCGAGCACCTCACGTGCTCACACGTGAGCCAAGTGCTCAGCACTTTTATATATAAAAGAGGGAATAAACTCAAGGAACAACGCCCACTTCTAGGCCCCTCACGTGTTCACACGTGAGCGCCTCCAAAGTCCAGTGTTTAACACTGATTGAGAGCTTAGCACTGTGGGGTAACTAGGGGAAATCAACCTTAACCCAAATTAGCCAAGTCTCCCGAGGCCAAGACCTTTTTGGTCACCAATCAACCGAGCCCCCATGCTCAGGTCTCCCCAAACAAATCCTAGTCCCAAAGAAGACTAATGTTCTCTTAACAGATGGCATCTAAAATGATGTTCATCCCACATCTCCGCTCGATCTGGAATTTGGTTCAAGGGTACATCTCTCCATACCTCTGATACATGTCGTTGTAATTCTTTAACGTCTTCAGAGAGGCGGAGGGTCCCAATAACCAATAACTCTTGGTTCACCCCTAAATTGATGAGCCGAAACTCTATGGACTATGATGTTCTTAAACATAGACTATGATGTCCTTAAACCTATATGGACTATGATGTCCTTAAACATGGACTATAATGTCCTTAAACCTACATGGACTATGATGTCCTTAAACCCAATGGAACGCAACATCCCTAAACTAAACTCTATGGACTATGATGTCCTTAAACCTATATGAACTATGATGTCTATAAACCCAATGGACCGCAACGTCCCTAAACTAAAACGATAGAGCCCAAATGTTCTTTCATTAGATCTAAATGATCCTAAAATCCTATTGAGTAAATCTTAGTCTAAAATTGGACTAATGTATCCTCAATAACCGTTTAAGTTTGATCTTAATCTCAACGAGATTAACGATCCTTAAACCAAACAAACACAAATCTAAGAAAATATGGAATTGGATTAATCCTCGCCCTACGGGCGACAACATAAATTAGTCCGCGTATACAATCCATGGGCAACCTAAAATAAAACAAATACACACGACACGAAGTGAATATCTGGAGAAGGAGAAAGTGGTTATCACTACGCGGTAACGTAATTAACTGCAGGGGCTTGCACCTGCAGGGAAGAGCCTCCCCACAATCAAAAACCCCTCGCAAACGAGGGGGAATTTGACGAAGTCTGCTATAATGGCCGCATCCGTTCAAACCTTCGATACTTGGTGCCATAAATTAACTTGGCATCTTCGGAGAGATGGACGGATAAATCCAAATAGCATCTGCCCCCAAAATTCAGGCTAGACGTCCTAACGTCCCGGTCACGTCTTTCGGCGGCGAACAGGGACAAAGTCCGTAAAATATTCAAAGATGCCCTAAGAAACGGTCTACAATTGCCAGAATCAAAGAGACTGCATGAAGAGAATATGACCGATGACCCCAAATATTGCCCCTATCACAGAATGATGGGTCATGCCATTGAGGACTGCTTCATCTTCAAAGATTGGGTCGAAAAACAATACGAGGCAGGAGAGATAGAACTGTTTAAAGGCGTGTTAGCAAACAGTCAAGCTGTGACCGCCAATTTCATGCAAAACAGCTGACCACCACGTCGTTAAACTGGAAACAGTCGACATCTAAGTCATTAAACTGTGGATGTAAAAAAAATGTGTGTAAATAAATAAATAAATAAAATAAAAATAAATAAAGCCGAAATGATGGGGCAATTCGCAATAAAAATCAGCGAGTAAAATAAAAATGAAAATAAACAGCCGAAATGATGGGGCAACCGCGAATGAATAGCCGAAATGATAGGGCAATCACGATCTTCGCAATGAGAAAAGCTGAAATGATAGAGCAATCGCGATAAAAAAAAGGCGAATAATGAGTCGATCCTGGTGCCATATTCTAGTGTAGCGATGCAGACGCCAACCAAAATCCAAATCCCCAACGGCGAATGATGAGTCGCTCTTGGTACCATATTCCAGTGTTAGCGATGCAGACGCCAACCAAAATTTCAAATTCCTGAATGTCCCAACGGCGAATGATGAGTCGGTCCTGGTACCATATTCCAGTGTTAGCGATACAGACGACAACAAAATCCCATGATTCTCCCAGCCCTATGGTTGGTCCCCGAATTGACTACTGTATACAATCCACAGGCTCAAATAATTCTCATCATACCCATACCCCACTGCAATCACCCGTCCAGCGGCCGGTCTCCGCCCTTGGAATTATGCTCCATTTGGGAAGACCCACTCATGTGTCCTCATGATGCATGAGGAGAACAAAACTTACAGGATCCTCACGACTCGTAAGAAAACACCTTCATGGGATCCTTACGACTCACCAAGGAAAAACACACTTGGGTGTCCCCACGACTCCTAAGGAGAACATGCACCTACGAGATCCTTTCGACTAGTTGGGAAAAAATGCTTTTATGAGACCTTTACGGCTCATAAAATTGAAAAGCCTTAGGTGATAGGGTCCTAAACATGTCTCCTAAGCCATCACTCCCTAACAGGAAAAGGCAAATGATGAATTGCTCCTAGCACCCGTGCTTCAGTGTTAGCAACGCTGATGCCGACCCCTACCCCAAAATTCCAAACTTCCGATCCAATAGACCTCTAAGTCTTTAAACCGGGAACAGATGACCTCTAAGTCGTTAAACAGGGAACAGATGACCCCTAAGTCGTTAAACTGAGAACGAGGGAAATCCCCTCACGACAAATGATGATTTGCTCCTGGTACCATATTCCAGTGTAGCGATGCTGATGCCAAACGAAAACCAAAATCCCTAAATCCACTCATGGCAAATGATGATTCGCTTCTGGTACCATATTCCAGTGTAGCGATGCTGATGTCAACCCAAATCAAATCAAATCAACAACCTCTGCGGCGGAATCATGCTTCGTCTCAGAATGTACCCCGTATCGAAATCATTGTTTCCCCCAATCAGAGCAAAGCTCTGTTTTAAAATTCAAAATTTAAAAATTGAAGCAACGCTTCAGTTCCAGCGCTAGGCGCGCTGCGCGCCACGTGTCAAACACGGATGCGCTAGCGTCAGGTGCGCTGCGCCCTAGGCAGTGCACCATGTGTGCGCTAGCGCTAAGCGCGTTGCGCGCCACGTGTCAAACACGGGTGCGCTAGCGCAGGCTGCGCTGCGCGCCACGTGTCAAACGTAGGTGCGTTAGCATAAAGTGCGCTGCGCTCTGAGCAGCGCACCACGTGCAAAGCACGGGTGCGCCAGCGCTGGAATTAAAAATTCCCCACCGTTAGATCAAAAGATCTAATAATGATAAATCATTAATTGATAAGAATTAAAATTCTGTTATGGAAAGATTTTTCCAATGTTGTTAAAAACAAGAAGATTGCCTTCTGTAAAACAGAAACTCTAAGATCAAAGATCCAACGGTGGGGAAACATTCCCAAATCAATCAGAGAAAGATCTCTTTAACTGATTTAACAAATCAATTTGCCCTATATAAAGTCCCCAAGACTTTAAGTCTGATAGAGAGAAACCCCCCTGCAAATTTTGAGAAAACTCAAAAGAAAGAGAACAAGCTCTTGAAAGAAGATCATTTCTTCAAGGTAAAAAGAATGATTCTTGAACAAAGAGATGAAATCATCTCATTAAAATAGAAGAATTATCTTCTTAAAAGATCATAGATCTACAAAAGACCAAGGTCTTTTATAAAGAGATCAAAAGATCTCATCATAAAAGCAAAAGAAGTATTTACTTCATTCACAGATCATTGATCTATAAAGGCAAAGCCCTTTCAAAAATAAGAACTATTGTTCTTGAAACTTGAGGCAAAGCCTCTTCTAAAAGGAACATAAATTTGTTCACAGATCATAAATTTGATCAAATGCGCTTTGCGCTATTGAAAAGTGCCTTGCACTCTTGAACTGCGCTTTTGCGCTCCCTGGACCGGCGCTCAGTGCCAAAACACGCCACGTATCAACCACGTATGCAACTTGCGCTTTGCACTTCTGAAACAGCGCACTGCGCTCATGGGCTGGCGCCACGTGTCACTCACTTGTGCGCCACTAAACCAGCGCAACGCGCTCATAAATTGAAAGCGCAATGCGCCCATCATCTGGCGCTCAGTGCCAAGCGCGACACGTGTCCTTTTCGTGTGCGCTACTTAGCAGAAGCACAATGCGCTCTTTAATTGGCGCAAAGCGCCTGGCGCGCCACGTGGCGCGCTGTCAGAACATACATTGTTCTGATGAATGCTATGCATTCAATACAAGACAAAAAGAATGTGTCAGGATCTAATGCTCAGCATTATTAAAAGAGCCAAGCCCAAATAAGGGCTCAATAGCCCAGAACAATAAAATGTTAAACATTTTAATCATATTGGACTTAGCCCAATATTGGCCATAAGTCCTCAACTTATATTGAACTGAGCCCATCTGCTCATGAATATTTAACAGATCTCAGTCCCAAATTGGACTACAGATCTTTCAACCAACTCACACCGGTTCAAGGGTACATCTCTTTACTCCTATGATATTTGTCGTTGTAATCCTTCAACGTCTTCAGAGAGGTGACGGGTCCCGACAACCATACATTTCATAGACTATGACGTCTTTAAACTGGACTGTGGGGTCCTTAAACTCACGGACTACGATGTCCTTAACCTCGGACTGTGGGGTCCTTAAACTCACGGACTACGA
This sequence comes from Agapanthus africanus, assembly GCA_030015575.1. NCBI lineage: Eukaryota > Viridiplantae > Streptophyta > Magnoliopsida > Asparagales > Amaryllidaceae > Agapanthus > Agapanthus africanus. The sequence goes on from CM057338.1 coordinate 410,514,010, forward strand.
TGTACTTAACCTCGGACCGTGGGGTCCTTAAACTCACGGACTACGATGTCCTTAACCTCGGACTGTGAGGTCCCTTTAAACCCACGGACTATGATGTCCTTAACCTTGGACTGTGGGGTCCCTTTAAACCCACGGACTATGATGTCCTTAACCTTGGATTGTGAGGTCCCTTTAAACCTACGGACTATGATGTCCTTAACCTTGGACTGTGGGGTCCCTTTAAACCCACGGACTATGATATCCTTAACCTTGGACCACCATGTCCTTAAACTGGTAATTGACCGCAATGTTCCTAAACTAAACAATAGAGCCTAAATGCCCTCTTGTTGGATCTAAATGATCCCGTTAAGTTGATCTTACTCTAAAATTAGACTAATGTATCATTAACAAACGTTTAAGTTGATTTTAGTCTCAAATAAGGCTAACGTATCCTTAAACCCAAACCAAAACCCAAATCTAATAAAATACGGATTTGGACTAATCCACGCCCTATGGGCGACAACATAAATTAGTCTCCGTATACAATCCACGGGCAACCACAAACAAAATAAACACCCACGACACGAAGTGACCATCTGGAGAAGGAGAAACTTGTTACCGCGATGCGGTAGCGTAATTAACTGCAGGGGTTTGCGCCTGCAGGGAAGAGCGTCCCCACAATCAAAAACCCCTCGAATGAGGGGGAATCTGACGAAGTCTGCTACATCGAACGCATCCGTTTAAACCTTCGATACATGGTGCCATAAATCAACTTGGCATCTTCGGAGAGGTGGACGGATAGCACCAATTAGCATCTGACCCGAATTTCGGCGGTAAACAGATTCTGACACGCCCGGTGGGACCTTTTCCTCTTTCCACTACACACTTCGTGTGTCGTGTTTGCGAATGAATCGCGGCTTGATATGGTTGCCCTTGGGTTCGAAGTACAAAGATTTGGTTTCTTGCTTGGCGCAGAAAACGAAACATCAATGGCGTCTACTTGCGCGAAGTGTTCCAACTGCAATTGCAACTCACGCTCCGCCTCATCTGGAGGCATAGCTTACGGGCCCCAAGCGGCCACCCTATTCACGATGTCGGTAGACTAGGTGATTCAGGCCACCACTGGATTGTTTTTCGCGACCATGCTCCCACCTATGAGCTTCAGTGCCCCTGTACCATCGCAAGAAGCTCCCAAGAAGTCGGTCTTTGATCGGCTTGCAACTACAGCAGCCCCCCTCAACGGGTCGTCCTGCTCCAGCGCTTCAGTCTTCGCCAGATTAGGCCAAAGTTCATGCGGGCCCATGATGAAGCCTGCAGTTCCAGAAAAGGTTATTCCGAAGAGGATAGCCGTCCCTGCTCCCGAAGTTTTCAAGGCGGCTTCTTCTGCCAAAAGGTCGGTCTTCACAAAACTGACTGTTCCGGCTCCCATTCCTGCTCAAAAGTCTGTCTTTGACAGGTTAAACACTGTTGCTCGATGGACCTCGGTCTTCAAGAGGCTGGTACCAGCAACGCCTCACCAGAACAGGGGGCATGACGAAGTCACCCCTCAAGCTGAAACAACACCATCTGCGCGACATGCTCGCCGTCGCCACTAGCGCCGAGTATGGAAGGCTGGGGGCAGCTCTCCGTCTGGATTTACTCCACCAGCTCCAACGGTGGAGATCGATGCTGCTATTCCAACCGGGAACAGGTTTGAATTGCTGAACAAGGTGCGCAGGAACTCTCCTACCGCCGTACTGAAAAGATCTCCTCCACCCGTGGAGAATGTTACAGAAACGAAGCCGGAGCGGTCCCCTCAGCGGTTGTCCTACAAAATTTACAAGGTCTGGCGACAGGTTCAAGACTCAGTAATTGACCAAGATTACTCTCGCCGACCCAAAAAGCTCAAAGCTCAGCAAGAAAAGAGCCATCTTGAGGTACCGCAGAAAATGTCATCCATCTGGGTGCCCGCTGCAACGGCCCCCTCAATGTCAACTGCTCAAAAGAGATGGAGGCCAGAGAAATCCCCTGTAACTACGGAAGACCACAAAGACGCTGAGCCCAAATGCCCAAAGTCTGGGGGCATAATGGTGCATACTGTTTATATGGCTTCCAGAAAAGAGGAAAGCCGCGCTTCTACGGGTCACCGACCGCTTACCCGATCCATGACAAAAGCCCAGGAGCAGCAACAGAAGCTTCAAGAAATGCTGACGCAAATGGCCGCACTCACCGGGCCAAAAGAAAGCCCGAAGACGTCATCAGAGCAGCGTCAGAGTCCTCGAAAAGAAGGACAGAGAAGCAGCAGAACAAGCGGTTAATATAAAACGAATGGCGCTTCTCTTCCAAGACATGGTCGGGATGATGTTACGGCCGGATCCTCCAGCTGAAGACCATCCGATCATTATTGAAGACGACAGAGGGGAGACATCGAACCCTCTCCCAGCTCTGTTAGCAGCCAAGGAGGAAACCATCTCAAAAGCCACGCTCGATGATTATATAGCTCAACAAATACGAGCTCACCGAGCGAACGAAGCGGCTGGCCAAGTCGTTAAAACTGGGCGACCATATCCAGGCTGGTATGATCAAATAAGTTACCCGCCGGGATAAACGATCCCCAAATTCCATGTGTACAAGGGGACAGGCAATCCCCATGAACATGTCGCTCAGTTCAAGGCTCTTTGCGGCAATACTGGAGGTGATGATAAACTTCTACTTCGCTAGTTGGTCGGTAGTTTAGCGGACACAGCTTTTGAATGGTACTCGGAGCTTCCCGACGACTCCGTCAAAACGTTTACAGAAATGAAGTTGCTATTCACTCAACGGTTCGCAAGCGCCAGTGAACGCACCCCGATCACGGCATTGATCAACGCCAGAGTAAAGCCGGGAGAGACGTGGGTGCAGTATGCAATCCGGTGGCGGAACCTATGGTCGAGATGCGAACAACGCATAGAAAAAGCTCCTGCCGTGGGCATGTTCATGTGGACCCTTGACCCTCAGTCGACTATCTCCCAATTCATGATGTTCTTCAAGCCGACCACGTTCCAGGCCTTGATTGACAAGTTGGCCCAAATGGACCAGATAGGCCATAGACCATCTCTTTCAAAGACGAATCCTCGGAATGAAAAGGGGAAAGGAAAAGCGACTTTCGTCGCCAATACTCAACAACAGCCGAGCAATTTAAAGTCGGTTGTTCGCCAAAACAATATGCGTCCACGCCCATCCCTCGAGGAGAGACTAGGACGTCCTTACTCGTTTCCCCAGGATAAAACGAGGAGACTGTTCGAGCTGGCAGTGCGCAACAGGCTCATAAATTTGCAGATCCAAAACGTCCGTTGCAGCCAGGGGATGTCAACAATCCTAATTACTGCCCTTACCACCAAGCAGTAAGCCATCCAATCGAAAATTGCTTCGTCTTCAAAGGCTGGATTGAAGACCAATACTAACAAGGCAAGTTCTCATTATCCGAAAACTGGAAGGTGAGCCCGCCACAACCTCACGCCCCTAAAAAAGTGGACGTGCCGGGGGCATCGTGCGCATTCATAAGGGAAGCCCCATGGGAAGTTGTTCTTTCGGCAAAGATGAAAAGAATGCTGAAAGATCTCCAAACGTGTCCGGCAATCAGGTGGAAAAATCTGCTGGAACCCGAGATCGTCGAGGGAATGCTGAGACCGTGCCCAACTACAAAAATTGGTGATGATAGTCAAAGCGCTCACACCCAACCGTCAAAGTCTTCGAAGAAGAAGACCCAAAAGCCCGTGAAGCTTGATAACAAGAGCACAGACCTGCAAAAACATATTGACGCTCTGGAAGAATACAACCAGAAGGCGCGGACCCCGGTTACACTCCAAGAATTTCTCAACAATATCCTTGAGAACGGAGATGACGACAATAACGACATGGATGACTCGTCAAAAGAATCTGAGGACTATGTGGCAAGTTGCCACATGATCTCTCATTCGGCATTAACTAATGAAGAAACGCACTCGGCGATAGAAGACAGCACAAAAGAGCTGGGGGCAGGATCGAAGCCGAAACCCTTGGAAGCGTCTGATGAGATGATCGACTTGCTATTGAACGAAGCCCGTCAGAAAAGCAAAGCCAATCGAGAGCGTGAAATGGCTATATTCGAAAAAGCCAAACGCCAACGACTGGAGGAAAAGATCGAGACACCCCAACTGGAGCAAAGCATCCCTATCGCCAGCAAAAGAAAGCTTAAAGTAAAGAAACGATTCGCTAGGGCCCTGGCAATCGGAATGAAGTTGCCCTCTTTCAAACGAAATTCCCCTGGCAATATGCATCTTGATGAAGCGGACATACATCCTAACTTCTGTCTATACCATCAGAGAATTGCACACCCTACCGAGGAGTGCATAGCATTTAAAAACTGGTGGCAGGGATATGTTGCCCATCGATGACACGTTCAACGAGTGAAGCGCAAGGATCGTCGGGAAAAGAAAAAAACGACAGATGAGCGCGAAAGAGCTGCTGGCAACTGTCACATAGCTGACACCAAGGGATCACAAGTTATCACCTTTGGAAGCGACTCTGACGAAGAAATCGCCCTCAGCCCTCTCTTCAAGGAATCCACCTCCGACACAAAACATGCGAAGATTTGCGGCAAAATCTAGCCGCGTAATCGTATGTTGACTTATGACCGAAACGTCGTTAAACTACTACCAACCCGCGGCATCCTCAGGCTGACGTGGTAAAAATAACGCTACGTCCACAAGCGAGATGGGCACGGATGAAAACCTGAAAGGGCTCCATGAGTAAAAATAGCAGGGCTACCGGCGAGTTTTGTGAAAACCCGAAAGGGCGCAACCTCGTTAAAAGACACTTGCAAGGTCCTCTCGTCCTTGTGAGGAGAAACCACCCGTGTGAGATCCTTACAACTCACAAGGGAATAACACACTTAGGAATCCTCACGATTCCTAAGAAGAAATTACATTTGCGAGATCCTCACGACTCGTAAGGAGAACCCTCCTATGAGACCCTCACGGCTGATAGGATTCAAAAGCCTTAAGCTACAGGGATCTGAACCTGTTCTTAAACGGCCACCATAACCTCTGACACTGCCCTACAAGCGGTTCAGTATTGACCCTTATATACAATCCACGGGCGCGAATAAACATTTTCCTAACAAAGTCACATCCGTGACTAGGGATATGTCTACATGGTGAACAACCCTTGTAAGTCCTCTCGACTTATAAAGAGAAAACACTCTTGTAAGATCCTTACGACTTATAAGAGAATATGCACTTAGGAATCCTCATGATTCCTAAGGAGAAAATGCACCTACGAGATCCTCACGACTCGCAGGGAGAAATACCTTTATGAGACCCTTACGGCTCATGAAGTCAAAAGCCTTAGTCGACAGGATCCTAACCCTGTTCGCTAAACCACCTTTGTTCGATATCGACAGAGGCAAATGATGATTCGCTCCTGGCAATATCCCAGTTGTAGCGGTGCTAATGCCGAAATCGGTGTCTAATTCCAAGCTTGAAGTGAGAAGCTAGCAAGCCACACGTGCATACGAAATAGCCGAAATGATGGGGCAACTTGCAAACAAAATCAGCAAGTAAAAATGTATGCGTGCAAAATAGCCGAAATGATTGGGCAACTCGCAATAAAAAGCAGCGAGTAAAAATAAAATAAATAGCCGAAATGATTGGGCATTGCGAAAAATAGCCGAAATGATTAGGCAATCGCTATTTTCGCGATATAAAAAGTTGAAATGATAGAGCATCGCGGAATGAAATTAAAAAAAATGAATGAATGAAAAAAGTGAAACTTTTTGCCCTACAGGTGATATCACATCAATCCCTGTATACAATCCAGGGACGCAAACAAAGAGGGAACCATATCATCCCATCAGGCTCCATCAGAAAGAGAGCCAAATCTCGACGGTCACATCTGCATCCCAGAAGACCAACAACGGCGTTCTTCCTTATGCCAGAAAGGCACAGAAGCGACACAGCGAAACGGAGCCACGGCATAGTCCCTAGTTCCAAATCTTAACGGCAATATCTACAGCCTAAAAATCAACAACGGTGATCCTCCTCATTCCAGCAGGATTCAGATGCTGCAATAAACCCTAGAGCTACGGCAAAGTACCTAATTCCAAATCTCGACGGTTCACAGACAACCTAGAGACCACCTCGATATTCTTCTCGTTATAGCAGACGCAACGTCAACAAAAAAACCTCATGGTCGAAACAAAGCAGAGTGATGGCAAAATCCTAGCTCCACCTCAGCATTCGTCTCGTTACACCAGACACAATGTCAACAATGACGTTCCTTCGCAGTCTAATAAGATGCAGATGCAACGTCAACAAAAGACCTCACGGTCGAATCAAAGCGGAGTGACGGCAAAATCCCAACTCCACCTCAGCATTCGTCTCGCTACACCAGACGTAATGTCAACACCGGCGTTCCTTCGCAGTCCAGCAGGATGCAGATGCAACGCCAACAAAAAACCTCACAGTCGAAACAAAGCGGAGTGACGGCAAAATCCCAACTCCACCTCAGCATTCGTCTCGCTACACCAGACGCAATGCCAGCAAACGAAGCGAAGGCCAAATTCCTAGCTTCAGGGTCTTGACGGCAACTCATATAAAACCTGAAAGACCATCGGAGATCATCTCACACCAGCGCGGAGTGGTCACCACCTCAGCATTTGTCTCGATATAGCAGACGAGATGTTACCACAGCGTTCTTCCTCCAGCAGGATTCAAATTCGACAATCAAACAACGGAGCCACGGAAAAATCCCTGGTTCCAAGCCTCGACGGTTCACCAACAACCTAGAAACAACCGCGACATTCGTCTCGATACAGCAGACGCAATGCCAGCAAACGAAGCAAAGGCCACATTCCTAGCTTCAGGGTCTTGACGGCAACTCATATAAAACCTGAAAGACAATCGGAGATCATCCCACACCAGCGCGGAGTGGTCACCACCTCGACGTTCGTCTTGATACAGCAGACGAGATGTCACTACAGCGTCCTTCCTCCAACAGGATTCGGACACGCCAAAGAAAACGAAGCGAAGGCCAAATTCCTAGCTTCAGGGTCTTAACGGCAACTCATATAAAACCTGAAAGACCATCGGAGATCATCTCACACCAGCCCGGAGTGGTCACTACCTCGACGTTCGTCTCGATACAGCAGACGGGATGTCACTACAGCGTCCTTCCTCCAACGGGATTCGGACACGCCAAAGCAAAGGAAGAGAAGACCAAATTCCTAGCTTCAGGGTCTTGACGGCAACTCATATAAAACCTGAAAGACCATCGGAGATCATCTCACACCAGCGCGGAGTGGTCACCACCTCAGCATTCGTATCGATACAGCAGATGAGATGTTACCACAGCGTTCTTCCTCCAGCAGGATTCAAACGCGACAATCAAACAACGGAGCCACGGCAAAATCCCTAGTTCCAAGCCTCGATGGTTCACCAACAACCTAGAGACAACCGCGATATTCGTCTCGATACAGAAGACGCAATGCCAGCAAACGAAGCAAAGGCCAAATTCCTAGCTTCAGGGTCTTGACGGCAACTCATATAAAACCTGAAAGACAATCGGAGATCATCCCACACCAGCGCGGAGTGGTCACCACCTCGCCGTTCATCTCGATACAGCAGACGAGATGTCACTACAGTGTCCTTCCTCCAACAGGATTCGGACACGCCAAAGCAAACGAAGCGAAGGCCAAATTCCTAGCTTCAGGGTCTTGACGGCATCTCATATAAAACCTGAAAGACCATCGGAGATCATCTCACACCAGCGCGGAGTGGTCACCACCTCGACGTTCGTCTCGATACAGCAGACGAGATATCACTACAGCGTCCTTCCTCCAACGGGATTCGGACACGCCAAAGCAAACGAAGCGAAGGCCAAATTCCTAGCTTCAGGGTCTTGACGGCAACTCATATAAAACCTGAAAGACCGTCGGAGATCATCTCACACCAGCGCGGAGTGGTCACCACCTCGACGTTCGTCTCGATACAGCATACGAGATGTCACTACAGCGTTCTTCCTCCAGCAGGATTCAGACGCGACAATCAAACAACGGAGCCACGGCAAAATCCCTTGTTCCAAACCTCGACGGTTCACCAGCAACCTAGAGACAACCGCGACATTCGTCTTGATACAGCAGACGCAATGCCAGCAAATGAAGTGAAGGCCAAATTCCTAGCTTCAGGGTCTTGACGGCAACTCATATAAAACCTGAAATACTATCGAAGATCATCCTACACCAGCGCGGAGTAGTTATGACTCATCGGGGCTCTCCAAAATGAGCCTAACCTCAAGTAAAAAGCGACATGGCAAAATTCCTAACGCTTCCTTTTCCGACGATCAAACTGCCGAGGAGGATTTCTTGAAGACGTCTTGTCCAGCCCCCGAAGGGATCAGAGACACGACAGTCGCAAGGCTACTCGAACAGCAAGATTGCCTATTGAGGAATATATCAGCCAACGCGACGATACGACGGACAAAACCTTAGTACCACAGACCCTAACGGACCTCTATCGTAAAGAGCAGAGGTTAACCATGACGTTAGGACATTCTTGCGAGAACTGCTCGATTCATCTCGACTCGTGAGGAAATTAGTGTCTTTGCGAGAACTTCTCGATTCGTCTCGACTCGTAGGGAAAAGCCTTAGGCAATGGGGATAAGGACCTGTTTCCTAAGCACTGGGGTCCTACAAGTCGGTGCAAAATGGACTCTTGCACACTATTCACGGGCCACACTCTCTAAAGTCGAATCTCGACAAGGAGGGGAACAACCGCTTACGAGTCCTCTCGACTTGTAGGAGGGAAAATTCTCTTGTGAGATCCTTACGACTCTCAAGAGAAAACGCGCTTAGCAATCCTCACGATTCCTAAGAAGAAAATACACCTACGGGATCCTCTCGACTCGTAGGGAGAAAAGTCTTCATGAGACCCTCACGGCTCATGAAGTTGAAAAGTCTTAGGCAGCAGATCTGAACCTGCTTCCTAAGCCATCACTATCTCTTGAAGAGTTCAAGATGAAATATTCTTTATTATCTACAGGCCACACTTGCCAGAGTAACATACCAAAAACATAAAGAAAAGAGAAGAAAGCGACAAGGAGAACATTTGATTCGCATTTGATTAAGCGTTCGAAGCATACCCGTTCATGCATGGGCAAAAGATTTAGTACATAAAATACGCTGAAATGAGGAATTTTCCATTCATACTTCGAAAAGTTCTTACAATTATGAAAGCAGTAAACGAAAACATCATCAAAATGATTACAATGGTAAAACCTTAGATCCAGGGCATGGATTAAGGAATTCAAAAGTAAGGTCGTCTAGAGTCTTTCTGGCCTTTCTGACCATTCTCGTATGCATCCTCTCGCGCTCACGAGTGTCGAGATCCTCAGCAATGTCACCCTCCCTTTGATAAGAAGCGATTATCGTCGTCTGTTGGAAAGTTTGGTGCAGAATATCAATGAGGTTGTCTCGCCGCTTCTTCGAGATCAGCCCCGACAGGAACACTGAATGCACCTTGTCTTCGGTATCATCCAGCGCATTAAGCGGCATGGCCTCGTAAAACCCCGGAAGTGCTCTCCAAATTGCTCCCACTACGATTTTCAATAGAGCGGAACGGCGAGGAAGCAGCCAACCGACACGTGAATACAGACGATCCATAATCTCCGCACATTAGGCATCTGTAAACTCTTAGTTCTGGCAACGGCCATGTACGCGGATATCCTCATAAGTAATGAACTCGTTCAGACTGTATAAGTGAACAGCCATAGTGCCTGAAAAGAAACATCACTAGAAGATCGGTAATGAAGAAAAACAAATACGGAATTTAAAATGACTCTTGATATCCCTATGGAGAAAACAAATTCTAATTATCTCACCTTATAAATTCGAATTTGTGAGAAATCCTGAAAAAAGAATCTCATTTAATAAGCGACCCTTCGGATCAAAGAGTTAGACTCCTCGAGAGTAATGCTCTACAAACAGGAATGACACCTGTCAAAGTCAATTATGAAGGGAATTTAAAGAGATTCCTCGAGAATGTCAAGAGCCTGGCTCTGTAATGATGATGGAAAAATCCATTAGAAAAGAATTAATTAAAATTAATTTTTATGAATTAAAAAATTCTAGGATCTTCAAGATCCATGAAAAAAACTCTTAAGAGTTCTTCATCAAAGATTAAGAAATCTACATGTTTTCGAAGAGCAGAGCTCTGATCCATGAGCTAAGAAACCCCAAGAAAAGATCTCTTTAGATCTATGGGTTCATGAGAGCAAAACTCTGTTAATGAAACCTTAAATGGGTTTTCTTTAGATCAAAGATCTATGAAGAGCAAGGTTCTGTTAATAGGTAAAACCCTAATTTATTAAAAAAAATTAAACTTTACCTAAGTTTTGATAGAGTTCTGACTCTTGAAAAGTTCTTAAACTGAAGAGCAAAACTCTGAATGAAAATTCTCAAGAAAGAAGATGAAAATCATCTAAGGGACCAAAGGTCCTATTTATAGGCATTGAACCGCCTCTTCAACTTCTGAGTTGATCCAAGGGATCAGATGCTGGCACCGCTGCACTCACGTGTGCGCCACGTGAGCACAACGGTGGGGGGCATTTGTTTCCCCCAATCAGAGCAAAGCTCTGTTTTAAAATTCAAACTTTAAAAATTGAAGCAACGCTTCAGTTCCAGCGCTAGGCGCGCTGCGCGCCACGTGTCAAACACGGATGCGCTAGCGCCATGTGCGCTGTGTCCTAGGCAGTGCACCATGTGTGCGCTAGCGCTAGGCGCGCTGCGCGCCACGTATCAAATACGGGTGCGCTAGCGCAGGCTGCGCTGCGCTCTGCATATCAAACGTAGGTGCGCTAGCGCAAAGTGCGCTGCGCTCTGAGCAGCGCACCACGTGCAAAGCATGGGTGCGCCAGCGCTGGAATTAAAAATTCCCCACCGTTAGATCAAAACATCTAATAATGATAAATCATTAATTAATCAGAATTAAAATTCTGTTATGGAAAGATTTTTCCAATATTGTTAAAAACAAGAAGATTGCCTTATGTAAAACAGAAACCCTAGGATCAAAGATCTAACGGTGGGGAAATATCTCCAAATCAATCAGAGAAAGATCTCTTTAACTGATTTAACAAATCAATTTGCCCTATATAAAGGCCCTAAGACTTTAAGTCTGATAGAGAGAAACCCCCTGTAGGGTGTTTTTCGTCACCCCATTGAGATGGGAATACGCGCGCGCTTGTCAGGCGTACTACAGATTCCCCCTGCTTAGGGTAGGCCGGGGTTTATTGATTGTGGGGATCCTAATCTCCGGCAGCCGCGAACTAAGCTGCCGTTAATTACCCCTCGCCTTTGGGGCAAGGGAACCTCCGATTAACGAGTTAAACTGGTCATGCGAACTCAATGTGCAGTGTACGTGTGTTTTGTTTTGAAAGGGAGGTTTTGGATATATCGGGAGCCACGCAGAGTTTTTACGGGGGTCCCGCTACCCGGATAGCGGGCTGGGGGTCAAGGGGGCTAGCAGCCCCCTTGTGGGGTTCGGGGCAGTGCCCCGGCCCGAAAATTTTTTGGAGGGGGAGAATGTTGCGGAGTATGTGTATGTGTACATTTGTATACAAATGTATATATATACATATATATATAAATAAATGGGAAAAGGCATCCAAAGGATGCGTGGGGCAGCACCTTGGGCGCTGTGCGCGTAGGTGCTGTGCGCTCAGGCGCAAGCGCGCCACGTGTCGGCACGTGGGCGCTTTGCGCATGAGCGCTGCGCGCAGGTACGCAAGCGCGCGCGCGCCACGTGTCGGCACGCGGGCGCTTTGCGCACTTGCGCAAGCGCGCAGATGCGCAAGCGCGCGCGCCACGTGTCGGCACGCGGGCGCTTTGCGCACTTGCGCAAGCGCGCAGGTGCGCAAACGCGCGCGCGCGCCACGTGTCGGCACGCGGGCGCTTTGCGCAAGCGCGCGCGCCACGTGTCGTCACGTGGGCGCTTTGCGCACTTGCGCTGCGCGCTGGAGAGGACAAGAGGCTTTTAGCCTGAAAAAAAGATTTCTCAAAGAGAAATCAGAGAGGAGTCGGGCTCCTGAATGTTTTTTTTTTTTGGGTTAATGGAAGGGGTTCTTCTTCTTCCTCCTCTGTTAGCTGGATCTTGAAGATCAAGAGATGTGAGATCTCAAAATCTCTCCTTTTTGGGATCTTAAGGCAGATCCAAGTTCCCCTTTGTGGGTTTGGTGGTGAAAAACTATTTTGTTTTTGAAAAGGAAGAGTAAAACTCTTGATTTAATTCAAGAGAAAGAAGAAGGTTTTGGAACCTTGAGGAAGGAGAAAAGATCTCAGATCTAATTTTTTTGGAGAGAATGAAAAGTGTATATTTTTTTTATTCATCATGTTGCCTTATATAGGCTCACATATTTACATATAGCCCCTTGGGCTTTACAAAAATGGCATTTTAGCCATCCCATGGCTCATGTGCCATTTCATTTTTGCACATAAGCCATGGGCTTACAAAATATTGGCTTTATGCCCATTTTGTTTTCATTCATGCATAAACAATTACATAAAAATTATTTATTACATGATTTTGTTGTTGGCATGGGGAGGCTGGCTGCGGGCTCGACTTGGGCATGGGCCCGCTTGACCTGGGCTTGGGCCCACCTGGCTTGGGGTTGACTTTGATTTTGACTTGGTCAACCGGGGTGTAAATTTTTACCCCAACAAATTGCCCCCCATCAATAAATGCACACAGCATATGTGGGTCATGTGCATGAAATTGATGGATCTTCTTTCACATGGAGGCGACTTACTTTGGTTCCCACCTTTTGGGATGCACTGCCCTTCTTACGACATGGACGGTCGGCGCTCCGATCCGAAGCGATTTGGTAGACGTGTCCCCGGCACGGAGTGTCGCTGGTCGACGTTTCCCCGAGGCGGAGTGTCTGCTGTAGGACGTTTCCCCGAGACGGAGTGCCTGTGGTAGGACGTATCCCCGAGACGGAGTGCCCGTGGTAGGATGTATCCCCGAGACGGAGTGCCCGTGGTAGGATGTATCCCCGAGACGGAGTGTCAGCTTGACGTTTCCCCGAGACGGAGTGCCTGTGGTAGGACGTATCCCCGATACGGAGTGCCTGTGGTAGGACGTATCCCCGAGACGGAGTGGCTGTGGTAGGACGTTTCCCCGAGACGGAGTGCCTGTGGTAGGACGTATCCCCGAGACGAAGTGTCAGCTTGACGTTTCCCCGAGACGGAGTGCCTGTGGTAGGACGTATCCCCAAGACGGAGTGCCTGTGGTAGGACGTTTCCCCGAGACGGAGTGCCTGTGGTAGGACGTATCCCCGAGACGAAGTGTCAGCTTGACGTTTCCCCGAGACGGAGTGCCTGTGGTAGGACGTATCCCCGAGACGGAGTGCCTGTTGTAGGACGTATCCCCGAGACGGAGTGCCTGTTGTAGGACGTATCCCCGAGACGGAGTGCCTGTTGTAGGACGTTTCCCCGAGACGGAGTGCCTGTTGTAGGACGTTTCCCCGAGACGGAGTGCCTATGGTAGGACGTTTCCCCGAGACGGAGTGCCTGTTGTAGGACGTTTCCCCGAGACGGAGTGCCTGTTGTAGGACGTTTCCCCGAGACGGAGTGCCTGTTGTAGGACGTTTCCCCGAGACGGAGTGCCTGTTGTAGGACGTATCCTCGAGACGGAGTGCCTGTTGTAGGACGTTTCCCCGAGACGGAGTGCCTGTTGTAGGACGTTTCCCCGAGACGGAGTGCCCGTGGTAGGACGTATCCCCGAGACGAAGTGTCAGCTTGACGTTTCCCCGAGACGGAGTGCCTGTGGTAGGACGTATCCCCGAGACGGAGTGCCTGTGGTAGGACGTTTCCCCGAGACGGAGTGCCTGTGGTAGGACGTATCCCCGAGACGAAGTGTCAGCTTGACGTTTCCCCGAGACGGAGTGCCTGTGGTAGGACGTATCCCCGAGACGGAGTGCCTGTTGTAGGACGTATCCCCGAGACGGAGTGCCTTTTGTAGGACGTATCCCCGAGACGGAGTGCCTGTTGTAGGACGTTTCCCCGAGACGGAGTGCCTGTTGTAGGACGTTTCCCCGAGACGGAGTGCCTATGGTAGGACGTTTCCCCGAGACGGAGTGCCTGTTGTAGGACGTTTCCCCGAGACGGAGTGCCTGTTGTAGGACGTTTCCCCGAGACGGAGTGCCTGTTGTAGGACGTTTCCCCAAGACGGAGTGCCTGTTGTAGGACGTTTCCCCGAGACGGAGTGCCTGTGGTAGGACGTTTCCCCGAGACGGAGTGCCTGTTGTAGGACGTTTCCCCGAGACGGAGTGCCTGTTGTAGGACGTTTCCCCGAGACGGAGTGCCTGTGGTAGGACGTTTCCCCGAGACGGAGTGCCTGTTGTAGGACGTTTCCCCGAGACGGAGTACCTGTGGTAGGACGTTTCCCCGAGACGGAGTGCCTGTTGTAGGACGTTTCCCCGAGATGGAGTGCCTGTTGTAGGACGTTTCCCCGAGACGGAGTGCCTGTGGTAGGACGTATCCCTGATACGGAGTGCCTGTGGTAGGACGTTTCCCCGAGATGGAGTGCCTCTTGTAGGACGTATCCCCGAGACGGAGTGCCTGTGGTAGGACGTATCCCCGAGACGGAGTGCCTGTTGTAGATGTGCCCCCGGCACGGAGTGTCTGCTTGATGTTTCCCCGAGGCGGAGTATCGGCTGGTCGACGTATCCCTGAGACGGAGTGTCAGCTTGGCGTTTCCCCGAGACGGAGTGTCTGTTGTCCGACACAGAGGTCGATGTTGGAATTGGTTGGTTGGATTTGTTTGATTTGAGTCGACATCAGCATCGCTACACTAGAATATGGTACCAGGAGCGAATCATCATCTGTCTTTAGAGGATGTGGGAATTGTTTTTTTTTTTGTTTGGCATCTGCATTGCTGCACTGGAATAATGCCAGGAGCAACTCATCATTTGCCCCGAGAGGATTTGGGGATTTTTTGTTTGGCATCTGCATTGCTGCACTGGAATAATGCCAGGAGCAACTCATCATTTTCCCCGAAAGGACTTGGGAATTGGTGGCTTAGGAGACAGGTTTAGATCCCTGTCACCTAAGGCTTCTCCACTTTGTAAGCCATAAGGGTCTCACAAAGCATTTTCTCCCTACGGGTCGTGAGGATCCCGCAGGTGTATTTTCTCCTTAGGAGTCGTGGGGACTCCTAAGTGTGTTGCTCCTTCGTGAGTCGTAGGGATCTCACGCGGGAATTTTCTCCTCACAAAGTCGAGAGGACTTTGAGAGTGCATTTCATTTCATTTTTTTTTTTTACGAGTTTGCACCCTTTCGGGTTTTCACAAACTCGCCGGCAGTCCTGCTGTTTTTACTCACGGAGCCCTTTCGGGTTTTCATTCGTGCCCGTTTTTCTTGTGGACATACCGTTCTTCTTTTTTCCCTTTTTTTTTCTTTTTTTTTTCTGGAGAGATCGGGATTGTTTTACGCCCGTGGATTGTATACGGTTTTGCAGGATGTATAATCCAGACCGTAGGGCCAGAAAAATTTCAGGACTTTGTTGGCGTCTGCATCGCTGCACTGGAATGTGGTACCAGGAGCGACTCATCATTCGCCGTTGGGGTATGGGAGTTGGAATTTGGTTGGCGTCTGCATCGCTGCACTGGAATATGGTACCAGGAGCGACTCATCATTCGCCACTTGGGGATTGGGGAGCGATGGCTTAGGAGACAGGTTTAGATCCCTGTCACCTAAGACTTTTCAATTTTATGGGCTTTGAGGGTCCCATAAAAGCATTTTCTCCCTACGAGTCGTAAGGATCTCGCAGGTGTATGTTCTCCTTAGGAGTCGTGAGGACTCCTAAGTGTGTTTTTCCTTTATGAGTCGTAAGGGTCCCACAAAGGTTTGTTCTCCTCATGTATCGTGAGGACACATGAGTGGATTTCCCTCGTTTCCAGTTTAATGACTTAGAGGTCGACTGTTTCCAGTTTAACGACTTAGAGGTCATCTGTTTCCAGTTTAACGACGTGGAGGTCTACTGTTTCCAGTTTAAAGACTTAGAGGTCTACTGTTTCCAGTTTAACGACTTAGAGGTCTGCTGTTTCCAGTTTAAAGACTTAGAGGTCGTCTGTTTCCAGTTTAAAAACGTAGAGGTCATCTGTTTCCAGTTTAACGACATAGTGGTCATCTGTTTCTAGTTTAACGACGTGGTGGTCGATTGTTTCCAGTTTAACGACGTGGTGGTCATCTGTTTCCAGTTTAACGACATAGTGGTCATCTGTTTCCAGTTTAAAGACTTAGAGGTCCGTTGTTTCCAGTTTAATGACGTGGAGGTCATCTGTTTCCAGTTTAACGACTTGGAGGTCATCTGTTTCCAGTTTAACGACTTGGAGGTCATCTGTTGTTTCCAGTTTAACGACGTGGAGGTCATCTGTTTCCAGTTTAACGACTTGGAGGTCATCTGTTTCCAGTTTAACGACTTGGAGGTCATCTGTTTCTAGTTTAACGACGTGGTGGTCGATTGTTTCCAGTCTATCCAGGGGCATAGGTATGATGAGAATTATTTGAGCCCGTGGATTGTATACGGTAGTCAATTTGGGGACTAACCGTAGGGCTGGAAGAATTTTGGAAATTTGAATTTTTGTTTGTGTTTGTTGTTGTTTTTTTTTTGTTTTTATTTTACCGCGATTGCTCTATCATTTCAGCTTTTCTTATCGCGAAGGTCGCGATTGCCCTATCATTTTGGCTTTTATTCGCGGTTGCCCCATCATTTCGGCTTTTTTTTTTTGTTTTTTACACATTTTTTTGTTTGTTTACATATATACATATATTTTTACATTCCCAGTTTAACGACTTAGAGGTCGACTGTTCCCAGAGAAAGGCGGGTGTTTGAGAGAATCAGGTCCCTGAAGGACTTCGGTCCCCGTTTGTATGAAATTGGCGGTCGCAGCTTGATTGTTTGTTAACACGCCAGGGGACAATGATATTTCTCCCGCCTTGTATTGTTTCTCGACCCAATCCTTGAAGATGCAACAGTCTTCAATAGTGTGCCCCAGCACTCGGTGGTATGGGCAAAAGTTGGGATGATCAGTCTTGTTTGCTTCACTTAGCCTTTTCGGTTCTGGTAGCCGCAGGCCATTCTTCAGAGCATCTTTAAAAATTTTGTGGACCTTGTCCCTTCGGAATGAGTAGACCTTATTTCTTCTTTCCTCTAAAGTTGGCCCTTGAGACTGGTCAGTTTTTGCTCCGCCCATTCTCTGCTTATTTGGAGAATCGGTGATGTTAGAACTTCCGCCTTTTCGGTTGTCGTCCCTCCAAGGTTTCGGTCTGTTTGTGAACTGAAGATCCTGAGCGGACTCGGGCTTTGAGCGTTCCAACGTTTGGACCTTTTTGGTCAGCTCTTGGAATGTTTTGAGACCCGCGGTACATAGAAACGGGGCCATCCAGTTGTTGAGATTTCCGATAAGGAGACTGACAGATTGGTCCTGCTCTATCGGCGGTTCGCATTTGACGGAGAGATTACGCCATCGGGTTATAAAATCCGTGTTGCTTTCGTCGCTCTTGGGCTTGGTCCTTACGAGCTCGGCAATGGTAATCTTATCGCTGACGCTCATGAACCTCTGCCGAAACAGAGACTCCATTTGGACAAAAGTTGTGACGGAGCCATCCGGTATGCTCGCGTACCAGTCGAAAGCAACATCGGTCAGGCTATTAACGAACTGGCGGAGGAGAAGCGCATCATTGCCCCCAGTATTCCCGCATGAGGCTTTGAAGTGGGCGATGTGCTGATTCGCATTTCCCGTCCCGTTGAATCTTCCGAATTTGGGGATGACATAGCCGCTAGGAAATTCTACCAGATCATACTGAGCAGGATATGGTCTCCCACTACTGCTGACATCTTTTCGCGCTTCGGCTTCGGCTACCAAGGTTTTGACTTTGTCGGTAACCAAATCCATGATTTGATCTTGAGTTAGCGGGCTATTGTCATCGGTAGCCAAGACATTTGCCGAGATAGGATGCGACTGACTTTCGTGCGGTCCGCCCACCCTTGGATTTGAGGGAATAGGCACCGACTGTCTCGGGTCAACATTTCCCGGTTCATGAGCAGAGCCCTGTGCTTGATTGGGCGGCTGAGAGGCAAGTTGGGCCGTAAGCCGTAAGACGACATTTGTCAAGTCGTCGATCTTTGTGTAGAGCTTGGCCATCTCCTTGTCTTTGCTTCTGAGCTGCTTTCGGAGCTCTTGAAGCATCTCTTGCTCCGCAGTCCTGGGACGGAAAGTCGGCTCTTCTTCGCTTTCCGAGCCTGACTCCTCATGGACCGAAGGGTCTTTCTGCCTATCATCCTCATCGAGAGGGTCTTCACCATCCAGCAGAGGCGGCTGTTCTTGGGAAGCGGCCACCACATTCAAGCCAGATTGGATTTGAGATGTAGCGGCCCCGTTCTTGCTCTTGCTGCGCGTGCCCACCATGTAGACAGTGTGGACCACATATCCAGCCATTTCTTTCTCATTGGCGGGGAGCTTAGAGAAAGCACCTGATCGAGCAGTTGTTGAGGGTACCGCTGGAGCTTGCTTAAAACGCCTTGCAGGTTTGTTGGTGTCGATGGCCTTGCCCCCAGTTGGGGTCAAAGAAAGTCGTTCAGACACCGACTTGCGCTTGGGCTGGGGTGCCCTCGTGACCACCACATTTGGCCTCCTACCTTTCGAGACCGGTTTGTTTACCACCGGGGCTTGAGGAGCTGGGATGGCGCCAACTGGTATGAACATGATAGAGCCGAATGGTAGCAGCGGCTCCTCCCATTGTCGCCCAAGACTGGCCGGAAGGACCGTCCTGGAGTCTATCTTCATCGTGTATGAAATGGGAGCCGTGTTGAGAGCTGAGTAGGTTTTTGGAGACATCGTTGAGAAGTGATTGCTTGAGAACCTGCATGAAAGAGCATTATTTTAGTATAAATACAGACATGTATATTGATTGAGTTCGCATGAGCGTTTAACCCGAAATATGGGAGGAGAGATTGGTCCCACCGGGCGTGCCAGAATCTGTAGGGTGTTTTTCGTCACCCCATTGAGATGGGAATACGCGCGCGCTTGTCAGGCGTACTACAGATTCCCCCTGCCTAGGGTAGGCCGGGGTTTATTGATTGTGGGGATCCTAATCTCCGGCAGCCGCGAACTAAGCTGCCGTTAATTACCCCTCGCCTTTGGGGCGAGGGAACCTCCGATTAACGAGTTAAACTGGTCATGCGAACTCAATGTGCAGTGTACGTGTGTTTTTTTTTGAAAGGGGGGTTTTGGATATATCGGGAGCCACGCAGAGTTTTTACGGGGGTCCCGCTACCCGGATAGCGGGCTGGGGGTCAAGGGGGCTAGCAGCCCCCTTGTGGGGTTCGGGGCAGCGCCCCGGCCCGAAATTTTTTTGGAGGGGGAGAATGTTGCGGAGTATGTGTATGTGTACATTTGTATACAAATGTATATATATACATATATATATAAATAAATGGGAAAAGGCATCCAAAGGATGCGTGGGGCAGCACCTTGGGCGCTGTGCGCGTAGGTGCTGTGCGCTCAGGCGCAAGCGCGCCATGTGTCGGCACGTGGGCGCTTTGCGCATGAGCGCTGCGCGCAGGTGCGCAAGCGCGCGCGCGCCACGTGTCGGCACGCGGGCGCTTTGCGCACTTGCGCAAGCGCGCAGATGCGCAAGCGCGTGCGCCACGTGTCGGCACGCGGGCGCTTTGCGCACTTGCGCAAGCGCGCGTGCCACGTGTCGGCACGCGGGCGCTTTGCGCACTTGCGCAAGCGCGCAGGTGCGCAAACGCGCGCGCGCGCCACATGTCGGCACGCGGGCGCTTTGCGCAAGCGCGCGCGCCACGTGTCGTCACGTGGGCGCTTTGCGCACTTGCGCTGCGCGCTGGAGAGGACAAGAGGCTTTTAGCCTGAAAAAAAGATTTCTCAAAGAGAAATCAGAGAGGAGTCGGGCTCCTGAATGTTTTTTTTTTTTGGGGTTAATGGAAGGGGTTCTTCTTCTTCCTCCTCTGTTAGCTGGATCTTGAAGATCAAGAGATGTGAGATCTCAAAATCTCTCCTTTTTGGGATCTTAAGGCAGATCCAAGTTCCCCTTTGTGGGTTTGGTGGTGAAAAACTATTTTGTTTTTGAAAAGGAAGAGTAAAACTCTTGATTTAATTCAAGAGAAAGAAGAAGGTTTTGGAACCTTGAGGAAGGAGAAAAGATCTCAGATCTAATTTTTTTGGAGAGAATGAAAAGTGTATATTTTTTTATTCATCATGTTGCCTTATATAGGCTCACATATTTACATATAGCCCCTTGGGCTTTACAAAAATGGCATTTTAGCCATCCCATGGCTCATGTGCCATTTCATTTTTGCACATAAGCCATGGGCTTACAAAATATTGGCTTTATGCCCATTTTGTTTTCATTCATGCATAAACAATTACATAAAAATTATTTATTACATGATTTTGTTGTTGGCATGGGGAGGCTGGCTGCGGGCTCGACTTGGGCATGGGCCCGCTTGACCTGGGCTTGGGCCCACCTGGCTTGGGGTTGACTTTGATTTTGACTTGGTCAACCGGGGTGTAAATTTTTACCCCAACACCCCCTAACAAATTTTGAGAAAACCCAAAAGAAAGAGAGCAAGCTCTTGAAAAAAGATCATTTCTTCAAGGTAAAAAAAATGATTCTTGAACAAAGAGATGAAATCAGCTCATTAAAACAGAAGAATTATCTTCTTAAAAGATCATAGATCTACAAAAGACCAAGGTCTTTTATAAAGAGATCAAAAGATCTCATCATAAAAGCAAAAGAAGTATTTATTTCATTCATAGATCATTGATCTATAAAGGCAAAGCCCTTTCAAAAATAAGAACTATTGTTCTTGAAACTTGAGGCAAAGCCTCTTCTAAAAGGAACATAAATTTGTTCACAGATCATAAATTTGATCAAATGCGCTTTGCGCTATTGAAAAATGCCTTGCACTCTTGAACTGCGCTTTTGCGCTCCCTGGACCGGCGCTCAGTGCCAAAACACGCAACGTATCAACCACGTATGCAACTTGCGCTTTGCACTTCTGAAACAGCGCACTGCGCTCAAGGGCTGGCGCCACGTGTCACTCACTTGTGCGCCACTAAACCAGCGCAACGTGCTCATAAATTGAAAGCGCAATGCGCCCATCATCTGGCGCTCAGTGCCAAGCGCGACACGTGTCCTTTTCGTGTGTGCTACTTAGCAGAAGCGCAATGCGCTCTTTAATTGGCGCAAAGCGCCTGGCGCGCCATGTGGCGCGCTGTCAGAACACACATTGTTCTGATGAATGCTATGCATTCAATACAAGACAAAAAGAATGTGTCAGGATCTAATGCTCAGCATTATTAAAAGAGCCAAGCCCAAATAAAGGCTCAATAGCCCAGAACAATAAAATGTTAAACATTTTAATCTTATTGGACTTAGCCCAATATTGGCCATAAGTCCTCAACTTATATTGAACCGAGCCCATCTGCTCACGAATATTTAACAGATCTCAATCCCAAATTGGACTACAGATCCTTCAACCAACTCACAACGGTTCAAGGGTACATCTCTTTACTCCTCTGATATTTGTCGTTGTAATCCTTCAACGTTTTCAGAGAGGTGACAGGTCCCGACAATCATACATTTCATAGACTATGACGTCTTTAAACTGAACTGTGGGGTCCTTAAACTCACGGACTACGATGTCCTTAACCTCGGACTGTGGGGTCCTTAAACTCACGGACTACGATGTCCTTAACCTCGGACTGTGGGGTCCTTAAACTCATGGACTACGATGTCCTTAACCTCGGACCGTGGGGTCTCTTTAAACCCATGGACTATGATGTCCTTAACCTTGGACTGTGGGTCCCTTTAAACCCACGGACTATGATGTCCTTAACCTTGGATTGTGGGGTCCTTTTAAACCTACGGACTATGATGTCCTTAACCTTGGACTGTGGGGTCCCTTTAAACCCACGGACTATAATGTCCTTAACCTTAGACCACCATGTCCTTAAACTGGTAATCGACCGCAATGTCCCTAAACTAAACAATAGAGCCTAAATGCCCTCTTGTTGGATCTAAATGATCCCGTTAAGTTGATATTACTCTAAAATTAGACTAATGTATCCTTAAAAAACGTTTAAATTAATCTTAGTCTCAAATAAGGCTAACGTATCCTTAAACCCAAACCAAAACCCAAATCTAAGAAAATACGGATTTGGACTAATCCACGCCCTACGGGCGACAACATAAATTAGTCTCCGTATACAATCCACGGGCAACCACAAACAAAACAAACACCCACGACATGAAGTGACCATCTGGAGAAGGAGAAAGTTGTTACCGCGATGCGGTAGCGTAATTAACTGCAGGGGCTTGCGCCTGCAAGGAAGGGCGTCCCCACAATCAAAAACCCCTCGAATGAAGGGGAATCTGATGAAGTCTGCTACATCGGACGCATCCATTTAAACCTTCGATACATGGTGCCATAAATCAACTTGGCATTTTCGGAGAGGTGGACGGATAGCACCAATTAGCATCTGCCCCGAATTTCAGGCGAGACGTCTGCCGCGTCTTCGTCCGCGTCTTTCGGCGGTAAAAAATCATGCTTCGCCTCGGAGTACCTTCTTTCCCCCGTCGGAATTATGCTTCGACCGGGAATTGACCTCTGCGTCAGAATCATACTTCACCTCAGAGTGTACCCCGTGTCGAAATCACGCTTCGCCTCGGAGTATCTACCTTCCCTATCGGAATTATGCTTCATCTGGGAATCAGCCTCTACATCAAAACCAGTGACACTCCGTGCCGGGGAAACGTCGACCACAAACACTCTGTGCCGGGGATAAGTCAACCAACAACCTCCCTATCAGAATTATGCTTCGACTCGGAATCAAGTCAACCAACAACCTCCCCATCGGAATTAAACTCCGCCTCGGAATCAAGTCGACCAACAAACTCTGTGTCGGAATCATACTTCATCTCAGAGTGTACCCCGTATCAAAATCATGCTTCGCTTCGGTGTATCTGCCTTCCCTGTCGAAATTATGCTTCATCTCGGAATCAAGTCAACCAACGACCTCCCTGATCGCGCACCTTTGGCGTGTCGGATGTTCAAAGTTCTAAAGTTATAACCGTGATCAGGACGGTATCGCTATGCAGCTAGCCGGTTGAGCACGGGTCGATCCACAGGGAGATGGTTGTATGTTCGTTTGAATTTTAGATGAGTCAATAAAGAATGTGTATATGTTTGTTCAATTCTATCCTAAGTGTTATATGCAAGTATAAAGTTGTTAAGAAAAAGATACGAAAGTGTAAGCTAAGGAAATCCGCACTCAAAACCTTTGAGCCGAGTCTTGACCAATTGAAGCTAGGGCAATCGGCAACAACGTGGATTAGGGGATTTAAGCACGGTATTCATGGAATCCGGCTTATTTACCCTTGTCCTTCCGTTCTTGTCTCTTGCTTTCGCCTCCGGCCAAACCGAATGCAACCGGTCGCGGTTAGGAATCACCGTTACCTTGGTAGGGTAGGGTGCCTAACGGAGCGCTTGCGTAACGTTTGGGCGGAGTTCAAAGGAAAATAACGGGAAAAGGAAATGAGGAATGAAACCTTAATTTACAATATTGTATTTATTCTTAACAACAACATATTACAACCATTCACAAAACGAACCAAAAAGAGCAAAAGAAAAGATAAACAAAGAAAAGAAAAGATTACAAGTAAGTAATTAAAAGTGCATGGAATTTAAGTGCATGAAAGTAAAGCATGAATGTAAAGCAAGTAATAAAAAGTAAGAAAGAAATAAGCAAGAAAGAGAACTAGAAACCATGGAACAAGTTACACACCATGGGTTTAATAACCCAAACTTAAACTTGCAAGCTCAATTAAGAGGTTGCAAGATCAAGAGAGAGCTAAAAACCCAAGGCAAAATGAAGCACAAAAGAGACTTTTATTCCTTCCAAAATGATACAACCCTTGAGATCAAATACCAACCCTTAAACCTTCAAGCTCAATGAAGAGGTTGAAAGATCAAGAGAGAGCAAGGATCACAAGGGGAAGCTAAGCAAAAGAATGATACAAAATAACCCTCATCTTCATTTAACATCCACTCAAAAGCTCTCACAACAATTTAATGGAGGAAAGATAAAGAAGAAGAAGAAGTTAAACTAAAAACTAACAAAAAGAGGGCATAAGAATTCATCCCATGGCTTGGCAAGTTCTGGGCTATTTATAGGCTGCGTGCTGAAACCCTAGGGCCACATTCTGACCCTACAAGAAAAGACCTAACTGCCCCTGAAAACGTTTTAGTTGAAGAGTCTATTAGGCCGCGGATCCGCGGCCTAACCCCCATGTTGGCCGCGGATCCGCGGCCATCTTGATGGGTTAGGTGACGAGATTTTGTCGGTTTTCCTGGTTTGCTGTCTTATGTTGTTCTACATATACCAAATTGCAAATTGCTTCCACAATTGCTTCAGATCTGCAACGGTCCAAAATGGCATCAAAAATAATACTTTTGATCTTTTCTCCCTCGAGCTCCGCGCACCCATTGATTCTTGTGCTGCCCCCCTCGTGCTCTGTGCTTGTCCGAGACACGAATGACCACTGTCATATGTCTTGTCTCAGGAACTGGTACGCGGCACTGGACGGATACGGATGACCGGAACCCGGCTTTTATCTGCTGTCAATAGATGTTCTGTATTTTGGCGTAACAGTGGAGATTTTGTATCAATTGCGTTATTTTGGACTAGGAACCTGTAGCCTGTAAATATATAGCAAACACGGGTTAAAAGCACCTACCTATAAACAAAAGAGCGTAAGAATGGGCGGTATTAAATGCAATATTCTGGTATGAACAAATACCCCCAAACTTAACTTTTGCTCGTCCCGAGCAAAACCAATTATTCACAAAAAAGAATCTTAACCGCACTTTCGCAGGGAACGCGATTGCACTGAGCTCGTGCAACAAGCCGTTAAACCTCTAGGTGTCCCTAGTAGGAGGAGTGTTGTCTCCTAGGGTTTTCAGCGGATACTACCCACAAAATCCCGTCAAGCTAGTGTCATAAGTTAACATCGATTCTACTCCTACAGTTTAGTATCTACGTTAGAAACTCTATCATCCTAAGTTAAAAATATCCAACCCTTATTTTCACGTCTCCTATCTATTTAACTTTAGATCTTATACGTTCCAAAAAAGTTTAGAAAGATGTTGGTTCTCCTGAGTTTTCCTTCTAACAGTGTGGTCTTAAATCAGGGATTTTTATCAACTTTACAGAAAACATAAGTCTTATCTTTTATTTCTATCTTTTATCCAAACATCGATTGTATATCCCTGCGTGTATGTATATTTGCACCCCT
The DNA here is from genome assembly GCA_030015575.1 of Agapanthus africanus. Taxonomy (NCBI): domain Eukaryota; kingdom Viridiplantae; phylum Streptophyta; class Magnoliopsida; order Asparagales; family Amaryllidaceae; genus Agapanthus; species Agapanthus africanus. Next base: position 410,539,361 of record CM057338.1, read on the forward strand.
ACACTCAAGAATTCAATTCAAGCTATAATACCCTTGACCTAACACCTAATACTACTTCTTTTCATTAAGGACGGACGGATTTGCTCACACACCTTTCATGCGACTATTAATGCTTCTTGAGGCACTAACAGCCGATTACTGAATGTGTGAGCTTAAAGCGTAAATAGCAGTTTCCGGGTCTTGACTTTATTTATTTATTTTTCTTTTCTTTTATTTTTCTTTTTCAAGACCGGATATATTTTTCAATGATGCTCTTTTGGTGTTTAGCTTTAATTACCGTTTTTTCTTTCATACTAGGCTTTCAGGCAAGAGTATTTCTAGGTATCCTCTACTATCCCAAGTTTCAGGGTGCGTGTAAGTGCAGTTTGTAGGGTATATACTTTCTAAATTTGAACTCAAGAATAGAAACTATTTTTCAGACTTATCCTTCAGTAAAGCTTCAATACTTTCCCCTCATCTTGACTTAACTCAAGAACTGAACTCAAGATTACCTATTTCTCAAAAAAAAACTGTAAGGACGTATAATCACCAAGTTTAAACAGAATGAGGGTTATTTTTAGGATTTTCAATTCCTAAGCCTAGAATTTAGTTATTTCTAACATATCAACTAAACTTTCAGAATAAAAATCTAAGTTACCCTATTAGCTAACTTGACGACAAAGTTTTTATATTTTTTGGAAAATTTTCGATTTTTATGGGTTTTTAATAAGGTATGCAAATGCAAAATATACAAATGAATGCGAAGGAAGAAAGCTTACCGAGCACACCCCCAAACTTAAACTTGACAGTGCCCTCACTGTCAGGCTACACCAAGAGGGTCAAAATTGTCGGCGCTCCCCAAAAACAATTTATATACAAAACAAAAAAGGAAAACAAAAAAATATATACAAAAAGGTTCCCCCCTAAACTTAAGTAAAACAGTGTTTCCATTGTTAAGCATTGAAGTTCGGGATCAGGGGGAAAGAACAGTATCAAGCAATACAGGGCCTTACACATGCCAAAAGTGAGCACCAACCATTCAAAGATCTTATCGCTATAATGTACAGGTTGGTGGAAGAAGGCGTAGAGAAAAGAGATGGAGAATACACGAGACCGTATGGAGATAGAAGTGGTATACGGTCTCGGTATATAAGAAGAAGAATGGTGGAAGGGAGAAAGAAGTGGAATACGAACTTGAGGGTGGAAATGAATTGAATAAATTAGTACAATCTGTAATGATCGATGTGAAAAGATGGATTGTACTAATCTATCAATATGGCGAGAAATTGGGTCAAATCCCTCAAGATTCATGAGAAACCATGGGTAAGCCGAACTCGGTAAACCAGACACAAGAAGTGAAAATGATACGGTGTCTTGCCAGGTCAGAACGATGGAAAAGATGGAGATAGGTGATTGAGGAAGGTTATCGGTTAAAGGTTCATGAGGGTGTACACAGTCAATAAAAGGGATAGGATGAATTGGAAAATCTGACTTATCAACAAGAACTGTTTCATCCTCAAAAATATCCTCAAAATTCTCCTCAAAGTTAAGCACATGCATGCATTTATCCTTAAAATCTAGACGCATATGGGGTTCGGGAAAAATATTTAATGACTCGGGATGATGAATTGAAGAGAAAAACTCAGCCAAATCTATAGGTTCATCATCCAAAATATTCCCAGCGTCAATATCCTCAATCAAGTGAAAATCAATTTTCTCAGACACCTCATCAAAAGCATGGATTTCAATCGATTCTGGTTCTAAGATGGAGGTGTAGAGGTCAAAAGGATTGGGATTAGTTTCACTCAAAAGGGACCCTTCACAACCGGGTAAATCAAATACTACAAAGTCTCACAACTCATTAATCATTCTATATTCAATTGATAAATCATTTGGGACACTCGATAGACTTTCAAAACAGGAGTTGTGGGATTCAAGTTGAAACGGGTAGGTTTGATTTGGAAGGGTATATGGCTCACTCTCTCTACTCAAATTCTCAGCCTGTCCTACCGCCTCGTCATACATTGGAAAATTTGGAGCTAGTTGAAAACTAGCTACCGGGTCACTAGGTTGTATGAGGGCGGCCATCGACGCATTCAAATCCATCATCTGTTGGTATGACGCTACCCTAAAGTCTTCCAAGGACTGTTCCAGACTAGACATGGGTTGGGAAGAGGTTTCAGTAAAAGATTCAAAGTTGTTTGGATACTGAAAACTCCCAAATGGCGGTTCATAAGCAATGTCTAGGAAAGGTGCAAAAGTCGGGTAGGACTGGTAGGAATTGAATGGCTGGACAGGAACAGGATCAACATTTGGATAAGAAAGTGAATAGAATTGTTGATCCCAAGAATCTGTAGTGGTGAAAGGAGTGAAAGATCGGCTACGGGATTGTTCAATATGTTCAGCGATGGACAAAGGACGACTTGCGAAAGGGGTATCAACATAAGAGGATGGGGGGATTGAAAAGGTTGATACAAAGTGGATTGCGGAGGGCAAGTGTTTGTCCTAGACGCTTCTATGCGATCTTTCAATGAAATTTTGGGCATGGAGGGATCGTTCGATGTTCGGTCAAAACAAGAACCGTAAGAAGTAATGTCTGGTTGTGGGTACCAAAGTTCGGCAAGAGTTTTTCTAGGTGGAGTACCCATGATATGAAGAGAGAGAGAAAGAAAGGAAGAGAAAAGGAGGGGAAAAAGATTTTTTTATTATTATTATTTTTATTTAAAAAAATGTTTGTTTTTGGAGTTTTGAAAATTGTTTGTTTAAAAGAATACGGAATTATGGGACTAAAATTTACAAGCACAATCACAATCACAATATGCACAAACACACCCAGAGCTAGGGTCACCTAGGTCAGCTAGACAGCTCCTAACTGTTCCAAAGGGCTAGAAATAGGACCTCAAACCGTCTCTTCTCCGCCAATTGCGGCCAGGTAAGTGCCAGATAAGTAGGAGGCTCCCCACTACGTAAGTAGTGGTCCTAATTAAGTAACCACTTGCCTTAGACACACTAGCCTAGACACCGCAAAGTCAGGATAGGCTAAACGGTCGATGCCTACAACCTGTCCTCTGTCCTATTGAGCGCGACGTCCTTAGGGCTGAGACTAGTATTTTTGTTATTAGCTCAAGGTAATGCGTATGCAATTAGTGATTTGTGGGGTCTTAGGAAGGGTGATGAAATCCCCACCCACTCTGAATTGGTGTTCAAGCCCCTTAAAGTCCGTATTAATATATGCAAAGCGGTAAACAAACAAAATCTAAAACAACAAAAATTTATTTGGCGGCTGTGCAATTCTGTGCAAAGAAACCTGCAGAAAATACAGTATAATGGAATTCAGAAAGGGAACAAGAGGAGAGAGAAAGGGCAGAAAAAATTTGGGGCTCAGAAGCCTCAATATGACCGCGGAACCGCCGCCGTATCCCCTCTTTGACCGCGGTTCCGTGGTAAAATTGATGATCTGGCGCCTGAGTCTTAGGTCAGTACACGTGCCCTTCTCTGTACACCCTAATAAAAACCTCTGTTTCTTTATTTGATTACTGTACTTGCTCCTGATTAGCCTGCACACTTGCACACAAAAATTATCAAAAATAACGAAAAGATTTTTTTTTATTTTTTTTTATTTTATTTACAATTTTATATATATACAAAAAGAATATTAACCCGAATAACAAGAAAGAAGATACGTTACCGTCTCCCCGGCAATGGCGCCATTTGATCACACGCCTTTGGCGTGTCGGATGTTCAAAGTTCTAAAGTTATAACCGCGATCAGGACGGTGTCACTATGCAGCTAGCCGGTTGAGCACGGGTCGATCCACAGGGAGATGGTTGTATGTCCGTTCGAGTTTTAGACGAGTCAATAAAGAATGTGTATATGTTTGTTCAATTCTATCCTAAGTGTTATATACAAGTATAAAGTTGTTAAGAAAAAGATACGAAAGTGTAAGCTAAGGAAATCCGCACTCAAAACCTTTGAGCCGAGTCTTGACCAATTGAAGTTAGGGCAATCAGCAACAACGTGGATTAGGGGATTTAAGCACGGTATTCGTGGAATCCTGCTTATTTACCCTTGTCCTTCTGTTCTTGTCTCTTGCTTTCGCCTCCGGCCAAACCGAACGCAACTGATCGCGATTAGGAATCACCGTTACCTTGGTAGGGTAGGGTGCCTAACGGAGCGCTTGCGTAACGTTTGGGCGGAGTTCAAAGGAAAATAACGGGAAAAGGAAATGAGGAATGAAACCTTAACTTACAATATTGTATTTATTCTTAACAACAACATATTACAACCATTCACAAAACGAACCAAAAAGAGCAAAAGAAAAGATAAACAAAGAAAAGAAAAGATTACAAGCAAGTAATTAAAAGTGCATGGAATTTAAGTGCATGAAAGTAAAGCATGAATGTAAAGCAAGTAATAAAAAGTAAGAAAGAAATAAGCAAGAAAGAGAACAAGAAACCATGGAACAAGTTACACACCATGGGTTTAATAACCCAAACTTAAACTTGCAAGCTCAATTAAGAGGTTGCAAGATCAAGAGAGAGCTAAAAACCCAAGGCAAAATGAAGCACAAAAGAGACTTTTATTCCTTCCAAAATGATACAACCCTTGAGATCAAATACCAACCCTTAAACCTTCAAGCTCAATGAAGAGGTTGAAAGATCAAGAGAGAGCAAGGATCTCAAGGGGAAGCTAAGCAAAAGAATGATACAAAATAACCCTCATCTTCATTTAACATCCACTCAAAAGCTCTCACAACAATTTAATGGAGGAAAGATGAAGAAGAAGAAGAAGTTAAACTAAAAACTAACAAAAAGAGGGCATAAGAATTCATCCCATGGCTTGGCAAGTTCTGGGCTATTTATAGGCTGCGTGCTGAAACCCTAGGGCCACATTCTGACCCTACAAGAAAAGACCTAACTGCCCCTGAAAACGTTTTAGTTGAAGAGTCTATTAGGCCGCGGATCCACGGCCTAACCCCCATGTTGGCCGCGGATCCGCGGCCGTCATGATGGGTTAGGTGACGAGATTTTGTCGGTTTCCCTGGTTTGCTGTCTTATGTTGTTCTACATGTACCAAATTGCAAATTTCATCCACAATTGCTTCAGATCTGCAACGGTCCAAAATGGCATCAAAAATAATACTTTTGACCTTTTCTCCCTCGAGCTCCGCGCACCCATTGATTCTTGTGCTGCCCCCCTCGTGCTCTGTGCTTGTCCGAGACACGAATGACCACTATCATATGTCTTGTCTCAGGAACTGGTACGCGGCACTGGACGGATACGGATGACCGGAACCCGGCTTTTATCTGCTGTCAATAGATGTTCTGTATTTTGGCGTAACAGTGGAGATTTTGTATCAATTGCGTTATTTTGGACTAGGAACCTGTAGCCTGTAAATATATAGCAAACACGGATTAAAAGCACCTACCTATAAACAAACGAGCGTAAGAATTGGCGGTATTAAATGCAATATTCTGGTATGAACACTCCCCGTCGAAATTATGCTCCGACTCGGAATCACGTCAACCAACAAGCTCTGCGTCGGAATCATGCTTCGTCTCAGAATGTACCTCGTATCGAAATCATGGTTCGCCTCGGAGTACCTGATTTTCCCCGTCAGAATTATGCTTCAACCGGGAATTGACCTCTGCATCAGAATCATACTTCACCTCAGAGTGTACCCCGTGTCGAAATCATGCTTCGCCTCAGAGTATCTACCTTCCCTATCGGAATTATGCTTCTTCTGGGAATCAGCCTCTACATCAAAACCAGTGACACTCCGTGCCGGGAAAATGTCGACCACAGACACTCCGTGCTGGGGAAACGTCGACCAACAACCTCCCTATCAGAATTATGCTTCGACTCGGAATCAAGTCAACCAACGACCTCCCCGTCGGAATTAAACTCCGCCTCGGAATCAAGTCGACCAACAAGCTCTGTGTCGGAATCATACTTCGTCTCAGAGTGTATCCCGTATCAAAATCATGCTTCGCCTCGATGTATCTGGCTTCCTTGTCGAAATTATGCTTCGTCTCGGAATCAAGTCAACCAACGACCTCCCCGTCGGAATTATGCTCCAACTCGGAATCACGTCAACCAATAAGCTCTGCGTCGGAATCATGCTTTGTCTCAGAATGTACCCCGTGTCGAAATCATGCTTCGCCTCGGAGTATCTGCCTTCCATGTCGGAATTATGCTTTGTCTGGGAATCAACCTCTGCATCCAAATTATGCTTCGGTCAAAATGTCTACCGCTCGTCGGAATTATGCCCGGACCCCTTGGAATCGAGCTCCGCTCTTCGGAATTATGCTCTGATCCCTGGGATCATGCTCCGCACTTAGGAATTATGCTCCGATCCCTGGAATCATGCTCCGCTTTTCGGAATGATTCTCCGATCCCGGAATTATACTCCGATCCTCGAAATTATGCTCCGATCCACGGAATTATGCTCCCGGAATGATGTTGCGCCCCCGGAATGATGTTCCACCTCGAAGTCCAACTCTAAGATCCATCAATTTCATGTACACAACTCATATACACGGTATGCATTTATTAATGGGGGGCACTTTGTTTGAGTAAAAAATTATACCTCGATTGGCCAAATCAAAGTCAAAGTCAACCCTAAACCAGGTGGGCCCAAGACCAGGTCAAGTGGGCCCATGCCCAAGTCGAGCCCCACGGCCGGCCTTCCCCATGCCGAAATGAAATCATGTAATAAATAATTTTGATGTAATTTTTTATACATGAATATAAGAAAAATGGGTATAAAGCCAAATTTTTGTAAAGTCCATGGCTCATGTGCAAAAGAAATGAGCACATGCGGCATGGGATGGGCAAAATGCCATTTTGTAAAACCCAAGGGGCTATGTGTAATTTTGTAAGCCTATAATAAGCAACATGATGAAATAAAAAAAAACTCCTCATTTTCTCAAATTCTAAGGATTTTGTGCCTCCTTCTCCTTCCTCAAGGTTCAAAACCTTCTTCTCCTTTTCTGAATTAAATCAAGAGTTTTACTCTTCTTTTTCCAAAAATAAATAATTTTTCACCGCAAAACCCACAAAGAGGAGCTTAGATCTCCTATCAGATCTCTAAAAGGGAATATTTTTAAGTCTCGCCCTCTTTTCTCGAGATCCAGCCAACAGAGAGAAGAAAGAAGGAGATCCAACTCCAAAAAATCCCATTTTGGGAAGATCTAAGCCTCAAAAGAAGAGCCAAGGCTATAGGAGAGAAGAAAAGGGTCCCCTTCGATCTTTTACAAAGATTTCTGGGAGTTTAACTCCATTCAAGATCTGTTGGAGTTTAACTCCAGAAATCAAATCGAGAGCACAGCTCCCAGTGCAGGGACTAAGTCCCTTTTCGTGCTGACACCCAGCGCCTAGCCTGCATGCCAGGCACGTGAGGCGCTGGTGCCCAGCGCCCAACGCTCGCGTGCTAGGCACGTGAGGCGCTGGCACCCACGCATCTTTCGGACGCTATTCTTCCCTTTTTTTTATATATACACGCACTCCACAACACTGTCCCCGTTAGAAAAAATTTCTAACGGGGCGCTGCCCCGCACCCTGCAAGGGGGCTGCTTGCCCCCTTGACTCCCAGCCCACTATCGGGATAGCGGGACCCCCGTAAACTCTCCAAGGCTCCCGATATATCCAAAACCCCTTAAGACACACATATGCACACTTCACATTGAGTTCGCATGACCAGTTTGACCCGTCAATCAAAGGTTCTCTCGCTCCAAAAGTGTGGGGTAATTAACGACAACTTAGTCCGCGGCTGCTGGAGATTCGGATCCCCATAACCAATAAACCCCCGCCTACCCTAAGCAGGGGGAACCTGTAGTACGCCTGACAAGCGCGCGCGTATTCTCATCTCAACGGAGTGATGAAAAACACCCTACAAACCGCTTGTTAACTTCTCTTTACTTCACTTGTACTTAGAGAATTTTTGAGAGTTTTGGCTAGAAATTTCAGAATGATATTGAGCCAAAGTGTGGGGTAGTATTTATAGTGTAGAATTAGGGTTTCGGAATTAAAATGGTGATTAAAATGCATTAAAAAGATAATAAATGGTGAAATGAAGGGTCTCTGTTTGATTGCAAGGAAATCAAATAGTGCAGGGGAGTTAGGGATAGGGGAAGAGTCAAGTGTGCGAAACCCGGGCATCATTTGCCACGGTTGAACCGTCGAAGCCGGCCATTATGGAATTTTCGCCGGTCGATTAGAGGAATTGAGTCGCTGGATTTGTGCCACGTGTACAAGTCAGTGTTAACTCCATTTTTCACATATTTGATTTTTTCGACTTTTCATTTTTATGTGTATTGCACGTGTAAACTTTTGGGCTTCCAAAGAGTTAAAAAGAAAAATCAGAAAAAAATAATGTGTCTGATGGGATTCGAATACAGGGGCTACATCACAGCAGTGTAAGAGCTTTATCAGTGAGCTACAAGTGGCTTCTTGCTGTTATTTAACTAAGTTAACTTATAGCTCAATCTCAGGCTGTATAACTCATTTCTGTACATTAAACTGAAAAATTCCATACAATAAATTCAGAGTCATTACAAGATCCAACAGAAGTTTCCACACCTCTTTTCTTAAATTCGTGTTTTCTTGTCTTTTCTTGTTCTGGGAATTTCGAGGACGAAATTCTTTTGTAGTTGTGTATAATGTAACACCCTAGTGCATGTATACAATATTTTATTTGGGTTACTTTCCAATCTTGCGACAACTTCTTGTTTATTATTGTTTTTGGGTGCAGATAATTCATTTGGTAACTGTGGATAGTATCCGACCCGACCCGCATGCTTGAAAGCCATTATGGTTGAAGATTACGTCATATATTTGCTAGTATAGAGCATCCGTGCATATCTAGATTCGATACACACTTATATGATATATTTATCTTCATATCTTTAAATAATGCAAATAATATCCAGATAATATATTTTAATATCTAGCATGGCATGCTATCATACCCCATATCATGGTCGCATCCATACATCGTGTTCATGTCCAAATTGATAAAACAGACTCGTTGGGATAGCTACGTATATTTACGTATATCCGTATTTAGGGGTATGCATTTTTATTAACCGGATATCGCATTATGGTTTTAACTTGTACGTATATTCTTCATACTTTAAAACTAGATTTTTAGATGAGACCCGGGTATTTTTCGGAGTATTTTGTTATTAGCTGTTTAAACCCAGAATATATATATATATATATATATAATCCTAAACTAACGGTATATATAACTTATATATATATATATATATATATATATATATATATTATAATAACTAATATATTCCTATTCTGTCTCTTTCCAGCCTCTCTCTCTCCTCTCGCGCGCGCGCGCACACACACACACTCAGTGTGTGTGTGTGTGTGTGTGTGTATAATATTAATTAACAATTACCTCACCTCTCTCTCTCCTCTATTTTCCTTCTTCCTCGCGATGAAACCCGAGCCGAACCCTAGCCTCGACGTCACCACTCGTCCTTGCCATCGCCAAACCTCGTCGACAAACTCGTCACTACTACCTCCTCAACCTCCTCACAACCTCAACCACCTCCTCTTCCTCTCTTCTAACCCAAACCCTGCACAAGCCCGGCCTCCATGACGCCAGCCCTGCAACCCAAGAACCCCTCGCCAAGCTCTCATCGCCGATCACCACCGATCTCGTCGTCGTCTCCTTACCTCCCTCTCCTATCCCCGACACCACAAACCAACACCACCATCGACCCCGACTTCTCGACAGACTCCACGACCACAACAGCACCTGAGAAATCCCTCTACCCCTCATCACCGATGGCAACCCACCATCGTCACCGTTTCCTCGTCTCTGTCCTCGCTTCCCCAGGACTCGAACACCAGCAACCACACCCTTGTCTTCTTCTTCTCTTCTCTTCTTTCTTTCTTTCTTCTTGCTTTCTTGGTTCTTGACCATCTCGCCGGATTCATGCACGTCGCCGACGATCAAGACGACCCAGTCATTGTCGTCGTCCAGCGTAGACATCACGTCACGTCTTTGATCAACCAGGTCCAATACTGCACGTGCGTGAATTTGCATCGCGACGTTTATCCGTTGTTGGATGTAGCATTCGTACCCCGTCGTGAGATCCGATCAGGAAAGTTTAACTTGCAACATGCTATATTACTATATCGATATCTATATGAATAAAAATAGTACATGTGCTTTATTATTCATCAACTATTACCAATTTACAGTATTACGTTATCCGTTCGTATCTGTACCGATAATAGCATATCTGATTGCATGCCGGAATATCATGATATCATTATAGTACTATATTAATACAACATGCTATCTAGTTTGCATCTTACTTGGTAATGGATATATAATGGTTATTACAAATAGATACATATGCATCCTGACATTAGTCGTGTTTCGATATTGATTACAGTTTCACATTGGATATCTATTTGATACATATACATCACATGACATGTTCACGACACCCTACTTGACTTGTTACTTGAATCTTGTTACTAATGCCAACAATATTGACGTGTTGTCCTGACGGACGTGATTTATTGTCTGCATAGACAAAAACGGTACATACTTGATCTTGTGTTGGCATTATATCTATATTGGCAATACCTGACTTGAACACTAACCTGGGGGGAAAAGGGGAAATCAAGAATGTAACCGAAACGTAACTCACGAGGATATTATTACTTATTTGTCGTTTTTCCGGACGTTACGGAATAATTAATTGTTTGTCATTTTTCTGGGCGTTACGGAATAATTACTTGTTTGCCATTTTTCCGGGCGTTACGGAATAATCATTACCTGTTTGCCATTTTTCCGAGCGTTACGGAATAATTACATGTTTGCCGTTTTTCCGGGCGTTACGGAATAAATACTATTACCATGGTCCCGTGGGGAATGAATGGGATATATACTGTTAGGTTACGATAAGAATTAAATTAATTGATTTCAAAGACTTTTAGAATAAATACCCTAGAAGCACAGTTTTAGGTTACACATCACACATCGCATACATACACATGCCTCATTGTTCACATCTGCGTTATTCATTTATATTCATGTTTACTTATATCATTACATCCTGCTTATCACTGTTATTTGGTATTATGACACACTGACGTCTGGGTTTTGCATGGCCCAGTTCCTTTACCTTAATTGCAGGCAGATCAAGCGTATTTTAACCATCAAGCCGAGCGATGAGGAGTTGAACGCGTGTATTTAGAGATATTTAGTTTAGTTTATTTCCGCAGTTTTATTCCTTGATGTGAGCCCATATTGGGACATGTTTCAGATGTTGTTTATTGGATTTGATTCATTTCCGTTTATGCATTTTTCTTGACTTTATTTACTGTGGCAAATGGACATGTACTAAATAGATTTTATATTTTACTGTTCTTGATATTCTATAGACAGCCATAATATGATTGCGGAGGGATGATTCCTAACCACAGGTAGTATGGTTGGCACTGTCACGTGCCGTAGTCTGCGCATCTTGGGAAACAGGGAGTGACAGACTAGGCCTGGCAAATGAAGCGACGTCTCGCCATCTCGCTTCGGTTCGCCTCGCCATGAGGCGAGCAAACTCACCTCGTTGCGACGTGGACGAGTTGGTGAGTCAACTCGTCTCAGACGAGTTAGGCAAGGCAAGTGTGTTTGGGAAAAATCAAATGTTGCCTCATTACGACTCGCCTCGTCTGACTCGCGAGTTAGCTCGCTTCGTCTCGTCTCGATTTCTTGCGTCAATGGTCGAATTTGACTTGCCTCGTATCGAGATCTACAACCAATGGCTGTAAACGGTCAGATTTCTATGAATTCGCCTTGCCTTGTAACGGCTATAAATTTCGGAAAGCCTGTAAATACAACCCCACTCACACCAAAACTCGTTCATCTTTTTTTTATCAAATTTGAAAATTTTAGTTTATATTTCACTTATTTTAGTCTATTTAGTTGTTTATTTAAAAAAAATTCAGTCCAAAAAATATTTTTTTAAAAAATAAGATCAGGCGACCTGATTCGCTCCATGAATTGTCTAGACGAGTCAGCGAGACGAGTGAGTTTAGGTTTTAGGCTCCGGCAATTTGCTTCTCCTAGTCTCGCTTGTCCGGCGAGACGAATCCAACTGGTCTCGTCTGACAAGCGAGTTAAGCGAGCAGGCCTGGCTCGCCTCATTTTCCAGGCCTACTGGGGACTAAACCTTATTGCTTTGGGTAAATTGTCAAAAAAAACAAGTATTTTTTTCCGCTGTCAAAAACCCTTTGACCTCGAAGCGGTAGTGAAAACCCCTGGAAATTTTTCCTGTAATATCTACATAGTAACATACTATATCTAATCAATTAATACAAACACTACTGCATACAGTCACTATTAGAGACCGTATAGAACGGTCTTCAAAAAATAATGAACGGTCCCTAATGTATATTAGCGGCCGTTTATATTTTAAACGGTCGCTAAAAACCGGTCGCTGATTAAGTGGTCGCTGATATATATATGAGCGACTGTTATTAAACGGTCTCTAATAAGAATGGTTGCTAATAAATGTATCAAGGACCGTTTCCACCGGTCGCTAATAAGCAGACACGTGTATATCTCAACGAATTTACCTGTTTTCTAATATCAGCGAACGGTCGCTGATGAGGTATCAGCGACCGGTCTTGTAGTTTATATGGTCGCTAATAACTATTTTTCTTGAAAAAAAATTACAGAAATATGCTATATTCAATACAATAATTCCTAACCACAGGTAGTATGGTTGGCTTTGTCACGTGCCGTAGTATGAGCATCTTGGGAAGCGGGGCATGACAGACTAGGCCTGGCAAATGAAGCGACGTCTCGCCAGCTCGCTTCGGTTCGCCTCGCCATGAGTCGAGAAAACTCGCCTCGTTGCGACGTGGACAAGTTGGTGAGTCAACTCGTCCCAGACGAGTTAGGCAAGGCAAGTGTGTTTGGCAAAAATCCAATGTTGCCTCATTACGACTCGCCTCGTCTGACTCGCAAATCAGCTCGCCTCGTCTCGTCTCGATTTCTTGCGCCAATGGTCGAATTTGACTTGCCTCGTATCGAGATCTGCAACCAATGGTTGTCGGATTTCCATGAATTCGCCTTGCCTTGTAACAGCTATAAATTTTGGAAAGCCTGTAAATACAACCCCACTCACACCAAAACTCGTTCATCTTTTTTTTTTATCAAATTTGAAAATTTTAGTTTATATTTCACTTATTTTAGTCTATTTAAAAAAATTCAGTCAAAAAATATTTTTTAAAAAAAATAAGATCAGGCGACCTGATTCGCTCCGCGAATTGTCTAGACGAGGCGACAAGACGAGTGAGTTTAGGTTTCAGGCTCTGGAAATTTACCTCTCCTAGTCTCGCTTGTCCGGCGAGACGAAGCCAACTGGTCTCGTCTGACAAGCGAGTTAAGCGAGCAGGCCTGGCTCGCCTCATTTTCCAGGCTTACTGGGGACTAAACCTTATTGATTTGGATAATTGTCAAAAAAACCCAAGTATTTTTTTCCGCTGTCAAAAACCCTTTGACCTCGAAGCGGTAGTGAAAACCCCTGGAAATTTTTCCTGCAATATCTATATAGTAACATGCTATATCTAATCAATTAATACAAACACTACTGCATACAGTCACTATTAGAGACCGTATAGAACGGTCTTCAAAAAATAATGAACGGTCCCTAATGTATATTAGCGACCGTTTATATTTTAAACGGTCGCTAAAAACCGGTCGCTGATTAAGTGGTCGCTGATATATATATGAGCGACTGTTAATAAACGGTCTCTAATAAGAATGGTCGCTAATAAATGTATCAAGGACCGTTTCCACCGGTCGCTAATAAACAGACACGTGGATATCTCAACGAATTTACATGTTTCCTAATATCAGCGAACGGTCGCTGATGAGGTATCAGCGATCGGTCCCGTAGTTTATACGGTCACTAATAACTATTTTTCTGGAAAAAAAATTACAGAAAAATTCTATATTCAATACAATAATTCCTAACCACATGTAGTATGGTTGGCTCTGTCACGTGCCGTAATCTGCGCATCTTGGGAAGCGGGGCGTGACAGACTAGGCCTGGCAAACGAAGCGACGTCTCCCCAGCTCGCTTCGGTTCGCCTCGCCATGAGGCGAGCAAACTTGCCTCGTTGCGACGTGGACGGGTTGGTGAGTTAACTCGTCTCCGAAGAGTTAGGCAAGGCAAGTGTATTTGGGAAAAATTCAATGTTGCCTCATTACGACTCGCCTCGTCTGACTCGCGAGTCAGCTCGCCTCGTCTCATCTCAATTTCTTGCGTCAATGGTCGAATTTTACTTGCCTCGTATCGAGATCTGCAACCAATGGCTGTAAACGGTCGGATTTCCATGAATTCGCCTGGCCTTGTAACGGCTATAAATTTTGGAAAGCCTATAAATATAACCCCACTCACACAAAAACTCGTTCATCTTTTTTTTTATCAAATTTGAAAATTTTAGTTTATATTTCACTTATTTTAGTCTATTTAGTTGTTTATTTAAAAAAATTCGGTCAAAAAATATTTTTTTTAAAAAAATAAGATCAGGCGACCTAATTCGCTCCGTGAATTGTCTAGACGAGTCAGCGAGACGAGTGAGTTTAGGTTTTAGGCTCTGGCAATTTGCCTCTCCTAGTCTCGCTTGTCCGGCGAGACGAATCCAACCGGTCTCGTCTGACAAGCGAGTTAAGCAAGCAGGCCTGGCTCGCCTCATTTACCAGGCCTGCTGGGGACTAAACCTTATTGCTTTGGGTAAATTGTCAAAAAAAAAACCAAGTATTTTTTCCGCTGTCAAAAACCCTTTGACCTTGAAGCGGTAGTGAAAATCCCTGGAAATTTTTCCTGCAATATCTACATAGTAACATGCTATATCTAATCAATTAATACAAACACTACTGCATACAGTCACTATTAGAGACCGTATAGAACGATCTTCAAAAAATAATGAACGGTCCCTAATGTATATTAGCGACCGTTTATATTTTAAACGGTCGCTAAAAACCGGTCGCTGATATATATATGAGCGACTGTTAATAAACGGTCTCTAATAAGAATGGTCGCTAATAAATGTATAAAGGACCATTTCCACCGGTCGCTGATATATATATGAGCGACTGTTAATAAACGGTCTATAATAAGAATGGTTGCTAATAAATGTATAAAGGACCATTTTCACCGGTCGCTAATAAGCAGACACGTGAATATCTCAACGAATTTACCTGTTTCCTAATATCAACGAACGGTCGCTGATGAGGTATCAGCGAACGCTCATGTAGTTTATACGGTCGCTAATAACTATTTTTCTTGAAAAAAATTACAGAAAAATGCTATATTCAATACAACAATACATAATATCATAATATATTACGCCACAACAGCGTTTCACATACAAATCAATATATATGCACAATCCACAACATATCCAACAAGATCAACAACAAATACAAACACATACTCATACAAACCAACATATAAACATTATCCACAATATATCCACCAATATCAACAACTCAATCAAACACATATGAACTAAATTTTTAATAAACAGGCATACATAAACTAAATTGTTTTAAATACGAACAATACAATACATACGCTATATATATGTCCAACAATATGAAAAAATCTTCAAATCACTCGCAATCGCAGTTCACTCAACCCTGTGAATCGAAATAAATAAATATATAAATATATGAACTCAAATCATAATTTTCGAAACAATGTCAGCTATACTAACACATATATATGCTTATCTCACTAACTCCCGCCACTTCCATCGTCAAAACATAATCCTTTCGCCGTTAATTTATAAGAACCCTACGAATACACAATATGAATTTTAAACATAAAAACTCAACACAATTTAATTTTATGCTCAAATTTATGTAAATAACAACTATATGTATCTCACTAACCCCCACAGCTACCATCGCCACCAGAAGCTCGCCTTAAATAGTATCGATTCACATCATCAAAGTCCTCCTGCAAAAAAAAAGTTACCTAATAACCCTCTCTGTGGGGTCGGCTGATCAGGTTTATACCGTACCTGTGGCGGAGGGTTATGCTAATAAGGATGTTGTGGCGGAGGCCGAAGGTAGTACCCTCCTTTTGATTGCGGAGGTGGTGGATAAGGATAGTACGGCGTTCCCTGTGATGGAGGAGGGTAATACGTTCGCTGCGTCGGAAGAGGGTAATATGCCGGCAGTGGCGGGAATGGATCCTGTGCTGACCACGATTGCGGAGGTGGAATGTATTGTTGCGAAAATTGTTCCAACCGCGCCTCCATTTGAGCTCTCCAAGCCACATCATCTTCCGTCCTCTTCTTATTTGCTTCATCCGTCCTCCTGAGCTGCTCCTCTAGCTCATTGATCTGTTGTACCTTATCCGATTATTGGTTGGAGTGAGTGTTCCCCTCCGAAAGACGGCGCGACACCGCGTCTTGCCTGAGATTCGGGGCAGATGCTAATAGGTGCTATCCGTCCACCTCTCCGAAGATGCCAAGTTGATTTATGGCACCACGTATCGAAGGTTTAGACGGATGCGTCCGATGTAGCAGACTTCGTCAGATTCCCCCTCGTTTGAGGGGTTTTTGATTGTGGGGACGCTCTTCCCTGCAGGCGCAAGCCCCTGCAGTTAATTACGCTACCGCATTGCGGTAACAACTTTCTCCTTCTCCAGATGGTCACTTCGTGTCGTGGGTGTCTGTTTTGTATTTCGTTGCCCGTGGATTGTTTACGGGGACTGAGTTATGTCGTCGCCCGTAGGGCGTGGACTAGTCCAAATCCGTATTATCTTAGATTTGGGTTTGGGGGGGTTTTGGTTTGAGGATACGTCAGCCCTACTCGAGGCTAAGATCAACTCAAACGTTTGTTAAGGATACGTTAGTCTAACTTTGTGACTAAGATCAACTTAACGGGATCGTTTAGATCCGACACAAGAGCGTTGGGACTCTAATGTTCCAGTTTAGGGACATAGTGGTCCATGAATGTGTGGCCGTCGGGACCCGTCACCTCTCTGACGACGTTGAAGGATTACAACGACGGATGTCAGAGGAGTTCAAGGATGTACCCTCAAGCCGGAGTCAATTGGGGGGATTTATAGTCCACTTTGTTTTGAAGGTTTAAGGATACGTTAGCCATCTTTGAGGCTAAGATCAACTTAAACGGGACCGTTTAGATCCGACAAAAGAGCATGTGGGGCTCTATTGTCCTAGTTTAAGGACATTACGGTCCATGGGTAGTTTAAGGACATTGCGGTCCGTGGGTAGTTTAAGGACATTGCGGTCCATTGTTAGTTTTAAGACATCTCGGTCAAGGTTAAGGACGTCGTAGTCCATGGGTTTAAGGACCCCACAGTCCATTGTTAGTTTTAAGACATCTCGGTCAAGGTTAAGGACGTCGTAGTCCATGGGTTTAAGGACCCCACAGTCCGGTATGTGCTCTGGATGCTTCACACGGGTTCACTGCCGTGCTTGGCGAGGACCAGGCTCCGCTCTGGACGTTTCCCACGGGGTCAAAGAGTGACATTATCCGCGTTCCACGTAACCAGGAATTTGCATTAGACATGAGTTTAAGGACCCCACAGTCCATATCAATGTGTGGTCGTCGGGACCCGTCACCTCTTTGACGGCATTGAGGGATTACAATGCCAAGTATCAAAGGAGTGAAGAGATGTACCCTAGAACCGGAGTGGATTAAATAACCCTTGGCCCAATTTGAGGTCAAGACGAATTAATTATGTTATGAGTCCATTGGACCAGTTAATCACAAATTGAGAACTTATGGCCATCTTGGGCTAAGTCCAATCAGGAGAGGCTTTGCCTCCATCCATTTAAGCCAATTGGGCCGAAGTCTAGTGTTAAACACTACAGAGCAGTCAGTGTTGAACACTGGGAATGGGGTTGGCAAGTTAGTGTTTAACACTAAGAGAATATTTGGTGTTGAACACCAGCAACAATGTTTTTTCAGGTTAGTATTAAACACTAAGGTAATCAGTGTTGAACACTGCAAATGAAGATCTCAGATTAGTGTTTAAACACTAAGGTAATCAGTGTTGAACACTGCAAATAAAGCTTTTTAATTAGTGTTGAACACTAAGGCCCAACAGTGTTTTAACACTGGGTTCGAGAGTTTTAGTTTAGTGTTTAAACACTAAGGTAAGAGGGGTCACGTGGCAGCACGTGAGAGCGCCCTCCCTTCCTTTGTTCTGCTGAGATTATCGCGTCTTCCAGAGCATCACGTGCCATCACGTGATGGGCATTCAAATGCCTATGGATTAGAGCTTCTGCTGAGGGTCACGTGGGTCACGTGGGGTGCTGCCTCAAAGGGGCTTTCTGTAGCTCTCTTGGGGGGGGTCACGTGATGACACGTGACCCTGCCTCTAGGTATTTTGTTTAGAGGCTTTGTTAATCTTCTTAGGAATTAAATTCCTCGAACTATAAATTTCAGAGGAATTAAATTCCTACTTCCTTTCGAAGACTTATATTCTGGGATAGAGTTTAACTCTGAATTTTCTGTAGGAATTAAATTCCTCATATACGTGAAGGGCTAAATAGGGTTAAACCCTAATAAAAGTTTTTAAGGAGTTTAAACTTCCATCCTCTGTATGATTAAGGGAATTAAATTCCTGCTGTTTCAACAGAACTAGGTTCTTAATTAGGGTTAAACCCTGTTTCTTTTTTTGTTCTGGAGGAATTAAATTCCCATAATATAGGGTCAAGCCCTCCTTTTATTTTAAAGGAATTAAATTCCTATAGTTCTGTGAGAATTAAATTCTCGTGCTTGCATTCCTTCTCCATGTTTTGGATCTGCATGGCAGGATCTCAACCCATTGAGAATTAAATTCTCAACCTTAAGGGGAGATGTGCACTTTGCAGATCCTCCATCAAAGAGAGAAGAAATATGTTCTTCTGTTTTTACATTATCAGAGTTAAACTCTGTTGAGAATTAAATTCTCTTTCTTTCAAAAGGCCTTCCCTTTCTTACCTAGGGTTTTTTGCAGAAGATCCGAGTCTTTTTCAAAGTATCAGAGCTCTTCTCCTTTTTTCTTTTTTTCTTCTCTGCGCATCTATCTGTATGTATGTCTCTTGGCTCCTATTTATAGGAGAAGCAGCCGAATCAATCAGTTTTTTGACGAATCTTCATTGAGATTTGATTTGCATTCATCATTCATTTTGGACCTTTGGATTATTAGGTGAATTTTATTCACCATTGGATTTTAAATCCAGAGATTCTCCCTTGTTATTTTGGTTAGATTTAAAGGGAAAATCTTTCCAAACCCGAGATTTTCCCATAGATAGATGATATTTCATCACCTCTGAATCATTAATTCGATCGGTTCCAGATAGCCGCTTTCCTTTGGAAAGATTTGATTCTCCTTCAGAATTTAATTCTGTTTGACAAAATGGGCTTTGAAAGCTGATCACGTGTGACCACGTGACCCATGGTCACGTGTGGGCACGTGACCCCCTTTGGAATGAGCCTTTTCCTTTCTTTTGCGCTTTGTCTTCTGATCGCTGCCTAAGCGTCACGTGCTACCACGTGACCCCTGGTCACGTGTGAGCACGTGACCCTTGTTTGAACTCTCTGTCTTCGGTTCTTCTGGAGAACGAGTCTGCTGTCTTGAACGTCACGTGCCAACACGTGACCCTGGTCACGTGGGAACACGTGACCTCTTCTGAAGCCTTTTCTTGACTTGATCAGAGAACTTGTGTGCCTTTGACGCTTGCGTTTAAATGTCACGTGTCGCCACGTGACCCTGGTCACGTGGGAGCACGTGACTCTTTCTGAAGCCCATTTTCTTCAGCGTAGTCAGGAGACTGCACTTGACTTGATGATGCCTTTTAGGTGTCACGTGCCAACACGTGACCCCTTTTTGAAGCTTTTCCCAGAAGCTTTCCTGATTTTAAATCATGAAACAAATGCCCCCACAGCGTTGTTCTCACGTGTCTGCACGTGAGTGCAACGCTGTCACCTCTTGTGACCATTGGATTCCTCTAGGGATCTGGGGAGACGAAGCGTTTTCATTGTCTTCTATAAATATCTCTGTCTCTTCATAAGAGCCTTTACTTTGTTCACCTTCTTCTTCTGAGAACTTTTTCTGAGAATTTAATTCTCTTCTTCCAGAGCTTAGTTCTCTGTCTTGAAACAATCTTCAGAGTTTAACTCTGTTCAAAAGGAATCCTTTTTCCTCAGGTAATGTTCTTGGACAACGATGGACCTTCACATTTCCCTGGATTTTAAATCCAAAACAAGGGTTTTTACCCTTCTTTCTTCATATTTTCCATAAGAACATGAAACTGTTTAATCTTTCAACTGTAGATCTCTTAGGGTTTAGATGATCTTTGGAGAGATGATGATGGCGGTTCAAATCCATGGAATTTAATTCCATCCAAAAATGTTTTTGGGAATTTAATTCCCTTTTCTTAATAAGGAATTTAATTCCAATGAAGAACTCGATTTCTTCACACAGAGGCTTCCTGGGGTCTCTTGGCCCGAGGTTGTTCTTCCTGCAGTTAATGCAATGGGGGCCTTGTAATGAATCTCATGACTTTTATTTTAGGTACCATGGATGCCCATCTGTACCGTCTTGACGAGATCATTTCCTATGGGAATATTCGTGCGCTGGGCCGCAGTCAGAACCAGGAGTTCACTGATGCTCAGTGTGCCGAGATCATGAGCCGCTTCGACGAGTACAACCATAGGCTACTCCCCCGTCGCTCTTCTCTTCTGAGGCTGATCGTGCTGGCGATCCGGGAGGCACTTCCTCTCTTTTGCGCCGGCATACCGCTCGGGGCCTTGGACACCGCCGAGGATAAGGTGCATTCGGTGTACCTTATGGGCTTGATCTCAAAGAGAAGGCGGGATAATCTCATCGATCTCCTTCATCAGATTTTTCAGCAATCAGCCATATTGGGCGCCTACCGGAGGGTAGAGGACATCCGCGGGGACCCCGATACTTGTGACCGTGAGAGAAAGCATACTCGGGAGGTTCGAAATGCTTGGAAGATCTTGAATAAAGTTAATTTCGAGTTTCTCAACCCATGCCCCGCGTCTGAAGCCTTACCATTGTAAAAGTTTTTCTTTTTATTTTGTATCGCCTTCTTGAAGTCTGGATGATAAATTTTGTTGTGTCCTTGTATGTTTGCACGCTTTTTCTCTAAGATTTTATTATTTTGCTACTATTGTTGTTTATGCTTTTTAACATGCAGGGTATCACTCCATATTTTCCTTTTAACTGAACGTCAGGTTTAGACCTCACGTGTTCTGCACGTGGGATCCCTTGATATGGCTGTTCACAAAATTTTCCCATGCCGTATTTTCAGTGCAGAGAAAGGGTCTTGGAAATAATTACATCTCCTTGATTTTCGGTGCCTTTCCTTTTTTAGGCCTTGGAAATAATTTCACCATGCAAGATTTTCCGCGCACAGCACTTAATGCACCTCATTATATATGAGGCTATAGCCTTCTTTTCCTTTCACAGAGAGATTCATATCACATATATATTTTTTTTCTTGAGGGAGAAACGAGTGCCATGGCTTGTAATCGCCCTCATGCTCGTCGACAGCCGTGGGAAGTTCCTCTTGAGGAGATGATCCCCCGCTTTACTGCTCGGTTGGTGGACCCCCTCCTTTCTGACAACGAATGTGACTCGGCCATGCACGAGCTCTCGATCCGTAGAGGGTCTCCCCTCCCGATGGGTTCCCTCTGGCTCCGGATGATCCTCATGGCCGTGCTTGCCGACATTCCTCCTCACCCGGCAGAGATGACCCTGGCGATGCTTGATGCGGCGGAAGAAAAGCTCGAGGGTTTTCATGAAGCATGCTTGATTACTCAAGCTCTGAAGGACTGCTCAATTCATCTGCTGAGCGAGATAAAGGCCCGGCGAGCTATTATGTTTGCATTCGCGGACGAACATGGCACCAATCGATGGGGAGCGACTTCTCGCGAGAATCGTCGCTTCGATGTGCTGGAGAAAGCGGGGAGAGAGATGGAGAATTTTGTCCTTTGCTTCATCAACCCCTGTACCGTTGATCCTGTGTTCGGTGATCTTTTCCGTTAGTGTAGAACCTTTTTAAATTAGTCCCTCCTTTTTGTATGCTTTATGTTGAACTTCCATGTAGGCTCGGTACTCGTATGCATGTTTCCACTTGCATGAATAAATTTTGTGTTCCTTTTATGAAAATTTTCTTCAATTATCAATACTGTTGTCGTGTCGCGTGCACATTAAAGCTGCGAATTTTACTTCTTTTTCGGATGTTCATATGATTGCGAGCACATACTTGATAGGATAATCGTCGGAAAGTTTTTTTTTTTTGTTGCTTTTCATATCGGGTTGTGTGAGCGCGTTCTGGATCGATTATTGCTGTCGATCGGAAGCCCATTTATATGGTCTTGTAAATGTCATGTTTGCAAGGCCGCGGTCACGAAAGCGAGCTTACGTGGCCACGTAGCGAACATATCGTTATGCGAGAAAAAGGCTCGGCCATAAATTTTCGGAGAGGGAGCTAGCTTCCAAGGCGCTGAGCGAGCTTCACGCTACCCTTATCACCAGGGCCAACCAAGTGTATGAACTCTGACGGTTGCTTCAGGAGTTCATCAAAGAAGTGGTGGCTCGAGACAAAGCTGTCACGTTCACCCGTGAGAGGGTCGAGGCTCATAAGGCCACTGAGAAAGAGCTTGAAGCCCGGCTTGCTTCATATCAGGCTCAGCAAGCTCAAGCGGAGGCTCGTCTTCTGGAGATCTTGCGTCATGAAGCCGTGGCTCAGCAAAAGCAGGATGAGCTAACCAAGTTGCTGAATCGCCCGCCGGCCTGAAACATTTGTATCTTTTTCTTCCTTTTTGTACATACTCATGGATGAGAGTATTTTCTTTTTGTTTCTTCCATAAATTGTACTTTATACCCGTTTTGGTTTATGAATAAAAGATACATTTTTCTTCTAAATGGTGTGTCTCCTTTTCATTGAATGTATTCGTGGACAATTTATCTTGATCTACTTGCAGGACAGCAATGGCTCAGGACTCAGGGTTAAGATCTGCTTCCTAAGGCTTTTGCATCTTATGAGCCACGAGGGTCTCATAAAGAGTTTTTTCTCCCTACAGGTCGAGAGGATCCCATAGGTGTGAGTTCTTCTTAAAGATCGTGAGGATCCTTAAGCGGGTTTTCCCTTGAGAGTCGTAAGGACCTCACAAGAGAGTTTTTCTTCCTTACAGGTCGTGAGGGCCTGCAAGTGCCGGATGTGATCACCCTTGTCCGTATTTCACGGAGTCGGGAGTTTCTCAAGGTATCGTAGTTTAAAGACGTCACGGTCAAGGTTAAGGACCTCATAGTCCGTGGATTTAAGGACTTCACAGTCCGCTGTTAGTTTTAAGACATCACGGTCAAGGTTAAGGACCTCATAGTCCGTGGATTTAAGGACTCCACAGTCCGGTGTTTGGTTGCAGGGACCCGTCACCTCTTTGAAGACGTTGAGGAATTACAACGCCGGGCATCAAAGGAGTGAAGAGATGTACCCTTAAACCAAGGCAAAGTCTGTAGGGAATCGGGGTGGTTGATCGTTAGTTTTAAGACATCACGGTCGAGGTTAAGGACGTCATAGTCCGTGGATTTTAAGGACTCCACAGTCCGGTATTTGCTCTGGATGCTTCACACGGGTTCACTGCCGTGCTTGGCGAGGACCAGGCTCCGCTCTGGACGTTTTCCACGGGGTCAAAGAGTGACATTATCCGCGTTCCACGTAACCAGGAATTTTGCGCTAGATGCTTCACACGGGTTCACTGCCGCGTTAGGCGAGGACTAGGCTCCGCTCTGGATGCTTCGCACGGGTTCACTGCCATGCTCTGTGAGGACCAGGATCCGCTCTGGACGTTTTCCACGGGGTCAAAGAGTGACATTATCCGTGTTCTACGTGACCAGGAATTTTGCACTAGATGCTTCACACGGGTTCACTGCCGCGTTAGGCGAGGACTAGGCTCCGCTCTGGATGCTTCGCATGGGTTCATTGCCATGCTCTGCGAGGACCAGGATCCGCTCGGGACATTTTCCACGGGGTCAAAGAGTGACATTATCCGCGTTCCACGTGACCAGGAATTTTTGCACTAGATGCTTCACACGGGTTCACTGCCGCGTTAGGCGAGGACTAGGCTCCGCTCTGGATGCTTCGCACGGGTTCACTGCCATGCTCTGCGAGGACCAGGATCCGCTCTGGACGCTTTCCACGGGGTCAAAGAGTGACATTATCCGCGTTCCACGTGACCAGGAATTTTGCACTAGATGCTTCACACGGGTTCACTGCCGCGTTAGGTGAGGACTAGGCTCCGCTCTGGATGCTTCGTACGGGTTCACTGCCATGCTCTGCGAGGACCAGGATCCGCTCTGGACGCTTTCCACGGGGTCAAAGAGTGACATTATCCGCGTTCCACGTGACCAGGAATTTTGCACTAGATGCTTCACACGGGTTCACTGCCGCGTTAGGCGAGGACTAGGCTCCGCTCTGGATGCTTCGCACGGGTTCACTGCCATGCTCTGCGAGGACCAGGATCCGCTCTGGACGCTTTCCACGGGGTCAAAGAGTGACATTATCCGCGTTCCACGTGACCAGGAATTTTGCACTAGATGCTTCACACGGGTTCACTGCCGCGTTAGGCGAGGACTAGGCTCCGCTCTGGATGCTTCGCACGGGTTCACTGCCATGCTCTGCGAGGACCAGGATCCGCTCTGGATGTTTTCCACGGGGTCAAAGAGTGACATTATCTGCGTTCCACGTGACCAGGAATTTTTGCTGAATATATCCGCATTTCACGGGGTGAAGGTTTGACTGTTGGCGATATGTATACCACCGAGCCATGGAACTGGGAGTGGCCGCTGTTCCGCTTAGCTTGAAGTTGTGTCCGTTGTTACGAGACGATCTCCAGGTTATTTGTGAACCGTCGAGATTTAGCTTCCTCTCATGATGAAACCTGGGGGGAGGAGTATGATCCCTTCTTTGTTTGCGCCCCTGGATTGTATACAGGGATTGTTGTAGTATCACCTGTAGGACAAAAAGGTTTCATTTTTCCATCATTTCTTTTATTCTTTCCGCGATGCTCTATCATTTCAGCTTTTTATATCGCGAAGGTCGCGATTGCCCAATCATTTCGGCTATTTTTCGCGGTGCCCAATCATTTCGGCTATTTATTTTATTTTTACTCGCTGCTTTTTATTGCGAGTTGCCCCATCATTTCGGCTATTTTTCATGCATACATTTTTACTTGCTGCTTTTTATTGCAAGTTGCCCCATCATTTCGGCTATTTCGTAGGCATGTGTGGCCTGCTAGCTTTTTCGCCGCAAGCTCGGATTTTGGACACCGATTTCGGCATCAGCATCGCTGCAACTGGGATGTTGCCAGGAGCGAATCATCATTTGCCTTTGTCGATGTTGAACAAAGGTGGCTTAGCAAACAGGGTTAAGGTCCTGTCGACTAAGGCTTTTGACTTCATGAGCCGTAAGGGTCTCACAAAGGTATTTCTCCCTACAAGTCGTGAGGATCTTGCAGGTGTATCTTCTCCTTAGGGATCGTGAGGATTCCTAAGTGTATGTTCCTCTGTAAGTCGTAAGGATCCTACAAGAGGGTTTTCTCCTTATGGGTCGAGGGGACCTACAAGGGTTGGACTTTGCTGGGGATATGTTTATTCGCGCCCGTGGATTGTATACAAGGGTCAGTATTGAGCCTCTTGTAGGGCAATATCGGAGGTTGTGGAGGATTTGTTTAAGAACAGGTTCAGGTTTCTGTAACTTAAGACTTTCAAATCTCATGAGCCGTGAGGGTCCCATAAGAGAATTCTCCTTACGAGTCGTGAGGATCTCGTAAGTGTATTTTCTCCTTAGGAATCGTGAGGATCCCTAAGTGTGTTGCTCCCTCGTGAGTCGTAAGGATCTCACGCAGGTGGTTTCTCCTTACAAGGTCGAGAGGACTCTGTAAGTGTCCTTTAACGAGGTTGCGCCCTTTCGGGTTTTCACAAACACTCGCCGGTAGTCTTGCTGTTTTTACTCACGGAGCCCTTTCGGGTTTTCATCCGTGCCCGTTTTGCTTATAGACATACCGTTTTTTTTTATTCTTTTCACTTTTTTTTTTACAAGGTCGCGCCCTCTCAAGTTTTCACGAACGCTTGCCGGCAGCCCTGCTGTTTTTACTCACGGAGCCCTTTCGGGTTTTCATCCGTGCCCATTTTGCTTATGGACGTACCGTTTTTTTTTTCTTTTTCATATATATATATATATATATATTTTTTTTTTTTATTTATCTCGTCAGCCTAAAGACGCTGCGGTAGTAGTTTTAGGGACGTTTCGGTCCGTCGTTAGTTTAAGGACGTTTCGGTCCGTCGATAGTTTAAGGACGTTTCGGTCCGCCGTTAGTTTAAGGACGTTTCGGTCCGCCGTTAGTTTAAGGACGTTTCGGTCCGCCGTTAGTTTAAGGACGTTTCGGTCCGTCGTTATGGGAAGGCCGGCTGCTGCTTGTAAAGTCTGAGCCTAGGAAGACAGTGAGCGGACATAGTCGTCGTCATTTATCATTGACCCCGGCTGTGGCTCATTAAGCATAGTACTTCTTTAAGAAGCGGCCGTTTATTGGCCTGAAAGGTCTTTCACCGTGCATGTCCATGAGTAGGTAGGCTCCACCTTGGTAGACCTTGTCTATGATGTACGGGCCTTCATAGTTTGGCTCAAATTTTCCCCGCTTGGCACGATTGGGGATCATAGGTCTTTTGACCACTAGTACGAGTTCGCCTTGGCGGAATGTCCTCGGCCTGGTCAATCGTTCGTACGAGCGCGTCATCTTTGCTTTGTAGGCTTCTAGATGTTGTTGCGCTATGAGCCGGGTTTCGTCGAGGGCATCAAGCTCCTCAAGCCGCAGGTGAGCATTTCCTTCGTTCGTCAGCTCGTGGTGGACTGCTACTCGTAGAGAGGGTAACTCTATCTCGAGGGGGAGCACTGCTTCCGTCCCAAATACCAACGCGTACGGCGTTGTGTTTGTGGCCGTCTTGAACGTAGTTCGATAGGCCCAAAGGGCTTCTTGCGGTCTTTCGTGCCAGTCTCTCTTATTCCTGGAAACGGTCTTTTTTATGATCTTCGTCAAGGTCTTATTGAAAGCCTCGGCCAGACCGTTAGCTCGTGGATTGTAAGCTGAAGAATATCTCCAGTCTATATTGTGCTGCTGTGCGAAGCGGCTAATCTTATGGCTTCGGTAGGCCGGCCCGTTATCAGAGATAATCCGCCGCGGAGTTCCAAACCGATAGATGACGTGCGTCTTGAAGAAGTGGAGGATATTCTCCGTCTTCACTTCCCTCAGCGGTACTGCTTCTGCCCATTTGGAGAAGTAATCAGTGGTCGCCAGGATAAAATGGTGTCCCCGGGATGATGCTGGCTCAATGGGGCCGACTATGTCCGTCCCCCACATTTCGAATGGCCAACTAGCCAATGTCGGGTGCAGTGGATTCGGATGTTGGTGGATGAAGTCTCCATGGATCTGGCATGAGTGGCATTGCTTCGCATACTCGAGGCAGTCCTGGATCATCGTGGGCCAGTAATAACCCATCCGTTTAATTTTTAACTTCATCTTTGGGCCTGCTTGGTGAGAACCGCAAAGTCCGTCATGAACTTCCTGAACGACTCTTTCTGCTTCGTCAGGTCCCAAGTATCTCAGCCATAGAGAATCGAACGATCTCTTGTATAGAATATCGTTGACGAAAGCGAAAGATAAGGCTCGTTTCATGAGCCGATGTCTTGAGGACGCTTCTTCGGGCATTCGGTGGGACTTAAAGTAGTCTATGAAGACTTCCCTCCAGTCTTCGGCCTTCTCATGGTCTTTTATTTGTAGGGTCATCTGCTCGGTCGCTCCCTTTTCTCCGCATGATTCCGGAGATATTTCTGCCGGGGCGAGCACTCGACGGCTTTGTACCACGATTCTGACGTCATCGAGGTTCTCGTCAGCCAGTTCCTTAGCAAGTTTAGCCAACGCGTCTGCTTTGCTGTTTTCCGCACGCGGTATGTTCTCCAAAGTATAGGAGGGAATTTGGGTCAATAGTTGTTGCACCCTTTCGCCGTACTTCACCAACTCCGGCTTGCACGTTTGGTAGTCACCATTTACTTGACTAACGACCAGCTGAGAATCCCCGTATATAAGGAGGTCTTCAATTCCCATGTCGATGGCGATCTCGAGGCCTGCTATCAGAGCTTCATATTCAGCTTCATTGTTTGTCCTCGGCTCCGTTAAGGAGAAGGCGAAGCGCATTATCCCTCCTTGTGGAGTTGCAAAGATGAGGCCTATCCCTGATTTGATCATTGGGATACCTTGTTTCTGTTTCTTTATGGAGGACGCTCCATCGAAATAGAGTTCCCATTGGGTGGTTCCGCCGTTAATCGCATCAAATGCATGCTCGTCCGGCAAATCGCAATTCAGAGGAGAATTGGCCGGTATCGGGTGTTCGGCGAGGAAGTCGGCAATGGCCTGGCCTTTCACTGCCTTGAGAGGTTGATACGTTATTGAGAACTCCATCAAGAGCAGGGCCCACTTAGCAAGTCGTCCCGTCAGTATGGCTTTCGACATCAAATATTTGAGAGGGTCCACCTTTGAAATAAGACGGACTTCATGTGCTAATGCGTAATGTCTAAGCTTTGTTATTGCGAAGATCAACGCCAGGCAGTGCTTTTCAATGGGGGAATAGTTGCTTTCTGCCCCCAGCAGCACTCGACTTAAGTAGTAAAGTGCTCTTTCTTTCCCCTGATCGTTCTCTTGTGCCCATAATGCGCCCAAAGAACCTTCAAGGGCGGCCGTGTAAAGAATGAGAGGCTTTCCCTTCACTGGAGCAGCCAACACTGGAGGGTTCTGCAGGTACTGCTTGATCTCGTCTAGTGCACCTTGACATTTGTGATCCCAAACGAATGGAGTTCCCTTTTTCATCAGGTGGCTGTAAGGACGGCATTTGCCCGAAAGATTAGCGATAAACCGCCGGATGTATGCGAGCTTCCCTTGGAGAGACCGCAACTGCTTGAGAGTTCTTGGCGGAGGCATTTCCATGATCGCCTTAATCTTTGACGGATCTATTTCAATACCTCGGTGTCGAACGATGAATCCCAGAAATTTGCCCGAGGAGACTCCAAACGCGCATTTGAGGGGATTCATTTTCAAATTATATTGCCGAAGGCGTCGAAATACAGTCTCCAGATGCTTTAAATGATCTTCGTATGACATGCTCTTTACTACGAGGTCGTCGATATAGCACTCGACGACGTCGTGTATGAGGTCATCAAAGATCTTTGTCATGGCCCTTTGATAGGTAGCGCCAGCGTTCTTTAGGCCAAAGGGCATAACCCTGTAGCAAAATATACCCAAAGGGGTGCGGAAAGCGGTGTGCTTCTGGTCTTCGGGATGCATTTTTATCTGATTGTATCCTGATGAACCGTCCATAAAGGAGAAAACCTCGTGAGTAGACGTGTTATCTATCATTAGCTCGGTTACCGGCACCGGGAAATCATCCTTTGGACAGGCTTTATTGAGATCCCTGAAATCCACGCATATGCGTACCGTTCCATTCTTCTTCATTACCGGGACGATATTGGCAATCCAGTCGGGATATTGGACTTCTTGGATAAATCCTGAATCGATCAACTTCTTGACTTCGGCGTTGATGCTCATTTCAAGCTCGAGTCGCATCCTCCTTGGCGCCTGCTTGACTGGCTTGATATCTGGGGATATTGCTAATCTATGCACAGCAATCTCCGGGTCCAATCCTGGCATCTCGGAGTAATTCCACGCGAAGCAGTCTTTATGCCGTAGAAGCACGTTCTTTAACGCAGCCACCTTTTCTTCGGATAATAGCTCGCTGACAAATGTCGGTCGCCGGTCGTCTGCCGATCCCAACTCAATCTTCTTGAGGTTATCTGCGGTAGTATGTATACCATCTTCCAGTTCTTTCGGAGCGGGCGGAAATTCTGAGATTACCTCATCATTGCTATTCTCAAAGCACCGGTAAAGGTCGTCTACGTTCTCGGGCTCTTCTCCTAAT
Source organism: Agapanthus africanus (assembly GCA_030015575.1). NCBI lineage: Eukaryota > Viridiplantae > Streptophyta > Magnoliopsida > Asparagales > Amaryllidaceae > Agapanthus > Agapanthus africanus. The sequence continues at coordinate 410,569,407 of CM057338.1, forward strand.
ATCGTAATCGTATAACAAGTGCGAACCCGCTCCCCGGACTGAGGTGGACCCGGTTCTGCTCTTGCGGCCTTGGGCTCGTGCTTTCGCGGCGGCGTTACCTTCCAGCCGTCGGATAAAGCGAATCTGCCCCGTCGGTACTGGTCCTCGACCCAGTTCTTGAAGGTGAAGCAGTTCTCGGTAGGATGTCCTATGGCTTGGTGATAAGAGCAATAACTCGGATGAGAAGCCCTGTTAGCTTGCTCAGGATGTCTAGACTCTGGAAGCGTGATCATTTGATGTTTTATAGCGAGGTTGAGTAACCTCTCCGTCTTGTCTCGGGGGAAGGAATACGCTCGACTCATCTTCTTCACGAGGGGCAAACCCGAGCCGCTTCTTGATCTATCTCCGTCTCTGCGTCGGGTCTTTCGTATAACGGATTGACGAGGATAAGCGTCTTTGTCTTTTGCAGCATGTTGAGATAGACGTTGCGTCCTGGCCTTCTTGTAGATGGCCATCTCGCGGTTGTGGTCTTCTTGAGCTCTCTGACCCGTTTTCCTGATAGGCTTGTTCGTTCGCTCTTCAAACGACGGACTCGATGTTTCAATCGCAGGGTCTAGTTTTACTGAAAGGGTTGGCATCTCCTGACAGGGCGTCCTCCTCTTCATCAAAGGTATATATAGGGTAGCTGCTGTGAGTCCGTTCCCGTTTTCCAGTTCTTGCGTATCCGAGCCCGAGTGTTTCCATCTTCCCGTTGGGCAATTTGCGTTGAGTCCCGGGGACATCCCAAATCTTGTTGTAGAACCGCGCCTGCCGAACGGTCTGTTCTAAGGGTACTCCTTGGCGCTTCAATAGCTTCTTTAACCCATTTGTATAGTATCTGGGCAGACGGATGGGTTGGAGCCTGTCGAGCGTAGTATCTGCGCCGTGCCAGATCTCTTTCTCTATTTTCGACTCTGAGGATCGGTAAAATAGGATCACCTTCTCGCCCCTTCGTCTGGGAGGGACGTAAAATGTTTGCAGGTCCTGCACATCGTGAGCCTGAAGCGCGTCGAGATCCTTGTAGTGTTCTCGCGGTACCATGGTGATTTGCAAACTATGGTCATCGCCAAGGGGTGCTTGTATTGACAGCCGATTGGAGAACACAGCATTAACTTCATCTTCTGAATCACTTCCGAAGACTAATACGGAGGCGGGTGTCCTCCGGTTGTTGCGTTGAGATGGCCCTGCATAAACTATCTCTTCCTCTTCTTCGGTATCGCTCCCGAAAATAGGGATGGTGGCGGCGGTTTTGTTTTCCGGATTGCGACACTTTTCTGTATCCTCGAAATCTGGCAAAAAGTATTTCGCATCTTCGTATTTGCGGACTTCGTTCACGGAAAATGGGTTTAACTCACCTGTTACGGTATACTCGAAACCATCCTTGAAATACTTCATACACTGATGTTGTGTAGAAGGGATGATATTGTACTCGTGTAGCCAAGGGCGGCCGAGCAAGGCGTTGTAACAGGTCTTGGCGTCAATGACATGGAATTTGATGTCTGTGACGAGAAGTCCGAAGCGTAATGTTAGTATCACGGATCCGAGAGTTCGTGACGATTGTGAATCGAAACCGGAGATAGTGATTTTGTCACGAGCAAGGTGTTGCACACTCATGCAGATTTCCTTCAACACCCGAACATTAAGGAGGTTGACGGAGGATCCATTATCCACCAGGATCTTGCCTATCTTGATATCATGGCAGCATCCGGAGACATATAGGGGCCGGTTGTGGTCGCACGTCCCGAGAAGGAGGTCTTCATCACCGAAAGTGACGTCGGCCGTATGCACTTCCTCCAGTTCATCCTTCATCCTTTCAGTGGCGAGGAAGGCTTGGAATTGCTCGGGTTCTTGTAACACCTTAATTAGCGAGTCTCGCGCTTCTTTCGATAATAGGAGGGCATCGAGAATGCTAAGCTGAGAAGGTAGTTTCCTTAGGTGCGCGAGAATGTTATAGTCCACTTTACTCTTCCTAGGAGGGTCTTTGGCAGCCAGCTCTCTCGTGGCTTGGTCATCTAAAGTGATATCTTCAGTGACTTTTTCCTTTCCCTTATCTTTTCTATTCCCGGGCCCGAGATTCTTTTCTGGGAGTGTGCGGTTGCGCAGCTGAATGTTCTCGCAGATCTCCGATTCCTCCTCTTTCCCTAAAACGGATTCTTTGAAGAGAGGGCCCAGAGCCATTTCTTCGTCAGAGTCGCTCCCGAAGGTGAGAACTTGTGACCCCCTGACGTTAACCATGTAACAGTTGCCAGTCGTTCTGTTGTGCCCATCGACGGTACTTCTTCGCTCCCGACGGCTTTTGCGTTTCATGCGCTTAACATGTTGCCGACGAGCGACATATCCTTGCCACCATATCTTAAAGGCGTCGCACTCCTCCGTGGGATGTGATATTCTCCGATGATATGTGCAATAGTCAGGGTGCCTCTCCACCCCATCGTGTGTGTTTTCTTCCGAGGGTGGTAGCTTCATTCCCATTGACATGGCTTTGGCAAACCTTTTCCTCGTCTTGAATATCTTCTTGTCTACTTCGGATGCCTTTTGTTCTGGCAGAGGTAGTTCAACTCTTTCGTTCAGTTGCCCGCATTTGGCTCCTTCCGACGTGGTCATCTCACGCTCCTGGTCTGCTTTACATTTTAGACGAATCTCGTCTAGAAAAGCGTCGATCATTTCGTCTGTTGGCCATGCGCGCTCTGGTACAGGCTCTGCCTCCAGCTTTTTAGTGCCAGGAGTTTTCCCATCATCGGTGAACGAGTGGGAGATTACGTTACAACTCGCCACATATCCTTCGGATTCATCCGACGAGCTTTCTCCATCATCTTCCTCTTGAAAGATGTGGTTGAGGAACTCTTGCAGTGTGACAGGAGTTCGCGCCTTTTGATTGTACTCTTCCAGGGCGTCGATTTGCTTCTGCAAGTTCGTGTGCTCTTTTCCAGGCTTCACGGACTTCTTGGATTTCTTCTTCTTTTTCTTCGAAGATTTTGACGATTGGGCGTGAGTATTTGGGCCATTATCGCGAGTCCTCGTAGTTGGGCGGGGCTTCAACATTCCTTTGATAATTTGAGGTTCAAGAGGGTCCTTCCATTCGATCGCAGGGCACGCATGAAGGTCTCTCAGCATTCTTTTGGTTTTAGTTGATAGCACGACCTCCCATGGAGCTTCTTCAATAAAAGAACATGTTGCCCCCGGTGTATCCGCTTTCCTCGGAGCATGCGGCTGTGGTGGGTTCACCTTCCACTTTTCGGACAGTACAAACTTCCCCTGGAGGTATTGGTCTTCAATCCATCCTTTGAAGACGAAGCAATCTTCAATCGGATGGCTTACCGTTTGATGGTAAGGGCAATAGTTAGGGTTATTCACCTCGGTGGGTTGCGGCGGTCGCCTTGGATTTGGCAGGTTTATAAGTCTGTTGCGTATTGCCAGCTCGAATAGCCGTTTCGTCTTGTCCCGTGGGAACGAGTAGGGACGCTTCATCTTCTCATTATAATACCGACGTCTCTCCTCCAGTTGATCTGTCGGTTTCGGGGCGTTAGGTTGCTCTTGGGCATTTGCGACAAATGTTGCTCTTCCTTTACCCTTGTCATTCCGAGATTCCGACTTCGGTGTAGGCGGTCTATGACCCATCTGGTCCATCTGAGCCAACTTGTCGATCAGGGCCTGGAATGTGGTTGGCTTAAAGAACATCATAAACTGGGAAATAGTTGCGTGGGGGTCTAAAGTTCCCACGAACATGCCCACCGCAGGTGCTTCCTCAATGCGTTGCTCACATCTCGACCACAAGTTCCGCCAGCGTATAGCGTACTGGACCCAGGTTTCGCCCGGTTTTACCCTGGCGTTAATAAGTGCAGTTATTGGAGTGCGTTCGCTGGCACTTGCAAATCGCTGAGTGAACAACAACTCCATTTCAGCGAACGTTTTGATGGAATCGTTCGGGAGTTCCGAGTACCATTCGAACGCTGTTTCTGATAAGCTGCCCACAAACTGGCGGAGCAACAACTTATCATCACCGCCGGTGTTACCGCAGAGGGCCCGAAACTGGGCGACATGTTGATGGGGATTGCCGGTCCCCTTATACACGTGGAATTTTGGTATCGTATAGTCTTGCGGGTATTTGATTTGGTCGTACCAGCTCGGATACGGCCGCCCCGTTTTCACGACTTGACCAGCTGCCTCAGTCGCGTGGTGAACCCGGATTTGCTGGGCTATGTAGTCAGCCAAGTCAGCCTTGGAGATTGCATCCTCCTTGGCCGTTGAGAGGGCTGGTGGTGGATTTGACGTTTCTCCTCGGTCGTCTTCAAGAACGATCGGGGGATCCTCGGCGGGTAAGTCCTGCTGGATCATCATTCCTATCACATCTTGGAAGAGAAGGCCCATCCGTTGTATGTTGGCCGCTTGTTCAGCAGCCTCTTTGTCCCTTTTCTCCAGTGTCCGGCGAAGGAATTCAACATCGGTTTCTTCCTCTCGGCGTGCGTCTGAGGACGTTTCTGGGTTTTCTTTTGGCCCGGTGAGCGCGGCCATAGCATTCATCATTTCTTGCAGCTTCTGTTGCTGTTCTTGGGCTTTCGTCACGGATCGGGTTAACGGTCGGTGGCCCGTAGAAGTGCGGCTTTCCTCTTTTCCAAAGGCCATGTAAACAGTGTGCACCACCATACCCCCAGACTTAGGGTGTCTGGGCTCAGTGCTTTTAGCCGTCGTTGCGTGCCGTGGGGTCTTCTCCAGCCTCCTTCTTTTATGAGTCAATTGTTCCACAGCCTTCTGGGGTTTGGCCTGGTGACCAGCTTCCGGTTGGGTTTTCAGCTTTTTGTGTCGGCGGGAGAAGTTCGGATCGATGATCGAGTCCCGTGCTTGCCGCCAAACCTTATAGATTTTGGAAGATAGCCGTTGAGGAGATTGGGGCCGTTCTGACTCCATTTCCAGAACCTTCTTTAACGGGGGAGGAGACCTCTTCAGTACTGCAGTAGGAGAATTTCTTCACACTTTATTTAGCATTTCGAAGCTGCTCCCAGTTGGAACAGCAGCATTAATTTCTGCCACCGGGACTGATGGAGTCAACCCAGATGGGGAGTTGCCCCCAGCCTTCCTCACTCGGCGCCAATGGCGACGTCGAGCGTGTCGAGCGGACGGTGTAGGGTCAGCGGTAAGAACGGTTTCGTTTTGCCCTCAGTCTGGGCGTGGGGTCGCAGTTGGTATTAGCCTGTCAAAGACCGATGTCCTTTGGGTAGTAGGAGCGGGAGCTGAAGCCGTTAATCTTGTAAAGACCGACCTTTTGGCCGGAGAGGCTGCCTTGACGACTTCTGGGACGGGAGCGGCCACTTTCTTAGAAGCAACCTTCTCTGAGATTGTAGGTCCCACGATGGGTCTGCAGGATTTCTGGCCCAGTCTAGAGAAGACCGAGGCGTTGACGTTGGGCGACTCGTTGAGAGGAGCCGTGGCAGGGGTAAGACGATCAAAGACCGACTTCTTGGGAGCCTCCGTTGTCAGCACTGGAGCGGCAAAGTTTGTCGGCGGGACCATGGTCCCAAAGAACAATCCTGTGGTGGCGCGAGTGACCTGTTCCACGGGCATTGTGAATAGCGAGGCAGCTTGGGGTCCGTAGGCTATACCTCCTGGCGAGGCAGAGCGTTGGTTGCAATTGCAGTCTGAGCAGTTGGACACTTTCACGGAAGTAGAAGCCATCGATCCTTTTCTTTCTGCAATAAGCCAGACGCCAATTCTTAGTATCTTGAAACCCGAGGGCAACCATTAGCGAACCGCGATTGGTTCGCGAGTCACGACACACGAAGTGTGGAGTGGAAAGAGGAAAAGGTCCCACCGGGCGTGCCAGAATCTGTTCCCCTCCGAAAGACGGCGCGACACCGCGTCTTGCCTGAGATTCGGGGCAGATGCTAATAGGTGCTATCCGTCCACCTCTCCGAAGATGCCAAGTTGATTTATGGCACCACGTATCGAAGGTTTAGACGGATGCGTCCGATGTAGCAGACTTCGTCAGATTCCCCCTCGTTCGAGGGGTTTTTGATTGTGGGGACGCTCTTCCCTGCAGGCGCAAGCCCCTGCAGTTAATTACGCTACCGCATTGCGGTAACAACTTTCTCCTTCTCCAGATGGTCACTTCGTGTCGTGGGTGTCTGTTTTGTATTTCGTTGCCCGTGGATTGTTTACGGGGACTGAGTTATGTCGTCGCCCGTAGGGCGTGGACTAGTCCAAATCCGTATTATCTTAGATTTGGGTTTGGGGGGGTTTTGGTTTGAGGATACGTTAGCCCTACTCGAGGCTAAGATCAACTCAAACGTTTGTTAAGGATACGTTAGTCTAACTTTGTGACTAAGATCAACTTAACGGGATCGTTTAGATCCGACACAAGAGCGTTGGGACTCTAATGTTCCAGTTTAGGGACATAGTGGTCCATGAATGTGTGGCCGTCGGGACCCGTCACCTCTCTGACGACGTTGAAGGATTACAACGACGGATGTCAGAGGAGTTCAAGGATGTACCCTCAAGCCGGAGTCAATTGGGGGGATTTATAGTCCACTTTGTTTTGAAGGTTTAAGGATACGTTAGCCATCTTTGAGGCTAAGATCAACTTAAACGGGACCGTTTAGATCCGACAAAAGAGCATGTGGGGCTCTATTGTCCTAGTTTAAGGACATTACGGTCCATGGGTAGTTTAAGGACATTGCGGTCCGTGGGTAGTTTAAGGACATTGCGGTCCATTGTTAGTTTTAAGACATCTCGGTCAAGGTTAAGGACGTCGTAGTCCATGGGTTTAAGGACCCCACAGTCCATTGTTAGTTTTAAGACATCTCGGTCAAGGTTAAGGACGTCGTAGTCCATGGGTTTAAGGACCCCACAGTCCGGTATGTGCTCTGGATGCTTCACACGGGTTCACTGCCGTGCTTGGCGAGGACCAGGCTCCGCTCTGGACGTTTCCCACGGGGTCAAAGAGTGACATTATCCGCGTTCCACGTAACCAGGAATTTGCATTAGACATGAGTTTAAGGACCCCACAGTCCATATCAATGTGTGGTCGTCGGGACCCGTCACCTCTTTGACGGCATTGAGGGATTACAATGCCAAGTATCAAAGGAGTGAAGAGATGTACCCTAGAACCGGAGTGGATTAAATAACCCTTGGCCCAATTTGGGGTCAAGACGAATTAATTATGTTATGAGTCCATTGGACCAGTTAATCACAAATTGAGAACTTATGGCCATCTTGGGCTAAGTCCAATCAGGAGAGGCTTTGCCTCCATCCATTTAAGCCAATTGGGCCGAAGTCTAGTGTTAAACACTACAGAGCAGTCAGTGTTGAACACTGGGAATGGGGTTGGCAAGTTAGTGTTTAACACTAAGAGAATATTTGGTGTTGAACACCAGCAACAATGTTTTTTCAGGTTAGTGTTAAACACTAAGGTAATCAGTGTTGAACACTGCAAATGAAGATCTCAGATTAGTGTTTAAACACTAAGGTAATCAGTGTTGAACACTGCAAATAAAGCTTTTTAATTAGTGTTGAACACTAAGGCCCAACAGTGTTTTAACACTGGGTTCGAGAGTTTTAGTTTAGTGTTTAAACACTAAGGTAAGAGGGGTCACGTGGCAGCACGTGAGAGCGCCCTCCCTTCCTTTGTTCTGCTGAGATTATCGCGTCTTCCAGAGCATCACGTGCCATCACGTGATGGGCATTCAAATGCCTATGGATTAGAGCTTCTGCTGAGGGTCACGTGGGTCACGTGGGGTGCTGCCTCAAAGGGGCTTTCTGTAGCTCTCTTGGGGGGGGTCACGTGATGACACGTGACCCTGCCTCTAGGTATTTTGTTTAGAGGCTTTGTTAATCTTCTTAGGAATTAAATTCCTCGAACTATAAATTTCAGAGGAATTAAATTCCTACTTCCTTTCGAAGACTTATATTCTGGGATAGAGTTTAACTCTGAATTTTCTGTAGGAATTAAATTCCTCATATACGTGAAGGGCTGAATAGGGTTAAACCCTAATAAAAGTTTTTAAGGAGTTTAAACTTCCATCCTCTGTATGATTAAGGGAATTAAATTCCTGCTGTTTCAACAGAACTAGGTTCTTAATTAGGGTTAAACCCTGTTTCTTTTTTTGTTCTGGAGGAATTAAATTCCCATAATATAGGGTCAAGCCCTCCTTTTATTTTAAAGGAATTAAATTCCTATAGTTCTGTGAGAATTAAATTCTCGTGCTTGCATTCCTTCTCCATGTTTTGGATCTGCATGGCAGGATCTCAACCCATTGAGAATTAAATTCTCAACCTTAAGGGGAGATGTGCACTTTGCAGATCCTCCATCAAAGAGAGAAGAAATATGTTCTTCTGTTTTTACATTATCAGAGTTAAACTCTGTTGAGAATTAAATTCTCTTTCTTTCAAAAGGCCTTCCCTTTCTTACCTAGGGTTTTTTGCAGAAGATCCGAGTCTTTTTCAAAGTATCAGAGCTCTTCTCCTTTTTTCTTTTTTTCTTCTCTGCGCATCTATCTGTATGTATGTCTCTTGGCTCCTATTTATAGGAGAAGCAGCCGAATCAATCAGTTTTTTGACGAATCTTCATTGAGATTTGATTTGCATTCATCATTCATTTTGGACCTTTGGATTATTAGGTGAATTTTATTCACCATTGGATTTTAAATCCAGAGATTCTCCCTTGTTATTTTGGTTAGATTTAAAGGGGAAATCTTTCCAAACCCGAGATTTTCCCATAGATAGATGATATTTCATCACCTCTGAATCTTTAATTCGATCGGTTCCAGATAGCCGCTTTCCTTTGGAAAGATTTGATTCTCCTTCAGAATTTAATTCTGTTTGACAAAATGGGCTTTGAAAGCTGATCACGTGTGACCACGTGACCCATGGTCACGTGTGGGCACGTGACCCCCTTTGGAATGAGCCTTTTCCTTTCTTTTGCGCTTTGTCTTCTGATCGCTGCCTAAGCGTCACGTGCTACCACGTGACCCCTGGTCACGTGTGAGCACGTGACCCTTGTTTGAACTCTCTGTCTTCGGTTCTTCTGGAGAACGAGTCTGCTGTCTTGAACGTCACGTGCCAACACGTGACCCTGGTCACGTGGGAACACGTGACCTCTTCTGAAGCCTTTTCTTGACTTGATCAGAGAACTTGTGTGCCTTTGACGCTTGCGTTTAAATGTCACGTGTCGTCACGTGACCCTGGTCACGTGGGAGCACGTGACTCTTTCTGAAGCCCATTTTCTTCAGCGTAGTCAGGAGACTGCACTTGACTTGATGATGCCTTTTAGGTGTCACGTGCCAACACGTGACCCCTTTTTGAAGCTTTTCCCAGAAGCTTTCCTGATTTTAAATCAGGAAACAGTGAGCGGTCGACGAAATTGAAGTATTTCTTATAGAACCGGACCGCGAAAGACTAACGGGACCACCATATATAGGAATACGACCGTGTCCCCTCGACCGAGTTTTAAGATTCAAGAGCTTTGGTGACTCGACATGCACATTCTTTGCTATGTTAGAGAAGTACCTATCTAGGGTTTTGATGCTCTTTAGCACCTCACAAAATCTTTTCATAGCCGATTTCGACATTGTGTGGCTCAAAACTGGTAATTCATAGAAACCATCATCATGAAATACCGGATGCAATTCTTATCGGATTACAAGCTCCTCCAAGCACTCGTGAGTACTCAACTTATCCTTGGAATTAGAATCGTCCTATAACAATGTGCCAGCTATATTATCAAACACATTCTTCTCTACATGCATGACATCAATATTGTGTCGAATCAACAGATATTTCCAGTAAGGAAGATTCCATAATATACTTTTTTTCTTCCACACACTCAACAATTCGTTATTTTTGGATCACTTCCGGTTTTTTTTTTGTTTATTGAAGAAACCATCTGAGTTAAAATGATTAGAACTTTGCTGGAATTGACACGATAAAATCTTCACCCTTTTTCAATGTTCTATCAAACTTATTTGCCATCTTTCTGTACGGATGATTCGCCGATAGCCACCTACAATAAAACCAGTAGAAAACTTACCACGTGTCTTAAGATGGAGCAATGTAATCAAGACCACATGATGGACATGCATGTTTCGGGTAGGTAGACCATCAAGTTAACATGTCGTAAGCTGGAAAATCGTTGATTGTCTAAATAACAGTTGCTCGCATTCTAAACTTCTTCTCGGCGTACGCATCATATGTCTCTACTCCATGTTCCCAGAGTTCTATCAGCTCTTTAATTAAAGATTCCATATAGACGTCGATGTTCTAGGAAGGTGAATATTTTCCAGGAATTAATAAGGAAAGAACCATATACGGTTGTTTCATACACATTCAGGGAGGCAAATTGTAAGGCATAAGCAATTAATACCGGCCATACGGACCAACTAGAGCTCATGAGTCTGTAAGGTATGAAACCATCGGTTGCCAATCCTAGACGTACATTCCTCGGCCCATCCCCAAAATGATTAACACTGTCTAATTGCTTCCATGCTTCTGTATCAGCCGGATGCGTCAGCTTCCCGTTTTTGATCCGACGATCGGAATGCCATCGCATGCTCTTCACCATGTCCTTTGAAATATATAGATTTTGCAACCTCTTAGTCAGGAGGAAATAACGAAGGATTTTGGCTGAAGTTTTCTTGCTCTTTTTGCTGATATCGGACATTTTTGCGTTTGAATTTCTCTTAACATTTTCCCACCTAGACAAGTTGCGAGTGGGACACTCATCGAAAGACGCGTAATCCGTATGATACAACACACAGTCATTAGGACATGCATCGATCTTCTCATACGAGAAACCAAGTGTCTTAACAATCTTTTTTCCTGATAATGATTCTCTGGAATGCTTTCCTTTTCTTCAAGAATTGCCTTGCGTAGGAGATCAAGAAGCACGTCAAAGTGCTCGTTAACCATCCCGCTGATCATTTTCAGATGGAGGAGCTTTATTACAAATGACAACCTACTAAATTCTATACAGCCTTCATACAGATCTTGTTCGTTTTTCTCCAGAAGTTTCTACAATTCTTTTAATTCACTGGTGTCTTCAAACGGTTCAACATCATTCATTTCCTCTCCAGCAAATAAATCTTCCAATACCTCATGCGTGTCATCTATCCTGTCACCCGTCGGCAATTCAGCTTCCGAAGCTACGGTCTCGTTATCCATCCCCGTTTCCTTATCACGTATTCCCTTACCATGGTAATTCCAATATATGTAGTTCGGTTCAAAATCCTCTACAAACACATGTCCATCTATCACTTCACGTCGAAAACAAGCTCTATTCTTACATTTCTTAGAAGGATAGAACAAGAGTCCGTCTCGGCTACGGTTTGGGTTCATCTCCGCGTAATCTAAAAAGGTTTTAAATGCATCTTTAAATCGGGTGTCTCTCAAACTATACCTATCTTTTTCCCCATGTGTATAAACGATTTATCCGGAAGAATTCTCATCTGTTATAACACAAATAATATTATAAATTTAACATATCTTATGAGTTTATTACAAGCTCATCATTAAATAAATTTTTAAGTCTTAAATTAGATTTCATGATGTGGACACATCAAAGCATCTAAAGTCATTTAAGATTGTTGTAAGTACTTAGTGCAAAAAGTCGGGACGAATAATTAGTTTCACGGCTGTCGAGGATAAAAGTCCTACGAGTGCAACACTCACATCTTACATTCTCCCGTTTTTCATCCATTTCGAGAAAATTTCGGCAGCACTTTCCCCCTGTTCTCCGTGTTCGTACATAAATCTGTACACGGGGAACAAGTGGAAAGTACCGTTGAAACTTCTCGAAATGGACGAAAATACAGGAGGATGTGAGATGTGTATCTTGTTGTATTCGTAACATGTTTAAACTGGACAAATCCGACAATTACTGTATGTCAAATTCTTTCGTCGAATACTACACATATGTTTGAAAAAATTGAACATGACGCTCAATTCTCACAAACATATAATATGATTCTATCAATTCGACGGGAAAAAGATTTGACATACACCAATTTTCGGACGGGAAACTATAGGTTAATTCTAAATAAGTTTAAGAGATTTCGATCTTAAACTTACTAATTAAATGAAAACATAAAACCTAAGTTACGTTTCTAATCAAAATTTTAGGGTATCTCTTAATTTTCTATTTAATCGTTTTTTAATCAGGATCTCGGTCTACTATTATCTTGTCTTAATTAAGATTTCTTAATTAATGTAATTAATGATATAGGTTAATTAGTGTTAATTTTTCTTAATCAATTTGATTTTAGTTTTGATTTATACATCCACTGTAGTTTAATTAGTATTAAAGGATTTGATTTTTATTTTGATTTGGTTTATAAATTATACTACAATTAAAAAATCTAAGCAATAAGATATCAAATTATTAAATTTACAGAATAAAAAATATCGAATCATTAAATTTACAAAATACAAGTTAGAATTTAGGATGAATATATTTTTGAAATATTTTATACGCGGACGCGCTCGCGCGCACACATGCACACACTCTCATACATATGCGCAAGAGCTCAAACATTCATACATACACTCGCTCACACACACACACGCTCGTTCACAAACGTTCGCGCGAACACACATTTACACATACTCACAAACACGCATGCGCGCGCGCACCGCTTTAATTAACTATAATACATTTTACCTTAAATTCATTTAACATAATTCTATAATCTATCTTACCCTATATTAATCAAACAAGTAAACTTATCGATTACCTATAATTTTTATATTTTCAACTCTAAACCTAAATTACCAAATTTATATTTCAACGCTGAACCTATATTTCAATTTTTCATCTATTTTCAATTCTTCATCTATTTTCAATTCTAAAACCCATCTAAAACAATTTTCTTCAATTATATTTTAATAATAAAACCCATCAACCCTCAAAATCAAAATAAATTTCAAACCCATCATTCTACAACTGATTCAATTCATCATTAACCATATTTAATATATCAAAACCAACCCAAGTCACATATTATAATCACCTAATTTCCAAATTTAATAATCTAATTGAAAAAAATTAAGATTATGAGGAGAAAACACCAACCTTAGTCCGTATTTGAAAAGAATAAGAGCGATTGCAAGTTTCTACACTACCAACTGCAACAATAACACCTACAAAAATTGGGGTTAGATTTCATAATTTTTCCGAAAAAAGAGGAAAATAATTATCTCTCAAAATTTTTTTTGAGGGAATGAGGAGGAAAAATGAGTTATCACGACTCTTATCTGATCGACATATTGACGATCGTTTAGAACGGTCACTAATATTATGTGAACGGCCGCCAATGTATGAGCGATCGTTCATTAGAGACCGTATAATATATACAGTCTCTAATAATTTACTATGGACCATATATATTTATACGGTCTCTAATAAACGGTCTCTAATGCGTACAGTTTTTACTAGTGAAACTATTTAGATATCGCATGAAACGGTTTAGATATCATAGGCAACTGCTTATATATCGTTGTTTACTGCTTAGATATCGCAGGACACTAGGTATGACAAAACTCCTAGAAATGACAGGAAAAAGGCACTTGGGTTCTTTTTGACAATTTACCCTGTTACTTTTGAACCTTAGGCATCCGAAAACATTTTTTTTCCCTTTTTTTATGGAAGTAGGCAAAAAAGGTCTTGATAAAGCAAAAGTTGTGCGTTGCGTTGATTAATTTCTTCAAAAGTTATACGTTTCTAGATAAACAATTAATTGTTTTTTGAAATATTTCATATGCGGGAGCGCTCGCGCACACACATACATACACACTCTCATACATACGCGTGCGCACTCAAACACTCCTACATACACTCGCTCACACACACATACTCGTTCATATACGTTTGCGCGAACACACATTTACACATACTCACAAACACGCATGTGCACGTGCACCGCTTCAATTAACTATAATACATTTTACCTTAAATTCATCTAACATAATCATATAATCTATCTTTCCCTAAATTAATCAAACAAGTAAATTCATCGATTACCTATGATTTTTATATTTTCAACTCTAAACCTAAATTACCAAATTTATATTTCAATTTTTTTTTATCTATTTTCAATTCTAAAACCCATCTAAAACAATTTTATTTTAATGATAAAACCCATCAACCCCGAAAATCAAAATAAATTTCAAGCCCATCATTCTACGGCCGATGCAATGCATCATTAACCATATTTAATATATTAAAACCAACACAAGCCACATATTATAATCACCTAATTTCCAAATTTTATAATCTAATTGAAAAAATTAGGATTATGAGGAGAAAACACCAACCTTGGCCCGGATTTAAAAATAATAAGAGCGATTGCAAGTTTCTACACCACTAACTGCAACAATAACCCCTACAAAAAAATAGGATGAGATTTCATAATTTTTCCGAAAAATTTAAGAAAAAGAAGGAAAATAGTTATCTGTCCGGAAATTTTTTGAGGGAATGAAGAGGAAAAAGGTGTTATCACAGCTTTTATCTGATCGACATATTAACGATCATTTAGAACGGTCGCTAATATTATGTGAGCGGTCGCCAATGTATTGGCGACCGTTCATTAGAGACCGTATATATTTACACGGTCTCTAACAAATGGTCTCTAATGCGTACAATTTTTACTAGTGAAACTATTTAGATATCGCATGAAACGGTTTAGATATCACTGCTGTTTAGATATCGCAGGAAATTAGATATAACAAAACTCCAAGATATGACAGTATAAAAGCATTTGATTTTTTTTTGACAACTTACGCCGTTGCTTTTGAACCTTGGGCACCTGAAAACATTTTTTTTTCCCTTTTTTTTTGGAAGTAGGCGAAAAAAGCTCTTGATAAAGCGAAAGTTGTACGTTTCATTTGATTAATTTCTTCAACTAGCTTTATAGGTTTTGTTCGTATTGAGTCACATGCATGATTTTTTGATTTAGTGACGGTCACTTTAGTCTCCCTCTTAATTTGAATTAATTATATTCTACTTGACCAAAAGAGCCTCATAACATGTCCTACTTGTTATTTTCTTGTGGACATGACCTTCAGAAGTCAAACTAGCAACATCTTATCTTGAAAAATAAAGTTTTCTACAGGCATCAATTTTAAATCTTGTGAGGTTTAGTTTCCATCTTCCTCGGTTACATCCTTTCAATAAAAAAACTTAAGAAAAGAAATAGGTTTTCATTTTCTCCCTTATTTTGTCATAAGATTTTATGCCGGTGATTTTTTTTCCACAAAGGAGAAACAATTTGAATATACATAAGTTGAGTACATGACGCAAAAAGATAACATTTTCGAGAATTTTATATATGGATTAAGAGTTTCTTACGAACGGACATATGCGCATGATCGAAAATATTGAAGTTCATGAGGCCGCGTTTCGATAATGAAGTCTAATATAGCTATAGTAATAGCTGTTGCAATTTATATTTGGAAAGCCTAATTAAACCTTCAAATTCCTTCTTAGCGATTCTTTCTGTTTCACTAATTATAGAGCATATAGTTCACCATTTTCTATTCATTTTGTTATCATTTGATTAGGTTATGGTTTGTGGATGCGCATAAATATTTTTTGGCATTATCTATGCGGAATGATTTTAAATATTTATGCTATCATGAATTTTTATAATTCTAGATATGCTTTAGTTTCACTACAACATCATAATACCTCTACATATTGGAGTAACAAAAAGGTGAAGCAATTTTTGAACTTTTTTGCTACTTTTTTCCACCCAAAAAGGGGGAAAAAGAGAGGAGAAAAGGACGCATGGCTCCCTTATATTCTAATTATATTAGTAGAGATAAACAAAACTAATTGATTGAACTTTCTTAAGGCACTAAACAAGGAAAGTTAAACCATTTGTTTAGCGTGAGCTTCGACTGTGACTTTCAATGCCCCCACTTTCATCAAAAGCTAAAGATTGGCATGATATGTGCATCAAAAATAGATTGGTTTTAACATGAAAGAATGATGTCAAATGCATCTACTGCCTTTTACATGCTTGTCCAAACCTAATAATTTTAATTCGATTCAAAAAGATACATAAATTCCGTTACGTTGAATCACGCTAGTCAACATAAACCATTCCAATTTACAAAGGCATATCATAAGAGGAAAACTATCTGAGAATATTCCTATGGGTATTTTTCTAAAACCAAGAGAGAGGATGGATGAGGCCAGTTCCCATATGCTCTCTTGTTCCCAAGAAAATAACGTGAGAACACTCGTAGGACCATTTTTCTCATATCATAAATGGTTAAGCCATTCACAAAAATATTAGAGCAAATTGGAAATATCAACCCGGTCGAAAATTCTGCTTCAACTTGTGGCCAAATATAATAATATCAAAAAAATCCCGCTTTTCAATATCGAATTGGGTGAGAGGTCAGGATCTCTCATGTGAGTGAGAGAGACCCACACATATCTACTAACCCCTGCATATGGACCAAGAACCCCTAATAGCATAGCATATGTGCTTTTCTCCAATCTTGCCTACACATCATACTTGCAAATCACGTGCAATACACCAATACCAAAGGCCTCATTGTTTTACGCAAATCTCGACCGTTGATTTCGATTTTAGATGGATCCAGACCGTTGATTGTAATAGTAGCAGGGAAGGATAATAGCGGGACTCCGGATCCCCTGCATATCCTCTAATATTTAAATTCGAAAAAATAAAATAAAAGATGAAAGCAATAATGTAGGCCTAAGCTAAGATTTGAACCTTGAAGTGATCGATATTTGGACTCCCTTCCAAATGACAAAATGATGAGGTGACCGCCATTGATGCATATAAGATGCTTGGGATCATGTGAACCAAGACCAGAAGCTCATCATGTTCATGGATTGCTTGAGATCTCAAAAGAGATGCTCTCAATAAAACACAAATGAAGTTGATGGCTATAGCTCTATAGATTCACGAGGTTTCTATTTGGAGTCATGTATAGAGTTTATATATAGATAGATAGATAGATAGATAGCCTATGCATTGATTTGGACATAATTTTGCATGCAAACAAAGTCAAGGGAAAGTAATTAGTAGATGAATTTATTCCCACTTTCTACAGTAATGAGACAAATTTGGTCAATGTATTTTCTTTAGCAGGCCAAGTTGCCTACATCATTATCATGTTCAGAGTTTGAAAAATCGCTACTTATGATATTTTAAAGGGTATAAATGCACCACCTTCCAAGATACATAAGATGTTTCAACAATCAATTTTTTAAATTAAGACAGGCCATTCAGAAAGTTTTTTGGCAAATATATCATTTGAAATGTAAGGAATTGTTTTTTGTTCGTTTCTTATCTCTAACTTTTATTATGCCACATCATCAAGCTATCCTTAGAAAGAAAAAAAAATAGAAGAGAATTAGCTTAAATTAAAATTAAATAATAGTTGGAATTAAATAAAAGATAGCCTCAAATTTCAAACCCAAAGACAGCCCTAATATTAATTGATGTTTTTCTAGAATTTCTTTTACAGCATCTTTCTTTTTCCGATTGTATATACAAACCCTAAAACTTAGCTATTTAATTCTAAATACAGCCCTTAAAATATTCTTTTTTTCGGTTGTTTGGCGGATTTAGAACTAGTTTAAAGGCCTTGACAAATTGATTTTTGAAAGTTTGAAATGGGAATTGTGAGAAAAGGAGACGAAGAAGAAGTTGTCTGTGTGCTGTATTGTTTGCAGGCTTGTAAAATCCACTACGCGGGGCAAAGCTTTTTTAGTTGAATATGTTTACGGGTGGCGAGATAGGGTTTTCTAGCCAAGAAGATGATTGATTTGGGGATTTAATTGGCTGACAAAAACATATATACACCAATTCTGACTATTTGCAATAAGCAGGATGGCCACCAAGGGCCCTGCTTAAACGCAATAACCGTTTAATTAATTCAACCGTTTAGTGAAAACCTAAGCTGTCCTGTATCATAGCGCACCGATGTCTAGACCGATTTTTATAACACCAGTATATGTGTTTATATATATATATATATATATATATATATATATATATATATATATATATTGAAATGGGGATGTATTCTCTAATATCTGAACCACGTTAAACTTGAAAATCTTTGTAACCATCGAAGGGATTTATCGTTTTTGGAAACTTGACTCCTCGCTTCTTTTGATCATCGTAGATTTTCTATATATACAATATTATATTTCTTTTGAGAGATTGGGATCTATATAATTAGCCTTTTTATAGACAGTCTTCAAGATCAAGATTGATCTAATTAATATCTTTCATTTTCGATTAAATTATGAGTATTTTACAATTTGAAAGAGAATTGTATATATTCAACTAAAAAGAAATAATCTATTCTTTCCACACAATAATTTTTAGTTCCAAAAAGAAGCTCAATCCCAAGCAAAAGTGTTAGCGTAAGAAAATTAAAAACAAAGTAGTTCTTGGGAGGCCAGGATAACCAACATGGGCCTTAGCCCAACCCGCTAAAAGAGCCCACAAACGAATCGATTTGTCTCGCTAAGCACAGGCTTCGTCTCTTTTTGCCCCCCTTTCGAAAACCCTATAAACCCTAACCCTAACGCAGCCATGGCGATCGCCGCCGCTGGAATTGCTCGCCGGGTCCTTCGTCGTCAAGCTCCCAGTATCCAAAACTACCTACGCTCATCTTCTTCTTTTTTGAAGGGAGTGAATTGCATTATTTGCTCTAATTCCATTAGATTTAAGCAAACAAATTTTGATTTTCCTTATTATTTAGTTGTTGTGTTTGTGGTCGATAATTTGATACAACTGTTAAGAACCAAATTGGATGTCATTAGCCTGGAATAGGTTGTATCTATTGGTATGGGAGTCTGTTGATCAATTTCGATTACGCCATGGTTTGTAACAACTATTCGATCAAATTCAGTCTCTAATGACTGTTCCTATTCAATCAAATCCTTAAAAATAAATTTGACCCTATTTACAACCTCAACCACCTTCAAGTTCTCGTGCCCTATACGAATTGAGAATTGAAAATAATTGTTTGTATTATTTTCAATTCGCCCAAAGTCCTGTTCTGAATTGTTTGATCATCCTAAATTTGTTTATTTTGCATGTATTATCTATGTGATAACTGAAATAAATGCCTGTATCTTGATCATTTTTGCAGAGTGATAACGATGAGTACCTGAGAGCGATGAGTCCTTTTCTTTACTAGCACGGCAACTTGGTAAAAGCTAATCCTTTACACCTACTATATTTGGAAATCATAAATTGGGTGCATGCATGAATCTCTTAACCCTAATTTGATCTCTAGTTCTCAAATAAATCATATTAGAGCAGTTTGATATGCATACGTAAGTATTCCTTTAATATGTTAACACACATGTATCATGTTTTGATGTGATTTTACTTCATACTTGTGTATCATGTATAATACATTGATATATTTTGTGACATCAACCGAGATATTTAAATTTTTTTGGTACTGGATATTGAAATTTAGTGCTTTCCTTGTTAACACTTCATAGGGGCTATCATAATCGAAAATGATTGGTTTCCGGTAGAGATTGCAGAGAATTGGGAAAGTGGTATAAAGGCAACACTTAATAACAAACTTTTATTATTATAGACTCCTACACCCTCATTTGTGCAGAACACCATTCAACACTTAGCTCACATATACACAACTCCTTGTAGCTCTCCAATCACACCCTACCTCACTTGTGTGCTCATTTAATATCTTATTTGCTTGCTTGGTTATAACATGAGGGGTTAACCCTCTATTTATAGGCATCCATTAGAACGTTCTAACTAATTATTCACTAAGCTTCTAGCCATGAATGATAAGCTTCCTATGGATTACTTTAGAACATATAAAGAAGTGAAGAGCGCTTCTAGAGAATTCTACAGAACATTTAGATGACTGTGAATCATGAGGTCAAATCTTAGAATGTTCTAGAGAATTGTTGCACTCTCAGAAAACTTGAGAAACGTCTAGGAGAAGCTATTGATCTCAACAAATGTTATCGTTATTGATTTTGATTATTGATCATTGAACATTGTATATAGTTTTGATGATATTATAGTTATTCCATATTGATGCATGGAGAAATTATTAGTATCGTTGTACAAAGCTTAGTGTATGGATTCATTGATGTTACAAATTATTTTATTGAAATATCGTAATCGTCATATCGTTACTAACATAATGCAAACCGTTCGAATGTGAAGTTTGCTATCTAATTTTGAATTGATATAGGTTTAGATTTCTCAAAATATTAAGGGGAAAAAAGAGACGAGTGCTATATCATCAGATAAAAGAGAAGTAAAAGGGAAAGGGACACAATTCAATTGGAAAAAATCATTGCCAAAATTTATGACTACTTTCTCGATTTTTCTTTTAAGCTCTAAAGAAACCATCCATGCCTCAATGTTCAACTCTTTTTTCTCGCTCAAAATTTAATATGCATATAATCCATCAAAATCTCATCTTGACCCTACTTTGTTCCCAATAAGTATTTCAAACGTTTTGCTAAAAAAGAAAAAAAAACAATAAAATATTTCAGAAACTATCACATTATCTGGATAAGGAAACCACACTAGAAAGGCACTCTTTGGTGGGAAAAATAACAAAGGAAAGAAAGGAAAGGAAAACGAGAGGAGTAGAGACTGCACAAAAGGTTTTTTTGTTTTTCATACTTTTTTGTGACATCGACCGAGATATTTACAAACTATTTTTTTTGAGTAATGGATATTGAAACTTAGGGCTTTGCATATTTACTCTTCGTAGAGGTTATCATAATCGAAAACGATGGGGCCCTCTGCCTTTGCCGGTAGAGGTTGTAGGCTATTCAGAAAGTGCAAAAAAGGCAGCACTTTATAATATACTTTTATTATTATAAAGAGACTCCTACTCAGAACGCCATTCAACACTTGGCACCCACATACACAACTCTTTATAGCTCTCACAAGCACACCCTACTTCACTTATAATTGTGTGCTCACTTGATTTCTTATTTGCTTGCTTGGTTACAACATATGGTACTAACCCTTTATTTATTTATTTATTTATAGGCATCCATAGAACATTCTAGACTAATTATTCAGTAAGCTAACCATGAACTAGAGCATTCTAGAAGTTGTTGTTTATCTCAACAGAGGTTATCGCTATCGTTTTTGATTATTGATTATTGAACATTGTATATGGTTTTGATGATATTATTGCTATTGCATATTGATTCATGGAAAAATTATTCATATCGTTGTACAAAGAGTAGCAAATGGGTCCATTGATCGTTACATATTCGATTTATTTAAAGCCTGTAATTGTCAAAATAATGAGAGAAAAAGAGAGGAGTGTCACCTCATCAATGAAAAAAGAGACGTGAGAGGGAAAGGGATAGAATTCAAATAAATTCAATCAAAAAAATGATAGCCAAAATTTATGGCTCCTTTCTAGATTTTTCTTTTAAGCTCTAAAGAAAACCATCCATGCCTCTCAAAATTTAATGTCTATGTAATCCATCAGATTCTCACCTTAATCCTACCTTGTTTTCAAAAAAAAAATATTTCAGAAGTTTTTCTAAAAAAGAAAAATAATAATAAAATATTTCAGAAACCATCACATTAGCTGGATAAGGAAACCAAGCCGGCACTCTCTGGGGAAGAAATAACAAAGCAAAGAAAGGAAAGAAAACGAAAAAGAGTTGAGTTTGCACAAAGGTTTTTCTTTATTTTTCTCATATATATTTTTTTTGAATATAGGAATACTTACTTTTTTCTGGGTGAATTACACTAAAACGATCGATATCGTTTATATAAGTTGTTTGATGGATTTAGCCCTAGTTTAGAGGCCAAGAAATTGATTTGATCATTTTTTGAAATGGGAGTTGAGAGAGAAAGAGATGAAGAAGTTGCTTCAAGAAATGGGGTGATTCGATGAAAGCGGAAAGCGGCGGAAAGCTTAGCGAAGCGGAAAGGACGGGGCTTCAAGTTATAGATGGAATGTTTACGATAAAAGGTGTTTTTTTATAAAAAGAAAGAAAGAAGTGTATATGTAAAAATGAAATATGATGAATCAAATAATCCATCGATATAAGCCTATAAGGTCTAAAATTCTAAAGCTGTAGATTAGTGACAACAATTAGATTTTTATAGTGCTATCATTTAATATGATAATTTACAAAATAAGGATTCTAGACCATACCATTTTGAGACTTCAAGAACATAAAGTGGGACAAAGCGAGGCTTCTAGTCTCTAAAGCAACACAATAGCTTGCTACCACTTTATGCAATAGCGAAGCACCTGGTGGCTTCTTTTAGCTAAAGCGGTGATTTTAAAAGAAGGGGGGGGGGGGGGGGGGGTTTATGTGGCTAATTACGACGATGAGGTGAATCTTGATGATGGGGGGTGATTAAGGGAAAAATGATGGGGGTGATTACCTAGAATAGTGCCATCTAGCAATGCCATTGATTTGATTCAGGCTTTGCGCAACCTGGATGATCTGATGATCGCTTGGTGCTTATTTTCATTAACTAGTGCACTTTTCCCCCGTGGTTGAATGTTTTGTTACCCATTATAATCAGTATTTGTTTAAATAAATTGTATTTTTAAAGTCATCTAGCAATGTCATTGATTTGATTCAGGCTTTGCGCAACCTAAATGATCTCTTGGTGCTTATTTTCATTAACCAGTGCACATCCCCCCCCCTGGCCCCCCCGGTTGAATGTTTTGTTACCCATTATAATCAGTATTTGTTTAAATAAATTGTGTTTTTAAAACCATCTAGCAATGTCATTGATTTGATTCAGGCTTTGTGCAACCTGGATGATCTCTTGGTGTTTATTTTCATTAACTAGTGGAATCTTGTTTAAGTTGAATGTTTTATTGCCCGTTATAATCAGTATTTGTTTAAATAAATTCTGTTTTTTCAAAAAAAAAAAATCCTTGATGCGCTTAACAAAGAAATGAGGCTACATGTTTTAAATTTGTGCCAACACCCTTGTTGAATTCAGGCTACACGATTCTAAGATCTGAACTGGGTTTGAGTAACCAACTTGGTAAATTTGGTGAAAATTGATCTTTCACGTCTCCTTCATTTGGAAATCATAAATTTTAGAGCATGCATGAGTTTATTGCTTCCTATAACCTGATTTGAGCTCGTTATGTAGTTGTGGCTTTATGTGTGTCTTAGGGTTGACATAATTCCATAAAGCAAATATATCGTCTTTTCCACTTTCTTTAGTCTTTTCCAGAGTCTCTGAGAATTTGGAGAACGCTAACTAGTCATCTATGACTATGGCAAACTCCTCTTTTGTCATAGTTTTCTAAACCAGGAAATTGGCGCTTATTAGAAGATGGTTAATGTTAGGTCGGCAGCCGGTCGTAAAATCTTGTTAATTTGTACTGGAGGTTTGTTTCAAAACCGACCCCATTTGGATGGGAAAAGGGTTACAAGAAGAAGAAGAAAACAACGATGATATGTAGTTGCGGCTCTGCAGGTGGTATATATTCATTGTTTGAATGCCTTTTTTTTTCTCTTTCTTGAAGGAATCATTATAAACTTATTTGATATGTATACATAAACTATTCATGCGCTACTTTGTGCTATAACATGATTAACAGTGGTTTTGTTTTTCTTTTAGTTTTGTTCTCTTCTAAGTAACTTTAAGTGAATGTATGGTGATTTCAATTAGAGTACTTCATAATAACATTCATGAAACAGTTACTGAAATATTTTTTTTTGATATCGATGGAGATGTTTCTAAGACTTGGGTTCTGATAGAGGATATCGAAAATTAGTGTTTTCCATGCCTTATAAAATTATATCTATGGGGGGTGGGGGGTGGGGTGGGTTATTATTATAGATATAGATTAATGACTATTGGCTCAACAAGTGTACAGATCTAATGATATGTTCGCTCTTGTATATTGACTCATCTAGAAGTTGTTGATATCGTTTGGCAAGGACCAATGTAAGGATTCATTGATTTTGCAAATTTGATTTATTGAAATATCGATATCATTGTATGGTGTGTCATTGTATCTTTTTAGATACATCGTCAACTCTTCATATAAATTGCAATTTTTATTGGCGGAAACAGACATTGCTATTTTTGATAAGTCTCGAGTGTATATTGATCGCTATGACATAGTGTTTCACTGCATTCTTTGTGGAAGTATACAAGTTTATGGATATGCCAACCCTTTTGCATGAAATTCAAAGTCTACTTCTTAGATACGGCAACTCTTCATATGAATTGCAAATTTTATTGGCGGAAACTGAAATTGTTATTTTTGATCAGTCCCAAGTGTATATCGATAGCTATAATAACATTGTGTTTCATTGCATTCTTTGTGGAAGTATGCGAGTTTATGGATTTGTCAACCCTTTTGCATGAAATTTGAAGTCTACTTCTTAGATACATCGGCAACTCTACATATAAATTGCAAATTTTATTGGCGGAAACTGAAATTGCTATTTTTTATAAGTCTTAAGTGTATGTGCATCTCGCTATAACATGGTGTTTCATTGCATTCTTTGTGAAAGTATGAGTTATGGATTTGTCAATCCTTTTGCGTGAAATTCGAAGTCTATGTATATGATATTTTTGCATCCCTAAAGTTTTAGGGGGTTTGATGGGTCTGGTTATTGTGAACTTACTGAAATCACATTGTTGTTTTTAGGAGTGTAGCTGGAGGATTGACTTGAGCATCTCGGTCGTCTCGGAGTTGAAGCCCTAACTATGGAAATAGTTTAATTTAGTCTATAAAAGTCCAATGGCATATACGCACACATAGATGTTTACATATGGGTTATATTAGAACTCATGGTTGAATTTTGATGTAATTATAAAGCCGTTTATGAGGCACATCATATCACTGAGAAAGTATAGTTGGTATATGATTTTGTTAAGAGCTTGGATTTGATGTTTGAGAGACTATTAACTTCATTTGTGAAGTATGTCGAAATTATATAGCTGATCTGCTCTCATGAAGGGAAAATTTGATTAGTTTGTTAGTCTATAAATGTTGATACTTATGTGTATATGTTACTATTATATAAGCTACCAATGGTGTTGTCACAGGCCCAACTTGCTCGGCCCAAAGGCTCAAAGATTTTTAATAAAGCAGCAGCAGATTGATTTATGATGGGCTGCATGTGTATATATCGCGAGGGCTGCAAGTCGGATCGGGGTTGACCCCAACCGGATCGAAACTCACCAAGTATTTCTAGGTTTCTTCGATACCAATTGGACGGGTATAAAGTTTGGAGCCAAAATTTTTTGGGTTTGGTATGGATTTAATATAACTTTAACATATGTACACTTGTTTGCTAAGCATGTCTCGAATCAAACCTATATTCGAACCGAACTAAATGAAGGCTTAAATGCAAGAAAACCATTTCATGTTTGGCTCAAAAGCAGGAAACCCTCTAATATTGGAATACCTCCATTTGCGCAACCCCCTCATGACTAGACCAAAAACCCTTATAAAACAAAAAAGAACGAAAACAACATTTATAGGAAGTCGGGTATTTTAACGGTAGTTGAGTGAGGAAGAAAAAGTGCAGGACTGTTTTTGGGCCAAACACGAGGGGCCTTCCTGGACTTAGGCCTTACATGAAACACGCTTATTGGGCTTTGATCAAGTTGGGACTTCCAAAACCCAACCCGACCCAATGAGTTCATGAAGATTTATTTATCAACGGTATTTTGCCTGTTTCAAAAACCCTAACCCTAACCCTAACTCGTAAAAATTCCCCCAAAAAACGATAAAACCCTAACCCTAAGCACCCATGGGATTGAAGATGGAAGCGTTTCATTCGTTAATGGGGGCCGCTTTAGTGGTTATGTTGAAGATTGTGGTCGACTATCAGCGTGCGGACAACGACAGGCTTGAGGAGAGGGTCAACAAAAGGAAGGCGCAGGTAACGCATCTAAAAATCTAGGGTTTTCTAATTTCCCACGCTTCTTATCGCTACCCGTTACGATCGATGTCGTCTGTATAAGTCATTTGATGGATTTAGACCTAGTTTAGGCTCCATGAGAAATTGATTTGAATATCTTTTTGAAATGGAAGTCGAGAGAAAATCGATGAAAGAGGAACGGACAATATATGGATAAAAGATGTTTCTTTTTGGGATAAAAAATAAGTTTGTGTAAAAATGAAATATGATGAATCAAATGGTTCATCGATATATGGTCTAAAATTCTGAAGTCATAGATTACTGACAACAATTAGATTTTTATCGTGCTATCATTTAATATGATAATTTACAAAGTTCTAACAAATAAGGATTCTCGACCATACCATTTTGATAATAATAATAATAAAAACGGGGTTAAGCGGGGCTTGACGCGCATAAAGCGGGCAAAGTGATGCTTCTGGTCTCTAAAGCAACACAATAGCTTTATATTGGGGCTAATTACAACAATGAGGTGAATCTTGATGATGGCGGGTGATTAATGAGTAATGATCACCGCTTGTTTGATGATTTAACTATTAGAATAGAGCCATCTAGCAATGCCATTGATTTTTGATGATTTGACTATTAGAATAGAGCCATCTAGCAACGCCATTGATTTTATTCAGGCTTTGTGAAACCTAGATGATCTCTTAGTGCTTATTTTCATTAACTGGTGCACATTTTCCCTTCTCCTGGTTGAATGACAAAGAAATGGGGCTGTATGCTCAAAATTTGAGCCGACACCCTTGTTGAATTCAATCTATACGATTCTAAGATCTGAACTGGGTTTGAGTAACCAACTTGGCAAATTTGGTGGAAATTGATCTTTCACATCTCCTTTATTTGGAAATAATAAATTTGAGACCATTCATGAGTTTATTGCTGCGTTTGAGCTTGTTATGTACTTGTGGCTTTATTTGTGTCTTAGAGTTGAACATAATTCCATAAAACAAATATATCATCTTTTACACTTCTTTTCAACTTCTCCATAGACTCTGAGAATTTAGAGAATGCCAACCGGTCATTTATGACTATGAAACCCCCCTCTTTTGTCATAGTTTTTTGATAGCGGAAAATTAGTGTATTCCATGCCTTACTTATAAAAGCGTGTTTGTCGGGGGGCTATTGTTATAGATGTAGATTATTGACTATTGGCTGAACTGAGTTTACAAATTTGTGAAGTATGTAGTAATTATTTAACTGCTCTAGCAAGAATTTAGTGAAGGGCAGATTTGATTATTTTGTTATCTATATGTTTCTTTTATATGCTGATAAGCTAAGCCACTAATGAAATTGTCACAGCCCCGACTTGTTGGGCCTAAAGGGATGTTTGGAAATAGTCGAGTTGTGTCGTGCCATGGGTTGATAATGTTTTACGAACGTTGGGAAATGCTACCGTGTCCTGGGACAAAAGACGAACCTTAGATCAATTAGGAGACAAAAACAATCAATTCAATTAAAATACGAAAACCGCATATAAAAGAAAGCAAAACGCCTTTAAATAGACGAAACCTAGAAAATCATAATGATGCAGTGCGAAAAGGGTTCGAAATTTGAAAAAAGAACCGGTAAAATTATCAAATCTATGCAACACACCCTCCAAAAGACCTTAACATCGTGAACATTCCGGACAATCTACAGAGAAACATTATGATTTTCGATGACGCTTTCAAAAAAATATAGAAATAGCGATCTTTTGCTCAAATTGACAGCTCCAGGTTCCGGAAATTGACCCATAATAAATCAACACCTCGAATCTATAATTCATATTTCTGATGTTTTTGGGTAACCTGATCTGCATCATTTGATCAAAATCACACGAAGATTGATGGCTTATGCATGCACATATTATAAGGTTAGTGTCAAATTTCATATCATAGTCATAATTAAATCTCTATAAATCTTTCAAACATTCCATGTGATCACACGTGCGGCCAAACTATTTAATTATTATCGATTAGGCCCCTCTCTTAAACTCTTAAAATGGATGTCGAATCTTAATTTTATCTTGTCATCCTCATAAATCATAATGCAAATATTGAAATGTACTTTTAGAAATGTTGTGGCCCTTCCACATTTATTGAATTATAAGATTGGGTCCATGCATGACCATCTCTCTTCAAACAAATAGAGTAATTTTTTTTGGTTACGTACTCTGAACTTAAAATATTCTTATAGCATTTTTTATTGACTTTAATGAGGCTGCGGTTGACATCAACCGACTTACTATGGTCGGCAAACCCCATCCCCGGCATGCATGAGTCTCAATCTTTCTTGAACCAAGATCCCGCATCCTTTCTAACGAATTAACTGCGGTCAGTTGTAGCTACCGTTTTCTATTATTCATTGCGTCAAAACTTTTGATAAAAGATTAAAACTAAAAAAGAAAATGACTTTTCTAATTGCTTCGATAAAGGTCGGAAGATTCTATTATGATGGACTCTCTTATAATATAACACTTTTTTTACTACCATTCCATTATTGTTTCTTGTGTTTCTATTATTATTATTTTTATATACCTTTTTACTTATCCTATTTAAATAAGATGAACATACATATTAGGAACCAACTAGGCAATTTTTCTATACAGCTACGCGGCACACTCGAACACTTGGTGTCGGGGCCATATACTTGGTGTCGTGACCTGACGATTTTGTGGGTGTTGTTTAATTTGTTGTACCAAAAAGGTTATGTATGAACCATTTTTTCCATATCTTAATTGATGGCTTAGACTGCATGTTCGGATGATCCGAGGTACGAAAAGAGCTGGAAGCGGGATTACTTCCAGTACTTCAAAGCCAAGTTTTAGGCAAAACAAATATTTAGAGCACCGAAAATATTCTTATTTCCGGTACTTACATGATACTTCATGCCAAACACATAGAGTCTGAACCGTTCGATTTATTTCCGAATTCTGTGCCGACCTCGTTTTTTCCACCAAACTTGTCACATTCCATCAAATTTATCTATCACTTGACAATAATATGTGGCAAAATGTTTGCATGTGATATTGTTGCGGCTGCATGATTGTTAATGTAACAATCCCATACTCTTCGGTCGTGAAATTTTCTAACCACCATCAATTTCTGCACAAGAAACCGTTGCTCTCATTTGGACTAGAATAGACACGGCGGGTCCCACTATAGACTAGGAAACTTCAAGAAGACAAATATCGCGTTTTTTTATGCTATCACCAAAAATTGAAATTGGCGAGTCCAATTTTTTTATTACAATTCATAGTTTGTACGTAAAAAATGGATTTAGAATTATAAATATTATTTGCTATATATTATGAATAAAAAATGTTGTCGTGATAAATAATCACGACGGTTTAACAGGAGCAACATATGCTTTATATTCATGCCCGTATGAACTCTCGTCAATCGATTTTTGACTTCAAGAAGTAATCAGGAAAAAAGTTATTTTATAATTTTGGACAGAGAAAAAAACTTTTATCATATTTTAAATGGTTGTTTTCATGAAGTAAACCTAGTCTAAATATTTGCCAAATAAATTATGGGGTCCTAATGTATAACAACATATTATGAAACCATACCTTCTCTCTCATTTTTTTCCGCTTTTTATTTTGAATGAGCTATACTCTCTTTTAAGTTCATGAAGCCATAATTAATCATTTTAGTTTTTCAAATCTCATACAAGAGAAGAAGTCAAAACGATTAGAACTATAGCTTGTCCTCAAGCCGTGTATAATACATATATTTTCTTAGAACTATGAACCTCTTTAAGCTCAGTCTTTTATCTTAGATGGAAGGAAGGATAAAAAACACGGAGACTGTTTTTTTTTTACCCTAATTTTTTAAAAGTTCGACATCGCTAACTTTAGAACATTGTTGCTTGGCATGACAACAATCAGAAAAAAGAGTGGTGTTGTATCCTCTTTGTAAACTTCATGTCATGTTTAGTGAACCGTATTTCAGATTCAAGTATACTTTCTGTTCATAACAGTATACCAAAACGATCGAAACAGTGTCGTGAGCTGGAAACCAATTTGAAAAAGAGAAGAATCAGAAAGCTTAAAAGGACAAAATTTGCATTTTAAGGATTGGGTCATCTCAAAACGAGATGAGTCCAAATTCAACCAATTTCAATAATTTGAAATTCAAAATTTCTTTTATTTCACCGTAATTTAGGTCGGCGGAAAAGGACAAGCGTAGGTGGGTCCCAACGAATCAGGCTGGAGTTGGGCCATGCTCACGTGGTGGGCCCCTTAAATCGGGGCCACGTGTCCCCATACACATGTAGGGATGGCCACGTGTCGCATTCAGCTATGACAGCTCAAGATTCACTTGCATGCACGTGACCTGCACGATGCTTCTCGTTTGGAAACTGTGATCAAGAGTGGAATTCATGTCTCAGGATACCCCAATTTTAACGAGGTTTGAATATTTTTTTTATTTATTTACTTAAAGTCGTGAAAATGTCCAATCATCGTTTGTTAATTTTGCAGCCGGTGGGTGCAGGAACAAACGATATTCACACCGCATAAAAATTGATGTATATATATATATATATATATATATATATATATATATGCAAGAACATAAAGACTCAGATGGCTGATGCCGATCATCCACAAATTAAACTTGACTATTGTTGACCCTTTGAATCTTCGTTTAAGGAAATTTTCCTTAAATGTCGGTACTTCATACTCCATTTTCTTAAATGTCTTTCATCATAAACAAATAAATGCAACAGGTAATATAAACAGGCATGCTCAAATTTTCTTGAACCGTCACATGCAATGTTCAATAACACTTGCATGCATATTGGTTTTGATGGAGGTTAAATTTCATATTCATATTTTAAAAAAATAAAAAATTAATGTGGTGTCCACTGCCAAAGCGAAAACTGGGATGTGAGCCCCACATTATAATAGCCTAAAAATCATGTAGACAGCAGCCCTCTCTGTTTTTACTCTGGTCGTGCTCTCTCTGTAGTGCGGAAGGAGCGGTGTTGCTGTAAATCCGTTTTAAACGGTGACGATACACATTTTATTATCTGTTTTGAGGGTTTAAAATTGAAAATTCTAGAATTGGGAGGAGCATGGAGGGAGGGGGGAAATAAGAGTGGGTCCCACAGGAGGAGACAGGGAAAGATAACAGGTTGGTTGGGGGAAACGAGATTTTGTACCGCCTTGTTGTGCCGGTGGGGCCCACCTTGCGGGCTGTTTTTCAATCATCCCGTGAGGGGTAATTTCGTCATTAGACATTTTCTCAAACAAATAAACTACCAAGGCGGGACCGGAGAGAACGTTAAGGATTTGAATTTTTTTTTTTGATATTTTAGGTGTTTTTTTAAGAAAAAATTTGAAGTTTTTCTCTCAAGATTTTTCCGCAGATTCTGAAGATATTTCCCCAAAATTTGAAGATTTTCCCCCTAATTTTTTCAAGATTTTTCAAGATTATGAGGGGCCTTTGGGACCCGTGCGGACACACGGGGCTGCGAAAACGTTACAGAATTTTTTTATGCTTTATGTGTTTTTTTGAAGTTTTTTCAAATTTTTTCCTTGATTCTCAAGATTTTCCTCAAGATTTTTGCCTTGGTTTTTCAAGATTTTTGAAGATTATGTGGGGTCTTTTTGCAATTACGTGGAAATGGGGGTCTTTGTTTAGTTTTCCCCAAGATGAAGAAAACTGGATTGAAATTTGAGGAGCCTTTTTGTAATTACGGAAAAATTGGGGAGCCCTTTCGTAAATTTTCCAATGCCGCGGGAGCTATGGGAAATAGGGGAGGTTTTCAAATAATGGAGAAATTGAGGTACCTTTGATAATTTTCTGCAAAAAACAAAAGAACGCCCGGCAAACTGAGAGAAAGATTTTAATATATACTAGAATTTATACACACGTGCGTTGCACGTGTTTAAAAAAATTTAAGACTGGAATTGAGAGAAATATGGAGGGTTCTAGAGTCTTATTTAGTTATTTATTTTTAAAAAGGGGGCTGGATGACGCGGAGCGCTGTGTCACGACCCGCAGGGTACGGAACGTGACTGGCACTTAAGTTACGAAACGTCTCAAAGCGTCCGTAAAATAAGTAAGCCAAAGCCCAGAAATCAAAACCAAATAAGCAGTAGAGTGGAGGAAAAACTAATAAATTGAAAGCAAATTTATCAAATAAGTCATATCAAGTCTTTTTAAAAGAAATATCAATTTTTCCGAAAATTTCGGCAGACTCTCCTTTGTTAATACTGGCCCCCAAAATGGGTACAACAAGAATATATATGAATACAAAAAAATACGGCATCCCCAAGCGGGAGCTAGCTCTTCGCCACATGGCGGTCATAAATCCCATGCAATATAAATCAGCAATATGCAAAATAAGCATAAAAAGGCATAAGTAAGAAGCAACATGTCGGCTCAAGTGAGAACGACTCAAAGAAACAATATACATGCCCACAAATCTCACTGTCTCGCCTCTAAGTCAATATACAACAGTACTGGTAGATACAGTAGATAGAGTACTCTAGATACAAAGAATATAGAAGGTGGTACAAAATAATAATACAACCCATCTACGAGCAAAAGCCTCGAGTCCAGGCAAAAGAGGCAAAAGAAGTAAGTGCGCCCGCCGCTATTGTGCTGACGGAGCGGACCTGCAAAAAGGCTGTGGCACAACGGGGGTGAGTTGCCAACTCATGGGTAATAAATAACATCTATAGAGGCTATCGCAAGTATGCACACAAGCATCCTAGTATCTATAATACATGTATAGCAGGATATACTAGCAGGTATGTATGCAACATAAATATACTAGCAGGTATGTATGCAATATGAATCAACTCGTGATCTGAATATGTAAGTATAAGAAATCATATTTTTCCTTTAGTAATCTCTTTTGAAATATCAGCACAATACCAATAGAATCAACAAGAATCTGTGTCCAGCATCGTCACCTCAAAACTGTCTCAATCTCATGTATTCATGTCACAGTATCTCTGGCCTCAGCCGTCCGGCTGACCCATCTCAAATATCAATATCTCATCATCTCGCGGGCACGGTCGGTATCCTCTGAATATCCGCCGTGCAAAAAAGTCACCGGTAGGTAATCTATCCCCTGCCAGGCTCAACGTCAGCAACACGACTTTCTCGTCCTGGGGTATCTTACCGGGCCCACCATGTACCCGAGACGGTTCATCCAACTCCTCGAAACGGGTCTCGAAAACCACAGCAAACTCATGGTGGACGACACTTACATCACTAGAAAACCACAATTTTGCATATTTTAACAAGGGTAATAAGTTTTAGAAATTTTGCGGCTTTCCCCCGAAATCCAGAAATATCATAAATCTCAAGAAATCCTCATAAGTGCATATGTTAATGATAATGAATGCATATGGTATCACTAATCAAATTGCAATGTATGATTAATAGACTAAGTATGAACAAATGATGTAATGATATACATGCACATGAATAGCAATTCTACAATATTATTTTAAGGATTTATTGCAATGGTACAGGTTTAAGTATCAGCTATGGTGACAATATTCTAGATTATAAGTTATCTAGTGTCGTGGCATGGCAATTACCGGAGCGTGTGTATACGCATGAATAATGCTCGTGCTGCATATAAAACCCCCGGCAATGGTGTAGGTGTCCTATAGAATGGGTTCGCATATGTATGTCAAATAAAATATGGATGTAGTTACTAATATCACTAGAAATCTTTAACTACTTAAACTATCGGGCGACTTGCGCCATCCAAACGATAGTCCCCTGTAGTTGTTACATCTACTCACCGGAAATCCCCGGCTAGTTATGTCCAATCACTGCTTTTCCTTTTCGTGCCGCGTCCGAAGTCTCCACGACCGATCCTAGAATTTGCACCAATACCAAATATAAGGTTACATATCATGAAACGACGTAAATCCCGAACGAAAATATCAACGTTCACAAGTTAGGTACAACGTGCACAAGGTGCGCGGAACACACACGAAAATCGCAAAACTAACTAGAATCGTCGTTTTGGGACGTCCGGCAAAACTAAAACCCGATTAACCCAAATTCCGCATTCACACCTCCTAAATGTCATAGGAGACGCCAACAATATACTCACGATAACTAATATAATTCATCACCTAAATTTTGTGAAAACCTAGTAAGCATAAGACTTGCTAATTTGGTGCAACATTGAAAATTAACGATAAAATTATCACAATACAACACAAACATCCAACCACACAACTAGTTAGCCACAATCACATAATTTCAACACATTAACCATGTTTCAAAAGCTATTTTCCATAAGCAAACCCTTTCTTGATTTTTATAATTAGCAATTACAATCAAAATTTCACACTACAAAAACTTAGATTAGCACAATTGAAACCCACTTAAGCAAATTGACCACATAGATTAGGCTAACAAACCAACTAGATAACAAAATAGATTTAATTAACCACTTAATGGCGTTTTTAAAAACCCTAGTTCAATTCAAACCACTCTTTTAAAAAAACTAGATTGGAAATTAGCTAAACTTTTAACACAAAAACCATTTAATTAAAAGAATCTAACCATAAGAATTTAAATGGGTAGAAATTATACCTCAATTTCTATGGATCTAGCAAGAAGTTTTGCCTCCAAGATGGCCTCCTAGCATCCAAGATCCATGCAAGAAAAGCTAAAAAGAATGGATGAAGGATGAGGATTAATTTGTGAGGTTTAATTTGGATTTTGATGGAATTTGAGATGAGTTTTGAAGAGAAAAAAGAGAAGGGAAATTTGGGGCTGTTTTCTGCAGGAATTTTCAGCAGCAAGGAGGGATGGGGAGAAGTGTGGGGTGATGTGGTTTTTGTCAAAGTCAAAGCCACCCATTCACAAAGTAACCATACCCCCAAATTAATATATTTTAATCAATTCTTCACTTTTCATTCACATGAGAGAAGTCAAAAAGAGGGAGGGAAAACGTGGGCAGCTTTTGGTGGTGGTGGGGCCGGCCAAAGAGGGGGGTGAGGGTGTGAGGGTTTGCACAAAAAAAATTCTATGTAAAAAGAACCCTCAAGTTACAAAAAAAAGCAAGTTTTAGTTCAAATAATTAAAATTTTAGTTTCCTTTGATTATAACTAAATAGAACTTAAAATAAAATACTAAAAAATTATATTACAAACTAGATTTTAGTTAAAATGATTCTAAAGAGTAAAATTAGCCCAAAGAAATTTGTATTTATCGCTAATTTAATGTATTTTTTACCGGCTTAAAATAATATTAAAAATTGAAAAATTAGGGAAAAATTTTAAACGACCAGAATTTTATAAGTAACTCATTAGCTGCTAAAAAATAGCAATTACCTATCCAAATTAGGTATAATTAGGCCTATACTGCAAAATAACAATAATGACGATTTACGGCAAAATACCAAATTTTTACCGATTTTCGGGAAAACACCAAAACGACTTTTCAAGACGCTGCAATCTTCCCCCCTTAAAGAAATTCGGTCCACGAATTTAAAAATCTAGCTACGCGTACTTTCAAAGAGATGGGGATATTTCTTCCTCATCTCGTCCTCGGTCTCCCAGATGACCTTCTCGCTGCTCGGGCCACGCCAAAGGACCTTGACGGTCGGTATAACTTTCGATCTCAATTTCTTCACCTGCCGATCCAGGATGACCACCGGCTGCTCTGCAAAAGAAAGGTCGCGTTCTAGCTGGACTGTCGGGTGCTGAATCGCATGCGAAGGGTCGTGAAGGTACTTGCGGAGTATCGAAACATGGAAGACGGGGTGAACATCGGGAAAGCTGGGTAGAAGAGCCAAACGATATGCAACTGCGCCGACACGCTCGAGAATCTCGAAGGGACCCACAAATCTGGGACTAAGCTTTTCTTTTCGCCCAAATCGTATCACACCCTTCATCGGAGAGACCTTCAGAAAAACATGATCGCCAACTGCGAACTCTAGCCTGCGACGGCGCCTGTCCTCATACGATTTCTGCCTGCTCTGAGCCGCTCTCATCCGATCTCGAATCAACTATATCTTCGCGGTCGTCTCCTCAATAAGCTGCGGCCCCAATATACTGCTCTCGCTAAGCTCAGTCCAACAGACGAGCGATCTACATCTCTTCCCATACAATGCCTCGAAAGGTGCCATCTGAATAGTATCCTGGAAGCTGTTGTTGTAGGAGAACTCCACTAAAGGTAAATGATGATCCCAGCTACCACCAAAGTCCAAAACGCACGCTCGGAGCATGTCCTCAAGAGTCTGAATAGTCCGCTCTGACTGGCCGTCGGTCTGCAGATGAAATGCTGTGCTAAAACTCAAACGGGTGCCTAATGCCTCCTGAAGTCGCTGCCATAGTCGGCTGGTAAACTGGGTGCCTCTGTCGGACACGATACACGTCGGGACTCCATGCAGTCGTACAATCACGTCGATGTATATCTGGGCATACTGAGCAAAACCGAAAGTCGTCTTCACTGGCAGGAAGTGAGCCGCTTTCGTCAAACGATCCACGATCACCCAAATGGAGTCATATCCTCGACTGGTCCTGGGTAGACCCACAATGAAGTCCATAGAAATCTGCTCCCATTTCCACACCGAAATGGGTAAAGGCTGCAACTCTCTTGCTGGCCTCTGGTGCTCGGCCTTGACTTGCTGACAAGTCAGGCATCTCGATACGAAGTCTGTGACGTCCCTCTTCATCCTGTCCTACCAAAAGACATTTCTCAAATCGCGGTACATCTTGGTGGAACCCGGATGAACGCTGTATGTCGATCTATGCGCCTCCTCAAGAATCTCACTTCGTAGTCCCTCAGAATCTGGTACGCACAATCGAGTCCCAAATCGCAGTACTGCCTGATCATCGATCACGAACTCGGAATCTCTGCCCTGCCTAATCTGCTCCATGATCTCTGAAAGACGGTCATC
Organism: Agapanthus africanus; assembly: GCA_030015575.1. Classification (NCBI taxonomy): domain Eukaryota; kingdom Viridiplantae; phylum Streptophyta; class Magnoliopsida; order Asparagales; family Amaryllidaceae; genus Agapanthus; species Agapanthus africanus. The sequence goes on from CM057338.1 coordinate 410,606,233, forward strand.
GCTGGGCTGTGCCTCTCGAATACGGTCAAGTAACCGCGGACGTGCACGAACATGCGCAAGCTGTCCCCCTGTCGGAGTGAACTCAAACTCAACCCGGCTGTCGCATAAAATCTGCCAATCTGCCGACGACTGCCTCTGTACTGCGCGCAAACAAGATAGACTACTCCCGGGCCTCCTGCTCAAAACATCCGCCACTACATTAGCCTTGCCCGGGTGATACAAAATCTCGCAATCATAGTCCTTTACTAGTTCCATCCAACGGCGCTGTCTGAGATTCAGGTCTCGTTGCTGAAATATATACTTTAAGCTCTTGTGATCAGTGAATATCTGACACGACTCTCCGTATAGGTAATGTCGCTAGATCTTAAGTGCAAAGACCACTGCAGCCATCTCCAAATCGTGAGTGGGGTAGTTCTATTCATGTTTCTTCAATTACCGTGAGGCATACGTGATCACCCTGTCATGATGCATCAATACGCACCCTAGCCCCACTCGTGAAGCGTCACAATAGACCACAAATCCGCCTGATCCTGAAGGCAAAGATAATACCGGCGCCTTAGTCAAACAAGTCCGTAGCTGCTGGAAACTGCGCTCGCACTCCTTCGTCCAATCGAAAGGAACTCCCTTCCGGGTCAATCCGGTCAAAGGTGCAGCAATACGGGAGAAATCCTGAACGAATCGCCTGTAGTAGCCAGCCAGGCCTAGGAAACTGCGGATCTCCGTAACTGATGTCGGTCTGGGCCACTGCTGAACGGCCTCGATCTTCTTCGGATCCACACATATGCCATCTCTCGTAATCACGTGACCCAAGAAACCAACGCTGTCCAACCAGAATGCACACTTGGAAAATTTTGCGAAAAGCTGGTGCTCCCTCAAAGTCTGCAACGTAATCCGCAAGTGCTGCTCGTGCTCCTCCCGGCTCCGGGAATACACCAAAATATCATCAATGAACACTATGATGAACAAGTCGAGATACGGCCTGAATATACGGTTCATCAAATCCATGAATGCTGCTGGGGCGTTGGTGAGTCCGAACGACATCACCAAAAACTCTTAGTGGTCGTAGCACGTGCGGAAAGCTGTCCTCGGTATATCCTCCTGTCGAACTCGTAGCTGATGGTATCCTGATCGCAAATCGATCCTCGAAAAATATCTTGCCCCCTGAAGCTGGTCGAACAAATCGTCGATACGTGGTAAGGGATACCGGTTCCGTACGGTAACTTTGTTCAGCTGGCGGTAATCAATGCACAAGCGTAAACTGCCGTCCTTCTTCTTGACAAACAGGACCGGAGCACCCCACGGAGAAACGCTAGGTCGAATAAGCCCTTTATCCAACAAATCCTGCAACTGATCCTTCAGCTCTCTAAGCTCCACCGGGGCCATCCGATAAGGCGGTATAGAAATAGGCCTCGAGCCGGAAATCAAATCGATGCAGAACTCAACATCGTGCTCAGGCGGTAACCCAGGCAGCTCGGCAGGGAAAACATCAGGGAACTCAGAAACAATCGGGACCCGGTCCAAAGGAACCTCTGCAGCTCGAGTATCACAAATATACGCTAAGAATCCCTGACATCCCTTCCGCAAGAGCTGACCAGCGCGAAGAGACGAAATCAAGCTGGGAAGGGTGACGCTGCGGTCTCCCTGAATAACAAGGACCGGCTCTCCCGGAAAGCTAAATCTGACTGCCTTCTCACGGCTGTCCACCGAAGCATAACAAGTGGCCAGCCAGTCCATGCCCAGAAGCACATTAAAATCCAACATATCGAGGAGAATTAAATCAACCGACGAATCCCTCTCCCCGATACGAACGGAACACAATCGAAACATAAAACGAGCGACAAACGACTTGCCTACCGGAGTAATAACAAGCGGCTGATCTAACGACGACGACTCACGGCCCAACATCGGTGCAAAGTGTGTAGAAACGTAAGAATGTGTGGAACCTGGGTCGAATAATACTTGCGCGTCGAAAGAACATACTGGCAAGGTACCTGTCACAACGGCATTGGATGCCTGCGTATCCTGCGGCGTCAAGGCGAAAACTCGGGCCTGTCCCCCACCAATAGCCGGCTATCCTCGGCCTCGGCCTCGGCCTCCTCGTCCTCTCTGGATCGGACCGCCACGTCCACGGCCTCTGGGTGTATCAAACTGACGTGGAGCATCGCCTGTGGTAGGAAGTAGAGCTCTCTGAGGAGGAGGTGGTGATGGTGGTAGGGTCACATGTGGAACTGTCGCCGCTCCCTGTCGTCTCACCGGACAGTCTCTGATACGGTGGTGCGGACTCCCGCACCCAAAACATCCTGGCGACGGCTGCTGTCCCTATGGATATGAACCATATAACTGACCCCGTCTAATTCCTCTGCCAGGCCCATCTCTCGGAAAGAGTCTGGCGCGCTGCCTCTGCGACGGCACATCGATGCGAATCCTCTTCGGCCCAGAAACGGCCGAAGTCTGTGAAATGCGTGCCTCTATCCGTAATGCCGTGTCCATAACAGCTGAATAAGTGTCGAAGTGCTGGGCGCCAATAGCAAGAAATAGCTGGGTGTCGAGTCCCTGCACGAACCTCTTCACTCTCTTTTCTTCAGTATCCACCAAATACGGAGCATATCTAGACAACTGCGTAAACTGGACATTGTAGTCAGACACCGTCATCCCTGGGGTCTTGATCAAAGCTTCAAAACTGCGAGCCCTAGCGTCACGAACGCTCTCTGGAAGGAAACGAGCTAGGAAGACTGCTGTAAACTCGGCCCAAGTCATAGGAGGTAGACCTGCAGCTCGACCTCTCACGACTGACTCCCACCATGTATGCGCAAGGCCCTCCAGACGGAAACTCGCGATCTCCACCCATCGATCGTCCGAACATCTGAGCGCACGACAGATCCTGGCTAAACTGTCAAGGAATGTCTGAGGATCCTCTGCTGCATCGGTGCCCGTGAAGACTGGAGGTCTCAGCCTCATGAAATCCTGTAGCGATACTGGGATAGCCACGGTAGTAGGAGGAGGAGCAACTGTCTGGGCAGCAGGCACCATGGTAGTCTGTCATGTGGTGGGTACATCCTCCGATCTCGGTGCACGACTGGCCGCTACTAAGGATCCCACCATCTGTCGTAACTCCTGCATACCTCCCATCATCTGTCGTACCTCCTCCATACCAGACTCTAACCTATCCATGCGGCCTGGGGGGTGCGGATCAGTCTATCCCTGAGGCGTAGGTATACCACCCTGCTCGGTCCTCGTCTCGGACGAGCCTGCTCGGATCTCATCTCGGGCGGCAGCCCTCTGCGCTCTCGTAGCCTTCGGCGGCATAGTGGTTGGTACAGGAAACAGGATAATAAGAACAGTACAATAGAATTATAGGATACACGGAATTGAAGAAGGAATTTTCAAGCAAGTATATCCTAAAGTCACTTAGGCGGAGTACCGTATCGCAAGTATGCCGCGGACATACGCACGCTACGTTACCCTGCTTAAGTCACTTACTCCATCTACCAAGGGTCATCCTACACTCAGAAAGGTAAAACCTATCGCTCTGATACCAACTTTGTCACGACCCGCAGGGTACGGAACGTGACTGGCACTTAAGTTACGAAACGTCTCAAAGCGTCCGTAAAATAAGTAAGCCAAAGCCCAGAAATCAAAACCAAATAAGCAGTAGAGTGGAGGAAAAACTAATAAATTGAAAGCGAATTTATCAAATAAGTCATATCAAGTCTTTTTAAAAGAAATATCAATTTTTCCGAAAATTTCGGCAGAGTCTCCTTTGTTAATACTGGCCCCCAAAATGGGTACAACAAGAATATATATGAATACAAAAAAATACGGCATCCCCAAGCGGGAGCTAGCTCTTCGCCACATGGCGGTCATAAATCCCATGCAATATAAATCAGCAATATGCAAAATAAGTATAAAAAGGCATAAGTAAGAAGCAACATGTCGGCTCAAGTGAGCACGACCCAAAGAAACAATATACATGCCCACAAATCTCACTGTCTCGCCTTTAAATCAATATACAATAGTACTGGTAGATACAGTAGATGGAGTACTCTAAATACAAAGAATATATAAGGTGGTACAAAATAATAATACAACCCACCTACGAGCAAAAGCCTCGAATCCAGGCAAAAGAGGCAAAAGAAGCAAGTGCGCCCGCCGCTACTGTGCTGACAGAGCGGACCTGCAAAAAGGCTGTGGCACAACGGGGGTGAGTTGCCAACTCGTGAGTAATAAATAACAAGTATAGAGGCTATCGCAAGTATGCACACAAGCATCCTAGCATCTATAATACAGGTATGGCAGGATATACTAGTAGGTATGTATGCAACATAAATATACTAGCAGGTATGTATGCAATATGAATCAACTCGTGATCTGAATATGTAAGTATAAGAAATCATATTTTTCCTTTAGAAATCTCTTTTGAAATATCAGCACAATACCAATAGAATCAACAAGAATCTGTGTCCAGTATCGACACCTCAAAACTGTCTCAATCTCATGTATCCATGTCACAGTATCTCTGGCCTCAGCCGTCCGGCTGATCCATCTCAAATATCAATATCTCATCATCTCGCGGCCACGGTCGGTATCCTCTGGATATCCACCGTGCCAAAAAGTCACCGGTAGGTAATCTATCCCCTGCCAGACTCAACGTCAGCAACACGACCTTCTCGCCCCGGGGTACCTTACCAGGCCCACCATATATCCGAGACGGTTCATCCAACTCCTCGAAACGGGTCTCGAAAACCACAGCAAACTCATGGTGGACGACATTTACATTACTAGAAAACCGCAATTTTGCATATTTTAACAAGGGTAATAAGTTTTAGAAATTTTGCGGCTTTCCCCCGAAATCCAGAAATATCATAAATCTCAGAAATCCCCATAAGTGCATATGTCAATGATAATGAATGCATATGGTATGACTAATCAAATTGCAATGTATGATTAATAGACCAGGCATGTACAAATGATGTAATGATATACATGCACATGAATAGCAATTCTACAATGTTATTTTAAGGATTTATTGCAATGGTACAGGTTTAAGTATTAGCTATGGTGACAATATTCTAGATTATAAGTTATCTAGTGTCGTGGCATGGCAATTATCAGGGCGTATGTGTACGCATGAATAGTGCTCGTGCTGCATATAAAAACTCCGGCAATGGTGCAGGTGTCCTATAGAATGGGTTCGCATATGTATGTCAAATAAAGTATGGATGTAGTTACTAATATCACTAGAAATCTTTAACTACTTAAACTATCGGGCGACTTGCGCCATCCAAACGATAGTCTCCCGTAGTTGTTACATCTACTCACCGGAAATCCCCACCTAGCTATGTCCAATCACCGCTTTTCCTTTTCGTGCCGCGTCCGAAGTCTCCGCGACCGATCCTGGAATTTGCACCAATACCAAATATAAGGTTACATATCATGAAACGACGCAAATCCCGAACGAAAATATCAACGTTCACAAGTTAGGCACAACGTGCACAAGGTGCGCGGAACACACAAAAAAATCGCAAAACTAACTAGAATCGTCGTTTTGGGACGCCCGGCAAAACTAAAACCCGATTAACCCAAATTCCGCATTCACACCTCCTAAATGTCATAGGAGATGCCAACAATATACTCACGATAACTAATATAATTCATCACCTAAATTTTGTGAAAACCTAGTAAGCATAAGACTTGCTAATTTGGTGCAATATCGAAAATTAACGATAAAGTTATCACAATCCAACACAAACATCCAACCACACAACTAGTTAGCCACAATCACATAATTTCAACACATTAACCATGCTTCAAAACCTATTTTCCATAAGCAAACCCTTTCTTGATTTTTATAATTAGCAATTACAATCAAAATTTCACACTAGAAAAACTTAGAATAACACAATTGAAACCCACTTAAGCAAAGTGACCACATAGATTAGGCTAACAAACCAACTAGATAACAAAATAGATTTAATTAACCACTTAATGGCGTTTTTAAAAACCCTAGTTCAATTCAAACCACTCTCTTAAAAAACTAGATTAGAAATTAGCTAAACTTTTAACACTAAAACCATTTAATTAAAGGAATCTAACCATAAGAATTTAAATGGGTAGAAATTATACCTCAATTTCTATGGATCTAGCAAGAAGTTTTGCCTCCAAGATGGCCTCCTAGCATCCAAGATCCATGCAAAAAAGGCTAAGAAGAATGGATGAAGGATGGGGATTAATTTGTGAGGTTTAATTTGGATTTTGATGGAATTTGAGATGAGTTTTGAAGAAAAAAAGAGAAGGGAAATTGGGGGCTGTTTTCTGCAGGAATTTTCAGCAGCAAGGAGGGATGGGGAGAAGTATGGGGTGATGTGGTTTTTGTCAAAGTCAAAGCCACCCATTCACAAAGTAACCATATTCCCAAATTAATATATTTTAATCAATTCTTCACTTTTCATTCACATGAGAGAAGTCAAAAAAAGGGAGGGAAAACGTGGGCAGCTTTTGGTGGTGGTGGGGCCGGCTAAGGAGGGGTGGTGAGGGTGTGAGGGTTTGCACAAAAAAAATTCTATGTAAAAAGAACCCTCAAGTTGGAAAAAAAAGCAAGTTTTAGTTCAAATAATTAAAATTTTAGTTTCCTTCGATTATAACTAAATAGAACTTAAAATAAAATACTAAAAAATTATATTACAAACTAGATTTTAGTTAAAATGATTCTAAAGAGTAAAATTAGCCCAAAGAAATTTGTATTTATCGTAATTTAATGTATTTTTTACCAGCTTAAAATAATATTAAAAATTGAAAAATTAGGGAAAAATTTTAAACGACCAGAATTTTATAAGTAACTCATTAGCTACTAAAAACTAGCAATTACCTATCCAAATTAGGTATAATTAAGCCTATACTGCAAAATAACAATAATGACGATTTACGGAAAAATACCAAATTTTCACCGATTTTCGGGAAAACACCAAAACGACTTTTCAAGGCGTTACAGCTGTGAGGATTTTTCTCCTTTTTTCTTTTTTCTAGAAAAAATGAGAAGGGTGAAGGTCGAACCAAAATTATTTGCATTACACACACACACTAGATTTTGTGCATGTGTGTTGCACGTGTTAATTAAAAAATTAATTTTTTGGAAAGAGAGAGAGAGATGTGAAGGTTTCTTTGATGATAATTAAAAAATTAATTTTTTTGAGATGTGGATATTTCTAGATTATATAGAACTATTTTTGATGATATGGAGGCTTGAAAATGTAGGGGTTTTCTCCTTTTTTTCTTTTTTTCCAGAAAAAAAGAAGGGTGGACCTCCATGCAAAGGGTATTTGCATTATATATATATATATATATATATATATATATATATATATATATATATATGTAATCGAGGAAAGATGCGATAGGAGGGAATTTCCTCCTATAGCGTCGGAAAAATACATGCTTCATGATTTTTTTCGACGATCGGCATATATCACTTCCATCTTTATCATCTAAGATGTGGATACACCACATTTCATGTGATTATACCATTCTTTTCATCGTTGATTAGTTGATGCAAAATTAATGGTTTACCGACAATAGAACTTTTTACATTCCTAATTCAACGGTGAAAAAGTGGTGGGTCAAATGAAATTTGGTGTATGTACATCTTAGATTATAACGATGATGATGGGTTGTAAATCCCCGTTTCCTTCAATAAAATTTTTCTATATTTCTCCAAGTCCTCCGAATGTTTCCTTATTTTTCTTCGTAATTTTACGTAAAATTGGTTGCTTAAGTTTTTAGTATTTAATTTTTCCTAAAACAATAAATTAAAATCAAAGCCCAAACAAAACATAACAAAATTAAACAAATTCCCTAATCCCCAAGCCCAACAGAAGAAAAAAAAACAGAAAACTAAAATTATATAAATCCCCCAACCAGCCCAGCCCAAGACAAAATTCTATTTAATAATTAAATCCCAACACCGGCCCAACCCATTCCCCTAAAGCTCGTGCTCTTACCCAAACACCCACACCAAGCCGACCCGACCCGACTCCATCCTCTTCCCCACTCGTTTTCTTTTTTCCCGCTCGTTCCCTTACGCGCCTACGTCTTTGCTAACGTTCCCCACCTCGCCGCCACACGTTCCCGCTCCTCAAGACCACGGTCGCGCACGCGCTCGCGAGTTCCTCAACTCCTCCTCATCCCTCTAATTCTCTCCACTTTCTCCCTTTCTTCTCTCCTCACTCCATCTTTCCCCAAACTCCCCGCTTCAACCCTTACACCCCGCCGCCGCCGCCGCCGCCGCCGACTACGATCACCTCGTCATCCTCCCTCACTCCTCTCTTCAGAACCCGAGCCCCACTTACCTACTCCCCTCGCCTGCACGACCGAACCCCACCGCCGAGCTCGAGCCTCCCCGGCACCCTCCTCGCCGACGAGCTCCCCACTGTCCTGAACCGCCTCGTTGACCCGAGCACCACTGCCATCACCAGAGCTAGCCACCAATCCTGAGCTCCCTTCTTCCCAACTCTTACTCACCTCAACCGAGCACACCCTCTCACTGCAACTCGCCACCGCTGCACCCATCGCCGGAGCTATCTCCTCCGACCACCGCCGACCCCAGCACACTCCCAGGAGATCCACAGCACCCCACTCCGCCTTCAGCGATCACGAGCCATCCCCGGGCAACTCCGACGACGAACCCAGACTCGAGCCGAGGCCGTGAACCCAAACCGTGCCGTTCGTTGCGCGTTCGTGCCGTTGCCGCTGACGTGCGTCGTCAACGCGTCTCCAGGTAAGTACCCTACTTACTACATGCTAGATTATTCTGTTACAATTCTAAATCCTATTAATTCCATATTTACAATTCGTGAAAAGTTATATGACACAAGTGTTTGATGCAAAACCCGAACAAAAACCTTCCACTAAACTGACGAAAATTGATCATATGAATTGGCCCATGTGGTAATGAACATCATATTAAAACTTGGCTAAAAAATACCTTCGTCGCTAACGTGAACGATCATCTTCAATTACACCCGTTAAAACTGAAAATTTCGCGCGTCTCAAACTTGTAAAAATCATAGTTAATTGTTTACAAATTGGAATGATGGGTTTGAGGGCTCAAATCGAAACTGACTCGACGACCTGGAACCACATAAAAGTTTTAAATTGTTTCTATACTGAAAATATGACAGAAACTGATTCGGAGAGCGGCTCTGGACTGCAGTCCAGAACAGCTCTGGCTGTTGATTTCTATCTCGTAATACTTACCTCTTTGCTGTTTGAACTTGTATATTGCGGAACCCTATACTTTAGTGAAGATGAAACAATTATCTAAATAATTAAAGTGATTTTACCCCTTTTTACCATCGTTTACTATTTAAACTGTAATTTAAAAGAACAGGACGCATAGCAGTCCCAAACAGAAACAAAACTGATACCCTATTGTTTAACAGTGTATAACTTTTGACGTAGAGGCGCTATTGAGAATCCGCATAGTGCGTTGGAAACCTTATTGAAAAAAATAAATTTCATTCAACTGTAGCGTCGCTAAATTCTGATCCCAACAGGATGGAAATTATGTTGCGAAACGGACATTCAGTTCGGAAACTGAATTTCCTGCAGCGAACACTTAAAATGAAATGGCTGTAACTTGCAAACCCGAAATCCGATTGCATTGAAATAAATTTTACTGAACTGCCGACTGAGTTTACTTGTTACCTTCTTTGTATTGTCTTACTGAATTTTGAACGCATGATTTACTGCAATTTTTATAAGCTCATTAGGTGCATAATAGTTCATATTACACATGACTTGTTAACTGCATAAATGCACATATCTTACCCGATTGCCATATACCTAGTGATAGTGCGCGTTATTATTCAGTGTACAATGTATTATCGTGCGTGAATGGTATTGGTTTAGGAGTGTCAAGTACGCCAATGAAAAAGTGAATGATTCGTGACAGTGAATAATACAGTGAACAGTGACAAAACCGTGTTATTGGTGCATACTTGTACACGACTAGTCCATACTCATCAATAGCGTAAACCTGGGGAAAAAGGGGAAATCGAAATGGAAAGAGTATCGTATTTAGCGAGGACAGTGATTTAAAGGATGATCATTCGAACATCGACTCTTATATATATTAGGTTGGGTCTAGCGGTTCGGCTGACAGGGTTATATCCCGGGTATATACGAGACCCTCGTTAAAGATGATCCTCCTTTCCACAACTCGATTTCAAACATGACTTAGAGACTGATAGGGACACAGTTCATACTTTGCATTAGTTAATGACATATTGATTACCTGCATTTTGCTTCTACTGTTATTACCTTCTGTGCTTGTTACTTGTCACTATTGTAATATTGCTATTACGTCGCTCTGACGACCTGAGTATGCATGCTCAGATCTCGAGGAAGAACCAGCGCAGGAGTCGGACTTACCCTTCGAGCTAGCGGAGATTTAGTCAGGAGTATCTCTTTCATCTTTACTGCTTTCCCCAAGGAGACCTTGTATTCGAACTTGGTTAGTAGTCCTTTCTTGTTTTATTGTAAATTGTGAACAATAAAAATTGATGTAATAACTTAGTGATATATTCTCTTTACTTCTGTGCTTTGTTTACTGATTACCATGTAATGCTAGAAGCCGAAGTGTGACTACGGCGGGATTATTTCTTGACCGTAGGAGCATGGCTGGCGTAGTCATCCCTCGTTTTCCGTATTTTGGGAAGCGGGGCGTGACATGGATGCCGATCGTCGGAAAAAATGGTGCAAGTTGTATTTTTTCGATGTCATAGGAGGAAATTCCCTCCTATGGCCTCTTTCCTCCATATATATATATTCTTGAAAAATATAAAAAATGAGAAAAATTCTCACATCTCAAGCCTTCCGCATCATCTCTCTCACCTCTCAAGCCCTCCACTCATCCTCCCATTTTTTAAAAATAAATAAATAAGACTCTAGAAATCTCCACATTTCTCTCTTCCGTTCTCAATTTTTTTAAACACGTGCAACCCACATGCATAAATTCTAGCGTGTGTGTGTATTGGAAGAGATGATATGGAAGGCTCCAGATAAACAATTAATTATTTTTTAGAAGAGAGAGAGATGGCGTGGAGAGTTTGAGAGATGAGAGAGATGATGTGGAGGGCTTGAGAGGTGAGAATTTTTCTAATTTTTTTCTATTTTTCTATAAAAAAGAAGAAGGGTGGATCTCTAACCAAGGGTATTTGCATTATATATATATATATATATATATATATATATATATATATATATATATTAGTTGTATGTATGCCCTAGAGGCCAGTATTGTACAGATGATGTATATTATATTGGATGCTTGGACATATATAGAGATGCCTTTCTTGCTCGATATGATAGTATGCTATCTGGTTGCTCTTTATCTTAACATGTATACTTGTCTCTTTATACCGTCTTATAGTTACATGTTGGTAAAGCCCTTAGGATGTGTACTTGACTACCTGGACTATGATGCGGATCATACTAGTGGGGACATGGTAGTCCATAAGTACATCCTTCAAGGTCCCTAATCGTGGGTGTATCGAGACGGGGCATCGATATACCAGTGTAGACTAGCGTATACGCTTCTCGACCCATGAGATGGGCAATGGATGATCCCATATCCATTGGTGTTTGACATCAGAGATGGTATACGGGTGCTCAGTGGAGACTGGGTACACTGGACGGACTCGCCGAGAACTCCCAGATGGTATTATACCTCACGTCAGATGGCAGTTCTCAGGTGACACTTATGCAGGTTAGTCTGTAGACCCGAGATCGTCATAGAGTCTTATGTGATTCCCACTGTGCTTTGATTTCCACCTTACCACGTCCATGAGGGCGTACAAAACGGTGGTTTTTGGGTACAGTCCCGAGTCATATGGAGGCGATGAGCGATATGAGGGGTTTCGTCTCTCCCGGTATTGGGGGTTGATGTTGCGCTGTGCTCGATTGGCCATAACAGGGAAGTCCCTGGTCAGGGCTGATTCAGAGATTTGCTGGTAAGTGTTACCAGTAGTTTCTCGACCCGTTATGAGCCTCACATCGGCATGACTTATCGGTTATTGGGGTCTGACGTTTACCACCTCTAGACTTGATATGCGACATATCTGACAAAGAGATCGGACTGTACGGTAGTGTTGCCGGTTGGCTCGACGGGAGTTGTAGCAGGTTCGCTTGTTTTCTTCTGATCGCTCAATACCCGGGTGGCCGTTACGTTTAGCTGACCGCTTGCGGCTTGGGGGTGCTTGATATGATCATCACCCACTGCCGGCGTATTGACGAGTCTTAGAGTCCCACAAAGGAGTTACCTAGTCCAGGAGAAACGTTGTGGTGCACGTATTCGATATGCGCATGGACCCGGTTAAAATGCGCGTATAAGATACCGTATATTAATCGGGCGGCTTGCTTTTGGTAGGGTCGTATGTGATATGGTCGGATTGATAAATCAAGTGTTGATTTATCATTTAACCATTAGTTTCTCACTAGAAATCCTTTCTTGTATTTATGGATGTATGCATGCATGTATGCATTCTTTCTTGATTCATACACATATGGATGTGCATGCACACATACATACATACATCATCTTTCATGGTTGTATATATATAGAAAATGGTGGCAATATAAGACTCACACCTTGGTTATTTATATGGATTATTATTTTTATTTGTGTTAAAACAAAAAGAAAAGGAAAAGGATAATTCATGGTCTTGATTCTACACTCTTCTTCAACTAACCATGCTCACCTACTTATTAACTATGAGTTAATCTTCCTCTTTTGTTTTAACTCAAGTGAAATAAATATCCATATAATATAACCATGGTTTGAGATGAGAAATGAAAAATATATATACATATATTTTCCATTTTTCATGAGAGATTATCTTTTTCTCTTCTTCTAAAAGGTCATCATCTTCTTCCTCTTTCTTCTTTTGCTCTCTAGATTTCTCTAGTGAGCAAATTACTCACCAAGTTAGGATTTTGAAGTGAGAAAAGCCATCACAACATCATTCTATACAAGTCTTACCCACTTGTTTAGAGTGTTAGCTTCATTTCTTTCTCTTGATCAAGTGAAGTTGCAAGCTTGGACAAAGCGGACTCCGGGTGGATCATCGTGGACCTAGAGGAGTTCAAGCGGACCTTTTCCAAACCCCAAGTAGCCGAGGAGTCTAGCGTAGGGAGCTACAAAGGTTGTACTCTCAAAACCCTAGCCTAACCTACTTGTGATGATGTGTTGTTTTGAAACCCTAATTTTTCTAGGAATGATTCTTTGTATGCTTACTTAGCACCCTAAAAATTCAATGTTTGGTACATGTGATGCTTCCAAACCCTTCATGAGGTGCTAGGTAAACCTATATATATATATATGAAAAGATGATATGGAAGGTTATAGATAAACAATTAATTGTTTTTTTAGAAGAGAGAGGTGATGTGGAGGGCTTGAGAGGTGAGAGAGAAATGTGGAGAGTTCTTGAGTCTTATTTATTATTTAAAAAAATTGAGAGAGGGTCGTCTAACCAACCCTTATTTGCATTATATATACTGGACTTTATACATGTGCGTTGCACGTGTTAGTTTAAAAAAAATTGAGAACGAAGAAGAGGGGGAAAGAGATATGGAGGGTTCTAGAGTTTTATTTATTTATTTTTTAAAAAATAGGGATTGATGATGTGGAGGATTCTAGATAAACAATTAATTGTTTTTTGGAAGGAGAGAGAGATGATGTGGAGGGTTTAAGAGGTGAGGGAGATGATGTGGAGGGTTTGAGAGGTGAGTATTTCTCTCATTTTTTCTATTTTTCTAGAAAAAAGAAGGGTGGACCTCTAACTATGGGTATTTGCATTATATATAGAGAATATATTGGGAGAGATGATATGGAAGGTTCTATATAAATAATTAATTGTTTTTTAGGAGAGAGAGAAAGAGTGTGTGTGTGTGTGTGTGTGTATTGGGAGAGATGATATGGAAGGTTCTAGATAAACAATTAATTGTTTTTTATTTTAAAAAATGTGAGGGGTGAGGTGGAGGGCTTGAGAGGTGAAAGAGATGATGTGGAGGGTTCTAGAGTCTTATTTATTTATTTATTTTAAAAAAAGGGGCGGGATGATGTGGAGGGTTTGAAAGGTAAGAGAGATGATGTGGAGGGCTTGAGAGGTGAGGATTTTTCTCATTTTTTTTCTATTTTTCTAGAAAAAAGGAGAAGGGTGGAGCTCTAACCAAGGGTATTTGCATTATATATAGAGAAGATGGAATTTATGCACGTGCGTTGCACGTGTTAGTTTAAAAAAATTTGAGAAGAGGGGAGACGTGGAGAGAAATGTGGAGGGTTCTAAAGTTTTATTTATTTATTTATTTAAAAAGGGATTGGTGATGTGGAGGTTTTTAGGTAAATAATTAATTATTTTTTGGGAGGAGAGAGATGATGTAGAGAGCTTAAGAGGTGAGGGAGATGATGTGGAGGGTTTGAGATGTGAGGATTTTTCTTATTTTTTCTTTTTTTCTAAGAAAAAGAGAAGTGTGGACCTCTAACCATGGGTATTTGCATTATATATAGAGAAGATTAGAATTTATGCATATGCGTTGCACGTGTTAGTTTAAAAAAATTTGAGAATGGAGGAGAGGAGGAGAGAGATGGGGAGGATTCTAGAGTTTTATTTATTTATTTATTTTTAAAAAGGAGATTGAAGATGTGGAGGGTTCTAAATAAACAATTAATTGTTTTTTGGAAGGAGAGAGATAATGTGGAGGGCTTAAGAGGTGAGGGAGATGACGTGGAAGGCTTGAGAGATGGGGATTTTTCTTTTTTTTCTTCTTCTCTTTTTCGAGATAAAAGAAGAAAGATGGATCTCTAACCATGTGTATTTGCATTATATATAGAGATATACACACAATGTATGTATGTATCTAGATAGATAGATAGATAGAAATTATCCATGGAATCAAGAAATAATAAATGGGCCCGGTCTCATGTATAACCTTGGCTAAAAAAAATTATCCAACAAATCAAGACCGTTTAAAATTAACCGTTTCTTAAAATGCGGTTAAAATCTAACGGTTGTTATTTAACTGCTACTTAAAATAGCGGTTAACATCAACGGTGGATAAAAAGTTATACAACAAATCAGAAACGTTTATAATTAACTTGTAATTTTAGCAGCGGTTAAATCTAACGGTTTTTATTTAAGCTATACTTAAAGTAGCGGTTAAAATCAAAAATTAATTTATCTAACAAATCAGAACCGTTCAGAGTTAACAGCTACTTAAGACAGCGGTTAAATCTAACGGTTGTCATTTAATCTTTACTAAAAGTACTTGTTAATATCAAAAGTTAACTGCGGCTTAAGTATTTTTTTCTCAAGCGGTTCCGGAATATTTCACTTCTCGACTTTCGAACCCTATCTTCCGCCACAGGACGTCTGTGTCTTCCTCAATGAGGTTTTTCGAAATGGTTATGATGTATTTTTTATTTTTACGTTTACATACGCTATCATGTCTATTAATCTAGTATATGGGTGGATTATTCCGAAATTAGAAGAAGAAGTTTAAGAAATGGTAGTGGAAACAGACAAAAAAATAGTAGAACTAATTAATTTATGTTATATAATCAATCCAAGAAATAATAGAATATCTAGCAACAATCGCAATTCAAATCACATAAAAAAACGGCCAATTTATATCTTAAAACCCTGACAAAAAACCCTAAATAAATAACAAAGCCTACAGTAATTAAAGTAATTAATTTACCTTATGAAATCGATCCAAGAATCAAGAATACCCGGCAAGATTCGCAGTTCAAATTATAGCAAAAATCGTCCGATTTTGATCTTAAAACTCTAAACCGTTGAAACTGTTGAGACGGTTTCCTCCTTTATATAATATGAACTGCTCTTTTAAGCAGCGGTTAAATATTTTAACCTATCTTTTAAGCAGCGGTTAAAAATAAACGGTTTTGATGATTTATAGGATAAATTAATTTATCCACTGTATGATGTTCCCTTCAATTTTTTAACTTAATTAATGAGCATAGTTTTAATTCGTCTTGCAAATTAATTAAGTTGTTTTTTTAATAGCTTTTTTTTAACCTCGAACGCTAATATTCAGAGGGGGGGGGGGGGGGGGGGGGCGCTTAACTGCAAAAATCCTTTCTTTGAAGTTTAGGGGTTTAGGGCTACATGGATGATTGTTGCAATTTTCTTTTGTTTTTAGAACATGTAAACATAGAATAGCTGCCTCCCAAATCTATGGATCCAAGACGGAGGATTCATTAAAGAGATGAAATTGTTACGGCATTTTTGTTAGAACGAGCTACATCTTTACCGAAGATGCTTTTTGCACTTTTG
This sequence comes from Agapanthus africanus, assembly GCA_030015575.1. NCBI lineage: Eukaryota > Viridiplantae > Streptophyta > Magnoliopsida > Asparagales > Amaryllidaceae > Agapanthus > Agapanthus africanus. The sequence goes on from CM057338.1 coordinate 410,622,579, forward strand.
TTTGGTTATATTGGTTTTTCGAGATGTGTATTGCAAGATGCATCAATAATATCTGCTATACATTTATATGGTTTTGTGTATTGTGGTTTATAGGTCTCACTTTACGCATTAATTTAACGTTCCTTTTGAAGCGGATCCAATACTAATGTAAAATGATTAAGCTTTTATTGACTTGGTTTTATCCTAATTAGAGTTATATGCAGTTTCAATTTTGATGATTATTAGCTATGCCACGATCCTACCGGTTAAAACTCCGCATCGTTCTATTTCTATAGCTCGAATTTCATAGATCAAATGGATCAATCTCTAAAATTAGCTGGTTATTTTTCCCCCCTTAAAACCTTGCTTCACAATTTTATTTGTAATTAATTAAATGTGGAGGGGAATCTTTTTGTCTATGGAGAGAAAATTAATAGTAATTTTTTTGCAAAGTCATAACCTATTTTGAGTGATTAGATGCTCTAAAACTTAAGAAAGTGTGACAGGCTTAAGATTGCAACATGAGCGTGTCCCCAAATTTTGAGGCACATTTTGGAGTCGGCAATTAAATAAGCTTTATACAAGGAGTATAATGCATGGTTGAAATTAAAATATAGGAAATGAAATGATTGCATATTTTTTTTTCCTTCTGAAGATCAAGGATCTTTTGAAGCGAGTTTGGAATTGTTTTTTCTCTCACTCCAAACTTCAACACACAACATGTATATCTAGGGCTCTGTTTTTTAAAATACATAATGGACATGCGGTATACCACATGTCCATTTGCCGCAATACTTGGAGAGAATAGGAAAAGGATACATGCCTTGTCCAATTTACCTTATATATGGGTTAACATACCTCGGCTAAATAACTGTAGTATACCGCAAGCCTGGCAAGCCTGTATAGGTAACACATGGTTATGACTATATTAAGAGGTATAATACCAGTATTCCATGATCATCCCTTTATATACAATCCCTTGAGTACAGAAGAAGTAGAAGTCAGAATTAAAAATTATACACATAACAGCTTAAACCAACCATGATGATTAAGCTTCCTAATTAATTTAATGCTTTGTGCCAAGTGAGATTATTGAAGATCAAAGGAAGAGAGCATTTTTTGCACTTTCCTTGATAGCAGGACCTTCCTTCTTAGCAACTTCCTAGTGTCTTTGGGCATGACCTAAAAAACATATATTGTTGTTGTGATATCTACAATTGGTGATGATGCCAGATGCGGACCTTAGTGACCGGAGGGTTTCAGGGAAGGCACTGAAATAGATGACCATAGAAATGAAACCACAAGTCGTATTTGATAAAAAATTGATACGTAAACAGTGTCATACTGGATTATCCATATCCGTTTTTACATCCTGGTTGTATGTGTAGAATTAACAAACACGTTATTCTAATAATGACATACTTGAAATGCAATGCAAGGGTGAAAACAAACTTGGTACGTAAATTAAAGAAACAAAACCTCAAATGGTGATTCAATTAAATTACTTGTGATTTTGTTGCTTCTTCATATTTATCCACGCCTTGAAAGTACCCATACTGCCCTTGTTGAGCAGGGTCAAATGAGTAACTTCATCCAACGCAAATCTCCACCCCCCATTCCTTTTCGCCTTTCAAGCTGGCCCATCGACACGTGTACCATTCAATGCCACCCTGATCAGTGGCAGCCCCGATATTATCACAATATCCGAGGGCACTCTCGTCCCTCGCCTTGCATATAAACCCCACTCCCTCTGCTTCGTTGTTGTACCATATCACACCCTCTCTTATTCTCTCTCTCTCTCTCTATACAAATCAAAGGGAAAAAAATGGTGCGCTACGCTGCGCCGATCCTGCTACTGTGCGCCGCCGTACACGTCGCCGCTGCCATCACCGACGGTGAGCTCTCTCCCTCTCTCTCGACTCGTAAATATTTGTTTCTTTGGTGGTATTTTTTTCATTTATACATCGATCTTCTAAGCAGGGAATAATCCTAAGTATTTATTATTTTCAATACACGCATCTTCAAAGCTCTGTCAGTAGGAAAAATTCTTCATTCCATCGGACAAAAGTCCGGTGACGACGACAGAAAAAGAAATAAAATCAAAGGATGCTCAATTTTTTTTTTATCACTTTTCTATCCGAATGCATTGAACTTTGGTATGAGCGCGAAAAAGTTTTGTCGGTGAAAAACTCTTGCCTTTCATTTTCGCCTATTAATTATTTGGAATTTCCTAAGTATTTTTATTTTATTTTAAAGAAAACATAGTGGAACAATATTCAAAATCAAAATTTTGAAATTCAAATAAGCCATCCGTACCATTTTTGTAATTCCTGGGGGAAATGGTTTGTTGTAGTTGTTTAAAGCTAGCGTGCAAGAGATTCTTTGATGAGATCATATCACAACGTTCACGTGCGTTGCCCTGGTCCATGTGGGATTTCATCCACGGTCCCGAAAAAGAAAATACCCTTTTTAGGGATTCTCTCTCTGCATGAAATTGGAAGTAGATATTAATGGGTTATTTAATCATGGAGATGAAAATTTTAGAGAGTTGAGTTAAACGGAAGAGAATGATTCATGTGGCTTACCCAAACACCCTTGAGATTGAGAGCTTGCTATACAGGATGATGTAATATGAACCATTTTATACACCAAAACGATGGAAGAGTTGGTAAAACGCACGAGTAGTGATAAGAAAACCACTGATTAGAGGAAGGTTGAAGGAAAATTTAGGTGGATTATGATGCGGTGGTGCAAGGGACATGAACGGAACGTGGTACAGAATACTAATTAAATGCAAATTAACTTAAATTAAAAATACCGCTACGTAAAGGCCCAGATTTCGGTCCGAAGGGCTTTCGATCTGCAGGGGCTGTGTAAGTGTATAAAATACGTCCCCTCAACATTCATCATGATTTCAGAGTTTTGATGCAGTGGAAGAAACGGCTATTAGTAAAAGAAATTTTAAGGGTTAATATCAAAGATATTTTTGTAATATCATGCCTTAAGTCTTGATGTGACCTTTCCCTCCTTATTTTTGGAGATTTATTTTTCTTTTGGGGAATAATAGATCGTAACCTGGTTACAAATGGATCCTCATTATTTCTTGCTCGACAACACAGACTTACGAGCAGGCTACAGTGACACTCGTATATTTGGGGGTTAGTAACTCCTCCCCGTTGTGTTGTGAGGAGTTGGCTCATGTATGGAACATTCTTCTTCATTTGTATCTTATTCAACACTTATGATCTGTCAAATGATTTGTCTGTATTCGACATCATCATTAAGCTGGTCTCAATTTGTACTGAAATAGTACTTAAATAACCCTCATTGATTGACTGAATATAGCGGTGTCGGTTGCTTAATTATAATCTACGCTGAGGGTCATAAATGTATGTTGCGATGAATCTTTGAAATTGATAATTAATTCACATATATAGGTTTGAACTACATAAAAATGAACATTTAATATTGAGAAACAACACATATAACTGATATGCAACAACAAGCTGGTATAAAGGCCAATACCACCTTTCAAATATCGATAACGATTAGAGGTATGGAATTGATATCGGTTATACATTAATCCATAACGCTATTGAAATTGTTCTGATACCTATATCAAAAGGGCGTGTAGCCGCTATATATGTGTTTTCTAGTCTTCTCACGTTATTACGGCAGTAAATACACTCCTTTGACCTTCCGGTAAACTTCAAAAGTAACTATTTTTAACCATTATTCTTTTTATCCAAGTTTTTTTTAAAAGAGAAATTATTATTTTAGACAGGGCCAGCAGCTTTTGTCTGTCTCCTGATCATTGGTTGGATATACATATATTGTCACGTCCCGTTTCTGAAAGGACGGTAACGGCACGTAACAAGACCCGCGACGTATTTATTTCGAAAATGTCATTTTCTGCAATAATTACGCTAAGAATTTATGAGCAATATAACATACAAAAAAAATTAAACAAGTGAATTAAACTTTAACATTAACTTTATTTATATTGATAATTTCAAATACAATACGATATCTGAAATAAAATATACAATAACTGGAAAGTGCCTAAACAATAACACACTAAAAATGAAAGGTGGAAAGAAACTAAAAATCAGCTTCAGAAGCAAACCGGTCGCAATTCTCGGTAATCGGTTCCATCTTCTCAGTCCCTATATCACCTAACGAACATTCCAAGAAATAAAAAGATTGGTGGAATGCCCGTCGACGAACTTGCGCTCGGTAAGTCCCCAAGAAGGATAAAAATATGAATGTGGTAAATGTCAGCATTTAAGTAGAATATGAATTCTAATGTGGTATTGTAAGAGTGTCAACTTAACCTAGCGACTATATACACATGGCAAGATATCATGAGTATGGAAATATATATATAACCATAGCAATGTTACAAGGGTATGGCAAACAAGTATAGCATGGCCATGTAGTGTTGGTATAGTGAACATGAAGTGTGTTGTTAATATGTCCTAAAAGTTTAGTAAAATGGTAAGCTAACTAACGTGAGTTTATGTGTGAATGTCAAACAATCTTAAAAATTTTCTCAAACTCAACATGCTGTAATTTAAGGTCAAGAAACCACAGGCCCAAATCAAGAGAGTAAGTTCGGAACCCCAAGCTGTGGAGGAGTCAACCCGAATCAAGCATGTAATATCGGGACCCAAGCTGTGGAAGAGTCGATCCGATCAAGAACATGGTATCGGGACCCTAAGCATTAGAGTCAAACAATCCAAGAGTTCATATACAAGAGAGACTCCCGAGATTTTGTTGGATTTATACTTAAATTACTCAACATCCCACGTATCTAATTTATAGTTAAGGCCACAAGTCTTACCCGAATCTATGAATACATAAGAAGAGTACAAGTTTCAAGTATCGAGTCAAGTTCAAGTATTTATGTCCAGTGTTAATATATTCATGTCAAATCATTACATATTCATGGTTCGGATCAAGTCGAGTGAAGTATGTAATATGTTTAATCGAATAAGTCATGTAGATACAATTGAGTTTATATTAAGATCAAATTGTCGTCAAGTATCATGTGTTGGGTTATGTTTGAATATATATATATATATATTTCGTGGTATTTTAGCGACAAAACCTAGCTTTTAAGAGTTCAGGGTATTTTAATGAAAAAATCCATCTTTTCGAAAACTAAAGGTATTTTAATAGAAAATTAACCTTTTAAACTGTCGGGACCCGATTCTTGCTCACGGAATAAAGTGCCACACGGAACAAAGTGTCACGCCAAGTGTCATGCTACGGGGCAGGGGTCACCTCTTGAATCCGTAGGGGCCACCTCTTGAGTCCGTGGGACCACTGTAGAACAATGGGGACTCTTCGGAATATATTCTGAAAGAGGGCAGATCTGTACTATAAATGGAATGATACCACTTCTCAATACAGAGACGCCTTTTAAGTGAACCGGCATAACAGGAGCTTGAGAACTCTGTAGTTAAGCGTGCTCGAGCCAAGAAAGTTCTGGGATGGATGACCTCTTGGGAAGTGGCTCATGGTCAGGTCCGGTTCGTCCCGAAGGACAAAACCGTACGATTTCGGTCAGAGCGGACAATACTCTCTGTATTGTTATATTTTGTTTTAAAAACCGTATATTTCCTTTCGAGACCACACTCCATGAAGAACTCTGCATCTTACTCTAATAAACCCCAAGATATGTTATAATTAGCATCCTTCACAACTGGGTTTCCTTAAAGAGGGCTGTAGAAGCCGTAATAGCAAAGAGACTTAGCTCCATCTTATATTCTTTCATTCACAACGAATCATAATGTGAGTTAAGTGTATAAAGTAAGCGTATGAATAAATGAAACTTTTAATGCATCATGAACGGCAAAAAATGACAAACTAATTAATAAACATAAACTACTATGCACATTTACTATGAAAACATACTCACATCTAATTGTTCATAATGAAGAAAAAACCCCTTCATCACCAATCATAATCAAATATCAAAGTGTTGCAGTGCAGCTTTATAATTATTAATAAGAAAAGATACATGCAATAGTATATATGCAATGCCATGCATCTATACAAATGAGGGGATAAAACACATTTAATATCTAGGTTACAAGTATATGCGGTTATAATGACATCCGCATATTAAGACCTATAACAGAAACTTGTCGCTACATAAGAAACAAGATGAAGTGAAACAGGCTACGGGTCTTGGCCTTCAGATTCAGATTGGTTGTTAGTGGTGATGATACGAGATTAACTTAAGATTAAAAAACCTTAGAGACTTCATGCAAGAGAAAGAAGGCGGTGGGAGATAGAAAAGAAAAAGGAGATAGGGACTTGCGGTTTACGCACGGGCAAGAGATGAAGGAGAGGAGGAAGAAGCAGCCTCGGTTGGTTGAACCGAGACCGACGACGATGCACGGAGTGAGCTCGAGAACAACGACGCAAGATGAAGACGAGCTTGGCTTGGACCTGAGAGTTGTCAATATTTTTGTTTTGAGAGTAATTTTTTTAGTGTAATTTCAGAAGGGGAGGATGCTGGATTAGCTTGATATCTATAGCGATGATGAAAGATAGGTGGATGGTGAATTAAAAGAGAAATAAAAAGGGTTAATTGAGGAGATGAAGGGGCTGCAGAGTCTCTTGATTAAATAGGGAGTTTTGGAATATAGAAATGAACAGTCTCCAGGATAAGAGTCGCCCGTGCACTAGCGAGGCGAGTGCACCCACTTCCTTTCCGACCGTAGGCTGCCTGGGTCGGCCCCAACATTGGTGTTGGTCTCGGGGTTCGGGTCATGGTCTCGTGTCAACGTGTTTGGTCCAATTTCATATTTCTTTTCTTCTGCATCGTTTCAAAACTCCATGAATCGTCCGTGAAAGCTTCAGAACTCAAAAACGACAAAAAGAAATTAAATAAAATAATTTGAGATGAAGGAATTCGAACACGCTAACGACACCGGTGCTGTGTGTGTGAGGTGCAAGAATTCGAACACGCTAGCGACACCGGTGCTGGAGAGAGAGAGAGAGAGAGAGAGAGAGAGAGAGAATAATGCAGGAAAGATGCCGGAGGGAATTTCCTTATGTGGCGTCGAAAAAGTACGCTCTCCGTCATGTTTTCCGACGATCGGCACCCATTATCTTTATCGTTATCATCTTAAGATATGGGTACACCAAATTTCATGTGATTCTACAACTTTTTCACCGTTAAATTAGTGGGTTCAAAATTAACGGTTTACCGACAATAGAACTTTTTACATTGCTAAATCAACGGTGAAAAAGTTGTAGAATCACATGAAATTTGGCGTACCCACATCTTAGTTGATAACGATGAAGATGATGGATTCCGATCATTGGAAAATACGATGGAGGGCGTACTTTTTCGACACCATAGGAGGGAATTCCCTCCTATGGCTTCTTTCCTCCATTATTCTCATACACACACACACTGGCATTAGCTAAAGTACCAAGTTATTTATGGCTACATGCTCAAAAATATATGGCTTAAATTCAACAAACCCCTTTATAGTTTCGGGCCCGTGACCATAGTCACATAATTCGCGAATTATTCGCCGAATTCGCGAATAATTCGCGAATTCTTGATCAAACGAATTAATCTCCGAATTATTCGTGATTGCCGAACTGGCCGAATTATTTGCGAATTATTCGCGAATAATTCGCGAATTATTCCCGAATTATGTGATAAAACACCGAATATTTTAAAAAACAGCAAATAATTCACAAAATCAAAACCTAGCGTCTCATATATTAATTTATTGCTCGAAATCCTTCCCGAACATTTTCCGAACACTTACCGAATCTTTCCCGAATACCTGCCGATTTTTTCCGAATAATTCTCCGAATCCGAATTTTCGACCTCGCCGAATTATTCCCGAATGACGAATTTGTGACTATGCCCGTGACAACAAATCATCATATGCCTTTTTTGGTAGAAAACCATCCTATTTAACAGATCCAAGTTAAAATCGTTAGCCTGGAGTAAAAAGACAATTCTACCCCTATCTATAATCTTGAAAAAAAATTCTAAAAAAGAAGAATCAGGAAAGCTCGATGGGGAGGTCGAAGACGGAGGAGGGGCTCAGGGGGAGGTCGGAGACGGAAACGTACGGAAGGGACGCTCTAGGGGAGGTCAATAACGGGTGGGGGCTAAAAACGACGACGACGAAGACGAAGAAGAAGAAGATGATGATGGAGGTGGCAACTGTGATGATGGCGATTTTGGGGAAGGGATGGAGGAGCTTGAGGGGAGATCGGAGATGAATGGGGGAGCTCGAGGGGAGGTCGGAGAGGGATGGGGGCTAAGGACAGAGAAGATGATGATGATGGAGATGGTGGCTGTGGTCGTAGTGATTTTGGGGAAAGAATGAGAGAAGGTCGAAGAAGGCGGTGATGGAGAGGACATGAGAGGTCGGGGGGAGGTTAGAGAGGAGGGGATAGGGGAGGTCGAGGCGGATGGAAGACGGAGGAGATTAGAGAGGGGGTAGGGGAGGCGGTCGGAGGTTGGAGACGGGTAGGGGACGGCGAGGCGGCAGTGATAGGACAACGGCATCAACGACGATGTGGGGCTAGGGTTAGAGCTAGGGTTAGGAGATGGTAGATGAGGGTATTTTGGGAATAATTGAAATTTTGTGATGATGTGGCTGCTAAGCTTATATGGCGATGATGTAGACCGTTAATATTTATGGGACACCGTTAGATAAGATAATTTTCTGCAAAAAAAAAACTATAGAATAGTTTGCTGCCACGAACCGACACTATAAGGGAATTTGATGGATTTAAGCCAAAATATAGATTACATGATTCACTGAATCACCATCTGCATATATGTCCATTAATATTAAGGGGGCCAAAACCCATGTGACAGTTGATGAAATTCAATAGCAAGCATTTTTATAGGTGATGCAATAGCTCACTTCAGATCTTTGACATATATATCACACATGATAATCAAATTCTATATTTCTTTTGTTCAGAAATGAAATCAATACTAACAAGCACATGCTTAAATTAATTTGTTGATATATGCGCATATCGTAGAATTTAGGCTTAATTTCCAAAACTATCAAAAACTTGTGGCAAGTGACCACAAATTTTTTTTGAAAATTACACCAACCTATCAATTGTATGAAATCTTGTAAAATAAATAAACAATAAACTACCAAGATTGTTTAGTAAATATTCAATAAACTATCAAACCGGTATAGTGAATGTTTCATAAAGTACCAAACTTGTTTACAATTTATAAATAATTCAATAAACTACCAAACTAGTTTGAGAATGTTTCTATATTTTGGAATTATATGTAACTTTCAAAAAAAATTGGTAGTTATTCCTCTCATCCCCTTAGTTTTTAGAAGTTTTTGGGAATTAAGCCTAAAATTTATTTGTTTTGATTGTTAGGGCCAGTTTGGTTGCAAGATTATAAAATTTGGATTCCAAAATAGTATGGTTGAAAATTTCTGGATTTGGTAATTTGTTATTTGGTTGGTATTAGATTTCTAGTATTGGATTTATAGATCCTTATAATCCTTATTTGGTTGGTGGAAAGAAGGCAAGATTTGGATTTAAGGATTTTAGAGAGAGATAGATAGAGAGAGGATTATTAAATAAATAAAGTAACTGGGTCCCATCTAAAGTTACAATAAATAGTGCCAAATCCTTGCAAATTCTCCAAATTTTTAAGGATTCAAGAATTCTTGTTTTGTGGTGGGCCCCTGTTAAAAAAACAAAGTAATCCTACAAATCTAAACCTCACAACCAAACATAAAATTATGGAATCCTCTCAAATTTTTGAATTCCACGTTCCAAGTCTATCATAATCCTACAACCAAACAGGCCCTTAGTATTGTTGAATGAAAGAAAATGATTCATATAACTGATGCGAAATGGAATAAAAACTTGTTATTGTTGTTATAGTGATTTTATCATAGGTGAGTCTCAAAATAAATCGAAGTTCTAAGTATCCCCACCATACACATTTAACATGTAATTTTAAGGGTTTATTGCACCGAAATACCCTAAACAATTGTTGTTTTTCACTATAGCACCCTTCACAAAAATTTAAGGTATTTTTGTGTTTTTTTGGGAAATGTACCCAAGCTCTTGCTAGAATATAAATTATATTCGCTTGACTTTCATCATAATTTCGGAGTTTTGGTGCAGTAGAAAAGACATTTCACCTGTTATCAGTACAACCCAGGTTCGAATTTCACCGGACGCATATTAAATACGGTTTTATTTAAATTAAAGATACTGCTGCGCAAAAGCCCAGGTTCAGCCCAAAAAACCTTCGACCTGCGGGCATGTGCTCAATCTTGAAAATTCTAACAAAAATACATTTTACAGGATTATTGCCTAACGGAAACTTCGAAAATGCTCCAAGCCCAAGCCAACTCAAAGGCACTGCCGTGACTTCCCGCAATGCGATCCCTAACTGGGAAATCTCCGGCTTCGTCGAGTACATCAAAGCCGGGCAAAAGCAAGGTGACATGCTTCTCGTAGTCCCCGAAGGGGAGGCTGCCGTTCGATTAGGCAACGAGGCATCGATCAAACAAAAATTCAACGTCACAAAAGGAATGTACTATTCCATAACTTTCAGCGCCGCGAGGACTTGTGCTCAAGAGGAGCAATTAAATGTGTCAGTCACACCGGAGTTTGGTGTGCTACCGATGCAGACGATGTATAGTAGTAACGGTTGGGATTCCTACGCTTGGGGGTTCGAGGCAATGTTTTACGAAGTGGATTTGGTGATCCATAATCCGGGAGTCGAGGAGGATCCGGCTTGTGGGCCCTTGATCGATTCGGTTGCGATTCGGACATTATATCCTCCTAGGCTTACAAACAGTAAGTTTTTCTTCCCTCCCTTTTTAGGAGCGTCGGAATTCCAATTCATATTTATAACAGATTTATATTGAGGATTGCGAGATGTATGTTTATATTGTAATCGTTTTCCCTCCAAATCTCACCAGCAAATCTATTGAAAAACGGGAATTTCGAAGAAGGCCCCTACATCATCCCAAACACGACATGGGGAGTCCTCATCCCCCCCAACATCGAGGACAGCCACTCCCCTCTCCCCGGCTGGATGGTCGAATCCCTCAAAGCCGTCAAATACATTGATGCCCCTCACTTCTCCATCCCCAGCGGCAGACGTGCGGTCGAACTCGTCGCAGGCAAAGAGTCCGCCCTCGCTCAAGTCGTCCGCACGGTCCCAGGAAAGATCTACACCCTAACGTTCTCTGTAGGCGACGCAGCGAACTCCTGTGAGGGATCGATGGTGGTCGAAGCTTACGCGGCGAGGGAAAACGTTAGGGTGCCATACGGGTCGAAAGGATCGGGCGGGTTCAAGCGTGGGGTGTTGAAGTTTACGGCGATCTCGGAGAGGACGAGGGTTGTGTTCTTGAGTAGCTTCTATCATAGCAAGACCGACGGGTCGCTTTGTGGGCCCGTCGTGGATGATGTGGTGTTGGTTAGTGTGAGGAGACCCTTGCTGATGTGATGAGGGGAGTTATAATTTTAAGCTTATCTCAAGCAAAAATATGTATCAAAGTGATATATGTATGCATGTGTGAAAGATGATAATATAGCATGTGTATGTACTCTAATGAGGTAAAATTAAGTTTGGAGAGGAATAGATTGCTGTGATTTTAATATAATTAGTTTGGTGTGTGAGATCAATTCCATAAGAAATACTCCATATCTTGTGCTTTTTGTTTTTATTGTGGTTAATTAAACTTATTATATAAAGTGAAACTCTAGAAAATATTGCAAATCTATTCATGACTACTCTATGACAATTATTTGGTGTTTCAGAAACTTCTTGTTGGCACCGGCCGAGATCTTAAATTTTAGAGCCGTGAAATAGTTGGCAGGTAAAATATTTTTTGTCACAATATAAAAATAACATAAACCACAATACTCTCTTGAAATAAACTGTCATCCAAGTGAATTTTCATGTTTACTACCAAATTTAAAAGTGTTTGGTAATTAATCAATTAACTTTGGATTTGATTGCAAGAAAATGGAAGGTTGTTCATGTTGGAAAATAACATAGGTATGATAGGTGGTTGTAGGTGTGGAAAGATGCTTTTGGCATGAACATGAGAAAGAAGTGATGAGAAGCATCGTCTCATAAACTAAGCCCATCTTATTGCATGAAATAAGATTGGAAAAGGCTTCTAATTAATATTAGCCTATTGTTCATATATGATTCTTTTCTCTTTAAGGAAAATTTCATCAAAACCATCCTGAGTTTTAGCATATATTCCCAATTCCACCCTTAAAAAAAAACATCGCAGAAGCCCCTTAACGTTTACATCCGTTAAATTTGACCCTCCTGCCGTTAGATTTGCATTTTTAATAATTTTCTCTCTTTTTATACCCAAATTGCTCTACCTCTTTTAAATTAAAACAGAGGCGAGGTATTTGCCTCTTTCTCTTCTCCTTCACCAAGAAATTGATCGATATAACTTATGTACCTCCGCCTTCCGTTCCGTCCTTAACCTCCTCCTCCTCTCCTCCATCTCAACCCCCAACCTCATCATTTTCAATGTCATGTTCTCCGGCGACCCCCACTCCTGATAATAGGTTAGGCCTTTTGCTTATGTCTTTGAATTATTGCATCAACATCTATAAGCTCAAATATTGCCATTTTGATACAAATGGAGCTCAATAGAAGAGGAGGTATTGAAGAGTTTGAGGCATTTTGAGAAGATCAGTAGAGGTTTTTCTTCTTTGTGGAAAAATAAGAGGACTAAAATCTGCATGAGGTGTGTTTTTTGTAAACTTAGAATTCTTTTTTTGTAATGCAATTTGGAGTTTGATATTAGTAATATATGAAAACTTTGCAAGTATCAGAGAGAAGAAGCAAGGATTCAAGCTTGGTTGAATCTTTAAAATGCAAAAGCTAGATAATTTTTGTTGTAATAAAATTATATCAATGAATGAGGCCTGTAATGTGTTTATATAAATACTTGAATGATAATGATGATGGTGTTTGTTGTAACAAATTTATGTTAATGAATAGTGTTTGAAATGTGTTTGTATAAATGCTTGAAAGATGATATATGGATTGTGTTTGTATCATGCATTTTAGATGGTGTTTGGAATATGAAACATGATTTGTGTGAATTGATGGCCACAACTCCAAGGTCCACATATGCGGTGGAGATGACAATCAGATGTAAAAGACGTGGAGGAGCAAAAATCCACTACTAAAGCTGACCATCGCTTGAGTTCCGGCAATGGTGATGTGGTGCTTGACGTCTATGACGATTAGTGGTCTTACTTCACACAGCATCTTGATCAAATCCCATCATTAGAGCCGATGAGGCAACCATCAAGATCCATTACGCTGACGATAGGACAACGATCAATCTCTCTCTTTGCTTTCACATTTGGATGCTACTTCAAATAGATATTTTGATATGCTTTTTTCATTGATTTAGGAGTCGGTTTTTTTTTTGATATTGTTATTTCAAATTGACATCTACAACAAATCAAATAATTTGTTTCACACTATCTCAAGTATTTATACAAACACACTCCAAACAAAATTATCTCCAAAATTTATATAAACACAATCCTTATACAAACAAAAACTCTTTCAAATATTTATACAAACACATTCCAAATACCATTAGCTCCAAAATCTATACAAATATATTCCAAACACTGAACAACGCAATAAATCAAGGTCTCCCGCCTCACCCGCGAAATAAATTATCGCATTGTAAGTCTTCGTGTTATGATAAAACCCGTGTCGGAGCTTGACCTAATCAAAAAACCTAAGAGCCAAATACCCAACTTTGAAGCAATGAGATAGCACACATCTCCTCAAACTCTCGTTCTTTGGACATTCGTGAGTTCTCCGCACGTAAAATCCCGGTGATCTTATGAACATTGGGCTAGCATCTTTCTTTGGAATAGTTGAGCTTTCGTGGGCATTTTGATAAACAGTTGGTGTGCCGATTTAGGTACTTAGATTGCTGGCTTTTAAGTCATCTTTGGTGAGAGAGAATGCAGGGTCTTTAGCGCCAACAAGGTTTGTGATGGGAATCGAATCTAAGACTGAGCTTTATTAAAGAACAAAACATTCGAACTCAACGAAGATGAAAACTTAAACAAGAATAGCCAAAAATACGTAAGAATCAGGCACATGTGGTTTCGGCCTTGATTTTTTGAGCTAATTTAACAGCTGTATCAAAAAATTCAGCCATTTAGTAAAGTCCTCTTCCACAATACCCTTGATGTAAGTGCTAGAGTTCCTATAAAATAAAAGGAATCCACAAAAGTAATAATTTTGGAAATAAGCACAAATGGAAGCGAATTAGATCTGAGACTGAGTATTCTCAAAGAACAAAACACTCGAACTCGATGAAGATGGAAATAAGTATTAGCGGCGAAGCCCAGAGAACTGCTGTGAAGCAAGAGAGAAGCCGAGGCCATCGCCGCTACCACCATTGATGACCTCCTCCTCCTTTTTTGCTTCTTTTCTTCTTTATTTTAACCTATAAATTAGAGGAAAAAGGGAGAAAGGGTATTTTGGCCATTAGTTTAAGATTTAACGGCCATAGGGGTAAGGAGGGTGTCAAATTTAACGGATGTAAACGTTAGGAGGCTTATGCAATGGTTTTTTTTTCTCTTTAGGATGGTATTAGAAATATATGCTAAATCTCGGGATGGTTTTGATGAAATTTCCAATTTTTATATAAGGAATTTGTCTATATAGAACTTACTATTTCTCTTCATAACATTTTTCTTAAAACTTTTTCATTCAATATGCAAAACTACCGATTCATTTCTTTTGAGTATCACATGAGTCACTTGAAAAGATATGGGATTAAAGTGATTTGATTTGATATTCATCCCTAATAAGAAAACAAACATTAGATGAGACTCTAAAAACTCGTTAATACGCCGGTAGTAGATGATGATCATATCAAACACCCACAAGCCGCAAGCGGTCTGCTAAACGTAACGGCCACCCGGGTATTGAGTGATCAGAAAATCAACAAGCAAGCCTGCTCGTACTCCTGCAAATCCAATCAGTGTCACGACCCGAAAGGTATGGAACATGACCGACACTTAAACTACGAAATGTCTCGAGGCGAACTAATCTAAGTAAGCAAAAACCCAGAAATCCAAACCAAGTAAAGCAGTAGAGTGAAGGAAAAACCAATTTTTAAAGCAAGAAGTTTAACAACATAGGCCGAAATATGCATTTTTAAAATCTCAAGTCTTTTCTGAAAATTACGGCAGAGTTTCCTTTGTAAAAAATGACCCCAAACGAGTACAAACCTGATAAAACATATATAATGAATAAAGGCATCCCCAAGCAGGAGCTAGCTCTTCGTTAATTGACGGTCACAACCACGCAGGCAATATAATATACAACGCCGAAAGGCGAGGATCAAACTCAGGATAAAAATCCAACATCATCAAGAAAACCAGAGGAAAACCATATAATACAGCGCGCGACTCTAAGGTCGAAAGAATATACACTGGTCTTCTATATCTATCAAATAATACAAGTCTGGTTGATGGAGTTTTACTAGATACAACTGAAATAACAATTATACAATGGTGGTCCATGCAAAAGAACCCACCTACCAAAGCAATCACCCGGAAGGAACAGTGTGCCAGCAAAGCCGTAACGAAACCTGTACGGCAAAACCTGCAAGAAACTGTGGCACAACGGGGGTGAGTTGCCAACTCGTGAGTAGAAAACATCACCGAGCGGAAATCGTATGTATGACTCAATCCTAGGTCAATACGATCATATATATATAAAACCTCAAATGATAAAGTCTGAAGCATGAAAGGTGGCAAGGGTAAACTTCTATACCAAAGTGTAATCCCATGTGCTCATGTCAGTGTCTCAGGTAGCAATATATCATAGGTATGAGGTATGAATGTAATGTAATGAAAACAGAATACATGTAAATGAAGAAACTGTTTTCTTGTTTTAGTGAGATTTCTGTTTATATAACATGAGGTATCATCAATGAAATCAACATAATCAGTGTCTAGTATCGACACAAAACATAAATCCCAATATCTCAATATCTCAGGCTCCGGCTATCCGGACCGGCATGTATCATCAATTATTAATACCTCAATATCTCAAATCTCAATATCTCAATACCTCGGGCTCCGTTAGTCCGGATCGGCCCATATCATCAAATCACACGACCACGGACGGTATCCTCTGGATATCCGCTGCGCCAAACAATCACCAGTGGGCAGTCTGCCCCTGCCGGGCTCATCATCCTCCATGAAATCACTTTCGCCCCGGGGTTCTATACCGGGTCCACCATGTACCCGAGACGGTTCATACTACTTCTCAAAACGGGTCTCGAAATCCAACAGCTATCATGAAAACTCATGGTGGACGACTCATACATCACGAGAAAACCGCAACTTGCATTTTAGAGAGAGAGAGAGAGAGAGAGAAGTTTATATATATTCTTGCGGTTTTCCCCCAAATTCTGAAATCTTATGAAAATCCGAAATCCAAAAATCAAGAGTAAGTAAACAATGAATATCGGCATAAAGCCCAAAATACTGCATAACCGATGAATATATGAATGCATCTAATATCATGCAATGAGTGCAATAGTTAAACTAGCATATGAAAGCGATAACATATTGCAACTATCAGCTAGCAGGCTATGTCAATGAAATAACATTCACTAAACTGTACGTGACATGGCAATTACCGATGATGATGTGTGAGAGCCGGCAAGCAAGTGTACGTGGAGCATACGCATCATCGGTAATGGTGCTGGTGTCCTGACAGCATGATCTCAATAATGGCATATGGAAACACAATATAAGCATGTAAATGCGATGCGAACAGCAATAATATGCGGGAGCTGAATAATAAACACAACAATGAAGAATCAATATCAATATATATATGTGTCATACAGATTTGCCATTTTAAATAACACGAATCGTGGTCTTTAGAAAATAAGGGCTACGGTGTTTTAAGAAAAGATGCGTCTTTTGAAAAAATCTGTATTATCCCTTGACCTGTTTTTAAAATACTCACGATTCGTTAGTTTTGAAATAGGTATGACTCGTATCCAGTCTAAACTACAGGACTAAACGAACAGTCTAACCGAAAGGGTAAGGGAAATCACCTAAATCTGAGTCGATATATATATATAATAGTCGGTGATCCTACCTCAATAGTATCACATACGATACAATATCCAATATGACATCCTCGAGTCAAGAGTGCGGATCTATCATCAATATAGCTCGTACGGTAAATCCATCGTACGGCCTCCCAATCTGGGTACAGGTCAAAATCACATTTATCTCTTTATTCTCTTGGTATCCTTATCATTACCTCATGATCTGGGGGTACTGATCTACGTCTAGTACATACTGATACCATATATATATATGCATGCGTGTGTATGAAAACACCATGCCTAAAGGACCCGCTAAAATATCATGTCGTATCTCAAATACGAATCATGTCACATCACCGATCTCATGGTCTCAAGCCCAAATTCATCGACTCATCTCCAAATATCAAGTACTATCCTCATAATCCATGTATATGTATACGTACACACACACACACACACACACAGTCCCATACCCATGTGTGTGTGTGTGTGTACATATCCCCATATACGCACAGGTAAATAAAATGAATGTATGTGTGTGTGCGCGTGTATGCAAATCACTACCCTAGGGTTCGTGACTAAACACTAACTTACAAGTACACTATACTAATCCAAAGTCATTCCATATCACATCCGTATATGTATATATAATATAGATATAACACATCCGCGTTCTATTACGAAACTGCGGGGGTGCTATACGCCATCCACCCGACTTCCCCCGTAGATATATATCTACTCACCTTGATCTTCGCTCTCTGGAGTCGATGACGCCACGCTCATCCTCGTCGTCTCGAAGTCCACGTGAGGTACCTACAGATCATAACATATCGTATCGCATTAAAATCGAAATCAAAGCCAAAATGACATGCTAAAAGCCTATAGGTTCGAACCTACGGACTACGCCTTCAAAACCACCAAACAACTCTCGATATCATCGTACAAACGTCAAACCATCGAGTTAAAACCAAATTCCTAAAATCCAGGATTCAAAATACGCAAAACAAAACCCCGAATCAAAACAGCAATACAAGGAAATGGTCCCAGATTTTACCCTAGGCCAAATTAGTCAATTTTGCATATGTAAAGGGTCTATTTTACTGGAGATGGATCTACAGAACAAGCACGAACCAAAATGGACCAGGTCTGGCCGCAAATTGCGGCCATAGGGGATTTATTTGCGGCCTGGGTGAGGGTATAGGGGCTGGGGTCTTGGGTGATGCTTACTAGGTGCCTGCACACTTCTGTGTGTTTGCTAAATAATTTTATAAGTGTCCGGGTGTTAGTAGATTCAGTTTTCCTATCACAATTCTCACAATTTCAATGTCGGTAGAAATTCAAAGTTCGCGTTCCGGGGTTAAGTCTCAGGTTTGGGTCTGAATTCTAGCACTAGGGGGTTTGTGTGGCCTCTATTAAGCTCAATTACACATCACAACTCAAGAATTCCACAAAACCCTAACTAGGAATTTTCAAAGTTCACTAAACCGCATCAAAACACTTCTAATCTTGTATGGGTGCTAAGGTAGTGGAAATATAATGCTAATGGTGCAGAAATTACCTCATTTGGCAACTCAAGAAAATCCTTGAGCTGCCCCAAGTGCTCAAAATCCTTGCTTTCTAGGTCCAAAGTGTTTGCCATGAGCTTGTGAACATTTTTAATGAAATGGAGATAGGGTTTTGGGTTGTTTTTGATGGTGCTTTATGGCTTGAAGAGGGGGAGGGAGGAGGTGCTGCCATGAGAGAATGAGGGAATAAAATGATGAAGGAATGGGAGCCTTGGTCCAAGGTTTGACCCCTCACCCTTTCTCTCTAATGCCCATCCCTCACTATTCTATTCTTTATTCCTCTTTCTTTTTCTTTTCTTTTCTTTCTTATCTTTTCTTATCTCTTATCACTTTAATTAAAACAAAACCCAAAGTGAAAAATGAAGAGAAGCCATGAGAGAAAATGTAACAATGTAAAAATGACATGTGCATGCCATGTGCACAAAACACGCTTAATACGCGATTAGCGATATTTAACCGCGATTAGCATTAAAATAGTGTATAATAAATCATAAAATTTCATAATTTGCTTAAATCTAATAAAGCACGCTCATTCCAGTAATTTCTGTAATTTTCCAATTTTTTCTCAAATTATCGATATTTAATTATACCGCAATATTAAAATATTCAATATATTTATTATTTAATTATAAAAATTCCCAAAAATAATATTTTATTTTTCTGAAATGTTACAATCTTCCCCCCTTAAAGAAATTCGGTCCCCGAATTAAATTTAAACCCCTCAATACTAAAACATTTCAGTAAATGGCCATGTCGTCGGGGCTCCGAAATCATAAATACATAAAACACAACGTAGCGCGATGCACGCGCATGAAAAATGAGTGTATAAACCAAAATCAAAACTCCGTCAAGTATCCCGCAATTATCGGAGTTATGGTGAAGACATAAATGTCAAATCCAATACGAAAACCAATATGATATACATCAAAACTATACATGTAAATATCGTGGTAAATTCGTCAAAACATCTGAAGAAAATGCATGCTAAACTCTTTTCAATTCGCTGTGCGATGCGCGTATCACTGCACAGTGGTGGACGTCTATAGAAAGAAAATAACTATATATATATACCCTTTTTTAATATACACGTCCCGCCGTTTTGAAAACAATGCTAGAAGGGTTTCCTTGTTTTAAACGTTTTGTGTCATATCAGACACGTAGGTAAATACTGAGACTATAGCTCTCTTTTTGGAAATCCCTTCGATAACTATCTATGCATGCAAAATATATCCAGGTACTGTCCTCTGACTAGTCCTGCTCAGTACAAAAACAAATAGCAACTATCATAAAAACGTACCGCTCCATCAGAAATCAATCCCAAAATGTGCATAAGAATACCCTGTGCGTCTGGTGCGCACGGAAATCGAAATCCATGAATATTCCATACATGTGCACAGAAACAAAATTTAAGTGCAACGGGTGTGCACGAAACACCTGTCAAAGGCAACGAGTGTGCCTGACAACAAAATCAGATGCATCTGATATGCACGAAAAATCTCGATTTAGCGCATCTGGTGTGCACCAAAATCGCATCTCATAATATGCGCCCAACATGCACGAAAATCCAAATCAGGTGCATCCGTCATGCACGAATGAAGGCTAAATCAAGGCATCGAACATGCATGAATAAAATCTAAATCAAGTGCATCCAATTTGCACGAATAAAATCTAAATCAAGTGCATCCGATGCGCATAAAATCCAATATTAAGCGCCTAATATGCGCAAAAAAATCCAACCCAAGCGTGTCAGTCCGTGAAAAGTACCCAGTGCAGTAACATGCATGAAAACGAACATCAAGTGCAGACGCGCACAAAACACAAATCCGGTAACACAAATGCTCAAAAACAAAAATCGGGTGCAACCAAGGTACGGAGTATAATTCTGGTGCAACCAATGCACAAAATACCTAGCTGGTGCAACAAATGCTCGAAATATGAATCCGGTGCATCCAGTGCACGAAATACAATACAGTGCAACAATCGCACAAAAATATAAATATGGTGCATCAAGTGCACAAAATACCAACTCCAGTGCATCCAGTGCATGAAATACCGAATACAGTGCATCCAATGCACGAAATACCAAATACTGTGCATCCAGTGCACGAAATACAATATGATGCAATAATGCACAGCGTAAAAACCTAGTGCAACAACTGCACAAAATACAACTCGGGTGCAACAAGTGCACGGAAATGCATTAATAACTCAAATGCGTATAAAAAGCAACACCGAGTGTGCCAAGGTGTATAAAATCATAAACGCGTGCAACTGCGTGCACAAAACACGTATCTACGCACTGCAAGCACATGCAAGCTATACCGAGTGCAAAAACCAAATCGAGTGCATACCACCTGCACAAAAATCAGTCAGCTGTATGCAATCCATGAAATCATAAACATGTGCAGCCAAGGTACAAAACTGAATCAAGTGCAATAAACCTGCACAAATCATAATCAACACAACGGTGTATAAAGCATATCTCAAGTGCAATAACTATGCACAAAACGTAAATACTCAGTAGGTGCAGTCATGGTGCACGAAAACAAATATCATGAAACTCAGTCATTAAAATTCAATCATGCGAATAGATCGCCTAAAATACCGAAATCAAGTATGGCGGAATAGTCCCGCTCGAGCACATCTTCTAAGAGTCTCTGGCCAACTATCGTGATCACTCATAACATGTCTTGTCGACGATGCTGAACTCTGGCCTGCTGGGTGTGTGTAATAGGACCACTCTTGGGTCCAAGTCTTCTCGTAAATTATTCTAGAAAGGTCCTGTCGAGGTCTCTCCCAAATCTCGTCTCTGCCGAACTATCCGGAGGTTATCACCCTTTACTATATCTGTTTCTAGTTCCGGAATGGTTGCATACTCATCACGACTCCTTCCGGAAGATATATCCATATACAACGCCTTTGCATGCGTATCACATCTCTGATATCGGCGGAGTGGAACGTCATCTTATCAAGATCTCGTACGAATCTCTTACTCCACTTTTCTCTAATGTCGACTGTTTCGGACTCAACTCTTCGTGGCTGCATGGACTGCGCTCCAACGGCTATACTCGTATCTGGAGTCTCCCAAGCAATGTATCCCATCACATGATATCCGAATGAAGTCGAACCTTTCGATCGATTCGTCAAAGTTCCATAATCCCCCAAGGGCTCAACATCTTGAGTACAGTTTAATAGTATCGAGTACATGCCACAACACCTGTGGACTAACCGTAGAAGGGCAAATCCAAGCCTCACTAATGGCACCGCTGAACTGCCGCAAACCCTAAGGTTCAAAGGCGTTCCATGATCATTATGTCGAGTTAGGATTTCATTCTTCTAGAGGGTCCATAGCATTACTTGCATTTGTCTCTGAATACTTTAAACTTGGAAAATGGGCTCCTGACATTCGATCGTCTCTATCGACTACCAACGTATCTGTGTGAAGTCTTCTCAAGTTGGAATCAATCTATCTGATGACCTCGCATCGGGGTAAGCGAACGAACCACATGTCCTAGTCATTCATCCTCGGGTGACTAGCGATCTTATATCATATCTCTATGTATAAACTCGTGCTGCAACAGCTCTAACATCTGGGGCGATATCTCGTCATTCGCAGCAACAACTGAATTTGTCGTCCGCACGCTGAACAGTGCCATCAATCATCATGAATAGTCAGTGCATCGACAGTCATTACATTCTGGCTGGCCTATATCAGTGGCCCAATTCTCTGGTGCTGATCTGCACGTCCGAGTAATCTTGTAAAAGCGATCCATCAAACGCTCATGGCGCGAAAACACAACTAAACGACACATCTATGCAAATTGTATGTCCCTGGAATCATGCCCTGGTCAGTTCTCATCGGTGATGAGCTCGTGCTGACCGCAACTCTAGCCGCAGCTCTCTCTGCCCGTACAATCGTGGTAACAAAACAATAACTGGTAATGATGAGGATAGATCATGAATGAATATAATAAGGTGCAAGGAAATGTACATACTAAGGCTTCTTAAGCGGAGTAGCGTATCGTAAGTATGCCGCAGAACATACACACGGTACGCCACTCTCCTTAAGTCACCTACTCCATCAACCAAGGGTCATCCTACACTCCGAAGGTAAAACCTAACGCTCTGATACCAACTTTGTCACGACCCGAAAGGTACGGAACAAGATCGGCACTTAAACTACGAAACGTCTCGAGGCGTACGTAATCTAAGTAAGCCAAAATCCAGAAATCCAAACCAAGTAAAGCAGTAGAGTGAAGGAAAAACCAATTTTTAAAGCAAGAAGTTTAACAACATAAGCCGAAATATGCATTTTTAAAATCTCAAGTCTTTTTTGAAAATTCGGCAGAGTTTCCTTTGTAAAAACTGACCCCAAACGGGTACAAACCTGATAAAGCATATATAATGAATAAAGGCATCCCCAAGCGGGAGCTAGCTCTTCGTCAATTGACGGTCACAACCACGCAAGAAATATAATATACAACGCTGAAGGGCGAGGATCAAACTCAGGATAAAAATCCAACATCATCAAGAAAACCAGAGGAAAACTATATAATACAGCGCGCGACTCTAAGGTCGAAAGAATATACACTGGTCTTCTATGTCTATCAAATAATACAAGTCTGGTTGATGGAGTTTTACTAGATACAACTGAAATAACAATTATACGATGGTGGTCCTGATGCAAAAGAACCCACCTACAAAGAAATCATCCGGAAGGAACAGTGTGCCAGCAAAGCCGTAATGAAACCTGTACGGCAAAATCTGCAAGAAACTGTGGCACAACGGGGTGAGTTGCCAACTCGTGAGTAGAAAACATCACCGATTAGAAATCGTATGTATGACTCAATCTTAGGTCAATACGATCAAACATATATAAAACCTCAAATGATAATGTCTGAAGCATGAAAGGTGGCAAGGATAAACTTCTATACCAAAGTGTAATCCCATGTGCTCGTGTCAGTGCCTCAGGTAGCAATATATCATAGGTATGAGGTATGAATGTAATGTAATGAAAACAGAATACATGTAAATGAAGAAACCGTTTTCTTGTTTTAGTGAGATTTCTATTTATATAACACGAGGTATTATCAATGAAATCAACATAATCAGTGTCTAGTATCGACATAAAATATAAATCCCAATATCTCAATATCTCAGGCTCCGGCTATCCGGATTGGCCTGTATCATCAAATCTCAATACCTCAATATCTCAAATCTCAATATCTTAATATTTCGGGCTCCGTTAGTCCGGATCGGCCCATATCATCAAATCACACGACCACGGACGGTATCCTCTGGATATCCGCCGCGCCAAACAATCACCGGCAGGCAGTCTGCCCCTGCCGGGCCCATCATCCTCCATGAAATCACTCTCGCCCCGGGGTACCATACCGGGTCTACCATGTACCTGAGACGGTTCATACTACTCCTCGAAACGGGTTTCGAAATCCAACAGCTATCATGAAAACTTATGGTGGACGACTCATACATCACGAGAAAACCGCAACTTGCATTTTAAAAAGAGAGAGAGAGAGAGAGAGAGAGAGAGAGAGAGAAGTTTATATATATTCTTGCGATTTCCCCCCAAATCCCGAAATCTCATGAAAATCCGAAATCCAAAAATCAAGAGTAAGTAAACAATGAATATCGGCATAAAGTCCAAAATACTGCATAACCAATGAATATATGAATGCATCTAATATCATGCAATGAGTGCAATAGTTAAACTAGCATATGAAAGTGATAACATATTGCAACTATCAGCTAGCAGGCTATGTCAATGAAATAACATTCACTAAACTGTATGTGACATGGCAATTACCGATGATGATGTGTGTGAGCCGGCAAGCAAGTGTACGTGGAGCATACGCATCATCGATAATGGTGCTGGTGTCCTGACAACATGATCTCAATAATGGCATATGGAAACATAATATAAGCATGCAAATGCGATGCGAACAGCAATAATATGCGGGAGCTGAATAATAAACACAACAATGAAGAATCTATATCAATATATATATATATATATGTGTGTGTGTGTGTGTGTGTGTGTGTGTGTGTGTCATACAGTTTTGCCATTTGAAATAACACGAATCGTGGTGTTTAGAAAATAAGGGCTACGGTGTTTTAAGAAAAGATGTGTATTTTGAAAATATCCGTATGATCCCTTGGCCTGTCTTTAAAATACTCACGATTCGTTAGTTTTGAAATAGATATGACTCGAATCTAGTCTAAACTACAGGACTAAACGAACAGTCTAACCGAAAGGGTAAGGGAAATCACCTAAATCTGAGTCGATATATATATATATATATATATATATATATATATATATAATAGTCGGTGATCTCGCCTCAATAGTATCACATACGATACAATACCCAATATGACATTCTCGAGTCAAGAGTGCGGATCTATCATCAATATAGCTCGTACGGTAAATCCATCGTACGGCCTCCTAATCTGGGTACGGGTCAAAAATCACATTTATCTCTTTATTCTCTTGGTATCCTTATCATTACCTCATGATCTGGGGGTACTGATCTACGTCTAGTACATACTGATACCATATATATATATATGCACGCGTGTGTATGAAAACACCACGCCTAAAGGACCCGCTAAAATATCATGTCGTATCTCAAATACGAACCATGTCACATCACCGATCTCATGGTCTCAAGCCCAAACTCATCGACTCATCTCCAAATATCAAGTACTATCCTTATAATCCATGTATATGTATACGCGCGCGCGCGCACACACACACACACAGTCCCATATCCATGTGTGTGTGTGTACACACACACACACATATCCCCATATACGCACAGGTAAATAAAATGAATGTATGTGTGTGTGCGCGTGTATGTAAATCACTATCCTAGGGTTCGTGACTAAACACTAACTTACAAGTACACTATACTAATCCAAAGTCATTCCATATCACATCCGTATATGTATATATAATATAGATATAACGCATTCGCGTTCTATTACGAAATTGCGGGGGTGCTATACGCCATCCACCCGACTTCCCCCGTAGATATATATCTACTCACCTTGATCTTCGCTCTCTGGAGTCGATGACGCCACGCTCATCCTCGTCGTCTCGAAGACCACGTGAGGTACCTATAGATCATAACGTATCGTATCGCATTAAAATCGAAATCAAAGCCAAAACGACACGCTAAAAGCCTATAGGTTCGAACCTACGGACTACGCCTTCAAAACCACCAAACAACTCTTGATATCATCGTACAAACGTCAAACCGTTGAGTTAAAACCAAATTCCTAAAATCCAGGATTCAAAATACGCAAAACAAAACCCCGAATCAAAACAGCAATACAAGGAAATGGTCCCAGATTTTACCCTAGGCCAAATTAGTCAATTTTGCATATGTAAAGGGTCTATTTTACTGGAGATGGATCTACAGAACAAGCACGAACTAAAATGGACCAGGTCTGGCCGCAAATTGCGGCCAGAGGGGATTTATTTGCGGCCTGGGTGAGGGTATAGGGGCTGGGGTCTTGGGTGATGCTTACTAGGTGCCTGCATACTTCTGTGTGTTTGCTAAATAATTTTATAAGTGTCCGGGTGTTAGTAGATTCAGTTTTCCTATCACAATTCTCACAATTTCAATGTCGGCAGAAATTCAAAGTTCGCGTTCCGGGGTTAAGTCTCAGGTTTGGGTCTGAATTCTAGCACTAGGGGGTTTGTGTGGCCTCTACTAAGCTCAATTACACATCACAACTCAAGAATTCCACAACACCCTAACTAGGAATTTTCAAAGTTCACTAAACTGCATCAAAACACTTCTAATCTTGTATGGGTGCTAAGGTAGTGGAAATATAATGCTAATGGTGCAGAAATTACCTCATTTGGTAACTCAAGAAAATCCTTGAGCTTCCCCAAGTGCTCAAAATCCTTGCTTTCTAGGTCCAAAGTGTTTGCCATGAGCTTGTGAACATTTTTAATGAAATGGAGATGGGGTTTTGGGTTGCTTTTGATGGTGCTTTGTGGCTTGAAGAGGGGGAGGGAGGAGGTGCTGCCATGAGAGAATGAGGGAAGAAAATTATGAAGGAATGAAGAAGGAATGGGAGCCTTGGTCCAAGGTTTGACCCCTCACCCTTTCTCTCTCATGCCCATCCCTCACTATTCTATTCTTTTTTCTTCTTTCTTTTTCTTTTCTTTTCTTTCTTATCTTTTCTTATCTCTTCTCACTTTAATCAAAACAAAACCCAAAGTGAAAAATGAAGTGAAACCATGAGAGAAAATGTAACAA
This sequence comes from Agapanthus africanus, assembly GCA_030015575.1. Lineage (NCBI taxonomy): Eukaryota > Viridiplantae > Streptophyta > Magnoliopsida > Asparagales > Amaryllidaceae > Agapanthus > Agapanthus africanus. The sequence goes on from CM057338.1 coordinate 410,649,561, forward strand.
TGTAAAAATGACATGTGCATGCCATGTGCACAAAACACGCTTAATGCGCGATTAGCGATATTTAACCGCGATTAGCATTAAAATAGTGTATAATAAATCATAAAATTTCATAATTTGCTTAAATCCAATAAAGCACGCTCATTCCAGTAATTTCTGTAATTTTCCAAATTTTTCTCAAATTATCGGTATTTAATTATACCGCAATATTAAAATATTCAATATATTTATTATTTAATTACAAAAATTCCTAAAAATAATATTTTATTTTTCTGAAATGTTACAATCAGTAACACTACCGTACAGTCCGGTCTCTTCGTCTGATATGTCGCATATTACATCCTGGGGGTGGTATAACGTCAGACCCCAATAGCCTGATAAGTCATGCCGATATAAGGTCCATAACGGTTCGAGAAACTACTGGCAACACTTACCGGTAATTCTCAGCAACCCTGGCCAGAGATTTCCTGTTATGGCCAATCGAGCATTGCGCAACATCAACTCCCAATACCGGGAGAGGCGAAACCCCTCCTATTGCTCATTGCCTCCATGTGACTCGGGACTGTACCCAAAAACCACATTTTTGCACGATCTCTTGACCGTGGTATGGTGGAAATCAAAGCACAGTAGGAATCACACAAGACTCTATGACGATCTCGGGTCTATAGACTAACATGTACCAGTGTCACCAGAGAACTGCTATCTGACGATAGGTATAATGCCATCTAGGAGTTCTCGGCGAGTCCGTCCAGTGTATCCAGTCTCCACTGAGCACCCGTATAACTTCTCTAATGTCAAACACCAATGGATGTGGGATCATCCATCGCCCATCACATGGGTCGAGAAGCGTATACACTAGTCTACTCTGGTGTATCGATGCCCTGTCTCGATACTCCCATGACTAGAAACATTTGAAGGATGTACTTGGCGACTACCCTGTCCCCACTAGTATGATCTGCATCATAATCCTGGTAGTCAAGTACTCATCCTAAGGGCTTTATCTACATGTAATAGAGAGACAATAAGTGTACATGTTAAGATAAATAGCAACCAGATAGCATACTATCATGTCGAGCAAGAAAGTCCTCCCTATATATGTCCAAGCATCCACTACAATATACATCACATGTACAGTAATGGCCTCTAGGGCATACATATAACTAACACCGGTCGCATCTTTCGTCGGTGAACAGATTCTGGCACGCCCAGTGGGACCTTTTCCTCTTTCCACTCCACACTTCGTGTGTCGTGTTTCGCGAACAAAAATCGCGGTTTGCTATGATTGCCCTTGGATTCGAGGTACTAAGATTTGGTGTCTTGCTTTTGTGCAGTAGAAGAAGGAAAAAGGTCAATGGCTTCCAGCTATACAAACTGCAACAGCAACTTCCGTTCCGTCCCAACTGGAGGAGTGACATATGGGCCCTATGCGGCCTCCATCTTTTCAATACCGGTGGTGCAGATTACTCAAGCCACCACTGGATTGTTCTTCGGGACCATGCTCCCGCCGGCAAGCTTCAACACCCCAGTGCCACCACAGGAAGCTCCCAAGAAGTCGGTCCTCGATTGACTTGCAACCACCACGGCCCCTCTCAACAGGTCGTCCAAGTCTGCCACCTTAGTTTTCAACAGGCTGAGCCGAAACTCAAGTGGGCCCGTAAAGAGGCTCGCGATACTTGAAGGGGCTATCCCAAAACGGATAGTCCTGCCAACTCCTGCTGAGGGTGAAGTCGTCAAAGGTGCTTCCACTACCAGAAAGTTGGCCTTCGAAAGATTGGTCGTTCCCTCTCAACGGACGTCAGTCTTCGACAGGTTGGCACCTGCAGCAGCCCCTCACCAAAGTCGGGGACACGACAGAGCCGCTTCCACAACTGAAGAAGTCCTATCTGTAAGGCACGCTCGACGTCGCTACTGGCGCCGAGTGAGAAGTGCTGGGGGCAACTCCCCCTCTGGACTTACTCCACCAGCTCCAATGGTGGAAGTTGACGCTGCTGTTCCAACCGGGAATAGTTTTGAACCGCTTAGGAGGGTGCGAAAGAACTATCCAACCATGGTGCTGAGGAAATATCCCCCACCTGCTGAAAACATGACGCAGGAAAAGCCGGAGCAGCCCCTCAGCGGCTGTCCTCCCAAATCTACAGAGTCTGGCGGAAAGTCCAAAATTCTGTGATCAACAAGAACTACTCTCGTCAATCGAAGAAAATGAAGGTTCGACAAGAGGAAAATCATCCCTCCAGCATACAGCGAGGGACTTCTTTCACACAGGAGCCTGCTACAATGGCTCCTTCAACTTCGACCTCCCACAAAAAGAGAAGGCTGGAGAAAATACCACCACCGGCGGCAAATCCTAAAGGTGATGGATCCAAACGTCCTAAGTCTAGGGGCATGATCGTGCACACGGTTTACATGGCTTCCGGAAAAGAGGAAAGCCGTGCTTCCGTGGGTCATCGTCCGCAAACTCAATCGTTGACAAAAGCTCAGGAGTAGCAACAAAAGCTCCACGAGATGCTGACAAAAATGGCAGCACTCACCGGGCAAAAAGAAAGCCCGGAAGCTGCGTCTGAACAGCGCCAGGAGCAGGAGACCGATACAGAGTTCCTGCGAAAGGTTTTGGAAAGAAAGAATAAGGAGACTGCGGAACAGGCTGCTAATATAAAGCAGATGCCACTTTTGTTCCAAGACATGTTTGGAATGATGATCCAGCCATAACCTTCAACTGAAGACCCGTCGATAATTATTGAGGACGACAGAGGGGAAACATCAAACCCTCTTCTAGCTTTATCGACAGCCAGGGAGGAAACGATCTCCAAAGCTGCCCTTGATGATTACATAGCTCAACAAATACGAGCTCATCAGGCAAGTGAAGCGGCGGGCCAAGTCGTCAGAAATGGGCGATCGTACCCAGGCTGGTATGATCAAATCAAGTACCCGCCGGGATAACGATCCCCAAACTCCTTGTGTACAAGGGGACAGGAAATCCTCATCAGCACGTGTCTCAGTTCAGAGCTTTGTGCGGCAATACTGGAGGCGACGACAAATTGCTTCTTCACCAGTTTGTTGGCAGCCTGTCGGAAACAGCATTCGAATGGCACTCGGAGCTCCCAAATGACTCCGTCAAAACATTCACGGAAATGGAACTGCTATTCACGTAGCGGTTCGCCAGCGCAAGCGAGCACACCCCGATCACGACATTAATCAATGCCAAGGTGAAGCCAGGAGAGACCTGGGTTCAATACGCAATCCGATGGCGGAACCTCCGGTGTCACGCCCCGCTTTCCGGTATACGGGCAGAGGATGCGACGTGGCCGCTATGTATTTACTCTGAAGTAAACACGCTAAGCGTATCTAAGCAATATAAAAGTAAATGTACACAAGAGACAAGATGCAAATAAACAACAACTTTATTTATTAACATTCTTTTTACAATATATCTGAAAAGTAAATACATGGAATGGAAAGCAATGCCTAAATAATGGAATAACAGAAATGGAAAATACAGAATGTAAATGTGTACAAGGAATCTAAAGCTCTGGGTCGAAAGATAGCTGGTTTAAATCCTCGCTGGTGGGCTCGATCTCCAGTGAGTCCGAATCACCTGACGACATTCCAAAGAAGAAGAAAAAGAATGTCGTCAACGAACAAATCGCTCGGTAAGTCCCGAAGAGGAGGGAGAAGTAGAATAGACACACAGAGAGAGAGAGAGTATAACTATTATAGTGTTGTTTGTTATGTTAATGCAGTTGTTTGTAGCTTGGTACAGAAGAGGCCAGTGTATACGAAAGAAGTCCAACTTTCCCCGTGGACTAAGGTATAAGGAGCACAAAGAACCGTTCAGCCACGGTACAACGGCAATTGAATTTAGGTTAGGTGTATTATGGTTACAGCCTCGTACCACTTCTAACACCTTCCGTACCAGTCTACCCTTTATAAACCCCGTGATGTCTTGATTGTATTGATGTATTGTTTGAAATGTATATTGTATATAGATGGATGACTTGCCGAAACCATGATATCAGTAAATGGATATAACTGGAGAATCATGTAGATGGATGTATATCCATGGTTCGGTTCGGTCAATATAGATTGATTAGATTGAACAGATTGAATATATAGATTCATATTGAATTATAGTTCATACTTAAATCATATTCAAGTCAGATTGATTATATCGAGACTCAGTCTGAGTCAGAAAATTAGAAAAGAAATTGAATCCTGAATTATGTTTTGGTGCTATTGGTAATTGCTGCACATGGACGGCAGGATTTGTGTCTTTTTCAAAGACAATTACCGTGTTGATAACACCGTTTGTTAAGTTGTCTACCTTAAATAGGCAAGCACCCATATCTTCGGCTCCCTGAGGCTCAAGAGACTGGTTCCGCTTAAACCTATACTTACTAGGGTCCTTATTGTAATTTAGTATAACTTGAGGGGTTTTTATGTAAAAATAATTTTGTATAATTTTCAAAATACACCTCAAGTATTTTATTATCGTCTTTAGAGTTTTCATTGATGTATATTTTATCAATGTGACATTTCTAGTGATTAAAACCTAATTTCATAATATATGGTATTTATTTGTAATATTGGAATTGTATGGTATTTTTTTGTAAATGAGATGTTTTTCTTAAATTTTGGAAATGTGGAATATTATAATTATTAAAAATAGATATTTTGATATTAATTACATATATATATATTTATTAAAAATATAAGTTTTATTTATAATAGAAATCGCATTTTCTAAAGAAAATTGTATTTTAAATCTTTCGAGATTGTATGCTCCTTGTGGAGGTCTGCCTCTTACTCTACTAGGCCCGAGGATCTGCAATAATTCGCACCATACCGAACGGGTTCCCCGAAATGAGTTGTAGATGTGCAATTGCAAAGATTTGTTAAAATACACTTCTTGTAGAAAAAATGTTTTAATAGTTGAAGGTAGTTATATGTAAAGTCGTATTTTCCCAGATCTATATTCCCAAATTCAATCGTGCTATGTTAGATATGTGTGTTGTGAGGAGGTAGGTCATTACCTCATGAGTTTTCTAAAGGTATAAGGGTATTATAGAGTTTATGTCGGAAACTAAAGTTTGTGGTATTTTAATGTAAAATTACGATAAAAAATGCATATAATAATATTTTGTGATGAAACTTATTAAAAATGTTTATTAATGTTTAATGAACAATATGTGATGATATGAAGGTATCTTTATTAAGAAAAATTGTAGTTTTTAAAGAAAACCGAATCGGAAGTCGGACTAACTCCGTTTCCGTCGGATTTTAGTTTTGAACGTTATTAGAATAGAGAAAAGAATGATAAGTAGGGACTTACTAGATGATTGGCTAGAGGAGAGAAAGAGGAAGAGGTGGGAGTTTCCGGTGCGTCTTTTCGTCGTCGGAAACTTCTCGGATTGTCGTCTGAAGTTCGTCGCAGTTTCGCCCTTTTGCTAACTCTACTTGCACACAAAAGACTTGGGAATTTTCTTGAGAGTTTGCACAGAGATTTGGGAGTGAGGAGGGGTGATTTGAGAGTGGTATTTATAGGAAAAATTAGGGTTAGGGTATGATAAAAAAATGCATTTAAATTTGCATTAAAAAGGATTAAAAGTTTTTTTTTAATTCTCTGGTTAATTGCAGAGAATTTAAACAGTGTAGGGGGAGTGGGGTAGGGCAAAGGATGCAGGGGGTTAAAGAAAATTAGGGTTCGGACCGAGTTGGACAGGCGCCGCCGGCCGAGTCAAGGCTTTCGCCGGCCCGAGTCGGGCGAGTCGGGGCTCGTCTTGATGCCACGTGTCCCTGACGCTTGGTCTAGCCTCTGGACACGTTTGTTTATTCTGTAACTTACTCTATTACACGTAGTGCACGTGTAGACTCTTGGGCTTCTAAAAAATTAAAAGAAATTAAAATAAAAATATAATGTGGCTGATGGGATTTGAACTCTGGTGTTTTGGTTCAACAGTGCATGGTCTTACCAGTGAGCTACAAGCTCCTTCTTGCTGTTCAAAAGCAAAACAAATTTATAACTTGTGCTCAGGATCAATTTCCCATTTCTGTATTTTTGAAAAATTTGTACAGAAATTTTAGGGTTGTTACATTCTACCCTCCTTATAAAAATTTCGTCCTCGATATTTGTAAAAGGAAAGTGTAACGGAATCAAGGAAGTTTGGTGGTATAACTATTGGTAGTGTATGAAAAATATGTGAAGGAATGAAAGAATGCGAAAGATTTGAAAAGAGTTGAGGAAATTACCAGGGTTACCTTGGTCTGCGGCCTCTGCTTCTTCGGCCGCTAAAAGGAAAGCCTGACGCTGTGGTTCATTCTTCCTAGCTGGAGACACATTCCTTTGTCCTTGGGGCATGTTTCTCTGCTCTCGAGGCATGTTCCTCAGTGCCTGATGGAATTAGCGAGTAGGCTGTGCATGTGGTGGAGCTGTGAGTGCAAGACGAGGTGCAGGAGCCTGGATAGCTGGCCCCTGCGGGTGGTTGATGGGTGTGTGATCTGGGTTGCGTCTATAAGGACAGTTTCCAATTCCGTGATTGGATGCGTCACAAACTAAGCATATGCCTTTTGCGCGCCTACAGTCCTTCACTAAATGTCCATTCTTCTTGCAATAGAAGCAAAAATCTGGACTTGGCTGGTTATTGGGTTCTTCCTGTCTCCTGGGTTCAACAGTTGGCCTTGAAGAGGCTCCTCCTGCCATCTGAGTGGCAGGACGCTTCACTCCGGCAGATTGAGGTCTGCCCTTCCTCTTTACCACTGCTTCATATCGTCGGGAAGCCTTCAAAGCCAAATCATGGGTTGGTAAATCCCCTGTAGCTAATGCAGTTTGGATTTCCGGGTCCAACCCTTGATGAAATCTTCTAGCCCTGATCTCAGCAGTCGGTATGAGATGGGCCACAAACTTGCTGAGCATGGTAAACTCAGCATCATACTCATCTACTGATTTGGTCCACATTGAACCTTGTTGCAGATGGATGAACTGCTGTTCCATGTCGAATCTGGCAGTCTCGGGGAAGTACTTTGTGTTGAACATATCACGGAAAGTCTTCCATTCGATCGGTTGGGTGAGACGGCTTTCTTTCGCCTTCCACCAGACCCGTGCATTGTCCGTGAGCTGCAGCTTCGCAACTCGAACCCAAGCTATCTCTGGCACTTGTGTTACTGCCAGGTCATCTTCAACGCTTTGAGCCCATTCATATGCTTCTAGAGGGCTCTCTTTTCCTGAGAATTTCTTGGGGTGTAAAGCTCGGAATTGCTTTACCCCTGGGGCTTCCGCTTCTGGTCGGTTTATCAGGATAGCAGTCTGCTGCTGCTGTCCTTCCAGGAGGCTGCGGATTGCCTCAAGTAGAACCGTCTGCTCGTTGATCGGAGCAGCGGCAGCAGGTGTGAGTGGTAGTGGTGGGGGAGTGTTGTTGACATTCGTGCTGGTGTTGTTTGGGGAATCCATAACCTTGGAAGAAAAATTTGGGTTAGGATAGATTCAAAATATATGGAATTGGAAGATTCAAGGAATTTGAATTGTAAAGAATGTTTTCAGTTGCTGGTTCTTGTGTTATATTGCTTAGGTTGTCCACGCAGAACTGAACTGCATGGTAGGGTTCCATACAGCTCAGACCTTCATGGGTCATCAACAAAACCTGTCACACCCCGCTTCCCGGTATACGGGCAGAGGACGCGACGGGGCCGCCACATATTTACTCTGAAGTAAACACGCTAAGCGTATCTAAGCAATATAAAAGTAAATGTACACAAGAGACAAGATGTAAATAAACAGAAACTTTATTTATTAACATTCTTTTTACAATACATCTGAAAAGTAAATACATGGAATGGAAAGCAATGCTTAAACAGTGGCATAACAGAAATGGAAAATACAGAATGTAAATGTGTACAAGGAATCTAAAGCTCTGGGTCGAAAGCTAGCTGGTCTAAATCCTCGCTGGTGGGCTTGATCTCCAATGAGTCCGAATCACCTGACGACATTCCAAAGAAGAAGAAAGAGAATGTCGTCAGCGAACAAATCGCTCGGTAAGTCCCGAAGAGGAGGGAGAAGTAGAATAGACAGAGAGAGAGAGTATAACTATTATAGTGTTGTTTGTTATATTAACGTAGTTGTTTGTAGCTTGCTACAGAAGAGGCCAGTGTATACGAGAGGAGTCCAACTTTCCCCATGGACTAAGGTATAAGGATCACAAGGAACCGTTCAGCCACGGTACAACGACAATTGAATTCAGGTTAGGTGTATTATGGTTACAGTCTCGTGCCACTTCTAACATCTTCCGTACCAGTCTACCCCTTATAAACCCTGCGATGTCTTGATTGTATTGATGTATTGTTTGAAATGTATATTGTATATAGATGGATGGCTTGCTGAAACCATGTGATCAGTCGAAAATATTGTATTCTTAACACATCAATTTCCCTACTCTTTGTAATCATCTAAAGGTGTTTGGTATAAATATAGCACATATTAGCAATCCGTCTGCAAAATATCAAATAACATGTGTTATACATTATAACCGACATTATGAGGGAAATTGTGTGTTTATTACTACATACATGATCTTTGTATATTTAAACACTTGTCTCGAGATTGTGTGCAGGAAATTCTCCAGGTTAAAGAACCGGAATCACAAAAGTGCTGATAAAACTCATCAAGTCCAAGACTTGAGATCTGATAGTAAACAAGAAAGACTTATAAGATTCCAGATATCAGGAAACAACCATAAAGCCAACATGAAACAATACAAAAATTTCCATGCACCGAGTCCACCAAACGGCCGCGGATCCGCGGCCGAGTCAGGCCGATCCGCCGCGGATCCGCGGCCGTTCTGACTCGTCGGCGGTGGGAACTTTTTGCAGAGCTCTTCTTTTAACAACCAAACTTCTCCAAGACGCTTCGAATTGTGTAGATTTCTCCAGAAGCTTCCCTTCTAACAGCCAAGCTTCTTGTGCAAGTTTGATACCTACCAAGCTTCTCATGCAAGCCTCAACAACCAAGCTTCTAAGAGAATATAGAGGAAAACTATAAAAGCGGACCTAAGGCTTCATTACAAGGGGTTACACAATTAGTTGTTGACCATTGTTCAATAAATCTACCCACAAGTTGAGCGACACAACTTGTGATCAAAAACCCTAGCCCAAATCCAATTCCAAAGCCAAATCAAGATCCATCGAGAAGTGACTCAAGTAAGCCTTCAACGAGCCTTTGAAGCAGCGCCAATTTCATCCGAGCAAGAGATCCACGACGATCCGCGACTCAATAAGATCGATGCGAAGCTAATTTCGACGATTTAGTTACCTCCTCAAATCTTGTAAGCTCGACTTGAGTGAATTGTACCTAATCATCGATTAATAAAGGTGCAAATTATAAATCTCATTTTTCCTTATATTCTTGCATTATGAAAAGTTATCGATTCTTAATTCTTTCTTTTTTTCATGATGTTTGAGTGAAATCTCCGCTTGTAACGGAATCGATAGAATAGATAGATGATGATGATTAAATTCTTGAACGATTCTTGAGTCTTATAAGTTTTGTAAACTTTAGGAAATTGAATCATCGAAGATCTAATTTGAGCGAGATCGCTTTCTTGAATGTCTTCACTCCAAATTAGAGATCAACGATCGGTGATTTAATTTGGTAGAGGCTAGAATTTGAATGATAATCAGAAGGAGAAACCCTAGTTTCTTCAATAGATCCCTAAATCTCGTTGATCGTCATCGATCTAGCAACAAATCCTCAATAGATAAGAATTTGTAATCATTAGTATTCATCATCACTATCAATTCGATCGATTCCTACAAGCTACTTTACAAATCATGAGAATTCAATTGGTTTGGACATTTTCGTGATCTTTATTAATTCTTGATTGTAGATCTAATTTCTTTATGTTTCTTGAAACTAAATTTCACAAATATTGAATTATTTTCTTTTATCCTTTTATTTTCAACTCAACTAAAACGATTTCGAACAAATTCACACTTTCTCAGTGGACGATCCGTTCTCATTGACGAAACTACAGTAGACACCGTCAATTGATTGCGGTATAAATTTCTTTGGTTGTAAAACATTTTCTCCATACATACGAAGAAGATTCAATCAAATGGCGCCGTTGCCGGGGATTGCCGGGGATCGTGTGCTAATTTGTTCGTTTTTGCAATTTGAGTTGAAATTTTTTATTATTACATCAGAATTTTTAGATCAATATCGCATCAAGTGCTTAACGATTTGTTGTGATTATTTGCAAGGGAATCTGGAATCTCTGGAGCGAGAGGAAATTTTTTTAGAGTATCACAGAGAGTTCATAGAGGCAACACGAGTCTTTGTAAATTTTTTTATGCAGGAATCACTTCAGCAGACCGCGCATCCGCGGCAATAGGAAGCAGCTCGCGGTGGTTCCGCGGCTTCTTTAGGGCTTCGGTGCACCAAAATTTTTAGGTCCATCTCTGTCTTTCTTATCTTTTCCCTGCTCTGTCCATTAACCAATTTCTGCAGGATTTTTTTGCAAAACTCGCAGCGCCGCAAAAAGAAAAAGAAAATTTGTTGCGTGTTTGATCTTGATTGTTTGCATTTTTAATACGGAAATTAAGGGGCAAAGACCAAATTCAGATTAGGTGGGGATTTCATTACCCTTCCTAAACCCCAAAAATCACAAACTTACATCCGCATCACCCTCATTAACTAAAAAATATCTAGACACGACTCTAAGGACCGTCGCGCTCAATTAGGACAGAAGGAGGTCGTGGGTAATCTATTGCTTATCCGCGTTTCTTTTGTGGTGTCTAAGGCAAGTGTGTCTAAGGTAAGTGATTACTTAATTAGGCCCACTACTTACGTAGTGGAGAACCTCCCACTTATCTGGCACTTACCTGGCCACAGAAGGGGCAAAGAGGCAGTAGAGGATCTATCTTGCGACTTGTCTTCTGAAAGTCTAGGAGCGGTCTAGAGACTTGACCTAGGTGACCATTAGATTTAGGGTTGCTTGTGCATTGTTTGTGTGAATTTTTCAAAAATCCGTCTTTTTCAAAACAAACACCAATCCAAACTTTTCTCTAATTATCACAACGCTGCCACTTGTGCTAAACCATTTAGTGCATGCTCGACTGGACACGAGATTCTAGTGCCCGTCTTGTCCGCGTTCCTCCTATCGACTCCGAAGTCGGTATTTCTACATCTTCTTTTTCTTCACCTACTACCACACCCACTTCGATGGACGGTTCTCCATCGAACTTCTTTAACACTACTCTGCCACCGTCCGCAGGTGCGCAGACCCCTCCCCGCATCTCTCTCCAAGAGAGATGTTACCCTATGCGAGGTCCTCTTTCGACCTGTCTCACCATTCCACCAGCCAATGGGGACAATTTGAATCAAACCACAATACATCAATCTTCTACCTAAATATCACGGTCTCGAGACTGGAGACACATATGTCTTTATTACTAAATTTGAAAATGTATGCGCTATGATGGGTACTTCACAGCTTTCTGTGGATGCTATGCGTCTACGTCTTCTCCCATTCACTTTGTGTAATATAGCCGAGAAGTGGCTTTATAATACAGCCGCACATTCTATTTCGAACTGGGGAGAATTCGTAACAGCTTTCCTAAAGAAATTCTACCCAAATCATAGGACAGCTCGAGTTCGTAGCGAAATAAATCAATTTACCCAGCTTTCAAATGAACCATTCTCGAAGTGTTTTGAATGCTTCAAAGATCTGTTAGTTCAATGTCCTCATCACGGAATCCCTAGATGGGATTTGTGCAGAATCATATATGAGGGCATTAATCCTACAACAAAACAGACCCTTGAATCCATGTGTCAAGGCACCTTCATGAATAAAGATGATGGTGAAGCCTGAATATTTTTAGAAGATTTCGCTGAAAGAAATTTACAGTGGGAGAGTGTAAACCAGTCATCGTCTAGGGGTGGCATTCATCAACTTGATGTTTCCATAGGAGTTAGAGTTGAAATGGCAGCAATGCAAAAGAAACTCGAAGCTATGGAACATAAATTTTTAGCAGCATCTCTAAATCAGATGTCACTCCCCAAAACTGTCTGTGGATGCTGTTCTGATCCATCTCATCTTACGGAAGAATGTCCTTTAAATTCTCCATTTCAAGGTCAAGAGCATACTAATGCTGCTTTCCAACAAAGACCTAGAAACGATCCGTATTCTTCCACTTATAATCAGGGTTGGAGGAATCACCCTAACTTTGCTTGGAACCAATCATAAACTCAAAATACGGTTCCAAAGGGTTTCTCCACAACAACAGCAACCATTACAACTGACTCAGCACCCCTATCAATCACAAAACTTTTAAAATCCGGTCAACACTTCTGCACCGTATAATCCTTTGCAATTGACAGGTACTGATGACTCCTCTTCACTTGCACAAACCATGAATTTGATTCTGAAAAATTTCATGCAAGTTTCGGCTGAGGTTAAGTCTTCTGTCGATGATATAAAGAAAAACTCCGCCTCCCAAGCTGAGAGTATTAAATCGATGGAAACACAAATTGCACAATTAAAAGACGAGATGAGTGCTGGAGAGAAAGGGAAACTTCCGTCTCAACCCCTACGGAATCCTGGACATTCACAACACTACAATGCGAATGCCATTACAACATTGAGATCTGGAAGAGTGCTGACTAATCAAGTCGGTGAAGAGATTAATAATCATGATGAATTAATCAATAACACCCCGGTTTTCACTTCCACTTGCACATCTACTTCTACTTCAGACCCTTGTTCATCTACCCCACCACCTTCTTGCGAGCCTATTCTTTGTTTTCCTCAAGGCTCGAACCCTCAGCATATTTCTTCTAGTCCACCAAAGACGATCCCCACTTCTATTCTGGGATCAGTTCCGCACAAACCACCTTCTCCAATATTAGACCCAGCTATTATTGCTAAAGCTCCTTATCCGAATCGGTTAAGGGGAAACAAAACGAGTCCACATATGGAGAAGATTATGGAAATGTTTAAACAGGTTAACATCAATATCCCTCTCCTAGATGCTATTCAACAAGTCCCGTCTTATGCGAAAATTCTCAAGGACTTGTGCACTAGGAAGAGGAAGATTCAAGTGCCCAAAAAGGTATTCATGACAAATAATATTAGCACTGCTTTTACCCCACAGTTACCAAAGAAACGTAAGGACCCTGGCTGTCCTACAATCTCGATTTCTATTGGGGGTAAAAACATTAATCGTGCTTTACTTGACCTTAGCGCAAGTGTTAACCTGCTTCCATATTCTGTTTATGAGTAGTTAGGGATTGGAGAGTTGAAACCTGCTCATTGCACTCTCCAAATGGCAGACCGTTCAATCACCAAATCTAGGGGTGAACTGGAGGATGTGTTGATAAAAGTCGGGGAATTTATATTCCCTGTGGACTTTATTGTTCTCGATACACAACCTGTAGCAAACCCACAGAATCAAATTCCGGTGATTCTGGGTCGACCATTCCTTGCCACTTCCAATGCTGTCATTAATTGTCGAAACGGTTCTATGAACCTATCTTTTGGAAAAATGACAATTGAACTGAACATTTACAAAATTGGAAGTCAGCCGTCTGAACCCTCTGCTCACATACTTGATGTCTGTTCTGTCCACGAGATTGCTCCCGAAAGATGTGAAGTTGATGAACTTTGTTTTGAAAATCTCGATGACACCAGCACATCATTGTTTGATCTTTCACATCTTGGTGAGGACACGTTTCCCACTCCTGAGTCTGACACTCTTGATTCTTCACCTTCCGAGTCTGTATCCTATGTAGGCTATGAGCTTCTTTGTGAATCCGAATATCATTCGCTTACCCCACCTTCTATAGTTTCTCCGCCAGCATTAGATCTCAAACTTTTTCCTTCTCATCTTAAATATGCATATTTAGGTGAGAATGCGTCTTTACCTGTTATCATATCAGCTTCTCTAGCCTCAGAGCAAGAGAATGCTCTTTTGACGGTATTGAGATCTAATAGGCAGGCGTTTGGTTGGACTATGGCTGACATCAAAGGGATTAGTCCCTTAATAGTTGAACATCATATACATCTGATGGATGAAGCCAAGCCAACCCGAGAACCACAGAGACGGTTGAACCCCTTCATGAAGGATGCGGCGAAGAAAGAAATCGTCAAATGCCTTGACAGTGGTATCATTTACCCAATCTCTGATAGCCAATGGGTAAGTCCAATTCATGTAGTCCCTAAGAAATCTGGCATCACGGTCATAACAAATGAGGCAAATGAGTTAATCCAGACACGTGCTCAAACTGGGTGGCGTGTATGTTTTGATTATAAAAAACTCAATACCGCAACGAGAAAAGACCACTTTCCTCTACCTTTTATTGACCAGATGCTGGAACGCTTAGCTGGACGTGAATATTATTGCTTCATGGACGGATACTCTGGCTATAATCAGGTCCCTATTGCCAAAAATGATCAAGATAAAACCACATTTACTTGTCCTTTTGGTACTTTTGCTTATAGACGCATGCCCTTTGGGTTATGTAATGCTCCCGCTATATTTCAGCGGTGTATGATGGGGATATTCTCAGACATGGTTGAGAATTTTCTGGAGATTTTCATGGACGATTTCTTGATATTTGGAGATTCTTTTGCCGATTGCCTATCTCATCTTGACGCAGTTCTTACTCGTTGTAAAGAGAAGAACTTAACTTTGAATTGGGAAAAATACCATTTCATGGTCCAAGAGGGAATTGTGCTTGGACATGTGATTTCACGGAAAGGTATTGAGGTTGACAAAGCTAAAATATATGTCATTCAAAACCTTCCTCATCCCAAATGCGTCAAGGATATACGATCTTTTCTTGGCCATTCAGGCTTTTATCGGAGATTCATTAAAGATTTTAGTAAAATTGCTAGACCTTTAACTCTTCTCTTGGCCAAGGACACAACCTTTCATTTTGACTCGGATTGTGAGGATGCATTTGACTCACTTAAACACTCTCTCACTACAGCCCCCATTCTATCAACTCCTGATTAGAACCACCCTTTTGAGTTTATGTGTGATGCATCAGATTTTGCAGTTGGTGCTGTCTTAGGACAGCATATTGAAAAGATGCCACACGTGATCTATTATGCAAGTAAGACCCTGAACGATACTCAAATTAATTATACAACTACCGAAAAGGAACTTTTGGCAGTTGTATTTGCATTAGAAAAATTCAGGCCTTACTTGATTGGCTCGCCAATTGTTGTGTACACTGACCACTCCGCTTTAAAATATCTTTTGGCGAAGAAGGATGCTAAAGGTAGGTTAATACGTTGGATCCTTTTATTACAAGAATTTGATCGTGTTATTAAAGATAAGAAAGGATGTGAAAATGTAGTAGCCGACCATTTGTCGCGCATCTCCTCTTCACCTGTGACCCTGCCTATCAATGATTCTTTTTCAGACGAACAAATCTTGAACGTATCCAACGAACCTTGGTTCGGGGATACTGTGAATTATCTAGCTATGGGACTTATTCCACGCGAATGGTCGAAACAGGACAAACATCAATTTCTGTCCTAAGTAAAACACTTTTACTGGGATGAACCCTACCTGTTTAAGTATTGTCCTGACCAGATCATTCACAGATGTGTCTCTAATGATGAATTCAAGAGTATTCTATCTTTTTGTCATGATCAGGCATGTGGGGGTCATTTCGGTCCTCGAAAGACGGTGGAAAAGGTTTTGCAATGCGGTTTTTATTGGCCGACTTTATTCAAAGATGCATTTGATCATTGCAAAACCTGTGCACAGTGTCAACATACGGGTAGGATTTCCCGAAGAAATGAGATGCCACTTCAACCCATCTTAGTGGTTGAAATTTTCGACGTTTGGGGTATTGATTTTATGGGTCCTTTTCCCAACTCCTTTGGGAATCTGTACATATTGCTTGCGGTTGATTACGTCTCGAAATGGGTTGAAGCTATTCCTTGTCGCACTAATGACAAAAAGGTTGTCATTAAGTTCTTAAAAGAAAACATCTTTTCGCGATTTGGACACCCACGTGCTATCATTAGCGATAACGGGACGTATTTCTGTAATCGGTCTTTCGAGACTTTGATGTGGAAATATGCAATCAACCACAAACTTTACACACCCTATCATCTCCAAACGAGCGGGCAAGCTGAGGTTTCAAACAGTCAAATCAAACAAATCATGGAGAAAACAGTTTCTAAAAATCGAAAAGATTGGTCAACAAAATTGACGGATGCTCTTTGGGCGTTCCGAACTGCATATAAAACCGATTTAGGTATGTCTCCTTAAAGACTAGTATTTGGTAAGGCTGGTCACCTTCCGGTCGAGATTGAGCACAAAGCAATGTGGGCTATTAGAGAACTTAACTTTGACTTAAATCAAGTCTGCAACTTTCAGAAGCTGCAATTAAACGAGCTCAGCGAACTTCGCGATGAAGCCTACGATAATGCTGTAATTGTAAAGAACCGGACTAAGGTATTTCACGATAAAAACATTTTGAGAAAAACTTTTACACCTGGTCAACAAGTCCTTCTTTATGATTCACGACTCCATCTTCATACGGGTAAGCTACGATCTCGGTGGAAAGGACCTTTTGTTGTGCGGTATGTATACCTGCACGGGGCAGTCGAGGTTAAAAATGTCGAAAACGGTACAATTTTCAAAATAAATGGACATAGATTAAAACCGTATTTTTTCACTGACCCCACGGAGGAGCTCCTGTTTTCACAGGAGCCACTTTATCTTGATTTAAATTCCCCCGTTTCATTTCCATGTCTTGTAAAATACTGTATCATCTCTAGAATGGAGGTGAGTGCAAAAGAATAAGTTTGGGGGAGATTTTCATGTTCATATATTATTGCCCCCGTTAATAAATTTCCTCCCAAGTCTACAGGTTTCTGAAGATTTAACAGATGGTAACAGTGATACTGTTGTAAACAGGTTTGGGGGAGATTTGTGCTTATTTAAGCATTACTTTGCATATCACTTTGCATAAGCACAAAACATATATAATTTTTTTAATATTTAATGTTATAATAAAAGATTAGATAATGAAAAATTACATCCCAAAGATTAGAAAAATTTAAGAAAACATAGAAAGTTAGAAGTTTTCTTAAACGAACTAGTAATAAGTAGTTATGAGCCGTTGTCTCAAGGGTTAGTAAGATGAAAGAAGTCACTAATCTGAGGATAAAAATAAGTCTGAAAAATAGTTCCTATTCTGTAAGCCAAACATTTGAATGTTGATACCCTACTATACGCACTTACACACGTCTTGAAACTCGGGATAGTAGAGAATACCTTGAAATGCTCTTGTCTAAAAGCCAAAGTATGAAGGAAATAATAAATGAAGAAAATATAAAATGGTAAAGAAAAATGAACACTGGTTTTGTTATCACCAAAGCAGCATAAAAAAAATATAGCGAGGGTGCTTCATCACCTTGTGCCTTAGACCAACTGGTTTGGGAGTGTTTCCCTCAATCAGAGCAAAGCTCTGTTTAAAATTCAAATTTTCAAAATGAAGCAACGCTTCAGATACAGCGTTGGGTGCGCTGCGCTCTAAGTAGCACACCATATGTGCGCTAGCGCTGCGCTCCAAGCAGCGCACCACGTGTCAAGCACGGGTGCGCTGCTCTTTAAGCAGCGCACCACGTGTAAAGCACGGGTGCGCTAGCGCTGGAACTAAAAGCTCCCCACCGTTAGATCAAAGATCTAATAATAATAATAAGTCATTAATCAATCAGAATTAAATTTTCTTAAGGAAAAATTCCTCAAAATCTTTTCAAATAATAAGATTGTGCTCTTTAAATCAGAGCACCGTTGGATCAATGATCCAATCGTAAATAAAAATTACCAAAAGACAGAATAAATTCTGTATGGAAATATTTTCCAATCTTGTTAAAAACAAGAAGATTGCCTTCTGTAAAACAGAAACCCTAGGATCAAAGATCCAATGGTGGGGAAACATCCCCAAATTAATCAGAGAAAGATCTCTTTAACTGATTTCACAAATCAGTCTACCCTATAAAAAGGCCCCTAAACTTCAAGTCTCAGATATACAAAAAAATAGAAAAAGATAGAGAACCCCCCCCCCCCCCCCCAAAAAAAAACATTGAGAAACTCAAAAATAAAGAGCAAGCTCTTGCAAGAAGATTTTTCTTCAAGGTAAGAATGAAGGATGATGAACATAGAGATGAAATCATCTCATAAAAAGAAGAATTCATTTCTTTAAACGGATCATAGATCTACAAGACAAAAAGTCTTTCACAAAGAGATCAAAAGATCTCATCATAAAATAAAAGAAGAACATAATTCTTCTCACAGATCATGGATCTATAAAGGCAAAGCCTTTCATCAACATAAGAGATTGGAAATATCTCCTGCAAAAATAAGAACTGTTGTTCTTAGATCTTGAGACAAAGTCTCTTTTAAAAGAACATAAATTTGTTTTCCAGATCATAAAATTGATCAGATGCGCTCTGCGCTCTCGAACTGCGCTTTGCGCTCCTGAACTGCGCTTCTGCGCTCTCTGAACTGGCGCTCAGTGCCAAATACGCCACGTGTCAATCACGTATGCGCCAATTAATAACTTGCGCTTTGTGCTTCTGAAATAGCGCAATGCGCTCATGGGCTGGCGCTCAGCGCCAAGCGCACCACGTGTCACTTACGTGTGCGCCATTAAACTGAAAGCGCAATGCGCTCATGGACTAGCGCTCAGTGCTCATAAATTGGCATCATGCGCTCATCATTTGACGCCTAGCGCCGAGCGCGACACGTGTCCCTTGCATGTGCGCTACTTGGCAGAAGCGCACTGCACACTTTGACTGGCGCAAAGCGCCCAGCGCGCCACGTGTTGCGCTGACAGAACATAAATTGTTCTCTAATAAGCCAGAGCTCTGATGAATGCTCAGCATTCAATACAAGACAAAAAACATTGTCAAGATATAATGCTCAGTATTGTTAAAAGGGTCAAGCCCAAATAAAGGCTCAACAACCCAAAATAAAATGTTAAACATTTTAACCTGATTGGACTTAGCCCAATATTGGCCATAAGTCCTCAACTTATATTAATTGAGCCTATCTGCTCATAAATATTTTAACAGATCTTAGCCCCAAATTGGACTATAGATATTTCAACCAACTCACATCAGTTCGAGGGTACATCTCTTTACTCCTCTGATATTTGTCGTTGTAATCCTTCAACGTCTTCAGAGAGGTGACAGGTCCCGACAACCATAGTTTCATTGACTGTGAGGTCCTTAAACTCACGGACTATGATGTCCTTAACCTTGACTGTGAGGTCTTTAAACTCATGAACTATGATGTCCTTAACCTTGACTGTGATGTCTTTAAACTCACAGACTATTATGTTCTTAACCTTGGACCGTAATGTCCTTAAACTAATCGACCGCAATGTCCCTAAACTAAACAATAGAGTCCAAATGTTCTTTTGTTGGATCTAAATGATCCTGTTAAGTTGATCTTAGTCTAAAATGAGACTAACGTATCGTTAACAAACGTTTAAGTTGATCTTAGTCCCAAATGAGACTAACGTATCCTTAAACCCAACCCCCAAACCCAAATCTAAGAAGATACGGATTTGGACTAATCCACGCCCTACGGGCGACAGCATAAATTAGTCTCCCTATACAATCCACGGGCAATCAAAAACAAAACAAACACACACGACATGAAGTGACCATCTGGAGAAGGAGAAAGTGGTTACCACGATGCGGTAGCGTAATTAACTGCAGGGGCTTGCGCCTGCAGGGAAGAGCGTCCCCACAATCAAAAACCCCTCACAATGAGGGGGAATCTGACGAAGTCTGCTACAACGGCCGCATCCATTTAAACCTTCGATACATGGTGTTATAAATCAACTTGGCATCTTCGGAGAGGTGGACGATAAAACCAAATAGCATCTGCCCCCAAATTCAGGCAAGATGTTTGTCTTCCCGTCTTTCGGCGGAGAACAGATTCTGGCATGCCCGGTGGGACATTTTCCTCTTTCCACTCCACACTTCGTATGTTGTGTTCGCGAACGAATCGCGGTTTGCTATGGTTGCCCTTGGGTTCGAGGTACTAAGATTTGGTGTCTTGCTCGGTGTAGAAAATGAAAGATCAATGGCGTTTACCGGCACAAAATGTTCCAGCTGCAACTGCAACTCCCGTTCCGCCTCATCCGGAGGTGTAACTTACGGGCCCCAAGCGGCCTCTATCTTCGCTATGCCAATAGAGCAGGTAACGCAGGATACCACCGGGTTGTTCTTCAGGACCATGCTCCTACGAATGATCGTTAATATCCCGCTGCTGCAAGAAGCGCAGAAGAAGTCGGTCTTTGATCGGCTCACTACCACCACGACCCCTCTCAACGGGTCATCCAATGCCAAGCCGACAACATCAGTCTTCGATAGGCTGAGCCTGAACTCCAATGGGCTCATCAAGAAGCCCACGATACCTGAAGCGGTCATCCCAAAACGGATAGCCATTCCTGCTCTCGAGGTCACCAAGGCGGCTTCTCCTGCCAAAGGGCCGGTCTTCACAAGGCTGACTGTTCCGGCTCCTGCTCTAGGTGAAGTCCTCAAAGGTACTTCCGCTGCCCAGAGGTCTGTCTTTGACAGGTGGGATATTACTTCTCAATGGACACCAGTCTTTAAGAGGCTGACGCCGGCGACAACCCTTCGCCAAGATAGGGGGCATGACGAAGCCATCCCCACAGCTGAACCAACTCCGTCCGCACGACATGCTCGCTATCGTCACTGGCGCCGAGTAAGGAAGGCCGCGGGCATCTCCCTTTCTGGACTAACTCTGCCAGCTCCCATGGTGGAAATCGGCGCTGCTGTTCCAACTGGGAACAACTTTGAACTGCTTAGGAGGGTTCGCAAGAACGCTCCGACTGCCGTGCTGAAGAGATCTCCTCTACCTGTGGAGAATGCTACAGAAAAGAAGCCGGAGCAGCCCCCTCAGCGGCCGTCCTCCAAAATTTATAAAGTCTGGCGACAGGTCCAGGAATCGGTGATTAACCAGGACTACTCTCGCCGACTAAAGAAGATTAAAGCTCAGCAAGAAAAGAGCCATCTTGTGGTACCATAGAAGACGTCATCCGTCTGGGTGCCCGCTGCAACGGCTCCCTCAACGTCAACCGCTCAAAAGAGAAGGAGGCCAGAGAAAGCCCCTGTGAACGTGGCAAACCGTAAAAGCGCTGAATCTAAACGCCCCAAGTCCGGGGGTATGATGGTACATACCGTTTATATGGCTTCCGGAAAAGAAGAAAGCCGTGCTTCTACGGGTCATCGACCGCTTACCCGATCGATAACAAAGGCTCAGGAACAACAGCAGCAGAAACTTCAGGAGATGCTGACTGCAATGGCCGCACTCACTGGGCCAAAAGAAAATCCAGAGACCTCATAGCAGCGTCAGGAACAAGAAACTGATGCTGATTTCCTCCGAAGAATGCTCGAGAGGAAAGAAAAAAAGGCCTTGGAACAGGCAGCCAACATCAAACGAATGGCTCTTTTGTTTCAAGACATGGCTGGGATATGTTACAGCCGGAACCTCCAGCTGAAGACCCTCCGATCATCATTGAAGACGACAGAGGGAAGACATCGAACCCCCCTCCGGCTCTTCTAACAGCCAAAGAGGAGACCATCTCCAAGGCTGCCCTGGATGATTACATCGCTCAGCAAATACGAGCTCACCAGGCGAATGAAGCGGCCGGCCAAAATTTTAAAACTGGGTGACCATATCCAGGCTGGTATGACCAAATAAGGTACCCGCCGGGATATACGATCCCCAAATTCCACGTATATAAGGGGACGAGAAATCCGCATCACCACATCGCTCAATTTAGAGCCTTGTGCGGTAATACTGGAGGTGATGATAAACTACTGCTACGCCAGTTCGTCGGCAGCTTGTTGGAGACAGCGTTCGAATGGTACTCTGAACTCCCGAACGACTCCGTTAAAACTTTTGCAGAGATGGAGCTACTATTCCCCCAGCGTTTCGCGAGTGCTAGTGAACATACCCCAATCACAGCACTGATCAATGCCAGGGTAAAGCCTGGAGAGACATAGGTTCAGTACGCGATACGGTGACGGAATCTATGGTCAAAATGCGAGCAGCGCATCGAAGAAGCACCGGCAGTGGGCATGTTCATAGGCACTCTCGACCCTCAGGCGACCATTTTCCAATTCATGGTGTTTTTCAAGCCAACCACTTTCCAGGCCCTGATTGACAAGCTGGCCCAAATGGACCAGATGGGCCACAGGTCTTCCTCTTCAAAGCCGGAACCTCGAAACGAAAAAGGGAAGGGGAAAGCGACCTTCATCGCCAATACTCAACAACAGCCGAGCAACTTAAAGCCGGTTATCCGCCAAAACAATGCGCGTCCACGCCCATCCCTCGAGGAGAGACTGGGACGTCCTTAGTCGTTTCCCCAGGATAAAACGAGGAGACTGTTCGAGCTGGCGGTGCGCAACAGACTCATCAATCTGCCGGATCCAAAACGTCCGTTGCAGCCAGGCGATGTTAACAATCCTAATTACTGTCCTTACCACCAAGCAGTAAGCCATCCAATCGAAAATTGCTTCATTTTCAAAGGCTGGATTGAGGACCAATACCAACAAGGCTTGTTCGCGCTATCTGAAAATTGGAAGGTGAACCCGCCACAGCCTCATGCCCCTAAAAAGGTGGACATGCCGGGGGCATCGTGCTCATTCATAGAGAAAGCCCCATGGACCGAAAAGTCCGTAGACTAGAAATTCGCCTCAAATACGGCAACAATGGACCACTATGTCCTAAAACTGGCGTCGGACCGTAATGTCCTTAAACTAACAATGGACCACCATGTCCTAAAACTGGCGTCGAACCGAAACGTCCTTAAAACTAACAACGGAGCACTATGTCCTAAAACTGGCGTCGGACCGAGACGTCCTTAAACTAACGATGGACCACTATGTCCTAAAACTGGCTATTGACCGAGACGTCGATAAACTACTGTGGATTGCCGCATCCCAAGGCTGACACAAAAAAAGATAAAATATAAAAAAAAGAAGAAAAAAAACGGTATGTCCATAAGCAAAATGGGCACGGATGAAAACCCGAAAGGGCTCCGTGAGTAAAAATAGCAGGGCTACCGGCGAGTTTTTGTGAAAACCCGAAAGGGTGAAAGCTCGTTAAAAGACACTTGCAAGGTCCTCTCGACCTTGTGAGGAGAAACCATCTGCGTGAGATCCTTACGACTCACAAGGGAGAAACACACTTAGGAATCCTCACGATTCCTAAGGAGAAATTACACTTACGAGATCCTCACGACTCGCAAGGAGAACCCTCTTATGAGACCCTCACGGCTCATAAGATTCAAAAGTCTTAAACTACAGGGATCTGAACCCGTTCTTAAGCCATCACAACCTCCAGCTCTGCCCTACAAGCGGTTCAATGCTGACCCTTGTATACAATCCACGGGCGTGAATAAACATTCTCCCTAACAAAGTCCCACCCGTGACTGGGGATATGTTTACACAGTGGACAACCCTTGTAAGTCCTCTCGACTTTTAAGGAGAAAATACTCTTGTAAGATCCTTACGACTTATAAGAGAACACACACTTAGGAACCCTCACGATTCCTAAGGAGAAAACGCACCTACGTGATCCTCACGACTCATAGGGAGAAACACCTTTATGAGACCCTTATGACTCATAAAGTTAAAAGCCTTAGTCGACAGGATCCTAACCCTGTTTACTAAGCCACCTTTGTTCGACATCGACAGAGGAAAATGATGATTCTCTCCTGGAAATATCCCAGTTGTAGCGATGTGGATGCCTAAATCGGTATCAAATCTCAAACTCCCAGTGAAAGTCAGTGAGCCACAAATGCATATGAAATAGCCGAAATGATGGGGCAACTTGCAACGAAATCAGTAAGTAAAAATGTATGCGTACAAAAACAAATAGCCGAAATGATTTGGCAACTCGCAATAAAAAACGACGAGTAAAAATAAAACAAATAGCCGAAATGATTGGGCACCGCGAAAAATAGCCGAAATGATTGGGCAATCGCGACTTTCGTGATATAAAAGTTGGAATGATAGAGCATCACGGAAAGAAATAAAAAAAATGAAATCTATGCCCTACAGGTGAGATCACATCGATCCCTGTATACAATCCAGGGGCACAAATGAAGAAGGAATCACACCTTTCCTCCCCAGGCTCCATCAGAAGAAAATGCCAAATCTCAACGGTTCAAAGACAGCCTGGAGATCATCTCAACATTCGTCTCATTACAACAGACGCAACATCAAATAAAGCGGAATCACGGCAAAGTCTCTAGTTCCAAGCCTCGATGGTTCACACGCAACCTAGAGACAACTGCGACATTCGTCTCGATACAACAGACGCAATGCCAGCAAACGAAGCGAAGGCCAAATTCCTAACTTTAGGGTCTTGACGGTAACTCATATAAAACCTGAAAGACTACCGGAGATAATCTCGCATGGAGCGGTCACCACCTCGACATTCGTCTCGATACAGCAGACGAGATGTCACCACAATATTCTTCCTCCAGCAGGATTCAGACGCAATGCCAGCAAACGAAGCGAAGGCCAAATTCCTAGCTTCAGGGTCTTGAGGGTAACTCATATAAAACCTGAAAGACTACCGGAGATCATCCCGCATGGAGTGGTCACCACCTCGACGTTCGTCTCGATACAGCAGCCGAGATGTCACCACAGCATTCTTCCTCCAACAGGATTCGGACACGCTAAAACAAACGAAGCGAATGCCAAATTCCTAGCTTCAGGGTCTTGACGACAACTCATATATAACCTGAAAGACTATCGGAGATCATCCCATACCAGCGCAGAGTGGTCACCGCCACGACGTTCGTCTCGATACAACAGACGAGATGTCACTACATCGTCCTTCCTCCAACAGGATTCGGACACGCCAAAGCAAATGAAGCAAAGGCAACATTCCTAGCTTCAAGGGCTTGACGGCAACTCATATAAAGCTTGAAAGACCATCGGAGATTATCCTACATGGAGTGGTCACCACCTCGACGTTCGTCTTGATACAGCAGACGAGATGTCACTACAGCGTCCTTCCTCCAACAGGATTCGGACACGCTAAAACAAACGAAGCGAAGGCCAAATTCCTAGCTTCAGGGTCTTGACGGCAACTCATATAAAACCTGAAAGACTATCGGAGATCATCCTACACCAGCGTGGAGTGTCACCACCTCGACGTTCGTCTCGATACAGCAGACGAGATGTCACTACAGCGTCCTTCCTCTAACAGGATTCGGACACGCCAAAGCAAATGAAGCGAAGGCCAAATTCCTAGCATCAGGGTCTTGACGGTAACTCATATAAAACCTGAAAGACTACCGGAGATCATCCCACATAGAATGGTCACCACCTCGACGTTCGTCTCGATACAGCAGACGAGATGTCACCATAGCTTTCTTCCTCCGGCAGGATTCAGACGCGACAATCAAACAACGGAGCCACGGCAAAATCCCCAGTTCCAAACCTCAACGGTTTATCAACAACCTAAAGACAACCGCGACATTCGTCTCGATATAGCAGACGCAATGCCAGCAAACGAAGCAAAGGCCAAATTCCTAGCTTCAGGGTCTTGACGACAACTTATATAAAACCTGAAAGACTATCGGAGATCATCCCACACCAGTGCGGAGTGGTTATGACTCATCGGGGCTCCCCCAAAATGAGCCTAACCTCAAGTAAAAAGCGGCATGGCAAAATTCCTAACGCCTGCTCTTCCGACGGTCAAACTGCCTAGGAGGATTGCTTGAAGACGTCTTGTCCAGCCCCCGGAGGAATCAGAGACACGACAGTCGCATGGCTACTCAAACAGCAAGATTGCCTATCGAGGAATATATCAGCTAACGCGACGGTACGACGGACAAAACCCTAGTACCACAGACCCTAACGGACCTCTGTCGTAAAGAGCAGAGGTTAACTGTAACGTTAAGACATTCTTGCGAGAACTGCTCGATTCGTCTCGACTTGTGAGGAAATTAGTGTCTTTGCGAGAACTTCTCGAATCGTCTCGACTCGTGAGGAAATTAGTGTCTTTGTGAAAACTGCTCGAATCGTCTCGACTCGTGAGGAAATTAGTGTCTTTGCAAGAACTTCTCGAATCGTCTCGACTCAGAAAGAAAAGCCTTAGGCAGCAGGGATTAAAAAACCTATTTCCTAAGCACTGGGGCCTTGCAAGTCGGTCCAAAATAGACTCTTGCATACTATTCACAGGCCACACTCTCCAAAGTCAAATCTCGACAAGGAGGAAAACAACTACTTACGAGTCCTCTCGACTTGTAAGAGGGAAAATTCTCTTATGAGATCCTTACGACTTATAAGAGAAAAACACACTTAGGAATCCTCACGATTCCTAAGGAGAAAATACACCTACGAGATCCTCTCGACTCGTAGGAAGAAAAGTCTTTGTAAGACTCTCACGGCTCATGAAGTTGAAAAGCCTTAGGCAGCAGATCTGAACCTGCTTCCTAAGCCATCGCTACCTCTCGAAGAATTCAAAACGGAATGCTCTCTCTATCATCTACAGGCCACGCTTAACACGCCGGCAACAAAGGGAAGATAAGAAAGCGACAAGGAGAACAATTGATTCGCATTCGGTTAAACGTTCGAAGCATACCCCATTCATGCATGTGCAAAAGATTTAGTGCATAAGATAAACACATGGAAACGAGGAATTTGCTATTCATACTTCAAAAAGTTCTTACAATAATGGAAGCAGTAAACGAAAACATCATCAAAATGATTACAATGGCATGACATCAAATCCAGGACACGGATTGAGAAATTCAAAGGTGAGGCCATCCAAAATTTTTCGAGCCTCTCGGACTATCTTCGTGTGCATCCTTTCACGATCACAAGCGTCAGGATCCCCACTGATGTCCTCTGCCCTTCGATAGGCAGCAAGTATCGCCGCCTGCTGAAAAGCTTGATGCAGGATATCAACAAGGTTGTCTCGCCTTTTCTTTGCCCTTTCTTTAAGATTAGGCCCATCAGATACATCGAGTGCACCTTATCTTCGGCGTCGTCCAATGCCTTAAGCGGCATGCCTAGAAAGAATAAGGGAAGCGCTTCCCAGATTGCTCTCACGATAAGCTTCAAGAGGGAGGAACGACGTAGAAGCAGTCGACCATTGTATGCATCAAAGCGACCCATAATTTCAGCACACTGAGCATTTGTGAATTCTTGGTTTTGGGAACGGCCGAGTGCGCGAATGTCTCCGTAAGAAATAATCTCGTCGAGATCATCCATGTGAGCGTCCATAACGTCTGAAAAGGAAAATCAGTGAAAGTTAGTGGACAGACTGATTAAGAAAAGCTTATTGAAACAGATACAGGATTTAAACAACTCTTGATATCCCCAAGGTGGGAATAAGTGCTAATTAAATCACCCGATGGATTTAATTTTGTGAAGTTAAGAGATAAATCCTAAAGAGAATTTCGTATTTAATAAAAAGGTCACTCAGGCCAAGGAGTTAAACTCCTCGAGAGCAATGCTCTGTAGACAGGAGTGACACCTGTCAAAGTCAATTATGAAGGGAATTTAAAAATTCCCCGAGAAATTCTAAAGAGCCATGCTCTGTAAAGAAGATGAAATGATCCATCAAGAAAGCCTAAAAGCAAAGCTTTCTACAGAAGTAAAAACTTCGAGATTTTTAAGATCTGTAAAGTGAATTCCAAGAATTCTTCATCAATGGGTCGAAAGAAACCCTAAAAGGGTTTTCTTTTTCAGATCCATGATCCAAATAGAGCAAACCTCTGATAACGAATTCGAATCTCACCAAAAAGAAAATATCTAACAGAGTTTTTGAGAGATTTCTTAAGGAAGAGAGCAATGCTCTGAAAGAGAAATAATTCTCAGAAAAGAAGATGAACAATGGTCATTTTAGAGGGCCAAATGCCCTATTTATAGGCATTGAGAGCCGTTTCAACTTCCAAAAAGTTGATCCAACGACGGAGATGCTACCACCGTTGCACTCACGTGTGGGCCACGTAAGCGCAACGGTGGTGGGCATTTGTTTCCCCCAATCAGAGCAAAGCTCTGTTTAAATTCAAATTTTCAAAATGAAGCAACGCTTCAGATACAGCGCTGGGTGCGCTGCGCTCTAAGCAGCACACCATATGTGCGCAAGCGCTAGATGCGCTGCGCTCCAAGCAGCGTACCATGTGTCAAGCACGGGTGCGCTGCCCTTTAAGCAGTGCACCACGTGTATAGCACGGGTGCGCTAGCGCTGGAACTAAAAGCTCCCCACCGTTAGATCAAAAATCTAATAATAATGATAAGTCATTAATTAATCAGAATTAAATTCTGTTAAAGAAAGATTCCTCAAAATCTTTCCAAATAATAAGATTGTGCTCTGTAAATCAGAGCACCGTTGGATCAATGATCAATGGTAAATAAAAATTACCAAAAGACAGAATAAATTCTGTATGGAAAGATTTTCCAATCTTGTTAAAAACAAGAAGATTGCCTTCTGTAAAACAGAAGCCCTAGGATCAAAGATCCAATGGTGGGGAAACATCCCAAAATCAATCAGAAAAAGAACTCTTTAACTGATTCCACAAATCAGCCTACCCTATAAAAAGGCCCCTAGACTTCAAGTCTCAGATATACAAAAAATAGAAAAAGATAGAGAAACCCTCCCAAAAACTTTGAGAAACTCAAAGATAAAGAGTAAGCTCTTGCAAGAAGATTTTTCTTCAAGATAAGATGAAGGATGATGAATATAGAGATAAAATCATCTCATAAAAAGAAGAATTCATTTCTTCAAACGGATCATAGATCAACAAGACAAAAAGTCTTTCACAAAGAGATCAAAAGATCTCATCATAAAATAAAAGAAGAACATAGTTCTTCTCACAGATCATGGATCTATAAAGGCAAAGCCTTTCATCAACATAAGAGATTGGAAATATCTCCTGCAAAAATAAGAACTGTTGTTGTTAGACCTTGAGACAAAGTCTTTTTTAAAAGAACATAAATTTGTTTTCCAGATCATAAAATTGATCAGATGCGCTCTGCGCTCTCGAACTGCGCTTTGCGCTCCTGAACTGCGCTTCTGTGCTCTCTGAACTGGCGCGCAGCGCCAAATGCGCCACGTGTCAATCATGTATGCGCCAATTAATAACTTGTGCTTTGCGCTTCTGAAATAGCGCAATGCGCTCATGGGCCGGCGCTCAGTGCTAAGCGCACCACGTGTCACTCACGTGTGCGCCATTAAACTGAAAGCGCAATGCGCTCATGGACTAGCGCTCAGTGCTCATAAACTGGCATCATGTGCTCATCATCTGACGCCTAGCGCCGAGCGTGACACGTGTCCCTTGCATGTACGCTACTTGGCAGAAGCGCACTGCGCACTTTGACTGGCGCAAAGCGCCCAGCGTGCCATGTGTTGCGCTGACAGAACATAAATTGTTCTCTAATAAGCCAGAGCTCTGATGAATGCTCAGCATTCAATACAAGATAAAAAAACATTATCAAGATATAATGCTCAGCATTGTTAAAAGGGTCAAGCCCAAATAAAGGCTCAACAGCCCAAAATAAAATATTAAACATTTTAACCTGATTGGACTTAGCCCAATATTGGCTATAAGTCCTCAACTTATATTAATTGAGCCCATCTGCTCATAAATATTTTAACAGATCTTAGCCCCAAATTGGACTATAGATCTTTCAACCAACTCACATCGGTTCGAGGGTACATCTCTTTACTCCTCTAATATTTGTCGTTGTAATCCTTCAACGTCTTCAGAGAGGTGACGGGTCCCGACAACCATACGTTTTATGGACTGTGAGGTCCTTAAACTCACGGACTATGATGTCTTTAACCTTGACTGTGAGGTCTTTAAACTCACGGACTATGATGTCCTTAACCTTGACTGTGATGTCTTTAAACTCACGGACTATGATGTCTTTAACCTTGGACCGTAATGTCCTTAAACTAATCGACCGCAATGTCTCTAAACTAAACAATAGAGTCCAAATGCTCTTTTGTTTGATCTAAACGATCCCGTTAAGTTGATCTTAGTCTAAATTGAGACTAACGTATCCTTAACAAACGTTTAAGTTGATCTTAGTCCTAAATGAGACTAACGTATCCTTAAACCCAACCCCCAAACCTAAATCTAAGAAGATACGGATTTGGACTAATCCACGCCCTACGGGCGACAACATAAATTAGTCTCCGTATACAATCCACGGGAAACCAAAAACAAAACAAACACACACGACACGAAGTGACCATCTGGAGAAGGAGAAAGTGGTTACCACGATGCGGTAGCGTAATTAACTGCATGGGCTTGTGCCTGTAGGGAAGAGCGTCCCCGCAATCAAAAACCCTTCACAATGAGGGGGAATCTGACGATGTCTGCTACAACGGCCGCATCCGTTTAAACCTTCGATAGATGGTGTCATAAATCAACTTGGCATCTTCGGAGAGGTGGACGGATAAAACCAAATAGTATCTGCCCCCAAATTCAGGCAAGACGTTTGTCTTCCCGTCTTTCGGCGGAGAACAGGGAGTCACTGCTAAGCCTTAGGTCGTACAAGACGAGGAAAATACTAATACACCTAATCAGCAAGCACATGAGTAATCGGTCGGTTAGTACCTCAAAAAGTATTAACGGTCGCATGAATAATGTGTGTGCAAATCCATTTAAATATTCATTAATTAAAAAGTACTGAGGTAGATGGACAGGAGTATGATAGCTTGAATTGAATTCTCTGAGTGTAGGGATGTCTTTTACACACGTAGGGGAATATGATCAATGTTTGGAAGAAAGGTAGGAATGAAGAATAAGACGATGTTTTATTGAGAGATGATGTGATTTCTAACATCTTTTTATGACTATTAAGATAGGGCTCATGACAACCGAAAAGCTACTATAGTTGGAAACTCTAATTTTCAAAGTTTTTCTTTTACAATTCTTATCTTTACATGTAAATTTCACGGTCTTCCTTTTATTAATTGGATTTTGTGGGTGCAATCCGCTGAAAACCCTCAGGAGACAACACTCCTCCTATTAGGGACACCTAGAGGTTTAAGGGCTTGTTGCACGTGCTCAGTGCAATCGTGTTGCCTACGAAAGTGTGCTAGTTAGTTTTTTCTTTTTGTTTATTTTCACCTTCTCTTAAATAAAAGATGTTTGCTCGAGAGACCAAAATTAAGTTTGGGGGAAGTTGATCAGTCGAAAATATTGCATTCTTAACACATCAATTTCCCTACTCTTTGTAATCATCTAAAGGTGTTTGGTATAAATATAGCACATATTAGCAATTCGTCTGCAAATTATCAAATAACATGTGTTATACATTATAACCGGCATTATGAGGGAAATTGTGTGTTTATTACTACATACATGATCTTTGTATATTTAAACACTTGTCTCGAGATTGTGTGCAGGAAATTCTCCAGGTTAAAGAACCGGAATCACAAAAGTGCTGATAAAATGCATCAAGTCCAAGACTTGAGATCTGGCAGTAAACTAGAAAGAATTATAAGATTCCAGACATCAGGAAACAACCATAAAGCCAACATGAAACAATACAGAAATTTCCATGCACTGAGTCCACCAAACGGCCGCGGATCCGCGGCCGAGTCAGGCCGATCCGCCGCGGATCCACGGCCGTTTGGACACGTCGGCGGTGGGAACATTTTGCAGAGCTCTTCTTTTAACAGCCAAACTTCTCCAAGACGCTTTGAATTCTGTAGATTTCTCCAGAAGCTTCCCTTCTAACAGCCAAGCTTCTTGTGCAAGTTTGATACCTACCAAGCTTCTCATGCAAGCCTCATAACAACCAAGCTTCTAAGAGAAGATAGAGGAAAACTATAAAAGGGGACCTAGGGCTTCATTACAAGGGGTTACACAATTAGTTGTTGACCGTTGTTCAATAAATCTACCCACAAGTTGAGTGACACAACTTGTGATAAAAAACCCTAACCTAAATCCAATTCCAAAGCCAAATCAAGATCCATCGAGAAGTGACTCAAGCAAGCCTTCAACTAGCCTTTCAAGCAACGCCAATCTTCATCCTAGCAAGAGATCCACGACGATCCGCGACTCAAGAAGATCGATGCGAAGGTAATTTCGACGATTTAGTTACCTCCTCAAATCTTGTAACCTCGACTTGAGTGAATTGTACCTAATCATCGATTAATAAAGGTGAAAATTATAAATCTTGTTTTTCCTTAAATTCTTGCATTATGAAAAGTTATCGATTCTTGATTCTTTCCTTTTTTTCATGATATTTAAGTGAAATCTCTGCTTGTAACGGAATCGAGAGAATAGGTAGATGATGATGATTAAATTCTTGAATGATTCTTAAGTCTTATGAGTTTTGTAAACTTTAGGAAATTGAATCATCGAAGACCTAATTTGAGCGAGATCGCTTTCTTGAATGTTTTCTCTCCAAATTAGAGATCAACGATCGGTGATTTAATTTGGTAGAGGCTAGAATTTGAATGATAATCAATGAAAGGACAAGGGATGATGACGGAGAAACCCTAGTTTCTTCAATAGATCTCTAAACCTCGTTGATCGTCATCGATCTAGCAACAAATTCTCAATAGATAAGAATTTGTAATCATTAGTATTCATCATCACTATCAATTCGATCGATTCCTACAAGCTACTTTACAAATCTTGAGAATTCAATTGGTTTGGACATTTTCGTGATCTTTATTAATTCTTGATTCTAGATCTAATTTCTTTATGTTTCTTGAAACTAAATTTCACAAATATTGAATCATTTTCTTTTATCCTTTTATTTTCAACTCAACTAAAACGATTTCGAACAAATTCACACTTTCTCAGTGGACGATCCGTTCTCATTGACGAAACTACAGTAGACACCGTCAATTGACCGCGGAATAAATTTCTTTGGTTGTGAAACATTTTCTCCATACACACGAAGAAGATTCAATCACCATGATATCAGTAAATGGATGTAACTGGAGAATCATGTAGATGGATGTATATCCATGGTTCGGTTCGGTCAATATAGATTGATTAGATTGAACAGATTGAATATATAGATTCATATTGAATTGTAATTTATACTTGAATCATATTCAAGTCAGTTTGATTATATCGAGAATCGGTCTGAGTCAGACAATTTGAAAAGAAATTGAATACTGAATTATGTTTTGGTGCTATCGGTAACTGCTGCACATGGACGGCGGGATTTGTGTCTTTTTCAAAGACAATTACCGTGTTGATAACACCGTTTGTTAGTTAGTTATGTATATGCCCTAGAGGCCATTATTGTACATATGATGTATATTATAGTGGATGCTTGGATATATATATAGAGGACTTTCTTGCTCGATATGATAGTATGCTATCTGGTTGCTGTTTGTCTTAACGTGTTGACTTTTATTGTGTTTGTTAGTCCACGTTACCTCTCCCGGTTCTTTCAGGCTTGCGAAAATGGTGAAAAACGATTTTTAAGGCTTAGGTAACATGGACTACAAAAACGGATCTTGGCTAAACTACACACTAGCAACCCAACGAGATTTATCTACTCGGTTAGGGGTTATACCTCACTTGAACTCCTTCTTCTTGAACTCTTTGTAGTGCTTGGATGGTGCTTTCCTCGTCGCCTTCTTCCGTCAAAGATGGATCCACCTGAGGGTTTCAACCTTAGGCTCCTTTCTCGAACTTTGAGAGAACTAAGGTCTTTGGCTTGCTAGACCTTCAACCTTAGAGTGAGTAGAGAGTGTCTTAGGGTGTTTTATCTTCAAGGAGATATTTCTCAACACATGAGATTTGTTCTCCTTGAACTAGAGGAGGAAGAAGATGAAGAGAAGAGAGAGAAATGTTATGATAGAATGAGAATAGTTTTGCAACCATAACAATATATGTGATTTAATCAAATTAATAAATTTAATCAAATGAAAAAGTTGATGGTTGGTTTGGTGAGACAATTATCATTTCACGTTTAATGGTTTTTGCAAAGATCAAAGAGCATCTTTGATGTGTAATGATGATGGTCAAAGTTTCAACCAAGGTCAACAAGTCAACAAACCCAACCATGACACAATTTCATTTAATTAATATTATTAATTGATATATCACAAATTCATTAGGGTTTGGAAAATGACGACTGTCAACTGTGCATACGCACCCGTTCCAAAACCCTAATGAAAAACCTCTTCCTCCGCCTCAAACAACTGTGCATACACACCCGCATTCGTGTTCCGAGGAACATGAATACTATGAGATAAAAATAACCCCAAAACATATACTAGGATCTGGCTCAAACCAGAGCCCGCTAGTAATGTCTGTCCAGACGCCAAACGTGCACAAGTGCACGGATGTGAACGAACCCTGTCGCAAAACCATGCGACCTCTACTCAGTTTTGCCCAAAGGCGAATAACCCTCTGTGTGGGACTCTAAAGCCTCGACACTATGCTGGCAGTGGGTTTAACCACAGACCGCAAGCGGCACTAGCTGTACGTAACGGTCCCCAGGTAGATGCCGATAAGAAGACTGACGAGGTAAACCCATCTGAACCCGTACTGAGTCTGTATGTGACAATCTCCGTACAGTCCGGTCTGTTCGTCTAAGAACATCGCATGGCGGGCCTAGGGGGGCGGTAAACGTCAGTCCCCTACTAGCGGTACAAGTCGTGTTGGAGTGTAGCCCAGATCACCTGAGATAACACTGGAAACCTACCAGTCTATCTCGCTTGCTCTGGCCAGGGACTTTGTGTAATGGCTCTCCTAGACACAGCGCGATATCAACCCCCAATACCGGGAGAGACGAATCCTGTCTAACCGTCACTGCCTCCAAGTGCTTCGGGACTGCACCCAATAACTACCTATTTGCATGACTCCTTTGAGCTGTGGTAGGGTAGTAATCAAAGTACAGTGGGAACACACTCGAGGCAAAGTGACAGTGTCAAGTCAAAGGACTAAGGTGTACTCATGTCACCTGGGAACTGATAACTGACGATAGGTATAATACCAACCAACAGTTCCCAACGAGTCCTGTCCAGTGTACTCGTAACCTAACGAGCACCCGCATACTATCTCAAGTACGACGTACTGACGGCTGTGGGACAGACCGTCTCCCAAGCTGGGATAAGAAGCGTATGAGCTAGTCTACTCCGGAGTATCGATGCCCTGTCTCGATAGTCCTGCGACTAGGGACCTGCATAAGGATGTGCTTATAGATTACCCAGCCTCCACGAGTGTGACTGCCATCACAACGCTGGTAATCAAGCAAAGATCCTAAGGGCTCCACTAATGTGTAAAGGCGATATGCTAAAAGAAACACAAGCACACATTAAAGCAGAAACAAACCAAGTAGCATACTACCATTTTGAGCAAGAATGTCAATACAAGGTGAATATCCCAAGCTTCTATTAAGTAATATACAATCCAGTATGATACAGTAATGGCCTCTAGGGCATATACACTAACAGTGTTACCGTCTTTCTCTCACATGTTGATAAAGCCCTTAAGATGTGTACTTGACTACTAGGACTATGATGGAGATCATACTAGTGTGGCCAGGGTAGTCCACAAGTACATCCTATAATTGTTCCTTATCGAGAGTGTATCGAGACAGTGCATCGATACTCCAGAGTAGACTAGCGTATACGCTTCTTGACCCATATGATGGGCGATGGATGATCCCACATCCATTGGTGTTTGACATCAAAGATGGTATACAGGTGCTCAGTGGAGACTGGGTACACTGAACGGACTCGCTGAGAACTCCTAAATGGTATTATACCTATAGTCAGATAGCAGTTCTCCGGTGACATTGGTACAGGTTAGTCTGTAGACCCGAGATCGTCATAGAGTCTTGTGTGATTCCCACTGTGCTTTGATATCCACCTTACCACGTTCATGAGAACGTGCAAAATGGTAGCTTTTGGGTACAGTCCCGAATCACATGGAGGCAATGAGCGATATGAGGGGTTTCATCTCTCCCGGTATTGGGGGTCGATGTTGCGCTGTGCTCGATTGGCTATAACTGGAAGTCCCTGGCCAGGGCTGATATGGAGATCTACTGGTAAATGTTATCAGTAGTTTCTCGACCCGTTATGAGCCTCACATCGGCACGACTTATCGGTTACTGGGGTCTGACGTTTACCACCCCTAGACTGGATATGCGACATATCAGATGAAGAGACCGGACTGTACGGTAGTGTTACTGATTGGATTCGCAGGAGTATGTACATGCTTGCTTATTGATCTCCTGATCGCTCAATACCCGGGTGGCCGTTACGTTTAGCTGACCGCTTGCGGCTTGTGGGTGTTTGATATGATCATCACCTACTGCCGGCGTATTGACGAGTCTTTACAGTCCTACACAGAGGTTTCCTGGCTCAGGCGAAACAGAGTAGGAGCACATATATGATATGTGCGGGACCGAGATTGATACGCATATGTGATACCGTATTCTATTCTCGCGATATGTGATATCGGCCGGGTATATGTGATATAGCCGGGTTATCGGATCAAGTGTTGATTCGATAAAATGATACATATTATATTAGTCGGTTATATATGATATAGCCGGATTATTAAATCAAGTATTGATTTAATAATTTAATGTATAATTATATATTTGATATATTAAATTACATTAACTAATATATGCTCACTTAAGTATTTCATTTTCTCACATTTGGATACTTTTAACATATATGTGATATATGTTTAATGTATTCTTTTTCTTTCGTTACAAAATTATATATTTGTGATATGTATAATTGTAACATGGTAGGTTATACATGCAACTTGGGTATATGAGAACTACACCATGCTAATATGATAAGTGTTGAGTTTATATTTATTTTTGGTAATTCAAAATTGAGTGGATTTTGTCATGGTTGAGCTTGGATGAAGCTTGTAGAACCATTGACTAAGTCCACCAATTTTGTCTTAGCCTAAGATATTTATTAACTTAACCCTAATCTATTAGCCATGGTCAATTCTCTACATGAGTTAGCCATGACATATACTAACCAAAGGTTGCATTTCTAATCTCATCTCAATTCATTCATCACTTCATCTTCTTCTTCCTCATGAAAGCTTGCAAGCTTTTTTCTTTATGATGAAATAGCTTGAGTTCGTGTTTCCTCGAAGTAGATCATCCTGGATTTCGAAGACTACAAGCAAGCATGCATCATTCATTTTGTAGAGCTTCTCAAGAGTCCGGGAGTTCTTTGATCGCAGCGAAGGGACCACTACTTGGAGCTAATGAATTGAAGGAACGGACTGCAAAGGTTGTAATCCCTAATCACTTAGTTGTAAAGTTGTTTGCATATCGTTTCGTATGATTCTCTATTTAAACATCCTAGGTTAGAGTTCTTTAGCATGACAAAAAATTTAATTTGGCATGGACGATGCCTTCCGAAATCTTGCTGTCGTGCTTAGGAACCCTACAGTGGTATCAGAGTCTAGCTAGAGAATTAGACAGATTGTGTAGGATTACGAAATCGAAACAACTCCGAAACTTTAAACAACGAACCCTAGTTTCTGTCAAAATTTTCTGAGATTCATTTTTTTTAAACAACTGCAGAATGTTGTATGAGATACAATATGAACACTGTAGGAAATTCAACTCCCCTCACCTTTTTTGGGCCGGCCACTTTGCATGTAAAACCATCCAGATCGGCCAGAGCAGGGAATTTTGGGTTCAATTTTTTACAGTGTTCCAGTCTCTGGGGTTTGGTATTTCAGGTGTTGTTTGTTTTTGCTAAATTTGCATGTGATGTTATCTTTATACATTGGCTATTCGGAGTGTTTCGTATTCGTAATTCTAGTTTTGTTTCGAGTTATTTAGACGTTGTTAAAAAGTTCGATCGGATATCAAATACCCATTTTAACCATTGCCGGAAAATTTTCCAAGAGTTGGATTTTTTCGTAGTTAAAGAACATTCAAATATCGTGCAAGTGATGCGGTGGACCCTCTAGAAGAACGAAACCCTAACTCGATTCTGTGACCGTAAGAACCGCTGCTAAACCCTAGGGTTTGCGGTAGTTCCGCGGCGCCACAAGTGAGGCATTGGTTGACCCTTCTACGGCTGGTTCATAGGCACTGTGGCATGTACTGAGTATTTTTAAACTGCGCTCAAGTGTTGAGCTTTTTGGGAAATTTTGGGTGTTTGTTGATTCGATCGGAATGTTTAACATCGTCTAACTTTTTCTGGAATGTGATATAATATGTGGAATTCATATAGTTAGGCATGGAATGTGATGTATGTGATATTTCGGATTTATGATGTCTAAGGTGATTATGGATTCCAAATGTTGTAGTTTGACATTTTCTTTTTTGCGACCGTAAGTGTAATATGTGGTGTATCGCCGGTTTCGTTGCTATATGTCAACGACAATTGGGATACGCATATTTTCTTACGTTGATGACATGTGATGTTATGTGTTGCTGTGATATGTTATATTGGATCGTCATGATTTGAATAGCCGGGTTTTTTTTATGTGAGATGAGAGTTTTTTTTTTCATTCATGTAAAATTAATACTATGTAATATTCTTTTATTGGGGCACTTCCGGGTTGAGGATGATATCACCATTGTTGTATATTATTTACTTTTCCGCATTAGGATAGACCCAAGGTAGGGAACACAAGTAACCGGGTTCTAGAGTCCAGTGGGAGACCAACTCAAGGAGTCGAGTCCGGGTCTCCTAACTCTAGAATTAGCAGGGTTGCTTGCCGCTCTCGTAGGGGTTTAGGGATGTGGGTTTGGCTATTCATCGCGACCGTGGAATCCGTATTTTATACAGGCTCAAAATAAAACACGGACCTTCTAGTATATCCAATATTTCATATGTTATTTTCTGCTGCTGATATTCTGTGATGTGATCATTTTATATGCGTGAGACGAATGCTTTATTATTGTATATATGATATATAATAAACGTTGCTTATATTTTGCACTCGCGCTAGTCCCGCCCCGCCATGCCGTTAGTTAAGTAACCTAACGGTGCATAACGGGACACTGAGGCGAATGCGGATGGTATAAGCGTACGTTGTATTTTCGTTTCTTCTGTGATGCTTAGGAAGCATAAATGATAGGACTTCATTAATGAGATTAATGAAAAAAAAGAAACCTATAAGATGTTGTAGAATCAAATTTTCAAAAAGGGTAGCTCTAGTTTTTGCTTTGCATAGCGATATTCCTTGTAGAATATCCGACACCTTATTCGATAAGGAAAGAGCCGAGATCCCTTCACCGGAAGTGACCTCTTTATCGAAACTACCAGATGCTACAACTCACTCGGTTTTGTTTTTGACTGCTTCTATAGTTCTTGCTTTGCATAGTGGTATTTGTGAAATATCCTTCACCTTATTAAGGAAAGAGCCGAGATCTCTTCACCGGGAGTGACCTCTTAAGCGAAACTAGTAAAAGCCTAAAAAACACACATTTTCAAAATCACTTGATTCTGCAACGATATCAAGTTCATTACGCAAAAGGTTTTCATAAAAAACCTAACGTAGCCCTCCGTCATTTCAGATAAGTAATATTTAGTATTCGTGCTACGGTAGTTTGGCCTCCGTCAAGACGTAGTGTACGGTAGCTGATTAGTATTTATCTGTAGCATGAGATGCGATTGGATTAGGGTATTCGTACGGCGTTGTTTGGCCTCCGTCAAGGGTCATGCGGGTGAGTCTGATTCAATCAGGAAATGACGGGTTGAACTTGACTAGCGGACTATGGGTAGTTTAGCCTCCGTCAAGGTCATAGGATGCTAGGGGTAAAAAGATTATTGGGAATTTCAAGTGTTGAAATTTGTAATGAGATTGCATATCTTCTATGAGATAGTTGGATCCCGATACCCACCGTGAGTAAGAGTTACTCCTGGGAGAGTTTTACACATCACAATTAGCCGATCAAGTAGGTGTGTAGAAAGGTGTTAACGGGGATAAGCCTCTGGGAAAATGAGTTTTATTTTAATTAGGTCCGTGCGAAAGCACGGGGAACCTCCTTCAAAGTACCAACACTGGCCTGGCTGAAAGATTAGCGAACTTGTAAGGTGTAATTAATCCTAGCTAGTCTTACCTTTTAGGGTTTGAAGGAAGATTTGATAAAAACAGTGGGAGCCATCTTGATTAGATAAGATAATAAACCAATCTAATCTTGTAAGAGCATACGCTAAAGTGTTTTCTTCTTTCTCTCTCCAGTAGCGACCATATCAGGTCTTAATCAAGATAATAATATGGATGTATTGACCGAACCCGCTTGTTATACTGAGCAGGGGAACGTTGGTTCCATTCTTTCTTATAATTGTTATAAGACAGAGCAGGAAATAGGGGAATATCCGGATTCCCATGCCGCCCAATCGAAGAATAAGCATGTTGATGCATGTTCTTCAGGTGTGTTAGTTATCGAGAACTGCTTCTCAGTACACTCTACGTCCTGGGTATTAAATACCGGATCGGGATCCCACATATGTAATATATTACATGGTCTAAGGAAAGGTAGAGAACTGGGAAAGGGTGATCATTTTGTAAGAGCAGGGAATGGTGCAAATGTTGCAGCCAAAGCAGTTGGCGAATATCACCTTGTGTTACCAAATGGTAATACATTGATTCTGAACGAATGCTATTACATACCGACCCTGATATGCAATCTTATATCAGTTTCTTTATTGAGTAACGAAGGATATAATTTTGTAGTACAGGATAATGTTATGAACATCTTTCTGAATCAAAATTGATTGGATCAGGCTCGTTAAATAATGACATATACGTTCTAAATCAAACCACAGTTCTTAATGTACAAAACACAGACAAGAGGAAGAGTTCAGAAATGAACGAATCCTTCTTGTGACATTGTAGACTAAGTCATATCAATGCGACATGACTAGCTAAGTTACATAAGGATGGATGTTTGAATCCGTTCGAATTTTCATCTTATGAAACTTGCCAGTCATGTCTCAAAGGCAAGATGACCAAAACTCCGTTTACTGGACACGGAGAAAGAGTTACAGAACTCTTGGGACTGATACATAGTGATGTATGCGGTCCCATGTCTACACATGCCAGGAATGGTTCTTCGTACTTCATTACATTCACTGCCGATCTCTTAAGATACGGACATGTGTTCCTGTTGAAACACAAGTCTGAAACTTTTGAGAAATTCAAAGAATATAAGAACGAAGTCGAGAACCAAACGGGTAAAAGTATTAAGATCCTTCGATCTGATCGAGGAGGAGAATACTTGAGCAATGAATTCCTAAACTATCTAAAAGAGAATGGGATTTTCTCTCAGCTTACTCCTCCGTATACACCACAGTATAACGGTGTATCGGAATGGAGGAATTGCACCCTATTAGATATGGTGCGCTCGATGATGAGCACCGCTGAGTTGCCTATTTCCTTTTGGGGTTATGCGCTGGAGACAGCAACATACCTATTGAATAGAGTTCCAACCAAATCAGTGCCTACCACTCCATATGAGATATGGAATGGGAAGAGGCCATGTCTTCTTTTTATTCAGACATGAGGTTGTCCGGCCTATGTGAAAACAAAAAATCCGGACAAGCTCGAGGCAAGGTCAGTTCTGTGCAAGTTTATTGGATATCCCAAACATTCGCGAGGGTATATCTTTTACCATTCCGAGGAAAAAAAAGTGTTTGTTTCCCGACATGCCACCTTTTTAGAAAAGGGTTTTCTTATGAAAGAAATTAGTGGCAAAGAGG
Source organism: Agapanthus africanus (assembly GCA_030015575.1). Lineage (NCBI taxonomy): Eukaryota > Viridiplantae > Streptophyta > Magnoliopsida > Asparagales > Amaryllidaceae > Agapanthus > Agapanthus africanus. The sequence goes on from CM057338.1 coordinate 410,691,270, forward strand.
TAGAACTGGAAGAAGTTCCAGCTACACAAACTGCAACAGAAGATTTGGTGGAACCAGAGGATTCAGTAGTTCCCGACGAACCTCGGCCGCTCCGCCGATCTAGTAGGGTTCCTTATCCACCTGAGAGATACTACGGTTTTCTCATTTGGTGGGAGCGAGGATTGCATCATGGAAGATGTTGAACAGACTAGCTTTGAGCAGGTCATCACGAGTGGGGACTCTGTGAAATGGCTGGATGCAATGCGATCTGAGATGGAATCCATGTACACCAACAAAGTATGGACTTTGGAAGTTGCTCCTGAAGGGGTAAAACCCAATGGGAGAAAATGGATCTTTAAGAAGAAACTTGGTGTAGATGGAAAAGTTGAGACTTTCAAAGTTAGACTTGTTGCAAAAGGTTTTCGTCAAAGACCAGGTGTGGATTATGATGAAACCTTTTCTCCAGTGGCTATGCTTAAGTCCATCCGGATCCTACTTGCCATTGCTGCATACCATGACTATGAAATCTGGCAAATAGATGTTAAGACCGCCTTTCTAAATGGTGATTTAGAGGAGTGCGTGCACATGACTCAGCTAGAGGGCTTCGTAGACAGTGGGAGCAGCGGGAAGGTGTGCAAGCTGCTTAAATCCATTTACGGGTTAAAGCAAGCATCGCGGAGTTGGAACATCTGTTTTGATGTGGTAGTCAAAGAGTTTGACTTCATCAAAAACGTAGATGAACCTTGTATATACAAGAAGGTGGCAGAGAGTAAGATCGTCTTCCTCGTATTGTATGTGGATGATATACTCTTGATAGGAAATGATGTTCCTATGCTGCACTCGGTTAAGCTCTTCTTATCACAAAGATTCTCAATGAAAGATCTAGGTGATGCCTCCTGCATCTTGGGGATTAAAATCTATAGAGATAGATCTAAAAGGATACTGGAATTGTCCCAATTCAGGTACATTGACACCATACTAAAGAGGTTTAGTATGGAAAAATCCAAGCGTGGGAATTTACCCACGATCTCTGGACTCACTCTCTCCAAAGAGATGTCTCCCAAGACTGATTTGGAGAGAGATCGCATGCAAGGGATACCCTATGCTTCAACAGTAGGCTCTATCATGTACATGATGCTATTTACCAGACCCGATGTAGCATACTCACTAAGTGTAGTGAATAGGTATCAAGCAGATCCTGGAGAGGGTCACTAGACAGCTGTGAAGAACATTCTCAAGTACTCGAGAAGGACTAAAGAGATGTTCTTGGTGTATGGTAACAGAGAACTCCAAGTGGAGTCCTTTACCGATTCGATCTTCCAAAGTGATAAGGACGACTCTAAGTCGCACTCGGGCTTTGTCTTTACCCTCAATGGAGAGGCGGTTTGTTGGAAGAGTTCTAAATAGGAAACCGTGGCAGACTCGACTATGGAGGCTGAATACATCGCTGCCAACGATGCTGCCAAAGAGGCTGTCTGGATGAAGAATTTCATAAATGAACTTGGAGTGGTTCCGTCCATTGAGCATCTAATACCTTTGTATTGTGATAACAATGAAGCTATGGCTTTGGCCAAGGAACCCAGGTCCCATCAGAGATCCAGGCATATTCTGAGGCGGTATCACCTGATCCGGGAGATAGTTGATCGCCGGGAGATCGAGGTCAGGAGAGTTGACACGAAGGACAACACTGTGGATCCACTCACGAAGGCCATACCCCAGATACAATTTGAGAGACTCTTCGGGATGTTGGGTATGGGATAATACAACAGCTGGCCTTAGTGCAAGTGGGAGATTGTTAGTTATGTATATGCCCTAGAGGCCATTATTGTACATATGATGTATATTATAGTGGATGCTTGGATATATATAGAGAGAACTTTCTTGCTCAATATGATAGTATGCTATCTGGTTGCTCTTTATCTTAACATGTTTGTGTTACTGTCTTGCTCACACATGTTGATAAAGTCCTTAGGATGTGTACTTGACTACTAGGACTATGATGGAGATCATACTAGTGGGGCTAGGGTAGTCCACAAGTACATCCTATAATTGTTCTTAGTCGAGGGTGTATCGAGACAGCGCATTGATACTCCAGAGTAGACTAGCGTATACGCTTCTTGACCCATATGATGGGCGATGGATGATCCCACATACTTTGGTGTTTGATATCAAAGATGGTATACGGGTGCTCAGTGGAGACTGGGTACACTGAACGGACTCGCCGAGAACTCCTAGATGGTATTATACCTATAGTCAGATAGCAGTTCTCTGGTGACACTGTTATAGGTTAGTCTGTAGACCCGAGATCATCATAGAGTCTTGTATGATTCCCACCGTGCTTTGATTTCCACCTTACCACGTTCATGAGAACGTGCAAAACGGTATCTTTTGGGTACAGTCCCGAATCACATGGAGGCAATGAGCGATAGGAGCGGTTTCGTCTCCCCAGGTATTGGGGGTTGATGTTGCGCCGTGCTCGATTGGCTATAACTGGAAATCCCTGGCCAGGGATGATATGGAGATCTACTGGTAAGTGTTATCAGTAGTTTCTCGACCCGTTATGAGCCTCACATCGGCACGACTTATCGGTTACTGGGGTCTGACGTTTACCACCCCTAGACTGGATATGCGACATATCAAACGAAGAGACCGGACTGTACGGTAGTGTTACTGATTGGATTAGCAGGAGTATGTATAGGCTTGCTTGTTGATCTTCTGATCGCTCAATACCCGGGTGGCCGTTACGTTTAGCTGACCGCTTGCGGCTTGTAGGTGTTTGATATGATCATCACCTACTGCCGACGTATTGAAGAGTCTTTAGAGTCCTACACAGAGGTTTCCTGGCTCAGGCGAAATGGAGTAGGAGCACATATGTGATATGTGCGGGACCGAGATTGATACGCATACGTGATACCGTATTCTATTCTCGTGATATGTGATATCGGCCGGGTATATGCGATATAGCCGGGTTATCGGATCAAGTGTTGATTCGATAAAATGATACATATTATATTAGTCGGTTATATATGATATAGCCGGATTATTAAATCAAGTATTGATTTAATAATTTAATGTATAATTATATATTTGATATATTAAATTACATTAACTAATATATGCTCGCTTAAGTATTTCATTTTCTCACATTTGGATACATTTAACACATATGTGATATATGTTTAATGTATTATTTTCTTTTGTTACAAAATTATATATATGTGATATGTATAATTGTAACATGGTAGGTTATACATCCAACTTGGGTATATGAGAATTACACCATGCTAATATGATAAGTGTTGAGTTTATATTTATTTTTGGTAATTCAAAATTGAGTGGATTTTGTCATGGTTGAGCTTGGATTAAGCTTGTAGAACCATTGACTAAGTCCACCAATTTTGTCTTAGCCTAAGATATTTATTAACCTAACCCTAATCTATTAGCCATGGTCAATTCTCTACATGAGTTAGCCATGACATATACTAACCAAAGGTTGCATTTCTAACCCTATCTCAATTCATTCATCACTTCATCTTCTTCTTCCTCATGAAAGTTTGCTAGCTTTTTTCCTTTGTGATGAAATATTGTGAGAAAAAGTATACTAAAGAGAGCCCATTTCCTACTTCATCATTCTCTACTATTAGCCATTTGGTTTAGGGTGTTTGCTTGACTAAACCCTAAATTAGTGAAGAGATAGCTTGAGTTCATGTTTTCTCGAAGTAGATCATCTTGGATTTTGAAGACTACAAGCAAGCATGCATCATTCACCTTGTGGAGTTTCTCAAGAGTCCGGGAGTTCTTTGATCGCAGCGAAAGGACCACTACTTGGAGCTAATGAAGTGAAGGAACGGACTGCAAAGGTTGTAATCCCTAATCACCTAGTTATAAAGTTGTTTGCATATCGTTTCATATGATTCTCTAGTTAAACATCTTAGGTTAGAGTTCTTTAGCGTGACAAAATTTTTAATTTGGCATGGACGATGCCCCCGAAACCTTGCTGTCGTGCTTAGGAACCCTACATTGTTAAGTTGTTTACCTTAAATAGGCAAGCACCCATATCTCCAGCTCCCTGAGGCTTAAGAGAGTGGTCCCGCTTAAACCTATATTTACTAGGGTCCTTATTGTAATTTAGTATAACTTGAGGGGGTTTTATGTAAAAATAATTTTGTATAATTTTCAAAATACACCTCAAATATTTTATTATCTTCTTTAGAGTTTTCATTGATGTATATTTTATCAATGTGACATTTCTAGTGAATAAAACCTAATTTTATAATATATGGTATTTATTTGTAATATTGGAATTGTATGGTATTTTCTTGTAAATGAGATATTTTTCTTAAATTTTGGAAATGTGGAATATTATAATTATTAAAAATAGATATTTTGATATTAATTACATATATATATATTTATTAAAAATATAAGTTTTATTTATAATAGAAATCGCATTTTCTAAAGAAAATTGTATTTTAAATCTTTCGAGATCGTATGCTCCTTTCGGAGGTCTGCATCTCACTCTACTAGGCCCGAGAATGTGCGATAATCCGTACCATACCGAACTGGTTCCCTAAAATGGGTTGTAGAGGCGCAATTGCAAAGATTTGTTAAAATACACTTATTGTAGAAAAAGATTTTAATAGTTGAAGGTAGTTATATGTAAAGTCGTATTTTCCCAGATCTATGTTCCCAAATTCTATCGTACTGTGTTAGATATTTGTGTTGTGAGGATTTAGGTTATTACCTTGTGAGTTTTCTAAAAGTATAAGGGGATTATAGAGTTTATGTCGGAAACTAAAGTTTGTGGTATTTTAATGTAAAATTGCGATAAAAGATGCATATAAAAATCTTTTGTGATGAAACTTGTTAAAGATATTTACTAATGTTTAATGAACAATATGTGATGATATGAAGGTATCTTGATTAAGAAAATATAGATTTTAAAGAAAACCGAATCGGAAGACGGACTAATTCCGCTTCCGTCGGATTTTAGTTTTGAATGTTGTTAGAATAGAGAAAAGAAGGATAAGTAGGGACTTACTGGATGATTGGATAGAGGAGAGAAAGAGGAAGAGGTGGGAGTTTCCGGTGCGTCTTTTCGTCGTCGGAAACTCCTCGGATTGCTGTCAGAAGTTCGTCGGAGCTTCGCCCTTTTGCTAACTCCACTTGCACACAAAAGACTTGGGAATTTTCTTGAGAGTTTGGGCAGGGATTTGGGAGTGAGGAGGGGTGATTTGAGGGTGGTATTTATAGAAAAAATTAGGGTTAGGGTGTGATAAAAAAATGCATTTAAAAAGGATTAAAAGGGGGTATTTTAATTCTCTGGTTAATTACAGAGAATTTAAACAGTGTAGGGGGAGTGGGGTAGGCCAAAGGGTGCAATGGGTTAAAGAAAATTAGGGTTCGGACCGAATTAGACCGGCGGCGCCGGCCGAGTCAAGGCTTTCGCATGCCCGAGTCTGGCAAATTGGGGCTCGTCTTGATGCCACGTGTCCCTGACGCTTGGTCTAGCCTTGTGGACACGTTTGTTTATTCTGTAACTTACCTTATTACGTGTAGTGAACGTGTAAACTCTTGGGCTTCTAAAAGATTAAAAGAAATTAAAATAAAAAGATAATGTGGCTGATGGGATTTGAACTCTGGTGCTTTGGTTCAGCAGTGCAAGGTTTTACCAGTGAGCTATAAGCTCTTTCTTGCTGTTTAAAAGCAAAACAAATTTATAACTTGTGCTCAGGCTCAATTACCCCTTTCTGTATTTTTGAAAAATTTGTACAGAAAGTTTAGGGTTGTTACATCTGGTCAAAATGCGAACAACGCATCGAAGAAGCTCCTGCCGTGGGCTTGTTAATAGGGACTCTTGATCCTCAAGCGACTGTGTCCCAGTTTATGACGTTCTTTAAGCCGTCCACCTTCCAGGCTCTGATCAACAAGTTAGCCCAAATGGACCAGATGGGCTACATGCCTTCCTCTTCAAAAATGGACCCTCGGAATGCAAAGGGTAAAGGGAAAGCGGCCTTCGTTGCCAATACTCAACAACAACCGAGTGACCCGAAACCGGTTGCTCTCCAAAACAATGCGCGCCCGCATCAATCTCTGGAAGAGAAGCTTGGACGTGGTTACTAGTTTCCCCGTGATAAAACGAGGAGATTGTTCGAACTGGCAGTGTGCAACAAACTCATCACCCTGCCGGACCCAAAACGTCCACCGCTGCCCGATGACGTCAACAATCCCAACTACTGCTCCTATCACCGAATGGTGAGCCACCCCATTGAGGATTGCTATATCTTCAAGAACTAGGTCGAGGACCAATACTGTCAAGGGAAATTCGCGCTGTCAGAGAACTGAAGGGTGAACCCGCCACAGAGGCACGCTCCTAAAAAGGTGGATACGCCGGGGGCATCATGTTCGTTTGTGGAAGAAGCTCCGTGGGAAGTTATCCTTTCAGCTAAAACCAAAAGAATGCTGAAGGATCTTCAAGCATGTCCGGCGATCAGGTGGAAAAGCCCGCTGGAGCCCGAGATCATTGAGGGAATGCTGAAACCACGCCCTACACTGAAAACTGTTAGCAATGGGAAAAACACCCAGGTCAAGCCTTCAAAGTCTTCGAAGGGAAAGAAGAAGACCTAGAAGCCCATGCAGCCTGACGACAAGCGCACAGACCTGCAAAAGTACATCGACGCGCTGGAGGAGTACAACCAGAAGGCGCGGACCCCAGTCACTCTCGAAGAGTTTCTCAAGCATATCCTTAAGAACGGAGATAGTGACGATGATGAAGGAAATGGATCATCGGGAGAAACCGAAGATTATGTAGCAAGTTGCCATATGGTTTCTCATTCGTCGTTAAATAACGAAGAAACTCCCTCGGCGTCGGAAAGCAACGCAGAGGAACTGGGGCAGAATCGACGCCAAAATTCCCGGAATCGTTAGAAGACTCAATTGACAGGCTGCTAAATGAGGCTTTTCAAAAGAGCAAAGCTGACCGAGAACGTGAAACGGCCATATAAGAAAAGGCCAAGCGTCGGCATTAGGATATACAATAAAAAAAATGCATCCTGAAGACCAAAAGCACACTGCCTTCCGGACTCCGTAGGCATATTCTGCTATAAGGTGACGCCTTTCGGTTTGAAGAACGCAACCACTACCTACCAGAAGGCCATGACGAAGATCTTCGATGACCTCATAAATGAGGTTGTCGAATGCTATATTGATGACCTTGTGGTGAAAAGTAAATCATACGAGGAGCACTGGGAACATCTGAACATAGTGTTCCAGCATCTTCGGAAATACAATCTAAAGATGAATCCTCTGAAATGCGTGTTTGGAGTTTCCTCAGGCAAATTCCTAGGATTCATTATTCGACATCGAGGCATCAAAATAGACTCATCAAAGATCAAAGCTATTATGGAAATGCCCATGCCAAGAACTCTCAAACAACTGCGGTCTCTCTAAGCAAAGCTCGCGTATATCCGGCGGTTCATAGCCAACCTCTCTGGAAAATGCCGCCTCTACGGCTATCTAATGAAGTAGGGGACCCCGTTAGTTTGGGATCATAAATGCCAAAGTGCACTGGACGAAATCAAGCAATACCTGCAGAATCTGCCAGTGTTGACCGCTCCGGTTAAGGGAAAGCCCCTCATCCTGTACACAACCGCCCTGGAAGGTTCCCTAGGCGCGTTATGGGCACAGGAGAACGATCAGGGAAAAGAGAGAGCTCTCTACTATTTGAGTCGAGTTCTCCTGGGGGTAGAAAACAACTACCCCCCCATCGAAAAACATTGTCTGACACTGATCTTCGCGATAACGAAGCTTAGGCACTATGCCTTGGCACATGAGGTCCATTTCATATCAAAGGTGGATCCTCTCAAATATCTAATGTCAAGGGCCATACTAACAGGAAGGCTTGCCAAATGGGCCCTCATCTTGATGGAGTTCTCGATAACGTATCAACCCCTCAAAGCAGTGAAAGGTCAGGCCATCGCCGACTTTCTTGCTGAGCATCCGATACCAGCCGATTCTCTTTTAAATTGCGAATTGCCAGACGAACACGAGTTTGACACAATCGAAGGGGAGAAGGAAAAAAATAATGTCCAATGGGAACTCTACTTCAATGGAGCATATTACATGAAGAAACGAAAGCATAACACCTCTATAATCAAAGCCGGGGTGGGCTTCATCTTCGTAACTCCGCAAGGAGGGATAATGCGTTTCGCCCTTTCCTTAACAGAACCAAGAACAAACAATGAGGCTGAATATGAAGCTTTGATAGCGGGTCTTGAGATCGCTGTCGATATGGGAATCAAAGTCCTCCTCATATATGGAGACTCCTAGCTGGTCGTTGTCCAAGTAAATGGCGACCATCAGACTGCAAACTAGAGTTGATAAAATATGGTAGGAGAGTGCAGCAACTACTGACATAAATCCCCTCCTACATCCTAGAAAGCATACCACGTGCGGAAAATAGCAAGACGGATGCATTAGCCAAGCTTGCTAAGGAGCTGGCTGACGAAAACCTTGATGACGTAAGTATCGTTGTACAAAGCCGCCGGGTTCTCACGCCAGCAGAAATATCTTCAGAGGATTCAATGGAGCCATCTGAAGGAAAAGAAACGACCAAACAAGCGGTCCTTCGAATAGAAGACGAAGAAAAGGTCAAGGATTGGAAGGAAGTCTTCATAGACTACTTCAAATCCCATCGAACGCCCAAAGATGCGTCATCAAGACATCGGCTCATGAAACGGGCTCTGTCTTTCGCTTTCGTCAATGATACTCTTTATAAGAGATCATTCGACTGTCTGTGGCTGAGATGCCTGGGACCAGAAGAATAAAAAAGAGTCGTTCAAGAAACTTACGATGGACTCTGCGGTTCTCATCAGGCCGGGCCAAAGATGAAGCTGAAGATCAAGGATGGGCTATTATTGGCCCATAATGATTCAGGACTGTCTTGAATATGCGAAGCAATGTCACTCGTGCCAGATTCATGGGGACTTCATCCACCAACATCCAAATCCACTTCACCCAACGGTAGCTAGCTGGCCGTTTGAAATGTGAGGAACCGATATAATCGGCCCTATTGAACCAACGTCATCCAAAGGATACCGGTTCATACTGGCAACGACTGACAACTTTTCTAAGTGGGCGGAAGCAATACCACTAAGCGAGGTGAAGACGGAGAATATTCTCCATTTCTTCAAGACACTTGTCATCTACCGGTTCGGTACTCCACGACGGATAATCTCGGATAATGGGCCAGCCTACAGGAGCCATAAAATCATCCGCTTCGCAGAACATCATAAAATAGACTGGAGATACTCTTTCGTCTATAATCTCCGAGCTAATGGTCTAGCTGAAACTTTCAACAAGACCTTGACCATGATTATAAAGAAAACGGTGTCCAGAAAAAAGGACTGGCACGAGAGACTGCATGAAGCTTTCTGGGCGTACTGAACGACGTTCAAAACGGCTACGAATACAACACCATACGCGTTGGTATTCGGCACTGAAGCAGTCCTTCCTTTGGAAATAGAACTCCCTTCTCTCCGAGTATCGGTTCGATACGAGCTAACAGATGACGAAAATGCCCATCTTCGGCTAAGGAGCTTGACGCTCTCGATGAAACTCGCCTCATGGCGCAACAAAACCTAGAAGCATACAAGGCAAGGATAACGCGCTCATACGAAAAACTGACTAGGCCGAGAACATTCCGCCAAGGCGAACTCGTGCTAGTCGTCAAAAGACCTATGATCCCCAATCGTGCAAAATGAAGGAAATTTGAGCCAAACTATAAAGGCTCGTACATCACAGACAAGGTCTATCAAGGTGGGGCCTATTTGCTCATGGATATGCATGGCGAAAGACCTTTCCGGCCAATAAACGGCCCATTCCTCAAGAAATACCATGCATGACGAGTCACGACTTAGGTCAATGATAGACGAGGACGCTCGTGTCTGTTCGTTATCTTCCTAAGTCAAAACTCTAAGAGGTATTCGGAAAAGCTTCACCTCAAAAATGGTGATAATGGACCACTACGTCCTTAAACTGGCAATGGACCGAGATGTTCCTAAACTAACAAAGGACTGTAATGTCCTTAAACTAAAGCTTCACCTAAAAAATGGTGATAATGGACCACTACGTCCTTAAACTGGCAATGGACCGAGATGTCCCTAAACTAACAACGGACTGTAATGTCCTTAAACTAAAGCTTCACTTCAGAAATGGTGATAATGGACCACTACGTCCTTAAACTGGCAATGGACCCCTACGTCCTTAAACTGGCAATGGACCGAAATGTCCCTAAACTAATAATAGACCGAAATGTCCCTAAACTACCAATGGACCGTACTGTCCTCAAACTAAAGCTTCACCTAAAAAAAAATGGTGATAATGGACTACTACGTCCTTAACTGGCAATGGACCAAAATGTCCCGAAACTAGTACTTCGCCTCAAATATGGCGCATCGCCTCAAATACGGCGATATCTTCTCTTGGGATCTATGTTGCAATCAAAGCTCCAACGGCAAAGACTGCAACCCAAGTAAAAAAAAATGGTATGTCCACAAGAAAAATAGACACGGATGAAAACCCGAAAGGGCGCCGTGAGTAAAAACAGCAGAGCTACCGGCGAGCTTGTGAAAACCTGAAAGGGCGCAATCTCGTTGTTAAAAAAACGGTACGTCCATAAGCGAAATGGACACGGATGAAAATCCGAAAGGGTGCCGTGAGTAAAAACAGCAGGGCTACCGGCGAGCTTGTGAAAACCTAAAAGGGCGCAATCTCGTTGTTTATAAAAAAACGGTATGTCCATGAGCAAAATGGGCAATAATGAAAACCCGAAAGGGCGCCGTGAGTAAAAACAGCAGGGCTACCGGCGAGCTTGTGAAAACCGGAAAGGGCGCAATCTCGTAAAATTTTCACTTACGAGATCCTCTCGACTCGTAAGGAGAACTCCCCCTATGAGACCTTCACGGCTCATAGGATTCAAAGTCTTAAGTTACAGGGATCCAAACCCGTCCTTAAGACGTTGTATTCCCCAAGTTTCCCTACAGGCGGTCCAATATTTGCCCTTGTATACAATCCACGGGCACAAATAAACGATTTTTTCCCTACCAAGTTCCATCATTGACGAGGAATGTCCTCATATGGTGAACGACACTTATAAGACCTCTCGAATTATAAGGAGAAAATACTCTTATGAGATCCTTACAACTTATAAGAGAAAACACCACTTAGAAGTCCTCACGACTTCTAAGGAGAATATACACCTATGAGATCCTCATGACTTGTAGGGAGAAACACCTTTATGAGATCCTTATAGCTCATAAAGTCAAAAAGTCTTAGTCGGCAGGATCCTAACCCTGTTTGCTAAGCCACATTTGTTCAAATCAGCAAAGGCAAATGATGATTCGCTCCTGGTAGTATCCTAGTTGCAGCGATGATGATGCCTAAATCGGTGTCAAACTCCAAGTCCTTTCACGGCAAATGATGATTCGCTCCTGGCAATATTCCAGTCACAGCGATACTGATGCTAAGATTGGTATCAGATCTTAAGTTCCATACTCGCCACAAAAATCAGCGAGCAAAAAATGCATATGAAATAGCCGAAATGATGGGGCAACTCACAATAAAAAACAGCGAGCAAAATATATGCATATAAAAACAGCCGAAATGTTTGGGCAACTCGTAATAAAAAGCAGCGAGTAAAAAGGAAGAATAGCGAAATGATTGGGCAACGTGATAAAAAGCCGAAATGATTGGGCAATCGCGACTTTCACGATATAAAAAGCTGAAATGATTGAGCATCACAGAAAGAAATAAAATGTAATGAAACTTTTGCCCTACAGGTAAGTCCACATCAACCCCTGTATACAATCCATAGGCACAAACGAAAAGAGAACCATATTTTCCCACCAGGCTCCGTCAAAGGGAGAGCCAAGTCTTGACGGTTCAAAAATCAACCTAAAGACTATCCCGACATTCATCTCATTGCAGCAGACACAATGTCAACAATGGCGTTTCTTCTCACTCCAGCAGGATGCAGACGTGACGTCAACAAAGGACCCCAGGGTCGAAACAAAACGGAGCCATGGCAAAATTCCTAGCTCCAAGTCTTGACGGTTCACAAAACAACCTAAAGACTACTCCGGCATTCATCTCGTTACACCAGACACAATGTCAACAAAGGCTCCAAAATAGCCAAATCAAAAGGAAGCGAAGACCAAATTCCTAGCTTCAGGGTCTTGACGGCAACTCAAATAAAATCCGAAAGGCAATCGGAGATCATCCCACACCAGTGTCGAGTGGTTATGACTCATCGGGGCTCCCAAACTGAGTCTAATCTCAAGTGAAAAACGACATGGCAAAATTCCTAACGCTTGCTCTTTCGATGGTCAAACTGCCTAAGAAGATTACTTGAAAACGGAGAAGAAACCGAGATGGATCGTCTTACCTGAATTTAGGGGCAGATGCTATTTGGATTTATCCATCCACCTCTCTGAAGATGCCAAGTTGATTTATGGCGCCGTACATCGGAGGTTTGGACGGATGCGGCCGATGTAGCAGATTTCATCAGATTCCCCCTCGTTGTGAGGGGTTTTTGATTGTGGGGACGCTCTTCCCTGCAGGCGCAAGCCCTTGCAATTAATTACGTTACCGCATCGCGGTAACCACTTTCTCCTGCTCCAGAAGGTCACTTCGTGTCGTGTGTGTTTGTTTTATTTTTGGTTGCCCATAGATTGTATACGGAGACTAATTTATATTGTCACCCGTAGGGCATGTATTAGTCCAAATCCGCATATTCTTAGATTTGGGTTTGGGTTGGTATAAGGATCGTTAATCTTGTTTGAGATTAAGATCAACTTAAATGTTTGTTAAGGATACGCTTGTCCAATTTTAGACTAAGATCTACTTAACAAGATTTTAGGATCATTCAGATCTAACAAAAGAGCATTTGCGCTCTATTGTTTTAGTTTAAGGACGTTTCGGTCTGTTGTTAGTTTAAGGGCGTTTCGGTCCGTGGCTAGTTTAAGGACGTTGCGGTCCGTTGGGATGTGCTCATCGGTTTAGGAGTGCACCAAAGAGTTGTCGGTTGTCGGGACCCTCCACCTCTCTAAAGACGTTGAAGAATTACAACGACATGTATCAGAGGTGTGGAGAGATGTACTCTTGAGCCAAATTCCAGATTGAGGGGAGAGATCATGGTGGACCATCTAAGAATCATTAGTCATTTTTAGGAGACTAGGATTAACTTAGGAGATGTGTGATGGACATCATTCTGGTCAATTAGTTTCGAAAGTCATGAACATAGAGGCTCAGTCTATTTGGAGATCCAAGATATTTTAATCTTAAGAAGACTTAGCCAATTTGGGGCTGAAGTTGGCTTCTTATAGTGTTAAACACTAATATATGCTCGGTGCTTACGTGCTCTCACGTGAGTCTCTAAAGCAGTGTTAAACACTGAAATTTAGCACGCTCACTTTTGAGCACCTCTCTTCCTTTTATTAGTGCTAAGCACTTAGCTCATATAATGCTCACGTGCGAACATGTGAGGTGCTCAAAAGTGAGTGTTGTCTTTGGATTTTTTTCCTTTTTCCATTTAAGCAACTATTTGGGGGTCACGTGGGAACACGTGATTCGATCTCAGTCATTCCTTTTTGTTCATCGGAGGTTCTCACGTGGGAACACGTGACCAGTCTTTTCTTTTATAATGCATAGAGATTCTGATCTGAACTTTAAGAATTTCAGGTCCCTTGTTTTATAAGAATTAGATTCTTTACAGGGTTATACCCTAGTTTTATCAGAGGAATTAAATTCCTATATACTTATGGAAGAATTAAATTCTTTGGACTTAGTTCTTTCCCCTAAGTTTTGAATCTGCATAACAGAATCTTCCCGATGAGAATTAAATTCATAACTTGTGGGGAGATCTGCTTCTGCAGATCTCAACCAGAGGAAGAACTAAGTTCTTTTGAGAAGCGTTAAACTCTTAGTTTGAGAATTAAATTCTCTTTTGTTTTGTAGGAGCTTTTGGAAGGCTTATGTATATTTTTTTAGAAGCTTATGGGGTGGTCTCCTCCTGTTTAGATTTAACCTCCTTGCTCCTATTTATAGGAGAAGAGAAAAAATCAATTTGTTAAGAAAATCTCTCATTGAGAGATCGGATTGATTTCATGATCTTTTAGATCAATCGGTGAATTTTATTCACCGTCGGATTTTTAATCCAATTGCTATCTGTTTAACAGAAAAGATTTCTTGTTTATTTAACAAGATTATGAATATTTTGTTAGTTTTAACAAGATTAGAATTTTATTCTATCATATCTTTTTAGTTTAACAAGATCATAAATATATTTTCTTAATATGAATATCTTGTTAACATAGAATTTTATTCTTGTCATGTGAATATCTTGTTAGTTTAACAAGATTAAGAATGTTGAATTTAATTCTGTTAAATGAATATCTTGTTCGTTTAACAAGATTAGGAAAATATTTTCCTATGATAGAATTTTATTCTATCATATGATCACCGCTGGATCTTTGATCCAAGGGTCCTCTGTTTAACAGATAAGATTTTCTAGTTTGAGGAAGATCAGGAAAATATTTCCCAAATAGAATTTAATTCTAGAATTTGATATGAGCATTTTAAATTGGGGCGCTCACATGCTTTGCATTTGAGCGGCAAGAGAACTCACGTGTTTAACACGTGACCCCTAGTGTGGGTTTTAGCCTGTTTATTTTCAGCGCTCATATGAGCATATGAGCGCTCACGTGTTTAACATGTGAAGTATGTTTGGCCCTTAGTTAAGTATTTTCAACGCCTATATGCTTTGCATATGAGCGCTCACGTGTTTAACACGTGAAGCCTGTTTGGCCTTTGGTTATTTATGTTCAGCGCTCATATACTTTGCATATGAGCGCTGACGTGTTTTACACGTGAGGCCTGTTTGGCCCTTAGTTATTTTCTTTCAGTGCTTATATTCTTTGCATATAAGCGCTCACGTATTTAACACGTGATGTCCAACCGTGAATTCTTTTCCTTTTTCTTCTCTCCCTTTTTTATAATGGTTATAAGGGAACAAATAGCTTTTAGCCGAAAATTTTGGCGGGAACAAATACCCCCTACTACTTTAACCCACGTAAGTATGTACGTGGGTGAAGTAGTGTAGAGTTATGCATGGCCATAGAATTGAGGGCTTAGGAGACAAGTTTAGGGTCCTTATAACCTAAGAATTTTTTCATCTTCATGAACCGAAAGGGTCTCAAGAAAGTTTTTTCTCCCTACAAGTCGAGAGGATCTCATACGTGCATATTCTCCCTAGAAATTGTGAGGATATCTAAGTGTTCATCGCCTCCGTGAGTCGTAAGGATCACCCTCGGGTATTTTTCCTTACGAATCGTGAGGATCCGTAAATAGCTTCTTTATTTCATTGGCGAATGTGGTTTTGGCAAATGTGGCCCATTGATAGTCCATCTTGACCTCCTTGTAGGGCAGCGATGGCTTAGGAAACAGGTTTGTATCTGCTGTCTAAGACTTTTCAACTTTATGAGTCGTGAGGGTCTCATAAAGACTTTTCTCCCTACTGAAAGTCGACCTTAGCACCACCATGAGGTTCCAGAGGCTTCAAGCATGCCAAATTTTAATTTTATTAGGTGCTAAGTTAGACTAACAAGATCTTTAATAGATTATTAGGGTTTGCCTTTATGATTTGATGAACTAAAGAGAAGAAAAGAGCTACAACCTTTGTAGTTCGAGTCCTTCACTTCGCATACTCCGTGTAGTAGTCCCGCGACTCCACTAGGCTCCACTTGAGGCTTTGGACGAGCTTCCTCCGATGACCTTCGTGCCGAAGATGATCCACGCGAAGTCCTTCCACCTCAAGCTACCTCTATACTAAACTCTTTAGCGTAGTAAACACGCTACACTCGATCGCTAGTCAAGTGTAGGATGGTGAAGTAGGGGATGTAAAAATCTCATAAGTTTGTGTTCAAGCTTCATGGTTCACATCACATGTGAGGGTTGAAGCTTGAACTATAGCAATTGAGGAAGAAGAAGAAGCTAGAGAGCAACCATGGGAGCAACTCATGAAAATGGCTAAGTGTTGAGAATGAGCAAGGAATGAATGACAACTCTTGACCCTCACTCATTCAAGCATGGAATTTTGCAATATAAAATTGCAACCATTCTTAAATAGTGAGTTAAGATGAATAAACAAATATAACTCCCATGCTTGCAACCATGCCCTCAATTTACACCTCATTTCTATTTTTCTCAAAAATAGAAAATCAAGCCATGCTTCATTATTATATATATATATATATATATATCATATATATTAATATATATATTATGAAGAATAATTAGTGAGCTAATGATATTAGTTAAGATATAATTATATCACATATAATGTAAATCACATTATTAAATCAACACTTGTTTTAATAATTCAGTTATATCACATATGACTGACTAATATCATATATCTGTATATCACATTATCAAATCAACACTTGATTCGACAATCTGGTGAAACAGGTAACAGATAACTGCCAGATTACAATACGGTATCATATACACGTATTTAATCAGGCCCACACACATATCACATATGTGTCCTACTTCGTTTCGCTTGAATCAGGGAACTTCTGTGTGGGACTCTAAAGACTCGTCAATACACCAGCAATAGGTGATGATCACATCAGTCACCTACAAGCCGTCAGAGATACTAGCTGGACGTAATGACTACCTGGGTATTGAGCGATATGAAGATCAACAAGCAAGCTTGTCTATAGTCTCCATGAAGCCTATCAGTAACACTACCGTACAATCCGGTCTCTTCGTCTGATATGTCGCATATCATGTCTAGGGATGGTAAACGTCAGACCCCAGTAACGTGATAAGTCATGCCGATGTTTGGCCTATAACGGTTTGAGAAACTACTGATAACACTTATCAGTAAATCTCATAAGCAGCCCTGGCCAGGGACTTCCAGTTAAAGCCAATCGAGCATAACGCAACATCAACCCCCAATACCGGGAGAGACGAAACCCTTCCTATCACTCATTGCCTCCATGCGACTCGGGACTGTACCCAAAATCCACCTGTTTGCACATCTCCTTTGAGCGTGGTAGGGAGGAAATCAAAGCACAGTGAGAGCCGCACAAGACTCTACGACGATCTCGGGTCTACACACTAACCTGTACCAGTGTCACCAGAGGACTGCTATCTAACGATAGGTATACTACCACATAGGAGTCTTCGGCGAGTCCTGTTCGGTGTACCCATTCTCCAATGAGCACCTGTGTACAAAATTTGATATCATACACCAATGGTTGTGGGATCAACCATCGCCCTCTAAGGGATAAGAAATGTACACACTAGTCTACTCTGGAATATCGATGTCCTAGTCTCGATATTCCCTCGACCAGAAACTGATTAAAGGATGTACTTTTGGACCACCTTAGCCCCACTAGTATGATCTCATCATAATCCTGGTTGTCAAGTACATATCCTAAGGGCTTTATCAACATGTAAGAGATAGACAGTATAAATTCCAGTCTACATGTTAAGATAAAGGTAACCTGATAGCATACTATCATGTCGAGCAAGAAAGTCCTCTCTCTATATGTCCAAGCATCCACTATATCACCAATAATGGCCTCTAGGGCGTACATATTGCTAACACCTACGAGTCGAGAGGATCCCGTAGGTGTATTTTGTCTTTAGGAGTCATGAGGACTTCTAAGTGTGTTTTCTCTTGAGAGTTGTAAGGATCTCATAAGAGAATTTCCCCCTTACAAGTCGAGAGGACTCGTAAGTGTTTTTTTTCCTCCTTGTCGATATTCAACTTTGGAGAATATGGCTCGTGGATAGTATACAATAGTCCATCTTGGATCTACTTGCAAGGCTACAGTGCTTTGGAAACAGGTTAATATCCTGCCTACGGCTTTTCACCTTCATGAAGATTTCGTGAAGATGTTTTTCCCTACGAGTTGAGACAAATCGAGAAGCTCTCGCAGGAACATTGTTTTCTCTACGAGTCGAGACGAATTGAGAAGTTCTCGCAAGAATGTCCTAACGTCACAGTTAACCTCTGCTGATAGAAGTCCGTTAGGGTCTATGGTACTAGGGGTTTTGTCCGTCATACCGTCACGTTGGCCGATGTATTCCACGATATGCAATCTTACTATTCGAGTAGCCCACGACTGTCGTGTCTCTGATCCCTTCGGGGGCTTGACAAGACGTCTTCAAGTAATCTCCCAGGTCATATTACCGTCAGAAGAGCAAGCGTTAGGGATTTTACATGCCGCTTTTACTTGAGGTTAGGCTCAGTTTGGGAGACCCGATGAGTCATGACCACTCCGCGCTGGTGTGGGATGATCTCCGATAGTCTTTCAGGTTTTATTTGAGTTCCCATCAAGACCATGAAGTTAGGGATCTTCCTTTGCTTCGTTTGTTGACATTGTGTCTGCTTTATTACGATGACTGTCGAGGTTGTCTCTAGGTTATCTGTGAACCGTCGAGGCTTGGAACTACGGACTTTTCCATGGCTCTGTTGTTTTGACCCTGGGGTCGGTTGTTGACGTTGTGTCTGCATCCTGCTGGAGTGAGAAGGAACGCCGTGGTGATCTCTAGGCTGTAGATGTTTCCATCGAGACTCTGAAGCTAGGGATCTTCCTTTGCTTCGTTTGTTGACATTGTGTCTGCTATATTGCGACGAATGTCGAGATTATCTCTAGGTTATCTGTGAACCGTCGAGGCTTAGAACTAGGGACTTTGCCATGGCTCTGTTTTTTTTACCCTGGGGTCGGTTGTTGACGTTGTGTCTGCATCCTGCTGGAGTGAGAAAGAACACCGTTGCCGATTTCTAGGCTGTCTGTGAACCTTCGAGATTTGGAACTAGGGACTTTGTCATGGCTCCGTTGTTTCGACCCTGGATTCGGTTGTTGACGTTGCGTCTGCATCCTGTTGGAGTGGAGAAGAAACGCCGGGGTGATCTCTATGCTGTCTGTGAACCGCCAAGATTTGGAACTAGGGATTTTGCCATGGCTCCGATTTGTTGACGTCGCGTCTGCATCCTGTTGGAGTGGAGAAGAAACGCCGTTGTTAATCTCTAAGCTGTAGATGTTGCCGTCGAGACTTAGCTCTCTTTCTGATGGAGCCTGGTGGGAAAATGTGGTTCCCCTTTTCATTTGTGCCCAAGGATTGTATACAGGGGTCGATGTGGACTCACCTGCAGGGTAAAAATTTTCTTTTCATTTTTTGTTTCTTTCCGCGATGCTCTATCATTTCAGCTTTTTATATCGTGAAAGTCGCGATTGCCCAATCATTTCGGCTATTTTATCGTGGTGTCCAATCATTTCGGCTATTTTTCTTTTTACTCGCTGGTTTTTATTGTGAGTTGCCCAAACATTTCGGCTATTTTTATATGCATATATTTGCTCGTTGGTTTTTATTGCGAGTTGCCCCATCATTTCGGCTATTCAATATGCATCTTTTGCTCGCTGATTTTTGCGAGTATTGGAACTTGAAATCTGATACCAATCTTGGTCTCAGCACCGCTGCGCCTGGAATATTGCCAGGAGTAAATCATCATTTTCCGTGAAAAAACTTAAAAATTGACACCTGTTCAGGCATCAACATCGCTACCACTGGTATATTGTTAGGAGTGAATCATCATTTTTCTTTATCGATTCGAACAAAGGTGGCTTAGCAAACAGGGTTAGGATCCTGTTTACTAAAGCTTTTTGACTTTACGAGCCGTAAGGGTCTCATAAAGGTATTTCTCCTTACGAGTCGTGAGGATCTCGTAGGTGTATTTTCTCCTTAGGAATTGTGGGGATCCCCAAGTGTGTGTTCTCTTATAAGTCGTAAGGATCTCATAAGAGTATTTTCTCCTTATAAGTCGAGAGGACTTACAAGTGTCGTTCACCATATGAGGACAGTCCTTGTCATTGGTGGGACTTGGTAAGGGAACGTTTATTTGTGCCCATGGATTGTATACAAGGGTCAATATTGGACCGCCTGTAGGGCAACTTGGGGAGTGTGATGGCTTAAGAACGGGTTCAGGTCCCTGTATCTTAAGACTTTTGAATGTTATGAGCCGTGAGGGTCTTATAAGGGGAATTCTCCTTACGAGTCATGAGGATCTCGTAAGTGTAATTTCTCCATAGGAATCGTGGGGATCCCTATGTGTGTTGCTCCCTTGTAAGTCGTAAGGATTTCACGCAGGTGTTTTCTCCTTACTGAAGGGTTACCCTAGCGCCCCGACCATCTCACGTGGCCAAATGCGGAACAAATTTTTTTTCTTTCGATTAAAACTTGGCGCTAGACTAAACCCTAAAACCGGATCTTACCATAAAACTAACTAGCTACACTCGGAGAGCTATCTACTATGGAAAAAAGATATACCAAGAGGCTCAAGTCCTTCGGTCTTCTCTCCTCGCCATGTGCTCCAAATGGTCTCCTTGAACTTGCTTGATCTCCAACTCCGGCTCCATCGGTCCTTCGGGATCGAGCTTGTTCTCCGGCCTTGCTTTGTCGTAGATGATCCACCCGGAGAGTATGATCCATGGCTCTAGCTCCTAACTATATAGCAAAAGGAGCAACTAGAGAACTTGGTTTGCTAAACCAAGTAATCTAGGGTGTAGTTTAGAATTCTAAGTGTCAAGCTATCTCTTTCTTGCCTCTTCACTTGATTCTCAACTCATGAGTAGGTAGTGAAGAGGAAGAAGATGAAGGTGGAGGAGACTAGAGAGCAAGAGAGGAATGAGAGCTCAAGAAATCATGAAGCATGAATGAAAGAGAAAATACACACAAGGGTTTTGTGTATCAATTCTTTCGTTAAACAATTAGCAACCATGCTTCAATAGTAACTCCAAAATGAATTATAAATTCATTTGTTAACTATTGAAGCATGGTCACTACCTTTTCTCCCTTACCTCTCACTTTACACCTCATTTCCATTTATGAAATAAATGGAAAATACTAAATGAGGTGGCCACCTTCTAGAAGGAAACTGTGATAAATACGGATTTCCAACTACTGTATATATATACCGGCAATCAGATAAAAATCCGAACGCCTAAAGAGATAGAATAACACGAAGAACGTAATACTAGAATATACATATCGAAATACATATATGTAAATTATTAAATCAATACCTGATTTAATAATCCGGCTCAAAACCTAGCCAGCTAGCATTACCAACTGTCCGATCGAAAGTCTGAGTACAAAGTACATCAATCGATCGAACCCTGTACGTATCCAATACGGCAACTACACCATTTCGCCTGAATCAGGAAAACCCTTTGTGTGGGACTCTAAAGACCCGACAGTACTCTGGCAGTGGGTTTAACCACAAGCACGTCAGCGGCACTAGCTGTACGTAACGGCTGCCCAGGTACCTGTCGAAAAGGAAGGCCGACGAGCAAGCTCGTCCGAACTCCTACTGAGCCTATCCGTGACAATATCCGTACAGTCCGGTCTCTTCGTCAAAGAGTATCGCATACCGGGTCTAGGGGATGGTGAACGTCAGACCCTAACAACCTGATAGTCGTGCCGATGTGGCTCAGGACCAATCCGGAAAACTACTGATCAACCTATCAGTAAATCCCAAGTGCCTTGGCCAAGGTCTTATGGTCCTGACCAATCGAATCACAGTGCGATATCAACTCCCTATACCGAGAGAGACGAATCCCCGACAATCGCTCACTGCCTCCATGTGGCTCGGGACTGAACCCAACCAAGACCTGTTTGCATGACTCAGTAGAGCCGTGGTAGGGTAGTGATCAAAGTTCAGTGGGAACTCACAGAACACAAATTCCGATCTTGGGTCCAAGGACTAACCTGTACACATGTCACCTGAGAACTTCCATCTGACGATAGGTATAGTACCATATGGAAGTTCTCGGCGAGTCCGTCCAGTGTACTCATACCCAGTGAGCACCTGCATACGATTTTAGGTTCATCAGACCAATGGCTACGGGACTAACCATCCTCCGACGGGGTAGAAACGTATACACCAGTCTACTCTGGAGTATCAATGCCCAGTCTCGATACTCACACGACTAGGGACCATTTAAGGATGTGCTTATGGACTACCCTGCTCCCACAAGTATGATCGCCATCACAACGCAGGCAGTCAAGCAAGATCCTAAGGGCTTTATCAACATGTAACCGCAATATGTAATAACGAGTATGACATATGCCATGTTAAGATAAAGACAAACCACAATAGTATACTACCGTATCGAGCCTTTATCAATATGTGCAAACCAGACATAATAACAATAAACACACATATCCCGATAAAGACAAGTCACATAATATACTATAAAACTGAGCAAGATTGTTCTGTACATACATATCCCTAGTATCCATATATACACATATACAATACTGGCCTCTAGGGCATATACATCCAACAATCTCCCACTTGCACTAAAGGCCAGTGATTGGCATATCGAATACCCAACGTCTGCTCTAAGGCCAGCTGCTGGCGTACCGCATACCCAACATCCCAAAAAGTCGCTCGAACTGTGCTTGAGGGAGGGCCTTTGTAAATGGATCCGCCGTGTTGTCCTTTGTATCCACTCTCCGGAGCTCGATCTCCTGGCGATCTATGATCTCCCTGATCAGGTGATACCGCCTTAAGATGTGCCTGGATTTCTGATGGGACCGTGGTTCCTTCGCTAAAGCTATAGCCCCATTGTTATCGCAATACACTGGTATTGGATCAACAATGGACGAAACTACCTGAAGTTCAGCTATGAACTTCTTTATCCAGACTGCCTCTTTTGCGGCATCGCTTGCAGCAATGTATTCAGCCTCCATCGTCGAGTCTGCGACGGTATCCTTTTTGGAACTCTTCCAACATACCGCCCCTCCGTTGAGGGTAAACATAAAACCCGAGACAGACTTGCTGTCATCCTTGTCACTCTGGAAGCTTGAGTCGGTAAAGGACTCGACCCTGAGGTCTCTATTACCGTAAATCAGGAACATCTCCTTAGTCCTTCTCAGGTACTTGAGAATATTCTTTACTGCTGTCCAGTGGTCCTCACCTGAGTTTGACTGATACCGGCTCACCACGCTCAGCGCGTAAGCTACATCTGGTCTTGTACATAGCATTGCATACATTATAGATCCTACCGCCGAAGCGTAGGGTATAGTGCTCATGCAAACCCTCTCCTCGTCAGTCTTGGGAGACATCTCCTTAGAGAGGGTGATTCCGTGCAATGCGGGTATGTTACCGCGCTTGGAATCTTCCATACTAAATCTCTTTAGTACGGTCTCTATGTATCTGGACTGTGAAAGTCCCAATAGTCTCTTGGATCTATCTCTGTAAATCTTGATCCCCAGAATGTACGAGGCATCACCTAGGTCTTTCATACAGAACCTTTGTGATAAGAATAGCTTGACCGACTGTAGCATAGGAATGTCATTTCCTATCAAAAGAATGTCGTCCACGTACAAGACTAGGAACACGACAGTTCGTCCTACAATCTTCTTATAAATACATGGCTCATCTTCGTTCTTAATGAAGTCAAAGTCCTTGACTGTTTCATCAAAACAGATGTTCCAGCTCCGCGATGCTTGCTTCAATCCATAAATGGATTTGAGTAACTTGCACACCTTCCCGCTGCTCCCACTGTCTACAAAACCTTCTGGCTGATCCATATAAACGCACTCTTCTAAACTTCCGTTTAGAAAATCCGTTTTTACGTCCATCTGCCAGATCTCATAGTCATGGAAGGCAGCAATGGCAAGCAGGATCCTAATGGATTTGAGCATAGCCACTGGAGAAAAGGTTTCGTCATAGTCCACTCCTGGTCTTTGACGAAAACCTTATGCAACGAGTCTAGCCTTATAGGTTTCCACCTGCCCATCTACACCAAGTTTCTTCTTGTAGATCCATTTGCATCCAACGGGTTTTACCCCAGGTGGAGCAACTTCCAGGGTCCACACTTTATTGGTGTACATGGACTCCATTTCAGATGCGGCCGATGTAGCAGACTTCGTCAGATTCCCCCTCATTGAGGGTTTTTTGATTGTGGGGACGCTCTTCCCTGCAAGCACACGCCCCTGCAGTTAATTACGCTACCGCATCGCGGTAACCACTTTCTCCTTCTCCGGATGGTCACTTTGTGTCGTGGGTGTTTTTTTTGTTTTTGGTTGCCCGTGGATTGTATACGGAGACTAATTTATGTTGTCGCCCGTAGGGCGTGGATTAGTCCAAATTCGTATTTTCTTAGATTTGGGTTTAGGGTTGGGTTTAAGGATACGTTAGTCTCATTTGAGACTAAGATCAACTTAAACGTATGTTAATGATACGTTAGTCTAATTTCAGACTAAGATCAACTTAACGGGATCGTTTAGATCCAACAAAAGAGCATTTGGGCTCTATTGTTTAGTTTAGGGACATTGCGGTCGATTACCAGTTTAAGAACGTGGTGGTCCAACATTAGTTGAAGGACATTACAGTCTAATGTTAGTTTAAGAACATTACGATCCAAGGTTAAAGACATCATAGTCCTTGGGCTTAAGGGCCCCATAGTCCGAGGTTAAGGACATCATAGTCCATGGGCTTAAGGACCCCATAGTCCAGTTTAAAAACGTCATAGTCTATGGAATGTATGGTCGTTAGGACCCGTCACCTCTCTGAA
The DNA here is from genome assembly GCA_030015575.1 of Agapanthus africanus. NCBI lineage: Eukaryota > Viridiplantae > Streptophyta > Magnoliopsida > Asparagales > Amaryllidaceae > Agapanthus > Agapanthus africanus. Next base: position 410,715,905 of record CM057338.1, read on the forward strand.
GACGTTGAAGGATTACAACGACAAATATCAAAGGAATGAAGAGATGTACCCTTGAACCAAAGTTGATTGGGAAATCTGTAGTCCAATTTTGGACTAAGATCAATTAATTAGATTATGAGCACATGGGCTCAGTTAAATCTGAATTGAGGACTTATGGCCAACTTGGGCTAAGTCCAATTATGTTTGAAATGTTGGACCTTTGTTTGGATTGTTGAACATTTGTCTGGGTTCAGCCCCCCATTATTTAGCAATGCTTAAACAGGGGTTTAGGGGCTTTAACAACATTTTGTCTTTGGCTGAGCACTAGCCATTCATTATAGCCCTGGACTTTACTTTGAATATCATATGAACTGCTCAATTTTGAGGTTCAGTTGAAGGGGAGACTTGCCTATGGAAAACTTAGCCAATTTGGGCTAAGATTGGTTTGAATATAGTGTTAAACACTAGCACATATTTGGCGGTCACGTGTTCCCATGTGATGTGCTTAAAACAGTGTTAAACACCAAAGGAATGAAGTGCTTAAAATAGTGTTAAACACTAAGGACAAAATGCTCAAAATAGTGTTAAACACTAAAAATGAGGTAGTCATGTGGGGTCACGTGAGGCGCCTGAGAATTGGGCCAGAATTCCTTTATTTTACTCTCAAAATATTCAAATAAGTGTTAAACACTTTTAGTCTTTGAAAACATCACGTGTGGACACGTGACAATGCCTCTGCGTTGGGCATCAATTCCTCTGTCTTCCCCTATTTTATTCTTTTGAAAAGGGTGTTTGTCAGGGGTCACGTGGGGACACGTGAGGCGCCCTAGATCAGTATTGCCTTTGGTTTTGTTCACTTTTATTTTGAGGGTCACGTGGGAGCACGTGAGGCATTGCCTCTGGGCTAATTCCTTCTTATTTTGAGGAGTCTATTAAAGGGTCATGTGGGGGCACGTGAGCATGCTTTATTCATTCCTTTTTGTTCGTTGGGATGAAGGGTCACGTGTTACCACGTGATCATGTTGGATACTTGATCTTTACGTGCATGGAGAGCTTTAAGTTTGTTGTTTTAAGAATTAAATTCTTATGTAGGGTTAAACCCTAGTTTTATTTAGAGGAATTAAATTCCTATATGTTTTGAAGAATTAAACTCTTTTATAGGGTTAAACCCTCATTTTATTTAGAGGAATTAAATTCCTATGTATTTTGGAAGAATTAAATTCTTCAAACTCAATTCTCCCTCTAAGTTTTGGATCTGCATGGCAGGATCTCCCCGATGAGAATTAAATTCTCAACTTACGGGGAGATCTGCTTCTGCAGATCTTCAACAAGAGGAAGAACTAGGTTCTTATTCAGAAGAGTTAATCTTTTAGATTGAGAATTAAATTCTCTTTTATTTTGTGAGAGCTTGTAGAATGAACTTCTTCTTCTTTCTCACCTAGATTTTTTTTTCTCCGAAGAGATCTTCTTTTTCTCTCTTGAGAATTAAATTCTCCTCTCTTTTTTTCTCTCTGTTGTTGTATCTCTCCAAAAAAAAAGTCGATCCTCCCTCTTCTCTTCTTGGCTCCTATTTATAGGAGAAAGAAAAGAATCAGTTTGTTTAGTCAATCTTTCATTGAAAGATTTTAATTGATTCTGTAACCAACATGATCTTTTAGATTACTCAGTGAATTTTATTCACCATTGGATTTTTAATCCAAAAGATATTCTGTTTGTTATTCCTGGTGAATTTCAGGGAAATCTTTCCTTGTATAGAATCTTTCCATAAATTGGTGATTTTTAATCACTATTGGATTTTTAATCCAACGATGCTCCACTTTACAGAGCACAATCTTTTTTGTTTGGAAAGATTTAAAGAAATATTTTTCCAGTTAGGGTTCTCGATTTCCTAGAATTTAATTCTATTATTTCAGAGATCTTAGGATCCCATCACGTGTTGACACGTGACCCTCTTGATTAGGCATTTATCCAAAATTTAATTCTGTTGTTTTAAAGAACTCGGGAATTATCACGTGTCAGCACGTGACCCTTGGTCACGTGTGGGCACGTGATGCCCCATTGGGATTTTTCCTTGCTGTTTTATTATACTTTTAATTCTTTTCAGTGAGTTTAAACGCCCATCACGTGTTGGCACGTGACCCCCTTGTCAGATTGTTTGATTAGAATTTAATTCTATTAATCAGAGAGCTTAGGAACCCATCACGTGTTTGCACGTGACCTCTGGTCAAGTGTGGGCACATGATGCCCCATTGGGGTATTCCTTGCTGTTTTATTATATCTTTTAATCCCCTTTTAGTGGTTTTAAAAGCCCATCACGTGTGGGCACGTGACTCCTGTTTGATTAGAATTTAATTCTCATTACTTTAGAGGGCTTAAGAGCTCATCACGTGTCTGCACGTGACCCATGGTCACGTGTGAGCACGTGATGCCCCATTGGGGTTTTCCCTGATATTTTATGAGGGAACAAATGCCCTCACAGCGTTGTTCTCACGTGTTTACACGTGAGTGCAACGCTGTCATTTTTTTTGTGGCCGTTGGATCTGTCTAGGGAAGGGGGAAGATGAACCGTTTCCCATCACATCCTATAAATGCAGGGGTCTCTTCAGAAGCGCCTCCACTCTTTCATCTTCCTCCTTCCTTGTTCTTGCCTTGAGAATTTAATTCTCCCTCTTAGAGCTCAGTTCTCTGTTCTAAAAAAATTCATAGTTTAACTCTGTCCAAGAAAGAATCTTTTCTTCAGGTAATGGTTTTGAACAACCGAAGAACTTTTCTCATATAAAAAGAACTCTCTTTGGATTTTAAATCCACACCAAGGGTTTTTCCCTTCAAAGAACCCATTTTTCCAAGTTCTTTAAAATAATTTCCAACCTTTAAATAATAAACTCCTTTTGTTAGGGCTTCTCTGATCTCAGGGATCGATGGTGATGCTTGTCTTCTCTCTGGAATTTAATTCCATTCCAAAAAGCTTTTAGCTCTGAAAAATATTTTCTGGGAAGTTAATTCCTCTATTCAAAAGGAATTTAATTCCTCTAAAGAACTCAGTTCTTCACAGAGAACTTCTTGAGATTTTCTTTCCCTGAGTTGTTCTTTGCAAAAAAAAAAATGCTTCCATAGAGACCCTTCATGATTTGCATAGAGTTCTTGCAGTGGGTTTTCTCCTTGGGGAATGTGTGGAGTTGTTTGCAATTCACTGTTCATTTATTGAGAATCTTCCTTTTATTTCCATAATGATTACCCTGCCTCATCATTAGTGAGCCGCCATTTTGATTTTGTGGGGCCCCTGTGTTTTATAACCAATGGTCCCATAAAATAAGTTGTTTATCGTTTTCTTCCACTGTCCTTTATATATATATATATTTATAAATATATATACACGTGTGGGCTTCATTAACAGTTTCCTTTCATCTGTTTCAAGAACAATGGCTTCTCTTCCGTACTTCCCTTTCACTCGCTCGGAGGCTTCCTTTCTTCAGTCACCGTCTGATGAAGAGGTGATGGCGATGATTAGAGCTCACGACCCTAATTGCACCAACTTGCTTTTATGGGGGACCTGGTATGGTCATATCATCCGTGATCGCCGAAGCTTTCTTTGCGAGGTACCGACAGAGCCTACCTACCCATTTTTGCCGATGGAGCGTCCACGAACCGCCTTTGCTGTGGAGATGTTGAATTGGACCCCTACGGGACGGCTCGAGCCGTCGACAACCGGGATTCCAAACCACCCTGTGCCAGCTATAGATATCTTAGGGCGTCGTATCTGCCAAGGTGATGCCCAGCCCTGGGGACGGCTTTACAAAATAGGGCTTACTCCTCGCCATCCCACGGGCTACCTTCTCTGGGCTCGTTATATCATGTCCGCCCATCGTGCGCGACTGCAGAAGGTTGGGCTCTACCAGGAGGTGTACGCGTCTCTCTTCCACTATCAGTCCCCTCACGTCTGGTGGGTTAAGGCTTTCCTAAATCATTGGAATCTTCCCACCAACACCTTCTTGCTAGGGGATCGCGAAGTTTTGATTTCTCTGGAAGAGTTTCGCGACATCTCGGGGTTGCCAATCAGGGGGACGCTCTATGAAGAACTGCTGCCTCCTGATGAGTATGTTTTCAAAGTTGAGCCTACTATGCTTGACGGCTTGTCGACTGAAAACGCCGTCCGCCACAAGCACCCAAGTCTAATCAAGGTTAGGGGCTACTGTTGGTGCCAGCCTGTTGAAGACTGACATCCGTTGAGAGGGGACAGTCAATCTTTCGAAGGCCAACCTTCTGGTAGGGGAGCATTTTTTACGACTTCACCCGTAGCAGGAGTCGGAATGGCCAGTCTTGAGAAGACCGATTCTTTAGTAGGAGAAGCCCCTTTGACGACTTCGTCTGCCGGAATTGGAATGGCTATCCATTTCGGGATAACCCCCTCAGGTATCACGAGCCTCTTTGCAAGCCCACTTGAGCTGTGGCTCAGCCTGTTGATGACTGAGGCGTTAGAAAGGGGCCATGGTGGCTGCAAGTCGATCGAAGACCGACTTCTTTGGAGCTTCTTGTGGTAGCATCGGGATGCTGAAGCTTGCTGGCGGGATCATGGTCCCGAAGAACAGTCCAGTGGTGGCTTGCTGGCATTGCAAAGATGGAGGCCGCTTGGGGTCCATAAGTCACTCCTCCGACGGGGACGGAATGGGAGTTGCTGTTGCAGTTGGTGCAGCTAGAAGCCATCGATGTTATCTTCCCTTCTAACTCTTGTTTGCTAAGACGCTGCTGCTTGTCCTTTGTTTTCATGGACACTTCACGGGTTAGACTATTTTTACCTTCTTGGACTTCTTCATCTATCATTGTGCCAATCGGGTTGTTTTTCAGGAAGTACTGGACATTTTAAACAGCACCCGCCCCCTGCTTATAAATGTCATTTTCCGATACTGATGGAGCATCTTCTTCATATACAAAGGAACGGGATATCATGTCATTCCTTCTGCCGAGTCTTTCTCTTCTTTGGAAGAATGAATTTGACTTGGGGTTTTTTCCTCATCGTCTGATTCGGAGTGGGATATGGGTTTCACTTCCCTCCCATAGTTTTTTGGTTCAAGTGGAATATTCCACTTGATTGCAGAACCCGCTTGTAAGTCCCTTGATATTCTATCTGTTCTTTGAGAAGAAAGGACCATCCCACGTAGAGATTCTTCCGTCAGTGAGAAATATACCCCCTGTGTATATCTCGGGTGGAAGCGAGTACCCACGCCGTCGCTATTTTGGCGACATGTTGCTTCAAAGTCATTCATTTTTTGTTGAGCGTTGGCGACAAATGCCACCTTACCTCCGCTTTTCATTCATCTTCATCGGATGATGAAAGGTCTTGACCCAGCTGATCCAATCGAGTCATTTTATCCATGAGCTCTTGGAAGGTTGTCGGCTTGAAAATGGTAGTAAATGGGAATACCTTTTGAATTTGGGTCAAGGATGGCTATGAACATTCCCACAGTTGCAGCTTCGTCTATAAGTTGCTTGCATTATGACCAGAGATTTCGCCATCGGGTAATATATTGAACCAAAGTTTCATTCAGTCCAACCCTTTTCGTTGACCAAAGCTGTCACGGTGGTGTGTTCATTCACACTAGAGAATCTCTGACAGAAGAGCATATCCCTCTCGTCGAAGGTCTTTATAATCATTTGGGAGTTCCGTATACTATTCGAAGGCAATGCCCGCCAGGCTGCTGACGAACTGTTGGAGAAGCAGTATATCATTTTCTCCAGTATTGCCGCACATGGATTTAAATCGCGCAAGGTGCTGGCGAGGATTCCCAGTTCCTTTGTACATGTGGAATGTTGGAAGTGTATATTCTGGTGCAACTGTATTTGTTCGTACCAGGTCGGATATGGTCGACCGGTCTTGATTGATCTATTTGCAGCTTCACTGACAGAGTGAGGTTTGATTTGCTGAGCGATATATTTGTCCAGCTTTGCTTTTGGAATCATTTCCTCTTCGGCCGTTGATGAAGTTTGCAGAAGATTTGAAATGTCAACCTTATCTTTAAGACCGACTACCGGCGGTTCATCTGCCAGTGGTTCCGATTGAACCATCATTCAAGCCATATTCTGAATCAGAAGGGCTATCTGGTTCATTTTAGCGGACATTTCTGCCACTTCTTCATCTCTCTTTTTCAGAGCGCGCTTTAGGAAATCAATATCCGACTCCTTCTCTACTCTTTCTTCGGGTGCGTCCTCGGGATTTTCCTTAGGCGATGGATTAGCGTTTGCTGCCGCCTGAGCGAGCATCTCCTGCAGCTTTTCACGTTGCAGTTGAACTTTTGTCAGGGTCCGAGTTTGAGGTCGGTGACTAGTAGAAGCTCAAACTTCATTTTTGGAATTCACCACATAGACTGTGAACTACCTGACCCAAGCTTGGGGTGTTTGGAGTTTTGGCCTTTGGAGTTTGCTTCGAGCACTTGAGCTTTATTAAGCCTATCTTTTTTGTGAAAAGCCGCTTTGGTTTTGGGAGGAACCGCTGTATCAGGATCCGTCTTGGGATGAATCCCCTTGTATTTGAAAGGGGATTTATTATAATTTGACTGACGTTTAGAGGAAGAACCGTAGACGACGACTGAGTCCTTCACCTGCTTCCACACCTTATATATAGATGAGGAAAGTTGTTATAGGGAGAGAACTGGTTTCTGCTCTCGTGAGATCTCCATGGGCTGCAGAGATTTCTTCAATATTGCAGTGGGAGAATTTTGTCTGATCCTTCGCAACAGTTTGAAGCTGTTCCCGATTGGAACAACAATATTCACCACTGGGGTTGAAACAGGACCATACGAGAACTGCCCCCGGCTCTTTTTGTATGATGTCGATATCGACGTCGACCGTTTCTTACGGCCGGGATTTTATTAGCCTCAGGATTTTGCCGAGCCTGCCCCATGTTTCCTTTGAGAGCTTGAATATTTGCCCCCTGCGTCGACCTTGGTCCTTAGAAGGTGCCAGTTGTTTGAGGACTGATTCCGTCGGCAAAGCTGCAGCTTGGGGAACCAGCCTGTGGAAGCCAGACTTCCTCTGGGCCTCCTCCATCGGCGTTGAGGCACCGAGGGTGGGAGGTGGGAGTATCAACCCAAAGAGAAGCCCGTTGATTTCTTGAAGAGACGGATTGCAGAGATTTGAGGCTGCAAGTCGCCCATACTTGACACCACCGGATATGACACAGCCTGAGTTGCTAGGGTGAGAGCAAACGCCATTCTTCATAGAGACGAAACGCCGGCTTCAGTATCCTATCACCCAAGGGCAACCGCAAACATATATACTGCGATTATTTGATCGCGGAAAAACACGACACAAGAAGGGTGGAGTGGAAAGAGGAAAAGGTCCCACTGGGCGTGCCAGAATCTGTTTACCGCCGAAAACGGAGATAAAACCGGGATGGATCGTCTTGCCTGAATTTGGGGGCAGATGCTATTTGGATTTATTCGTCCACCTCTCCGAAGATACCAAGTTGATTTATGGCGCCGTATATCGGAAATTTGGACGGATGCGGCCGTTGTAGCAGACTTCATCAGATTCCCCTTCATTGTGAGGGGTTTTGATTATGGGGACGCTTTTCCCTGCAGGCGCAAGCCCCTGCAATTAATTACATTACCGCATCGTGGTAACCACTTTCTCCTGCTTCAGAAGGTCATTTCGTGTCGTGTGTGTTTGTTTTATTTTTGGTTGCCCGTGGATTGTATACGGAGACTAATTTATATTGTCACCCGTAGGGCGTGGATTAGTCCAAATCCGCATATTCTTAGATTTGGGTTTGGGTTTGTTTAAGGATCGTTAATCTCGTTTGAGATTAATATTAACTTAAATGTTTGTTAAGGATACATTAGTCCAATTTTAGACTATGATCTACTTAACAAGGTTTTAGGATCATTCAGATCCAACAAAAGAGCATTTGGGCTCTATTGTTTTAGTTTAAGGACGTTTCGGTCCGTTGTTAGTTTAAGGACGTTTCGGTCCGTGGCCAGTTTAAGGACGTTGCGGTCCGTTGGGATGTGCTCATCGGTTTGGGAGTGCACCAAAGAGTTATCGGTTGTTGGGACCCTCCATCTCTCTAAAGACGTTGAAGAATTACAACGACATGTATCAGAGGTGTGGAGAGATGTACCCTTGAGCCAAATTCCAGATTGAGGGGAGAGATCATGGTGGACCATCTAAGAATCATTAGTCATTTTTGGGAGACTGGGATTAACTTAGGAGATGTGTGATGGACATCGTTCTGGTCAATTAGTTTGGGAAGTCATGAGTATAGGGGCTTAGTCTATTTGGAGATCCAAGATATTTTAATCTCAATAAGACTTAGCCAATTTGGGGCTGAAGTTGGCTTCTTATAGTGTTAAACACTAATATATGCTCGGTGCTCATGTGCTCTCATGTGAGTCTCTAAAGAAGTGTTAAACACTGAAATTTGGGACACTCACGTGTGGCACATGAGGCGCTGTACACTTGGGTCCAAATTCCCGTTTGTATATAAGTGTTAAACACTTAATACTTATGACCATCATGTGGGCACGTGAGGCGCCCTAGAGATGAGCACTGCTTCTTTGGGTTTATTCCCTCTTTCTTTTATAAGTGCTAAGCACTTAGCTCATATAATGCTCACGTGCGAACACGTGAGGTGCTCAAAAGTGAGTGTTGTCTTTGGATTTTTTTCCTTTTTCCATTTAAGCAACTGTTTGGGGGTCACGTGGGAACACGTGATTCGATCTCAGTCATTCCTTTTTGTTCATCGGAGGTTCTCACGTGGGAACACGTGACCGGTCTTTTCTTTTATAATGCATAGAGATTCTGATCTGAACTTTAAGAATTTCAGGTCCCTTGTTTTATAAGAATTAGATTCTTTACAGGGTTATACCCTAGTTTTATCAGAGGAATTAAATTCCTATATACTTATGGAAGAATTAAATTCTTTGGACTTAGTTCTTTTCTCTAAGTTTTGAATCTGCATAACAGAATCTCCTCGATGAGAATTAAATTCACAACTTGTGGGGAGATCTGCTTCTGCAGTTCTAAACCAGAGGAAGAACTAAGTTCTTTTGAGAAGAGTTAAACTCTTGATTTGAGAATTAAATTCTCTTTTGTTTTGTGGGAGCTTTTAGAAGGCTTCTGTATATTTTTTTAGAAGCTTATGGGGTGGTCTCCTCCTGTTTAGATTTAACCTCCTTGCTCCTATTTATAGGAGAAGAGAAAAAATCAAATTATTAAGAAAATCTCTTATTGAGAGATCAGATTGATTTCATGATCTTTTGGATCAATCGGTGATTTTTATTCACCGTCGGATTTTTAATCCATTGGCTATCTGTTTAACAGAAAAGATTTCTTGTTTGTTTAACAAGATTATGAATATTTTGTTAGTTTTAACAAGATTAGAATTTTATTCTATCATATATTTTTAGTTTAACAAGATCAGAAATATATTTTCTTAATATGAATATCTTGTTAACATAGAATTTTAATCTTGTTATGTGAATATCTTGTTAGTTTAACAAGATTAATAATGTTGAATTTATTTCTGTTAAATGAATATCTTGTTAGTTTAACAAGATTAGGAAAATATTTTCCTATGATAGAATTTTATTCTATCATATGATCACTGCTGGATCTTTAATCCAAGAGTCCTCTGTTTAACAGAGAAGATCTTTCTAGTTTTAGGAAGATCAGGAAAAATTTTCCCAAATAGAATTTAATTCTAGAATTTGATATGAGCATTTTAAATTGGGGCACTCACATGCTTTGCATTTGAGCGGCAAGAGAACTCACGTGTTTAACACGTAACCCATAGTGTGGGTTTTAGCCTGTTTATTTTCAGCGCTCATATGAGCATATGAGCGCTCACGTATTTAACACGTGAGGCATGTTTGGCCCTTAGTTAAGTGTTTTCAACGCCTATATGCTTTGTATATGAGCGCTCACGTGTTTAACACGTGAGGCCTGTTTGGCCTTTGGTTATTTATGTTCAGCGCTCATATGCTTTGCATATGAGCACTCACGTGTTTTACACGTGAGTCCTGTTTGGCCCTTTGTTATTTTCTTTTAGCGCTTATATGCTTTGCATATACGCGCTCACGTATTTAACACGTGATGTCCAACTGTGAATTCTTGTCCTCTTTCTTCTCTCCCTTTTTTATAAGGGTCATAAGGGAACAAATAGCTCTTGGCCGAAAATTTTGGCAGGAACAAAGACGTTTTGTCCAGCTCCCGAAGGGATCAGAGACACGACAGTCGCGGAGCTACTCGAACAGCAGCGTAAAGTCTACATATCGGGAAACGCATCACCCAACGCGACGGTACCACAGACTAAAACCTTAGTACCACAAAACCTAACGGACATCTGTCGTAAAGAGCAGGGGTTAACTATAACGTTAAGACAAGTTTGCCTATAAGCCCAAGGGAGGTAAACTAAACAAACTCTGAAATGAGTCTATAAACTAGAGACTCCGGAATGAGCGCATAAACTACAAACTCCGAAACGAGCGCATAAACTACAAACTCCGAAACGAGCGCATAAACTACAATTACAATGATTAAGAAGGAGGCGCTTTCAACAAACTAACGACCCGTTCACGCGCTTCTCGCAATTCCTCCTCGCGTTCAGCTATGTGCTCATACCATAACTTTGCATTCTTTTAGACCCCATTCTTATTCATTTTACAAATAAACAGGTGCTTTTGATCCATGTCTGCTACATAGTTGCAGCTTACAGGTTCTCGGAACAAAAACAGTGAAATTGACAAAAAGATGATACAAAGTGAGACTACTACCGATAAATGGTGGAATCTTGATCGTGCCTACATTTTGAGGGACAATGAAGATCAATGAACAAGTTCACAAAAGTACAAAGGCAGCGCAAGGTTCAAGACTTCGACACGAAGCGAACGGTAAAAGTTCACTACATTACTCACTGTGGAGATCTGGAAGAGAACTAGAAGACATTCTGGAGAACCAACTAAGGAAAACAGGAGAAAATAGCAACAGGCAGAAGACAAGACAAATTGAGCCAAGAAGCCCCTTACATGGCCGCGGAACCGTGGCCAAACATGGGTTTTGGCCGCGGATCCGCGGCCGTGTATAACCCGTGTTGGTGCAGAAAAATTTTGGAGGCTGGCGGTGCGTTGACTAGTCTTCTTAGGGGTATACTTGTAATTGCAGATATGACTCGATTGTAATCCTAGGGTTTCTATGTTCTATAAATAGAAACCCTAAAACCTCTTTTAGGCCATGCCTCTTCTTGTGTCTCATTTCATTTTATCAAAATTCAGATCTGTAAATTTCTGTAAAGTATGAAGAGAGCATCAAATAAAAATTAGAGTAAGTTTCTTTTTATTGCCCTAGTTAAATTTTCTTTCCTGCCCTAGTATAGATCTTTATTATCTGCCCTAGTTAGATCTTTCATTATCTGCCCTAGTTAGATAGTTAGAAAATGTTTTTCAATTCCCTAATGAAGTAGCCTCCTCGCTTGTTAGGGTTAGATTTGGAAAAGGTTTGAGAGATGAAGATCTCTCACCCCTTTCTTGCCCATCACACGTTCTTATAGGACTCCATGCATACATGCACACACCGCTCCCTACGGCACCCTATCCCACGAGGTAGCGGTGATACCGTAGTATAAAGGACCGGTTGGGTATGTAGCGGTTATAAACAAATTCTTCTTACAAATCAAATGGCGTCGTTGCCGGGGATGGCGTTGCTATTTTCTTTTTGTAATTTCGGGTTAATATAAAATTGAAAAATCATAAAAACTGAAAAATAAAAAATATAAAAAATTTATCATCTTGTTATTTTGTGAAGGGTATTTTCGTTTGAATTTTAGAGGATCAACGATTGATTCAGATCTGGAAAATACAGAGATCAAAACAGAAAAACCTAGATTTAAACAACAGAGAAAAGTCAAACCAGAGGGGCAGAAATTTTTTTGGGAACCGAGCCGTATATGTAACACCCGAGCCCAGTAGTATTATTTATATTACTAGTTGGGGGTTATTTATTGCTCATTCCAATTTTCCCGATTGTTTGGTGCTTTTTGCTAAATTTTAACCGGTTAAGTCATTTTGGCACATAACAAATTTTAACTCCTAAAATGAAATTTAAAATATCCATGTTGGCCTACTCGTCGCCACTAGTCGCGTGGTAGCGTCCGCGTGTCGAGGTTCTGTCCCGTTTGGCTAAACGGGCAAGTTTGGACGACTACGCACGCGTACGAGTGCACGACTTGGGGGCATGCATTTTAATCATTAAACACCTCTTTTCAAAATTTGGAACCCGCTTAAAATCCTATAATTTGAATTTGGAACGTTTGGGCGCAACCCGGGCGCGATTTGGAAATGTTTCATTTAGCGCCAAAAAGGCCCATTTTAATTTAATATCTTAAACTATATATATACGATTATATATTTTCCTTAACTGATAAATCTCTCAAACTCTTTCAAATTCCTTTTCAAATCCCTTTTAAAATCTCTTATGGCCAATCACGAGCTCCTAACTTTAACTCGTGGGCCCCCTTCCCTTTCCCTATCTCTCTCTCTCTCTTCCCTCATTCTCTCTCCCTCTAACAACTCTCTCTCTCCTCCTATTTAATCCCTCCATGCAGCCGCCTCCCCCACTCATCTTCTCCATCACGAGAACCATCAGAACCCTAACCCTAGCCCTCATGCTCGCGCCGCCGACCTCCCCGCGACCTCGCTGTCGCCGCCCTCGCCACCGCGAGCCCAGCCGCACCCTTTTCCTCCTTCCTCCGCTCCTCTTCCCGCGCCTGCACCCAACCCCGACTCCACCCTCCGCACCGCAGACCTCGTCGTCGACGTCGCCTCCAGCCACCGACGACGCCCGCGACTCCCTCTCCTCCTCCTCGTTGCGACCTCGTCGACGCCTTCATCCTCCCTTCGCCGGATCACCAGCAAACCCGAGCCCGACTCTGCACCATCCCCGGGTCGCCGGAGAACGCGCCGTCGACCCTCATCGACGTCACCCGCGCCACCTCCGACCACCTCCGACCACCTCCTTCTCCCCTCGACCACCAGAGCAGGCCAGCATCTCCTTTACTCTCAGCACCATCGATTTCAGCGAAGTCCAGCCACCTCGAACCCTCGCCGCGCACTGTTCATCGCCGCCGGCACCCCATCGCCGTCGAATCATCGTGGTTGCACCCTGTTCTTCCCTGTAAGCATCCCTTATCTTTCCTTTTGGGCTAATCCCCCTCGCTGGTCGTTTTTTTTTGCGTGTATCGTATCATTGTTGCTAACTTCGTTGCCGTGACTTTTGCCGGAACCCGACCGTGCCGTCTTGTGAACCCGACGCTCCAGCGAAGTACCCTGGTCCGTGTGATCCCGTTGTCCTCTGTTGGGACTCGATCCGTGTCCCGTGCACCCATCTCGTGTTTTCTGCCGACTTTGCATCCGTGCTTTCCGGTTTGCGAAACCGTCGAGGCAAGTATCTGAATACTTGCTTTAACATGCTAGCGTGCGAGATCTAGTCTTGCCATGCAGTTGAATATCATACTATATAATACTACAACTTAATGATGGTAATTGATATTATATTATAAGTTAGAATTGACAGTTGCAGTTATCCTTAACATGGGATCGTTATAATAGTTTCTCGTAATTAATCGACCCACTATCAATCCATATTTCAACTAAATAAAACAATTGGATTATATCTGCTTTAATTTTTAAATCATTCACGAGACAATTATTATACTTAGTGTAAATTCATGTAGCTTCATTACTTTATGATTGCGGATATTGCTTCACCTTGTGGCTATTGCACCCCAAAGGTGCGTGAACCTGTTAATAAGAGAATACAAAACATCACTGTGGTTACATGGAATAATATGGTTATTTACTGCTTCCTGCTGCTGTTCATTATTTGATTGTATACCTGTTGTGAGCACATACTCGATTGCACTACATATTGGCCTGACCCTGCTACACATGACATATACATACATACCGACTCATCCCGTTGTACCATGATATGACTTGTTTCATGATCTCATGCCTAATGCCGACAAACCCGACCATCCCTGCTGTCTATCCAGACAGACCTACTTTGATCATGTGTTGGCATTGATCCTTGACTACTGAATACCTGACCTGACATATATAACTTGGGGGTATGGGGAAATCAAAGATGAACCTGACTTGTAACTCGACAGTTCACTACCGTTCGAGTGTACACATTCCTATTCTGTGCCCAGCGGCATGTCTCGGTTTCGGCCGAGAATATTGTGGCCATGATCCCGGGTATGTACGGGGTAATACCGAGTGTACACATTCCTATTCTGTGCCTAACGGCATGTCTCGGCTGCAGCCGAGAATATTGTGGCCGTGGTCCCGGGTATGTACGGGATACTATTGAGTTACATCGACGATTCATCAATTGATTTCAAAGACTATAGAGTAGAAACCAGATAGGACAGTTTAGTCACCCGTGCACTTTACCCTGCTCTGTTATTGTACTGCTTTATTCATGCTCATACCTGCACTGCTTATTACCATGTTTATATTATATTATTTGATGACATGACGCGCTGACGTCTGGGTTTTGCATGGCCCAGATTCCTTACCACTGTCACTGACCGAGCAGGAGTATTTCAGCCAGCAGGCTGATTTGTGAGTTCTGCAGTGGTTAGTTCATTTATTGCATTTTATTTCCAAGTGCGATTCCGCATTATGGGACGCACCTTTCTATTATTGTATTGGATCATTTGCTTCCGCATTTATTTATCCTTGACTCTTATCATTATGGATTTGGACATGTGTTAGGTAGTTTATTTATATTGTTCTTGATATCTCTACAGCCGTAATATGACTATGGATGGATACTTCCTACCCACAGGTAGCATTGTTGGCTATGTCACGTGCCTAATCTTGCGTACTCTGGGAAGCGGGGCGTGACATGGTTCTTTTGGTATCAGAGCCATAGGTTAATTGGGTTGATTCTTTGTAGTTGGGTATTGCACCCGATACACGAATCATAATACCCGTGATTAGGAAACATGTCCAGCCACCTTGACCGTTTTACCATCCTTGAATCATTCTTCCGGATCATGTCGACATGCAAACTTACTTTGCATTGTCAACTCGAAAACCTGATTTCTTGTTATCCCTAGGACTTGGGCGACTTGGGTGGAGTTAAGTAATTGCGGCTATGATACCGCGGCATAGCTACAATGCAGTACTCTATTTAAGTATCTTGGAGTTCTAGCCTTGATCCACATTCAGAATCTATCATCATGCTAATGTTGGGTGTTTTGAGTTCAGGATTATGACAGGTAAGAAGTTGAAGACGTACCAGAGGCGTGTGAACGAAGCCGCCATGCTTGGAGTGATAAGAGGAATGCTGGAAATCAAAGAGACAGACTGAGCTGATCCAGCAATAGCAGATTCGTTTCAGGAAGGTTTGCAGATCGTTCAGCAGTCTGTAAACAACGATGGAACTAGACCAGTCGAACGAGTAGGGACTGTAGCAGATTTCAGACTTTTGGGTCCGTCTACTTTCACTGGTCTGGAGGAGCCGTTGCCAGCCGAGCAGTGGCTAGTGACACGGAGAATTTGCTGATTGCGGCACAGATTCCAGAGGACAAAGGAGTTGATGTAGTGCGCATTCAACTAGTGGATTACGCCCGAGAGTGGTGGCTTGTGGAGGAGAACCGCTTGCCCCAGGCCAAGCAGTGGGCGGATTTCTCTAAGAGTTTGCTGGAGAAATCCTTCCGCGGACTGCGCGGAGGAAATGGAAGAGAAGTTCATCGGACTAAGGCAGAATGGAGCAACCGTGGACGTGCATGCAGCAGAATGGACGAGACTCAGTAGTCTTGCTGGACCTTTCATGGCCAACAATGTAGACAGCAGTTGCGGTAAGGAAGCAGTTCTGTCGGGCCAGTCGAGTTTAGGGCTAGGCCGACAAACAGTGTTCTTGCAGCTATGGAAGTTGATAGTAATGAAGAGCCGGCAGTTGTTCGCGATTTTATGGACGTATTTGAAGATATATCGGGCTTACCGCCGAAGCGAGATGTGGAGTTTGAGATTGAATTTATTCCTGGTGCAGCGCCAGTATCAAAGTCTTATTATCCGATGGCACCAGCGGAATTGGAAGAGGTTAAGAAACAAGTTGGTGAATTACTCGAGAAGGGTTGGATTCGAAGCAGCAACTCACCTTGGGGAGCCCCAGTTCTTTTAGTAAAGAAGAAGGATGGCACGAGAAGGATGTGCATTGATTATCAAGAGTTGAACCGGGTGACTATTAAGAACAAGTACCCGATCCCTCGCATTGGAGAACTTTTTGAGCAGCTTAGTGGCGCGAGGGTATTCTCGAAACTGGATTTGCGATCAGGATATCATCAGGTCCGAGTGAGAGCAGAAGACATTTGCAAGACGGCGTTTCAGACTCGATATGGACATTTCGAGTATCTAGTGATGCCCTTCGAAGTGACTAATGCGCCGGCAATATTCATGGATTTGATGAACAGGATCTTTTCACCATTCTTGGACCAGTTTATTGTGGTATTCATTGACGATATTCTGGTATACTCGAAGAGTCCGGAGGAGCCTGCTGAGCATTTAAGGATCGCACTGCAGACGCTGAGACAAGAGAAGTTATTTGCGAAGATGAGTAAGTGCGAATTCTGGCTGGAAGAAGTGAAGTTTCTGGGGCATGTCGTGTCGGGCGATGGAATCGCCGTCGATCCCGAGAAGATTGCAGCAGTTCGAGATTGGCCAACTCCAAAGAATGTTGCGGAGATAAGAAGTTTTCTTGGACTCGCCGGATACTACAGAAGATTTGTGGAGAACTTCGCTCGTTTAGCTGAGCCGTTAACCAAGCTTACGCGCAAGGGGGTACCGTTTGTTTGGACGGAGGGATGTGCATTGGCCTTCGAGACGTTGAAGCAGAAGTTGATAACCGCCCCTATTCTAACCGTACCGGATGATTCAGGAGGACTGGTGATTCATAGCGACGCATCCGGAAAGGGATTGGGATGTGTTTTGATGCAGAGTGGGAAAGTCGTCGCTTACGCATCGAGACAGCTGAAGACTCATGAGAAGAACTATCCGACTCATGACTTAGAACTTGCAGCCGTGATCTTCGCCCTGAAGATTTGGAGACACTACCTTTTGGGCGAGAGAGTTGAAGTCTTTACGGATCACAAGAGTTTGAAATATGTGTTCACTCAGAAGGAGTTGAACATGAGGCAACGCAGATGGTTGGAGCTGATGGCCGACTACGACCTTGATCTTAAGTACCATCCGGGAAAAGTTAACGTCGTGCCAGATGCACTAAGTCGGTTACCAGCAATTCAGATATTGACTGCACAGAGAGAGATCATTGCGGATTTTCGGAGATTTGACTTGGAGGTTGTGCTACCACATGCTACAGGACAGTTGATGCAGTTGCAAGTACAGTCGTCCTTAGTTGAGAAGATTAAAGCGGCACAATCGCAGGATCCTAGACTGCAAAAGTTTCGAGAGCAGGTTGGAGCCGGACTACGAACCGATTTACTGATCCATGAAGACGGTTCGTTGAGATATGGTAGCCGGGTGTGTGTGCCAAAAGGAGATGTGCGTGAAGAGCTTATGAGGGAGGCACACAGTTCAGCTTACTCTGTACATCCAGGAGGGACAAAGATGTACCGAGATATTCGACAGCATTTCTGGTGGGAAGGTATGAAACGGGAAATTGCTCACTTCGTGGCTAAGTGCTTGGTGTGTCAGCAAGTCAAGGCGGAACACCAAAGGGTTGCTGGTTTGTTGCAACCACTTCCGATTCCTCAGTGGAAGTGGGAACATATAACCGTGTATTTCGTGACGGCTTTACCGTGGAGTCCAAATGGCAACAATGCAGTATGGGTGATTGTCGATCGGTTGACCAAGGCAGCTCACTTTATTCCTTTTCGGGTTGGTCAATCGACAGAGACTTTGGCAGAGCGATACATGCAGGAGATTGTCAGATTGCATGGAGTGCCGGTAAGCATCGTGTCCGATCGGGACACTCGATTCTTGTCGCACTTTTGGAGGAGTTTACAAGAAAGTTTGGGGACTCGATTGAAGTTTAGCACAGCTTATCATCCTCAGACTGATGGACAATCGGAGAGGACGATCCAGACCCTTGAAGATATGTTGAGGGCTTGCATGTTGGACTTCAAAGGTTCTTGGGAGGATCATCTACACCTGGTGGAGTTTTCGTACAACAATAGCTTCCAAGCGACTATTCAGATGGCTCCGTTTGAAGCATTGTATGGTCGTAAGTGCCGTTCACCCGTTTGTTGGGATGATGTTGGTGAACGAAGGTTACTAGGACCAGATTTGGTGGTACAGACAGTCGAGAAGGTGAATACAATCAGGAAGCATATGAAGGCAGCTCAAGACAGACAGAAGAGTTGGGCCGACACGTCAAGAAGACCTCTAGAGTTCGCCGTGGGTGATTTGGTATTCCTGAAGATATCACCGACTAGAGGGGTGATTCGCTTTGGGAGTCGGGGAAAGCTTAGCCCTCGATTCGTTGGACCCTTCGAGATATTGGAGCGTGTTGGAGAGGTAGCGTACCATTTGGCGTTACCACAGTCCTTGGCAGGTGTGCATGATGTGTTTCATGTATCTCAACTACGGAGGTATGTTCGAGATGAAACCCAAGTATTGGATCATTCGGAGTTGACTGTACGGGAGGACCTAACTTTTGAAGAGCGACCAGTTGAAATCAAGGATCGGAGAGAAAAGGTTCTTAAGAACATGGTTACCCCTCTTGTGCTAGTTTCTTGGGGTAATCGATCGCATGGAGAATCCACTTGGGAGCGAGAAGACGAGATCCGACAGAAATTCCCTCACCTTTTCCAGTAGTTAGCTATCTTGTACTCTTGGAATTTCGAGGACGAAATTCTTTTGTAGTTGGGTATGATATAACACCCGAGCCCAGTAATACTATTTATATTACTAGTTGGGGGTTATTTATTGCTCATTCCAATTTTCCCGATTGTTTGGTGCTTTTTGCTAAATTTTAACCGGTTAAGTCATTTTGGCACATAACAAATTTTAACTCCTAAAATGAAATTTAAAATATCCATGTTGGCCTACTCGTCGCCACTAGTCGCGTGGTAGCGTCCGCGTGTCGAGGTTCTGTCCCGTTTGGCTAAACGGGCAAGTTTGGACGACTACGCGCGCGTACGAGTGCACGACTTGGGGGCATGCATTTTAATCATTAAACACCTCTTTTCAAAATTTGGAACCCGCTTAAAATCCTATAATTTGAATTTGGAACGTTTGGGCGCAACCCGGGCGCGATTTGGAAATGTTTCATTTAGCGCCAAAAAGGCCCATTTTAATTTAATATCTTAAACTATATATATACGATTATATATTTTCCTTAACTGATAAATCTCTCAAACTCTTTCAAATTCCTTTTCAAATCACTTTTAAAATCTCTCGTGGCCAATCACGAGCTCCTAACTTTAACTCGTGGGCCCCCTTCCCTTTCCCTATCTCTCTCTCTCTCTTCCCTCATTCTCTCTCCCTCTAACAACTCTCTCTCTCCTCCTATTTAATCCCTCCATGCAGCCGCCTCCCCCACTCATCTTCTCCATCACGAGAACCATCAGAACCCTAACCCTAGCCCTCGTGCTCGCGCCGCCGACCTCCCCGCGACCTCGCCGTCGCCGCCCTCGCCACCGCGAGCCCAGCCGCACCCTTTTCCTCCTTCCTCCGCTCCTCTTCCCGCGCCTGCACCCAACCCCGACGCCACCCTCCGCACCGCAGACCTCGTCGTCGACGTCGCCTCCAGCCACCGACGACGCCCGCGACTCCGTCTCCTCCTCCTCGTCGCGACCTCGTCGACGCCTTCATCCTCCCTTCGCCGGATCACCAGCAAACCCGAGCCCGACTCTGCACCATCCCCGGGTCGCCGGAGAACGCGCCGTCGACCCTCGTCGACGTCACCCACGCCACCTCCGACCACCTCCTTCTCCCCTCGACCACCAGAGCAGGCCAGCATCTCCTTTACTCTCAGCACCATCGATTTCAGCGAAGTCCAGCCACCTCGAACCCTCGTCGCGCACTGTTCATCGCCGCCGGCGCCCCATCGCCGTCGAATCATCGTGGTTGCACCCTGTTCTTCCCTGTAAGCATCCCTTATCTTTCCTTTTGGGCTAATCCCCCTCGCTGGTCGTTTTTTTTTGCGTGTATCGTATCATTGTTGCTAACTTCGTTGCCGTGACTTTTGCCGGAACCCGACCGTGCCGTCTTGTGAACCCGACGCTCCAGTGAAGTACCCTGGTCCATGTGATCCCGTTGTCCTCTGTTGGGACTCGATCCATGTCCCGTGCACCCATCTCGTGTTTTCTGCCGACTTTGCATCCGTGCTTTCCGGTTTGCGAAACCGTCGAGGCAAGTATCTGAATACTTGCTTTAACATGCTAGCGTGCGAGATCTAGTCTTGCCATGCAGTTGAATATCATACTATATAATACTACAACTTAATGATGGTAATTGATATTATATTATAAGTTAGAATTGACAGTTGCAGTTATCCTTAACATGGGATCGTTATAATAGTTTCTCGTAATTAATCGACCCACTATCAATCCATATTTCAACTAAATAAAACAATTGGATCATATCTGCTTTAATTGTTAAATCATTCACGAGACAATTATTATACTTAGTGTAAATTCATGTAGCTTCATTACTTTATGATTGCGGATATTGCTTCACCTTGTGGCTATTGCACCCCAAAGGTGCGTGAACCTGTTAATAAGAGAATACAAAACATCACTGTGGTTACATGGAATAATATGGTTATTTACTGCTTCCTGCTGCTGTTCATTATTTGATTGTATACCTGTTGTGAGCACATACTCGATTGCACTACATATTGGCCTGACCCTGCTACACATGACATATACATACATACCGACTCATCCCGTTGTACCATGACATGACTTGTTTCATGATCTCATGCCTAATGCCGACAAACCCGACCATCCCTGCTGTCTATCCAGACAGACCTACTTTGATCATGTGTTGGCATTGATCCTTGACTACTGAATACTTGACCTGACATATATAACTTGGAGGTATGGGGAAATCAAAGATGAACCTGACTTGTAACTCGACAGTTCACTACCGTTCGAGTGTACACATTCCTATTCTGTGCCCAGCGGCATGTCTCGGTTTCGGCCGAGAATATTGTGGCCGTGATCCCGGGTATGTACGGGGTAATACCGAGTGTACACATTCCTATTCTGTGCCTAACGGCATGTCTCGGCTGCAGCCGAGAATATTGTGGCCGTGGTCCCGGGTATGTACGGGATACTATTGAGTTACATCGATGATTCATCAATTGATTTCAAAGACTATAGAGTAGAAACCAGATAGGACAGTTTAGTCACCCGTGCACTTTACCCTGCTCTGTTATTGTACTGCTTTATTCATGCTCATACCTGCACTGCTTATTACCATGTTTATATTATATTATTTGATGACATGACGCGCTGACGTCTGGGTTTTGCATGGCCCAGATTCCTTACCACTGTCACTGACCGAGCAGGAGTATTTCAGCCAGCAGGCTGATTTGTGAGTTCTGCAGTGGTTAGTTCATTTATTGCATTTTATTTCCAAGTGCGATTCCGCATTATGGGACGTACCTTTCTATTATTGTATTGGATCATTTGCTTCCGCATTTATTTATCCTTGACTCTTATCATTATGGATTTGGACATGTGTTAGGTAGTTTATTTATATTGTTCTTGATATCTCTACAGCCGTAATGTGACTGTGGATGGATACTTCCTACCCACAGGTAGCATGGTTGGCTATGTCACGTGCCTAATCTTGCGTACTCTGGGAAGCGGGGCGTGACAGTATATCAGATCGCGGAACCGCGGCGGGAGGCACGCTTTGGCGGCGGAACCGCAGCAGTGGAGTGACGTCAGCGTGTGGAAAAAATCGCTCTAAGCTCCCTTTCTCCTTCTTTGCAACCCCTGATATCTCCTCTATAAAATTTGCCTGCAGGATTCTTTGCGCCAAAAATTTCTCCCTTCTCCAATAATTGATCTTGTGTAGGATTCTTTGCGCCGCGCTAAAAAAAATTTGTTTGCAAGTGATTGTGTTTGCTGCTTTGCATATTTAAATTGACTTGAAGGGGCTTGAACACCAATCCATTTGTCACGTCCCGAAAGTACGGAATATGACCGGCACTTAAACTACGAAACGTCTCGAGGCGTACGTAATCTAAGTAAACCGAAAACCCAGAAATCCAAACCAAGAAAAATAGTAGAGTGAAGGAAAACCAATTTAAATCAAGTAGTTTTAATAGCATAGCCGAATTATGCGTTTTAAAAAAAACATCAAATATTTCCTGAAAATTTCGGCAGAGTCTCCTTTGTAAAAACTGGCCCCCAAACGGGATACAACATGAATAGTATACGAAATCAATAAAAAGGCATCCCCAAGCTGGAGTTAGCTCTTCGTCAAACGACGGTCACAACCACACAAGCAATATAATATACAACGCCAAGGGCGAGGATCAAAACTCAAAAGGAAAGTCAAACAATTAGAATTCCACAGAAATATAACGCGCGACTTTAAGGTCGAAAGAATAACATCTCTGGTCTCTATCTCAATAAATACATTTTTGGTTGATGGAACTTCTAGATGCAACTGAATAATAATATACAATGTATAATGATGGGTACGATACAAATAAACCCACCTACTAGCAAGTCACCCGAAGGAAGCAGTGCCAGCAAAACCGTAAAGAAACATGTACGGCAAAACCTGCAAGAAACTGTGGCACAACGGGGGTGAGTTGCCAACTCGTGAGTAGAAAAACATCTACGAACAGAAATCGTATGAACAACGCAATCCTAGGTCAACGATCATAATATATCCTCAAATATATAACCAGCAGACTATAACAATGGCTAGGGTAAATATCTAACCCAAGTGCAATCCCATATGCCCGTGTCAGTGCCTCAGGTAGCAATGTATCACATGGATGATGTATGAATGCACGAAACAGAATGCATGTACTGAAGAAAACTATTTTCATAAATTAGTGAGATTTTTTTTATATTTTTAAAACGAGGTATCATAAGGAAATCAGCATAAACAGTGTCTAGCATCGACACAAAACGTAAATCCCAATATCTCAAAATCTCAGGCTCCGGCTATCCGGACTGGCCTGTATCATCAAATCTCTGTATCTCAAATATCTCAGAATCTCTGTATCAATCTCACTATCTAGGGCGCCGTCAATCCAGACCGGCCCCTACCATCAATCTCAAGACCACGACGGTATCCTCCAGATATCCGACGCGTCGGGTAAAATCACCGGTAGGTAGTGCTCCCCTGCCAGGCTCAACGTCAGCAACACGACCTTCTTGCCCCGGGGTACCTTACCGGGTCCACCATGTACCCGAAACAGTTCATCCAACTCCTCGAATCGGGTCTCAAAATCCATCAGCAAACTCATGGTGGACGACTCATACATCATGGGAAAACCACACTTTTTCTTTAAAAAAAAGAGAAAGAAGTTTATAAGTGTTTTTTGCGGTTTTCCCCTAAATCCAGGAAATCTCATGAAAATCCGAATCCAAATCCTCAATAGCATGTAAACAGTGAATATGGACATAAAAATCCATGAATGCGGCATATCAATGAATAATAACATGCATGAAGTAGCAAGTAATAACTACAATGTCTAAACTAGCATATAAGGCAAGTACTCTAATATCATGTCTAAACTATTAGCTAACAACCTATGTCAAATGAAATAGTATTTTCTAAAGTGTTCGTGACATGGCAATTACCGATGAAGATGTGTGTGAGCCGGAAAGTAAGTGTACGTGGTACATACGCATCATCGGTAATGGTGATGGAGTCCTAACAGCATGATATCAATGATGAAATATGAATTACAATAAGTATGCGATGCGGAGCAACAACAATAATATGCGGGGGCTGAATACTAGACACACGATAATTAAACTGCATTACCCTAATATAAGTCCTACAATAGTGCCTTTGAAATAACACGAATCGCGGTGTTTTGAAAATAAGGGCTACGGTGTTTTTAAGAAAAGATACGTCTTTTGAAATATCCGTAGAATCCCTTGACCTGTCTTTAAAATACACACGATTCGTTAGTTTTGAAATAGGTAGGAGTCTAATCTAATCTAACAACTACACTAAACTATACGGCTGAACTAACAAGCTGAACTACAGGTAAGGAAACCGCCTAACATCTGAATCGATACGTATACATACCTGTACATATATTAGTCGGTGATCCCGTCTCAATAATATCATATCAGAAACCATATCTATAATCAGACATCCCAAGTCAAGAGTGCGGATCAATCATCAATATATAGCTCGTACGTAAATCCGTCGTACGGCATCCCCAAATCTGGGTACGGGTCAATATCATACTCATCACACTGTTCATCTGGTATCCTCTTTATCAAGATCATCATCTGGGGTACTGACCTACGTTTAGTACACTACTAATATCACTATTCACATGGCATTGTCATCCAAAGATCCGCTATAACATCAGGACGTATCTCAAGCACGAATCCTGCAATATCACCGATCTCACGGTTTCAACTCAAATCTCATCGACTCATCTCAAACCCAAGTATCATCCGCAAATCCAGTATGTGAACACCTAGTCCCATACCCAGGTGAACACATAACCACCTCTCCCCATATACGCACAGGTAATAACATAGATGTA
This sequence comes from Agapanthus africanus, assembly GCA_030015575.1. Taxonomy (NCBI): domain Eukaryota; kingdom Viridiplantae; phylum Streptophyta; class Magnoliopsida; order Asparagales; family Amaryllidaceae; genus Agapanthus; species Agapanthus africanus. Next base: position 410,740,610 of record CM057338.1, read on the forward strand.
TGCATGTGCGTGCGTGCGTGTGTGGGTGTAACAACTACTCTAGGCTTTCGCAACTAACATTAAACTAATCCATGAACACCTAGAATCCACCTTTATCATCAAGTCTCATATCAACATTATATATATAATCAAAATATATGTGTGTATACGTATTCGTATACATCACCACGAACTGCGGGGGTGCTATACGCCATCCACCCGACTTCTCCCCGTAGATATAAATCTACTCACCTGGTCTTCGCTCGCCGGTGCCGACATCGCGACGCGCTTGCTTGTCATCTCGAAGTCCGCATGGGGTCCCTACATATCATAATGCACCGTATTGCATTAAAATCCGACTCATGACCAAAACGACTCACGAATCCTACATAGGTCAAAACCTATGGTTGCTTTTATAAATCAACCCCAAAACCCTCGACGTCGGCGTACAAACGCCAAACCATTGAGAAAACCCAAACACACTCATTTGCACAATCACATGCACTAATTATAATATAAAATAGGTTATAATTCACAAAAAAACTCAAACTCACTTTAAAAGCCATTTTTCCGAAAATCTAGCAAGCAAAAATTTACCGTTTTAGTACAAAACTCGACGTTTAAACAAATCTAGCAGCCGCAATATCCACTCAATATCATAACCAAGTCATATAAACCATTACAATAATTTATTCTCATCAAAATATATATATATTTACAAAACCTAGTTAACAAAATTAGCACAATTTTCCATTTTAGCTCAAAACTTGGTGTTTTAATCAACTTTAACTATTTTAACAATTCTAATGGCTAAAATGCCCACTAAATAACTTAATTAAGTCACCCAAACCCAAACTAAATTTTAAACTCACTAATTATAATAGATCTAAAAAACTAGTTTGCAATTAGCTTAATTATGATAATTTAGATGTAGAAATTAGCAAATTTGGCACTTAGATTACATTTTGCATGACTTAGCATGATAACTACACTATACAATCATAAACAATGTTAAAAACCCTCACTTGATTTTAAAAACCCAATTCTAGAATTTCCAAACCCTAACTTTAAAATTCTAACTAGCAATTCAAAACTTAATTTAAACCACTCATTAACTTAATTGAAGAAATAATCAAACAATTTAACAAAAATCCAAGATTTATTATACCTCAAGAACAATGGAACATACATAGAACATGGCCTCCAAATTGAAATCTTTGCATCAAGATCCATGCTAAAAGAGATAAGGGAAAATGGGTAGGGATTGGATTTTTATTTTGTGGGATTTTTGTGTTGATTTTTGGGCATTTTGTGATGAAATTTTGATGAGAAATGAGAGGAAAAGAGAGAGGGGCTGCTGTTGTGGGAAAGGAGAGAGAGAGGGTCGGCTAAATGGGGAGGGGGGAGAGAGAGGGAGGTGGGGAAAAAGTCAAGGCAATACCCAAAAGCCCAAACTCCTTTTGCCCAATTTCTTTCATTCCTTTGTTCTCTTTTCTTTGTTTTTTTTTGTGAGATGAGAGGCCCAAGAATGATGGGCTGTAAAGGGGCCGGCCAGAGCTATAGGGGAGGGGGTGTGGGTTTTTTTTGGGTGAGAAAAAAAGATAAATGCTGTACCCCACTTCCATTAACACTAATTTCACCGAAAAAACCTTTTTCTTCGATATTTTCTAAACCGTTTTGGCAAACCATTTCATTTCAAAAACCACATGATAAAATTTTGTTTAATGTGTTATGATGCACAAAATTTGTTTCAACTCATTCCAATTTGTAATTTTCCCTAATTAAATGTATTAGGGACGCCTTAAAATAATATTAAAATAATTAATTTCGGAAAAATTTTCAGAAAATTTGAAATTTCACCAGTGGCTCAATAAAGATCAAATACTAGCAATTTCATAACTAGAATATGTATATTTAATTTTTTAATAAAGATATCTGTATTTTGACTTTTTACAGAAAACCCCCTTATTTTACCGATTTTCCGAAATTTCACCGAAACGATTTTCAAAACGTTACACCAGATTGGGTGGGGATTTCATCACCCTTCCCCGGACCCCAAAAATCACATAAAGCATATTGCATTGACCATCAAGTTAATTAAAAAAGATTATTCTCAGCCTTAAGGACTTCGCGCTCTATAGGACAAAGGAATAGTTGTAGGTATCGACCGTTGATCCTAACCTGACTTTGTGGTGCCTAGGCTAGACAGGTAGTGAAAGGTAACTTTAAAAGTCCCGTCTCACGGTGATTCGTGAGCGGATCCCTCCTTTCTCTACTTGTGCTTACCTGGCCACAATTGGCGGTGAAGAGGCGGTTTGAGGTCCTACTTCTTGCCCTTTGGAACAGTTAGGAGCTGTCTAGCTAACCTAGATGACCCTAGATCTAAGCCTGATTGTGCATTTATGGTTGATTGAACGTGTGTCTAAGCCTTTTATCGAAAATCTTTTATGCAAAAAGCTCCACATTAAAAAAAAACACAAAAAGAAAAAAGGAATTTTTTTTTACAAAAACTTGCAACTTGTCGCTAAGAAATCCGTGCACCCCACATTCTTTTTCCTCTCATTTCTTACATCATGGGTACCCCACCTCCCAAAACTCTTGCTGAACTTTGGTACCCTCATCCAAACATTGCTTCATACGCGAATTGTTTTGGTCGAATTACGGACGCCCCTCCATGCCCAAAATTTCTTTGAAAGATCGAACAGAAGCGTCTAGGAGAAACAGTTCGACTCCACAATCCACTTTGTATCAACCATTTCAAGCTTCACCACCTTCTTACTTTGATACTACTTTTTCGAGTCCCGTTGTAACTCCGAAACCAATGTCTATCGCTGAACATATTGAACAATCTCATAACCGATCTTTCACTCCTTTCAACACTTCCAGTTCTTGGGATCAACAAGTCTATTCACCTTTTTATCCAAATGTTGATCCTACTCCTGTCCAACCATTCAATTCCTACCAATCCTACCCGACTTTCGCACCTTCTCTAGACATTGCTTCTACACAACCATTTGGGAGTTTCACGTATCCAAACAATTTTGAATCTTTTACTGAAACCCCTTCACAACCCATATCTAGTCTGGAAAAGTCGTTGGAAGCGTACATTGCAGCAACAAACTGACAGATGAGGAATTTGGATGCGTCCATTGCCGCCCTTATGCAACCTAGTGAACCGGTAGCTAGTTTCCAACTAGCTCCAAATCTTCCAATGTATGATGAGGCAGTTGGACAGATTGAGAATTTGAGTGGAGAGAGTGAGCTATGCACCCTTCCAAATCAAACTTACCCATCACCAATTGAATCCCACAACTCCAGTTTTCAAACAAGTGTCCCAAATGATTCACCAGTTGAAAATAAAACATTTAATGAGTTGTGCGACTTTGTAGTGCTTGATTTGCCAGATTGTGAAAGGTCCCTTTTGAGTGAAACCATCACCAATCCTTTCGATCTCTACACCTCCAATCTAGAACCTGAATTGATAAGCATCCATGCTTTTGATGATGTGTCTACAAAATTTGATTTTCATTTGATTGAGGATATTGACACCGGAAATATTTTGGATGATGAACCCGTAGATTTGACTGAAATTTTCTCTCCAATTCATTATCCCGAGTCATTAAATGTTTCTCCCGAACTTCATATGCGTCTTGATTTTGATGATAATTGCATGGATGAGTTAACTTTTGAGGAGAATTATGAGGATAGTATTGAGGAGAGTATTGAGGATAGTTTTGAGAATGAACCATTTTTGTTTGATATGTCAGATTTTCCAATTCATCATCCTGAACCTTTAAATGTTATACTTCCTAAATCAACCCCCTCCTTTCCATCGTTCCAACCACGCAAAAGATCACGCAGGAGGACTGTGAGCTTGAAAATTTTTTATTCGATCACAAAAGTTTGGACGCCACTAGTGCGTTCCTCTTTGAATCTGACACAGTTCTCACAGCTGATAACGATTACGAGTGTTTCACTTTTGCGGACGATTTTGAAGGCTCACCGCCCGAGTTTGAGTCTTTTGAATTTTCAGATGAGATAGTCGAACCATCAGACTCGGTTGCTTACAGTCATTTGGAACCATTGATGGAATCCTTCGAGTTCGAGACAGATTACTTAGGTGAGAATAAGACTATCCCTAAATCACTCCCCTTCGTCCTTTCCATCGTTTCGACCGCGCAAGAATCCGTCGCGCTTCCATTTTCAATGGATGGTTTACCAAGTTCAATGTCCCCATGTTTTCTTGCGAATCTCGAGGGATTTGTCCCAATTTCTCGACGGGTTGATAAATTAGCACAATCGCTTTTAACACACCGGTCATCACAATTTGCGCTAATTTATTCACTCGATTTACGCCCTCAAGTTCGTACTACACTTCTTTCTCTCTTCCGCCATTCTTCTCCTAATATACCGAGACCATATTCCACCCTTCTTCCCATACGGTCTCGTGTGTTTCTCAACTCCTTTCTCTATACTCCATTCTTCCACCAACCCTACCATTATCACGATAGAATTTTTGAATGGTTGGTGCTAACCTTTGGTCTGTGTAAGGCCTTGTATAGTTTGATTTTTCTCCTCCCTAACTCTGAACTTTAACGCTTAAAACAGTGGAAACACTGTCTCACTTAAGTTTGGGGGGAACCTTTTTGTATATATATTTTGTTTTTCTTTTAACAAGAACAAATAAAAAAAATTATAAATAAATAAACAGGGGAGTGCTGACATTTTTGACCCTCTTGGTGTAGCCTGACAGTGAGGACACTGTCAAGTTTAAGTTTGGGGGCATGCTCGGTAAGCTTTCTTCCTTCGCATTCATATGTACATTTTTGCATTTGCATACTTATTTTAAAACTCATAAAAATTGAAAATTTTCAAAAATTATAAAAATTGAAAAGTTCAATTTTGGCCATATTTGACTTAAGTTTGACAAGACGGTTAACCAGCGAGGAAAAACTAGACCTTAGACTTAGTAAATTAAAAAACCTAAAAATAACTTTTCTTAAAATTTAACGGTAGAAAGTATATGTCTTTGTAGTTTATTTAGAAATAGGCAAATTTCGAATTCACTTCTTGGGCTAAGTTAAAACAAGGGAAAAGTATTGATATTTTTATTATAGTATAACTTTGAAAAGTAATTCCTAAGCTTAAGTCTAGATTCTGAAAATATATACCCCACAAATTGCACAAACACGAACCTTGAAATGCTCTTGTCTAAAGTCTTTAGTACGAAGAAAAATAAAAATACAAGTGTGAATAAAGAGATAAAAAAAATAAACACTGGTTTTTGTAATTACTTAAGGCTGCATAAATAGAAAAAATATTAAGCGAGGGTGCTTTATCATCTAGTGCCTTAGACTAACTGGTTTGGGAGTCACTGCTAAAGCCTTAGGTGTTACAAGACTAGGAATTACGCCTTAATGTGCAAACACATTTTGTAATCGGTCGTTGGTATCTCAAGAAATATTAACGGTCGCATGAAGAATGTGTGAGAAATTTTATCTAAAAATTCACCAATTGAAAACTACTTTGGACGATGGACAAGAGTATAATAGCTTGATTTGAATGAAGAATAAGACTTATATCTTTAATAGAGATGATAAAAATTCCTAAGTTGAGATAGAACCCTAGAAGAAAAACTTGAAAGATGCCAAAAGCTAAGTAAATTCACAAGAATATATATAATTTTAAGTTAAATGATAAGGAAGCGTGAAAAATACGGGTGGATAATTTCTGAGTCGAAAATAATAGAGTTTCTTGTTAGAAGACCTAATTGGAGAATAAAAGTTAATAGGCCGAATTAATAGGATTTTGTGGGTAGTATCCGCTGAAAACCCTCAGGAGACAACACTCCTCCTACTAGGGACACCTAGAGGTTTAACGGCTTGTTACACGAGCTCAGTGCAATCGTGTTTCCCTACGAAAGTGAGGCTGGGTCTTTTTCAAGAATAAAACTAGGTTTGCTCGAGGACGAGCAAAAGATAAGTTTGGGGGTATTTGTTCATACCATAACTTTGCATTCTTTTAGACCCTATTCTTATTCATTTTACAAATAAACAAGTGCTTTTGATCCATATCTTCTACATAGTTGCAAGTTACAGGTTCTCGGAACAAAAACAGTGAAATTGACGAAAAGATGATACAAAGTGAGACTATTACCGATAAATGGTGGAATCTTGATCGTGCCTACATTTTGAGGGACAATGAAGTTCAATAAACAAGTTCACAAAAATACAAAGGCAGCACAAGGTTCAAGACTTCGACACGAAGCGAACGGTATAAGTCCACTACATTACTCACTGTGGAGATCTGGAAGAGAACTAGAAGACATTCTGGAGAACCAACTAAGGAAAACATGAGAAAATAGCAACAGGCAGAAGACAAGACAAATTGGGCCAAGAAGCCCCTTACATGGCCGCGGAACCGCGGCCAAACATGGGTTTTGGCCGCGGATCCGCGGCCGTGTATAACCCGTGTCGGTGCAGAAAAATTTTGGAGGCTGGCGGCGCGTTGACTAGTCTTCTTAGGGGTATACTTGTAATTGCAGATATGACTCGATTGTAACCCTAGGGTTTCTATGTTCTATAAATAGAAACCCTAAAACCTCTTTTAGGCCATGCCTCTTCTTGTGCCTCATTTTATTTTATCAAAATTCAGATCTGTAAATTTCTGTAAAGTATGAAGAGAGCATCAAATAAAAATTAGAGTAAGTTTCTTTTTATTGCCCTAGTTAAATTTTCTTTCCTGCCCTAGTATAGATCTTTATTATCTGCCCTAATTAGATCTTTCATTATCTGCCCTAGTTAGATAGTTAGAAAATGTTTTTCAATTCCCTAATGAGTGAGTAGTCTCCTCGCTTGTTAGGGTTAGATTTGGGGAAGGCTTGAGAGATGAAGATCTCTCACCCCTTTCTTGCCCATCACACGTTCTTATAGGACTCCATGCATACATGCACACACCGCTCCCTACGGCACCCTATCCTATGAGGTAGCGGTGATACCGTAGTATAAAGGACCGGTTGGGTATGTTTTCCATGGAGGTTAGGGTAAGGATTAAGAAAGGAAGGACAAGAACCTAGAGGAAGAAACATCGTTTCTTCCCGATGGTACTAATCCACTTTATTAATTATTACCATAACACCTCATAGATCTTAATTAGGGCATAGAAAGCGGTGAGGAATATTGACTTTCCAAACTTAACCTAAACCTAACCCTAGAAAGATTTTAATCCTAGTGTAGATCAACCTTAGTTTTTAGATTTAATCAATCCGACAACAATCGGAATTAACTCGTTAGAACAATTTGAGAATACACAAAATCCCTGTGGACCGACCCGTACTCACCGGCTAGCTACCAAGCGACGCCGTTCTTGATTGCGGTTATAAACAAATTCTTTGAACAAATCACTACGGCGGCCAGCTCCGCTTTGATTTGAGATCGTTGTATCAAGCAGGATGAAAGCTTCTCAGCAATTTCCCGTTTGACAGCTTCGCAACTTTGCGTGACCCGCTTAGTGAAGTCAAGCTTCTGCCTTAGTGTCAACCCGTCAGAAATACATCGTTGGAGGTTTTAAAAAATAACTTTCAGTTGCATGACATTCATTTCAATCTGAGCGCGCAATTGGACAGATTCGCCGGAAGCCATCTCATGCTCCTTTTGCCTCAAGGTCACCTCTTGTTCAAAATATCGAATGAAAGCGACGCTCTGCTCGATCGATGCGGTTCGCTGAGATTTCAAAGTTAGTACTTCAGGAGAGTGGCCCTTAAGCTCAATCTCATGCAGACAAGCCTCGATCTTCCTGCAATAATCGACCCAAGAACCGACGAGGTCTTCAGTGTGGAAATTCACGAGCGTCGCCAGCATTGGTTTGAATTCGTCGGCAAAATCCGTAGCAGAGATGAGAGCCTCGGCGTCAAGATCCCCGATAAACTTGCTTAACGTTCGCCAGCTATTCACCGCGCCCCTGGAAGATGGACGTTTAGCGAAGGGCCCCGCGGGCATGGTGATTGATCTGTATTTAAAGAAGTGTTTATAGAAATAACCGCAATCAATAACGGTGTCGCGTGTAGCTAGACCGAGATGAGTACGGGTCGTCCTCAGGGATATGTGGATCTTTTAATCTTTCTTTAGACGTGTTGATTAGGAAAAGGAATAAGAATAAATAATAGTGAAGAATAGTTATAGAATCTAGATCTACGTTAAACACGGATGTAGAATATAGATCTAGTTCGAATACGGATATAGATTTTATAAGAAGAATGCTTGTAGGGTTCGTTTGGATTTAGCAGTCATGGCTCACTAATAAAGATTACTCCTTTTATGTATTGATAGATTTAATACTAGATAGATAGTGATGAATGAGAATTAGGGTTCTTGGAAGAAACTACAGTCTCCCTACTATTGACCCTTGTCCTTTCATTGATCTCTATTCATGTCTAGCCCTTGACAAAACAATTTTTAATCTGATCTCAAATCGCGGTCGAGACTAGCAATAAATTGGTAGCGCGCCCGATAAGGATGTTAACATTTATTTTGCTAAAGTTTATAAACTTCATAAAACTTAAAAAAAGTTAAAACATTTTCTCATCCATTGTTCTACCCTAATCCTATGAACCCTATCAAGCGGAGAATTACTCGCGCATGATGGAGATAGAAGAACGAATAGAGATGAAATTCATAATGTAACTAAATAATTAAACTAAAGATCTACCTTTATTAATCAACTTCACAAGTACAAACTTCAAGTTTAGATTACAAGAGGAAGAAGAAGTTGTTCTCGATCTCTGCCTTGTCGGATGTAGATGTTCTGTCGAATCTCACGTCGCTTTATCACGTCGAATCTTGAACCTGTCTTGGATCACTTATTCTTTGACGGTAATTAGCTTGTGTAAAAGATTGATGATTTCTAAGTTTAGCCCTTGGTCCTTTATAGCCCAAAAACCAGAAACCAAAGATCCCCAGAATTAGGGTTTGTTGTTGCAAATCACAACTAAAAATCCCAAATCCCGACTCAGTAAATCGGCCGTGGATCCGCCGCATATTGCATTGTTTGGCCGCGGATCCGTGGTTTGTTGGTGAGATCTTGGCTTCAGAATTCTGGAGCTCCTTTATTGTGACACATGGAGATTTATTTGATGTCTGGAATCTTCATATCTTTTCTGAGTCTCTTCAAGTATTGATTTTTCGATTTTATTTACTTTATCGGTAGATTTTTGATTCCCGACATCTCAACATCTCGATCTCCTGACCTGAACTAAACCCTGCACGATATCTCAATGAATAATGTTAGTAATATTTGGTATTTTTGAGATATTATCCTAACCAATCTGATATGATGTTATATTTTAAGAATATTGATTAAGGATATTTGATATGATATGCATATTTAAATTATCAAAATATTATATAAATATTATATGCATACATTTTCCTTCATAATGTTAATTATAATATATAAACTTATGATAAATAGTATTTTTACAGAAAAACCCAAATATGTGTCATATTTATAATAAACACGTTTAGATATTTAAGAAAAGTAAGGAAAATGTTATATCAAAAGTGCGATATTTTCGACTGAACACATGGGAATGCGGGACTCAAAAGAAGCTGAAGCCGGTGTAATCGCTGCAAAATAAATTACGGTCATATTTCAACTTGAAAGCCAAAGAAAATACCTGAGGGACGGAATCTACCATACCAGCTGTTGAAGGTAGCAAAACAGGGAGCTCTGGAGGCTTGGTTGTTCCTTCGCTCCCTCCTTTGAACTGTGATACTGGGGTCAATATAAGGAAGGCTTATCAGCAAAGAGTTTATTCACGAAAATGAGAAACGCTAAACAAAGAATATACTGACCACTGCTGGAAGAGGGAACGACTTCCGATTGGAAGGAAAAGTGCGGGTGTAGCACTTGGTACAAATGGTCAAAGAGCACTCCTGCAAGGTTGCGACAATATATGGTTAAGGCAAAGAAAATTGGTATCTACAATAAAGCAACTAAATGAGAAACCCTTAGCTTCCAAAACTCAGGGAGGCACAGAAGGAACCGTGACAATCAAGGCAGTGGCCGGCGGTAATTCTTCGGCCAGTACAACTTCAGGGTTTATTGCGCCTATGCTCAAGACAAAGAAAATATCATCAGAGATGCTTAGCAGGATTAAAAAACTCAAAGATAATAACCCAAGAAATACCTGAAAAGTCAAAAATCGAAACCGTGCCCGAAGCGTCACCAGCTGTGACGACTTCTTCGGTTTCTATTGGGAGAGCAGATTCAATGCCCACAGCTTCATCACCTGATTTGACAAGGGTTGTCGTAACGCTTGCGTCACCCGCCGATATCAAAGATCCACAGGGGGAAAGAGCGGCAGTTGGAACGGTCCCAGAGTCTATAGAAAGATCGGACGCTTCATGCTCTTTAGTTGCCGGCGCTTCACCTGTCACGCCGTCATCCAAATACGGTCCTGTAAATTAAAAAATGCGTATGTTAAATAATAGACAGAGGGGAGGAGCTATTATTAAGGACCGCGCGTTGTTCTACCTTGAAGTAGTCATTCACTCTCTTCACGAGCTACATGCGCAACCTGTCTGTGGGCCGTAGAAAAGGCAGAAGGAACGTCCACCGAAGGAATGTTAGCAGGCAGAACATTGCTTGAGCCTGCACCCGCGGCAAAGACAACGTCGCGTTCCCTCGCTGCATTCTTTTTGCGCTTCCTCTCAACCTGAGCCGTGAGAACCGACCTCCTTAAAACTTCCGACAGGGGGACGTCGTCATCCGAACCGAGCTCTGCCTCCGGAGCCGCTACGGCGTACAACATCGGCTGCTTCAGCAACGCCTCCTGTGGTGACTTTGGGATGGCCTCGGCCGTATTCAGTGGCTCTGGAAGCTTTTCTGTGTCACCGCCTGGGATTGGAATTACACTTGGAACAAGCTGGGTTTTGGTAGTCCCTGTAGTAAGATAAAGAAAAGAGTTAGACTGCAAATTATACCAAGACCCAAGGTGGCGCGAAGCCTCTCTTCCTGCTCAAACGTCTTGAGGGAAGCCGCGAGAGCCTCTTCGGCAGAAATGCCTGTTAAAGAAGAGAGCGTTAATAAAGCATAATAAGGGGAGAAGGGATAGATGCAGAAGAATGTAAATGAAGTATACCCGACTCCGCAATAGAGACCGACTCTGCTTCCTCGTGAACCAGTCGCTCAGAAGCTGCGAGAGCAACCTGAAGATCAGTATCAGTTGCAGGCGTGTCAAACAAACCTTCATTGGTGCCATATTCGCATAAGCCCTCACTGTAGGGAGCATGGGGCTCCTGGCTGAATACGACATCAGCAGAGAATATAGATTTCCTTTTCTTCTGCGAACTGGCACCTACAGCCCATGATCAAAGCTTTCGCTTGACAGGCCTCTTCGGACGACGGGTCCCAATCTCCGAACCAATGCCCGATTCCGGGGATGCCGTGGCCACCGCAGTCGCGGGAACATCCGGCCGAAGCTTGTTAGGAAGAGCTCGGAGGACTATAGCCGTAGTGATTTCTCTTAAAGAAGGGCGAACGACTGCTCATCGTTTCAAAGGGACCGCTGGATTGCTGGCCGGGACGACATCCTTGTGATCAAGTAACAACCGCCTCTTCTCCATAACAACAGCACACGTCGCATGCTGGTACCACGCCACGTGAGCATTCGAAGATTTCGGCACGTAGCTCGGCTCGCTGACCAGGAAATGAGACCCCGTATTTAATTGCATAAAATGATGCATCGCGCTGCGAATACCCTCCTCCGTAGCAACTGGCTCGACTAAAAACGCCTCAAGAGGAACACCCTGATTATAACCCAATTATTGAGCGAAGTAGAGCGGGTTGTACCTCATGAACAACACCGAGGCATTCTGTCTAAACACTAGGAAGCCCGACCTGATAGAGTACATGTGCATGACCTCTCGAGCCCTCAACGCAGAAGCCCCATCCTTAAAAGTATCGTGCAACGGTTGGACCACCTTGGTGGATTCTTTGCCGATGGTCAAGACTCTATCGACAAAGGTTATACTGTCCCCAACCATGCATGGTCGAAGGAGTAATCGTCGAGCCTCTCGCTGTGACGAGTCTGGAGCAGAAGCGTCAACAAGATACATGACCCGAGGGAAGTTGTAGCTTTCGTAGAATCAGGGCCGTTTATGAACACCAAAGGCACCCAGCACGTGCATCTCGATCTATGATGTGAAGTAATGCAATGGGAGATGCATGGGCTTTACCCCCGGATGAGTAGTGTCAGCTGCTAAACTCAGGCCGTGGTATAGATGATCTATTCCCGCAATCCCAACGGCCATGCACATCCCTGCGACGAGGCGATGAGCCGGATAAAAAACAGATGGCCTCATGTAGCGGGGGTGCGTCGGAAGCGCGAACCAACTTAGCCATAGACCAATGAACCCCAAAAAGAACGACTCTTCCTCAACACCCGGGGCAGCGATCTCCGCAAAAGGGACAACTGGAGTGTCCGGAAAAAAGAAATTCTTTAGATTCGCTTCCGCCGTCAGCAAGTTATCTAAACCAAACCTGAATGGGTCGTCGAGTTTAGCGAATTTCATGGCCTGCTTAGACAGAACTTCCGGACGAAGAAAGCGTGCGATAAAATCTGCGAAGCTAATCCCATGCCTGCTAGACTCCAGGAATAAGTTCTCGTACAAGTTCAACACCTTGATCAAGCTGGGGAACTGATGTTGAACGGCGTTCTCCGGGGTAAGGCCTATTACCACTGACTTAGTGGCAAAGATGTGCTCATCGGGGGAAGTATCTCCTCATAGTGCTCCCCTCTGACGGGTAATCCGGAGATCTCCGCGAACTCTTCCAGTGAAATCGAAACTTCCCGATCTGATAAGATAAAGGTATGGGTCGGGATGTTCCATTGTTCCAAAAAAGACTTGATCCACCACACATGGGGGGCATGGTAATGAAAGAGAGACGCTTAGATTGCGGGGTACAACCCGGTCTTTAATAGCAGCGACTTCTTGGCCGACAGGATATACCAGGCCCACTGTAGATAGCCGGCCGAATGACGAGGCGTCAATCCTATCATATAAACTTACCCCTAAGGGCGCTACTCTCCTTAGCATATGTGTCACCCTAAAATGTCCAAGGCCATCGGTGGCTGTACGGGTATCGACGCCGTGGAAGGCTGAAGACGACCTTTCGAGGTCCAGTTCATCTCTTCTAATGCGTAAGTCACTTGAGGCGGATCAACGTAATGAATCGCTGGGATTGGCTCCGAAGGCGCTGCATAAGAAAAACTGTGCCGACCATGAATAATCTGACTATACCATGACCTCACAGATGAAGAGATTTTTGCTCTGGGTCATGATCCTTAATAAGCGCGAAGACTTCCCGATCTACCGGCGCGTCGGTGAAAGCGCTTTCCGAACGTGCGAAGGGAAAAGAGGAATCGGAAGCCATAGTACCTGCACAAAAAGGGAGGAGTCAGCTATCGACATGATGATTAAGGCATTAACATTCTTTGTCACTTAAAATTGCATTGCACCACAGTTAAAAAAAACAAAAGAGGGGGAGGACCCCCACAAAATCAAGGTGACGCCCCATTAATGATGGGACAGTCACTCATTAAAAATAGAATCCAAAAGGATTCTCATTTAATGAGAAAATATCATTGGACTCGGGAGTTAAACTCCCTCGAGAACTGTTTAACATTTATTGGGCAATTCCCATGACTGAAAACCTAACATGATTATATGTGAGCATCAGAACTTATATAAGAGCTCAGTACTTTTTGCACAAAAAAAGGGACTGAGCCCAAACAAATGCTTAGCACTCTTTTTCAAATAAAAAGAAATCTGTGTGGACCAAGCCCAAGTTGGTTAGGTCCCTTGAGAGTAGAAACTCTCTAATTCAGATCAACCGAGCCCATGTGCTCACTACTTCCCAAACTGATCTTATTCCCAATTACGACTATCGATCTTCCAACTGATGATATCCCAAAATGATATTCGTCCTACATCCCCCTGAGGAAATCTTAGTCTTAAAATATGACTAATGATTCATGGGTTTACCATTAATCCATTTTCCCTCAATTACGGGGATTGGTTCAAGGGTACATCTCTCTACACCTCTGATACATGTCGTTGTAATTCCTCAACGTCTTCAGAGAGGTGGCGGGTCGTGACAACCAACTGCTTTTTGGTGCATTTCCCAAACTGACGTGCACTTCCCAAATCAAAACACATCCCAGATTGAATGCATCCCATATCATCGTTGCTCATCCAGTCACGTAACAAATACACGTGCACGCAAGATGGACAATGGACCGAGATGTCCCTAAACTAATAATGGACCGAAACGTCCTTAAACTAACAACGGACCGTAACGTCCTTAAACTAAAATCTCACCTACAATATGGTGATTAACGGACCGAGACGTCCTTAAACTAAAACCTCACATCCAAAATGGTGATCAACAGACCGAAATGTCCTCAAACTAAAACTTCGCCTCCAAAATGGCGATAACGGACCGAAACGTTCTTAATCTAAAATAACAGAGCCCAAATGCTCTTTTGTTGGATCTGAAGAAAAAATAATACTAAGACCTTGTTAAGTAGATCTTTGTCTCAAATTGGACTATCATATCCTTAACAAAAAAACCAACCGAACCCTAACTGCTCACATACATTTAAGTTGATCTTAATCTCAAACCAGATTAACGATCCTTAAATCAAACCATGCCCAAATCTAAAATATACGGATTTGGACCAATCCGCGCCCTACGGGCGACGACATAAATTAGTCTCCGTATACAATCCACGGGCAACCAAAAATAAAAAAAGACACACGACACCAAGTGAACTTCTGGAGTAGGAGAAAGTGGTTATCGTGATACGGTAACGTAATTAACTGCAGGGGCTTGCGCCTTCAGGGAAGAGCGTCCCCACAATTAAAAAACCCTCACAAACGAGGGAGAATCTGTCGAAGTCTGCTACAATGGCCGTATCCGTCCAAACCTCCGATATACGGTGCCATAAATCAACTTGGTATCTTCGGAGAGGTGGACAGATAAATCAAAATAGCATCTGCCCCCAAAATTCAGGCCAGACGTCCTAGCATTCCTGTCGCGTCTTTCGGCGGTGAACACGTACCAATCTACCCCTTTATCCCCGCGTAATGTATTATATAGATTATAATTATAAGACTTGCCGAAACTATGGATACAAATTGTTCAAGTATTCATGTTCAGAATGTAGTCAAGTATTCAAGTAGTGAAATCAAGTCATAACCATGGTTCGGTCAAGTCAAGTCAAGATATACATGTTTGATATTGATATTTGATTTCAAGTATTCATGTTCATGTTCAAGTATTCAAGTTGATATTGGATTCAGATTTGAATTAGATTCAGATTTAAGTTAGACTCAGACTGAGTCAGACAGTTGTAAACTGATTTAGATCTTGAATTAGATTCGGGGGTCATCGGTAACTGCTGCACATGGACGGCATGATTTGTGTTTTTTTCCAAGACAATTACCATTGATAACCCCGTTAAGTTTTCTATCTTAAATAGGAAAGCACTAATTTTCTCTGGCTCCCTGGTGCTCAAGAGAATTGATCCCGCTTAAATCTATATTTACTAAAGTCCTTAAATATTGTTTTATATAACTCGAGTGGTTTTATGAAAAAATATTATAGTATAGTTAAAAATAAACCTCGAGGGGTTATTTATATTATTAGGGTTTTCATGAGCATGAGTTTTAAGGATTTAAGGTATTTTAGTGATTAAATTTGGAAGTTCATGGTATTTTATTGAAAAGCGTTGTCTTTTGGTAACTTGATAGTATTTTATTGAAACTTGTTAATCTTTCATTTTTAGAAAATAAGTTTATTATATTTTGAAAATAAGGATTTGTAATTTTTATATAACTATTAAAAATTAAATTTCTTTATTTATTTAGAAAATTCATTTTTCTTAAAAACATATTTAAAATAACTTTAGCGGGTGCTCCGTGAGGAGGTCTGCGTCTCGCTCTACTAGTCCAAGAATGTGCGATAATCCACACCATCCATTAGCAGGTCCCCTAAAGAGAGTTGTAGAGGTATAATCGCAAAAGAATCGAAATATAGTTTTGAAAAAAAACCGGTTTTTAAAGTAATTGTTATTTTAATGTAATATTTTCTTCGTATAAAAATTCATAAAAAAAGGTATCGTGCTATGGAACAAGAGTATACGTGAGGGGTAGGTCGTTACCCCGTGAAGTTTTTCCTAAAGATATAGTTTTAACCAAACTAAAAGGGAAGATATTAAATTCATGGTATTTTAATGAAAAAGTGAAATTAAAGTTATTTTACATGATATTCTAGGCTAAAATTTATTCTAAATATTAGTATTAAGTTTACAAGTATTGTGTAAGAATTTGGATGAACAATATATAAGAAAAAGGGGAGTTTCTAGGGTTTAGAAAATAGATATCGGTATTAACTCCACTTTTACCGATTTTGATTAAAAAGAATTTCAAAGAATAGAAAGAGAGTTTTGGAGGTACTTACTATTTGACTACGCTAAGAAGAGGGGGAGGAAGAGGAGGAAAGCTTTGTGGTGTCGCGGAAGCTCCGGATGTTGCTTCAATTTTCGCCGGAAGTTGATCGCTTGCTAACACCTCTTTACTCCACTTGTACTTAGGAAAGTTTTGAGATTTTGGCTAGAATTTTCAGTATGGTGTCGAGCCAAGGTAGGGGATGGTATTTATAGTGTAGAATTAGGGTTTTTGAATTAAAATGGTGGATTAAAAAACATTAAAATTGTGATAAATTATAAATTCAAGCGTCTTTGTTTGATTGCAGGAAAATCAAACAGTGCAGAGGAGTTTAGGGTAGGCGAAGGAGTGCGTGTGTAATGCTCGGGACAAATTGGGCTTAATCCAACTGTCCCCGCCGGCCTTATTGATGATTTCACTGGTCGATTTTTGCCATCTAGCATTGATATTCGTGATTTAATCAGTGTTTACTCCAATTTCCACATGTTTGATTTTTATGATTTTTCATTTTTCTGTGTATTGTACGTGCAATCTTTTGGGCTTCCAAAAAGTTAAAAGAAAAATTCAGAAAAAAAATATTGTGTCTGATGGGAATCGAACTCTGGGGCTACTTTACAGCAGTGCAAGGCTTTACCGGTGAGCTACAAGTTATTTCTTGCTGTTATTTAACAAAATTAATTTTTAACTCAAACTCAGGCTGTAAAACTCATTTCTTTTTATTAACAGAAAATTTTCTGTACAAAAATTTTAGAGTCATTACAGAACCAGTACACGATTTTCCTGTATTAGTATTAGGTAGATATTCTATTAATACCTGACTTGAACACAAAACCTGAGGGAAAAGGGAAAATCAAGATTGTAACCGAAACGTAATTCAAGAGAATATTATTATTGTTTGCCGTGATTCCGGGCGTGAACGGAATAACCATTGTTTATTGTATCATGGTCCTGTGGGGGTATGAACGAGGTATATTGTGTTGTAGTCCCGTGGAGGTATGAACGAGATATATTGTTGATTTATGATGAGAATTATATTAATTGATTTCAAATACTTGTAGAATAGATAACCTAGAAGCACGGACTTTAGGATACACGTGACATACTTATAGCTCACTATTTTAAACCTGCGATAATTATTTATACTCATGTTTCATCATAACTTTCTATTTTGGTTATTATTATTGTTATTGATATTTATGACGTACTAACGTCTGGGTTTTACATAGCCCAGATACTTGACATAGTACGCGAGTATTCGACAGGATCGCCAATCAGTGAAGACCATCTCGTTGATATGCTCTTATGCGGGTTAGTTATTTCTTGGATCTTTATTACTTCCGCTATCTTTTCCAGTTATTGTTCTTGTGGCTATTAGACATGTGATAGATAGATTTAGTAGTTTACTGTTCTTGATATCTGATTGACAGCCGAAATATGACTATGGAAGGATTTTTACTCGACATAGGTAGCATGGTTGGCTTTGTTACGCCCCGAACTTTTCGTATTTTGGGTGGGCGTGACAAGGTTTTGTTGGTATCAGAGCACACATATGTTTTAGGTTAGCTGGGTTTGGTTTCTTTTGTAGTTGGATATTGGACCCAATACATTAACCAGAAAACCTAGAATTATAGGAACATATCCTGCCACATTATTGTCTTGTCATTCAAATTCTTGAAACTTATCTTTCTCTTAAACTCTTTTATCTCGACGATATGAAAATGACATTGCATCTTAACTTGGAATCCTCTTGATTCCTTATTATTTCCCCCTTCTAATTCTCTCAATTTTGATAGTAAGATTTGGGCGACTTGGATGGAGTTATGTGATTGTAACTATGTACCGTGGCATGGTTCCAATGCGGTCCTCTATTTTGGTAATCTGGAGTCATATTTTGATTCATTTTCTTGACTTATGTTCATTGTACTATTTTGTTTCTCTCGATTTCATTGCTTATGAATTTATGCCTTATCACGAAGTTGAATCCAACAACCACGTTATATCTTTCCCCTTGTCCCATAGTGACCAGTCCGTCTGCGTTTTGAAGAACAAGGAGAAACACAAGAGGGCATATGATGATTGCAGTAGTTCGAGATTAATCCCAGCGGGAGCTGGTACAGACCGCTTCAAGGCCGATCAGTTGTAAAATGTTTGATTGAAGAAGTTCTGACAGACCCGCCTCAGTTTATTAGTGTAGCGCAGCGGAAGTGTGGTTGGCTGATAACCCACAAGTCTTAGAACAGACTTGTAAATTCATGATGAAAGGAACAATTTGTGTGTGTACCGAAAGGTGAGGTTCTTGAACAGGCTGCAGATGAAGCACCGATAGTTGTTCGGGAATTCATGGAGGTATTCAATGAAATCTCGGGTGTATCGTCTAAACGAGATGTAGAGTTCATGATTGATCTTATTCCTGTAGCAGCGTCAATTCAAAGGCTTATTATCCTATGGAATCGGTGGAACTAGAAGAGGTAAAGAAATAAGTTACCGAATTACTAGAGAAGAGTTGGATTCACAGCAGCGGTTCACCATGGGGAGCACCAGTTCTTCTAGTCAAGAAGAAAGACGGCACACGAAGGATATGCATCGACTATCGGGAGTTAAATTGGGTGACTATTAAGAACAAGTATCCAATCTCTCGAGTAGGCGAATTATTCGACCAACTCAGTGGTGCGAGAGTATTCTTGAAGTTGGGTTTACAATCAGGCTATCATCAAGTTCGGGTGAAAGAAGAAGATATTTGCAAGACAGCGTTCTGAACTTGATATGGGCATTACGAGTATTTAGTGATGCCATTTGGAGTTATCTACGCACCAGCAATATTTATGGATTTAATGAACCGAATCTTTTCACCATATCTGGATCATTTCGTAGTGGTGTTTATTGATGATATTTTGGTTTATTCGAGGAGCAAAAAAGAGCATGCAGAACACTTGAGAATCGCACTGCAGACATTGAAGCAAGAAAAGTTATATGCTAAGATGAGCAAGTGCAATTTTTGGCTCGAAGAGGTGAAGTTCTTGGTTCATGTGGTGTCCAGAGATGGAATTGCAGTTGACCCCGAAAAGATTGCAGCTATTTACGATTGGCCTATTCCAAAGAATGTGGTGAAGTTCAGAAGTTTTCTTAAACTTACTGGATATTATAAAAGATTTGTGGAGAACTTCGCTCGAACAGCAGAACCATTGATCAAGTTAACACGAAAGGGGTACCATTCGTATGGACTAAGAAGTGTGCGTCATCTTTTGAAACACTGAAGCAGAGATTGACCACCGCTCCTATTTTGACAGTGCCAGATGGTTCCGGAGGACTAGTTATTTACAGCGACGCGTCTGGGAAAGGCTTAAAATGTGTTCTGATGCAGCATGAGAAGGGTATAACTTACATGTCGAGGCAATTAAAGACTCATGAGAAGAACTACCTAACTCATGATTTAGAGGTAGCAGCAGTGATCTTCATGCTAATGATTTGGACACTACTTATTCGGTGAAAGAGTTTAAGTGTTTATGGATCACAAGAGCCTAAAATATATGTTCACACAGAAAGAGCTCAACATGAGGCAACATAGATGGTTAGAGCTGATGGCTGACTATGATCTTGACCTAAAGTATTATCCGAGAAATGTTAATGTAGTGCCTGATGTGTTAAGTCGGTTGCCAGCGATAGGGATGTTGACTACGCAGAGGGAGATTATAACTGATCTTCAGAGGTTCGATTTGGAGATTATACTACCAGATTCTCTAGGACAGTTGATGCAGTTGCAACTACAGCCATCCTTGATCGATAGTATTAAGGCAGTATAGTTGCATGACCCTAAATTGCAGAAGTTTCGAGGACAGGTGGAAGCGCGATTTCGAACAAATTTGTTGATTCATGAAGATAGTTCGTTAAGATATGGAAGTCGTTTGTGGGTATCTAAAGGAGATGTTCGTGAAGAAGTCATGAAGGAGGCTCATAGTTCCGCATATTCTATACATTCGGAATGTACGAAGATGTTGGATTACGTCAGCGCCCCGGCCATCAATCCATGACCAAATGCGTAACAAAAATTTATAAAGTTTGGCGCTACCACAACCAATTACTCGGATCTACCCATAAGCCATAAATAACAAAACATGCAAAGGAGTTAGAATGGTTATACCGAATAGATCCGTGTCCTTCAGTCTTCAACCATCATCCCAAGCTCCTAGGGGCTTCCTTGATCAAGTTTGATCTCCGGTCTCCCTCCATCGAAGATGATCCACCTGAGAGTCTATGCAACGAGCTCCAACCTCATATCCGAGACAACTAAGGCACCTAGATCGCTACTCTAGATACCGTAGATGAAGTAGAGAGCGATGAAGGATTAATTTGTCTCAAGACACCCAAGGATTCTCAACTCATGAGAAGGTTTGGGTGGAGCTAGAGGAAGAAGAAGATGCCATGAGAATGAGGTGTTGAGAGCAACTCAAGAAAGAGAAAAAGAAATGAATAATGGCTTGTTGTTTTGTGTGTTGTGAGTGTTGATAAGAAATAATGGAGCCATCACAATAAATATGTCAAGTCTCCAAAATATCTAGAGTCAACAAAAATATCTCAAGTCAACAAACAATCTCACAACAAACAAAAACTCTTAGCATGCTAGAACTGTAACTATAGGTCACTAATTAGCCATGCCACAAAAATGCAATAAACACCTCATCCTACACCTCAATAACCTTTTAATCCAAAAAGGTCGAAACCATGATAAGGTGTAATCTTCTAAAAGTAATCTTGTAATAAATTACAAGAATACCCATCAACCGTATATACATCCCCGCATCCGTATTCCGAAGAATACGAATACAAAGAGACGAAGATAATCCAACAAATATAATACTAGGATCCGGCTTAAACCAAAGCCCACTAGTATTATCCATCCGAACATCATTCGTGCACAAGTACACGTATGCGATCGAACCTTACCGTAAAACCATACGGCCTCTACATCGTTTCACTCGAAATAGGGAAACCCTCTGTGTGGGACTCTAAAGACTCGTCAATACGCAGACAGTGGGTTTAACCACAAGTACGTCAGCGGCACTAGCTGTACGTAACGGCTACCCAGGTATTGAGCGAAAGGGAAGCCGATGAGCAAACTCATCCTGAAACCCTTACCGAGCCTGACAGTGACAATATCCGTACAGTCCGGTCCGTTCGTCTATAAGTATCGCATATCGAGTCTAGGGGGTGGATAAAGTCAGAACCCTAATAACATGACATTTAGTGTCGGTATGAAGCCCATCACCACCTGAGAAACTACCGATCCTAGATCAGTAATTCTCGACTAACTTAGACAAGGATTTCTGGTGATGGCCACCCGTGCACAATGCGACATCAACCCTCAATACCGGGAGAGACGAATCCCCCGACGATCCGCTCACTGCCTCTATGTGGCTCAGGACTGTACCCAACTAAAACTTGTTTGCACGACTCCTTTGAGCTGTGGTAGGGTGATTTGATCTCAAAAACCATCTATTACCGCAATTAAGAACGGCGTCGCATGAAGCTAGCCGGTGAGTACGGGTCGGTCCACAGGGATGTTGTGAATCTCCTAGTCGCGCTAATGAGTTAATTCCGAAGGGTGTTTGGATTGATTATTAAATCTAAAAATCTAATTAATCTATACTACGATTATCTAGATCTAGTCTTGTTAGGGTTAGGTTTAGGGATGGTTTGGAAATGCAAGTAAATCTCAACGCTTTCTATACCCGAATGAAGATCTATGAGGAATTATGGTAATTATCAATAAAGGGTATTAGATTCATTTGGGAAGGTGTTCCTTCCTCTAGGTTCTTGTCCTTCCTTTAGAAATCCTTACCCTAACCTCCATGGAAAACGCGCGCAACCGGGCCTTTATACTACGGTGTCATTGTTACCTCGAGGGGTAGGATGCCGTAGGGCGCGGTGTGTGCGTGTATGCATAGAGTCCTATTGAAAATATATGATGGGTAAGAAAGGGATGAGAGATCTCATCTCTCAAAATCCTTCCCCAAAGCTAACTCTAAACAATTTTCTACGGCAAGGAATTAAATCTACCTAGGGCAAAGAATTGAAATCTAAACTAGAGCAAGTAATTAAAACTACTTACAGATGGCTCTCTCCAAACATCAACGCAGGTTGTCAGATCTGAATTAATGAATTGAAAAAGAGGCACTGATGCTCTCCATAAAGAGATCTGTATTTTATTATTAAAAGGAGGCATAAGGTTTACAATGATTTAGAGTCCCTATTTATAAAAGATAGAAAACCCTAGGGTTACAATGACTCGCATGTCTGCATTTACAAAAATAGCCCTCTATAAAAAGACCTATTCAACGCTACACGCACCGCCACCAAAATCCACCAATACGGGCATATAACGGCCACGGAACCGCGGCAATGGCAGGCTTGGGCCACGGTTCCGCGGCCCTTGGGCAGTCTTGGGTGCTGAAATTTTAGGGTTTTGTTCTGGGTCTTTTTGGGCTTCTGATTCTTTGGTTCTTTTATCAATTGGGCTTCTACATTGGTTCTAGATCTTCAGTGAACAATTTGCAATGGACTTGTAACCGTTCGCTTTGTCATCTTGGACCTTACATTGCCTTGTACTTTGTAAATTTTATCTTTGATGTAGGCTTGATCAAGAGTCTTCTGTTTGTTGGTCAAAGTCCACTTTTTCATCGTCTTTACATCGTTTTCACTGTTTTCTGTCCAAGAACCTGTAACCTGTAATATGTTGCAGACATGCATCAAAAGTACCTGTTTATTAATAAAAAGAATAAGAATGGGGAATATAATAATACAATATTATGATATGAACAAATACCCCCAAACTTATCTTTTGCTCGTCCTCGAGCAAACTTATTTTTTTATTTTCTACAAAAACCTAACCGCACTTTCGCAGGGAAACGCGATTGCACTGAGCTCGTGCAACAAGCCGTTAAACCTCTAGGTGTCCCTAGTAGGAGGAGTGTTGTCTCCTGAGGGTTTTCAGCGGATACTATCCACAAAATCCTATCAATTCGGCCTATTGACTTTAATTCTCCAATTAGGTTTTCTAACAAGGAATTCTATTATCGTCGACTTGCAAATTATCCACCCATATTCTTCACACTTCCTCATTATTTAACTTAAGATTATATATGTTCTATAGACTTACTTAGCTTTTGGCATCTCTTAAGTTTTCCTTCTAGGGTTCCATCTCCACTTAGAAATTTTTATCATCTCTATTAAAGATACAAGTTCTATTCTTCATTCCTTTCTATTATCTAAATTCCAATCACATATCCTTACGTGTGTGTATGAATCACCCCTACACTTGGAAATTCAAATCAAGCATCATACTCTTGTCCGTTGTCCAAAGTACTTATTAGTAGGTGAATTTAAATGAATTTTGCTTACACATCCTTCATGCGACCGTTAATACTTCTTGAGGTACCAACGACCGATTACAAGATGTGTTTGCAGATTAAAGCGTAATTCCTAGTCTTGCAACACCTAAGGCTTTTAGCAGTGACTCCCAAACCAGTTGGTCTAATGCACTAGGTGATGAAGCACCCTTGCTAAATATTTTTCTATTTTTTAGCCTTAAGTAATCTCAAAAACCAGTGTTCATTTTTTTTCCTTTATTCACCTTTTTTTTCTTTTATTTTCATTATACTAAGGACTTTAGACAAGAGCATTTCAAGGTCTCTTCTACTATTCCAAGTTTCAAGGTGCGTGTTGGTGCAATTTGTAGGGTATACATTTTCAGAATCTAGACTTAAGCTAGGAATTATTTTTCAAACTTATACTCTAATAAAAATATCAATACTTTTCCTTCCTTTCGACTTAGCCCAAGAAGTGAACTCAAAATTTGCCTATTTCTAAATAAACTACAAAAACATATACTTTCTACCGCTAAACTTTAAGAAAGGTTATCTTTAGGGTTTTTAATTTACTAAGTCTAAGATCTAGTTGTTCCTAGCCAGTTAACCTATTTGTCAAACTCAAGTCAAACATGGCCAAAATTGAATACATTAATTTTTATAATTTTTGAAATTTTTCAAATTTTTATGGGTTTTCAAATAAGTTTGCAAATGCAAGAATATGTACAAATGAATGCGAAGGAAGAAGACGTACCGAGCATACCCCCAAACTTAAACTTGACAGTGTCCTCACTGTCATGCTACACCAAGAGGGTCAAAATGCTGGCACTCCCCTGTTTATTTATTTATAATTTTTATTTTTTTATTTTTTTAAATTTTTTTATTGTTTATAGAAAAAGAAAACAAAAATATATACATATATACAACAAGGTTCCCCCCAAACTTAAGCTTGGCCTTACACAAGCCAAAGGTTAGCACCAACCATTCAAAAATCTTATCGTGGTAAAGATCTAGTTGGTGAAAGAATGGGGTGGAAAGAAAAGAAATGAGAAACACGCGAGACCGTGCGGGAAGAAGGGTAGAATATGGTCTCGGTGGGGGAGAAGAATGACGAAAGAGAGAAAGAAGTGAAGCACGAACTTGAGGGTGTAAATCGAGTGAATAAATTAGCGCAATTTGTGATGACCGATGTGTTAAAAGCGATTGCACTAACCTATCAACTCGTCGAGAAATGGGGTCAAATCCCTCAAGATTCGCAAGAAAACATGGGTACGCCGAACTTGGTATAGGAGATGAAAGCGTAACGGTCTCTTGTACGATCGGAACGATAAGAAGGACGAAAGGGAGTGAATTAGGGACAGTCTCATTCTCACCGTAGTAAATTGTCTCGAACTTAAAAGATTCCATCAATGGTTCGAAACTACTGTAAGCAACCGAGTCTGATGGTTCAACTAACTCATCTGAAAATGTAAAAGACTCAAACTCGGGCGGTGAGTCATCAATATCATCCGAAAAAATGAAACACTCGTAAGTGTTATCGGCTGGGAGAACTGTGTCAGATTCAAAGAAAAAATTTCCAAGCTCACAGTCTTCAAGCGTGATATTAGGCGTGGTCGGAACGATGGAAGGGAGGGAGGGTGATTTAGTTAAAGGTTCAAGATGATGGATTGGAAAATCAGACATATCAAACTAAAATGGTTCAACCTCAATATGATCCTCAAAACTCTCCTCAATACTATCCTTATAATTCTCCTCAAAATTCAACTCATCCATGCCATTATCATCAAAATCAAGACGCATATGAGGTTCGGGAGAAACATCTAAGGACTCGGGATGATGAGTTGAACATAAAATTTCAATCAAATCGACAGGTTCATCATCCGAAATATTCCCGGCGTATATATCCTCAATCAAGTGAAAATCAAATCCTTTAGACACCTCATCAAAAGCATGGTTATTTATCAATTTAGGTTCTAGAGTGGATGTGTAAAGATCGAAAGGATTAAGTGTAGTTTCACTCGAAAGGGGTTCTTCACAATTTGGCAAATCAAACACTACAAAGTCGCACAACTCATCATTTTGGACACATGTTTGAAAATTGGAGTTGTTGGATTCAATTGGGTATAGGTAGGTTTGATTTGGAAATCCTCTCTCATTCTCACTCTGTCCAACTGCCTCCTTATACATTGAAAAATTTGGAGCAAGCGGGAAACTAGCTACCGGTTCAGTAGGTTGCATAAGGGCGGCTACGGACGCTTCCACATTCCTAGTCATTTTGTTTGCTGCTAAGATATAAGCCTCCAACGACTCTTCCAAACTAGACTTGGGTGGTAAGGGGGTTTCGGTAAAAGATTCAAAATGGTGTGGATATGCAAAACTCCCAACAGGCTGTGTAGAAACAGTGTCTAGTGAAGGTGGGATGGTCGGGTAGGACTGGTAGGAAGTGGGTGGATGGGCAGGGGTAGGGTCAACATGTGGATAAAAAGGTGAATAGTCGTGTGGATCCCTAGAACTAGATGAGTGAAGAGGGGTGAAAGATCGGCTGCGAGATTGAGCAATATGCTCAGCAATGGACATCGAATTTAGAGTGACAGAAGGACTTGAAGAAGTGGTATCAACATATGTAGGTGGTAAAGGTTGACTTGGTTGACACAAAGTGGGTTGAAAAGTCAAACTGTTTCTCCTAGACGCCACTATTTGATCTTTCAAAGATTTTTTAGGCAAGGAAGGATCATCTTTAAATTGACCGAACAAATTGACGTACGACGCAAAATTAGGTTCGGGATACCAAAGTTCGGCAAGTGATTTATTATGTGGGGTACCCATGTTAGAAGAAAGGAGACAAGAAGGAAGGTTGGGTGGTGCAAGGATTTATTTGCGGCAAAAGTTAGCAAGTTTTGTAATAAAATTTTCCTTTTTCTTTTTATCTATATTTGGAAAAATTGTTGCAAAAAGATATTCGAGAAAAGATATGCAACAAAAAAGATTACTTGCAATCAATTTCTAGTTTAAACGAGGTGCAAAAATCCTGCACAAGATTGTTATTTGGAAAGAGAAAGATTTTTAAAGCGCACAAAATCTTTCAGGATTTTTTCAGAAAATATATGGAAATTTTTGCAGAGGAGGAATAGAGAAGCTTACAGAGCTTTTTTCACGAGCTGAAGACACAAAAATACCGCGTTTCCGCGGCTTTATGTGGGTTCCCGCGGCGGAAGGGCGGCGGTCGAAGCGGCACGGATCCCCAAATTTTTTTTCACGCGACGACTCGACAAGTAGGCCGTGGTTCCGCGGCCTAAAGCAGGTTATGGCCGCGGAAAGGCGGCGCTTTGGGGGGTTCAATGCTCCAAATTTTTTCTATTGTTCTGTTTTGCAAATCCCCCTCTGTTCTGATCTTCTGATTTCTGTTTCGCTTTCTAGAAATCTCCAGATCCGTCTCGATTGTTCCTGCAGGATTCACACAACAAAGTACCCTTTCCAAAAAAATAACAATTGATATATTTTTATAGTTTTTGGATTTTTTAGATTTTTATGATTTTTTTTAATTTAAGATTAACCCGAAATTGCAAAAAGAAAATGACACGCCATCCCCGGCAACGGCGCCATTTGATTTGTCTCAAAAACTATCTATAACCCCAATCAAGAACGGCGTCGCATGTAGCTAGCCGGTGAGAACGGGTCGGTCCACAGGGATATTGTGAATCTCCTAATCGCGCTAACGAGTTAATTCCGAAGGGTATTCGGATTGATTATTAAATCTAAAATCTAAATCTATCTATCTAAGATTATCTAGATCTAGTCTTGCTAGGGTTAGGTTTAGGGATGGTTTGGAAATGCTAGTAAATCTCAACGCTTTCTATACCCGAATGAAGATCTATGAGGAGTTATGGTAATTATCAATAAAGGGGATTAGATCTATTCGGGAAGGTGTTCCTTCCTCTAGGTTCTTGTCCTTCCTTTAGAGATCCTTACCCTAACCTCCATAGAAAACGCGCGCAACCGGGCCTTTATACTACGGTATCACCGCTACCTCGAAGAATAGGGTGCCGTAGGGCGCGGTGTATGCGTGTATGCATGGAGTCCTATTGAAAATATATAATGGGTAAGAAAGGGATGAGGGATCTCATCTCTCAAAATCCTTCCCTAAAGCTAACTCTAAACAATTATCTATGGCAAGGAATTCAATCTACCTAGGGCAAAGAATTAAAATCTAAACTAGAGCAATTAAATAAAACTACTTACAGATGGCTCTCTCCAAACATCAACGCAGGTTGTCAGATCTGAATTCATGAATTGAAAAGAGGCACCGATGCTCTCCATAAAGAAATCTGTATTTTATTATTAAAAGGAGGTATAAGGTTTACAATGATTTAGAGTCCCTATTTATAAAAGATAGGAAACTCTAGGGTTACAATGACTCGCATATCTGCATTTACAAAAATAACCCTCTATAAAAAGACCTATTCAACGCTACACGCACCGCCACCAAAATCCACCAATACAGGCATATAACGGCCATGGAACCACGGCAATGGCAGGCTTGGGCCGCGGTTCCGCGGCCCTTTGGCAGTCTTGGGTGCTGAAATTTTAGGGTTTTGTTCTGGGTCTTTTTGGGCTTCTGATTCTTTGGTTCTTTTATCAATTGGGCTTCTACATTGGTTCCGGATCTTCAGTGAACAATTTGCAATGGACTTGTAACCGTTCGCTCTGTCATCTTGGACCTTGCATTGCCTTGTACTTTGTAAATTTTATCTTTGATGTAGGCTTGATCAAGAGTCTTCTGTTTGTTGGTCAAAGTCCACTTTTCATCGTCTTTACATCGTTTTCACTGTTTTCTGTCCAAGAATCTGTAACCTGTAATATGTAGCAGACATGCGTCAAAAGTACCTGTTTATTAATAAAAAGAATAAGAATGGGGAATATAATAATACAATATTATGATATGAACATAGGGTAGTAATCAAAACACAGTGGGAACTCACATGAGACAAATGACGATCTCAGTTCGATAGATTAACCTGTACACATGTCACCAGGGAACTTCTATCTGACAATAGGTATAATACCAACTACATGTTCCCGGCGAGTCCGTCCGGTATACTCATAACCCAATGAGCACCTGTATATATCTTAGGTGAACAAACTAACACCAATGGCTTGTGAGACCGGCCACCGCCCCTCGTCGGGGTCTCGATGAGTATACACTAGTCTACTCCGGAGTATCGATGCCCAGTCTCGAAACTCCCACGACTAGGAACATTTAAGGATGTGCCTATAGACCACCCAGCTCCCACGTATATAATCGTCATCATAATGTTGGTAGTCAAGCAAGAATCCTATGGGCTCTATCAACATGTAATAGTGATCAGTAAAGCCACCTAAAGCAGATACAAGATGATAAAAACAAACCAGATAGCATACTATCATCTCGAGTAAGACTATTCTACTAGTATAGGTCCTCCCTCAATCATCATAATCACCTGCCTGCGACTATGATAATTGCCTTGAGGGCACTATAGCCAACAATCTCCGACTTGCACTTAAGGCTAATTATTGCGATGAGCATACTTATAGCCCGTGTGATACCGAACACCCAACTCCTCTACTAATCAGTTTCATAAAGCTCGTTTGTGAAACTATTGCGTTCGAGAAATAGCCTCAGTGAGTGGATCCGCTCCAATATTTCTTTCTGTATCTCTCTATATCTCAACTTCGTGGAGAAAACTATCTCCCAAAATGAGCAATACCTGTCTTAGAATATGTGGTTATCTGATGGGACCTAGTTCATAAATGAACTCCTAATCCAGCAAACTTCTAAGACTTTATTGTCCACTGAATTTAATCAGTATCCTGCACCATGCCTTCCTCAGTATCCGCTTGGACTACCTGTCCAAACTACTGCCCCTCAAAAGAGGGAAAACTAAAACTCTGACAGTCGCTCTGTCATCCAGGTCACCTTGGAAGCCTGGAATGATTGTCGTCTCCCGAAGGAGGCTGCTGTTACCATATCCCATGAACATCCACTTATGTTCATAATCTGCTTCCCAACG
Organism: Agapanthus africanus; assembly: GCA_030015575.1. Classification (NCBI taxonomy): domain Eukaryota; kingdom Viridiplantae; phylum Streptophyta; class Magnoliopsida; order Asparagales; family Amaryllidaceae; genus Agapanthus; species Agapanthus africanus. The sequence continues at coordinate 410,770,508 of CM057338.1, forward strand.
TTTCTCTAGGATTGGATCAATATAAACTTATTGCAACTCGTGCAAAAACAATATCTGGTGTGGTACTTGACATCTCATGATTGACTCAATTGCCTAAGCAAGTGATATGCCAATCACGTACATCCCTCTCCCCTTTAGTCTGTAAGACACCTTTAGAGAAGGTGACTCCATCACCTGCAGGCACACCACTATCCCAGGAGTCGTCCATTCTAAAACACCTTTAGAATAGTGTCAAAGTACCCAGATTGGGAAACTACCCAAATCTAGATCTAAAGCCATAGATCTAGTTACCAGAATACCATATATATTATCCATATCCAATGTGGAGAAACCACTGTGTGACAACCACAGTATAACCGATCGTAGTATAGGAATTTCACTTCCTATAAAGTGCGTGTCATCCAAATATCAGGACATCACATCCTACTACCTTCTTAAAAGATTCATCTCCTATTTTGATGAAGTCAAAGCTTATGACTGTCACATAAAAAATAAATGATCTATCTCTGCTATACCTGATTTAGTCTATAAATAGACACAAGCTACTTGTCCATTATGCTTCCGATTCTCCCACTGACTATAACAACCCTCTGGCAGAGTCATATGAACGTGCACTTCTAAAGCTAGTTTAGAACGACGCAATACTCATCCTCCCGCCGGGTCTTATAGTCTATAACAGCAGTAATGGAAAATCTGGGTAAACAAGAACCTCCCTGTCATCGTTTCTGACAAGACCGAAGTACCTCTCGGGTGCCTGAGGTTACCTACCATATCTGCGGAGTGGCTAATGGAATGTCAAACCTGATTGAATGTTTAGGTTCTATTAAATTTTCAGTAATCGTTTGTGGTTCTGGAATCACTTCCAGTTCTACCATACTCCCACTACTGTTTTCTAAAAAAATCCATTTTGCTAAAACTATGGCAAGTCAAGAACAATATCACTATTGATCTTCCAGATGGTAGAAATTTACCCCTCTTCATAGCCCGGGATAACCCACAAACTGCCATTACTGAAACGTGCCTTTTGAGTATGTCCAGAATCTGGTTTTAAGCATAAGCCGGAAAACTCCATATACCTTAACATCGTTAAGATATGAACCATTCTATATACAATATAGAAACAGAGACACTTATTTAATTGGAATCATATTCAAATCATGCAGCTGTCTCCATTGCATGTCAACTAAATGGAGAGAGGCCGATCAGCATTACTCAACTAGGAGTGCGTCCAGATATGAGTAAACTGAAAGAGAAGCAAGTTCTCAAAACCATTACTATCAACTGAATACCAAACACAAGTATCTACATCTTCGATCATCTTGAAGAATCCCGATACTTGCAACACATGGTTTTCTACTTTATTCTTGTACCTATAACTTCTCAAAACTTGGACCATGTATTTCTACGAAATACTTGTCTAAAAACTAAAGAAGTCACAAGTAAACAGAATATAGTACGAGTACCAACCCCTTTGTCCTAATGGACACTGGACAATATACAATACTTTGTATAAGTCTATTTCCCCCGATCAGAGAGCAAAGCTCTGTTCAAAATTTGAAATTTGAACTGAGGCAGCGCCTCACGTGCAAAGCACGAGAGCGCTAGTGCCAAGAGCGCCAACGCTAAGAGTCAAAGACTCTGAGGCAGCGCCTCACGTGCAAAGCACGAGAGCGCCAGCGCCAGCTCCATGAGTCAAAGACTCTGAGACAGCGCCTCACGTGCAAAGCACGAGAGCGCCAAGCGCCGAGAGTCGAAGACTCTGAGGCAGCGCCTCACGTGCAAAGCACGAGAGCGCCAAGCGCCGAGAGTCGAAGACTCTAAGGCAGCGCCTCACGTACAAAGCACGAGAGCGCTGGCGCCAGAACTAAAAGTTCTCCACCATTGGATCAAAGATACAACGAAGATGATGAATCATCAAATTACAGAATCAAATTCTGCTGAGGAAATATTCCTCGAATCTTTCTAAATAAGAAAGATTGTGCTCTGTAAATCAGAGCACCGTTGGATCAAAGATCCAATGGTGATTAAAAATCACCAAGATACAAAATAAGTTCTGTATGGGAAAATATTTTTCCAATCTTGTTAAAAACAAGAAAAATGTCTTCTGTAAGACAGAAGCCCTTGGATCAAAGATCCAATAGTGGGAAACATCCCAAAATCAATTAGAGATCTCTCAATGAGAGATTTCCTTAACTGATTCAACAAATCCGCCTCCCCTATATAAAGGACCCAAGACTTCAAGTCTTAAACAGAGAAATCTCCCCATAAGTTTCAAATTAAAAAAAGAAACAGAGAAGAACTCCCCCATAAACTTCAGAGTTCAAGGCGAGAAATACCTCTCTTCAAGGTAAAGAAAAAAAAAAGAGATCATTGTATCTCTTCATAAAGAAAAACTTAGTTCTTAGATCCATGAGACAAAGTCTCTGATAAAGAAAAACAAAAGAGATCATAGCATCTCTTCATAAAAGAAGAACTTAGTTCTTAGATTCATGAGACAAAATCTCTCATAAAGAAAAACAAAAGAGATTATGGCATCTCCTCATAAAGAAGAACTTAGTTCTTAGATCCATGAGACAAAGTCTCTTATAAACGAGAATTTAATTCTCATAGCACAGAACTGATCGGAACTGCCAAAGAAACAGTGCCTGGCACTCAGCGCCGAGCGCTCCATGTGCTCCTCACGTGGGTGTTATTTTAAAAAGAAGCGCTTTAGCGCTCCAAGTCTGGCGCTCAGCGCCAAGCGCTCCACGGGCTCCTCACGTGTGCGCTATTTTATAAGAAGCGCTTTAGCACTCCAAGTCTAGCGCTCAGCGCCAAGCGCTCTACGTGCTCCTCACGTGGACTCTATTTTATAAGAAGCGCTTTAGCGTTCCAAGGCTGGCACCCAACGCCAAGCGCTCCACGTGCTTCTCACGTGGGCGCTGAGGAAACACAAAGTGCTCTTTAAATAAAACCCCAGTGCCATAAAGAGTGTTCAACACTCAATAAAAAACAAAAAAGAAAGGGGGGTGCCAGAACCCAAATCAATGCTCAGCATTATTAAACAAAAAAGGACCGAGCCCAAACAAATGTTCAACATTTTATTCAAAACTGGGTGGACTGAGCCCAAGATGGCCACAAGTCCTTAATTCAGATCAACCAAGCCCATGTGCTCACAATTTCTCTAATTGGTCTTAGTCCCAGACCTGACTATAAATCTCCCAACCAACATTGGTTCAAGGGTACATCTCTTCACACCTCTGATATATGTCATTGTAATTCTTCAACGTCTTTAGGGAGGTGGCGGGTCCCGACAACCAGAAACTCTACAGACTATGATTTCTTTAAACCTTACAGACTATGATGTCTTTAAACCAGACTATGATATCTTTAAGCCTTACAGACTATGATGTCTTTAAACAAGACTATGATGTCTTTAAACCCTACATACTATGATGTCTTTAAACCCTACAGAATATGATGTCTTTAAACCCTACAGACTATGATGTCTTTAAACCCTACAGACTATGATGTCATTAAACCCCACAGACTATGATGTCTTTAAACCTTACAGACTATGATGTCTTTAAACCCCACAAACTATGATGTCTTTAAACCCTATATACTATGTTGTCTTTAAACCTTACAGACTATGATGTCTTTAAACTAGACTATGATATCTTTAAACCTTACAGACTATGATGTCTTTAAACTAGACTATGATGTCTTTAAACCTTACAGACTATGATGTCTTTAAACCTTACAGACTATGATGTCTTTAAACCAGACTATGATGTCTTTAAATCTTACAGACTATGATGTCTTTAAACCTTACAGACTATGATGTCTTTAAACCCTACATACTATGATGTCTTTAAACTTATATGGACTATGATGTCCTTAAACCCAATGGACTGCAACGTCCCCAAACTAAGACGATAGAGCCCAAATACTCTTTTGTTGGATCTAAATGATCTCAAAATCTCGTTGAGTAGATCTTAGTCTAAAATTAGACTAACGTATCCTTTACAGATATTTAAGTTGATCTTAATCTCAAATGAGGTTAACGATCCTTAAATCAACCAAACCGAAATCTAAGAAAATACGGATTTGGACTAATCCACGCCCTACGGGCAACAACATAAATTAGTCTCTGTATACAATCCACAGGCAACCAAAAACAAAACAAACACACACGACATGAAGTGAACATCTGGAGAAGGAGAAAGTGGTTACCACGATGTGGTAGCGTAATTAACTGCAGGGGCTTGCGCCTGCAATGAAGTGCGTCCCCACAATCAAAAAACCCCTCGCAAATGAGGGGGAATCTGACAAAGTCTGCTACAACGGCCGCATCCGTCTAAACCTCCGATGCACGGTGCCATAAATCAACTTGGCATCTTTGGAGAGGTGGACGGATAAAACCAAATAGCATCTACCCCCAAAATTCAGGCCAGACGTCCTAACGTCCCGGTCGCGTCTTTCGGCGGAGAACAGATTCAGGCCATACGTCCTAACCCTATAGCTAATAGCGAACCATTTCCTCGTTTTAAGCCAGCTTTTATCTGCCGCAGGGGTGCTTTGATCTGGTTGGAGTGCTTCAACCCTTTCATCCAGTCGCCGATGTTTGGCTTTTTCAAATATGGCCATTTCGCAATCTCGATCATCTTTGCTCCTCTGACGGGCTGTAAGTGCACGGCGGTGCCCCGGCCTCAATCCCGAGGCCAAATGCGGAAGCGATGGTTAACTTTGATTTTTCTTGAACCGGCACCACCGCGCACTAAAACCCGGATCGGACCATTAACTAGTGCTAGCTAACTACAAGATGGGGAAGAGAGATATACCGAGCGATCTGTGTCCTCCGGTCTTCTCGTCGTCGTCCCAATCTCCCGCGGAATGTCCGGTCTCCACCTTCTCGCCGGAAGGGAACCACGTCTCCTGCTTCTTTTACGGGCTCCCACTTCTATACCGAGGCAACTCGGGCATGAAGCTGGCGAGTCGACGTGCCCAAGGTTTGCTGTAGGATACGTGTAGAACCATGTCTCATTTTGGGGTTCATGGAGGTTGCCATTTTTGGTGGAGGGATGATACATGGAATTTTTGTGGAGCTATATGATTTTTCCAAAGCCAAAAGAGATGAAATCCCCTTGCACAAAATTGGGACAGCCCTCTTGGAGCATGGCCGGCCATGGCTATGGGAGAGGAGAGAATGAGATAGAGTGAGCAATGGATGATAGAACCACAACCATAATGAAAGGGAATAAAGATAATCATGAAGGGAAATGATCACAAACAAACCCACACTCCAAAACAACCATCATCAACAACCATGATTGCACCAAAACCAACACTCCAACAAGCTAATCATCAACAACCATGATGACTCAAAAGTCAAGCCATGATGAGAAGAAGAAGAAGTCAAATGGTGGAGGAATAATCATGATACAAGAATATGCAAAGAACACCCTCCAAAAATACTTATTTGCACAAATGCAAATAAGCCCTCCTCCACCAATCTTCGGCCATTGAAAGATACAAATGAAAATGGCCGAAACGGAAAACAAACTGGCAACTCCAGAAAAACTGGTCCCGTAATAAATTACAGGAAAACCCCGATACTGTGTATACACACCCGCATCTGTATTCCGACCGAATACAAATGCAAAGAGACAAAATCTACACTGTACTATACTAGGATCCGGCTTAAACCAAAGCCGGCTAGTATTATCCGTTCGATCCTGATCCGTGCAATACCGCACGTATCTGATCGAACCCTGCCATATCTCCATACGGCCTCTACAACGTTTCGCCCGAAAACTTGAGCAATGAATGTGGGGGACTCTAAAGACTCGTCAACACCATGGTTGTGGATTTAACCACTAGCACGTCAGAGGTATAAGCCAATACGTAACAGGATACCAGGTATTGACCAAAAAGGACGTCGATGAGCGAACTCATCCTGACACCCTACTGAGCCTGTCAGTGACAATATCCGTACAGTCCGGTCCGTTCTTCTATGAGCATCGCATGGCGAGCCTAGGAGGTTGCTAAAAGTCAGACCCCCAAAAGCGGTACAAGTCGTGTCGGAGTGTAGCCCAGAACACCCTGAGATACTACTGGAATACCTACTAGTAAATCTCCTGCCTCGGTCGAGGGCTTCGTGTAATGGCTCTCCTAGACACAGCGCGACCTCACCCCCAATACCGGGAGAGACGAACCCCTGAAGATCCGCTCACTGCCTCCATGTGGCTCGGGACTGTACCCAACTAAAACCTGTTTGCACGTCTCCTTTGAGCGTGGTAGGGTAGTAATCAAAGTACAGTGGGAACTCACACGAGACAAATGACGATCCCCAGGTCGATGAACTAACCTGTACACATGTCACCAGGGAAATGCTATCTGACGTCAGGTATAAGACCAACTAGCATGTTCCCGGCGAGTCCTGTCCGGTGTACTCATAACCCAATGAGCACCTGTATACATCTTAGGTGATCCAACTGACACCAATGGCTTGTGAGACTGGCCACCGCCCCTCGTCAGGGTCTCGACTGTATACACTAGTCTACTCTGGAGTATCGATGCCCTGTCTCGAAACTCCCACGACTAGGGACCTTTTAAGGATGTGCTTATAGACCCCAGCTCTCACTTATATGATCGCCCTCATACTGCTGGTGGTCAAGCAAGAATCCTAGGGGCTCTATCAACGTGTAATAGCGACATGTCAGGTCACCTAAAGCAGTACACGATGATAAAGATAAACCAGATAGCATGCTATCATCTCGAGTAAGACTGTCCTACTGGGACAGGTCCTCCCTCAATCATTGCAATCACGTGCCTGTGATCCAATAATTGACTCTAAGGGCACTATCTCCAACAATCTCCCACTTGAACTCAAGGCTAATTATTGCGATGTCGCATACTCACAGCCCGTGTGATACCGAACACCCAACTCCTCTACTAGTCAGTCTCACAAAGCTCGTTTGCGAAACTATTGCGTTCGAGGAATAGCCTCAGTGAGTGGATCCGCTTTGATGTTTTTTTCTATGTCTCTCTATATCTCAAGTTCGCGGAGAAAGCCATCTCCCGAAATGAGCAATAGCTGTCTTAGAATGTGTCTGGATGTCTGATGGGACCTAGCTCATAAATGAACTCCAAATCCAAACTTCTTAGACTGTATCGTCAACTGAACTTAATCAGTATCCTGCGCCATGCCTCCCTCAGTATTGCCTCGGACCACCTGTCCAAAATACTGCCCCTCGTCAGAAGGAAAACTATAACTCTGACGACCTCCTTGTCGTCCAGGTCACCTTGGAAGCCTGGAATGATAACTGTCTCCCGAATGAGGCTGTCGTTATCATATCCCTAGAACATCCACTTATGTTCTAAAACTTCTTCCGACTGCTTCTCCAGGATTGGATCAATGTCAACTTATTGCATCTAGTGCAAGAACAACATCTGGTGTGGTACTTGACATCTCATGATTGACTCAATTGCCTGAGCAAGTGATCTGCCAATCATGCATATCCCTCTTCCCTTTAGTCTGTAAGACACCTTTAGAGAGGGTGACTCCATTACCTGCAGGTACACTACCGTGCCAGGAGTCGTCCATTCTAAATACTCATAGAATGCTGTCTAAGTACCCTTAATTAGAAAACCACCCAAATCTAGATCTAAAACCATAGATCTAGTAACCAGTATGTCTGATATAATATCCAAGTCCCATGTGGAGAAACAACTATGTGACGACCAAAGTATAACCGATTGTAGTATAGGAGTTTCTTTTCCTACTCTGTGTATGTCATCCAAATACCATGACATGACACCCTACTACCTTCTTAACAGATCCATCCCCTATTCTGATGAAGTCAAACCTATGACTGTCACATCAGAAATAGATGATCTATCTCCGCTACATCTGCTTTAGTTTATAAATAAACATAAGCCACTTGTCCACCAATGCTTCCGCTGCTCCCACTGACTACGACAACCCTCTGACAGAGTCATATAGACGTACACTTCTAAAACTAGTTTAGAACGATGCTACAGTCATCCTCCTGCCGGGTCTCACAGTCTGGAACAACAGCAATGGTAAGTCTGGGTAAACAAGAACTTCCCTATCACCGTCCTTGAGGCTACCAGAGTACCTCTCGGGTGCCTGAAGTTACCCACCTTATCTGCGGAGTGGCCAATGGAATGTCAATCCAGATTGAATCTTTAGGTTCTTATCAAATCTTCAGTAATCGTTTGTGGTTCTGGAATCACTTCCAGTTCTACCATACTCCCACTACTGTTTTCTGAAAAATTCATTTTTATTAAAACCGTGGCGAGTTTAGAACAATATCACTATTGATCTTTCAGATGGTAGAAAGTCAATCCTCGTCATAACCAGGGTCAACCCACAAACAGCCATTACAGAAACGTGCCTTGAGTTGTCCAGTGTCTGGTTTTAATCATAAGCCGGACAACTCCCCGTACCTTAACAACGTTAAGATATGAACTATTCTATATCCAATATAGAACCAGAGGCACTGATTTAATTGAACCAGATTCAAATCATGCAGCTATCTCCAGTGCATGTCAACTAAATGGAAAGAGGCCAATCTGCGTTACTCAACTTAGGAATGCTTCCAATTATGAGTAACCTGAAAGAGAAGCAAGTTCTCTTAAATCATTACTATCAACTGAATATCATACTCAAGTATCTACATCTTCGATCAACTTGAAGAATCCCGATACTTGCAACACTTGGTTCTCTACTTTATTCAAATACCTATAACTTCTCAAAATTCGGACCCTGTGTTTCCACGAAACACCTGTCTAAAAACTAGAGAAGTCATAAGTAAACCGAATATAGTACGAGGACCAACCCCTCTGTCCTGATGGACCCTGGACAACATACAATACTCTGTATAAGTCCCTTGAGTCTGATAACTCATTCACTGTGTGTCGTAGGTTGAAAACTGTACTGTGGTTATGAAGAATTACACCGTTGTTTAATACTCCTTACCCAACCATCCACTGATATAGGTAAATGTCATAGACATAATTTCAAAAAGGTATATCTCACTCTATAAAAATAGACGTATAGATATATCAATTTGAAATTGGTGCATTATAACGGATATTCAAAACCAAATATTCGTCATCCGGCAAACAACCCAGGTGACTTCCTCAAATATCACCAATTACAACGAATTCCGATATAATGAGGATGATCACCTAATTCCCAATAACTTACTCCCACTCATCATCTGTAAAACCATACAGATGTGAGAATCATACCTGGTAAATACATACCCTGGAGTAAGTATCTAATCGGGAAATCAGTTTTCCTTTAACAGTACACAGTGAAGCTGAAACATTGAAATGTTTCGTAGGGATACCCTGGTATTCCTAGTAATGCCTCTTCCATATTCACAACTGTAACCGTATAAATCTTTGCCACCTCTCCAAATCCCTTCATATGTCTTTAGTCATTATCTTCTGTACACCCCTTTAGGCCAAATGGTTTTCTTCCTTCCCTACCGTTCGGCACCAGCCTATGGTTTGGAAGAAGATAATCCAATAAGCATAATGGGTGTACTGTCCCAATCCTAGGAACACTCGCAATGCGAGAGAAGGTGAAGATAAAAGACAACCGAATAAACCTTATTCCTATTTCTCCTGAACCAGAATCCATCCCCGAACTGGAACAAGTTCCTTTAGAGTTCGTATATAACCATACGATGGAGTATCCAATAAACTGTGGATCTTCGTAGTGATACGGAGTGTCCTGGAGAAATACAAAGGTGAAGTGGGAGTGGTAATGAAATACCTGGTTTGGTCGTGAATATCAGTCGCAATTTACTTTGTCCTCTTACTAATCCCTTTCTTTGTCTTTACATAATACCTTCTGTACACCATCGTTATGCTAATTGGTTTTCTTCATTCCCTACCAGTCGGCACCAGCCTAAGGTTTGGAAGAAGACTATCTAATTTGCATAATAGGTGTACTATCTCCTAAACCAAGGAGTACTCGCAATTTGAGAGAGAAGGTAAAAGAAAAAGACAACTGAATAGTCCTATTCGTTTTCTCCAGAACCGGAAACCATCCTCAAATAAATCCCTTCGAGTTCGTATATAACCATACGATGGTTTTTTCGAATGGAAGTGGACATTCGTAATAACACGGGATGTCCTGGAGAAAAGGGTAAAAGTAGGAGTGGCAATGAGGTTTGCAACTCTGACAATCCAAAAGCCAGTGTTTAAGAAGGTTCGGTTAATTTTGGTCACTGAGTCATAGTCTTAGGGTCGGGTCAAGGGTCGCTGCCGAAGAGAGAGAGAAAAGAAACACTCAGCGTGCACTCTAACCTAGATCAGAATGGTTACCAATTTATCTAATCTGGAAACCTCCCACTGTACCGTCAAATTCTTCTCCAAACCTGAAAGAAGAATTAGTCGAGATCACCCGAGGAGTAAACTAACTCATCTGTAGGAATCGGGATCCAACTATCATCGCATGACAACGTGACGGAATCCGCTCACGGTATCACACTCCAGAAGGTATGCGCATATCTGGCAAGTTTCGGTTCTTTTGAAACTCCCGATGTGATTTTTGCCCCATGCTCTTATGACCTTGACTTTGGCCAACAAATCATAAGTCACATGTCAAGTTCTACCCGTCATTCTCTAGGTTGATTTGAATCCACCCGTACCTACCCTTGACTTTTGCCAACAAGGCAGTACGACTGTTCCAAACCAACGCATCTATTTATGCTGCATATGAATAATCAACAGCTACCAAACACTGTGCCTTGACTTTGGCCAACAAACACAGCTTGAATACTATTGACTATCCATATGAAATGACGGAGGGCTACGAATGGTTTCTGGCGAAAACCTTTAACGTAATGAACTTGATATCGTTGAAGGAACCGGATAGCTTTTAAAAATATAGTGACGAAAACCTTTGCTAAAGAGGTCACTCCCGGTGAAGGGATCTCGGCTCTTTCCCCGTAGAATGAGGTGCAGGATATTCCAACTGAATACCACGGTGCAAAGCAAAAGTAATCGGCTATAGTGAAGTCATTGCCCTGACGCAAACTTTTGTCCAAGAGGTCACTCCCGGGGAAGGGATCTCGGCCCTTGCCTCGTCGACTGAGGAGCAGGATATTCCAACTGAATACCACGATGCAAAACAAAACTGAACGTCCTTGCAATAACAGCTTTTTGAAAAAGTTCCAACAACATCAGATTAGGTTTGTTTTACTTGCATTGATCCGAATCAACGCAGTCCCATCAATTGATCACACCACAAAGAACGAAAATATACTGATGTACGTATATACCATCCGCATTCGCCACTGGGTCCCGTCATTACCCGTTAGGTTAGCTAACTAACGACAGAGCGGGACTGGACTAGCGCGGATGCAAAATATATACAACATCTACTAATATATATACCAATATATTATATTTCGCTCAAGGCGTGATAAAATGCAACATCACAAAAATGTACAGCATCACAGAACAATACAGATATCTGGGATCCCCAGGTTTCACAGAGCCGCTGAAACCCGACGTTTTCCTGGTCGTGTGGATAGCCTGTGCAATGAAATCCTAGACCCCTACGGGCGCGGCAAGTTACCCGCCAAAACCTGAAGCGAGGCAGCCCCTTTCAGCAACGTGAATGGATCACCCAGCACTTCACGGAATCCGGTAACTTGGGCACCCCTCCTTGGGTCAACCTGTACCCCCTACGAGTGCGGCGAATAGCCCGCCAATTCTAGAGTGAAGCCCCCTCCGTCTCAATGCCATGAGATGCGGGCTTGTTGCCCTCTAGAACCCGGCTATCCGTGCACCCCTCCGCAGTGCAATCCTAGTACAGAAAGTAAAATATACATACAACGGGTACATCAACCGCAACCTGGCCGTGTCCCAAAATAATAATACAAACAGGCAGTGACGGCAGTCCACATGTCGGACGCTCGCCCCGCAATATCAAATGTACATAATACAACAAAACTGTTCTACCACTGTAACCAGGCTATCCCCCACGACCAATCCGCAACATCACAGCAATACACAGAACATCAACGTGAAAGTCCCGTTCGCAAATCTGTCTAACCGAGCTATAGCAGTTAGACAGGATTTACCGATCAAGGGACATTCACGGTCGCAGATACTGTGAAAAAATGTGTTTATAATATCCGATCGATCAAAATTATAACAAGTGGGCCCCAAGTACTGCTGTAGCACATCAAGAAATTCTGGGCCCAAAATTAATATTCCAAAACCCCTATTTTTAACCCAGAAGCATTCTGTAAAATTTTGGGGGACTGAACAGTTCAAGTATCGGCGGAACCGTGGCCCAAGCATGGATTTGGCCGCGGTTCCGCGGTGGTTTGGACTGTTCACGAGCCTAAATTTTCACAGAACTCTTAGAATGTCCTACACATCATTCTGAAACAACCTGAAAAATTTTTGGACTTCAAAAAATTTCGACAGAAACTGATGTGAAGAAAAATACGGTTTTTGGAAAATTGTTCGATCGGAAATGTAAAACACATTAGACAAAGCTAGACTATATTAATGGTGAGGCTCTGATACCACTGTAAGTGCACGGCGGCGCCCCGGCCTCAATCCCGAGGCCAAATGCGGAAGCGATGGTTAACTTTGATTTTTCTTGAACCGGCACCACCGCGCACTAAAACCCGGATCGGGCCATTAACTAGTGCTAGCTAACTACAAGATGGGGAAGAGAGATATACCGAGCGATCCGTGTCCTCCGGTCTTCTCGTCGTCGTCCCGATCTCCCGCGGAATGTCCGGTCTCCACCTCCTCGCCGGAAGGGCACCACGTCGCCTGCTTCTTTTACGGGCTCCCACCTCTATACCGAGGCAACTCGGGCACGAAGCTGGCGAGTCGACGTGCCCAAGGTTTGCTGTAGGATACGTGTAGAACCATGTCTCATTTTGGGGTTCATGGAGGTTGCCATTTTTGGTGGAGGGATGATACATGGAATTTTTGTGGAGCTATATGATTTTTCCAAAGCCAAAAGAGATGAAATCCCCTTGCACAAAATTGGGACAGCCCCCTTGGAGCTTGGCCGGCCATGGCTATGGGAGAGGAGAGAATGAGAGAGAGTGAGCAATGGATGATAGAACCACAACCATAATGCAAGGGAATAAAGATAATCATGAAGGGAAATGATCACAAACAAACCCACACTCCAAAACAACCATCATCAACAACCATGATTGCACCAAAACCAACACTCCAACAAGCTAATCATCAACAACCATGATGACTCAAAAGTCAAGCCGTGATGAGAAGAAGAAGAAGTCAAATGGTGGAGGAATAATCATGATACAAGAATATGCAAAGAACACTCTCCACAAATACTTATTTGCACAAATGCAAATAAGCCCTCCTCCACCAATCTTCGGCCATTGAAAGATACAAATGAAAATGGCCGAAACGGAAAACAAACTGGCAACTCCAGAAAAACTGGTCCCGTAATAAATTACAGGAAAACCCCGATACTGTGTATACACACCCGCATCTGTATTCCGACCGAATACAAATACAAAGAGACAAAATCTACACTGTACTATACTAGGATCCGGCTTAAACCAAAGCCGGCTAGTATTATCCGTTCGATCCTGATCCGTGCAATACCGCACGTATCTGATCGAACCCTGCCATATCTCCATACGGCCTCTACAACGTTTCGCCCGAAAACTTGAGCAATGAATGTGGGGGACTCTAAAGACTCGTCAACACCATGGTTGTGGATTTAACCACTAGCACGTCAGAGATATAAGCCAATACGTAACGGGCTACCAGGTATTGACCAAAAGGGACGTCGATGAGCGAACTCATCCTGACACCCTACTGAGCCTGTCAGTGACAATATCCGTACAGTCCGGTCCGTTCGTCTATGAGCATCGCATGGCGGGCCTAGGGGGTTGGTAAAAGTCAGACCCCCAAAAGCGATACAAGTCGTGTCGGAGTGTAGCCCAGAACACCCTGAGATACTACTGGAATACCTACCAGTAAATCTCCTGCCTCGGCCGAGGGCTTCGTGTAATGGCTCTCCTAGACACAGCGCGACCTCACCCCCAATACCGGGAGAGACGAACCCCTGAAGATCCGCTCACTGCCTCCATGTGGCTCGGGACTGTACCCAACTAAAACATGTTTGCACGTCTCCTTTGAGCGTGGTAGGGTAGTAATCAAAGTACAGTGGGAACTCACACGAGACAGATGACGATCCCCAGGTCGATGAACTAACCTGTACACATGTCACCAGGAAAATGCTATCTGACGTCAGGTATAAGACCAACTAGCATGTTCCCGGCGAGTCCTGTCCGGTGTACTCATAACCCAATAAGCACCTGTATACATCTTAGGTGATCCAACTGACACCAATGGCTTATGAGACCGGCCACCGCCCCTCGTCGGGGTCTCGACTGTATACACTAGTCTACTCTGGAGTATCGATGCTCTGTCTCGAAACTCTCACGACTAGGGACCTTTTAAGGATGTGCTTATAGATCCCAGCTCCCACTTATATGATCGCCCTCATATTGCTGGTGGTCAAGCAAGAATCCTAGGGGCTCTATCAACGTGTAATAGCGACATGTCAGGTTACCTAAAGCAGTACACGATGATAAAGATAAACCAGATAGCATGCTATCATCTCGAGTAAGACTGTCCTACTGGGACAGGTCCTCCCTCAATCATTGCAATCACGTGCCTGTGATCCAATAATTGACTCTGAGGGCACTATCTTCAACACGGGCTTCATTCAACAGCATGTCAATCACCTCGTCTGACGGTCCCAAGGATTTTGGCACCGATCCTGCCCCCAACGCTTCTATATTATCTTCTGATGCCGAGTGAGCTTCTTCGTCGTTTATTGGTGAATAAGAGATAATGTGACAATTTACCACGTAATTCTCAGGTTCTTCTGATGAGTCTTTTCCCTCATCATTGTCGTCATCTCCGCCCTCAAGGATGTGGTTGAGAAACTCTTGTAGTTGACCGAGGAAACAACCCTGCAAATTGAAGACCAAGAAAAGGCTAAGGATTGGAGAGAAGTCTTTATAGATTACTTCAAATCCCGTCGAACACCTGAAAATGCGTCCTCAAGATATCAGCTCGTGAAACGAGCTCTGTCTTTTGCCTTCATCAACGATACTCTATATAGGAGATCATTCGACTCTCTGTGGCTAAGATGCCTGGGACCGGAAGAAGCAAGGAGAGTCGTCCAAGAAACTCATGACGGAATCTGCGGTTTTCATCAAGCCGGGCCAAAGATGAAGCTGAAGATCAAAAGGATGGGCTACTATTGGCCCACGATGATTCAGGATTGCCTCGAATATGCGAAGCAGTGCCATTCGTGCCAAATTCATGGGGACTTTATTCACCAGGATCCAAATCCGCTACACCCAACAGTGGCTAGCTGGCCATTCGAAATGTTGGGAACCGACATAATTAGGCCCATCGAACCAGCGTCATCCAGAGGACATAGGTTCAAATCGGCGACAACCGATTACTTCTCTAAGTGGGCAGAAGCAGTACTGCTACGAGAAGTGAAGACGGAGAATATTCTCCATTTCTTCAAGACACACGTCATCTATCGGTTTGGCACTCCGCGACGGATTATCTCCGATATCGGGCCGGCCTACAGAAGTTACAGAATCATCCGCTTTGCACAGCAGCATAATCTATAGACTGGAGATACTCTTCAGTCTATAATCCCCGAGCTAATGGTCTAGCTGAGGTTTTCAACAAAACCTTGACGAAGATCATAAAGAAGACGGTGTCCAAAAATAAAAAGGACTGTCACGAGAGACTGCATGAAGCTCTCCGAGCGTATCGGACTACGTTCAAAATGTCTACGAGTACAATACCATTCGCATTGGTATTCGGCACAGAAGCGGTACTCCCCTTGGAGATAGAGCTACCCTCTCTACGAGTGGCGGTTCTTTAAGAGCAAACAGACGAGGAGAATGCTCATCTTCGGCTTGAGGAGCTCGACGCCCACGATGAAACTTGTCTCATGGCACAACAAAACTTGGAAGCTTATAAAGCAAGGATGGCGTGCTCATACGAAAGATTGACTAGGACGAGAACATTTCTCCAAGGTGAACTCGTGCTAGTGGTCAAGAGACTTATGATCCCCAATCATGCCAAACGGGGGAAATTCGAGCCGAACTATGTGCCTGTACATCATAGACAAAGTCTACCAAGGTGGAGCTTACTTGCTCATGGATATACATGGCGAAAGACCCTTCAGGCCAATAAACGACCGGTTCCTGAAAAAATACTACGCCTGACGAGTCACAGCCCAGGTCAACGATAGATGACGACGTCTATGTCCGCTCGCTATCTTCCCAAGCCCACACTCTATAAGTAGTATCCGGCGAAACTTCGCCTCGAAGCTACAATGAACCGTGATGTCCTTAAACTAACTATGGACCGAAACGTCCTTAAACTAACTATGGACCGAAACGTTTCTAAACTAACAATGGACCGAAACGTCCCTAAACTAACAACGGATCGAAACATCCTTAAACTAAAAATGGACCGCGATGTCCTGAAACTAGCTACGGACTGAAACGTCTTTAAACTACTACAAACCGCGGCATCCTTAGACTAACGCGGCAAAAAAAATATAATAAAAAAATATTTAAAAATATATAATAAAAAAAACGGTCTGTCCATAAGCAAAAGGGGCACGGATGAAAACCCGAAAGGGCTCCGTGAGTAAAAACAGCAGGGTTACTGGCGAGTTTGTGAAAACCCGAAAGGGCGCAGGCTCGTAAAAAATTCATGCACACTTGCAAAGTCATCTTGACCTTGTAAGGAGAAAATACCTGCTTGAGATCCTTACGACTCACAAGGGAGAAACACACTTAGGGATCCCCACGATTCCTAAGGAGAAATTACACTTACGAGATCCTCACGACTTGTAAGGAGAACCCTCTTATGAGACCCCCATGGCTCATAAGATTCAAAAGCCTTAAGCTACAGGGATTTGAACCTGTTCTTAAGCCATCATATTTCCCAGACTGCCCTACAAACGGTTCAATATTGACCCTTGTATACAATCCACGAGCACAAATAAACGTCACCCCACTAAGTTCCTCCAATGGTGCGAAATGTCCTCATGTGGTGAACGACACTTGTAATTCCTCTCGACTTATAAGGAGAAAACGCTCTTATAAGATCCTTACGACTTATAAGAAAACATACACTTAGGAATCCTCACGATTCTTAAGGAGAAAATACACCTATGATATCCTTACGACTCGTAGAGAGAAACATCTTTATGAGACCCTTACGGCTCATGAAGTCAAAAGCCTTAGTCGACAAGATCCTAACCCTGTTTACTAAGCCATCTTTGTTCGAATCGACAAAGGCAAATGATGATTCGCTCCTGGCAATATCCCAGTTATAGCGATGCTGATACTTAAATCGGTATCAAATTCCAAGTCCTTTCATGGCAAATGATGATTCACTCCTGGCAATATTCCAGTCGCAGCGATGCTGATGCTAAGACTGGTATCAGATCTCAAGTCCATACTTGCAACAAAATCAGCGAGCCAAAAATACATAAAACAAGAATAGCCGAAATGTTTGGGCAACTCGCAATAAAAAACAGCGAGTTAAAAGGAAAAATAGCCGAAATGATTGGGCACCGCGAAAAATAACCGAAATGATTGGACAATCGCGACTTTCGCGATATAAAGCCGAAATGATAGAGTATCGCGGAAAGAAATAAAAAAAATGATGAAAGAATGAAACTTTTGCCCTACAGGTGAGTCCATACTGACCCCTGTATATAATCCATGGGCATAAACGAAAAGGGAACCATATTTCCCGACAGACTCTGTCAAAGAGAGAGTCAGATCTCACCGGCAACATCTGCATCCCAGGAGATCAGCAACGGCCTTCATCCTCGATCCAGTAGGATATGGACACAGCATCACCAATCAGAGCTACGGCACAATCCCTAGTTCTAAGACTCTACGGTTTACAGATAACCTAGAGTCAACCCAGACACCGCAGAGAACGAAGCAAGTCAACCATGACACCGTAGAAAGTGGAGCATGCCAACCCCGACACCGTAGAAAGCGGAGCACGTCAACCCTGACACCGCAGAAAGTGGAGCACGTCAACCCCGACACCACAGAAAGTGGAGCAAGTCAAACCTGACACCGCAAAAAATGGAGCAAGTCAACCCTGACACCGTAGAAAGCGGAGCACGTCGACCCCGACACCGCAGAAAGTGGAGCACGTCGACCCCGACACCGCAGAAAATGGAGCAAGTCAACCCTGACACCGTAGAAAGTGGAGCACGTCAACCCCGACACCGCAGAAAACGGTGCAAGTCAACCCTGACACCGTAGAAAGCGGAGCACGTCAACCCTGACACCGCAGAAAGCGGAGCACGTCAACCTCGACACCGCAGAAAGCGGAGCAAGTCAAACCCGACACCGCAGAAAGCGTAGCACGTCAACCCCGACACCGCAGAAAGCGGAGCACGTCAACCCCAGCACCGCAGAAAGCGGAGCAAGTCAACCACGACACCGCAGAAAGTGGAGCAAGTCAACCAATAATCCCTCGGTTCGTCTCGACTCGTAGGGGAAAGCCTTAGGCAACGGGGATAAGAACCTGTTTCCTATGCACTGGGGCCCTGCAAGTCAGTCCAAAATGGGCTATTGCATACTATTCATGGGTCACACCCTCCAAAGTTGAATCTCGACAAGGAGGGAAACAACCATTTACGAGTCCTCTCGACTTGTAAAAGAGAAAAATTCTTTTGTGAGATCCTTACGACTCTCGAGAGAAAACATGCACTTAGGAATCCTCACGATTCCTAAGTAGAAATTACACCTACGAGATCCTCTCAACTCGTAGAGAGAAAAGTCTTTATGAGGCCCTCACGGTTCATAAAGTTGAAAAGTCTTAGGCAGCAGACCTGAACCTGTTTCCTAAGCCATCGCTACCCTATAAGGAGGTTAAGATGGACTGCTATCTAGTATGTACATGCCACATTTGCTAAAGTAATAAGCCAATGACACAGCAAAGAAAAGGAAGCGATAGTACAAGATAAAAATGTGTCTTTTATTTATGAATTCAATTGAGTACAAGATACGTCATATAAAAGAATAAAAAATGAATGAATGCATGTTATTCATAGATTATAAATTTTCAGTCGATACAAAGGCGGCTACTAAGAAGGAGGCGTCTTTAGTAAGTCAGCAAGCCGCTCACGCACTCTTCTCAACTCCTTTTCACGGTCAGCCGCTGCGGCCAACTCCGCTTCAATTTGAACCTGTTGCTGCAAACAGGATGAAAGTTTCTCATCGATTTCCCGCTGAGCAACTTCGCGACTCTGCGTAACCCGCTCACTGAAGTCGAGCTTCTGCCTCAGTACCAGCCCATCAAAAATACATCGTTGGAGGCTTTATTTAATAGCTTTCAGCTGTGCAGCGTTCGCTTTGACCTGGGCACGCAATTGGACAGACTCGATGGAAGCCGCCTCACGTTCCTTTCGACTCAGGGTCGCCACTTGTTCAAATTGGCGAAGGAAAGGAACACTCTGCTCAACCCATGCAGCTCGCTGGGAGTTCAAATCTGATACTTCCGGAGTGGGACGCTTGAGCTCAATCTCATGCAGGCAAGCCTCGATCCTTTTGCAATAATTAACCCAAGACTCGACGACGTCTTCGTCATGGAAGTTCACGAGCGTCGCCAGCATATGATTAACCTCAGCAGCAAAGTCTGCAGCAAATGCGAGGGCCTTGGCGTCAAGATCCTCGACGAACTCGCTCAACATTCACAGGCTAGTCGCAGCGCCCCTAGAAGATGGGCGCCTAGCAAAAGGCCCTGCTAGCATTGGGATCCGAGACTCGAACGGAGCTGGAGCTGGTGCGATTGCTGCAAAAGAAATTATGGTCAAATATCGACTCGATAGGTAAAGAAATACACGAGTAATGTGTAAGTCTACGCCAGCGCCCCGACCAATAATCTGAGGCCAAACACGGAATAAAAACTTTTTCATAAAATGGCGCTAACATAGACTGTAACCCGGATCGGGCCATTAACATTAAACTAGCAATCTACAAAATGATAGAATGGCTATACCGATCGATCCGTGTCCTTCGGTCTTCAGCCATCATCCCACGCTCCTCGCGGCATCTCCGATCTCCCGTCGCCTCGTCGAGGTGGCACCACGTCAACGGATCTTTATACGGGCTCCCGCCTCTAAACCGAGGCAACTTGGACATGAAGTTTGCTAATCGACATGTCCAAGATTGAAGTAGAGATAGTGTAGAATACTTTGTCTCAAGGAACCCAGGCCATCGGGTAAAGGTAAATTGATGTTACCATTTTGGGTGAAGGAATGAACTTAAAATTAGCAAATGAATCAAATTTCCTCATAAAATGAGGCTCGGCCAAAGTGGGGGGTGATATGGGTTCGGCCACATCATGGGGAGGTGAGCACAAGGAGCAAGAGGTGACCACGTCCAAAAATATCACAACTAATATCTTACAAAGATCTTAAGCTTGGACAAAAGAACTTAATACAAAAATGAGTCACTAAAACACCTCATCAAATCTAGAACCTCCTGGTTGCTGCTGGAGCCCCGGTGACAACAAAAAAACTCCTCATTTACAAAAGGCCACATTTGCAAGAAACCCCCTCACAATAAGGAATTCAGCCAAGAAGGAAAGAAGGAATGAAAAAATGGCCAAAACAAAGATACAAACTGGCAATTTCAAAAAGCAATCCCGTAACAAATTACTGGATTACCCCACAACTGTATATACATACCCGCATTTGTATTCCGACCGAATACAAAATGCAATGAGACAAAAATATCCCTACACAATATAATACTAGAATCCGGCTTAAACCAAAGCCCACTAGTATTATCTGTCCGAACCATGACACGTGCACAAGTGCACGTGCATGTTCGAACCCTGCCATAAAACCATACGGCCTCTACAACGTTTCGCCCGAACTTGGCAAACAATCTGTGGGGCACTCTAAAGACTCATCGATATTCTGGCTATGGGTTTAACCACAAGCATGTCAGTGGTACTAACTGTACGTAACGGCTGCCCATGTATTGACAGAAAGGGAAGCCGATGAGCGAACTCATCCTGGAACCCTACTGAGCCTATCAGTGACAATATCCGTACAATCATGTCCGTTCGTCTATGAGCATCGCATATCGGGCCTAGGGGGATGGTAACATCAGACCCCCAATAGCGGTATAAGTCGTGTCAGAGTGTAGCCCAGAACACCCTGAGATACTACTGGAGTACCTACCAGTAAATCTCCTGTCTCGGCCGAGGGCTTTGTGTAATGGCTCTCCTAGACACAGCATGATTGTTAGTTATATGTATGCCCTAGAGGCCATTACTGTACATATGATGTATATTGTAATGGATGCTAGGACATATATAGGGAGGACTTTCTTGCTCGACATGATAGTATGCTATCTGGTTGCTCTTTACCTTAACGTGTATACTGATTGTCTCTCTGTTACATGTTGGTAAAGCCCTTAGGATGTGTACTTGACTACCTGGACTATGATGCGGATCATACTAGTGGGGACATGGTAGTCCATAAGTACATCCTTCAAAGTCCCTAGTCGTGGGTGTATCGAGACGGGGCATCGATATACCAGAGTAGACTAGCGTGTACCTTCTCGACCCATACAGATGGGCGATGGATGATCCCATATCCATTGGTGTTTGACATCAGAGATGATATACGGGTGCTCAGTAGAGACTGGGTACACTGGACGGACTCGCCGAGAACTCCCAGATGGTATTATACCTTACGTCAGATGGCAGTTCTTTGGTGACACTGGTACAGAGTAGTCTGTTGACCCGAGATCGTCATAGAGTCTTGTGTGGTTCCCACTGTGCTTTGATTTCCACCTTACCACGTCCAAGAGGGCGTGCAAAACGGTGGTTTTTGGGTACAGTCCCGAGTCACATGAAGGCAATGAGCGATAGGAGGGGATTCGTCTCTCCCGGTATAGGGAGTTGATGTTGCGCTGTGTTCGATTAGCTATAACCGGAAATCCCTGGCCAGGGTTGTTGAGATTTACTGGTAGGTGTTACCAGTAGTTTCTCGAATTGTTATAGACCTCATATCGACACGACTTATCAAGTTATTGGGGTCTGACATTTACCACCCCTAGACGAGATATGCGACATATCAGACGATCAGACCGGACTGTACGGTAAGTGTTACTGGTTGGATTCACAGGAGTGTGAGCGGGCTTTCTCGTCGATCTTCTGATCGCTCAATATCCGGGTGGCCGTTACGTTTAGCAGACCGCTTGCGGCTTGTGGATGTTTGATATGATCATCATCCGCTGCCGGCGTATTGACGAGTCTTTAGAGTCCTACACAGAGGTTTCCTGGCTCAAGCGAAACGAAATAGGAGCGCATATGAGATATGTGCGGGACCGAGAATAATGCGTGTATGTGATACCGTATTTCATTCTCGCGATGAATGTATCGATTTCCAAAATAAAATAAATGAAATAAATAAATGAATAATACAAAACCCTAACCATTATCATGTAACCATAGTTTGATCTTTACACAAGAAACCCTAGCATACATGTATCATCAAACATGATACAATCAAGTGCACAAAAGTATATCACATATACAATGTGCACATCCGAGTGAGAATATCCATTTAAAGTGAACCGATACTAGTTAATGCAAAGTAATACATCATATATATATAATTATACATTAAATCATTAAATCAACACTTGATTTAACGATCCGGTCATATCGCATACAACCGACTAGTATCCTATGTATCGGTTTATCGAATCAATACTTGATTCGATAACTAGGTTATATCGCATACAACCAATCGATACATTCATCGCGAGAATGAAATACGGTATCACATACACGCATTATTCTCGGTCCCGCACATATCTCATATGCGCTCCTATTTCGTTTCGCTTGAGCCAGGAAACCTCTGTGTAGGACTCTAAAAACTCGTCAATACGCCGGCATCGGATGATGATCATATCAAACATCCACAAGCCACAAGCGGTCTGCTAAACATAACGGCCACCCGGATATTGAGCGATCAGAAGATCGACGAGCAAGCCCGCTCACACTCCTGTGAATCCAACCAGTAACACTTACCGTACAGTCCGGTCTGATCGTCTGATATGTCGCATATCTCGTCTAGGGGTGGTAAATGTCAGACCCCAATAACTTGATAAGTCGTGTCGATATGAGGTCTATAACAATTCGAGAAACTACTGGTAACACCTACCAGTAAATCTCAACAACCCTGGCCAGGGATTTCCGGTTATAGCTAATCGAACACAGCGCAACATCAACTCCCTATACCGGGAGAGACGAATCCCCTCCTATCGCTCATTGCCTTCATGTGACTCGGGACTGTACCCAAAAACCACCGTTTTGCACGCCCTCTTGGACGTGGTAAGGTGGAAATCAAAGCACAGTGGGAACCACACAAGACTCTATGACGATCTCGGGTCAACAGACTACTCTGTACCAGTGTCACCAAAGAACTGCCATCTGACGTAAGGTATAATACCATCTGGGAGTTCTCGGCGAGTCCGTCCAGTGTACCCAGTCTCTACTGAGCACCCGTATATCATCTCTGATGTCAAACACCAATGGATATGGGATCATCCATCGCCCATCTGTATGGGTCGAGAAGGTACACGCTAGTCTACTCTGGTATATCGATGCCCCGTCTCGATACACCCACGACTAGGGACTTTGAAGGATGTACTTATGGACTACCATGTCCCCACTAGTATGATCCGCATCATAGTCCAGGTAGTCAAGTACACATCCTAAGGGCTTTACCAACATGTAACAGAGAGACAATCAGTATACACGTTAAGGTAAAGAGCAACCAGATAGCATACTATCATGTCGAGCAAGAAAGTCCTCCCTATATATGTCCTAGCATCCATTACAATATACATCATATGTACAGTAATGGCCTCTAGGGCATACATATAACTAACAATCTCCCACTTGCACTAGGGCCATCTGTAGCAGTGGTTGTAGTATCTCATACTCAACCATCCCATAAAAGTCTCTCTCTGGGAAAAGGCCTTTGTGAGTGGATCCGCTGTGTTGTCCTCTGAGTCTACTCTCCTAACCTCGATCACACTGGAGATCAACCATCTCCATGATCAGGTGATACTGCCTTAGAATATGTCTAGATCACTGATGGGACGGGCGTTCCTTGGCATAAGCCACAACTCCATTGTCACACAATGGGAGGAACTAAGTTCATCTTATGAACAAATATACATCCAGACTGCCTCTTTGGTAGCATCTCAAGTAGCGATGTATCCTGCCTTTATCGTCTAGTTAGCCACGGTATCTAGCTTGGAACTCTTCCAACATACCGTCCCTTTACTGAGGGTAAAGACAATGCCCGCGACTGACATTCAGTCGTCATTATCACCCTGGAACCCTTCCAGTGATTCTTCCCAGGATCGACTGATACCATCTCACTACAACTAGTGAGAATCCTATCATCCAATTAGATCTATCTCATAGATCCAAAACCCAGGATTTAGGAGGTATCACTTTGATCCTATGTGGAGAATCATTGTGATAAGCGGAGATTGACTGAGCGTAGCTTAGGAAACTCCTTCTCTATCAAGAGTATGTCATCCACGTACTCTACGAGGATCGTCACCATACTCCCTACTACCT
Organism: Agapanthus africanus; assembly: GCA_030015575.1. Classification (NCBI taxonomy): domain Eukaryota; kingdom Viridiplantae; phylum Streptophyta; class Magnoliopsida; order Asparagales; family Amaryllidaceae; genus Agapanthus; species Agapanthus africanus. The sequence goes on from CM057338.1 coordinate 410,795,249, forward strand.
TTTTGTTTATACAAGGTTCATCTACCATTTTGATGATGTCAAACTCTTTGACTAAATCATCAAAACAGATGTTCCAACTCCGCGATACCTGCGTTATCCTATAAAGCATCTTGCACACGTTTCCGCTGCTCCCACTGTCTACGAAGCCCTCTGGCTGTGTACTTATAGACGTTCTCTTCTAAAACATCATTTAGAAAAGCAGTCATGGCACCCAACTGCCAGATATCGTAGTCATGGTATGTAGCCGTGGCAAGTAGGATCTGGATGGACTTAAGCATAGCCACTTGAAAAGGTTTCATCATTATCCACGCCTGGTCAATGACGAAAAGCTTTAACAAGTCTAGCTTTGAAAGTCTCAACTTTTCCATCTACACCAAGTAATCTTCTCAAGATATACTTGCTCCTGACGGGGATTTAACCCTTCAGATATAGCAACCAAAGTCCATACTTTGTTGGTGTATAAGAATTCCATCTTAGATCGCTAAGCATCCAGCCATTCTTACAGAGTCCCACTCCTGATGGCCAGCTCGAAACTAGTTGGGTCATCATCTCATGATGCAATCCTCGCTCCCACTGTCATAGAGTAACCGAAGTATCTCTCAGGTGGGTGATGAACCCTACTAGATCGGCGGAGAGGCTGAGGTTCGTTGGTAACTATTGAATCCTTTGGTTTTATCAAATCATCTGCTGTAGTTTGTATAGCTGAAACACTTCCAGTTCTACATAACTTACCTTGCCTCGAGCCTGTCCGGATTATGCTTTTAGACATAGCCCGGACAACCCCAAATCTTAACTAGTTTAAGACATGGGCTCTTCTCATACCATATCTCATATGGAGTGGTAGGCAACTGATTTGATTCGAACCCTATTCAATAGGTATGCAGCTTCTCAAGTGCATAACTCCCAAAAGGAAATAGGTAACTCAGTAGTACTCATCATAGAGCACACCTTATCATATAGGGTGTATCTGCTCCGCCCCGACATACCATCGTGCTATGGTGTATACGGAGGAGTAATGCTGAGAGAGAATCTCATTCTCTTTTAGAATAGTCCTGTAATTCCGTGCTCAAGTATTCTCCTCCTTGATCACATCAAAAGACATAATACTTATACCCGTATTTTGGTTCTCTACTTCTAACTTATATTCGGTGAATATCTCAAAAGGTTCGGACTCATGTTTCAACAGGAACATATGACTGAATCTTGAGAGATTATCAGAGAATATAATGAAGTATATAGAACCGGTCTTGGCATGTGTAGACAGGGGACCTACATACATCAACATGTATCATCCCAAGAGTTCAGTAACTCTTTCTCTGTTTCCAGTAAACGGAGCTATGGTCATCTTATCTTTGTGACATGACTGGCGAGTTTCACAAGATGTAAATTCAAACTGATTTAAATATGCATCTATATGTAACTCTAGCTAGTCGGGTCACATTGATCTGACCTAGTCTACAATGCCTCAAGTAGGATTCGTTCATTTCTGAACTCTTCCTCTTGTGTGTGTTCCGTATACTAAAGAACTGTAGTTTGATTTAGAACATCAATGCTTTTAGATAACGTGCCTGAACCGATCAACTTTTGATATAGGAAATGTTCAAAATATAATCCAACAATACAAAATTTTATCATTTCTTTACTTATAAAGAGACTGATATGATTTTGTATATCAGGTTTGGTATCTAATAACATTCGTTCAGAATCAATGTACTGGTCATACAGGGTGACAGTGACCAACAGACTTGGCTGCAACACTTGCCCCGTTCTCTGTCTCATGAAACTTATCACCCGTTCTCAGTTCTCTACCTATCTGTAGCCCTATGTAACAGATTACATATCTGGGATCCTGATCCGGTATCATATACCCAGGATGCGGAGGATACTGAGAAACAGTTCTTTGTAACGAACACACCCGAAGATGATGCATCAACATGCACTTTCTTCGTTTGGGCGGCACGGGAATTCTGGTATTCCCCAATTTCCTGCTCTGTCTTATAACAATTATAAGTTGGAGCGGGACCAACGTTCCCCAGCTCAGTATAACAAGCGGGTTCGGTCAATAATCCGTATTGTTATCTTGATTAAGGCGTGACATGGTCGCTACCTGGAGAGAGAGAGAAGAAAACACTCAGCGTGCGCTCTTGCAAGAATAGATTGGTTATTATTTTATCTAATCAGGATGGCTCCCACTGCTTTTTATCAAATCTTCCTTCAAACCCTAAAAGGAAAGACTAGCCGGGATTAATTACACACTACAAGTTCGCCAATTTTTCAGCCAGGCCAGTGTCGGTACTTTGAGGGAGGTCCCCCGTGCTTTCGCACGAACCTAATTAATGTAAACCTCATTTTCCCAGAGGCGTAATCTCGTTGACACCTTTCTAGACACCTACTTGATCGGCTAATTGTAATCTGTAAAACTCTCCCAGGAGTAACAATTACTCGCAGCGGGTATCGGGATCCAACTATCTCATAGAAGGTATGCAATCTCATTGCAAATTTCAACACTTGAAATTCCCGATAATATTTTGCCCCTAGCGTGCTATGACCTTGACGCATGCCAAACAACCCATAGTCCGCTAGTCAAGTTCAACCCGTACAATTCTTGATTGAATTAAACCCACCCGCACGACCCTTGACGCATGCCAAACAACGCCGTACGAATACCCTAATCCAATCGCATCGTATGCTAGCAGATAAGCACTAGTTAGCTACCGTACACTACGCCTTGACGCATGCCAAACAACCGCAGCATGAATACTAACTAGTACTTATCTGAAATGACGGAGGGCTACGACAGGTTTTTCTGAAAACCTATTGCGTAATGAACTTGATATCGTTGTAGAATCAAATGATTTTAAAATGGAGTGTTTTTTAGGCTTTTCTAGTTTTGCTAAAGGAGTCACTCCCGGTGAAGGGATCGTCGGTCCTTTCCTCGTCGAATGAGGTGTGGGATATATCATATATATCACGGTGCAAAGCAAAAACTCTTAAAAGCAATCAAAAGACAAAACCGAGTGTGTAGCATCTGCCAGTTATTGCTAAAGGAGTCACTCCCGGTGAAGGGATCTCGGTCCTTTCCTTATCGAATAAGGTGCAGGATGTTCTACAAGGAACACCGCGATGCAAAGCAAGAACTGTAGCTACCTGTTTTATTTTGAAATTCGATTCTACAACATCTTAGGTTTCTTTTATTTCATTAATCATATTAATGAAGTCCCATCATTTAAGTACCTAAACATTACAGATAAATAGACGTACACTTATGCCATCCGCATTCGCCTCGATGTCCCCTCGTGCACCGTTAGGTTAGGTAACTAACGGCAGAGCGGGGCAGGGCTAGCGCGGGTGTAAAACATAAGTAACGCCTATATAATATATCATATATACTATATAAAATATCCATCACAGAACATCACATGATCACATCATAGATATCGCAGCAGAAGAATCATATGAAATATTGGATATACTAGGACGTCCGTGTTTTTAATACGAGCCAGTATAAAACACGGATCCCACGGTCGTGATGAATAGCCAAACCCACACCCCTAAACCCCTACGAGAGCGGCAAGCAACCCTACCAATTCTAGAGTTAGGAGACCCGGACTCGACTCCTCGAGTTGGTCTCCCACTGGACTCCAGAACCCGGTTACTTGTGCTCCCCTCCTTGGGTCTATCCTAGTGCGGAAAAGTAAATAATATACAAAGGGTAACATCTTCCGCAACCTGGAAGTGCCCCAGTAAGAGAATATTACATACAAGTTTTTACATGAATGAAAATGAAAAACACTCATCTCACATAAAAAACCCCGGCTATTCAAACACGACGATCCAATATAACATATCCAGCAACACATAACATCACATGTCATCAACGTAAGTAAATATGTCCATCCCAATTGTCGTTGACATATAGCAACGAAACCGGCGATATCACATATTACACTTACGGTCACAGAAAAGAAAGCGTAAAACTACAACAGTTGGAATCCGCAACCTCTTTAGACATCACATGCCTAATCAAATGAATTACTTAGACATCGCATGCCTAACAATTATAAACCCCGCATTTTAGTCTCATTATCGAAAACACTTTTCAATATCAAGTCGGGCGATTCAACAAGATTCCCGACATCCTGATCGAATGCTCGTCGCAAACTTCAGTAGGCGGCCGCACCCCCGACGCCGTCGACGAAGTGTACCAAGGCGGAACACCGCTACCGGGAGCACCCGAATGGATGCTTTCGGCGACGGGGTTCTCCTATAGTCACTTGGTCGGGGCTATGGAGTGAGGCTGTCTATTAAGTTTACCCGGCGAGTATCCGCGTACGCTACGTGATTGCGACGGACTTTTGATCACATCAAAATTCCGTGGCAACCGATCAAGTGAGACTAAACCGCTAGATTTATAACATTCATTCAGTTATCTCATAACTATTTGTGAATTCCAATTGTTGTATCACATTCCGAATAAGATAGAAAATGTTAAACTTTCCGATCGAATAATCGAACACCCAAGTTTTCCCGAAATAGATCAACACATGAAACAAGTCTAAAAACATTCAGTTCGTGCCTCAGTACCAACGGTCCAGCCGTAGAAGGGTCAAGCCAACGCCTCACATGTGGTACGCCGTACTGTCCCAAACCCGAAGGTTCAAAGGGCAGTTCAAGACGGTCACATAATCGAGTTAAGGTTTGTTGTCTTCTAGAGGGACCATCGCGTTACTTGCACTACTTAGAACGTCTTTAAACCTCGGAAAAATCCAACACTTGGAAATTTCCCGACAGGGGAAAAATTGGGTATTTATATCCGGTCGAACTTTTTAACATATTCTAAAATTTATCCGGAAAGCCACATAGACAAAATCTGATAATCCGATCGAATCATCGAATCCCCAAAACAACCCCAGAAAATTCAACTCTTGAATAATATTTAAAAATACCCAGAGAACTCAGCACTGAATAAAAGAAGTTACTGTGCAAAATTGGAAGCGTAACGTCACACTTTAGCCGCGGAACCGCCGCATAAGCTAGGCTTATGCCGCGGTTCCGCCGCGCATTAGAGGGATCATGAGATAAATTTTGCGCCGTAATTCTTAGGATTCCCTGCTGATTTTTCTGCATATTTTTAATTTGGAAAAACTCCAGATTTTAGAAAAAGTCCAGAGAGCATGTTTGTGTTAGGGTTTTGGTTCGATCGGGTTTCAAATGTCGTATACACATCGCTTAAGGCTCTAGCAGGCTCTGATACCACTGTAGGGTTCCTAGGCACTCTCAAGAGGTCTCACAAGGCATCAACCATGCCAATTTCGAATTTTACGAGTGCCGAGAAACCCTAATACGGATCGTTAACTAGAATATTAGGCGAAAGATGCAACTAGTAAACTACTTTACTAAGAGAACAGAAATACAACCTTTGTAGATCCGGTCCTCCACCTCCATGGCTCCGCGATGATGTCTCCTCGCTGTACAAAACGGATCTTGGGCTCTAGCGTCGGCTTCATCGGAGAAAAAGCGGGCTAGGTCATCGACGACGATGCCGAAGATGATATACGTCGAGGCATCGCTAGATCAAGCTCCAACTTCACCAAGTCATGAAACTTGTGAAGAAAACACACTCTACTACTTGGCAAGAGGTAGAGGATGAAGAAATAGGAAGTGGGTAGACTTTAGAATTGGATTTCTCACTCTTTTTCATCAATCACCATTGATGGTCCAAGGTTTTCTTCTTTGAAGAAAAAAAAAAGAAGAAGAAAATGTTATGATAAGTTAATTCAAAATAGAAAAATAAATTGAATACTTATCATGTGGCAACCATGGTCAAGTGTAGAGAATAAATCATGGTTAGATGGAATGGTTAGGGTTAAGCATGAAGACAAAATGGTCACTTAGTCAAAGCTTCATGAACTTTCAATGTAAAACAAAACTAGCAACCATTTTCTTTTCATTTGCCATTTTTTTTCCAAAATAAAATGGCAAATGAAAAGAAAATGGTTGCTAGTTTTGTTTTACATTGAAAGTTCATGAAGCTTTGACTAAGTGACCATTTTGTCTTCATGCTTAACCCTAACCATTCCATCTAACCATGATTTATTCTCTACACTTGACCATGGTTGCCACATGATAAGTATTCAATTTATTTTTCTATTTTGAATTAACTTATCATAACATTTTCTTCTTCTTCTTTTTTTCATCTTCTTCAAAGAAGAAAACCTTGGACCATCAATGGTGATTGATGAAAAAGAGTGAGAAATCCAATTCTAAAGTCTACCCACTTCCTATTTCTTCATCCTCTACCTCTTGCCAAGTAGTAGAGTGTGTTTTCTTCACAAGTTTCATGACTTGGTGAAGTTGGAGCTTGATCTAGCGATGCCTCGACGTAGATCATCTTCGGCATCGTCGTCGATGACCTAGCCCGCTTTTTCTCCGATGAAGCCGACGCTAGAGCCCAAGATCCATTTTGTACAGCGAGGAGACATCATCGCGGAGCCATGGAGGTGGAGGACCGGATCTACAAAGGTTGTATTTCCGTTCTCTTAGTAAAGTAGTTTACAAGTTGCATCTTTCGCCTAATATTCTAGTTAACGATCCGTATTAGGGTTTCTCGGCACTCGTAAAATTCGAAATTGGCATGGTTGATGCCTTGTAAGACCTCTTGAGAGTGCCTAGGAACCCTACAATGATCTCACCCCCAATACCGGGAGAGACGAATCCCCTGCCGATCCGCTAACTTGCCTCCATGTGGCTCGGGACTGTACCCAACTAAAACCTGTTTGGAGGACTCCTTTGAGCCGTGGTAGGGTAATAATCAAAGCACAATGGGAACTCACACGAGACAAATGACGACCTTAGGTCGATGAACTAACCTGTACACAAGTCACCTGGGAACTGCTATCTGACGCTAGGTATAATACCAACTAGCAGGTTCCCGGCGAGTCCTGTCCGGTGCACTCATAGCCCAATGAGTACCTGTATACATCTTAGGTGAACCAACTGACACCAATGGCTTGTGAGACCGGCCACCGCCCCTCGTCGGGGTCTCGACTGTATACACTAGTCTACTCCGGAGTATCGATGCTCTGTCTCGAAACTCCCACGACTAGGGACCACTTTTAAGGATGTGCTTAGGGACTACCCAAATCTCACGTATATGATCGCCATCATACTGCTGGTAGTCAAACAAGAATCCTAAGGGCACTATCAACGTGTAATAGTGATCATGTCACCTAAAGCTGTACACGATGATAAAGTTAAACCAGATAGCATACTATCATCTTGAGTAAGACTGTCCTACCGGTATAGGTCCTCCCTAAATCATTGCAATCACGTACCTGCGATCCAATAATTGACTTTGAGGGCACTATATCCAACAATTTCCCACTTGCAGTTAAGGCTAATTATTGTGATGCCGCATACTCACAGCCCGTGTGATACCGAACACCCAACTCCTCTACTAATCCGTGTCACAAAGCTCATTTGTAAAACTATTGTGTTCGAGAAATAGCCTCAATGAGTGGATCCGCCCTGATGTTTCTTTCTATGTCTCTCTTAATCTCAAGTTCGCGGAGAAAGCCATCTCCCGAATTGAGTAATACCTGTCTGGATATCTGATGGGACCTAGTTCATAAATGAACTCCAAATCCAAACTTCTTAGACTGTATCGTCAACTGAACTAAATCAGTATCCTGCGCCATGCCTTCCTCAGTATCCACCTGGACCACATGTCCAAACTGCTGCCCCTCGTCAGAGGGAAACTTATAACTCTGACAATCACTCTGTCATCCATGTCACCTTAGAAGCCTGGAATGATAACCGTCTCCCGAAGGAGGTTGCCGTCATCAAATCCCTAGAACATCTACTTATGTTCTAAAACTGCTTCCGAATGTTTCTTCAGGATTGGATTAATATAAACTTATTGCATCTAGTGCAAAAACAACATCTGGTGTGGTACTTGACATCTCATGATTGACTCAATTGCCTAAGCAAGTGATCTGCCAATCATGCACATCCCTCTCCCCTTTAGTCTGTAAGACACCTTTGGAGAGGGAGACTCCATCACCTGCAGGTACACCACCATGCCAAGAGTCGTCTATTCTAAATACCTTCAGAATACTGTCTAAGTACCCAGATTGGGAAACTACCCAAATCTAGATCTAAAGCCATAGATCTAGTAACCAGAATGTCTGATATTATATCCATATCCTATGTGGAGAAACAACTGTGTGATAACCAAAGTATAACCGATCCTAGTATAGGAATTTTACTTCCTACTCTGTGTATGTCATCCAAATACCAGGACATCACACACTACTACCTTCTTAACAGTTCCATCCTTTATTTTGATGAAGTCAAAGCCATGACTGTCACATCAAAATTAGATGATCTCTCTCCGCTATATCTGCTTTAGTCTATAAATAGACATAAGCTACTTGTCCACTATACTTCCGCTGCTCCCACTGACCACAACAACCCTCTGGCAGAGTCATATACACGTGCACTTCTAAAGCTAGTTTAGAACGACGCTATACTCATCCTCCTGCCGGGTCTCATAGCCTGGAACAACAGCAATGGCAATTCTGGGTAAACAAGAACCTCCCTGTCACCATCCTTGAGGCTACCGGAGTACCTCTCGGGTGCCTGAGGTTACCCACCATATCTGTGGAGTGGCTAATGGAATGTAAAACCTGATTGAATCCTTAGGTCCTATTAAATTTTCTGTAATCGTTTGTGGTTCTGGAATCTCTTCCAGTTCTACCATACTCCCACTATTGTTTTCTGAAAAAATCCATTTTACTAAAACTGTGGCGAGTCAAAAACAATATCACCATTGATCTTCCAGATGGTAGAAAGTTAACCCTCGTCATAGCGCGGGCCAACCCACAAACTGCCATTACAGAAACATGCCATGAGTTATCCTGAGTCTGGTTTTAAGCATAAGCCGGACAACTCCCCGTACCTTAACATCGTTAAGATATGAACCATTCTATATCCAATATAGAAACTTTGGCACTGATTTAATTGGAACCAGATTCAAATTATGCAGCTGTCTCCAGTGCATGTCAACAAAATGGAGAGAGGCCGACCGACATTACTCAACTTAGGAGTACATCCAATTATGAGTAACCTGAAAGAGAAACAAGTTTCTCAAAACCATTACTATCAACTGAATACCCAACACAAGTATCTACATCTTCGATCTCCTTGAAAAATCCCGATACTTGCGACACCTGGTTCTCTACTTTATTCTTTTACCTATAACTTCTCAAAATAGACCTTGTATTTCTACGAAACACATGTCTAAAACTTGAGAAGTCACGAGTAAACAGAACATAGTATAAGGACCAACCCCTTTGTCTTAATAGACACTGGACAACATACAATACTCTGTATAAGTCCGCTGAGTTGAATAACTCAAACCCTGTGCGTCGTAGGTTGAAAACTGTACTTATGGTAATGAAGAATTACACCGCTGTTCAATGCTCCTTACCTAAGCATCAACTGATATAGGTAAATGTCATGGACATAATTTCAAAAAGTTATATCTCACTTTATAAAAATAAACGTACAGATATATCAGTTTGAAATTGGTGCACAACAGCGGATACTCAAAACCAAATACTTGCCGTCCGGCAAAAACCCTGGCGATTTTCTCAAATATCACCAATTACAACGAATTCCGATATAATGAGGATGATCACCATATTCCCAATAACCTACTCACACTCATCATCTATAAAACCATACAGATGTGAGAATCATACCTGGTAAATACATATCCTGGAGCAAGTATCTAATCGGGAAATCAGTTTTCAATTAACAATGCACAGTGAAACTGAATCATGAATATGTTTCGAAGGGGTATCCTGGTATTCATAGTAACGCCTCTTCCATTATCCAGATTCTTGACTATAACCGTATATTTTGTTGCCATCTTTCCAAATCCTTTTATTTGTCTTTAGTCATTACCTTCTGTATACCTTCGTTAGGCTAAATGGTTTTCTTCATTCCCTACCGTTTGGCACCAGCCTATGTTTTGGAAGAAACTATCCAATAAGCGTAATAGGTGTACCCTCCTAAACCAAGGAGTTCTCGCAACCTGAGAGAAGGTGATGATAAAAGACAACTGAATAATACCTTATTCTATTCCTCCTGAACCGGAGAAAAGCAAAGGTGAAATAGGAGTGGCGATGATGTACGCGGTTTGGTCGTGAATGATACCTATCGCATTTTAATTTGCCCTCTTTCTAATCTCTTTATATGTCTTTACTTATTACCTTCTGTACACCCTACTTAGGCTAATTGGTTTTCTCCTTTCCCTACCTTTCGGCACTTGCCTATGGTTTGGAAGAAGACTATCCAATAAGCATAATAGGTGTACTCTCCTAAACCAAGGATCCCTCGCAGCCTGAGAGAAGGTGATGATAATAGACAACTGAATAAACCAATTCAATCTCTCCAGAACCTGAATCCATCCTCGAAGAAGTCTCTTCGAGTTCGTATATAACCATACGATGGATTTATCCAATGGAAGTGGATGTTCGTAATAATACGAGGTGTTCTGGAGAAATGCAAAGGGTAAAAGAAGGAATGGTAATGATGTATGCAACTCAGACAATCCACAAGCCAGTATTTTAAGAAGGTTCGGTTAACTTGGTCACTGAGTCATAGTCTAGGGTCGGTCAATGGTCGCTGCCAAAGAGAGAGAGAAAAGAAACACTCTACGTGCACTCTAACCTAGATCAGAATGGTTATCACTTTATCTAATAAGGAAACCTCCCACTGTATCGTCAAATTCTCCCCCAAACCTGAAAGAAGTATTAGTCGGGATAACCCGAAGAGTAAACCAACTCATCAGTGGGAATCGGGATCCAACTCTCATCGCAAGATAACGTGAAGGAATCCACTCACGTTATCACACTCCAGAAGGTATGCACATGCCTGGCAAGTTTCAGTTTCTTCAGAAACTTCCGATGTCGATTTTTGCCCCATGCTCTTATAACCTTGACGAAGGCCAACAAATCATAAGTCACATGTCAAGTTCTACCTGTCATTATCCAGGTTAATTTGAACCCACCCAAACATACCCTTGACAAAGGCCAACAAGGTAATACGACTGTCCCAAACCAACGCATCTATCTATACAATAGAAAGGTAACAAGCAGCTACCATCCACTATGCCTTGACGAAGGCCCACAAACATAGCATGAATACTACGTGCTACCCGTCTGAAACGACGGAGGGCTACGGCTAGTTTTTGCCGAAAACCTTTAACGTAATGAACTTGATCTCGTTGAAGGAATCTAATAGCTTTTTACAAAAATATAGTGGTAAAAATCTTTACTAAAGAGGTCACTCCCGGTGAAGGGATCTCGGCTCTTTCCCCGTAGAATGAGGTGCAGGATATTCCAACTGAATACCGCGATGCAAAGCAACAAGTAATCGGCTATAGTGAAGTTATTACCCTGACGCAAACTTCTGCCCAAGGGGTCACTCCCGGTGAAGGGATCTCGGCCCTTGCCTCGTCGAATGAGGTGCAGGATATTCCAACTGAATACCACTGTGCAAAACAAAATAAAACGTCTTTGTAATAACACTTTTTGAAAATTGTTCCAACAACGTCAAACAGGTTTGTTTTCCTTGCATTGATCAAAATCAACGCAGTCCCATCAATTAATCACATCAGAAAAGAAAGAAAATAAAATGTACGTATATGCCATCCGCATTCGTCACTGGGTCCCGTCATCACCCGTTTGGTTACTTAACTAACGACAGAGCGGGGACTGGACTAGCGCGGGTGTAAAACATATACAACATCTACTAGTATATATACCAATATACAATAATCGCACCAGGCGTGATAAATACAACATTACAGAAAAGTAATAAGCATCACAGAACAATACAGATAATCTGGGAGCCCCGGGTTTCATAGAGCCGCAACTAAAACCCGACGTTCCCGTGGTCGTGTGGATAGCCTGTGCAATAAAATCCTAGATCCCTACGAGTGCGGAAAGTTACCCGCCAAAACCTGAAGCGAGGCAGCCCCCTTCAACAAAGTGAATGAACCACCCGACACTTTACAGAATCCGGTAACTTGAGCACCCCTCCTTGGGTCAACCTGTACCCCCTACGAGTGCGGCGAATAGCCTGCCAATTCTAGAGTGAGGCCCCCTGCCTCTCAAAGCCATGAGATGCGGGTCCGTTGCCCTCCAGAACCCGGCTATCCGTGCACTCCGTCGTGGGGTAAACCTAGTACAGAAATGAAAATATGTACAACGGGTACATCGACCTCAATCCGGTAGTGTCCCAAAAGAATAATATACAAACAGGAAGTGACGGCAGTTCACATGTTGGACGCTCATCCCGCGATGTCAAATGTATAAATAAATCTAAACTGCACCACCATTGCACACAGCTATCCACCACGACAAATCCGCAACATCACAGCACAACACAGAACATCAACGTGAATGTCATGTTCGCAAACCCGTCTAAAAGGACTATAGCAATTAGACAAGATTTACTGCTCGAATGATATTCACGGTCACAGATATAATGTAAGCACTGTGAACTAACATATTTAAAATTTCGATCGACAAAACTTCCCGAAGTGGGCCCCAAGTACAAATCCAGTACCCCAAAAATCTGGGCCCAAATAAAATATTCCAGAAACCATAATTCCATATGAAAGACACCCAAAAGAAAAATGGTGCACTGAAGCCCCAAAACGGCGGCGGAACCGGGGCAAACCCATGGGTTCCGTGGCGGTTTTGTAGGATCAGTCTACCAAATATCTTCTGCAGTCTTAGAAAACCCTGCTCGATTTTCTGACATACTCAAAATACTTTTTAGACGACAAAAAAATTTCGACAGAAGCTTTGAACTTGGAATTGCAGTTTTGGAAATTTCGTTCGATCGATATTTTAAGCATTTTAGAACAAGCTAGTAAAGGTTAATGGCCTGGCTCTGATACCATGTAAGTCTACTCCAGCGCCCCGGCCAATAATCTGAGGCCAAACGCGGAATAAAAACTTTTTCATAAACTGGTGCTAACATAGACTATAACCCGGATCGGGCCATTAACATTAAACTAGCAATCTACAAAATGATAGAATGGATATACCGATCGATCTGTGTTCTTCGGTTTTCAGCCATCATCCCACGCTCCTCGCGGCATCTCCGATCTCTTGTCGCCTCGTCGAGGTGGCACCACGTCAACGGATCTTTATACGGGCTCCCGCCTCTAAACCGAGGCAACTCGGACATGAAGTTTGCTAACCGACATGTCCAAGATTGAAGTAGAGATAGTGTAGAATACTTTGTCTCAAGGAACCCAAGCCATTGGGTGAAGGTAAATTGAAGTTGCCATTTTGGGTGAAGGAATAAACTTAAAATTAGCAAATGAATCAAATTTCCTCAAAAAATGAGGCTCAGCCAAAGTGGGGGCTGATATGGGTTCGGCCACATCATGGGGAGGTGAGCACAAGGAGCAAGAGGCGACCACATCCAAAAATATCACAACTAATATCTTACAAAGATCTTAAGCTTGGACAAAAGAACTTAATGCAAAAATGAGTCACTAAAACACCTCATCAAATCTAGAACCTCCTGGTTGCTGCTGGAGCCCTGGTGGCCACAAAAAAAACCCTCGTTTACAAAAAGCCACATTTGCAAGAAACCCCCTCACAACAAGGAATTCAGCCAAGAAGGAAAGAAAGAAAAAATGGCCAAAACAAAGATACAAACTGGCAACTTCAAAAAGTAATCCCGTAACAAATTACAGGATTACTGTAACAACTCCATTTTTAATGTACAAAGAATTCATTTAAATTCAATGTATACTTGGAGTATTTATTGTTGCTGATATCTCTTTAAGTATTTATTTCACTCCATAATTACAAGAAGGAGCTTGTAGCTCATTGGTAATATCTTGCACTGCTGAACCAAGTCATCAGAGTTCAAATCCCATGCCCCACATTATTTTTGTATTTATTTTGTTTTAAATCCTTTGGAAGTCCAACAGTCAAAACACCATAACTCACAAAACTTGAACTGAAAATTAAAAACTAAATATACCATAAATCCTTTCAGGAGAATCCCCGGCCCCCGACCACCTGACTCGGCCTAACTCGGCCGAGTCGGCCGGCGGACCGGCCGACTCGGGCTGGCGCCGCCGGCCAGACTCGGCCGGACGGCCGAGTTGCCAACATCAAAAGTGAGCATCTTTGACTTGTCCACCCCCCTGCACACACTAAATTCCTTGACCGGTTACAGAGAGCCCACTAAACCTCTTTTACTCCAAATTTTAATGATTTTTATATATTTTATATATTTTTAATTAAAAACCCTAACCCTAGCCTAACCCTATATATACACCCTCTACCCTCTCATCCTAAATTTCTGAGTCCACTCTCTCAAAATTCCAAGAGAACTTTGGTACGTTGGAAAACGAGCAAAAGGCGAAGCGCTGACGAAATCGACGGCGAAATTCCGGCGATCGTACTAGGAACTCTCAACGACGATTCGACGTACCGGCAAACCCTCTACTTCTCTCTCACTCTCTAGTGTTGTCCAAACCCGTAGTCCATCTTTTCTACCTTTCTTTTCTTTCATAACAATACGAAATTACAAACCCGACGGAATCGGAACAAATCCGATTTCCGATTCGGTTTTCTATAAAATCTCACTTATCACCAATTCCATAATGCTTAAACATCTTTATGTTGACTATTAATCACTTAACAAATAATTTGAACAAGTTTTCTCACATGAAATGATAACTTTTGCAATATATCGTATTTTTCACTTAAATACCACAATATTTAGTTTTCACATTTAACCTCTTAACTTTGCTATACCTTAAAGTAGATCACGTGGTAATGACCTACCTCCTCACACACTCATATGCAATTATAACACGCTACCTTGAAAACTTAGAATACGATAAAACAAAATGTTGCATTTAAATACCATTTTCTTAAATAAACCTTTTCTAAAAGTTTTAGGTTTGATACACTTTTAAAACAAACATCTTTAAATAGGAAAATACGATAAGTTGTGGACATCGATCGTTTATCTAAACCTGACTTTGTGGTGTCTAGGCTAGGAAAGTGAGCAAAGGTAACTTTAAAAGGCCCGTCTCATGATTCGTGAGCGGATCCCTCCTTCCTCACTTGTACTTACCTGGCCACATTTGGCGGTGAAGAGGCGATTTGAGGCTTCTAACAACTTGTTGTTTAGATCTTTTAGAAATAGGCTAGTTGAAGTAGAGAACTCTAAAATCTAAAATACGGAAAATCGACTTTTGCAAATAAATACCTTTTACTTTAATAAAACCGTTTTCTAAAGTATTAGTATTTATAAAATCTTTGCAAAGCGCCACTACAACCCACCTTTGGGGAACCCGTTAGGGATAGTACGGTTTATCGTGCACCCTTGGGCTTAGTAGTGCGAGATTCAGACCTCCGTAAGGAGCATTTGGTCTCGAAAGGTTTAAAATACGACATTTTAAGAAAATGAGACTTTTATAAATATAAAATATTATTGAAATTATTTTTGTATAAATATATGTATATTATCATTAAAAGATCTATTTTGTTATAATATAAATATTCCACTTTTTTCTAAAAATCACAAGAATAAATTTTACATTAAAATACCATGAATTTCAAATAAATCAATATTACAAATAAATACCTTTATTTATGTAATTAGGATATTTTCACTAGAAATATCACAAAATAAAATTACACTCATTATAACTATAAAGACGAATAATAGATACTTGGGGTGTATCTTGAAAACTATACAAAAGTATTTTTACATAAAACCCCCTCAAGTTTTATAAATTACCCTAAGGACCCTAGCAATTATAGAACTTTGATTTACATTTCTCTTGTCTGACTCGGGTTTGAGTCTGATTATTTCTGACTTGAATATGATTCAAGTCAATCTACATTCTTTAATATTCCAACTCAATATGAACACATGAATCCCAGAATCCAGTTAACAATCTATACAACTTGACTGAATCAAACCATGGATATACATCCATTATCCCGTTATTCCATTTACCTGATTATGCAGTTACAATCTGGTTACTGATATCATGGTTTTGGTCAGTCATCCAACTTATATAATACAATACAACAATACAATCAAAACACTACGGGGTTTAAAGGGTAGATTGGTGCGGAAGGTGTTAGAAGTGGCACGAGACGGTAAGATTAAGACACCTAACCTATATTCCGTTGCTGTTGTACCGTGGCTTAACGGTTCCTTGTACATTCCGTTTTCCCTGGTCTCTAGCATACTGAGACCCCTCTCGTATATACTGGCATCCTTCCATACCAAGCTACAAACAACAGCGTAAATACAATATTCTACAATATTATACAACTTTTAGAAGATATCTCTTATTCTGTCTTTTCTAATTCTTTCCTTATCTTTGGGACTTACCGAGCGACCTGTTCGCTGACGACATTCTATTTCTTTCTTCTTTGAATGTCGTCAGGTGTTTTGGACCTGTCAGAGATCGAGCCCACTGGTGAAGACTTGGATCAGTTCCACGAAGACCCCGAGCTCTAGACATTGTACCTTGTTCTATTCAGTTTTTTTTATTTCCTGTTATGCCATTGTTTAGGCATCGCTTTTATTTCAGATGTATTTACTTTTCATGCATTGTACAAAATAATGTTATTAATAAAGTTGCTGTTATTTTTATATATCTTGTCTCTTGTGATTTACCTTTATATTGCTTAGATACGCTCAGCGTATTTACTTCTGAGTAAATACGTAGCGGACCTCGTCGCGTCCCCTTCGCCGTATACCGGGAAGCGGGGCGTGACAGATTTTGTTGGTGGCCCATGCAGGTCAGAGCTGTATAGAACCATACTACGCAGTTCTGTTCTGCGTGAACAACCTAAGCAATATAACACAAGAACGAGCAACTAAAACATTCTTACAATTCATGTTTCTTGAATCTTACAATTTCTATTCCTTGAATCTTATTATTTCATGTACTTGAATCTGTCCTGACCCAAATTTTTCTCATCACTGGTAAACTTTCCTTCTAAAACTTTTCTTTTAGTCTTGTTTATCTACACACTTTCCCTATACCTAAAACATATCCCACATACCTTAGATACAATCTTAGTATCCTCAATCCCTGCACTAGCACTGTTTGATACTGGAGCATCACACTGCTTTATGTCGCAACGGTTTGTTCGAACCCATGCAATTCCAATCTCACCGCTTGTATCCAGCTGGAATGTCAGTTCATGAAATGGCGTTCCAATTATGGGATACAGCTTGTGTCCAGTCGTCGTCTGCAGCAGAGAGTTTTATGCTGACTTCAAAGTGCTGGACATACCGAACTTTGATATGGTTCTAGGAATGGATTGGCTTGGAACTTTTTATGCTACCATAGACTGTCGTCAAAGGAGGGTAGTATTCGAGATTCCAGACCATCCGGTCTTCTATTTCAAAAGTGGAGACCGTACACTGGAGCCAAGTACCTACAAAGAGAAGCCAAGAGAAGCAGTAGTTGCAGCAGCTCAAGCGGAGGAAAAATCAAGACCAGATGTGGTTCGAGAGTTCGACGATGTATTTCCTGACGATATATCAGGTTTGCCTCCCGATCGAGCTCTTGAATTCAGTACTGATTTAGTACCAGGAGCACAACCGGCGATCAAAGAACCCTATCGTTTAAGTCTGGAAGGTTTGAAGGAAGTCCGAACACAGTTGGATGAATTACTGGCGAAAGGATGGATTCGTCCCAGCACTTCAAGTTGGGGATCACCTGTACTACTTGTGAAGAAGAAGGAAGGTTCATACAGAATGTGCATCGATTACAGAGCCTTGAATAAAGTCACTATAAAGAACAAGTATCCACTTCCGTGCATCGACGATTTATTCGATCAGCTTAGTCGATCTTGTGTTTTCTCTAAATTGGATCTTCGTTTAGGTTATCATCAGGTGAAGGTCAAGGAAGCTGATATTCACAAAACAGCTTTCAGAACTCGCTATGGACATTACGAATTTCTAGTGATGCCATTTGGAGTGACCAACGCACCCGCAATATTCATGAACCTAATGAATCAAGTTTTCCGGGAGTACTTAGACAGGTTTGTTTTCATCTTCATCGACGACATCCTGGTGTATTCTAAGAGTCGGAAAGAACATGCAGAACACCTACGAATTTTCCTAGAAACTCTGCGACAACATCAGCTTTATGCCAAGTACAGCAAGTGCGAGTTTTGGTTAAAGCAAGTTGGTTTTCTTGGACATATCGTATCAGGAGAAGGAATCTCTGTAGATCCAGCGAAAGTTTCAGCATTTAGCGAATGGCCTACACCAAAGTCAGTGAAGGATATTCGAAGTTTCTTAGGTTTAGCTGGATATTACAGAAGGTTTATTGAAGGCTTTTCAAAGATAGCAACGCCCCTGACCAAGCTCACACGTAAAGATGAAGAATTTGTGTGGTCAGAAGCATGCGAACAAGCTTTCGTAGAACTCAAGTCAAGGTTGACATCAGAACCTATTCTCGTCATACCGGATCAATCTGGAGGATTCGAAGTGCATTGCGATGCATCAGGTAAGGGATTAGGATGTGTTCTACATCAGTACGGTAAGGTTGTGGTTTATGCTTCAAGACAGCTGAAGATTCATGAGCGCAATTATCCGACGCATGATTTGGAATTGGCAGCCGTCATCTTTGCTCTCAAGATTTGGCGTCATTATCTACTTGGTGAACGAGTGAACATCTACACAGATTATAAGAGCCTGAAGTACGTGTTTACTCAGAACGAGTTGAATATGCGGCAGAGAAGATGGTTAGAACTCATGGAGGACTTTGACATCAACTTGCAATATCATCCAGGGAAGGTGAATGTAGTACCTGATGCTCTTAGTCGCCAACCATTATCAATGAATCTCACCACTCAGTGGAAGCTTCAACAAGACTTGCATCAGATGGAGATTGAAGTAATCATGCCAGGTAATGTTTCAAGTTTGATGAATTTTCAAGTTTAATCAACCATTATCAATCAGATCAAAGCAGCTCAAGCAAGTGATGCTAAGTTGCAAAAGATCAGAGAACAAGTGGAGAATGGACTCAGAACAGACTTCATCATCCATGAAGACAGATTTTTAAGATACGGCAGCAGATTGTGTGTACCAAAAGGGCCTGTTCGGGAGGAGTTAATGAAAGAAGCTCACAGCTCTCCCTATTCAGTACACCCTGGAGGTACCAAAATGTACAAAGATCTACGTCAGAATTATTGGTGGCATGGAATGAAGCGTGAAGTAGCCAGAAGCGTCGTAAAATGCTTGGTGTGTTAGCAAGTAAAGGCTGAACATCACAGGACTGCTGGATTACTTCAACCATTACCAATCTCAGAATGGAAGTGGCAACACATCACGATGGATTTTGTGACTGCTCTTCCTCGCAGCACAAAGGGTAACGATGCGGTATGGGTCATTGTGGATCGACTCACAAAGTCGGCTCACTTCATCCCATTTCGAGTTGGCCAATCTACTGAGACACTAGCAAAGAAGTACATGGAGGTAATAATCTAATTAAGATTTAAACTCTTCATAATGTATTATCCCTGATACCCATGAACTCATACAGGAAATTGTGAGACTTCATGGAGTACCGGTCTGCATTGTCTCCGATCGTGACACCAGGTTCCGATCGCAATTTTGGCAGAGTCTGCAAGCAAGCTTGGGAACAAGTCTGAACTTCAGCACGGCTTATCATCCACAAACAGATAGTCAGTCGGAATGAACTATTCAGATCTTGGAGGATATGCTCAGAGCATGTATGTTAGACTTCAAAGGATCGTGGGAAGATCACCTACATCTTGTGGAGTTCGCGTACAACAACAGCTACCAAGCAAGCATAGGAATGGCACCTTTTGCAGCATTGTATGGAAGGAAGTGTCGATCGCCATTAAGTTGGGACGACATCGGAGATAGGGAACTTCTTGGACCAGAAATGATAGTAGCGACTGTTGATGTAGTTCGTACTATCAGGGAAAGGATGCGCATAGCCCAAGATCGACAAAAGAACTGGGCTGATGCAAAGAGACGACACTTGGAGTTCCAGCCAGGAGATCACGTATTCTTGAAAATATCTCCGAACCGCGGAGTGATCCGTTTTGGAAGATGGGGTAAGCTAAGTCCGAGATATATTGGACCGTTCGATATACTTGAACGAGTCGGTGAAGTGGCATACCGCTTAGCGCTTCCACCTTCATTGGAAGGAGTGCATAATGTGTTCCACATATCCCAACTCAAAAGGTATGTGAGTGATCCCAGTCATGTTCTCGATAATTCCGAGCTCACGATACAGCCCGATTTGTCTTGTGAGCAACAGCCTGTGGAAATCCTGGACAGGAAAGTGAAGACACTTCGGAACAAGGAAGTTAATTTGGTTCGAGTGATGTGGAGGAAAGACACTCCAGGAGAGTCCACTTGGGAAAGGGAGGATGAAATGCGTACTAGATATCCATACCTCTTTGTAAACTAGTCCTCAAATAAAAGTTGTAAATTTCGAGGACGAAATTTTTGTAAGGAGGGTAGACTGTAACAACTCCATTTTTAATGTACAAAGAATTGATTTAAATTCAAAGTATACTTGGAGTATTTATTGTTGCTGATATCTCTTTAAGTATTTATGTCACTCCATAATTACAAGAAGGAGCTTGTAGCTTATTGGTAATACCTTGCACTGCTGAACCAAGCCACCAAAGTTCAGATCCCATGCCCCACATTATTTTTGTATTTATTTTGTTTTAAATCCTTTGGAAGTCCAACAGTCAAAACACCATAACTCACAAAACTTGAACTGAACATTAAAAACTAAATATACCATAAATCCCCTCAGAAGAATCCTCGGCCCCCAACCACCTGACTCGGCTCAACTCGGGCCGGCGCCACCGGCCAGACTCGGCCGGACGGCCGAGTCGCCAACATCGAAAGTGAGCGCGGCCGAGTCGCCAACATCGAAAGTGAGCATCTTTGACTGGTCCACCCCCCTGCACACACTAAATTCCTTGACCGGTTACAGAGAGCCCATTAAACTCTTTTACTCCAAATTTTAATGATTTTTATATATTTTTTATATTTTTAATTAAAAATCCTTACCTTAGCGTAACCCTATATATACACCCTCTACCCTCTCATCCTAAATTTCTGAGTCCACTCTCTCAAAATTCCAAGAGAACTTTGGTACGTTGGAAAACGAGCGAAAGGCGAAGCGCTGACGAAATCGACGGCGAAATTCCGGCGATCGTACTAGGAACTCTCAACGACGATTCGACGCACCGGCAAACCCTCTACTTCCCTCTCACTCTATAGTGTTGTCCAAACCCGTAAGTCCCTCTTTTCTACCTTTCTTTTCTTTCATAATAATACGAAATTACAAACCCGACGGAATCGGAACAAATCCGATTTCCGATTCGGTTTTCTATAAAATCTCACTTATCACCAATTCCATAATGCTTAAACATCTTTATGTTGACTATTAATCACTTAACAAATAATTTGAACAAGTTTTCTCACATGAAATGATAGCTTTTGCAATATATCGTATTTTTCACTTAAATACCACAATGTTTAGTTTTCACACTTAACCTCTTAACATTGCTATACCTTAAAGTAGATCACGAGATAATGACCTATCTCCTCACACACTCATATACAATTATAACACGCTACCTTGAAAACTTAGAATACGATAAAACAAGATGTTGCATTTAAATACCATTTTCTTAAATAAACCTTTTCTAAAAGTTTTAGGTTTGATACACTTTTGAAACAAACATCTTTTAATAGGAAAATACGATAAGTTGTGGACATCGATCATTTATCTAAACCTGACTTTGTGATTTCTAGGCTAGGGAGCGCCACGTGTCAGCATCATAACCACTTGCGCTATGCGTTTTTTTTTAAAAATAGAGCATTGCTCTTTAAAGTTGGCGCAACTCACCAGAGCGCGCCACGTGTCACAGCGCAACAGCGCAGCGCGCTGGCACAGCGCACTGCGCTTGTGTGACACGTGTTACCTCCACAAGCGCTTGCGCTCATTAATTGGCGCAAAGCGCGTGACAAGCTACTGTCAGATAATTAATGCACTAAATTATTTACAAAAGGGCCAAGCTCAATTAAAAAAGGTCTAAAAAGCCAAATTAAATACAATGCATTATTTTAAAGAAGTGCAGAGCCCAAACAGATGCTCTGCATTATTTATAAAAGGGACAGAACCCAAATCAAAAAGGCCTAGCAGGCCAAAAGAAAATGCCATGCAGGGGCAGATCCCTAGTAAAGGCCTAAAAGGCCAAATGCAAATAAAAACGTTGAACATTCTCAACTGGACTTAGCCCAATCATGGCCGTAAGTCCTTAAATTAAATTGACTGAGCACGACTGCTCTCTTAAATCAATTTACATCCGGTTCAAGGGTACATCTCTGAGCTCCTCTGACACCTATCGTTGTAATCCTTCAATGACGTCAGAGAGGTGACGGGTCCTGACAACCACACACCCATATGGACTGCGGGGTCCTTAAACCCGTAGACTAATGCGTCCTTAAACACACCCATATGGACTGCGGGGTCCTTAAACCCGTAGACTAATGCGTCCTTAAACACACCCAGACGGACTGTGGGGTCCTTAAACCCATGGACTTATGCGTCCTTAAACTAACGGACTAATGCGTCCTTAAACACATCCATATGGACTATGGGGTCCTTAAACCCATGGACTTATGCGTCCTTAAACTAATATCCGTCCTTAAAACAGGAACGATGGACCACCATGTCCCTAAACTGGCAGTGGACCACCATGTCCCTAAACTGGCAATGGACCGCAATGTCTTTAAATTACCTATGGACCACTACGTCCCTAAACTGGAACAATAGAGCCCTCAAACGCTCTTCTGTCGGATCTAAACGATCACGTTTAAGTTGATCTTAGCCTCAAATATGGCTAACGCATCCTTAAACATTCAAACATGCTTTAATCCCAAATTGGACTATAAGATCCTCAATTAACTTCGGTTTAAGGGTACATCTTCGAACTCCTCTGACACCTGTCGTTGTAATCCTTCAACGTCGTCAGAGAGGTGACGGGTCCCGATGGCCATATACATTAAATGGACCACTACGTCCCTAAACTGGAACACTAGAGCCCCCTAAATGCTCTTTCCGTTAAGTTGATCTTAGTCTCAAATCAGACTAACGTATCCTTAACGAACATTTAAGTTGATCTTAGCCTTAATATGGCTAACGTATCCTTAAACTAAAAACCAAACCCAAATCTAAGTAACTACGGATTTGGACTAATCCACGTCCTACGGGCGACGGCATAACTTAGTCTCCGTATACAATCTACGGGCGACGTTCAGTCTTGGCCGTCTTTCGGAGGGGAACAGATTCTGGCACGCCCGGTAGGACCTTTTCCTCTTTCCACTCCATACTTCGTGTGTCGTCTTCGCGAACGAATCGCGGTTTGTTAATGGTTGCCTTTGGATTTCAAGTTACTAAGATTTGGTTTTGTGCCTGGCGCAGAAATCAAGCACCAGTGGCCTCCAACTGCTCGAGCTGCTCAAAGTGCAAGTGCAATCAACGCTCTGTCTCACTTGGAGGCGTAGCCTATGGGCCTCACGCGGCCTCCATCCTTGCCATGCCGGTAGAACAGGTGACCCAGGCCACCACTGGCCTGTTTTTCGGGACCATGCTCCCGCCTGCAAGCTTCGCTATTCCAGTGCCCGCACCAGAAGTGAACAAGAAGTCGGTTTTCGATCGGCTCACTGCTATAACGACCCCTTTCAACAGGTTGTCCAATATCAAACCAGCAGCCTCGGTCTTTGCCAGGATGGATCAGAACTCTGATGGGCCCGCCAAGAAGCCTGTGAACCCTAAAGTGGCTGTCCCAAGGAAGGCAGCAACGGTTGCTCCTGAAGTCGCCGAGGCAGCTTCTCCTGTCAAAGAGTCAGTCTTTTCAAGGCTGACTATTCCGGCTCCTGCCCCTGCTCGAGGATCTTTCTTTGACAAATTGAATATCGCCACTCAAAGGACAACCTCAGTCTTTAAGAGGCTAGCACCAGCAGCGCCTCATTCGGACAGGGGGCAAGATGAAGCTGTCCCTATCGCCGAGCCAGTCCTAACGGCTCGTCATGCTCGACGTCGCCACTGGCGCCGAGTAAGGAAGGCTGGGGACAACTCCCCCTCAGGGCTAACTCCACTTGCTCCAGTAGTGGAAGTTGATGCTGCTGTTCCAACTGGGAACAGCTTTGAACCACTTAGGAGGGTACGCAAGAACTCTCCAACTGCTACGCTAAAAAGATCTCCTCCACCTGCGGAGAGAGTTACAGAAACTAAGCTGGAGCAGCACCCTCAACGGCTGCCCTCCAAAATTTATAAAGTTTGGCGGAGGGTTCAAGACTCGGTAATTGACCCAGATCACTCTCGTCAACAGAAAAGGGCAAAAGTGCAAGAAGAAAAGAAACGTCCGGACAAACAGCAAAGGACGACCACCACCAGGGTGCCCGCTGCAACGGCCCCCTCAACTTCAACGGCCCACGAGAGAAGGAGGCCGGAGAAAATTCCCACGCCCGCGGAAAATGTCAGAGGCGGCGAGCTTAAACGCCCTAAGTCTGTGGGCATTCTAGTCCATACTGTATACATGGCGTCGGGAAAGGAAGACAGCCATGCATCTACAGGTCATAGACCGCTTACCCGGTCAGTGACCAAAGCTCAGGAGCAACAGCAAAATCTCCAGGAAATGATGAATGCGATGGCTGCACTCACTGGGCCAAAAGAAAACCCCGAAGCATCATCTGATCAACGCCAGGAGCAAGAAACTGACGCTGAATTCCTTCGTCGGATATTGGAGAAGAAGGATAAAGAGGCTGCTGGACAAGTAGCCAACATAAAGCGAATGGCCCTCCTGTTCCAGGACATGGTGGGAATGATGATTCAACAAGATCCTCCTGCTGAAGATCCTTCGATCGTCCTTGAAGACGATAGGGGAGAAACGTCAAATCTTCCACCGGCTCTGTCAACAGCCAAGGAGGAGACAATCTCCAAAGCTGACTTGGACGAATATATAGCTCAGCAGATCCGGGTTCATCTGGCGACTGAGGCAGCCGGTCAGGTCGTAAAAACGGGACGGCCATATCCGAGCTGGTACGATCAGATCAAGTACCCGCCGGGCAATACAATACCAAAATTTCATGTCTATAAGGGGACTGGAAATCCCCACCAACATGTTGCCCAGTTCAGGGCGCTTTGCGGCAACACTGGCGGTGATGATAAATTGTTGCTTCGCCAGTTCGTTGGTAGCTTATCGGATACAGCATTCGAATGGTACTCCGAGCTCCCAAACGACTCTATCAAGACCTTTGCGGAGATGGAGCTGCTGTTTACTCAGCGTTTCGCAAGCGCCAGCAAACGTACCCTGATAATGGCATTGATTAATGCTAGGGTGAAACCAGGCGAAACATGGGTTCAGTATGCTATACGGTGGTGGAACTTATGGTCAAAATGCGAGCAACGCATTGAAGAGGCACCGGCAGTAGGCATGTTTGTGGGAACCCTCGATCCGCAGGCGACCATATCCTAATTCATGATGTTATTCAAGCTGACTACCTTCCAGGCCCTGATCGACAAGCCGGCTCAAATGGATCAGATGGGCCATAGACCGCCCCCTCCAAAGCCCGACTCTCAAAACGAGAAAGGGAAGGGAAAAGCGATCGTTGTCGCTAATGCTCAACAACAGCCGAGCAACTTGAAACCGGCTGTCCGTCAAAATAATATGCGCCCACGCACGCCCCTTGAGGAGAGGCTAGGACGTTCTTACTCATTTCCTCGAGATAAAACGAGGAGACTGTTTGAGCTGGCATTGCGCAACCGACTCATAAATCTGCCGGATACAAGACGTCCGTCGCAGCCGAATGATATCAATGACCCCAACTACTGTCCCTATCATCGAGTACTGGGTCATCCGATCGAAGATTGCTACGTCTTTAAAAATTGGATTGAGAACCAGTACCAACAGGGCAAGTTCGCGTTGTCCGATAGATGGAAGGTGAATCCGCCGCAGCCTCACACCCCTAAAAGGATGAATGCGCCGGGGGAAACTTGCTCCCTCGTTGAAGAAGCTCCATGGGAGGTTGTGCTATCAGCCAAGACAAAGAGGATGCTAAACGATCTTCAAACATGCCCAGCGATCAAGTGGAAGAACCCGTTGGAACCTCAAATCATTGAAGGGATGTTGAAGCCGCGTCCAACTTCAAAGATAGATTGGTGGTGGCCCAAGCACTCACAACCAGCCGTTAAAATCTTCAAAGAAGAAGAAAAAGAAATCCAAGAAGCCTGTGAAGCCTGGCGACAAGCGCACGGACTTACAAAGGCAGATTGACGCACTGGAGGAGTACAACCAGAAAGCATGAACTCCCATCACACTCTAAGAGTTCCTCAACCACGTCTTTCAAGAAGAAGACGAGCGAGAAAGTTCATCGGATGAATCCGAAGAATACGTGGTGAGCTGTCATATGATCTCCCATTCGTTTATAGATGATGAGGAAACTCTTTGTGCTGAAAAGCTGGAGGCAGATCCTGAACCGGAAATTCTGGGGCCATCGGATGAAACAATTGACGCATTCCTCAAAGAAGCTCTGTTAAAAAGTAAAGATGATCGGGAACGCGAAGCGGTCATATTTGAAAGGGCCAAACGCCAGCGACTTGACGAAGCAGTTGGGATACTCCCGCTGGAGCAAAGTACGTCCACCGCAGATAAAAGCAAATTTAAGACGAAGAAAAGGTTTGCTAAGGCCATATCCATGGGTATGAAGCTACCATCCTCTGAAGGAAGCATTACTGGCGAAGCGGGAATGCACCCTTCCTACTGCTTGTATCATCGGAAGATTTCGCACCCCACCGAAGAGTGCAAAGCTTTCAATGGATGGTGGCAGGGATATGTTGCTCACCGACAACATTTTAAGCGGGAAAAGCGCAAAACTCGCCGGGAGCAGAATGGTATGACCGAGGGGCTTAACAGAACTACCGGCAATTGTCTCATAGTTAACGCCGGGGGATCACATGTGCTCACCTTCGGGAGCGACTCTGACGAGGAAATGGCTCTTAGCCCTCTCTTTAAAGAGTCCACCTCGGGAAAAGAAGAAGTGCCTAAGGTCTGCGGAAATATCAGGCTGCGTAATCGGACGCTACACGAAAAGAATCTCGGACCCTTAAACAAGAAAGATAAAGGGAAAGAAAAGTTCTCTGAGGACATCGCCCTAGATGACCAAGTCATGGAAGAGCTAACTGCCAAGGACCCGCCGAAGAAAAATAAGGTGGATTACAACGTTCTAGCGCATCTGAGGAAGCTACCCTCGCAGCTCAGCATTCTTGACGCCCTTTTACTATCAAAAGAGGCGAAAGATTCGTTAATCAAGGCACTACAGGAGCCGGAGCAACTCCAAGCTTTCCTGGCCGAAGAAAAGATGAAGGATGAATTAGAGGAAGTGCACATGGCCGATATCACTTTTGGCGATGAAGACCTTCTCCTTGGGACGTGCGAACACAATCGCCCCCTCTATGTCTCAGGATTGCCATGATATAAAGATAGGCAAAATCCTGGTCGACAATGGATCTTCTGTTAATCTTCTCAATGTGCGGGTGTTAAAGGAAATCTGCATGAGCGTCCAACACCTTGCTCGGGATAAGATCACCATGTCCGGGTTCGACTCCCAATCATCAAGAACTCTTGGGTCTGTGATACTGACGCTACGCTTTGGGCTACTCGTCACAGATATTAAATTTCACGTCATAGACGCCAAGAAGTGCTATAATGCTCTGCTCGGCCGACCATGGATACACGAGTACAACATCATCCCTTCTACACAGCATCAGTGTATGAAATATTTTAAGGATGGTCTCGAGTATACCGTGACGGGAGAATTGAACCCGTTCTCCGTGAACGAAGTCCGCAAATATGAAGACGCCAAATACTTCTTACCGGATTTCGAAGACACGGAGAGGTGTCGCAAGCCGGAGAACAAAGCAAACGCCACCATTCCTGTCTTCGGGGGTGATACCGAGGAGGAAGAGGAGATAGTTTATTCGGGCCCGCCCCAATACAACAAGCCAGGACCATCCACTCCTACGTTGATCTTTGGTAGTGACTCGGAAGATGAGGTTCACGCTATATTCTCTGCTCGGCCTTCAATACAAACATCCGCTGACGAGGAGCAAAGCCTGCAAATCGCCATGGTGCCACCTAAACACCATAAAGAACTGGATGCACTCGATATCTACAGTGTAGAGGAGCTGCGGACATTCTATGTCCCTCCCAGGCGAGCAGGAGAAAAGGAAATTCTATTCTACCGCTCTGAAGAAACCAAAGTGGAGAAAGAAATCTGGCACGGTATGGATCCTACGCTTGACAGGCTTCAGCCCATCCGTCTCCCCAGATATTATACAGAAGGCTTGAGAAGGCTTCTAAAGCGCCATGGGATACCCTTCAAACAGACCGCTCGAAAAGCCAAATTCTATGACAGGGTCTGGAACATCTCCGGAACTCAGCATAAACTGCCTAGTGGGAGGATGGAAACAATCAGACTCGGATACATTCGGTCCAAGAAACGAGAGCTGCTCCGCAACTGTTACGTCGTACATGACTTCAATGAAGAAGCGGATGCTCAATGGGAAGAAGCTAATCCCGAACCAGTAAAAGTTCCTGATCCAAAAGTGCCCAGTTTGTCGTTCGAAGAACAAATGAACAGGCTCATAAGGGAAGCTGGTCAAAAAGTCCGAGACGACCACAACCGCGAAATGGCAATCTACGAGAAAGCCAAAACGCAACGCCTCCTCCAACAGGCCGTGAAAGATGAAAATGCCACTCCCTGTCAACCTATTATAAAAAAGGCTCGACGCAGAGGCAGAAACAAGTCGAAACGCGAAAAAGGCTCTCAACAGCAACAAAGTGGGACTAAGAAGCCACGCAAGCGGGAATTGAGCGGTCCCGATCTATCGCTCATGAGGAAAATGGGTCGAGCGTATTCTTTTCCTCGAGACAAGACGAAGAGAATACTTGACCTAGCTCTAAAACATCAAATGCTTACACTGCCGAAGTCCAAGCATCCAGAGCAAGCAAGCAGAGTCTCTCACCCAAACTATTGCTCTTATCACCGAGTAATGGGGCACCCTCTCGAGGACTGCTTCACCTTTAAGAATTGGGTCGAAGATCAGTATCAGCTCGGCAAGTTCGCTCTGTCTGACAACTGGAGGGTAACGCCGCCACAGAAGCACGAACCCAAAGCCACGAGAGCAGAATCAGCTCCACATTGGTCTTGGAAGCGAATTCGTACTTGTCACATGATAACGATATCAAAGGAAGAGCCCGAGAACACAGATGACCTTCCCTGGTGCTTCGAAAACAGCAACGATGAGGTGATCTCAGAATTTCCGCCAGCGCCGAAAGAGCTGGAGGATGGAATACATACCACTGCAGATAACCTCAAGAAAATTGATTTGGGGACGGTGACCGACCCGCGACCGACATTCGTCAGCGAGCTGCTATCTGAAGAAAGAGTGGCTGCGTTAAAAGACGTGCATACGCAATTCAGAGATTGCTTCGTGTGGAACTATTCCGAAATACCAGGACTAGATCCAGAAATTGCTGTGCATAAATTGGCGATATCTCCAGACGTCAAGCCGGTCAAACAAGCGCCAAGAAGAATGCGGCTCGAGTTTGAGATGAGTATCAATGCCGAGGTCAAGAAGCTAATCGACTCTGGCTTTATCCAGGAGGTTCAATATCCCCACTGGATCGCCAACATTGTCCCAGTGATGATGAAAAATAGGACAGTACGCATATGCGTGGACTTCCGGGATCTCAACAAGGCCTGTCCGAAGGAAGATTTCCCAGTGCCGGTCACTGAGCTGATGATCGACAATACGTCCACTCACGAAGTTTTCTCCTTCATGGACGGCTCATCAGGATATAATCAGATCAAGATGCATCCTGAAGACCAGAAGCACACCGCTTTTCAGACTCCTCTGGGAATATTCTGTTATAAGGTGATGCCCTTCGGTCTAAAGAATGCCGGTGCCATCTATCAGAGGGCCATGACGAAGATCTTCGATGACCTTATACACGAAATCGTCGAATGTTATATCGACGACCTCATGGTTAAAATCAAATCATATGAGGAACATCTCGAGCATCTGAAGACCGTATTTCAACGCCTTCGACGATACAACTTGAAGATGAATCCTCTCCAGTGCGCATTCGGAGTTTCCTCGGGCAAATTCCTGGGATTCGTCGTCCGACACCGAGGTATTGAGATAGATCCGTCGAAGATTAAGGCGATCATGGAAATGCCTCCGCTGAGAACTCTCAAACAGCTGCGGTTTCTTCAGGGAAAGCTTGCATATATTCGGCGATTTATAGCCAACCTTTCAGATAAGTGCCGTCCTTACAGCCACCTGATGAAGAAGGGGACCCCGTTCATCTGGGATCAAAAATGCCAGAGCGTGCTGGACGAAATCAAGCATTATCTGCAGAATCCGCCAGTGTTGGCTGCTCCGGTTAAGGGAAAACCCCTCATTCTTTATACAACCGCCCTCGAAGGTTTCTTAGGCGCATTATGGGCACAAGAGAATGACCAAGGGAAAGAAAGAGCACTCTATTATTTGAGTCGGGTTTTATTAGGGGCAGAAAGTAACTTTTCCCCCATTGAAAAACACTGCTTGGCGTTGATCTTTGCGATAACAAAGCTCAGGCACTATGCGTTGGCGCATGAAGTCCGTCTCATTTCGAAGGTGGACCCCCTTAAATATTTAATGTCGAAGGCCATATTGACAGGGAGACTCGCTAAATGGGCTCTGCTCTTGATGGAGTTCTCAATAACCTATCAGCCTCTCAAGGCAGTGAAAGGCCAGGCCATCGCCGATTTCCTCGCTGAGCATCCGATACCTGCCAATTCCCCTCTGAATTGCGAACTGCCAGACGAACATGCGTTTGACGCGGTCAATAGGAGTGATACCTGATGGGAGCTTTATTTTGATGGAGCATCTTCCATGAAGAAGCGCAAACAAAGTACCCCTATAATCAAATCAGGGGTAGGCCTTATCTTCGTGACTCCACGGGGAGGGATAATACGCTTTGCTTTTTCCTTAACAGAACCAAGGACAAACAATGAAGCCGAATACGAAGCTTTGATAGCAGGCCTCGAGATCGCCATCGACATGGGAATTGAGAACCTTCTCATATACGGAGACTCCCAGCTGGTCGTCAGTCAAGTAAATGGCGACTACCAAATGTGAAAACCAGAGCTGGTGAAGTACGGCGAAAAGGTGCAACAATTGTTGACCCAAATTCCTTCATACACTTTGGAAAACATCCCACGTGCGGAAAACAGCAAAGCGGACGCTTTAGCCAAGCTCGCTACAGAACTGGCTGACGAGAATCTCGATGATGTCAGAATTGTGGTACAAAGCCGTCGGGTGCTTGCCCCAGCAGAAACATCTTCGGAATGACCCAAAGGAAAGGGAGCGACTGAGCAGATGACCCTGCAAATAAAAGACCGAGAAAAGGCTGAGGATTGGAGAGAAGTATTCATAGACTACTTTAAGTCCCATCGAACACCCGAAGATGCGTCCTCAAGACATCAGCTTATGAAACGAGCTATTTCTTTCGCCTTTGTCAATGATACTCTGTACAAGAGGTCGTTCGATTCTCTGTGGTTGAGATGCCTAGGACCTGACGAAGCGAAAAGAGTCATTCAGAAAGTTCATGACGGACTCTGCGGTTCTCACCAAGCAGGCACGAAGATGAAGTTGAAGATAAAACGGATGGGTTACTACTGGCCCACGATGATTCAGGTCTGCCTCGAATATGCGAAGCAATGCCACTCATGCCAGATTCATGGGGACTTTATCCATCAGCACCCAAATCCTCTGCATCCAACAGTGGCCAGCTGGCCATTCGAAATGTGGGGAACTGACATAGTCGGCCCTATCGAACCAGCATCGTCTAAAGGACATCGTTTCATCTTGGCAACAACTGACTACTTCTCCAAATGGGCAGAAGCAGTACCATTGAGGGAAGTGAAGACGGAGAATATCCTCCATTTCTTCAAGACGCACGTCATTTATCGGTTTGGAACTCCGAGACGGATCAGCTCCGATAACGGGCCAGCCTACAGAAGCCACAAGATCAGCCGCTTCGCGCAACAACATAATATAGACTGGAGATATTCCTCAGTTTATAATCCGCGAGCTAATGGTCTAGCTGAGGCCTTCAACAAGACCTTGACAAAGATCGTGAAGAAGACGGTGTCCCGAAATAAGAAGGATTGGCACGAGAGACTGCAAGAAGCTCTCTGGGCATATCGGACCACGTTCAAGACGGCCACGAACACTACGCCATATGCGTTAGTGTTCGGTACAGAAGCAGTACTCCCCCTCGAGATAGAGTTACCCTCTCTACGAGTGGCAGTCCATTACGAGCTAACGGACGAAGAAAATGCTCACCTTCGGCTTGAAGAGCTTGATGCCCTTGATGAAACCCGGCTCATAGCGCAACAAAATCTGGAGGCTTATAAAGCAAAGATGACACGCTCATATGAAAGATTAACCCGGCCGAGGACATTCCGCCAAGGCGAACTCGTGCTAGTGGTCAAAAGACCTATGATTCCCAATCGCGCCAAGCGGGGAAAATTCGAGCCGAACTATGAAGGCTCGTACATCATAGACAAGGTCTACCAGGGTGGAGCCTATCTGCTCATAGATATGCACGGTGAAAGGCCTTTCAGGCCAATAAATGGTCGCTTCCTGAAGAAATACTACGCCTAACGAGTCACAGCCTAGGTCAATGATAGATGACGACGACTATGTCCGCTCGCTATCTTCCTAAGCCCAAACTCTATGAGTAGCAGCCTGCCTTCTCCTGAGCGGACCGAAACGTCCTTAAACTAATGGCGGACCGAAACGTCCTTAAACTAATGACGGACCACTACGTCCTTAAACTAGCTAAAGACCGAAACGTCTTTAAACTACTACCGCAGCATCCCCAGGCCGACGAGATAAAAAAAAAGAGAATATAAAATATATATATATATATAAAATAATAATAATAATAATAAAAACGGTATGTCCATAAGCAAAA
This sequence comes from Agapanthus africanus, assembly GCA_030015575.1. Lineage (NCBI taxonomy): Eukaryota > Viridiplantae > Streptophyta > Magnoliopsida > Asparagales > Amaryllidaceae > Agapanthus > Agapanthus africanus. The sequence continues at coordinate 410,828,431 of CM057338.1, forward strand.
TGGGTACGGATGAAAACCCGAAAGGGCTCCGTGAGTAAAAACAGCAGGGCTGCCGGCGAGTGATCATGAAAACCTGAAAGGGCGCGACCTCGTAAAAAAAAGAATAAAAAAAAGAATAAAAAAAAAGGTACGTCCATAAACAAAATGGGCACGGATTAAAACCCGAAAGGGCTCCGTGAGTAAAAACGGCAGGACTACCGGCGGGTGTTTGTGAAAACCTGAAAGGGCGCAACCTCGTTAAAGGACACTTACAGGGTCCTCTCGACCTTGTAAGGAGAAACAACCCGCGTGAGATCCTTACGACTCACAAGGGAGCAACACACTTAGGGATCCTCACGATTCCTAAGGAGAAAATACACTTGCGAGATCCTCACGACTCGTAAGGAGAACTTTCTTATGGGACCCTCACGGCTCATAAGATTTGAAAGTCTTAAGTTACAGAGACCTAAACCTGTGCTTAAGCAAACCCCCCACAACCTTGGATATTGCCCTACAAGCGGCTCAATACTGACCCTTGTATACAATCCATGGGCGCGAATAAACATTTCCCTAACCAAGTCCCACCCGTGACTGGGAATATGTCCATACGGTGAACAACCCTTGTAAGTCCTCTCGACTTATAAGGAGAAAACCCTTTTGTAAGATCCTTACGACTTACAGTGGAACATACACTTAGGAATCCTCACGATACCTAAGGAGAAAACACACCTATGAGATCCTCACGACTTGTAGGGAGAAATACCTCTGTGAGACCCTTACGGCTCATGGAGTCAGAAGCCTTAGTCGACAGGATCCTAACCCTGTTCGCTAAGCCACCTTTGTTCGACATCGACAGAGGCAAATGATGATTCGCTCCTGGCAATATTCCAGTTGTAGCGATGATGATGCCTAAACCGGTATCAAATTCCAAGCCCTTTCATGGAAAATGATGATTCGCTCCTGGCAATATTCCAGTTGTAGCGATGCTAATGCTGAGATTGGCACCAGATTCCAAGTTCCACACTCGCAATAAAAAATCAGCGAGCTAAAAATGCACACGAAATAGCCGAAATGATGGGGCAACTTGCAATAAAAAGCAGCAAGTAAAAACGTATGTACATAAAATAGCCGAAATGATTGGGCAGCTCGCAATAAAAAGCAGCGAGTAAAAATAAAATAAACAGCCGAAATAATTGGGAGATCGCGACCTTCGCGATATAAAAGCTGAAATGATAGAGCATCGCGGAAATAAAACAAAAAATATATATATGAAACTTTCGCCCTACAGTTGAGATCACATCGATTCCTGTATACAATCCAAAGGCACAAACAAAGACGGAACCCCACCTTCCCAGCAGGCTCCGCCAGAAAGCAAAGCCAAATCTCGACGATTCACCAACAGCCTAGAGACGACCGTGACATTCGTCTCGATACAGCAGACGCAGTGCCAGCAGACGAAGCGAAGATCAAATTCCTAGCTTCACGGTTTTGACGGTAACTTATATAAAACCTGAAAGACCACCACAGATCAGTTCAACTTCCAGGGAAGCCAGTGTCCTTGGCAAATACCTCAATTTAGGGAAACTAGCGTCCTTGATGAGAGCCTCCTGATTTGCGTCGGCCCGCAGAGAAACCAGTGTCTCCGCAGGAATACTCCGATTCGTTTCAATCCTGAAGAAACCAGTGTCTTCGGCAAAATACCTCAATTCAGGGAAACTAGCGTCCTTGATGAGAGCCTCCTGATTCGCGTCGGCCCGCAAAGAAACCAGTGTCTCCGCAGGAATACTCCGATTCGTTTCAACCCCGAAGAAACCAGTGTCTTCGGCAAAATCCTTCGACTCAGGGAAACCAGTGTCCTTGACGAGAACATCCTGATTCGCGTCGACCCGCAGAGAAACTAGCGTCTTTGCAGGAATACATCGATTCGTTTCAACCCCAGGGAAACCAGTGTCCCTGGCAAATACCTCAATTCAGGGAAACTAGCGTCCTTGATGAGAGCCTCCTGATTCGCGTCGGCCCGCAGAGAAACCAGTGTCCCCACAGGAATACTCCGATTCGTTTCAACCCCGAAGAAACTAGTGTCTCGGCAAAATCCTTCGACTCAGGGAAACCAGTGTCCTTGACGAGAACATCCTGATTCGCGTCGACCCGCAGAGAAACTAGCGTCTTTGCAGGAATACATCGATTCGTTTCAACCCCAGGGAAACCAGTGTCCCTGGAAAATACCTCAATTCAGGGAAACTAGCGTCCTTGATGAGAACATCCTGATTCGTGTCGGCCCGCAGAGAAACCAGTGTCTCTGCAGGAATACTCCGATTCGTCTCAACTTACAAGATAAAGCCTTAGACAGCAGGGATTAAAAAACTTGTTTCCTAAGCACTGGGACCCTGCAAGTCGGTCCAAAACGGTCTCTTGCATACTATCCACGGGTCTCACTCTCCAAAGTCGAATCTCGACAAGGAGGGAAATAACCGCTTACGAGTCCTCTCGACTCATAAGAGGGAAAATTTTCTTATAGGATCCTTACGACTTATAAGAGAAAACGCACTTAGGAATCCTCACGATTCCTAAGGAGAAAATCCACCTACGAGATCCTCTCGATCCGTAGGGAGAAAAATCTCTAAGAGACCCTCACGGCTCATAGAGTTGAAAAGTCTTAGGCAGCAAATCTAAACCTGCGGCCTAAGCCATCGCTACCTCTTGAAGAAGCCAAAACAGACTGCTCGCTCTATCATCTGTCAACCATGTTCACTGAGGTAACATGCGGATAATAAAAGAAAGAAGAAAGTGACAGAAAGAACATCCGATTTGCATTTGATCAAGCGTTCGAGACACATCCATTTATGCATATGCAAAAGACTCAGAACGAGAAATAAGACAAGCTGAAATAATTTTTTTTCTCCATTCATATGGCAAAGGGTTCTTAAAATCATAAAGAAATAAACAAAGACATTGTCCAGATCATTACAATGGAAAAATCTCAGATCCTGGACAGGGATTGAGGAACTCGAAAGTGACATTGTCCAAGACTTTCCAAGCTTGGCGAACCATCCTGGTGTGCTTCCTTTCGCGAACACGGGCGTCGGGATCCCCACTGATGTCTTCCACCCCCCGATAGGCAGCAAGAATGGCGAACTGTTGAAAGGCTTCGTGCAAGAGATCGATAAGATTGTCTCGCCGTCTCTTCGAGATTAAGTTCATCAGGTACACTGAGTGCACCTTGTCCTCGGCGGCGTCCAATGCTCTAAGCGGCATGCCGGTAAAGAATAGGGGAAGCGCTCCCCAGATGGCTCCCACAATAAGCTTCAGCAGAGGGGAGCGCCGAGGAAGCAGTTGGCCGTTGTATGCGTCGAAGCGGCTCATGATTTCGGCACACTCGGCGTTGGTAAATTCTCGGTTCTGAGAACGGCCGAGTCGGCGGATGTCCCCGTAAGAAATGATCTCGTTAAGGTCGTACATGTGGGCGTCCATTACTTCTGTAAAAGAAAATTAACAGAATTAGCAGACAGACTGATTAAGCGAATTCTTATTAAAAACGGGCACAGGGAGTCAAACTCCTCGAGAGCAATACTCTGCAAACAGGAGTGGCACCTATCAAATTCAGTAACGAGGAGAATTTGAAGAAAATCCCCTAAGAACATTGAGAGCTTTGCTCTGAAATAATAATAATAATAATAATAATAATAATAATAATAATATAAAATGTCATCTTTAACTTCCAAAATCCACGAAGAACTTTTAAGAGTTCTTCTGTACGATTTGGAAGGAGCAAAGCTCTATTAATGCATTAAGAAAATACAAGAAAAATCTTTCAGAAAGCAGAGCTCCATTGATGGAACCTTAATAGGATTCCCTTTAGTTCTCTTTAGATCCTTTTAGACCTATAGAGCAAAGCTCTGCTAAGTGAAACCCTAAATGAGTCTTCTTTAGATCGGGGATCTATTGAGAGCAAGGCTCTTAAAATTAATTTAATTTAATCCAAATTAATTTTTACCTAAAAATTTTTCTAGAGTTTTAACTCTTAAAAGTGCTTGAACAAAAAGAGCAGGGCTCTGGACGAAATTCTTATGAAGAGATGAAAATCATCTGAGGGACCAAAGGTCCTATTTATAGGCAATAAGTGTCGTTTCAATCTCCCAACGGTTGGGATTCTGTCCACCGCTGCGCTCACGTTTGAGGCCACGTAAGCGCAACGGTGGGGGGGCATTTGTTTACCCCAATCAGAGCAAAGCACTGTCCAAATTCCAAGGCGGGAAATGAAGCAACGCTTCTGATTCCCCCCAATCAGAGTAAAGCTCTACTCTGAAAACATAAATTTTAATAAATGAAGCAACGCTTCAGATCCTCTGCGCTGCGCGCAGAGCGCCACGTGGCAAAGTCAGGCACGCCAGCGCAGGGAGCGCAACGCCCAAGGCAGCGCGCCCAATCAGAGCAAGGCTCTATTTAAAAACAAAAATTAAAGGAAGCAACGCTACAGTTGTGCAAGCGCAGTTGCGCTGCGCTGTGCGCTGCGCGACACGTGTCAGCGCAGTTGCGCTGCGCTGTGCGCTGCGCTGTGCGCTGCGCTGTGCGCAACACGTGTCAAGCGCTGGGGCATTTGCGCCAAACAGAATCAAAATTCCAGTAAGATCTTTCTGTTCTTGTTAAAACAAGAAGATTGTCTTCTGTAAAACAGAAGCCCTTGGATCAAAAATCCAACGGTGGGAAAAATTCCCCAAATCACTAAGAGAATGATGTCTTTAACAAATTTAACAAATTAATGGGCACTATATAAAGGCCCCTAGACCCCAATTCAAAACACAGAGGGAGAAGATCAAAAAAGAACTTCAACAAAACAGAGAGAGCTCTGAAGAATTTTGAGAAGAACTCAAGAAAAAAAGGAGAAAGGTAAAAACCTTTATAAAAGAGAAGAATTTCTTCTGAATAGATCATTGATCTAAGAACAAGATCAAGGGTCATCAATAAAAATATAATAATAATAACAGTGCATTGCACTTTCTTATGAACCATTGGTTCTGGAATCTTAAAGATTCTTTTCTTGAATCCAAAATTGGATCAAGTTATTGAAACAGTGCCTTGCACTTGCAAAAACTGCACTGTTGCGCTCCTGAGTTGGCGCAAGCCACCAGGAAGCGCCACGTGTCAGCATCATAACCACTTACGCTATGCGTTTTTTTTAAAAAATAGAGCATTGCTCTTTAAAGTTGGCGCAACTCACCAGTGCGCGCCACGTGTCACAGCGCAGCGCGCTGGCACAGCGCACTGCGCTTGTGTGACACGTGTTACCTCCACAAGCGCTTGCGCTCATTAATTGGCGCAAAGCGCCTGACAAGCTACTGTCAGATAATTAATGCACTGTATTATTTACAGAAGGGCCAAGCCTAATTAAAAAAGGCCTAACAGGCCAAATTAAATGCAATGCATTATTTTAAAGAAGTGCAGAGCCCAAACAGATACTCTGCATCATTTATAAAAGGGACAGAGCCCAAATCAGAAAGGCCTAGCAGGCCAAAAGAAAATGCCATGCAGGGGCAGAGCCCTAGTAAAGGCCTAAAAGGCCAAATGCAAATAAAAACGTTGAACATTCTCAACTAGACTTAGCCCAATCATGGCCGTAAGTCCTCAAATTAAATTGACTGAGCACGACTGCTCTCTTAAATCAATTTACATCTGGTTCAAGGGTACATCTCTGAGCTCCTCTGACACCTATCGTTGTAATCCTTCAATGACGTCAGAGAGGTGACGGGTCCCGACAACCATACACCCATATGGACTGCGGGGTCCTTAAACCCGTGGACTAATGCGTCCTTAAACACACCCATATGGACTGCGGGGTCCTTAAACCCGTGGACTAATGCGTCCTTAAACACACCCAGACGGACTGTGGGGTCCTTAAACCCATGGACTAATGCGTCCTTAAACTAACGGACTAATGCGTCCTTAAACACATCCATATGGACTATGAGGTCCTTAAACCCATGGACTTATGCCTCCTTAAACTAATATCCATCCTTAAAACAGGAACGATGGACCACCATGTCCCTAAAATGGCAGTGGACCACCATGTCCCTAAACTGGCAATGGACCGCAATGTCTTTAAACTACCTATGGACCACTACGTCCCTAAACTGGAACAATAGAGCCCTCAAACGCTCTTTTGTCGGATCTAAATGATCCCGTTTAAGTTGATCTTAGCCTCAAATATGGCTAACGCATCCTTAAACATTCAAACATGCTTTTGTCCCAAATTGGACTATAAGATCCTCAATTAACTTCGGTTCAAGGGTACATCTTCGAACTCCTCTGACACCTGTCGTTGTAATCCTTCAACGTCGTCAGAGAGGTGACGGGTCCCGATGGCCATATACATTAAATGGACCACTACGTCCCTAAACTGGAACACTAGAGCCCCCTAAATGCTCTTTCCGTTAAGTTGATCTTAGTCTCAAATCTGAATAACGTATCCTTAACGAACGTTTAAGTTGATCTTAGCCTTAATATGGCTAACGTATCCTTAAACTAAAAACCAAACCCAAATCTAAGTAACTACGGATTTGGACTAATTGATGTCCTACGGGCGACGGCATAACTTAGTCTCCGTATACAATCCACGGGCATCCACAAACAAAATAAACACCCACGACACGAAGTGAAATTATGGAGAAGGAGAAAGTTGTTACCACGATGCGGTAGCGTAATTAACTGCAGGGGCTTGCGCCTGCAGGGAAGAGCGTCCACACAATCAAAAACCCCTCAAGCGAGGGGGAATCTGACGAAGTCTGCTACATCGGCCGCATCCGTCCAAACCTCCGATACACGGTGTCATAAATCAACTTGGCATCTTCGGAGAGGTGGACGGATAAAACCAAATAGCATCTGCCCTGAATCTCAGGCAAGACGTCCTCATGTCTTGGCCATCCTTCGGAGGGGAACAGGTGCGGAAGGTGTTAGAAGTGGCACGAGACGGTAAGATTAAGACACCTAACCTATATTCCGTTGATGTTGTACCGTGGCTTAACGTTTCCTTGTACATTCCGTTTGCCCTGATCTCTAGCATACTGAGACCCCTCTCGTATACACTGGCATCCTTCCGTACCAAGCTACAAACAACAGCGTAAACACAATATTCTACAATATTATACAATTTTTAGAAGATACCTCTTATTCTGTCTTTTCTAATTCTTTCCTTATCTTTGGGACTTACCGAGCGACCTGTTCACTGACGATATTCTATTTCTTTCTTCTTTGAATATCGTCAGGTGTTTTGGACCCGTCAGAGATCGAGCCCACTGGTGAAGACTTGGATCAGTTCCACAAAGACCCCGAGCTCTAGACATTGTACCTTATTCTATTCAGTTTTTTTCCAGATGTATTTACTTTTCATGCATTGTACAAAAGAATGTTATTAATAAAGTTGTTGTTATTTTTATATATCTTGTCTCTTGATGTACCTTTATATTGCTTAGATACGCTCAGCGTATTTACTTCTGAGTAAATACGTAGCGGACCTCGTCGCGTCCCCTTCGCCGTATACCGGGAAGCGGGGCGTGACAATTACCCCACAACTGTATATACATACCCGCATTTGTATTCCGACCGAATACAAAATGCAATGAGACAAAAATATCCCTACACAATATAATACTAGAATCCGGCTTAAACCAAAGCCCACCAGTATTATCTGTCTGAACCATGACATGTGCACAAGTGCACGTGCATGTTCGAACCCTGCCATAAAACCATACGGGCTCTACAACATTTTGCCCGAACTTGGCAAACAATCTGTGGGGGACTCTAAAGACTCATCAATACTCTGGCAGTGGGTTTAACCACAAGAACACCAGTGGTACCAGCAGTACGTAATGGCTGCCTATGTATTGACAGAAAGGGAAGCCGATGAGCGAACTCATCCTAGAACCCTACTGAGCCTATCAGTGAAAATATCCGTACAATCCGGTCCGTTCGTCTATGAGCATCGCATATCGGGCCTAGGGGGATGGTAACGTCAGACCCCCAATAGCGGTATAAGTCGTGTCAGAGTGTAGCCCAGAACATCCTGAGATACTACTGGAGTACCTTCCAGTAAATCTCCGGCTTCGGCCGAGGACTTTGTGTAATGGCTCTCCTAGACACAGCGTGATCTCACCCCCAATACCGGGAGAGACGAATCCCCTGCCGATCCGCTCACTTGCCTCCATGTGTCTCGGGACTGTACCTAACTAAAACCTGTTTGCACGACTCCTTTGAGCCGTGGTAGGGTAATAATCAAAGCACGGTGGGAACTCACATGAGACAAATGACGATCTCAGGTCGATGAACTAGCCTGTACACATGTCATCTGGGAACTGCTATCTGACGCTAGGTATAATACCAACTAGCAGGTTCTCGACGAGTCCTGTCCGGTGCACTCATAACCCAACGAGCACCTGTATACATCTTAGGTGAACCAAATGACACCAATGGCTTGTGAGACCGGCCACCGCCCCTCGTCGGGGTCTCGACTGTATACACTAGTCTACTCCGGAGTATCAATGCCCTGTTTAAAACTCCTACGACTAGGGACCACTTTTAAGGATGTGCTTATGGACTACCCAACTCTCACGTATATGATCACCATCATACTGCTGGTAGTCAAGCAAGAATCCTAAGGCTCTATCAACGTGTAATAGTGATCATGTCACCTAAAGCTGTACACGATGATAAACTTAAACCAGATAGCATACTATTATCTCGAGTAAGATTGTCTTACCGGTATAGGTCATCCCTCAATCATTGCAATCACGTACCTGTGATCCAATAATTGACTTTGAGGACACTATATCCAACATAATGGAGTCTACTATACCGACTGTGATGGATGGAAAAATTGAGAGTACCGGAGGCGCGACTATTCTCTCGTCCCTTCCTCCAATCCGTGACGCTGCGATCAATACAAGGAAGACTCAGCGACAATACGGCTAATTATAAAAAAGGGGGAAAACAATAGCTGAAGGATATACTAACCAATACTAGCAGGCGGAGTGACTTCTGACTGAAAGGAGAAATGCGGGTTTAGCACTTGATACAGATGGTCAAAAAGGACTCCTGCAAAGTTATGACAATATATTTTCAGTACAAGGAGGATGATACCCACAATGAAACTGATAAATCGCAAACCTATACCTTCCAGCATTTCGGAGGACATAGGAGAAGGCGAGGGAACAACAACCGTCATGGCGGCGACCGCAGGTACTTCAGATGGCATAATCTCAACGTTCGCTGCACCTACAAACAAAACATCGTCAGAAGAAGCTGAACGGGGTTGTGAAATGAAAAGAACAATGACTCAAAACTAACCTGACGGGTCATCAACCAAAACCGCGACGGAAGCATCACCAGGCGTTGCGGTTTCTTCGCTCTTCCGCAGAGGAGTAGTCTCTGCGCCCATGGCTTCGTCCCCTGATTCGATGAGGGCCTTCATGACGCTTGCGATGCCTGCCGATACCGGGGAGCCACAAAGGGAAAGAGCGGCGGTTTGGGAAGTCCCAGACTCCCGAGAAAGAGTAGCCACTTCGGGCTCTGTGGTCGCCATCGTCTCGCCTGCCATCTCATCGCCAGGACTTGGCCCTGTGGGATATGATGTATAAGAATTTGCAGATCGAGTTCTAATAAAAAAGACCGGGCATTACGTTACCTTGCAAAAGATTCTTGGTTGCTTCCCGAGCCGCGTGTGCAACCTGTCTATGGGCAGTAGACAGAGCAGCTGGAGCACCCTCTGAAGGAACAGCGACAGATGGAGTGGTGCTTGAGCCTGCACCTATAGCCAAAGCAGCATCACGTTCCTTCACTGCACGCTTCCTGCATTTCCTTTCAGTTTGGGCCATGAGAGCTGATCTCCTCAAGACCTCCGTCAAAGGGACGTCATCGTCCGAACCAAGCTCTGCCTCTGGAGCCGTTACAGCGTCTGTCATCGGACGCTTTAGCGAAGCCTTCTCCGGTAAGGTTGAAGGAGCTGGGGCCACAATAGCTGGCCGTGGAAGCGTCGCGGCATCACCACTTGGGATCGGCACCGCACTCAGGATAACCTGAGTCAAGGTAGTCCCTGCAATAAAATGAAGGAGAGGGTCAGACCACGAATAAATAAAAAAGGAATGACGGTACAATGAGCCGAATTATACCAAGACCCAAAGAAGCGCGGAGCCTCTCTTCCTCCTCGAAAGTCTTGATGGAAGCCGCGAGGGCCTCTTCGGTAGAAATACCTGTTGAAGAAAAAGGGCATTAGTAAAAGCATAATAATAAGGAAGGAATGAAAAAAAATATACAACTGAAGTATACCAGACTTCGCGATGGTGAGTCGCGCTGCTTCTTCGCGAGCCAGTCGCTCAGAGGCCAGAAGGGCAGCCTGGAGATCGGTGTCGGTCGCAGGAGTGTCGAACAAACCCTCATTAGTGTCGTACTCACATAAGCCTTCGCTGTAGGGAGCATGGGGCTCCTGGCCGAGTACAACGTTAGCAGAAAAGAGCGACTTCTTCTTCTGTGAATGAACGCCGATGGCCGATAACACGAGCTTGCGCTTGGAGGCCAATTTTGGACGACGAGTCCTGATCTTCGTACCCACGCCAGACTCAGGAGACGCTGCAGCTGTCGTTTCCACAGGAACGCGGGGGAGAGGCTTCTAAGGAAGAGCGCGCGGGAGCGCAACCGCAGCAACTTCTCTTAAAGAAGGACGAACAATGGTCCGTCGCTTTAGGGGAACAGCTGGATTACCAGCAGGGGCTGCACCCTTGCGATCAAGCAGCAGCCACTTTTCTTCCCTAATGATAGCACCCGTCGCATGCTGGTACCACGCCACGTATGCGTTCGTGGCTTTCGGAACACAGCTCGGCTCACTGATCAAAAAGTTGGACCCGGTGTATAGTCGCATGAAATGGTGCAACGCGCTCCGGATACCCTCTTCAGTAGCAACCGGTTCTGCCAGGAAGGCCTCGAGGGGAACACCCTGGTTGTAACCCGACTGTTGGGCAAAACGGTGCGGGTTGTACCTCATGAAAAGCGCCGAGCCATTTTGCCTGAACACTAAGAAGCCTGTCCTGATCGAGTACAGATGCAAGATCTCCCCGGCCTTCAACGTGGGAGCCCTGTCTTTAAAAGTGTCGCGCAGCGGTTGCACCACCTTAGTGGACTCCTTGCAGATATTCAGGACCCTATCGATGAAGGTCATGCCATTCCCGACTATACGCGGGCAAAGGACCAGGCCCCGGGCCTCTCGCTGTGACGGATCTAAAGCAGAAGCATCAACTAGGGACATGACCCGAGGGAAATTATAACTGTCATAGAAACGAGGCCGTTTATGGACTCCAAAAGCCCCGAGCACATGCATCTCGATCCACGACGTGAAATAATGCAGCGGGAGATTTACGGGCTGTGCCCCTGGCTGAGTGGTGTCTGCCGCTGAGCTGAAGCCACGATACAAATGAGCCCGCCCAGCGATCCAGACGGCAACCCGCGTCCCTTCAACCATTCGGTGAGCCGGGTAGAAAACAGGCGGCCTCATATAGCGAGGGTGCATTGGGAGCACAAACCAGCTTAGCCATAGCCCGAGGAACCCCAAAAAGAACGTCTCTTCGTCGACGTCGGAAGCTGCGAGCTCTGCAAAAGAGATGACCGGGGTGTCCGAGAAAAAGAAATTCCTCTGATCCTCTTCTGCTGCCGGCTGGTTGTTCGAACCAAATCTAAAAGGATCGGCAAGCTTGGTGAACTTCGCACCTTGTTTCGACAAGACTTCCGGGCGATGAAATTTGTGAAGCTGACCCCGTGCCTTCCGGATTCGAGAAACAGACTCTCATAAATATTCAACACCTTGATCAGACTCGGGAATCGATGTTGAATAGCATTCTCCGGAGTAAGGCCCATCACTACCAATTTGATGGCAAAGATATACTCATCAGGAGGTAATATCTCCTCGTAATGTTCCCCTCTGACAGGTAAGCCAGAGATCTCCGCGAGTTCCTCCAAAGAGATTGAAACTTCCCGATCTGACAGAAGAAAGGTATGAGTCGGGACGTTCCATTGTTCCAAGAAAGTTTTGACCCGCCATACAGGGGGCGTAGAATACTGGAAGAGAGACGCATAAATCGCGGGGTAACACCCGAGCTTCAACAGCGGCGATTTCTTGGCCGAAAAGATGTATCGAGTCCACTGCAGATATCCGGCTGAATGGCGAGGAGTCAAGCCAATCATATATGCTTGTCCCCAAGTGCGCGACTCGCCCTAACATATGCGCCGCCCTAAGATATCCAAAGAAATTGGAGGTTGTACGGGTATTGAAGCCATAGAGCGCTGAAGGCGACCCTCCGAAGTCCAGTTGACCTCCTCTATGGCATAGTTTACTTGGGGTGAGTCGGCGTAGTGAATAGCGGAGATCGGCTCTGAAGGCGTCGCACAAGAGAAGTTGCGTCGACCCTGAATGATTTGGTTGTACCATAACCCCCCTAAATGAAGAGACTTCTGCTCCGGGTCGTGATCTTTGATCAGTGCAAAAACTTCCCGGTCTACGGGCGTGTCAGCAAATGTGTTCTCCGGACGAACGAAGGGGAAAGAAGTGTCGAAAAACATAGTACCTGTGCGAAAAGGAACAAGAGTTGGCTGTCAATGCTACAGTCCAAATTCTAATACATGGTACCTTAAATTTGTACCATACTGCAATGCAGTGGAAAGGGGCCAAAGGGGACCCACAAAATTAAGGTGACGGCTCATCATTGATGAAACAGTCACTCATTAAAGAGGAAATCCTAAAAGGATTCTCTTTTAATGAGAGGCTCCTCGGGCCAAGGAGTTAAACTCCCTTGAGAGCAACGCTCTGCAAACAGAAATGATATCTGTCAACTGTAATCATGAAGGGAATAAAATTCCCCAAAATTTCTGTGAGAACGATGGAGTAAACCCATCAAAACCCTAAAAAAAGCAAAGCTTTTTGCAGAGTAAAAACTCCAAGATCTTCAAGATCTGTGAACAAACTCTAAGAGTTCTTCATGGAAGATGAACGGTGTTCTAATTCATGGGTTAAAATCACCCTAAAAAAATTATATCTTGAAGATCTATGATCTAAAGATGAGCAAGGCTCTGTTAATGGGTAAAACCCTAAAACATTTTTTTAGATCTACGATCTGAGAAGAGCAAAACTCTGTTAATAAGTTCAATCCTTACCAAATTTGGGCAGAGTTTTGATTCTAAAAAGATTTTCTTAAGGCAGAGAGCTATGCTCTTAAAGAGGGAGAATTATATTCTCAGGAGAAATAAGAAGAACAAAGCAAGAAGATGAACAGCAGTCATCTCAAGGGCCAAAGGCCCTATTTATAGGCGTTGGAAGTCGATCCAACTTCCAAGATGATCCAACGGTGGAAAGGCAGCCACCACTGCACTCACGTGTAAGCCACGTGAGCGCAACGGTGGGGGGCATTTGTTTCCCCTAATCAGAGAGCAAAGCTCTATTCAAAATTTGAAATTTGAACTGAGGCAGCACCTCACGTACGAAGCACGAGAGCGCCAGCGCTAAGAGTCAAAGACTCTGAGGCAGAGCCTCACGTACAAAGCACGAGAACACTAGCGCCAAGAGCGCCAGAGCCATGAGTCAAAGACTCTGAGGCGGCGCCTCACGTGCAAAGCACGAGAGCGCCAAGCGCCGAGAGTCAAAGACTCTAAGGCAACGCCTCACGTGCAAAGCATGAGAGCGCTGGCGCCAGAACTAAAAGTTCTCCACCATTGGATCAAAGATCCAACGAAGATGATGAATCATCAAATTACAGAATCAAATTCTGCTGAGGAAATATTCCTCGAATCTTTCTAAACAAGAAAGATTGTGTTATGTAAATCAGAGCACCGTTGGATCAAAGATCCAATGGTGATTAAAAATCACCAAGATACAGAATAAGTTCTGTATGGGAAAATATTTTCCCAATCTTGTTTAAAACAAGAAAAATGTCTTATATAAAACAGAAGCCCTTGGATCAAAGATCCAATGGTGGGAAACATCCCCAAATCAATTAGAGATCTCTCAATGAGAGATTTCCTTAACTGATTCAACAAATCAGCCTCCCCTATATAAAAGACCCAAGACTTCAAGTCTTAAACAGATAAATCTCCCCATAAGTTTCAAATTAAAAAGAAGAAACGGAGAACAACTCCCCCGTAAAATTTAGAGTTCAAGACGAGAAATATCTCTCTTCAAGGTAAAGAAAAACCAAAAGAGATCATAGCATCTCTTCATAAAGAAGAACTTAATTCTTAGATCCACGAGACAAAGTCTCTCATAAAGAAAAACAAAGGAGATCATAGCATCTCTTCATAAAAGAAGAATTAGTTCTTAGATTCATGAGACAAAATCTCTCATAAAGAAAAACAAAAGTGATCATGGCATCTCCTCGTAAAGAAGAACTTAGTTCTTAGATCCATGAGACAAAGTCTCTTATAAACGAGAATTTAATTCTCATAGCACAGAACTGATCGGAACTGCCAAAGAAACAGTGCCTGGCACTCAGCGCCGAGCACTCCATGTTCTCCTCACGTGGGCGCTATTTTAAAAACAAGCATTTTAGCGCTCCAACTCTGGGGCTCAGCGCCAAGCGCTCCACGTGCTCCTCACGTGGGCGCTATTTTATAAGAAGCGCTTTAGCGCTCCAAGTCTGGCGCTAAGCGCCAAGCGCTCCACGTACTCCTCACGTGGGCGCTATTTTATAAGAAGCGCTTTAGCGCTCCAAGTCTGGCGCTCAGCGCCAAGCGCTCCACGTGCTCCTCACGTGGGCGCTATTTTATAAGAAGCGTTTTAGCGCTCCAAGTCTGGCGCCCAGCGCCAAGCGCTCCACGTGCTCCTCACGTGGGCGCTGAGGAAACACAAAGTGCTCTTTAAATAAATCCCCAGCGCCATAAAGAGTGTTCAACACTCAATAAAAAACAAAAAAGAAAGGGGGTGTCAGAACCCAAATCAATGCTCAGTATTGTTGAACAAAAAGGGACTGAGCCCAAACAAATGTTCAACATTTTATTCAAAACTGAGTGGACTGAGCCCAAGTTGGCCACAAGTCCTTAATTCAGATCAACCAAGCCCATGTGCTCACAATTTCTCTAATTGGTCTTAGTCCCAAACCTGACTATAGATCTCCCAACCAACATTGTTTCAAGGGTACATCTCTTCACGCCTCTGATATATGTCGCTGTAATTCTTCAACGTCTTCAGGGATGTGCCGGGTCCTGACAACCAGAAACTCTACAGACTATGATATCTTTAAACCTTACAAACTATGATGTTTTTAAACCAGACTATGATGTCTTTAAACCCCACAGACTATGATGTCTTTAAACCCCACAGACTATGATGTCTTTAAACCCCACAGACTATGATGTCTTTAAACCTTACAGACTATGATGTCTTTAAACTAGACTATGATGTATTTAAACCTTACAGACTATGATGTCTTTAAACCAGACTATGATGTCTTTAAACCTTACAGACTATGATGTCTTTAAATCCTACAGACTATGATGTCTTTAAACTTACACGGACTATGGTGTCCTTAAACCTAATGGACCGCAACGTCTCTAAACTAAGTCAATAGATCCCAAATACTATTTCGTTGGATCTAAATGATCTCAAAATCCCATTGAGTAGATCTTAGTCTAAAATTAGACTAACATATCCTTAACAGACATTTAAGTTGATCTTAATCTCAAATGAGGTTAACGATTCTTAAATCAAACTAATCCACGCCCTACGGGCGACAATATAAATTAGTCTCCGTATACAATCCACGGGCAACCAAAAACAAAACAAACACACACGACATGAAGTGAACATCTGGAGAAGGAGAAAGTGGTTACCGCGATGTGGTAGCGTAATTAACTGCAGAGGCTTGCGCCTGCAGAGAAGAGCGTCCCCACAATCAAAAAAACCCTCGCAAATGAGGGGGAATCTGACAAAGTCTGCTACAACAGCCGCATCCGTCTAATCCTCCGATGCACGGTGCCATAAATCAACTTGGCATCTTCGAAGAGGTGGACGGATAAAACCAAATAGCATCTGCCCCCAAAATTCAGGCCAGACGTCCTAACGTCCTGGTCGCGTCTTTCGGCGGAGAACAAAGTCTCCTGAGTTCAATAACTCAAACCATGTGCATCGTGGGTTGAAAACTGTACTATGGTTAAGAAGAATTACATCGTTGTTGAATACTGCTTACCTAACCATCAACTGATATAGGTAAATGTCACAAACATAATTTCAAAAGGTTATATCTCACTTTATAAAATAAACGTACATATATATCAGTTTGAAACTGGTGCATAACTACGAATATTCAAAACCAAATATTTGTCGTCCGGCAAAAACTCGGGTGATTTTCTCAAATATCACCAATTACAACGAATTCCGATATAATGAGAATATAATCACCTAATTCCCAATATCTTACTCCCACTCATCATCTATAATACCATACAGATATGAGAATCAAACCTAGTAAATACATATCCTGGAGTAAGAATCTAATTGGGAAATCAGTTTTCAATTAATAACTCACAGTGAAACTGAAACATGAAAAGGGGTAGGGTAATAATCAAAGCACGGTGGGAACTCACATGAGACAAATGACGATCTCAGGTCGATGAACTAGCCTGTACACATGTCATCTGGGAACTGCTATCTGACGCTAGGTATAATACCAACTAGCAGGTTCTCGACGAGTCCTGTCCGGTGCACTCATAACCCAACGAGCACCTGTATACATCTTAGGTGAACCAAATGACACCAATGGCTTGTGAGACCGGCCACCGCCCCTCGTCGGGGTCTCGACTGTATACACTAGTCTACTCCGGAGTATCAATGCCCTGTTTAAAACTCCTACGACTAGGGACCACTTTTAAGGATGTGCTTATGGACTACCCAACTCTCACGTATATGATCACCATCATACTGCTGGTAGTCAAGCAAGAATCCTAAGGCTCTATCAACGTGTAATAGTGATCATGTCACCTAAAGCTGTACACGATGATAAACTTAAACCAGATAGCATACTATTATCTCGAGTAAGATTGTCTTACCGGTATAGGTCCTCCCTCAATCATTGCAATCACGTATCTGTGATCCAATAATTGACTTTGAGGACACTATATCCAACATAATGGAGTCTACTATACCGACTGTGATGGATGGAAAAATTGAGAGTACCGGAGGCGCGACTATTCTCTCGTCCCCTCCTCCAATCCGTGACGCTGCGATCAATACAAGGAAGACTCAGCGACAATACGGCTAATTATAAAAAAGGGGGAAAACAATAGCTGAAGGATATACTAACCAATACTAGCAGGCGGAGTGACTTCCGACTGAAAGGAGAAATGCGGGTTTAGCACCTGATACAGATGGTCAAAAAGGACTCCTGCAAAGTTATGACAATATATTTTCAGTACAAGGAGGATGATACCTACAATGAAACTGATAAATCGCAAACCTATACCTTCCAGCATTTCGGAGGACATAGGAGAAGGCGAGGGAACAACAACCGTCATGGCGGCGACCGCAGGTACTTCAGATGGCACAATCTCAACGTTCGCTGCACCTACAAACAAAACATCGTCAGAAGAAGCTGAACGGGGTTGTGAAATGAAAAGAACAATGACTCAAAACTAACCTGACGGGTCATCAACCAAAACCGCGACGGAAGCATCACCAGGCGTTGCGGTTTCTTCGCTTTTCCGCAGAGGAGTAGTCTCTGCGCCCATGGCTTCGTCCCCTGATTCGATGAGGGCCTTCATGACGCTTGCGATGCCTGCCGATACCGGGGAGCCACAAAGGGAAAGAGCGGCGGTTTGGGAAGTCCCAGACTCCCGAGAAAGAGTAGCCACTTCGGGCTCTGTGGTCGCCATCGTCTCGCCTGCCATCTCATCGCCAGGACTTGGCCCTGTGGGATATGATGTATAAGAATTTGCAGATCGAGTTCTAATAAAAAAGACCGGGTATTACGTTACCTTGCAAAAGATTCTTGGTTGCTTCCCGAGCCGCGTGTGCAACCTGTCTATGGGCAGTAGACAGAGCAGCTGGAGCACCCTCTGAAGGAACAGCGACAGATGGAGTGGTGCTTGAGCCTGCACCTATAGCCAAAGCAGCATCACGTTCCTTCACTGCACGCTTCCTGCGTTTCCTTTCAGTTTGGGCCATGAGAGCTGATCTCCTCAAGACCTCCGTCAAAGGGACGTCATCGTCCGAACCAAGCTCTGCCTCTGGAGCCGTTACAGCGTCTGTCATCGGACGCTTTAGCGAAGCCTTCTCCGGTAAGGTTGAAGGAGCTGGGGCCACAATAGCTGGCCGTGGAAGCGTCGCCGCATCACCACTTGGGATCGGCACCGCACTCAGGATAACCTGAGTCAAGGTAGTCCCTGCAATAAAATGAAGGAGAGGGTCAGACCACGAATAAATAAAAAGGGAATGACGGTACAATGAGCCGAATTATACCAAGACCCAAAGAAGCGCGGAGCCTCTCTTCCTCCTCGAAAGTCTTGATGGAAGCCGCGAGGGCCTCTTCGGTAGAAATACCTGTTGAAGAAAAAGGGCATTAGTAAAAGCATAATAATAAGGAAGGAATGAAAAAAAATATACAACTGAAGTATACCAGACTTCGCGATGGTGAGTCGCGCTGCTTCTTCGCGAGCCAGTCGCTCAGAGGCCAGAAGGGCAGCCTGGAGATCGGTGTCGGTCGCAGGAGTGTCGAACAAACCCTCATTAGTGTCGTACTCACATAAGCCTTCGCTGTAGGGAGCATGGGGCTCCTGGCCGAGTACAACGTTAGCAGAAAAGAGCGACTTCTTCTTCTGTGAATGAACGCCGATGGCCGATAACACGAGCTTGCGCTTGGAGGCCAATTTTGGACGACGAGTCCTGATCTTCGTACCCACGCCAGACTCAGGAGACGCTGCAGCTGTCGTTTCCACAGGAACGCGGGGGAGAGGCTTCTAAGGAAGAGCGCGCGGGAGCGCAACCGCAGCAACTTCTCTTAAAGAAGGACGAACAATGGTCCGTCGCTTTAGGGGAACAGCTGGATTACCAGCAGGGGCTGCACCCTTGCGATCAAGCAGCAGCCGCTTTTCTTCCCTAATGATAGCACCCGTCGCATGCTGGTACCACGCCACGTATGCGTTCGTGGCTTTCGGAACACAGCTCGGCTCACTGATCAAAAAGTTGGACCCGGTGTATAGTCGCATGAAATGGTGCAACGCGCTCCGGATACCCTCTTCAGTAGCAACCGGTTCTGCCAGGAAGGCCTCGAGGGGAACACCCTGGTTGTAACCCGACTGTTGGGCAAAACGGTGCGGGTTGTACCTCATGAAAAGCGCCGAGCCATTTTGCCTGAACACTAAGAAGCCTGTCCTGATCGAGTACAGATGCAAGATCTCCCCGGCCTTCAACGTGGGAGCCCTGTCTTTAAAAGTGTCGCGCAGCGGTTGCACCACCTTAGTGGACTCCTTGCAGATATTCAGGACCCTATCGATGAAGGTCATGCCATTCCCGACTATACGCGGGCAAAGGACCAGGCCCCGGGCCTCTCGCTGTGACGGATCTAAAGCAGAAGCATCAACTAGGGACATGACCCGAGGGAAATTATAACTGTCATAGAAACGAGGCCGTTTATGGACTCCAAAAGCCCCGAGCACATGCATCTCGATCCACGACGTGAAATAATGCAGCGGGAGATTTACGGGCTGTGCCCCTGGCTGAGTGGTGTCTGCCGCTGAGCTGAAGCCACGATACAAATGAGCCCGCCCAGCGATCCAGACGGCAACCCGCGTCCCTTCAACCATTCGGTGAGCCGGGTAGAAAACAGGCGGCCTCATATAGCGATGGTGCATTGGGAGCACAAACCAGCTTAGCCATAGCCCGAGGAACCCCAAAAAGAACGTCTCTTCGTCGACGTCGGAAGCTGCGAGCTCTGCAAAAGAGATGACCGGGGTGTCCGAGAAAAAGAAATTCCTCTGATCCTCTTCTGCTGCCGGCTGGTTGTTCGAACCAAATCTAAAAGGATCGGCAAGCTTGGTGAACTTCGCACCTTGTTTCGACAAGACTTCCGGGCGATGAAATTTGTGAAGCTGACCCCGTGCCTTCCGGATTCGAGAAACAGACTCTCATAAATATTCAACACCTTGATCAGACTCGGGAATCGATGTTGAATAGCATTCTCCGGAGTAAGGCCCATCACTACCAATTTGGTGGCAAAGATGTACTCATCAGGAGGTAATATCTCCTCGTAATGTTCCCCTCTGACAGGTAAGCCAGAGATCTCCGCGAGTTCCTCCAAAGAGATTGAAACTTCCCGATCTGACAGAAGAAAGGTATGAGTCGGGACGTTCCATTGTTCCAAGAAAGTTTTGACCCGCCATACAGGGGGCGTAGAATACTGGAAGAGAGACGCATAAATCGCGGGGTAACACCCGAGCTTCAACAGCGGCGATTTCTTGGCCGAAAAGATGTATCGAGTCTACTGCAGATATCCAGCTGAATGGCGAGGAATCAAGCCAATCATATATGCTTGTCCCCAAGTGCGCGACTCGCCCTAACATATGCGCCGCCCTAAGATATCCAAAGAAATTGGAGGTTGTACGGGTATTGAAGCCATAGAGCGCTGAAGGCGACCCTCCGAAGTCCAGTTGACCTCCTCTATGGCATAGTTTACTTGGGGTGAGTCGGCGTAGTGAATAGCGGAGATCGGCTCTGAAGGCGTCGCACAAGAGAAGTTGCGTCGACCCTGAATGATTTGGTTGTACCATAACCCCCCTAAATGAAGAGACTTCTGCTCCGGGTCGTGATCTTTGATCAGTGCAAAAACTTCCCGGTCTACTGGCGTGTCAGCAAATGTGTTCTCCGGACGAACGAAGGGGAAAGAAGTGTCGAAAAACATAGTACCTGTGCGAAAAGGAACAAGAGTTGGTTGTCAATGCTACAGTCCAAATTCTAATACATGGTACCTTAAATTTGTACCACACTGCAATGCAGTGGAAAGGGGCCAAAGGGGACCCACAAAATTAAGGTGACGGCTCATCATTGATGAAACAGTCACTCATTAAAGAGGAAATCCTAAAAGGATTCTCTTTTAATGAGAGGCTCCTCGGGCCAAGGAGTTAAACTCCCTTGAGAGCAACGCTCTGCAAACAGAAATGATATCTGTCAACTGTAATCATGAAGGGAATAAAATTCCCCAAAATTTCTGTGAGAACGATGGAGTAAACCCATCAAAACCCTAAAAAAAGCAAAGCTTTTTGCAGAGTAAAAACTCCAAGATCTTCAAGATCTGTGAACAAACTCTAAGAGTTCTTCATGGAAGATGAACGGTGTTCTAATTCATGGGTTAAAATCACCCTAAAAAAATTATATCTTGAAGATCTATGATCTAAAGATGAGCAAGGCTCTGTTAATGGGTAAAACCCTAAAACATTTTTTTAGATCTACGATCTGAGAAGAGCAAAACTCTGTTAATAAGTTCAATCCTTACCAAATTTGGGCAGAGTTTTGATTCTAAAAAGATTTTCTTAAGGCAGAGAGCTATGCTCTGAAAGAGGGAGAATTATATTCTCAGGAGAAATAAGAAGAACAAAGCAAGAAGATGAACAACAATCATCTCAAGGGCCAAAGGCCCTATTTATAGGCGTTGGAAGTCGATCCAACTTCCAAGATGATCCAACGGTGGAAAGGCAGCCACCACTGCACTCACGTGTAAGCCACGTGAGCGCAACGGTGGGGGGCATTTGTTTCCCCTAATCAGAGAGCAAAGCTCTATTCAAAATTTGAAATTTGAACTGAGGCAGCACCTCGCGTACGAAGCACGAGAGCGCCAGCGCTAAGAGTCAAAGACTCTGAGGCAGAGCCTCACGTACAAAGCACGAGAACACTAGCACCAAGAGCGCCAGAGCCATGAGTCAAAGACTCTGAGGCGGCGCCTCACGTGCAAAGCACGAGAGCGCCAAGCGCCGAGAGTCAAAGACTCTAAGGCAACGCCTCACGTGCAAAGCATGAGAGCGCTGGCGCCAGAACTAAAAGTTCTCCACCATTGGATCAAAGATCCAACGAAGATGATGAATCATCAAATTACAGAATCAAATTCTGCTGAGGAAATATTCCTCGAATCTTTCTAAACAAGAAAGATTGTGTTCTGTAAATCAGAGCACCGTTGGATCAAAGATCCAATGGTGATTAAAAATCACCAAGATACAGAATAAGTTCTGTATGGGAAAATATTTTCCCAATCTTGTTAAAAACAAGAAAAATGTCTTATATAAAACAGAAGCCCTTGGATCAAAGATCCAATGGTGGGAAACATCCCCAAATCAATTAGAGATCTCTCAATGAGAGATTTCCTTAACTGATTCAACAAATCAGCCTCCCCTATATAAAAGACCCAAGACTTCAAGTCTTAAACAGATAAATCTCCCCATAAGTTTCAAATTAAAAAGAAGAAACGGAGAACAACTCCCCCGTAAAATTCAGAGTTCAAGACGAGAAATATCTCTCTTCAAGGTAAAGAAAAACCAAAAGAGATCATAGCATCTCTTCATAAAGAAGAACTTAATTCTTAGATCCATGAGACAAAGTCTCTCATAAAGAAAAACAAAGGAGATCATAGCATCTCTTCATAAAAGAAGAACTTAGTTCTTAGATTCATGAGACAAAATCTCTCATAAAGAAAAACAAAAGTGATCATGGCATCTCCTCGTAAAGAAGAACTTAGTTCTTAGATCCATGAGACAAAGTCTCTTATAAACGAGAATTTAATTCTCATAGCACAGAACTGATCGGAACTGCCAAAGAAACAGTGCCTGGCACTCAGCGCCGAGCACTCCATGTTCTCCTCACGTGGGCGCTATTTTAAAAACAAGCGTTTTAGCGCTCCAACTCTGGGGCTCAGCGCCAAGCGCTCCACGTGCTCCTCACGTGGGCGCTATTTTATAAGAAGCGCTTTAGCGCTCCAAGTCTGGCGCTAAGCGCCAAGCGCTCCACGTACTCCTCACGTGGGCGCTATTTTATAAGAAGCGCTTTAGCGCTCCAAGTCTGGCGCTCAGCGCCAAGCGCTCCACGTGCTCCTCACGTGGGCGCTATTTTATAAGAAGCGTTTTAGCGCTCCAAGTCTGGCGCCCAGCGCCAAGCGCTCCACGTGCTCCTCACATGGGCGCTGAGGAAACACAAAGTGCTCTTTAAATAAATCCCCAGCGCCATAAAGAGTGTTCAACACTCAATAAAAAACAAAAAAGAAAGGGGGTGTCAGAACCCAAATCAATGCTCAGTATTGTTGAACAAAAAGGGACTGAGCCCAAACAAATGTTCAACATTTTATTCAAAACTGAGTGGACTGAGCCCAAGTTGGCCACAAGTCCTTAATTCAGATCAACCAAGCCCATGTGCTCACAATTTCTCTAATTGGTCTTAGTCCCAAACCTGACTATAGATCTCCCAACCAACATTGTTTCAAGGGTACATCTCTTCACGCCTCTGATATATGTCGCTGTAATTCTTCAACGTCTTCAGGGATGTGCCGGGTCCTGACAACCAGAAACTCTACAGACTATGATGTCTTTAAACCTTACAGACTATGATGTCTTTAAACCCCACAGACTATGATGTCTTTAAACCCCACAGACTATGATGTCTTTAAACCCCACAGACTATGATGTCTTTAAACCTTACAGACTATGATGTCTTTAAACTAGACTATGATGTATTTAAACCTTACAGACTATGATGTCTTTAAACCAGACTATGATGTCTTTAAACCTTACAGACTTTGATGTCTTTAAATCCTACAGACTATGATGTCTTTAAACTTACACGGACTATGGTGTCCTTAAACCTAATGGACCGCAACGTCTCTAAACTAAGTCAATAGATCCCAAATACTATTTCGTTGGATCTAAATGATCTCAAAATCCCATTGAGTAGATCTTAGTCTAAAATTATACTAACATATCCTTAACAGACATTTAAGTTGATCTTAATCTCAAATGAGGTAAACGATTCTTAAATCAAACTAATCCACGCCCTACGGGCGACAATATAAATTAGTCTCCGTATACAATCCACGGGCAACCAAAAACAAAACAAACACACACGACATGAAGTGAATATCTGGAGAAGGAGAAAGTGGTTACCGCGATGTGGTAGCGTAATTAACTGCAGAGGCTTGCGCCTGCAGAGAAGAGTGTCCCCACAATCAAAAAAACCCTCGCAAATGAGGGGGAATCTGACAAAGTCTGCTACAACAGCCGCATCCGTCTAAACCTCCGATGCACGGTGCCATAAATCAACTTGGCATCTTCGAAGAGGTGGACGGATAAAACCAAATAGCATCTGCCCCCAAAATTCAGGCCAGACGTCCTAACTTCCCGGTCGCGTCTTTCGGCGGAGAACAAAGTCCCCTGAGTTCAATAACTCAAACCATGTGCATCGTGGGTTGAAAACTGTACTATGGTTAAGAAGAATTACATCGTTGTTGAATACTGCTTACCTAACCATCAACTGATATAGGTAAATGTCACAAACATAATTTCAAAAGGTTATATCTCACTTTATAAAATAAACGTACATATATATCAGTTTGAAACTGGTGCATAACTACGAATATTCAAAACCAAATATTTGTCGTCCGGCAAAAACTCGGGTGATTTTCTCAAATATCACCAATTACAACGAATTCCGATATAATGAGAATATAATCACCTAATTCCCAATATCTTACTCCCACTCATCATCTATAATACCATACAGATATGAGAATCAAACCTAGTAAATACATATCCTGGAGTAAGAATCTAATTGGGAAATCAGTTTTCAATTAACAACTCACAGTGAAACTGAAACATGAAAAGGGGTAGGGTAATAATCAAAGCACGGTGGGAACTCACATGAGACAAATGACGATCTCAGGTCGATGAACTAGCCTGTACACATGTCATCTGGGAACTGCTATCTGACGCTAGGTATAATACCAACTAGCAGGTTCTCGACGAGTCCTGTCCGGTGCACTCATAACCCAACGAGCACCTGTATACATCTTAGGTGAACCAAATGACACCAATGGCTTGTGAGACCGGCCACCGCCCCTCGTCGGGGTCTCGACTGTATACACTAGTCTACTCCGGAGTATCAATGCCCTGTTTAAAACTCCTACGACTAGGGACCACTTTTAAGGATGTGCTTATGGACTACCCAACTCTCACGTATATGATCACCATCATACTGCTGGTAGTCAAGCAAGAATCCTAAGGCTCTATCAACGTGTAATAGTGATCATGTCACCTAAAACTATACACGATGATAAACTTAAACCAGATAGCATACTATTATCTCGAGTAAGATTGTCTTACCGGTATTGGTCATCCCTCAATCATTGCATTCACGTACCTGTGATCCAATAATTGACTTTGAGGACACTATATCCAACATAATGGAGTCTACTATACCGACTGTGATGGATGGAAAAATTGAGAGTACCGGAGGCGCGACTATTCTCTCGTCCCCTCCTCCAATCCGTGACGCTACGATCAATACAAGGAAGACTCAGCGACAGTACGGCTAATTATAAAAAAGGGGGAAAACAATAGCTGAAGGATATACTAACCAATACTAGCAGGCGGAGTGACTTCCGACTGAAAGGAGAAATGCTGGTTTAGCACATGATACAGATGGTCAAAAAGGACTCCTGCAAAGTTATGACAATATATTTTCAGTACAAGGAGGATGATACCCACAATGAAACTGATAAATCGCAAACCTATACCTTCCAGCATTTCGGAGGACATAGGAGAAGGCGAGGGAACAACAACCGTCATGGCGGCGACCGCAGGTACTTCAGATGGCACAATCTCAACGTTCGCTGCACCTACAAACAAAACATCGTCAGAAGAAGCTGAACGGGGTTGTGAAATGAAAAGAACAATGACTCAAAACTAACCTGACGGGTCATCAACCAAAACCGCGACGGAAGCATCACCAGGCGTTGCGGTTTCTTCGCTCTTCCACAGAGGAGTAGTCTCTGCGCCCATGGCTTCGTCCCCTGATTCGATGAGGGCCTTCATGACGCTTGCGATGCCTGCCGATACCGGGGAGCCACAAAGGGAAAGAGCGGCGGTTTGGGAAGTCCCAGACTCCCGAGAAAGAGTAGCCACTTCGGGCTCTGTGGTCGCCATCGTCTCGCCTGCCATCTCATCGCCAGGACTTGGCCCTGTGGGATATGATGTATAAGAATTTGCAGATCGAGTTCTAATAAAAAAGACCGGGTATTACGTTACCTTGCAAAAGATTCTTGGTTGCTTCCCGAGCCGTGTGTGCAACCTGTCTATGGGCAGTAGACAGAGCAGCTGGAGCACCCTCTGAAGGAACAGCGACAGATGGAGTGGTGCTTGAGCCTGCACCTATAGCCAAAGCAGCATCACGTTCCTTCACTGCACGCTTCCTGCGTTTCCTTTCAGTTTGGGCCATGAGAGCTGATCTCCTCAAGACCTCCGTCAAAGGGACGTCATCGTCCGTACCAAGCTCTGCCTCTGGAGCCGTTACAGCGTCTGTCATCGGACGCTTTAGCGAAGCCTTCTCCGGTAAGGTTGAAGGAGCTGGGGCCACAATAGCTGGCCGTGGAAGCGTCGCCGCATCACCACTTGGGATCGGCACCGCACTCAGGATAACCTGAGTCAAGGTAGTCCCTGCAATAAAATGAAGGAGAGGGTCAGACCACGAATAAATAAAAAGGGAATGACGGTACAATGAGCCGAATTATACCAAGACCCAAAGAAGCGCGGAGCCTCTCTTCCTCCTCGAAAGTCTTGATGGAAGCCGCGAGGGCCTCTTCGGTAGAAATACCTGTTGAAGAAAAAGGGCATTAGTAAAAGCATAATAATAAGGAAGGAATGAAAAAAAATATACAACTGAAGTATACCAGACTTCGCGATGGTGAGTCGCGCTGCTTCTTCGCGAGCCAGTCGCTCAGAGGCCAGAAGGGCAGCCTGGAGATCGGTGTCGGTCGCAGGAGTGTCGAACAAACCCTCATTAGTGTCGTACTCACATAAGCCTTCGCTGTAGGGAGCATGGGGCTCCTGGCCGAGTACAACGTTAGCAGAAAAGAGCGACTTCTTCTTCTGTGAATGAACGCCGATGGCCGATAACACGAGCTTGCGCTTGGAGGCCAATTTTGGACGACGAGTCCTGATCTTCGTACCCACGCCAGACTCAGGAGACGCTGCAGCTGTCGTTTCCACAGGAACGCGGGGGAGAGGCTTCTAAGGAAGAGCGCGCGGGAGCGCAACCGCAGCAACTTCTCTTAAAGAAGGACGAACAATGGTCCGTCGCTTTAGGGGAACAGCTGGATTACCAGCAGGGGCTGCACCCTTACGATCAAGCAGCAGCCGCTTTTCTTCCCTAATGATAGCACCCGTCGCATGCTGGTACCACGCCACGTATGCGTTCATGGCTTTCGGAACACAGCTCGGCTCACTGATCAAAAAGTTGGACCCGGTGTATAGTCGCATGAAATGGTGCAACGCGCTCCGGATACTCTCTTCAGTAGCAACCGGTTCTGCCAGGAAAGCCTCGAGGGGAACACCCTGGTTGTAACCCGACTGTTGGGCAAAACGGTGCGGGTTGTACCTCATGAAAAGCGCCGAGCCATTTTGCCTGAACACTAAGAAGCCTGTCCTGATCGAGTACAGATGCAAGATCTCCCCGGCCTTCAACGTGGGAGCCCTGTCTTTGAAAGTGTCGCGCAGCGGTTGCACCACCTTAGTGGACTCCTTGCAGATATTCAGGACCCTATCGATGAAGGTCATGCCATCCCCGACTATACACGGGCAAAGGACCAGGCCCCGGGCCTCTCGCTGTGACGGATCTAAAGCAGAAGCATCAACTAGGGACATGACCCGAGGGAAATTATAACTGTCATAGAAACGAGGCCGTTTATGGACTCCAAAAGCCCCGAGCACATGCATCTCGATCCACGACGTGAAATAATGCAGCGGGAGATTTACGGGCTGTGCCCCTGACTGAGTGGTGTCTGCCGCTGAGCTGAAGCCATGATACAAATGAGCCCGCCTAGCGATCCAGACGGCAACCCGCGTCCCTTCAACCATTCGGTGAGCCGGGTAGAAAACGGGCGGCCTCATATAGCGAGGGTGCATTGGGAGCACAAACCAGCTTAGCCATAGCCCGAGGAACCCCAAAAAGAACGTCTCTTCGTCGACGTCGGAAGCTGCGAGCTCTGCAAAAGAGATGACCGGGGTGTCCGAGAAAAAGAAATTCCTCTGATCCTCTTCTGCTGCCGGCTGGTTGTTCGAACCAAATCTAAAAGGATCGGCAAGCTTGGTGAACTTCGCACCTTGTTTCGACAAGACTTCCGGGCGATGAAATTTGTGAAGCTGACCCCGTGCCTTCCGGATTCGAGAAACAGACTCTCATAAATATTCAACACCTTGATCAGACTCGGGAATCGATGTTGAATAGCATTCTCCGGAGTAAGGCCCATCACTACCAATTTGGTGGCAAAGATGTACTCATCAGGAGGTAATATCTCCTCGTAATGTTCCCCTCTGACAGGTAAGCCAGAGATCTCCGCGAGTTCCTCCAAAGAGATTGAAACTTCCCGATCTGACAGAAGAAAGGTATGAGTCGGGACATTCCATTGTTCCAAGAAAGTTTTGACCCGCCATACAGAGGGCGTAGAATACTGGAAGAGAGATGCATAAATCGCGGGGTAACACCCGAGCTTCAACAGCGGCGATTTCTTGGCCGAAAAGATGTATCGAGTCCACTGCAGATATCCGGCTGAATGGCGAGGAGTCAAGCCAATCATATATGCTTGTCCCCAAGTGCGCGACTCGCCCTAACATATGCGCCGCCCTAAGATATCCAAAGAAATTGGAGGTTGTACGGGTATTGAAGCCATAGAGCGTTGAAGGCGACCATCCGAAGTCCAGTTGACCTCCTCTATGGCATAGTTTACTTGGGGTGAGTCGGCGTAGTGAATAGCGGAGATCGGCTCTGAAGGCGTCGCACAAGAGAAGTTGCGTCGACCCTGAATGATTTGGTTGTACCATAACCCCCCTAAATGAAGAGACTTCTGCTCCGGGTCGTGATCTTTGATCAGTGCAAAAACTTCCCGGTCTACGGGCGTGTCAACAAATGTGTTCTCCGGACGAACGAAGGGGAAAGAAGTGTCGAAAAACATAGTACCTGCACGAAAAGGAACAAGAGTTGGCTGTCAATGCTACAGTCCAAATTCTAATACATGGTACCTTAAATTTGTACCACACTGCAATGCAGTGGAAAGGGGCCAAAGGGGACCCACAAAATTAAGGTGACGGCTCATCATTGATGAAACAATCACTCATTAAAGAGGAAATCCTAAAAGGATTCTCTTTTAATGAGAGGCTCCTCGGGCCAAGGAGTTAAACTCCCTTGAGAGCAACGCTCTGCAAACAGAAATGATATCTGTCAACTGTAATCATGAAGGGAATAAAATTCCCCAAAATTTCTGTGAGAACGATGGAGTAAACCCATCAAAACCCTAAAAAAAGCAAAGCTTTTTGCAGAGTAAAAACTCCAAGATCTTCAAGATCTGTGAACAAACTCTAAGAGTTCTTCATGGAAGATGAACGGTGTTCTAATTCATGGGTTAAAATCACCCTAAAAAAATTATATCTTGAAGATCTATGATCTAAAGATGAGCAAGGCTCTGTTAATGGGTAAAACCCTAAAACATTTTTTTAGATCTACGATCTGAGAAGAGCAAAACTCTGTTAATAAGTTCAATCCTTACCAAATTTGGGCAGAGTTTTGATTCTAAAAAGATTTTCTTAAGGCAGAGAGCTATGCTCTGAAAGAGGGAGAATTATATTCTCAGGAGAAATAAGAAGAACAAAGCAAGAAGATGAGCAGCAGTCATCCCAAGGGCCAAAGGCCCTATTTATAGGCGTTGGAAGTCGATCCAACTTCCAAGATGATCCAACGGTGGAAAGGCAGCCACCACTGCACTCACGTGTAAGCCACGTGAGCGCAACGGTGGGGGGCATTTGTTTCCCCTAATCAGAGAGCAAAGCTCTATTCAAAATTTGAAATTTGAACTGAGGCAGCACCTCACGTACGAAGCACGAGAGCGCCAGCGCTAAGAGTCAAAGACTCTGAGGCAGCGCCTCACGTACAAAGCACGAGAACACTAGCGCCAAGAGCGCCAGAGCCATGAGTCAAAGACTCTGAGGCGGCGCCTCACGTGCAAAGCACGAGAGCGCCAAGCGCCGAGAGTCAAAGACTCTAAGGCAACGCCTCACGTGCAAAGCATGAGAGCGCTGGCGCCAGAACTAAAAGTTCTCCACCATTGGATCAAAGATCCAACGAAGATGATGAATCATCAAATTACAGAATCAAATTCTGCTGAGGAAATATTCCTCGAATCTTTCTAAACAAGAAAGATTGTGTTCTGTAAATCAGAGCACCGTTGGATCAAAGATCCAATGGTGATTAAAAATCACCAAGATACAGAATAAGTTCTGTATGGGAAAATATTTTCCCAATCTTGTTAAAAACAAGAAAAATGTCTTATATAAAACAGAAGCCCTTGGATCAAAGATCCAATGGTGGGAAACATCCCCAAATCAATTAGAGATCTCTCAATGAGAGATTTCTTTAACTGATTCAACAAATCAGCCTCCCCTATATAAAAGACCCAAGACTTCAAGTCTTAAACAGATAAATCTCCCCATAAGTTTCAAATTAAAAAGAAGAAACGGAGAACAACTCCCCCGTAAAATTCAGAGTTC
This sequence comes from Agapanthus africanus, assembly GCA_030015575.1. Classification (NCBI taxonomy): domain Eukaryota; kingdom Viridiplantae; phylum Streptophyta; class Magnoliopsida; order Asparagales; family Amaryllidaceae; genus Agapanthus; species Agapanthus africanus. The sequence goes on from CM057338.1 coordinate 410,859,208, forward strand.
AAGACGAGAAATATCTCTCTTCAAGGTAAAGAAAAAACAAAAGAGATCATAGCATCTCTTCATAAAGAAGAACTTAATTCTTAGATCCATGAGACAAAGTCTCTCATAAAGAAAAACAAAGGAGATCATAGCATCTCTTCATAAAAGAAGAACTTAGTTCTTAGATTCATGAGACAAAATCTCTCATAAAGAGAGACAAAATCTCTCATAAAGAGAGACAAAATCTAAGAACTTAGTTCTTAGATTCATGAGACAAAAGTGATCATGGCATCTCCTCGTAAAGAAGAACTTAGTTCTTAGATCCATGAGACAAAGTCTCTTATAAACGAGAATTTAATTCTCATAGCACAGAACTGATCGGAACTGCCAAAGAAATAGTGCCTGGCACTCAGCGCCGAGCACTCCATGTTCTTCTCACGTGGGCGCTATTTTAAAAACAAGCGTTTTAGCACTCCAACTCTGGGGCTCAGCGCCAAGCGCTCCACGTGCTCCTCACGTGGGCGCTATTTTATAAGAAGCGCTTTAGCGCTCCAAGTCTGGCGCTAAGCGCCAAGCGCTCCACGTACTCCTCACGTGGGCGCTATTTTATAAGAAGCGCTTTAGCGCTCCAAGTCTGGCGCTCAGCGCCAAGCGCTCCACGTGCTCCTCGCGTGGGCGCTATTTTATAAGAAGCGTTTTAGCGCTCCAAGTCTGGCGTCTAGCGCCAAGCGCTCCACGTGCTCCTCACGTGGGCGCTGAGGAAATACAAAGTGCTCTTTAAATAAATCCCCAGCGCCATAAAGAGTGTTCAACACTCAATAAAAAACAGAAAAGAAAGGGGGTGTCAGAACCCAAATCAATGCTCAGTATTGTTGAACAAAAAGGGACTGAGCCCAAACAAATGTTCAACATTTTATTCAAAACTGAGTGGACTGAGCCCAAGTTGGCCACAAGTCCTTAATTCAGATCAACCAAGCCCATGTGCTCACAATTTCTCTAATTGGTCTTAGTCCCAAACCTGACTATAGATCTCCCAACCAACATTGTTTCAAGGGTACATCTCTTCACGCCTCTGATATATGTCGCTGTAATTCTTCAACGTCTTCAGGGATGTGCCGGGTCCTGACAACCAGAAACTCTACAGACTATGATGTCTTTAAACCTTACAAACTATGATGTTTTTAAACCAGACTATAATGTCTTTAAACCCCACAGACTATGATGTCTTTAAACCCCACAGACTATGATGTCTTTAAACCCCACAGACTATGATGTCTTTAAACCTTACAGACTATGATGTCTTTAAATAGACTATGATGTATTTAAACCTTACAGACTATGATGTCTTTAAACCAGACTATGATGTCTTTAAACCTTACAGACTATGATGTCTTTAAATCCTACAGACTATGATGTCTTTAAACTTACACGGACTATGGTGTCCTTAAACCTAATGGACCGCAACATCTCTAAACTAAGTCAATAGATCCCAAATACTATTTCGTTGGATCTAAATGATCTCAAAATCCCATTGAGTAGATCTTAGTCTAAAATTAGACTAACATATCCTTAACAGACATTTAAGTTGATCTTAATCTCAAATGAGGTTAACGATTCTTAAATCAAACTAATCCACGCCCTACGGGCGACAATATAAATTAGTCTCCGTATACAATCCACGGGCAACCAAAAACAAAACAAACACACACGACATGAAGTGAACATCTGGAGAAGGAGAAAGTGGTTACCGCGATGTGGTAGAGTAATTAACTGCAGAGGCTTGCGCCTGCAGAGAAGAGCGTCCCCACAATCAAAAAAACCCTCGCAAATGAGGGGGAATCTGACAAAGTCTGCTACAACAGCCGCATCCGTCTAAACCTCCGATGCACGGTGCCATAAATCAACTTGGCATCTTCGGAGAGGTGGACGGATAAAACCAAATAGCATCTGCCCCAAAATTCAGGCCAGATTCCTAACGTCCCGGTCACGTCTTTCGGCGGAGAACAAAGTCCCCTGAGTTCAATAACTCAAACCATGTGCATCGTGGGTTGAAAACTGTACTATGGTTAAGAAGAATTACATCATTGTTGAATACTGCTTACCTAACCATAAACTGATATAGGTAAATGTCACAAACATAATTTCAAAAGGTTATATCTCACTTTATAAAATAAACGTACATATATATCAGTTTGAAACTGGTGCATAACTACGAATATTCAAAACCAAATATTTGTCGTCCGGCAAAAACTCGGGTGATTTTCTCAAATATCACCAATTACAACGAATTCCGATATAATGAGAATATAATCACCTAATTCCCAATATCTTACTCCCACTCATCATCTATAATACCATACAGATATGAGAATCAAACCTAGTAAATACATATCCTGGAGCAAGAATCTAATTGGGAAATCAATTTTCAATTAACTCACAGTGAAACTGAAACATGAAAAGGGGTATCCGGGTATTCTTAGTAATGCCTCTTCCACTATCCAGATTCATAACTGTAACCGTATATTTCCTTACCATCTCTCAAATCCCCTTATTTGTCTTTACTTATTACCTTCTGTACATCGTACTTAGACTAAATGGTTTTCTTCCTTCCCTACCTTTTGGCACCATCCTAAGGTTTGGAAAAAGACTATCCAATAAGCGTAATAGGTGTACCCTCCTAATTTTAGGAGCCCTCGCAACCTGAGAGAAGGTAAAAGGAAAAGACAACTGAATAATCCTTATTCTATTTCTCCTGAATTAGAATCCATTCTCGAACTGAAACAAATTCCTTCGAGTTCGTATGTAACTATACGATGGATTATCCAATAAATGTGGATCTTCGTAGTGATACGGAATGTTCCGGAGAAATACAAAGGTGAAGTAGGAGTGGCGAAGATATACGCGGTTTTGTCGTGAAAGATAGCAGTCGCATTTTACTTTGCCCTCTTTCTAATCCTTTTATTTGTATTTACTCATTATCTTCTGTACACCACACTTAGGCTAATTGGTTTTCTTCCTTTCCTATCCTTCGGCACCAGCCTAAGGTTTGGAAGAAGACTATCCAATAAGCGTAATAGGTGTACTCTCCTAAATACCAGGAGCTCTTGCAACCTTAAAGAAGGCAAAGGGAAAAGACAACTGAATAGTCCTATTTAATTTCTCCAGAACCGAAAACCATCCTCGAATTTGAAACAAGTTTTTTCGAGTTCGTATGTAACTATATGAAAGTCATATCCAATAAATGTGGATCTTCATAGTGATACGGAATGTTCTAGAGAAATTCAAAGGGTAAAAGTAGGAGTGGCAATGATAAATGCGACTCTGACAATCCAAACGCCAATATGATTTAAGAAGGTTCGGCGAACTTGGTTCATGAGTTTTAATCTAGGATCGGGCCATGGTCGCTGCCAAAGAGAGAGAGAAAAGAATCACTCAGCATGCACTCTAACCTAGATCAGAATGGTTAATCACTTTATCTAATCAGGATGTCTCCCACTGCATCCTCAAATTCTCCTCCAAATCCAAAAGAAGAATTAGTCGGGATCATCTAAAATCACCCGAGGAGTAAACTAACTCATCAGTGGGAATCAGGATCCAACTATTATCGCATGATAACCTGATGGAATCCACTCAAGTTATCACACTTCAGAAGGTATGCGCATGCCTGGCAAGTTTCCTGTATGTTTGAAACTCCCGATGTGATTTCTGCCCCATGCTCTTATGACCTTGACGAAGGCCAACATATCGTAAGTCACATGTCAAGTTCTACCCGTCATTGTCCAGGTTAATTTGAACCCACCCATACATACCCTTGACGAAAGCCAACATAGTAGTACGACTGTCCCAAACCAACGCATCTATCTATGCAACAGAAAAGTAACAAATAGCTACCATACACTATGCCTTGACGAAGGCCAACAAACATAGCATGAATACTAAGTGCTACCCGTCTGAAATGATAGAGGGCTACGAATGGTTTTTAGCGAAAAACCTTTAACGTAATGAACTTGATATCGTTAAAGGAACCGGATAGTTTTAAAAATATATAGTGGCGAAAACCTTTGCTAAAGAGGTCACTCCCCATGAAGGGATCTCGTCTCTTTCCTCATCGAATGAGGTGCAGGATATTCCCAACTGAATACCTCGATACAAAGAAAAAAAAAGTAATCGACTATAGTGAAGTTATTACCCTGACGCAAACATCTGCCCAAGAGGTCACTCCCGGTGAAGAGATCTCGGCTCTTGCCTCGTCAAATGAGGTGCTGGATATTCATAACCGAATACCGCTCTGCAAAACAAAAGAAAACGTCCTTGTAATAACAGCTTTTGAAAATTGTTCTAACGTCATCATAAATAGGTTTGTTTTATCTTTGCACTGATCAGAATCAACACAGTCCCATAAATTAATCACACCAGAAAAGAATGAAAATATGATGTACGTATATTCCATCCGCATTCGCCACTGGGCCCCGTCATCACCCGTTAGGTTACTTAACTAACGACAGAGCGGGGGCTGGGCAAAACATATACAACATCTACTAGTATATATATATAACAATATATAATAATCGTTCCAGGCATGATATATGCAACATCACAGATAAGCGATAAGCATCACAGAACAATACTGATAATCTGGGAGCCCCGGGTTTCCTTTGAGCCGCAAGTGAAACCCGACGTTCCCCTGGTCGTGTGGATAGCCTGTGCAAAGAAAACCTAGACCCCTACGAGCGCAGAAAGTTACCTGCCAATCCCAAAAGTGAGGCAACCCCAATCAACAACATGAATGGGCCACCCGGCACTTCACGAAATCCGGTAACTTGAGCACCCCTCCTTGGGTCAACCTGTACCCCCTACGAGTACGGCGAATAGCCCGCCAATTCTAAAGTGAGGCCCCCTCCGTCTCACCGCCATGAGATGCGGACCGTTTCCCTCTAGAACCCGGCTAACCATGCACTCCACCGCGGAGTAATCCTAGTACAGAAAAGAAAAGAATATGTACAATGGTGACATCGACCTCAACCCGATCGTGCCCCAAACAAATAATATACAAACTGGCAGTGATGACAGTCCACATATCGGACGCTTGCCCCGCAATATCAAATATACAAATAAACACAAACTGTACTACCATTGCACCCAAGCTATCCACACGACGATCCCACTACAACCACAGCACAACACAGAACATCAACGTGAATGTCACGTTCGTAAACTCGTCTAAAAGAACATATAGCAATTAGACGAGTTATACCGCTCTAATGACATTCACGGTTGAAGATAGAAATGTATGTACTGTAAACTACGACATTAGAATTCCACACGCAATTAGCAAACTAAACCAATTTCTAAAAAAAAGTGAGCTAAAGTTCCAAAAACCGACCGTTTAAAGCCAATTTGGAAGTCCGAATCAAAACGAAACACGCCCGAACCTTCGCGGGGAATTAGAGAACGAAATTAACTTCGAGTCGGGAGGCCTAGAGGGGGTACCCCACCCCAAGGCCACCACGAGGTGTCCAGGGGGTGAGGCAGACCCGAAACTGCCCAGGGTGGGGCAGTTTCGGGTCCCCACCGCCAAGACCACCTTATGGTAGTCTTGGGGAGTAGGCCCAGCCGTTTGGTCCCCCCTAAGGGTTCCCCGAGGTACCCATACACCACCCCGCGGCTTCTCAGTTCAAACCGTGAGCCCGCGGGGTGTGCAAACATCTCAAACTTTCAGTTTTTGGAACTGTTTTTGTTGGTGGTTTTTGCACGACAAAAACGGTGGATTTCTAATGTCATAATGAGTTAACTAAGTTTTATGGAGTGTCTCTGATACCATGTTGGGTTACGGCAGCGTCCTGGCTATCAATCCGTAACCAAATGCAGAACAAAAATTTATAAAACTTGGCGCTACCACAACCAATTACCCGGATCTACCTATAAGCCCTAGATAACAAAACATGCAAAGGAGTTAGAATGGTTATACCGGATAGATTCATGTCCTTCGGTCTTCAACCATCATCCAAAGCTCCTAGGGGCTTCCTTGATCAAGCTTGATCTCCAGTCTCCTTTCATCGAAGATGATCCACCCGAGAGTCTATGCAACGAGCTCCAACCTCATATCCGAGGCAACTAGGGCACCTAGATCGCTACTCTAGATACCGTAGATGAAGTAGAGAGTGATGAAGGATTAATTTGTCTCAAGACACCTAAGGATTCTCAACTCATGAGAGGGTTTGGGTGGAGCTCGATGAAGAAGAAGATGCCATGAGAATGAGGTGTTGACAGCAACTCAAGAAAAAGAAAAAGAAATGAATAATGGCTTGTTGTTTTGTGTGTTTTGAGTGTTGATAAGAAATAATAGAGCCATCACATTAAATATGTCTAGTCTTCAAAATATCTAGAGTCAACAAAAATATCTCAAGTCAACAAACAATCTTACAACAAACAAAAACCCTAAGCATGCTAGAATAGTAACCATAGGTCACTAATTAGCCATGCCACAAAAATGCAATAAACACCTCATCCTACACCTCAATAACCTTTTAATCCAAAAAGGTCTAAATCATGATGAGGTGTAATCTTCTAAAAGTAATCTTGTAATAAATTACAAGAATACTCATCAACCGTATATACATACCCGCATCCGTATTCCGAAGAATACGAATACAAAGAGATGAAGATAATCCAACAAATATAATACTAGGATCCGGCTTAAACCTAAGCCCACTAGTATTATCCGTCCGAACATCATGCGTGCACAAGTACATGTATGTGATCGAACCCTGCCGTAAAACCATACGGACTCTACATCGTTTCGCTCGAAATAGGGAAACCGTCTGTGTGGGACTCTAAAGACTCGTCAATACGCTGGTAGTGGGTTTAACCACAAGCACGTCAGCGGCACTAGCTGTACGTAACGGCTACCCAGGTATTGAGCGAAAGGGAGACGGACGAGCAAACTCATCCTGAAACCCCTATTTATCCTGATAGTGACAATATCCGTACAGTCTGGTCCGTTCGTCTATGAGTATCGCATATCGAGTCTAGGGGGTGGATAAAGTCAGACCCCTAATAACACGACATTTAGTGTCGGTATGAAGCCCATCACCATCTGAGAAACTACCGATCCTAGATCATTAATTCTCGACTACCTTGACCAAGGATTTCTGGTGATGGCCACCCGTGCACAACGCGACATCAACCTCCAATACTGGGGGAGAGGAATCCCCCGACGATCCGCTCACAGCCTCTATGTAGCTCGGGACTGTACCCAACTAAAACCTGTTTGCACGACTCCTTTGAGCCATGGCAGGGTAGTAATCAAAGCACAGTGAGAACTCACACGAGACAAATAACGATCTCAGGTCGATAGACTAACCTGTACACATGTCACCAGGGAACTGCTATCTGACAATAGGTATAATACCAACTAGCATGTTTCCGGCGAGTCCGTCCGGTATACTCATAACCCAATGAGCACCTGTATACATCTTAGGTGAACAAACTAATACCAATGGCTTGTGAGACCGGCCACCGCCCCTCGTCGGGGTCGGTATACACTAGTCTACTCTGGAGTATCGATGCCCAGTCTCGAAACTCCCACGACTAGGCACATTTAAGGATGTGCCTATAGACCACCCAGCTCCCACGTATATGATCGCCATCATAATGCTGGTAGTCAAAAAAGAATCCTATGGGCTCTATCAACATGTAATAGTGATCAGTAAAGCCACCTAAAGCAGATACATGATGATAAAGACAAACTAGATAGCATACTATCATCTCGAGTAAGACTGTTCTACTGGTATAGGTCATCCCTCAATCATCATAATCACCTTCCTGCGACTATGATAATTACCTTGAGGGCACTATAGCCAACAGAAGATTGTTGGGACCGGAACTCATTGTGCAAACTGTGGAGAAAGTTAACTGATTTGTGATTACATGAAGATGGCACAAGATCGATAGAAAAGCTGGGCTGATACTGGAAGTAAACCCTTGGAGTTCGTTGTTGGTGATCTTGTGTTCTTGACGTTATCACCGACTAGAGGAGTAATCCGATTTGGTAGTCAAGATAAGCTTAGTCCTCGATTTGTGGGGCCTTTCGATATCATTGAGCGTGTTGGAGAGGTAGCTTATCGATTGGCTCTACCACCATCCGTGGCAAGTGTTCATGATGTGTTTCATGTATCTCAACTCCGCAAGTATGTTTGAGATGAGACGCACGTTCTTGATCACTCGGAATTAACAGTGAGAGAAGATTTGACTTATAAAGAGCAACCGATGGCGATTGTGGATGGACGAGAAAAGGTTCTCAAGAATATGGTGGTCCCTCTAGTGCTTGTTTCGTGGGGAAATCGTTCGCATGAAGAATCTACTTAGGAACGTGAAAACGAGATTCGACAAAAGTTTCCTCGTCTCTTTCCTTAGATCCATATTTTCTTATCTTTTCCTGTTTCGTGAATTTCGAGGACGAAATTCTTTTGTAGTTGGGTTTAATGTAACACCCCAGTACGGTTATACGACTTAATTGGTATTTTAACACTTGCTTTATATTTCTTCTACTTTATTCTTTTGGGTTGTGAGTGATTCGAATAGTAGTAGTTATTTGACCCGACCCGCATGTGTGAAACCCAGTATGGTGCTAGATTATATCTTATATTTATCAGTAAACTGAATCTATATGAATCTAGTATATATATATATATATATATATATATATATATATATATCTTTTAGTAGCCACAAATTAAGAATAAGTTATATTTTGTCGACTGTCATCATATGGTTGCCATCCCATATCTTATTTTGCTTTTATCTTTTACGTTTAAATCTCAAGATATCTAATATCAAATATTTACTAAATCTAGATATATTTTTAGAATCCTTTTAAATCTTAAATTAGGGGTATGAGTTATTTAAAATATATTCTTACATTATGGTTGAGAAGTTTACGTATGTGAATTATTTTCCAAAATATATTTTTGATGAGATTTGGTGGAGATTGATTGTAATTTGAAATTATCTATATACATTAAAACCAATATATATTTATAGGATAATTTAAACTATACTATATATTTTTATATTAAACACATAACCTCTCTTTCTCTGTCTCACACCCTCTACATATCATTTCTCTCTCTCCTCTAACTAAATCTCTCCCTCATCAATTTATATATTCTTCCTTTTTGTTCTTCAAGCCCACACCCATTCTCGCTGACGCAACTTCTGCCGCATTCTAGAACCATAACTGAGCCATCAAAACTTGATGTTGATTTGTATAGCGTCGTGTTGCTTTCGTTCATCGCTTTTGTTTCAAGGCAAGTTTACAACTTACTACATACTATGCTTTACATAATTTACTTATATATTGTCGTACTATCATTATTATTATTATACAGCTATATCTATATAATTTCTACACCATAATTATTTAACGTTAATCAGTTTTATAATATACAATGTATGCAAGTTTACAACTTGCGCATACTATAATTATATCTATAAATATATATATATATATATATATATATATATATATATATATCGTCGTAATATTTCTTATTATTATCATTATACTGTTTATATCTATATAATTCGTATATCATTAACTAGTTTATAATCTGCATTTTATAACGTTATGCAAAATATAGTTTGAAAATATTATAGTTTACGCATGAAACGTCGTCACCAAGCGGATACGACAAATCTGAAATTTACTGTACATCTTACCTTATAAAATTCATTATAAATCATTAAAAAAATCATTAGCACGTGTTTTTTAGTTCGTTACGAAGCTAACTCAGAATACTATAACCTTGTGAAATATTAACTTGCAAAATTAATTATTTAAATAACGCAAATTGTAAATGGAAGTACCTCTGAATTGCTGTCTAGGGAAATTCCAGCAGCAAACTTTCAATTTCGAATATTTATAACTTTTTGTAGGAACAACCTGAGATATGTTAATTTATAAAAATGAAAACCTTATTGAATTAGCTTTGTTTTGGTATATGACACTCTTTGGAGGACGTTTGCTATTTTTAAGCTATTTTACAAATCAGGATGACGCTGAATTTCTGAACGGAACTTTCTTGTGTATGGTTAATCAATACCATTTTTATAATTATTAATCGGATTGAATATGTTATCCCTATTAATACTATTATCTTGGTTTTGTATATGATATGATTATATTATTCTTGATATGTTTGTAACCTGCTAAACTGTACTATTTTTGTTATCTTATTAATACATGTTGCCTGTAATACTTACTCATGCCAACAATCTTGAGTTATTATCTTGATTGACCTGACTTGTTGTCATGCTAGATAAGACCAGTACACGATTGTTCCTGTGTTGGTATTAGGTAGACATTCTATTAATACCTGACTTGAACACAAAATCTGGGGAAAAGGGGAAATCAAGAATGTAACCGAAACGTAACTCGAGAGAATATTATTATTGCTTGCCGTGATTCCGGGCGTGAACAGAATAACCATTGTTTATTGTGCCGTAGTCCGTAGGAGTATGAACGGGATATATTGTGTCGTGGTCCTGTTGGAGTATGAACGGGATATATACCGTTGAGTTACGATGAGAATTATATTAATTGATTTCAAAGACTTGTAAAATAGATAACCTAGAAGCACAGACTTTAAGATACACGTGGCATACCTGTAGCTCACTGTTTTACACCTGCGATAATTATTTATACTCATATTTCATCATAGTTTTCTATTCTGATTATTATTATCGTTATTGATATTTATGACGCACTGACGTCTGGGTTTTGCATGGCCCAGATACCTGACATAGCACGTGAGTATTCGACAGGATCGCCGATTAGTGAAGACCACCTCATTGATATAGCTCTTATGCGGGTTAGTTATTTCTTGGATTTTTATTGCTTTCACTATCTTTTCCAGGTATTGTTCTTATGGCTATTGGACATGTGATAGATAGATTTAATAGTATACCGTTCTTGATATCTGATTAACTGCCGTAATATGACTATGGAAGGATTTTTACTTACCATGGGTAGTATGGTTGGCTTTATTGCGTCCCGAACTTTTCGTATTTTGGGAAGCGGGGCGTGACAATACTAGTACTATTATAACCCAAACATTTTGGATAGTGATGTAATTATTACATCTTTTGTAATAAAAAGAATTTCAAAAAAGGAGAAATAACCTTTGCAAAAAGCAAGCATTAGAGAGTTTCACATGATCAAGAAAAAATAATGTTGGAGATAGTGCCCTCAAAGTCAATTATTGGATCGCAGGTACGTGATTGCAATGATTGAGGCGGGACCTATACCGATATGACAGTCTTGCTCGAGATGATAGTATGCTATCTGGTTTGTCTTTATCATCGTATACATACTTTAGTTCACTATTGCATGATGATAGAGCCCATAGGATTCTTGCTTGACTACCAGCAGTATGATGGCGATCATATACGTGGGAGATGGGGTCTATAAGCACATCCTTAAAAGTGTCCCTAGTCGTGGGAGTTTCGAGACAGGGCATCGATACTCCAGAGTAGACTAGTGTATACAGTCGAGACCCCGACGAAGGGCGGTGGCCGGTCTCACAAGCCACTGGTGTCAGTTGGATCATCTAAGATGTATACAGGTGCTCATTAGGTTATGAGTACACCGGACAGGACTCGCCGGGAACATGCTAGTTGGTATTATACATATCGTCAGATACAAGTTCCCTGGTGACATGTGTACAGGTTAGTTTATCGACCTGAGATCGTCATTTGTCTCGTGTGAGTTCCCACTGTGCTTTGATTCCTATCCTACCACGCTCAAAGGAGACGTGCAAACAGGTATTTTTTGGGTACAGTCCCGAGCCACATGGAGGCAGTGAGCGGATCGTCGGGGATTCGTCTCTCCCGGTATTGGGGGTTAATGTCGCATAGTGCACGGGTGGCCATCACTAGAAATCCTCGGCCGAGCTAGTGGAGAATTACTGATTTGGATCAGTATTTTCTCAGATGGTGATGGGCTTCATGCCGACACGATTTATCGCGTTATTAGGGGTCTGACTTTCCCCACCCCCCTAGACTCGATATGAGATACTCTTTAGAAGAACGGACCGGACTGTACGGATATTGTCACTGTCAGGCTCAGTAGGGTTTATGGATGAGTTCGCTCGTCAGCTTCCATTCCAATCAATATATAGGCAACCGTTACGTACAGCTTGTACCTCTGTCATGCTAGTGGTTATACCCAGTGCCAGTGTGTTGATGAATCATTAGAGTCCCCCACAGACACTTTCCAAACTTCGGGCGAAACGTTGTAGAGGCTGTATGGTTTTATGGCAAGGTTCGGAAAATGCACGTGCGTTTTCGCACGTGTCATTTTTCAGGCAGATAATACTGGTCGGCTTTGGTTTAAGCCGGATCGGAGTATTATACTGTGTAGATATAATATCTTTATCTCAGATGCATTTGTATTCGGTCGTAATACAAATGCGGGTATGTTTATACCATTACGGGGTTATCCTGAAATTCGTTTCAGGATCGCTTTTGGAAGTTGCCAGTTTCCAGTTTCCAGTTTTCTATCGGCCGTATTTAACATTCGGTTAAATGCGGATTTATCTTTTCTTGAGATGGGTGTGGAAGTTTCTAGAGGCTTCTAGAAGGTGGTGACTAGGTTCATGCATCTTTGTGACTCATTAGTGCATTTAATGATGTTTGATGACTAGGGTTAATGATTCATCATTTGCATTTAATGTGTTCATACAAGGTGTTATGATAAGTATCATGTTGTTGTGGTCACCACTCCCTCCTCCTACACTCACCCCTCCTCTACATAAGTGGCTGGCCACCTCTTGGGTTGGAGATGGTTACTTGAGAGAAAAAAGATGAGAGTTTAAGTGTATGGAAATTTGATAGATACCCATTTCACATTTCCACCCGATCCAAAAGGCAACTTCATTAACCGTTCATCCATAGCCTTGGACGTAACGAGACAAAGTGTTCTACTCATTCTCTACTTCATCTTGGTCGTCTCTTTTAGCAAACTTGACGACCGAGTTGTCTCGGTTCAGAGGCGGGAGCCCATTTAAAGATCCGTCGACGTGGTGCCACCTGGACGAGAAGACTGGAGTTTCAGGAGATCGGAGCAGCCGCAAGAAAGCGTGGGATGATAGTTGAAGACCGAAGGACTCGGATCGTTCGGTATAATATTTCTACCCACTTTGTAGTTTGTTAGTTTAGCTTTAATGGCATATCCGGGTTATAGTACGCGATAGCGCCAGTTTGTAAAAAGTTTTTTTCCGCATTTGGCGTCTGTTAGACGGCCGGGGCGCTACCGTGGACTTACAGTGGTATCAGAGCCTCACCATTAAGCTTTACTAACTTGTGCTAACACGTTTAAAACATCGAAAGAACGGATTTTCAAAAATCGCAATTTTCTGCACGATAGTTTCTGTCGATTTTTTAAAGGTTCTAAAAATAATTTTACATATCACAGAAAACAAAGCAGGGTTTTTTAAGAAAACTGGGAAATTTTGAGCACGTGATCCCACGTGACCGCCGCGGATCCGCGGTCAAACCTAGGGTTTGACCGCGGAACCGTGGCAGTACTGTGGGAATAGTGCATCAAAATTCTCCAGTAGGCTTTCCTTGGTAAATTGTGGTTTTTGGAATATTCTTTTGGGCCCAGATTTTATTACTGTACACCAGATGTACGTGGGGCCCAGTTCGGGAAGTTTTGTCGATCGAAATTTTAAACTTGTTAGTATGCAGTATTTTCATTATATCTCCGACCGGGAATGTCATTTGATCGGTAAACCGCGTCTAATTGCTATAGTTCTTTTAGACGGGTTTGCGAACGTGACATTCGCGTTGATGTTCTGTGTTGTGCTGTATTGTTGCGGATATGTCGTGGTGAATAGCAGTGTGCAATGGTAGTGCAGTTTGGATTTATTTGTACATTTGATATTGCGGGGCGAGCGTCCAACATGTGGACTGCCGTCACTGCCTGTTTGTATAATATTCTTTTGGGGCACGACCGGGTTGAGGTCGATGTACCTGTTGTACATATTTTTTTTATTTCTGTACTAGTTTTACCCCGCGACGGAGTGCACGGATAGCCGGATTCTGGAGGGCAACGGGTCCGTATCTCATGGCTTTGAGAGGCAGAGGGGCCTTACTCTAGAATTGGCAGACTATTCGCCGCACTCGTAGGGGGTACAGGTTGACCCAAGGAGGGGTGCTTAAGTTACCGAATTCCGTGAAGTGCCGGGTGGTCCATTCATTTTGCTGTAGGGGGATGCCTCGCTTCAGGTTTTGGCGGGTAACTTGCCGCACCCGTAGGGGTCTGGGGTTTCATTGCACAGGCTATCCACACGACCAGGGAAACGTCGGGTTTCAGTAGCGGCTCTGTGAAACCCGGGGATCCCAGATTATCTGTATTATTCTGTGATACTTATTACTTTTCTGTAATGTTGCATATTATCACGCCTGTAGCGATTATTGAATATTGGTATATATACTATTAGATATTGTATATGTTTTACACCCGCGCTAGTCCAGCCCCCGCTCTGTCGTTAGTTAAGTAACCTAACGGGTGATGACGGGACCCAGTGACGAATGCGGATGGCATATACGTACATTTTATTTTTCGTTCTTTTCTGGTGTGATTGATTGATGGGACTGCGTTGATTCTTATCAATGCAAGGATAAAACAAACCTATATATGATGTTGTTGGAACAAATTTTAAAAAGTGTTATTACAAAGACGTTTCTTTTTGTTTTGCATAGCGATATTCAGTTTAGAATATCCTGCACCTCATTCGACGAGGCAAGGGCCGAGATCCCTTCACCGGGAGTGACCCCTTGGGCAGAAGTTTGCGTCAGGGTAATAACTTAATTATAGTCGATTACAAATTGCTTTGCATCGCGGTGTTCAGTTAGAATATCCTGCACCTCATTCCACGAGGAAAGAGCCGAGATCCCTTTACCGGGCATCGCGGTGTTCAGTTAGAATATCCTGCACCTCATTCCACGAGGAAAGAGCCGAGATCCCTTTACCGGGAGTGACCTTTTTAGCAAAAGGTTTTCGTCACTATATTTTTATAAAAAGCTATCAGGTTCCTTCAACGAGATCAAGTTCATTACGTTAAAGGTTTTTCGCCAAAAACCAGCCGTAGTACTTCGTCATTTCTTATGGAAGGTCAGTAGTATTCAAACTATGTTTGTTGACCTTCGTCAAGGCATAGTGTTTGGTAGTTGCTGGGGTATTCATTTGATGCATAGATAGATGTGTTGGTTTGGGACAGTCGTATAGCCTTGTTGACCTTCGTCAAAGGCTTGTACGGGTGGGTTCAAATTAACCTGGACAATGACGGGTAGAACTTGACATGTGACTTATGATTTGTTGACCTTCGTCAAGGTCATAAGAAAATGGGGTAAAAATCACATCGGGAGTTTCTAAAGAAACTGAAACTTGCCAGATATGCGCATACCTTCTGGAGTGTGATAACGTGAGTGGATTCCATCACGTTATCATGCGATGATAGTTGGATCCCGATTCTCACTGATGAGTTGGTTTACTCTTCGGGTGATCCTGACTAATTCTTCTTTCAGGTTTGGAGGAGAATTTGAGATTACAGTGGGAGGTTTCCTGATTAGATAAAGTGATAACCATTCTGATCTAGGTTAGAGTGCACGCAGAGTGTTTCTTTTCTCTCTCTCCTTTTGGCAGCGACCTTTGACCGACCCTAGACTATGACTCAGTGACCAAGTTGACCGAACCTTCTTCAAATACTGGCCTTTGGATTGTCTAAAGTTGCATAAGTCATTGTCGCTCCTTCTTTTACCCTTTGTATTTCTCAGAACACCCCGTATTACTACGGACATCCACTTCCATTGGATAGATCCATCGTATGGTTATATACGAACTCGAAGGGACTTCTTCGAGGATGGATCCAGGTTCAGGAGAAATAGAATTAGTTTATTCAGTTGTCTTTTATTATCACCTTCTATCAGGTTGCGAGGGCTCCTTGGTTTAGGAGAGTACACCTATTACGCTTATTGGATAGTCTTATTCCAAACCATAGGCAGGTGCCGAAAGGTAGGGAATGAAGAAAACCAATTAGCCTAAGTAAGGTGTGCAGAAGGTAATATGTAAGGACAAGATAAAGGGATTAGAAAGAGGGCAAAGTAAATTGCGACTGTTATCATTCACGACCAAACCGCGTACTTCATCGCCACTCCTATTTCACCTTTAATAGAATAATGTATTATTCAGTTGTCTTTTATCATCACCTTCTCTCAAGTTGCGAGTACTCCTAGGATTAGGAGAGTACACCTATTATGCTTACTGGATAGTCTTCTTCCAAACCATAGGCTGGTGCCGAACGGTAGGGAAGGAAGAAAACCATTTAGCCTAACGAAGGTGTACAGAAGGTAACGACTAAAGACAAATAAAGGGATTTGGAGAGATGGCAAAGAAATATACGGTTAAAGTCATGAATTGGATTATGGAAGAGGCATTACTAGGAATACTAGGAATACTTGTATACCCCTACGAAACATTTTCATGTTTCAGTGCATTGTTAATAGAAAACTGATTTCCCAATTAGACCCTTACTCCATGGTATGTATTTACCAGGTTTCATTCTCATATCTGTATGGTTTTACAGATGATGAGTGGGAGTAAATTATTGGGAATTAAGTGATCATCCTCATTATATCGGAATTCTTTGTAATTAGTGATATTTGAGGAAATCGCCTGGGTACAGTTTTCAACCTACGACGCACAGGTTTTGAGTTATTCAACTCAGCGGACTTATACAGAGTATTGTATGTTGTCCAGTGTCCATCAGAACAAAGGGGTTGGTCCTTGTACTATGTTCTGTTTACTTATGACTTCTCTAGATTTTGGACAAGTGTTTCGTAGAAATACAAGGTCTAAGTTTTGAGAAGTTGTGGGTATAAGAATAAAGTAGAGAACCAGGTGTCGCAAGTATCAGGATTCTTCAAAGAGATCGAAGATGTAGATTCTTATGATTGGTATTCAGATGATAGTAATGGTTTTGAGAAACTTGTTTCTCTTTCAGGTTACTTATAATTGGATGGATTCCTAAGTTGAGTAATATTGATTAGCCTTTCTCCATAGGGTTGATATGCACTAGAGACAGTTGCATAATTAGAATATGGTTCCAATTAAATAAGTGCCAAAGTTTCTATATTGGATATAGAATGGTTAATATCTTAACGATGTTAAGGTACGGTGAGTTGTCCAGCTTATGCTTAAAACCAGATTCTGGATAACTCAAGGCACGTTTCTATAATGGCAGTTTGTGGGTTGACCCTGGCTTTGATGAGGGTTAACTTTCTACCATCTGGAAGATCAATAGTGATATTGTTCTTGACTCGCCACAGTTTTAGTAAAATGGATTTTTTCAGAAAAACAATAGTGGGAGTATGGTAGAACTGGAAGTCATTCCAGAACCACAAACGATTACGGAAAATTTAATAGAACCTATATATTCAATCAGGTTTGACATTCCAATAGCCACTCAACAGATATGGTGGGTAACCTCAGACACCCGAGAGGTACTCCGGTAGCCTCAAGGACGGTGACAGGGAGGTTCTTCTTTACCCAGACTTGACACTACTATTGTTCCAGACTATGAGACCCGGCAGGAGGATAAGTATAGCATCGTTCTAAACTATTTTAGAAGTGCACATGTATATTATTCTGCTAGAGGGTTGTTGTGGTCAGTGGGAGCAGCGGAAGCATAGTGGGCAAGTAGCTTATGTCTATTTATAGACTTGAGCAACTAAAGCGGAGATAAATCATCTAATTTTGATGTGAAAGTCATGGCTTTGACTTCATCAGAATAGGGGATGGATCTGTTGAGAAGGTAGTAGGGTGTAATGTCCTAGTATTTGGATGACATACACAGAGTAGGAAGTAAAATCCTATACTACGATCGGTTGTACTTTGGTCGTCACACAGTTGTTTCTTCACACAGGATATGGATATAATATTAGACATTCTGGTTACTAGATCTATGGTTTTAGATCTAGATTTAGATAGCTTCCCAATGTGGGTACTTTGACAGTATTCTAATAGTATTTTAGAATAGATGACTCCTGGCATGGTGGTGTACCTGCAGGTGATGGAGTCACCCTCTCTAAAGGTGTCTTAGAGACTAAAGGAGAGAGGGATGTGCATGATTGGCAGATCACTTGCTTAGGCAATTGAGTCAATTATGAAATGTCAAGTACCAAACCAGATGTTGTTTTTGCACTAGATGCAATAATTTTATATTAATCCAATACTGGAGAAACATTAGGAAGTAGTTTTAGAACATAAGTGCATGTTCTATGGATTTGATGACGGCAGCCTCCTTCGGGAGACGGTTATCATTCCATGCTTCCAAGGTGATATGGATGACAGAGTGATTGTCAAAGGTATAGTTTTCCCTCTGACAAGGGACAGTATTATGGACAGGTGGTCTAAGGGGATACTGAGGTAGGCATGGTGCTGGATACTGATTAGGTTCAGTTATCGATACAGTCTAAGAAGTTTGGATTTGGAGTTCATTTATGAACTAGGTCTCATCAAATATCCATACATATTCTAAGACAGGTATTACTCGATTCGGGAGATGGTTTTCTCCACGAATTTGAGATTTAGAGAGATGTAGAAAGAAACATCAGGGCGGATCCACTCACAAAGGCTATTTCTCGAACACAAGAGTTTTACAAACTAAGTTTGTGAAACTGATTAGTAGAGAAGTTGGGTGTTCGGTATCACACGGGCTGTGAGTATGCGATATCGCAATAATTAGATTTAAGTGCAAGTGGGAGATTGTTGGAGATAGTGCCCTCAAAGTCAATTATTGGATCGTAGGTATGTGATTGCAATGATTGAGGCAGGACCTATACCGATATGGCAGTCTTGCTCGAGATGATAGTATGCTATCTGGTTTGTCTTTATCATCGTATACATGCTTTAGTTCACTATTGCATGATGATAGAGCCCATAGGATTCTTGCTTGACTACCAGCAGTATGATGGCGATCATATACGTGGGAGCTGGGGTTTATAAGCACATCCTTAAAAGTGTCCCTAGTCGTGGGAGTTTCGAGACAGGGCATCGATACTCCAGAGTAGACTAGTGTATACAGTCAAGACCCCGACGAGGGGCGGTGGCCGGTCTCACAAGCCACTGGTGTCAGTTGGATCACCTAAGATGTAAACAGATGCTCATTAGGTTATGAGTACACCGGACAGGACTCGCCGGGAACATGCTACTTGGTATTATACATATCGTCAGATAGCAGTTCCCTGGTGACATGTGTACAGGTTAGTTTTTCGACCTGAGATCGTCATTTGTCTCGTGTGAGTTCCCACTGTACTTTGATTCCTACCCTACCACGCTCAAAAGAGACGTGCAAACAGGTATTTTTTTGGTACAGTCCCGAGCCACATGGAGGCAGTGAGCGGATCGTCGGGGATTCGTCTCTCCCGGTATTGGGGGTTGATGTCGCACAGTGCACGGGTGGCCATCACTAGAAATCCTCGGCCGATGTAGTGGAGAATTACTGATTTGGATCAGTAGTTTCTCAGATGGTGATGGGCTTCATGCCGACATGATTTATCGCGTTATTAGGGGTCTGACTTTCTCCACCCCCTAGACTCGATATGCGATACTCTTTAGACGAACGGACCGGACTGTACGGATATTGTCACTGTCAGGCTCAGTAGGGTTTATGGATGAGTTCGCTCGTCAGCTTCCCTTCCAATCAATACATAGGCAACCGTTACGTACAGCTTGTACCTCTGACATGCTAGTGGTTATACCCAGTACCAGTGTGTTGATGAGTCATTAGAGTCCCCCACAGACACTTTCCCAAGTTCGGGCGAAACGTTGTAGAGGCCGTATGGTTTTATGGCAAGATTCGGAAAATGCACGTGCGTTTTCGCACATGTCATTTTTCGGGCAGATAATACTGGTCGGCTTTGGTTTAAGCCGGATCAGAGTATTATACTGTGCAGATATAATATCTTTGTCTCAGATGCATTTGTATTCGGTCGTAATACAAATGCGGGTATGTTTATACCATTACGGGGTTATCCTGAAATTCGTTTCAGGATCGCTTTTGGAAGTTGCCAGTTTCCAGTTTTCTATCGACCGTATTTAATATTCGGTTAAATGCGGATTTATCTTTTCTTGAGATGAGTGTGGAAGTTTCTAGAGGCTTCTAGAAGGTGGTGACTAGGTTCATGCATCTTTATGACTCATTAGTGCATTTAATGATGTTTGATGACTAGGGTTAATGATTCATCATTTGCATTTAATGTGTTCATACAAGGTGTTATGATAAGTATCATGTTGTTGTGGTCACCACTCCCTCCTCCTACACTCACCCCTCCTCTACATAAGTGGTCGGCCATCTCTTGGGTTGGAGATAGTTACTTGAGAGAAAAAAGATGAGAGTTTAAGTATGGAAATTTGATAGATACTCATTTCACATTTCCACCCGATCCAAAAGGCAACTTCATTAACCGTTCGTCCATAGCCTTAGACGTAACGAGACAAAATGTTCTACTCATTCTCTACTTCATCTTGGTCGTCTCTTTTAGCAAACTTGACGACCGAGTTGCCTCGGTTCAGAGGCGGGAGCCCGTTTAAAGATCCGTCGACGTGGTGCCACCTGGACGAGAAGACTGGAGATTCAGGAGATCGGAGCAGCCGCAACAAAGTGTGGGATGATGGTTGAAGACCGAAGGACTCGGATCGTTCGGTATAACATTTCTACCCACTTTGTAGTTTGTTAGTTTAGCTTTAATGGCAGATCCGGGTTATAGTACGCGATAGCGCCAGCTTGTAAAAAGTTTTTGTTTCGCATTTGGCGTCTGTTAGACGGACGGGGCGCTACCGTGGACTTACAAATAAGAATAAAGACAATATGATCAATTTCTTTCCATTCATATTAAATTTTAGAATTCAAATTTAAACAAAAAAAGGAAGCTAACTTTTAAAGAATTTTTTCTACATATCGCCCTCAAAACTTGCTTATCTTTACTATTATAACTAGAACCCATGGGTTGGCATGTGTTCATATCATAATTTTGTATTATTATATTCTCCATTCTTATTCATTTTACAAATAAACAGGTGCTTTTGATCCATGTCTGTTACGTAGTTGCAGGTTACAGGTTCTCGGAACAAAACAGTGAAAATGATGAAAAGACGTTACAAAAGTGAGACTAAGACCAACAAATAGAAGAATCTTTATCATGCCTACAGTTTAAAGGAAAAACGAAGATCAATGAACAATTTCACAAAGTACGAAGGCAGCACAAAGATTCAAAACTTCAACGCGAAGCGAACGGTAAAAGTCCACAACATTCTGCACTGTGGAAATCTGAAAGAAACTAAAAGACAATCTGAAGAACCAAGTAAAGAAACCAGAAGGAAAAAAGCAACAGAAAGAAACCCTAGAAAAATGAGCCAGCAAGCCCACCATATGGCCGCGGAACCGCGGCCAAACCATGCTTATGGCCGCGGATCCACGGCCGTGCTGTGCACGTGCAGTGTGTGTCGGTGCGTGTCGGTGCGTCGGTGCATTGACTCGGTTTTCTTAAGAGTATTTTTATAATTCTAGATATGGATCAGATGTAAACCCTAAGGTTTCTATTCTCTATAAATAGGAATCCTACAGCTCTTTTTGGAGCGTGCCTCCTTTTGGGTGCCTCTTTAGAGATGCCTCTTTTAAATTCCAAATCTTAGATTTTCAATTCAATGTAATCGTCAAAGAGTGCATCAATAAAGAAGTAAGTTTTTTATCTTGCCCGGGTTAATTTCTTTTCTGCCCTACTTATAAATTTCTTTTCTGCCCTAGTTATAAATTTTATTTATCTGCCGTAATTGTTTATTTTATTTATCTGCCGTAGTTGTTAAATTAAAATCACAAAAATGAACTCTTAGATCTTAAAATTAAAACACCATTTTTTTGGATTAACTCGTTAGAACACAAATATAAGGAATCTATCTCCCTGTGGACCGACCCGTACTCAACCGGATAGCTACCAAGCGATACCGTTCTTGATTGCGGTTAATATTCTTTGATTTATCTTTTGAAAGCGAAAGCGCACGCACGCATAAAATCTCCAACAATCAAATGGCGCCATTGCCGGGGAGACGGTAGTCTCCTTCTTTGTGTAATTTCGGGTTAAAAGAAATAAAAAAAATTTAAAAAATTTAAAAATTATAAAAATTGAAAATTTTTAATACAATAAATAAATAAAATAAAATAAAATAAAATGAAAAATTCATCTTGTTCTTCTTATGAGGTATTGTGTGAATTGTGCAGGAAAAGAAGACGGACAGATTCAGATCTGGAAAATCCCAGTGAACAAATCAAGAAACAAAAAATCTGAAAAAACAGGGGAGAATCCAAACAACAAACAGAAAATTTTTGGAGATCCAAATTAACAGAACCACCGCGGAACCGCGGCGGATATATGCAGTTGACCGCGGAACCGCGGTCAACCGCTGACGTCATCACCTCAAATCCCTCTGTGATTATTTTTTATCTCCTCTGTAATCTCCTGATCTCAACTGAAAATTTTCCTGCAGGGTTCTTTGCGCAAAAAACAAATTCTTCTACCTCTCCAATAAATTGTTTTTTTGCAGAATTCTTTGCGCTGCAAAATAAAAAAAAAATTTGAAAGTGTTTTAGATTTGTGTGTGCTTACTTCTTTGCATTTTTAAAACGGATTTTTAAGGGGCTATAACACCAATCAAGATTGGGTGGGATTTCATTACCCTTTCTAAGACCCCAGAAATCACAAAAAACATTTTGCATCAACTCTCGAGTTAATTAAAAAATATTAGACTCGGCCAATAAGGACTGTCATGCTCATTAGGACAAAGGAAAAGTTGTAGGCATCGATCGTTTATCTAAACCTGATTTTGTGGTGTCTGGGCTAGACAAGTAGGAAAGGTAATTTTAAAAGGCCCGTCTCACGGTGATTCGTGAGCGGATCTCTCTTTTCTTTACTTGTGCTTACCTGGCCACAATTGGCGGTGAAGAGGCAATTTGAGCATCTCACAACTTGCCCTTTGGAACAGTTAGGAGCAGTCTAGTTGACTTAGGAGACCCTAGCTCTAGGCTTGATTGTGTATATATAAATTGTGATTGTACCGTAGTTCCGTACAAATTTTTGCGAAACTATTTCTAAAAAAACACACATTCAAAAATTTCAAAACTCCAAAAACAATTTTTTTTTAAAAATAAATTTAAAAAATTATTAAAAATAAAAAAAAATCATCACATTCTTTTTCTTCTCCTTTCTCACATAATAGGTACCCCACCTCCTAAAACTCTTGCCGAACTTTGGTACCCTGAACCAAACTTTGCTTCCTACGCGCATTGTTTTGGTCGAATTACGGACGACCCCTCCATGCCCAAAATTTCTTTAAAAGATCGAATAAAAGAGTTTAGGAGAAACAGTTGGACTCCGCAATCCACTTTGTATCAACCGTTTCAACCTTCACCACCTTCTTACGTTGATACTCCTTCTTCATGTCCTGTTGTAACTCCGAAACCCATGTCTATTGCTGAACATATAGAACAATCTCGTAACCAATCTTTCACTCCTTTCAACACTTCTAGTTCTTGGGATCAACAAGTCTATTCATCTTTTTATCCAAATGTTGATCCTATTCCTGTCCAACCATTCAATTCCTACCAGTCCTACCCGACTTTTGCACCTTCCCTAGACATTGCTTCTACACAGCCATTTGGGAGTTTTCAGAATCCAAACAATTTTGAATCTTTTACTGAAACCCCTTCACAACCCATGTCTAGTCTGGAACAGTCGTTGGAAGCTTATATTGTAGCGACAAACCAACAGATGAGGAATTTGGATGCGTCCATTGCCGCCCTTAAGTCATCAAGACAACCTAATGAACCGGTAGCTAGTTTCCAACTAGCTCCAAATTTTCCAATGTATGATGAGGCGGTTGGACAGAGTGAGAATTTGAGTGGTGAGAGTGAGCTGTACACACATCCCAATCAAACCTACCCATCCCCAATTGAATCCCACAACTCCGGTTTTCAAACAAGTGTCCCAAATGATTCACCAGTTAAAGATAAAACGTGTAATGAGTTGTGCGACTTTGTAGTGTTTGATTTACCTGATTGTGAAGAGCCCCTTTCGAGTGAAACCGTCACCAATCCTTTTGACCTCTATACCTCCACTCTAGAACCTGAATTGATAAATATCCATGTTTTTGATGAGGTGTCTAAAAAAATTGATTTTCACTCGATCGAGGATATTGACGCCGGGAATATTTTGAATGATGAACCCGCAGATTTGATTGAAATTGTCTCTCCAATTCATCATTCCGAATCATTAAATGTTTTTCCCGAACTTCATATGCGTCTTGATTTTGATGATAATGGCATGAATAAGCTAAATTTTGAGGAGAATATTGAGGAAATTATTGAGGATAAACCGGTTTTGTTTGATGAGTCGGATTTTCCAATTCATCATGTTCCTTCCATTGACTGTGTACACCCTCCTGGACCTTTAACTGTAATCCTTCCTAAATCACTCCCCTTCGTCCTTTCCATCGTTCCGACCGCGTAAGAATCCGTTACGCTTTCATCTCCAATGTCTGGTTTACCAAGTTCGACGTACCCATGTTTGCTCACGAATCTTGAGGGATTTGATCTCATTTCTCCGTGGGTTGATAGATTAGCACAATCACTTTTTACACATCGGTCATTACAAATTGTGCTAATTTATACACTCCATCCCCACTGTTTCCTGATTTAAAATCAGGAAAGCTTCTAGGAAAAGCTTCAGAAGAGGGTCACGTGCTTA
Organism: Agapanthus africanus; assembly: GCA_030015575.1. Taxonomy (NCBI): domain Eukaryota; kingdom Viridiplantae; phylum Streptophyta; class Magnoliopsida; order Asparagales; family Amaryllidaceae; genus Agapanthus; species Agapanthus africanus. The sequence continues at coordinate 410,884,048 of CM057338.1, forward strand.
CACGTGACAAGCGGTCATGTGTTGGCACGTGACACCTAAAAGCATCATCAAGTCAGGTTCAGTTTTCCAACTACATCAAAGAAAGGGCTTCAGAAAGGGTCACGTGTCGGCACGTGACATTTAAATGCAAGCGTCAAAGGCACACCGGTTCCCTGATCAAGTCAAGGAAAAGACTTCAGAAGAGGTCACGTGCTCCCACGTGACCAGGGTCGCGTGTTGGCATGTGACGTTCAAAACAGCAGACTCGTTCTCCAGATGAACCAAGGAAAGAGAGTTCAAACAAGGGTCACGTGCTCACACGTGACCAGGGGTCACGTGGTGGCACGTGACGTTTAAGCAGCAATCAGAAGACAGAGCGCAAAAGAAAGAGGAAGGCTCGTTCCAAGGGAGTCACGTGCCCACACGTGACCATGGGTCACGTGGTCACACGTGACCGGCTTTCAAAGCCCATTTTGTCAAACAGAATTAAATTCTGAAGGAGAATCAAATCTTTCCAAAGGAAAGTGATTATCTAGAGCAGATCGAATTAAAGATTCAGAGGTGATGAAATATCATCTATCTATGGGAAAATCTCCGGTTTGGAAAGATTTCCCCTTTAAATCTAACCGAAATAATAAAGGGGAACCCCTGGATTTGAAATCCAATGGTGAATAAAATTCACCCAATAATCCAAAGGTCCAAAATGAATGATGGATGCAAATCAAATCTTTCATGAAGATTCGTCAAAAACTGATTGATTCGGCTGCTTCTCCTATAAATAAGAACCAAGAGACACAGAGAGAGATATACAGAGACAGGGAGAGAAAAAGAAAATGAAGAGAGCTTCGATACTTGGAGAAACTTGGATCTTCTGCAAAAACCCTAGGTAAGAAAGGGAAAAGCTCCTTGAAAGAAAAAGAGAATTTAATTCTCAACAGAGTTTAACTCTGATACATAAAACAGAAGAACATATTTCTTCTCTCTTTGATAGAGGATCTGCAAAGTGCACATCTCCTCTTGAGGTTGAGAATTTAATTCTCAATGGGTTGAGATCCTGCCATGCAGATCCAAAACATAGAGAGGGAATGCAAGCACGAGAATTTAATTCTCACAGAACTATAGGAATTTAATTCCTTTAAAATAAAATTAGGGCTTGACCCTGTATCATGGGAATTTAATTCCTTCAGAACAAAAAGAAACAGGGTTTAACCCTAAACCGCGGGAATTTAATTCCTTTAATCATAATTTAACAGAGGATGGAAGTTTAAGTTCCCTAAAAAGCTTTTGTTAGGGTTTAACCCTATTTGGTTCTCCACATGTATGAGGAATTTAATTCCTACGGAAAATTCAGAGTTCAACTCTATTCAGAATATAAACCTTCAAAAGGAAGTAGGAATTTAATTCCTCTAAAATTACTGTCAGGGTTTAACCCTACGAGGAATTTAATTCCTGAGAAAAGGTTAACAGATCTTCTAAATAACATACCTAGAGGCAGGGTCACGTGTCATCACGTGACCCCCCCAAGAGATCTACAGAAAGCCCCCTTTGAGGCAGCACCCCACGTGACCCACGTGACCCTCGGCAGAAGCTCTAATACATAGGTATTTGAATGCCCATCACGTGATGGCACGTGATGCTCTGAAAGACGCGATAATCTCAGCAGAATAAATGAAGGGAGGGCGCTCTCACGTGCTGCCACATGACCCCTCCTGCCTTAGTGTTTAACACTAAATTGAAACTCTCGAACCCAGTGTTAAAACACTGTTGGGCCTTAGTGTTCAACACTAATTAAAAAGCTTTATTTGCAGTGTTCAACACTGATCTGTTTTAGTGTTTAACACTAATTTGAAAAGCCTTGTTGCTGGTGTTTAACACCAATTATCTCTTAGTGTTAAACACTAACTTGTCAACCTCATTCCCAGTGTTCAACACCGACTGCTCTGTAGTGTTTAACACTAGGCTTTGGCCCAATTGGCCTAAATGGATAGAGGCAAAGCCTCTCCTGATTGGACTTAGCCCAAGATGGCCATAAGTCCTCAATTTGTGATTAACTGGGCCAATAGACTCATAACATAATTAATTCGTCTTGATCCCAAATTAGGCCAAGGACTATTTAATCCACTCCGGTTCTAGGGTACATCTCTTCACTCCTTTGATACTTGGCATTGTAATCCCTCAATGTCTTCAAAGAGGTGACGGGTCCCGACGACCACACATTGATACGGACTGTGGGGTCCTTAAACCCATGTTTAATGCAAAATTCCTGGTTACGTGGAACGCGGATAATGTCACTCTTTGACCCCGTGGAAAACGTCCAGAGCGGAGCCTGGTCCTCGCAGAGCACGGCAGTGAACCCGTGTGAAGCATCCAGAACACATACTGGACTGTGGGGTCCTTAAACCCATGGACTACGACGTCCTTAACCTTGACCGAGATGTCTTAAAACTAACAATGGACCGCAATGTCCTTAAACTACCCATGGACCGCAATGTCCTTAAACTACCCATGGACCGCAACGTCCTTAAACTACCCATGGACCGCAATGTCTTTAAACTAGAACAATAGAGCCCGCATGCTCTTTTGTCGGATCTAAACGGTCCCGCTTAAGTTGATCTTAACCTCAAAGACGGCTAACGTATCCTTAAACCTTCAAACAGACTGGACTATGAATCCCCCCAATTAACTCTGGCTTGAGGGTACATCTCTGAACTCCTCTGACATCCGTCGTTGTAATCCTTCAACGTCGTCAGAAAGGTGATGGGTCCCGACGGCTATACATACGATGGACCACTATGTCTCTAAACTGGAACAATAGAGCCAATTGCTCTTTTGTCGGATCTAAACGATCCCGTTAAGTTGATCTTAGTCTCAAACTGGACTAACGTATCCTTAACAAACGTTTGAGTTGATCTTGGCCTCAAATATGGCTAACGTATCCTCAAACCAAAACCCCAAACCCAAATCTAAGATAATACGGATTTGGATTAGTCCACGCCCTACGGGCGACGACATAACTCAGTCTCCGTAAACAATCCACGGGCAACAAAATACAAAACAATCACCCACGACACGAAGTGACCATCTGGAGAAGGAGAAAGTTGTTACCGCAATGCGGTAGCGTAATTAACTGCAGGGGCTTGCGCCTGCAGGGAAGAGCGTCCCCACAATCAAAAACCCCTCAAACGAGGGGGAATCTGACGAAGTCTGCTACATCGGACGCATCCGTCTAAACCTTCGATACATGGTGCCATAAATCAACTTGGCATCTTCGGAGAGGTGGACGGATAGCACCAATTAGCATCTGCCCCGAACCTCAGGCATAGACGTCCCCGCGTCTCGGCCGCCGTTCGGAGAGGAACAGATTCTGGCACGCCCGGTGGGACCTTTTCCTCTTTCCACTCCACACTTCGTGTGTCGTGATTCGCGAACCAATCGCGGTTCGCTAATGGTTGCCCTTGGGTTTCAAGATACTAAGAATTGGCGTCTTGCTTATTGCAGAAAGCAAAGGATCTATGGCTTCTACTTCTGCGAAATCCTCCAACTGCTCAGGCTGCAATTGCGACCAACGCTTTACCTCGCCAGGAGGTATAGCCTATGGACCCCAAGCTGCTTCGTTATTCACAATGCCCATGGAACAAGTCACTCGCGCCACCACAGGATTGTTCTTTGGGACCATGCTCCCGCCGACAAGCTTCACCGCTCCAGCGCTGACAACGGAAGCTCTCAAGAAGTCGGTCTTTGATCGTCTTACCCCTGCCGCGGCTCCTCTCAACGAGTCGCCCAACGTCAACGCCTCGGTCTTCTCTAGATTGGGCCAGAAATCCTGCAAACCCATCATGGGGCCTACAATCTCAGAGAAGGCTGCTTCTAAGAAAGTGGCTGCTCCTGCTCCCGAAATCGTCAAGGCGGCTTCTCCGGCCAAAAGGTCGGTCTTTACAAGATTGACGGCTCCAGCTCCCGCTCCTGCTGCCCAAAGGACGTCGGTCTTTGACAGGCTAACACCAACAGCGACCCCCTACCTACACAGGGGGCAAGACGAAACCATTCTTACCGCTGACCCTACGCCATCCGCTCGGCACGCTCGACGTCGCCATTGGCACCGAGTAAGGAAGGTTGGGGGCAACTCCCCCTCCGGGTTGACTCCATCGGCCCCGGTGGCAGAAGTTAATGCTGCTGTTCCAACTGGGAACAGCTTCGAAATGCTAAACAAGGTGCGAAGGAATTCTGCTACTGCAGTGCTGAAGAGGTCTCCTCCCCCATTAAAAAAGGTTGTGGAAATAAAACCCGAACAGCCCCGATCTCCTCAACGGCTATCTTCCAAAATCTATAAAGTTTGGCGGCAGGCCCGAGACTCGATCATCGATCCAAACTTCTCCCGCCAGCACAAGAAATTGAAAATCCAACCGGAAGCTGGTCACCAGGCTAAACCCCAAAGGGCTGTTGATCAACTGGCTCATAAAAAGAGGAGGCCAAAGAAGACCCCACAGCATGCAACGACGGCTAAAAGCACTGAGCCCAGACGCCCTAAGTCTGGGGGCATAGTGGTGCATACTGTTTACATGGCCTCTGGAAAGGAGGAAAGCCGCACTTCTACGGGCCACCGACCGCTAACCCGATCCGTGACGAAGGCTCAGGAGCAGCAACAAAAGCTTCAGGAAATGATGAATGCTATGGCCGCACTTACCGGGCCAAAAGAAAACCCAGAAACGTCCTCAGATGCGCGCCAGGAGGAAGAAACCGACGCTGAATTCTTTCGCCGGATACTGGAGAAAAAGGACAAAGAGGCTGCTGAACAAGCGGCCAACATACAACGGATGGGCCTTCTCTTCCAAGATATGATAGGAATGATGATCCAGCAGGACTTACCCGCCGAGGATCCCCCAATCGTTCTTGAAGACGACCGAGGAGAAACGTCAAATCCACCACCAGCCCTCTCAACGGCCAAGGAGGAGGCAATCTCTAAGGCTGACTTGGCTGACTACATAGCCCAGCAAATCCGGGTTCATCACGCGACTGAGGCAGCTGGTCAAGTCGTGAAAACGGGGCGGCCGTATCCGAGCTGGTACGACCAAATCAAATACCCGCAAGGCTATACGATACCAAAATTCCACGTGTACAAGGGGACCGGCAACCCCCATCAACATGTCGCCCAGTTCCGGGCCCTCTGCGGTAACACCGGCGGTGATGATAAACTGTTGCTCCGCCAGTTCGTGGGCAGCTTATCAGAAACAGCGTTCGAATGGTATTCGGAACTCCCAAACGATTCTATCAAAACGTTCGCTGAAATGGAGTTGTTATTCACTCAGCGATTCGCAAGTGCCAGCGAACGCACTCCAATAACTGCATTGATTAATGCCAGGGTAAAACCAGACGAAACCTGGGTCTAGTATGCTATACGCTGGCGGAATTTGTGGTCAAGATGCGAGCAACGCATTGAGGAAGCACCTGCGGTGGGCATGTTCGTGGGAACTCTAGACCCTCACGCAACTATCTCCCAGTTTATGATGTTCTTTAAGCCAACCACATTCCAGGCTTTAATCGACAAGTTGGCTCAGATGGACCAGATGGGTCATAGACCACCTCCCCCGAAGTCGGAACCTCGGAATGATAAGGGTAAAGGAAGAGCAACCTTTGTTGCGAATGCCCAACAGCAACCTAACGCCCCGAAACCGGCAGATCAACTGGAGAAAAGGCGTCGGTATTATAATGAGAAGATGAAGCGTCCCTACTCGTTCCCACGGGACAAGACGAAACGGGTATTCGAGCTGGCAATACGCAACAGACTTATAAACCTGCCAAATCCAAGGCGACCGTCGCAACCCACCGAGGTGAATAACCCTAACTATTGCCCTTACCATCAAACGGTAGGCCATCCGATTGAAGATTGCTTCGTCTTCAAAGGATGGATTGAAGACCAGTACCTCCAGAGGAAGTTTGTACTGTCCGAAAAGTGGAAGGTGAACCCACCACAACCGCATACTCCTAAGAAAGCGGATACACCGGGGGCAACATGTTCTTTTATTGAAGAAGCTCCATAGGAGGTCGTGCTATCAACTAAAACCAAAAGAATGCTGAGAGACCTTCATGCGTGCCCTGCGATCGAATGGAAGGACCCTCTTGAACCTCAAATTATCAGAGGAATGTTGAAGCCCCGCCCAATTACGAAGATTCGCGATAATGGCCCAAATACTCACGCCCAACCGTCAAAATCTTCGAAGAAAAAGAAGAAGAAATCCAAGAAGCCCGTGAAGTTTGGAAACGAACACACGAACTTGCAGAAGCAAATCGACGCGTTGGAAGAGTACAATCAAAAGACGCGAACTCCTGTCACACTGCAAGAGTTCCTCAACCACATCTTTCAAGAGGAAGATGATGGAGAAAGCTCGTCGGATGAATCCGAAGGATATGTGGCAAGTTGTAACGTGATCTCTCACTCGTTTACTGATGATGGGAAAACTCCTGGCACTAAAAAGCTGGAGGCAGAGCCTGTACCAGAGCGTGCATGGCCAACAGACGAAATGATCGACGCTTTTCTAGACGAAATTCGTCTAAAATGTAAAGCGGACCAGGAGGGTGAGATGACCACGTCGGAAGGAGCCAAATGCGGGCAACTGAACGAAAGAGTTGAAATACCCCTGCCAGAGCGAAAGGCATCCGAAGTAGACAAGAAGATATTCAAGACAAGGAAAAGGTTTGCCAAAGCCATGTCAATGGGAATGAAGCTACCGCCCTCGGAAGGAAACGCACACGATGGGGTGGAGAGGCACCCTAATTATTGCGCATATCACCGGAAAATATCACACCCCACGGAGGAGTGCGACGCCTTTAAGATATGGTGGCAAGGATATGTTGCTCGTCGGCAACATGTTAAGTGCATGAAACGCAAGAGCCGTCGGGAGCGAAGAAGTACTATCGATGGGCACGACAGAGCTACTGGCAACTGTTACATGGTAAACGCCAGGGAGTCACAAGTTCTCACCTTTGGGAGCGACTCTGATGAAGAAATCGCTCTGGGCCCTCTCTTCAAAGAATCCGTGTTGGGGAAAGAGGAGGAATCGGAGATCTGCGAGAACATTCAGCTGCGCAATCGCACACTCCCAGAAAAGAATCTCGGGCCCGGGAATAGAAAGGATAAGGGAAAGGAAAAGGTCACTGAAGATATCACTTTAGATGACCAAGTCATGAGAGAGCTGGCTGTCAAAGACCCTCCTAGGAAGGGTAAGGTGGACTATAACATCCTCGCGCACCTAAGGAAGCTACCTTCTCAGCTTAGCATTCTCGATGACCTCCTATTATCAAAAGAAGCACGAGACTCTCTAATTAAGGCGTTACAAGAACCTGAGCAATTCCAAGCCTTCCTTGCCACTGAAAAGATGAAGGATGAACTGGAGGAAGTGCATATGGCCGACATCACTTTCGGTAATGAAGACCTCCTTCTCGGAACGTGCGATCACAACCGTCCCCTGTATGTCTCCGGATACTGCCATGATATCAAGATAGGAAAGATTCTGGTGGATAATGGATCCTCCGTCAATCTCCTTAATGTTCGGGTGTTGAAGGAAATCTGCATGAGCGTGCAACACCTCGCTCGTGAAAAAATTACTATCTCCGGTTTCGATTCACAATCGTCACGGACTCTCGGATCTGTGATACTAACATTACGCTTTGGACTTCTCGTCACAGACATCAAATTCCATGTCATTGATGCCAAGACCTGCTACAACGCCTTGCTCGGCCGTCCTTGGCTGCACGAGTACAATATCATCCCTTCTACACAACATCAGTGTATGAAGTACTTTAAGGATGGTTTCGAGTATACCGTAACAGGTGAGTTAAACCCATTTTCCGTGAACGAAGTCCGCAAATACGAAGATGCAAAGTACTTTTTGCCAGATTTCGAGGATCCAGAAAGGTGTCGCAATCCGGAGAACAAAACCGCCGCCACCATCCCTATTTTCGGGAGCGATACCGAAGAAGAAGAAGAGATAGTCTATGCAGGGCCATCTCAACGCAACAACCTGAGGACGCCCGCCCCCATGTTAGTCTTCGGAAGTGACTCAGAAGATGAAGTGAATGCTGTGTTCTCCAATCGGCTGTCAATACAAGCACCCCCCGGCGATCACCATAGCTTGCAAATCACCATGGTACCGCGAGAACACTACAAGGAGCTCGACATGCTTCAGGCTCACAATGTGCAGGACCTGCAAATATTCTACCTCCCAGGCGAAGGGGTGAGAAGGTGATCCTATTCTACCGATCCTCAGAGTCGAAAATAGAGAAAGAGATCTGGCATGGCGCGGATGCTACACTTGACAGGCTCCAACCCATCCGTCTGCCCAGATACTATACAAATGGATTAAAGAAGCTATTGAAGCGCCAAGGAGTACCCTTAGAACAGACCGTTCGGCAGGCGCGATTCTACAACAGGATTTGGGATGTCCCCGGGACTCAACGCAAATTGCCCAACGGGAAGATGGAAACACTCGGGCTTGGATACGCAAGAGCCGGAAAACGGGAACGGGCTCACAGCAGCTACGCTATGTATACCTTTGATGAAGAGGAGGACGCCCTGTCAGGAGATGCCAATCCCCCATCAAAACTAGACCCCGCGATTAAAGCGCCGAGTCCGTCGTTTGAAGAACGAGTGGGCAAGCCAATCAGGAAAATGGGTCAGAAAGCTCGGGAAGACCACAACCGCGAAATGGCCATCTACGAGAAGGCCAGGACGCAACGTCTATCTCAACGTGCTGCAAAAGACAAAGACGCTTATCCTCGTCAATCCGTTGTACGAAAGGCCCGACGCAGAGACGGAAATAAATCAAGAAGCGGCTCGGGTTTGTCCCTCATGAAGAAGATGAGTCGAGCGTACTCCTTCCCCCGAGACAAGACGGAGAGGTTACTCAACCTCGCTATAAAACATCAAACGATCACGCTTCCAGAGTCTAGACATCCTGAGCAAGCTAGCAAGGCTTCTCATCCGAGTTATTGCTCTTATCACCAAGCCATAGGACATCCTACCGAAGACTGCTTCACCTTCAAGAACTGGGTCGAGGACCAGTACCGACGGGGCAGATTCGCTTTATCCAACGGCTGGAAGGTAACGCCGCTGCAAAAGCATGAGCCCAAGGCCGCAAGAGCAGAACCGGGTCCACCTCAGTCTAGGGAGCGGGTTCGCACTTGTTATACGATTACGATATTAGGAGAAGAGCCCGAGAACGTAGATGACCTTCCCCGGTGCTTTGAGAACAGCGATGATGAGGTGATCTCGGAATTTCCGCCCGCTCCGAAAGAACTGGAAGATGGTATACATACTACTGCAGATAACCTCAAGAAGATTGAGTTGGGATCGGCAGACGACCCGCGACCGACATTTGTCAGCGAGCTGTTATCCGAAGAGAGGGTGGCCGCGTTAAAGAACGTACTTCTACGGCATAAAGACTGCTTCGCGTGGAACTACTCCGAGATGCCAGGATTAGATCCGGAGATTGCTGTGCATAGATTAGCAATATCCCCAGATATTAAGCCAGTCAAGCAGGCGCCAAGAAGGATGCGACTCGAGCTTGAAATGAGCATCAACGCCGAAGTCAAGAAGCTGATCGATTCTGGATTTATCCAAGAAGTCCAATATCCCGACTGGATCGCCAATATCGTCCCGGTAATGAAGAAGAATGGGACGGTACGCATATGCGTGGATTTCAGGGATCTCAATAAAGCCTGTCCCAAGGATGATTTCCCAGTACCAGTAACCGAACTAATGATAGATAACACGTCCACTCACGAGGTTTTCTCCTTTATGGATGGTTCGTCAAGATACAATCAGATAAAGATGCATCCCGAAGACCAGAAGCATACCGCTTTCCGGACCCCTTTGGGTATATTCTGCTACAGGGTTATGCCCTTTGGTCTAAAGAACGCTGGCGCTACCTATCAAAGGGCTATGACAAAGATCTTCGACGATCTCATACATGACATCGTCGAGTGCTATATCGATGACCTTGTAGTGAAGAGCATGTCGTACGAAGAGCATTTAAAACATCTGGAGATTGTGTTTCGACGCTTTCGGCAATATAATTTGAAAATGAATCCCCTCAAATGCGCGTTTGGAGTCTCCTCGGGCAAATTTCTGGGATTCATCGTTCGGCACCGAGGTATTGAAATAGATCCGTCAAAGATTAAGGCGATCATGGAAATGCCTCCGCCAAGAACCCTCAAGCAGTTGCGGTCTCTCCAAGGGAAGCTCGCGTACATCCGGCGGTTTATCGCTAATCTTTCGGACAAATGCCGTCCGTACAGCCACCTGATGAAAAAGGGAACTCCATTCGCTTGGGATCACAAATGCCAAGGTGCACTAGACGAGATCAAGCAGTACCTGCAGAACCCTCCGGTGTTGGGTGTGCCGGTCAAGGGAAAACCCCTCATTCTTTATACAACCGCCCTCGAAGGTTCCTTGGGCGCATTATGGGCACAAGAAAACGATCAGGGGAAAGAGAGAGCACTTTACTACTTAAGTCGAGTACTGCTGGGGGCAGAAAGCAACTATTCCCCCATTGAAAAGCACTGCCTGGCGTTGATCTTCGCAATAACAAAGCTTAGACATTACGCATTAGCACATGAAGTCCGTCTTATTTCGAAGGTGGACCCTCTCAAATATTTGATGTCGAAAGCCATATTGACGGGGTGACCCGCTAAGTGGGCCCTGCTCTTGATGGAGTTCTCGATGACGTATCAACCTCTCAAGGCAGTGAAAGGCCAGGCCATTGCCGACTTCCTCGCCGAGCACCCGATACCGGCCGATTCTCCTCTGAACTGTGATTTGCCGGACGAGCATGCATTTGATGCGATTAGCGGCGGAAGCGCCCGATGGGAACTCTATTTCGATGGAGCGTCCTCCATAAAGAAACAGAAACGAGGTATCCCAATGACCAAATCAGGGATAGGCCACATCTTTGCAACTCCACAAGGAGGGATAATGCGCTTCGCCTTCTCCTTAACAGAGCCGAGGACAAACAATGAAGCTGAATACGAAGCTCTAATAGCAGGCCTCGAGATCGTCATCGACATGGGAATTGAAGACCTCCTTATATACGGGGATTCTCAGCTGGTCGTTAGTCAAGTAAATGGTGACTACCAAACGTGCAAGCCGGAGTTGGTGAAGTACGGCGAAAGGGTGCAACAACTATTGACCCAAATTCCCTCCTATACTTTGGAGAACATACCGCGCGCGGAAAACAGCAAAGTAGACGCGTTGGCTAAACTTGCTAAAGAACTGGCTGACGAGAACCTCGATGACGTCAGAATCGTGGTACAAAGCCGTCGAGTGCTCTCCCCGACAGAAATATCTCCGGAATCATGCGAAGAAAAGGGAACGACTGAGCAGACGACCCTACAAATAAAAGACCATGAGAAGGCCGAAGACTGGAGGGAAGTCTTCATAGACTACTTTAAGTCCCACCGAATGCCCGAAGAAGCGTCCTCAAGACATCAGCTCATGAAACGAGCTCTATCCTTCGCTTTCGTCAACGATATTCTATACAAGAGATCGTTTGATTCTCTATGGCTGAGATGCTTAAGACCTGACGAAGCAGAAAGAGTCATTCAGGAAGTTCATGACGGACTTTGCGGTTCTCACCAAGCAGGCCCAAAGATGAAGTTAAAAATCAAACGGATGGGTTACTATTGGCCCACGATGACCCAGGACTGCCTCGAGTATGCGAAGCAATGCCACTCATGCCAGATTCATGGAGACTTCATCCACCAACATCCGAATCCACTGCACCCAACGGTAGCTAGCTGGCCATTCGAAATGTGGGGGACTGACATAGTCGGCCCCATTGAGCCAGCATCATCCCGGGGACACTGTTTTATCCTGGCGACAACTGATTACTTCTCCAAATGGGCAGAAGCAGTACCACTGAGGGAAGTGAAGACGGAGAATATCCTCCATTTCTTCAAGACGCACGTCATCTACCGGTTTGGGACCCCACGGCGGATTATCTCCGATAATGGGCCGGCCTACCAAAGCCATAAGATTAGCCGCTTCGCACAGCAGCACAATATAGACTGGAGATATTCTTCGGTTTACAATCCACGAGCTAACGGTCTAGCCGAGGCCTTCAATAAGACCTTGACGAAGATCATAAAAAAGACCGTTTCCAGGAATAAGAGAGACTGGCACAAAAGGCTGCAAGAAGCCCTTTGGGCTTATCGAACTACGTTCAAGACGGCCACGAACACAACGCCGTACGCGTTGGTATTTGGGACGGAAGCAGTGCTCCCCCTCGAGATAGAGTTACCCTCTCTACGAGTAGCAGTCCACCACGAGCTGACGAACGAAGAAAATGCTCACCTTCGGCTTGAGGAGCTTGATGCCCTCGACGAAACCCGGCTCATAGCGCAACAACATCTAGAAGCCTACAAAGCAAAGGTGACGCGCTCGTACGAACGATTGACCAGGCCGAGGACATTCCGCCAAGACGAACTCGTACTAGTGGTCAAAAGACCTATGATCCCCAATCGTGCCAAGCGGGGAAAATTTGAGCCAAACTATGAAGGCCCATACATCATAGATAAGGTCTACCAGGGTGGAGCATATCTACTCATGGACATGCACGGTGAAAGGCCTTTCAGGCCAATAAACGGCCGCTTCTTGAAGAAATACTACGCTTAATAAGCCGCAGCCTGGGTCAATGATAGATGACGACGACTATGTCCGCTCACTATCTTCCTAGGCTCAGACTTTACAAGCAGCAGCCGGCCTTCCCATAGCGGCGGACCGAAACGTCCTTAAACTATCGGCGGACCGAAACGTCCTTAAACTATCGGCGGACCGAAACATCCTTAAACTATCGGCGGACCGAGACGTCCTTAAACTATCGGCGGACCGAGACGTCCTTAAACTATCGACGGACCGAGACGTCCTTAAACTAACGGCAGACCGAAACGTCCTTAAACTATCGACGGACCGAAACGTCCTTAAACTAACGACGGACCGAAACGTCCCTAAACTACTACCGCAACATCCTTAGGTTGCCGAGATGGATAAAAAAAAAAGAAGAAGATAAAAAAAAATGATAAAAAAAAAACGGTATGTCCATAAGCAAAGTGGGCACGGATGAAAACCCGAAAGGGCTCCGTGAGTAAAAACAGCAGGGCTGCCGGCAAGTGTTCGTGAAAACCCGAAAGGGCGCGACCTTGTAAAAAAAAAAGTGAAAAAGAATAAAAAAAAACGGTATGTCTATAAGCAAAATGGGCACGGATGAAAACCCGAAAGGGCTCCGTGAGTAAAAACAGCAGGACTACCGGCGAGTGTCTGTGAAAACCCGAAAGGGCGCAACCTCGTTAAAGGACACTTACAGAGTCCTCTCGACCTTGTAAGGAGAAACCACCTGCGTGAGATCCTTACGACTCACAAAGGAGCAGCACACTTAGGGATCCTCACGATTCCTAAGGAGAAAATACACTTACGAGATCCTCACGACTCGTAAGGAGAATTCTCTTATGGGACCCTCACGGCTCATGAGATTTGAAAGTCTTAAGTTACAGAAACCTGAACCTGTTCTTAAGCAAATTCTCCACAACCTCCGATATTGCCCTACAAGAGGCTCAATACTGACCCTTGTATACAATCCACGGGCGCGAATAAACATTTCCCCAGCAAAGTCCAACCCTTGTAGGTCCTCTCGACCCATAAGGAGAAAACCCTCTTGTAGGATCCTTACGACTTACAGAGGAACATACACTTAGGAATCCTCACGATCCCTAAGGAGAAAATACACCTGCAAGATCCTCACGACTTGTAGGGAGAAATACCTTTGTGAGACCCTTACGGCTCATGAAGTCAAAAGCCTTAGTCGACAGGACCTTAACCCTGTTTGCTAAGCCACCTTTGTTCAACATCGACAGAGGCAAATGATGATTCGCTCCTGGCAATATTCCAGTTGCAGCGATGCTGATGCCTAAACCGGTATCGAATCCCAAGTTCTTTCATGGCAAATGATGATTCGCTCCTGGCAATATTCCAGTTGCAGCGATGCTGATGCCGAAATCGGTGTCCGAAATCCGAGCTTGCGGCGAAAAAGCTAGCAAGCCACACATGCCTACAAAATAGCCGAAATGATAGGGCAACTTGCAATAAAAAGCAGCAAGTAAGAATGAAGGCATAAAAAATAGCCGAAATGATGGGGCAACTCGCAATAAAAAGCAGCGAGTAGAAAATAAATAAATAGCCGAAATGATTGGGCACCGCGAAAAATTGCCGAAATGATGGGGCAATCGCAACCTTCGCGATATAAAAGCTGAAACGATAGAGCATCGCGGAAAAAGAAATAAAATAAAAAGAAAATGTATGCCCTACAGATGAGATCATATCGATCCCTGTATACAATCCAGGGGCACAAACAAAGAGGGAACCTTACCTTCCCAACAGGCTCCACCAGAAAGCGAAGCCAAATCTCGACGGTTCATAGATAACCTAGAGACAATCTCGACATCTGTCGTAATATTGCAGACACAATGCCAACAAATGAAGTAAAGGAAAATCCCTAGCTTTAGGGTCTCGACGTCAACATCGACAACTTAGAGATCACCAACTGTGTTTCTCCTCACTCCAACTAGATGCATACATGAAGTCAACAACCGACCTCAGAATCGCAACGAAACGGAACCATGGCAGAGTTCCTAGTCCCAAATCTCAACGGCCACATCTGCAGCCTGGAGACCAACAACGGTGTGCCTCCTCATTCCAGCAGCACAAAGATGTTACACCATCAAGCGGAGCGATGGCAAAATCCCAACTCCGCCTTAGCATTTGTCTCGTTACAGCAGACGCAATGTTAACAACGGCGTTCCTTCGCAGTCCAGCAGGATGTACATGCAAAGTTAATAAAAGACCCCATGGTCAGCAAAGCGGTGTGATGGCAAAATCCCAGCTCCACCTCAACACTCGTCTCGTCACAGCGGACACATCATCAAGCTAAGCGGAACAGCGGCAACTCCCAGTTCCATGACTCGACGATGTACTCCCACAGAGAGTCAAATCCCAACTCCGTGAAATGCGGATATAATCAACAAAATTCCTGGTCACGTGGAACGCGGATAACGTCACTCTTTGACCCCGTGGAAAACGTCCAGAGCGGATCCTGGTCCTCGCAGAGCATGGCAGTGAACCCGTGCGAAGCACCCAGAGCGGAGCCTAGTCCTCGCCTAACGCGGCAGTGAACCCGTGTGAAGCATCTAGTGCAAAATTCCTGGTCACGTGGAACGCGGATAATGTCACTCTTTGACCCTGTGGAAAACGTCCAGAGCGGATCCTGGTCCTTGCAGAGCATGGCAGTGAACCCGTGCGAAGCATCCAGAGCGGAGCCTAGTCCTCGCCTAACGCGGCAGTGAACCCGTGTGAAGCATCTAGTGCAAAATTCCTGGTTACGTGGAACGCGGATAATGTCACTCTTTGACCCCGTGGAAAACGTCCAGAGCGGATCCTGGTCCTCGCAGAGCATGGCAGTGAACCCGTGCGAAGCATCCAGAGCGGAGCCTAGTCCTCGCCTAACGCGGCAGTGAACCCGTGTGAAGCATCTAGTGCAAAATTCCTGGTCACGTGGAACGCGGATAATGTCACTCTTTGACCCCGTGGAAAACGTCCAGAGCGGATCCTGGTCCTCGCAGAGCATGGCAGTGAACCCGTGCGAAGCATCCAGAGCGGAGCCTAGTCCTCGCCTAACGCGGCAGTGAACCCGTGTGAAGCATCTAGTGCAAAATTCCTGGTCACGTGGAACGCGGATAATGTCACTCTTTGACCCCGTGGAAAAAGTCCAGAGCGGATCCTGGTCCTTGCAGAGCATGGCAGTGAACCCGTGCGAAGCATCCAGAGCGGAGCCTAGTCCTCGCCAAGCACGGCAGTGAACCCGTGTGAAGCATCTAGTGCAAAATTCCTGGTCACGTGGAACGCGGATAATGTCACTCTTTGACCCCGTGGAAAACGTCCAGAGCGGATCTTGGTCCTCGCAGAGCATGGCAGTGAACCCGTGCGAAGCATCCAGAGCGGAGCCTAGTCCTCGCCTAACGCGGCAGTGAACCCGTGTGAAGCATCTAGTGCAAAATTCCTGGTCACGTGAAACGCGGATAATGTCACTCTTTGACCCCGTGGAAAACGTCCAGAGCGGATCCTGGTCCTCGCAGAGCATGGCAGTGAACCCGTGCGAAGCATCCAGAGCGGAGCCTAGTCCTCGCCGAGCACGGCAGTGAACCCGTGTGGAGCATCTAGTGCAAAATTCCTGGTTACGTGGAACGCGGATAATGTCACTCTTTGACCCCGTGGAAAACGTCCAGAGCGGAGCCTGGTCCTCGCCAAGCACGGCAATGAACCCGTGTGAAGCATCCAGAGCAAATACCGGACTGTGGAGTCCTTAAAACCCACGGACTATGATGTCCTTAACCTCGACCGTGATGTCTTAAAACTAACGATCAACCACCCCGATTCCCTACAGATTTTGCTTTGGTTTAAGGGTACATCTCTTCACTCCTTTGATGCCCGGCGTTGTAATTCCTCAACGTCTGCAAAGAGGTGACGGGTCCCTGCAACCAAACACTGGACTGTGGAGTCCCTAAATCCACCGACTATGAGGTCCTTAACCTTGACCGTGATGTCTTAAAACTAACAGCGGACTGTGGAGTCCCTAAATCCACGGACTATGAGGTCCTTAACCTTGACCGTGATGTCTTAAAACTAACAGCGGACTGTGGAGTCCTTAAATCCACGGACTATGAGGTCCTTAACCTTGACCGTGACGTCTTTAAACTACGATACCTTGAGAAACCCCTGACTCCGTAAAACACGGACAAGGGTGACCGCATCCAACACTTGCAGGCCCTCACGACCTGTAAGGAAGAAAAACTCTCTTGCGAGATCCTTACGACTCTCAAGGGAAAACCCGCTTAAGGATCCTCACGATCTTTAAGAAGAACTCACACCTATGGGATCCTCTCGACCTGTAGGGAGAAAAACCCTTTATGAGACCCTCGTGGCTCGTAAAATGCAAAAGTCTTAGGAAGCAGATCTTAACCCTGAGTCCTGAGCCATTGCTGTCCTGCAAGGAGATTAAGATAGAATATCCGCAGAATACATTCAATGAAAAGGAGACACATCATTGAGAAGAAAAATGTATCTTTTATTCATAAACCAAAATGGGTGCAAAGTACAATTCATGAAAGAAACAAAAAGAAAATACTCCCATCCATGAGTATGTACAAAAAGGAAGGAAAAGATACAAATGTTTTAGGCCGGCGGGCGATTCAGCAACTTGGTCAGCTCATCCTGCTTTTGTTGGACCACGGCTTCATGACGCAAGATCTCCAAAAGACGAGCCTCCGCCTGAGCTTGTTGGGCCTGATACGAAGCGAGCCGGGCTTCAAGCTCTTTCTCAGTGGCCTTATGAGTCTCGACCCTCTCACGAGTGAACGTGGCAGCTTTATCGAGAGCCACCACCTCTTTGATGGACTCCTGAAGCACCCGCCAGAGTTCATACGTTTTGTTGGCTTTGGCTGTGAGATTGGCTTGGAGCTCGCCCAGCGCCTTGGAGGCTAGCTCCCTTTCCGAGAACTTGCGACCGAGCCTCTTCTCACATGACGTCATATTTGCCGCGCACCGTGCTATCAGCCCCCGTAACTCCGCCTTTGCAGCCACGGCCTCCGAGGAAAGGTGAGAACATTCAAGGGCGTGCAGGCAAGCCTCCACTCGCCGGCAGAACTCCACCCAGACTCCCACCACCTCTTCGCTGTGGTAGGTGGCAAGAAAAGGGAGAGAACCGTTAGCCTCGGCAGCGAATGCTTCAGCCGTGGTCGTGCTGCCAGCACGAAGCTCCTCGATCAGAGACGACAAGGAGACGAGGCTTAATTGGGCCAAGCGTTCTGAAGCCCGCAAGGCATAAGGGCCGGGTGGCATCACGATGCGCGACTCCAACGCCGTGGAGACTGGCAGAGCTGTTCAAATTTGGAAGACGTCAGCAAAATTCTTAATCAAAGAACGAGTGAGAGCGCAATGAGATGTCACTCACCGACAGTCGTGCAAGCAGGAGCTGAAGGCTCCCCTGGCCCTTCGAGAACCTCGACCTCATCATCGGCTTCCAGAACTGCAGAAAACATCAGTGTCAGTACGCAAAATAGCGACGATGCTATGAGAAGGAATGGACAACACCAATCTTGCCCAGACGAGAGGACAATGCGCTGAGGGGAGATCGCCTGCGGAGCTGCCATCTCCAATAAACGCTGAAATGACTGTCGAGGCGACAGATCCGCGATCGTGGCCGCCAAACCGCGCAATTCTGAGAAAGATAAAAGAGTTCAGACTATGAAGGGGCTGCTAAATTAAAACACAGAGGAATACCTTCAACAGTCCTCCCATTCTGAGCCGGGGGGATAGCAGCTTCAACGGTCTCCGCCATGACCTCAGGCTCCAACAAAGGGAGAGTAGTCCCGACTACCTCGCTCCCAGCCTTTGGGCCGCTCGCAGTAGGAGTCATTGGGGCGGCGGCCTCCAAAGGAGCCTCCTCCAAAGGGGCAAGCACTCCCTGATCAAGAACCGCCGCTGGAAGTTCCACCATGAGAGGAGCAGCCTCGTCAGTCCCCTCCACATCCAACAAGGCCTCATTGAGAATTTCGGCGGGCTTTAGCTTTAATGGGCCCGTAGGGAGCTCCCCCAGCGTCGAAGACTCTGCATGATTCAAATAAGAATAATGATATATATGCACGGGCATAAATGATCGGAAAAACTACAAAAGAAACACAACATACCTATACGCAAAGAAGCCCTCAATATGGCTTCTTCAAGCCGCTGCTCCTTCTCAAGGAGGTGGGCTCGCCGAGGTTCGAGAGTGGACTCATGGCCGCCGGTCCACAAAGAAAGTGCGTCAGCTGCATCTTCTGAAGCGGCCTGCTTCAAAGCCCTTTCTCCCCATTCCTCCAGAGGACCGATAAATCGCCGCCGAATCCACGAAGGGTCTTCGTAAAAAATTACAGCAGGATAAGACTTCTTCGGAACCTTGGCGTTATGAGACGCGTCTTTTGAACGCCGTATGGCCTCAGCCAACTGTGCGGCCTCCTCATCAGCCGAACTCGGAAAGAGAAGTCCGGCGTCTGACCCCTGCAGGGCCAATGGTTCGTCTTCAAGGATAGGCTCAGACTCCACCACAGAATCAAGCGGGGCAGTAGCCGCTTTCCTCCGCCGTTTAGACCCAGAGCTGGTCGCTGAGGACGACCGCTTCCTCCCTCGCGAAGCCTTAGGGCGGCGCTGGCCCACATCGCCCTCGGCGCCCTCATCCCTGTTACTCTCGCTCGGTGCCACAACCGAGGATGACATCGCCATTGTCGACGCCACAGGAGGCGGCGCCGCCACCGGCAGGGGTGCTACTACTGGGGCCCGTTTACCCCGCGATCGGGAACCCAAGGGCATACCAGCTGTTGGAGTAAGGTCTACCCCTGACTCCCCCGGAATGAGCGCGGTGCCAATTTCCCTCAAAGGGAAGCGGACCGGAGCCCTCGGCCGTAGCTTAGCCCCCGAAACCTGAGGAGGGGCGTCGTGACCAAGAAGCACCCTTCTTTCTTCAAGAATAATCGGACTGATCCGATGAAGATACCAGCCCGTAAATGCACCTACACATCGGGGCATGTACTCGGCTTTAGGGACCATGAAATGAGAGCCGGTGTTCAGCCTCATGAAATGATGAGCGACATCGCGAACAGCATCAAGCGAAGGGATCGGGACGACTATAAAAGCCTCAAAAGGAACACCCTGGTCGTATCCAAGCTGCCGGGCAAATCGATGCGGATTGTACCGCATAAAAAGAGCCGCACTGTCCTGGCGAAACACCAAGTAGCCCGGTCTAATTGCATACAAATGCGTGGCCTCCCGGGGCTTCAGAGAAGGTGCGTTGTCTTTCGACTGGTCCCAGAGTTGTTGAACGGGACCCGAAGGAGTAGACAAAACCCGATCATTAAAAACCAACCCGCCAGCGGTGGCATGAGGAGAAATCAGCACCCGAATGGCCCCAAATTGAGTCGGGTCGGCAGCAGAAGCACCCACCAGTCGCATAAGTCACGGGAAGGGATAGGCGTCGTAAAAGGCGGGCCTCTGATGCATAGCAAAAGACCCCAGCACATGCATTTCGATCCACGACGTGAAATAATGAAGCGAAAAGTTCACTACGTCCATGCCAGGAGTAGAGGTATTAGCTGCGGTGCCCAATCCATTATAGAGGTGCGCCAAGGCCGGGATGCCGATGGCCAACCGCATCCCCTCAGCAATACGATGAGCCGGGTAGATGACCGAGGCTCTCATGAAGCGGCGATGCATGGGGATAACGAACCAACTAAGCCAGACGCTAATAAACCCCACAAAGAACGTCTCCTCGTCCATGCCCGGGACAGCAATGGATTCAAAAGATATCGGCGATATAATAGGGATGTAATATTGAGGTAAATCTGACTCGTTGGTCGGCAACCTCTTCGGACCGAACCCAAAGGGGTCCCCAATGTTGGCAAACTTCGGGGCTGTCTTCGATAAGGCGTCCTTACGAAGGAAACAAGCAATGAAGCTCTTGAAAGTGACACCCTGCTCCTCGGACTCGGTGAATAATCGGTCGAAGATGCCTAGGGCCTTAATTAAACTGGGGCGCTTATGGCGAACAGCATTCTCAGCGGACAGGCCGTCAACCGGTGCAGACTCGGGCTCGAAGACATACTCGTCAGGAAGCAACAACTCCTCATACAGTGCGCCCCTGATTGGCAATCCCGAGATTTCATAAAATTCTGCAAGAGAGATCGAGACCTCACGATCTCCTAGAATGAAAGTGTTGGTGGGAAGATTCCATTGGTTCAAAAACGCCTTAACCCACCAGGCATGCGGGGACTTATAATGGAATAGTGACGCGTATATGGCCTGATAAAGCCCGACTTTCTGCAACCGCGGACGATGGGCAGAAAGGATGTAGCGAGCCCAGAGAAGATAGCCCGTAGGATGCCGGGGAGTGAGCCCTATCTTATAAATTTGCCCCCACGGGTGGGCCTCACCCTGGCAGATACGCCGCCCCAAGATGTCTATGGCCGGAATCGGATGGTTCGGAATACCGGTCGTCGAAGGCTCAAGCCTCCCCGTTGGAGTCCAGTTGGGCATTTCCACAGCAAAAGCTGTCCTTGGAGGATCCATCGGTAAAAAGGAGAAAGTGGGCTCCGTTGGCACTGCGCAGAGAAAACTCCGACGACCCTGAATAATCTGACTATACCAAGATCCCCATTGAAGAAGGTTGGTGCAGTTCGGGTCATGGGCCCGAATCATCGCCATCGCTTCCTCATCAGACGGTAACTGAGGAAAAGCCGCCTCCGAGCGAGAAAAGGGAAAGCGTGGAACAGAAGCCATCGCACCTGAAATCCAATAAAAGAAGACCGTTAAAAGGAAAGTCAGCGATATATATTCATACATGAACATGAAGACTAGCTAAAGAAAGCAACAGCAGAGTTTTCTGGGACCATTGGCCACAAAACATATGGGCCCCACAGAATCCGGATGACGGCTCATTAATAATGAGACCAAACAGTTACAATAAAACAAAGGGAATATCCTCATTTAATAAAAAATGATGACCATGCACATTCCCCTCAACAAGATCTGTCTAGGGCTCTACAATGAACCCAACAAAATCAAAGGAATTAAATTCCCACAGAAGACATCATTACAAAAACCCCATCGCATTAATTGCAGAAGAACAGCCTCGGGCCAAGAGACCCCAGGAAACCTCTGTGTGAAGAAAATCGAGTTCTTCATTGGAATTAAATTCCTTATTGAGAAAAGGGAATTAAATTCCCAGAAACATTTTTGATGGAATTAAATTCCATGGAGTTGAAACGCCATCATCATCTCCCCAAGGATCATCTAAACCCTAAAAGATCTACAGTTTGAAGGTTAAGCGGTTTCATGTTCTTATGGAAAAATATGAAGAAAAAAGGGTAAAACCCCTCGTTTTGGATTTAAAATCCAGAGGAATGTGAAGGTCCATCGTTGTCCAAAAACATTACCTGAAGAAAAGGATTCTTTTCGAACAGAGTTAAACTCTGCAGACTGTTTCAAGACAGAGAACTAAGCTCTGGAAGCGAGAATTAAATTCTCAAGGAAGAAGTTCTCAGAAGAAGAAGATGAACAAAGTGAAGGCTCCTATGAAGAGACAGAGGTATTTATAGAAGACAATGAAAACGTTTCGTCTCCCCAGATCCCTAGAGGAATCCAACGGTCACAAGAGGTGACAGCGTTGCACTCACGTGCAGATACGTGAGAACAACGCTGTGGGGGCATTTGTTTCTTGATTTAAAATCAGGAAAGCTTCTGGGAAAAGCTTCAGAAGAGGGTCACGTGCTTACACGTGACTAGCGGTCACGTGTTGGCACGTGACACCTAAAAGCATCATCAAGTCAGGTTCAGTTTTCCAACTACATCAAAGAAAGGGCTTCAGAAAGGGTCACGTGTCGGCACGTGACATTTAAATGCAAGCGTCAAAGGCACACCGGTTCCCTGATCAAGTCAAGGAAAAGGCTTCAGAAGAGGTCACGTGCTCCCACATGACCAGGGTCGCGTGTTGGCACGTGACGTTCAAAACAGCAGACTCGTTCTCCAGATGAACCAAGGAAAGAGAGTTCAAACAAGGGTCACGTGCTCACACGTGACCAGGGGTCACGTGGTGGCACGTGACGTTTAAGCAGCAATCAGAAGACAGAGCGCAAAAGAAAGAGGAAGGCTCGTTCCAAGGGAGTCACGTGCCCACACGTGACCATGGGTCACGTGGTCACACGTGACCGGCTTTCAAAGCCCATTTTGTCAAACAGAATTAAATTCTGAAGGAGAATCAAATCTTTCCAAAGGAAAGTGATTATCTAGAGCAGATCGAATTAAAGATTCAGAGGTGATGAAATATCATCTATCTATGGGAAAATCTCGGGTTTGGAAAGATTTCCCCTTTAAATCTAACCGAAATAATAAAGGGGAACCCCTGGATTTGAAATCCAATGGTGAATAAAATTCACCCAATAATCCAAAGGTCCAAAATGAATGATGGATGCAAATCAAATCTTTCATGAAGATTCGTCAAAAACTGATTGATTCGGCTGCTTCTCCTATAAATAAGAACCAAGAGACACAGAGAGAGATATACAGAGACAGGGAGAGAAAAAGAAAAGGAAGAGAGCTTCGATACTTGGAGAAACTTGGATCTTCTGCAAAAACCCTAGGTAAGAAAGGGAAAAGCTCCTTGAAAGAAAAAGAGAATTTAATTCTCAACAGAGTTTAACTCTGATACATAAAACAGAAGAACATATTTCTTCTCTCTTTGATAGAGGATCTGCAAAGTGCACATCTCCCCTTGAGGTTGAGAATTTAATTCTCAATGGGTTGAGATCCTGCCATGCAGATCCAAAACATAGAGAGGGAATGCAAGCACGAGAATTTAATTCTCACAGAACTATAGGAATTTAATTCCTTTAAAATAAAATTAGGGCTTGACCCTGTATCATGGGAATTTAATTCCTTCAGAACAAAAAGAAACAGGGTTTAACCCTAAACCGCGGGAATTTAATTCCTTTAATCATAATTTAACAGAGGATGGAAGTTCAAATTCCCTAAAAAGCTTTTGTTAGGGTTTAACCCTATTTGGTTCTCCACATGTATGAGGAATTTAATTCCTACGGAAAATTCAGAGTTCAACTCTATTCAGAATATAAACCTTCAAAAGGAAGTAGGAATTTAATTCCTCTGAAATTACTGTCAGTGTTTAACCCTACGAGGAATTTAATTCCTGAGAAAAGGTTAACAGATCCTCTAAATAACATACCTAGAGGCAGGGTCACGTGTCATCACGTGACCCCCCCCCAAGAGATCTACAGAAAGCCCCCTTTGAGGCAGCACCCCACGTGACCCACGTGACCCTCGGCAGAAGCTCTAATACATAGGCATTTGAATGCCCATCACGTGATGGCACGTGATGCTCTGAAAGACGCGATAATCTCAGCAGAATAAATGAAGGGAGGGCGCTCTCACGTGCTGCCACATGACCCCTCCTGCCTTAGTGTTTAACACTAAATTGAAACTCTCGAACCCAGTGTTAAAACACTGTTGGGCCTTAGTGTTCAACACTAATTAAAAAGCTTTATTTGCAGTGTTCAACACTGATCTGTTTTAGTGTTTAACACTAATTTGAAAAGCCTTGTTGCTGGTGTTTAACACCAATTATCTCTTAGTGTTAAACACTAACTTGTCAACCTCATTCCCAGTGTTCAACACCGACTGCTCTGTAGTGTTTAACACTAGGCTTTGGCCCAATTGGCCTAAATGGATAGAGGCAAAGCCTCTCCTGATTGGACTTAGCCCAAGATGGCCATAAGTCCTCAATTTGTGATTAACTGGGCCAATGGACTCATAACATAATTAATTCGTCTTGATCCCAAATTAGGCCAAGGACTATTTAATCCACTCCGGTTCTAGGGTACATCTCTTCACTCCTTTGATACTTGGCATTGTAATCCCTCAATGTCTTCAAAGAGGTGACGGGTCCCGACGACCACACATTGATACGGACTGTGGGGTCCTTAAACCCATGTTTAATGCAAAATTCCTGGTTACGTGGAACGCGGATAATGTCACTCTTTGACCCCGTGGAAAACGTCCAGAGCGGAGCCTGGTCCCTCGCAGAGCACTGCAGTGAACCCGTGTGAAGCATCCAGAGCACATACTGGACTGTGGGGTCCTTAAACCCATGGACTACGACGTCCTTAACCTTGACCGAGATGTCTTAAAACTAACAATGGACCGCAATGTCCTTAAACTACCCATGGACCGCAATGTCCTTAAACTACCCATGGACCGCAACGTCCTTAAACTAGAACAATAGAGCCCCGCATGCTCTTTTGTCGGATCTAAACGGTCCCGCTTAAGTTGATCTTAGCCTCAAAGACGGCTAACGTATCCTTAAACCTTCAAACAGACTGGACTATGAATCCCCCCAATTAACTCTGGCTTGAGGGTACATCTCTGAACTCCTCTGACATCCGTCGTTGTAATCCTTCAACGTCGTCAGAGAGGTGATGGGTCCCGACGGCTATACATACGATGGACCACTATGTCTCTAAACTGGAACAATAGAGCCAATTGCTCTTTTGTCGGATCTAAACGATCCCGTTAAGTTGATCTTAGTCTCAAACTGGACTAACGTATCCTTAACAAACGTTTGAGTTGATCTTAGCCTCAAATATGGCTAACGTATCCTCAAACCAAAACCCCAAACCCAAATCTAAGATAATACGGATTTGGATTAGTCCACGCCCTACGGGCGACGACATAACTCAGTCTCCGTAAACAATCCACGGGCAACAAAATACAAAACAATCACCCACGACACGAAGTGACCATCTGGAGAAGGAGAAAGTTGTTACCGCAATGCGGTAGCGTAATTAACTGCAGGGGCTTGCGCCTGCAGGGAAGAGCGTCCCCACAATCAAAAACCCCTCAAACGAGGGGGAATCTGACGAAGTCTGCTACATCGGACGCATCCGTCTAAACCTTCGATACATGGTGCCATAAATCAACTTGGCATCTTCGGAGAGGTGGACGGATAGCACCAATTAGCATCTGCCCCGAACCTCAGGCATAGACGTCCCCGCGTCTCGGCCGCCGTTCGGAAAGGAACACCCACCCTCAAGTTCGTATTCCCACTTTCTTTGGTTTTTCTAATCTTCCTTTAATGATACCGAGTGTTGATGAATCACAATCCGATATTTTGAGTTTGATAATTTTAGAAAAACAAGTTGACTTTTGAGAATAAGGTAGATGAGCTTTACGAGTCTCCTACCTCCGTAATTTTTGAAAAATCATGTGTGTTGAATTCTGGCGTGACACTTATTGACATTGAAACGTTCAATCGGACCTTCGATGAAAGTTTCAAAGATATTTTCGCCGATGAACTCACATTCCTAAATGACACGGATTTTGTGATTAATCAACCTCCACTTGAAGAAGTCGAACCACCACCATTTCTTTTTCTCTTCCGCCATTCTTCTCCTCCACCGAGACCGTATACTGCTTCTATCTCCACACGGTCTCATGTGCTTCTCATCTCCTTTCTCTACACTCCATTCTTTCACCAACCCTACCATTATAATGATAAAAAATTTGAATGGTTGGTGCTAACCTTTGGCCTGTGTAAGGGCCTGTATAGTTTGATTTTTCTCCTCCCTAACTCTGAACTTTAACGCTTAAAACAGTGGAAACACTGTCTCACTTAAGTTTGGGGGGACCTTTTTGTATATATTTTTTGTTTTTCTTTTAACAATAAAAAAAATATATAAATAAATAAATAAACAGGGGAGTGCCGACATTTTTGACCCTCTTGGTTTAGCCTAACAGTGAGGACACTGTCAAGTTTAAGTTTGGGGGTGCGCTCGGTAAACTTTCTTCCTTCACATTCATGTGTACAATTTTTGCATTTGCATAGTTATTTTAAAATCCATAAAAATTGAAAAGTTTTAAAAATTATAAAAATTGAAAAGTTCAATTTTGGCCATATTTGACTTAAGTTTGACATGACGGTTGACTAATTAGGAAAAACTAGATCCCAGACTTGGTAAATTAAAAACCCTAAAAATAACCTTTCTTAAAATTTAACGGTAGAAAATATATGTCTTTATAATTTACTTAGAAATAGGCAAATTTTGAGTTCACTTCTTGGGCTAAGTCAAAATAAAGGAAGATTATTGAAATTTTTATTAAAGTGTAAGTCTGAAAAATAATCCTGAAACTTAAGTCTAAATTCTGAAAATATATACCCTACAATTAGCACATACACGCACCTTAAAACTTGGAATAATAGAAGATACCTTGAAATGCTCTTGTCTAAAATCCTCAATATGAAGGAAAATAAAATGATAAGTGTGAATAAAGAGATATAAAAAAATGAACACTGGTTTTGTAATTACTTAAGGCTGCGTAAAATATATATATATATATATATATATATAGCGAGGGTGCTTTATCACCTAGTGCCTTAGACCAACTGGTTTGAGAGTCACTGCTAAAAGCCTTAGGTATTACAAGACGAAGAATTACGCCTTAATGCGCAAACACATTTTGTAATCGGTCGTTAGTATCTCAAGAAGTATTAACGGTCGCATGAAGAATGTGTGAGCAATTTCATCTAAAAATTCACCGGCTAAAAGTATTTTGGACGATGGACAAGAGTATAAGAGCTTGAATTGAATTTCCAAGTGTAGGGGTGATACGTACACACGTAGGGGTATATGATTAGGTTTGGATGAGAGGTAGGAATGAAAAATAGGACTTATATCTTTAGTAAAAATGATAGAAATTCCTAAGAAGGAACCTTAGAAGGAAAACTCAAAAGATGCTGAAAGCTGAATAAATTTGCAGAACATATACGGTCTTAACTTAAATGATAAGTGAGTGTGAAAAATACGGGTTGATAATTTCTAAGTTGAAGATAATAGATTTCTTGCTAGAACACCGAATTGAAGAATGAAAATCAATAGGCCAAATTGATAGGATTTTGTGGGTAGTATCCGCTGAAAACCCTCAGGAGACAACACTCCTCCTATTAGGGACACCTAGAAGTTTAACGGCTTATTGCACGAGCTCAGTGCAATCACGTTTCCCTGCGAAAGTGAGGTTAGGTCTTTTTTGAGAATAAAACTAGTTTTGCTCGAGGACGAGCAAAGATAAGTTTGGGGGTATTTGTTCATATCATAATTTTGTATTATTATATTCCCCATTCTTATTCTTTTTACAAATAAACAGGTGTTTTTGATCCATGTCTGTTATATAGTTGCAGGTTACAGGTTCTCGGAACAAAACAGTGAAAATGATGAAAAGACGTTACAAAAGTGAGACTAAAACAAACAAATAGAAGAATCTTTATCATGCCTACAGTTTGAAAGACAAACGAAGATCAATGAACAATTTCACAAAGTACGAAGGCAGCACAAAGATTCAAAACTTCAACGCGAAGCGAACGGTAAAAGTCCACAGCATTCTGCACTGTGGAAATCTGAAAGAAACTAGAAGACAATCTGAAGAACCAAGTAAAGAAACCAGAAGGAAAAAGCAACAAAAAGAAACCCTAGAAAAATGAGCCAGCAAGCCCACCATATGGCCGCGGAACCGCGGCCAAACCATGCTTATGGTCGCGGATCCGCGGCTGTGCTGTGCACGTGCGGTGCGTGTCGGTGCGTCGGTGCATTGACTCGGTTTTCTTAAGAGTATTTTTGTAATTCTAGATATGGATCAGATGTAAACCCTAGGGTTTCTATTCTCTATAAATAGAAATCCTACAGCTCTTTTTGGAGCGTGCCTACTTTTGGGTGCCTCTTTAGAGATGCCTCTTTTAAATTCCAGATCTTAGATTTTCAATTCAATGTAATCGTCAAAGAGTGCAACAATAAAGAAGTAAGTTTTTTATCTTGTCCTAGTTAATTTCTTTTCTGCCCTACTTATAAATTTCTTTTCTGCCCTAATTATAAATTTTATTTATCTGCCGTAGTTGTTAATTTTATTTATCTGTCGTAGTTGTTAAATTAAAATCATAAAAATGAACTCTTAGATCTTAAAATAAAAACACCAATTTTTTGGATTAACTCGTTAGAACACAAAGATAAGAAATCCATCTCCCTGTGGACCGACCCGTACTCAACCGACTAGCTACCAAGCGACGCCGTTCTTGATTGCGGTTAATATTCTTTGATTTATCTTTTGAAAGAGAAAGTGCACGCACGCATAAAATCTCCAACAATCAGCATGTGACATCTTATTATTTTCTCAAAATAAATTCAAAAAAGTGTTAAAATTTCTGTAACGTTTCTCTAAATTCTAAAATGTCCACATCATTCTCTCTCTCTCTCTCTCTCTCTTTACTCATGCACATTGAAACTTGAAACAAAAAATTATAGAGAACCCCTCATGTTTTTTGGTTTATACATATTTTCTATCATTAATATGTTCACACTCATCTCCCACGTGTGATGCATGAATTCTAGTAATATTATAACCCAAACTCTTTGGATAGTAATGTGATTATTGCAACTTTTGCAATAAAAAGAATTTCAAAAAAAAAAAGAGAAATAAACTTTGCAAAAGAAGAGAGGTTCACATGATCATAATAAGACAAAAGCAAGCATTAGCGTACGGGGTTTGAACCCTAAGAACCCCAGAGGGAAAGTGACCACAAATTAATACTTTCGGGGCAAATTCGTGGGTCATCTGGATGCGTGTGTGTGTTGTGTATGGATGCGATGTGCGCGGTATGTGTTTTGGTTAGGGCTTACGGGTCAGTACTAAAAAAGACAAAATAAGAATGAATATAATATAGTCAATTTCTCTCCATTCATATTAAATTTTAGAATTCAAATTTAAACTAAAAAAAGGAGCCAAAGGATTTTTTTCTATATATCACCTTCAAACTTGTTTATTTCTAAATATTACCGCCAACACTTCGAATTTCCATATATCACCTTCAAAATATATAAGTTATCCAAAAATTACTCTCAAAACATATAAGTTTTTTGAAAAACACCCTCAAAATATTGTCTCTATCCAAAAAACATCTTTGTCAGATTCCATTGTCAATTTTTTTTAACTTGGAACCTTTGATTTCTTGGCAAACCAAAATAGGACCTTACATTTGCTCGATTAATGTTGGAAGAATGACTATTTTCATTGTTAAGAAATATTTCATCCGAAAATTAACTCAGGGAAAAAATTCGGATAACCGATAATTAAGTTTCAAGGGCGATATATGGAATAACTAAATTTTGTGGGTGTTAAAAATAGGTAAATTTTGGGCGTGATATACAGAAAAACACAATTTTTAATTCTATAGTTTTATATGACACAAATAAACTATATTTAAAGAGCCCAACAAAAATAGTTGTAAGAATGAAAGAAAGGAAAAAATACTCAACACCAAATTAAATCAATCTTAATCAATTAAAAATGTAAACTAATAAAAAACCAGCTACAAATAATATATATCCCATATTTTTCTCCAACAATAACAACCAATAAATAATAATCACATAATCTTTACTATTATAATTAGAAATCACTAGATGGCATCATCAATCAACAAAATAAAAAATAAAAATTCCAATAACTAAAATTGAGAATTGGAGATGTCCATCTCGTCCACAACAAAAACAAGAAAATAAAAGGTTGACAATTCTCTTTCTCTCCGTCGTTCATTACACATTCTCTTTGATACTCTAAATTTTAAAAAGATATATGCCTTATAAATTTATATAATCCCTTATATTTTTGTTATTTTGTATAACTCATAAAATTCTCAATTCTAATATTACTACTAACCACATTCATTTGATTTAATTTTAGAAAAACTATAGAAATTTTAATAAATTTTAATGTAATTTCCAAGATAAAAAAATATACACACGCTTTCAATTGCAATGTATATATGTTTGTTCAAAATATACACACGGGTATCGTACGTGCAAATTACTAGTATTCATAATCTCACATGCACTGGACGTGCAATAACTAGCAGGATAGCCAAAAAACTTCTCTTTTTCTATCAAGTAATAGAAAAAAGGAAAAAAAATCCTTTAGGAAACCCTAAGTACACACAATCTCATCTCATACTTTTAAATATTTCTACTATTATAACTAGAACCCATCAATGACAAAGCCAGGAATGTAAGTCAAGCAGGGCGAAATATTTCTATAGTGGCTTATGAAAAAAGAGGAAAGATCCCCTCATTAGTTTTTCATACAAAGTTAATGTCTCATTGCCATCAAGGGGATGAAGCTGGAGTTTGAGTTTATGCTTAAACTCTCTTTCATCTTTTAAGTATTTAGATTGGTTTTTCTCACATAAAATGAACCCACATCCTCGCTTAGTTGAAAACTGAAATTTAGGGCAACTAAAAAACCACTCTCCTTTCGAATAAGCTTACCCAGTGACTTGATGCTTGCAATTGAAGGGCCAACGCCATTCGAGAAGCTCGATGGTTGAGAAAGACGGATTGATTTCCATGATCAATTTGAGACATCTTTAATCGAAACCTTAACCCTTAAGCTAATTTTGGAAGAAGATGAGAGATTTAAAACCCAAGCATTATACTCACTGTTAGCCCCTTAACAGAATAATGAAAGATACTAAAAAAAAAATTCTTTTTGGTATGTTAGGTTTGTTTTAGTGCAATTTAAACGTATAAGATCTTTTAAGTAAATAAGAAGTTTGAGGGGGTCTTTTAGTAATTAGCGAAGTATGGAGGGGCTTTTTAGTAAAAATCCCCAAAAAATCATTTTTTCTGGTTGAAACTTTGTCGGTTCAAACCGAACCCGACCCGGACCCGAACCCGAACCCGCCCCGATCTGTTTGAGAGATTATAAACTGAACCCGACCCGAACTATTTAAGGAGATTAATTATTTTCTCTATGCTGTTCTTGGTGTTTGATTTGTTATGCACAACAATTTCTTTGATTCTTTGATTAATCGCTAAATAATGTCACAATGTTTCACATACTTTGCATTTATATATCTTATTGATATTTTCGCTATACTTAGATACCCTAAAGTACAAACCGTATGTATTTTGTTTCAAATACTGATGGATTTGATGGTCAACTGATCGGCAACAAAGTATGAACGGTTTATACTTAAGCGCAACAAAAAAATCAATAAGATATATAAATACAAATTAGGTGAAACATTGGGTATATATTTAGCTATTAAGCCTTGATTCTTTGATCAAACACACACAATAAATGAAATGATTATCATTTAGTAATTTCTTGAAGACTACTTACTCGTCTATTCTTGAAATCAAAACCAATATGGACATAAAATCCATTCACTGATTGAAAGTTTTGATTCTTCTCATCCATCATGTGTGTATGAAAATATAAACCTATTGATTAAATTGTTAGTATTTGATGGAGAGTGGAATCTCCTTCAGATGTTGCTTCCCGTTGATCTGTTGATGGCTGTGATGTGTGGCTGAGATTGGATCTTGAGGCTATTGCTCCTAAAGCATGTGGATCTCAATGGGTTGAGGTTGTAGTTGCCGAGCTATCTGCAAGGAAGTCCCGGGGTGGTTGTACCACCGAGGACCCTCCGACGATCAAGTTAGTTTAGAGATCCGAGCAGAGTAACAGCTTAGTGGAGTAGATATGGCTTACGTTGACCGTCTGAAAGAGGGGTTTAAGTAGCGGTGGCAGCAGGTGCAGCATGCGCGAGAATCATGCCGGCCGTTACGCTCCCGACGTCATGCCCGCGTGATGAGCGGGACCTCCCATTACTGGCGAGACAGGCTCGTTAATGGGGGATCGTGGTGGCGTGGAACGTGGGATGTGGCCGGTGGAGATCTCACGCATGGCGAGATTCGCGGGATGGCGGTTACACCTACAAGCGGTGTTGTTGGTCGGTAGATGAGACCAAGGAAGATGACCTCGGCGGGAGAGCTCGCGGACGAGCGGGAAAGCCGAGGTATCCAGTTTCTGCAGTAGCTAGGGAACGAGCTGTGAGGCCGAGGAGGCCAACTGTGCTGGGGCTCGGAGGCGACCCAGCGTCTGCTCGGTAGGATGAGCATAGGGATTGTTTGGTCGGCTGCTGTAGGCCCTTTCTTGCATGCTCTGGGATACGTCATCTGCCACGTGTTATGATCTGGGAGATCGCCGATATCGAGCCTCATCATTATCCCCCCACTCTCGTCCCGACCAGCTGACGGGTCGGGTCGAGAGTGGTCTGCCGGTTCACCCGAGGTGAGCTCTCTTCCAAAGATATCGTCGGGCGTGTCCCCGAGCAATCCGTTGTCTTTTCCTGGATGACGCAGGCGAATCAGGATGAGATCCTCTGCATTAAAGAAGGGCGCTGGATCGTGAGCATTTTTGACGAAGCGGCGGCCCACGTGTCGAGCGTTGGTTGGTGGACGTGACGGGCCGCAGACCTCTGGCGTCTGATGGGATGTTGTCCAATGTGTGCGTGCCAGGTGGAGCGATTTGGGTCATCGCATGAGAAGGGTTGTTTTTGGCGGGAGTCGACGGTCGCCGTTGGATTGGGGCGCCGGAGACTATAGGTAGAGGTGGGGCCCTCTTCAGGAGCCATCTCTCTTCATATTTCCCTCATCTTTCATCTCCTAAGCTCGGCGCTCTCATCTTAGGTCTGATCTTCTGCTTTCCTAAGGGTTTCTCAATCTGGTTAGATGTCTTCTTTTGGGGAGTCTGTAGATGTCACAGGGATAGATTCTAGAGATTCTTCTGCTGAGTCGGGGTCTTCCCGGGAAGATGGGGTCAGATCCTCTCCCCGTGGTCATGTGTCAGGAGCGGATCCCCGAGTGGAGGTGGCGGAAGCCCCCGGCATGCCTTCCTTGGTGAGGTATGAGGGAGATCTTGCCACCGCTCGGGCCCGCTTCCATATCCCTTCTGGCTATACTCTGCGCTTGGCCGAGGAAGGGGAGAGAGCAGATCAAGTGCGGGGTAAAGAGATTGCCCTGTACCTGAAATCCTTTTGGGCCGGAATGCGCTTGCCCTTCTCTCCCGAGGTCGCTGCAGCGCTGTCTTACATCGGGTTAGCCCCGGGACAGTTAGTGCTGAACTCCTGGAGGATTTTCCTTGGGTTTCTGGTCCGCTTGAAATTGCAGATGGTCCCCTTCGGTCTGTCCATCCTTGCCTCCTCTCTCATCTACAAAAGTCACCCCGGCTCTCACGCCGGCGACCCGAGGTGGGTCTATCTTTCCTTTAGGAAACGTCGGGGAAGTGCGACCGGGTCGAGAGTCGTCGTCCTGCCTTCTTCCTTCCACGACTGGAAGAAGAAGTTTTTCTTCGTCGGGCCGCCAGAAGGTGAGGACTGGCCCATACCCGTCCAGTGGTCTAGGGATAAGTGTTGGCAGGGAAACCCGTCCAATGACCCCGACGCGATGAAAGTGGCGGCATGGGAGCCCATTCCTCGGGCCGATGTGTTGCTTTCTGAGCGTGCCCTTAATTGGGCCAAGCTCAGCCCTGCTCAGTTCGTCGGTAAGTTATGCTTGTATTTATTCTGATTTTTGCTTGAGTCCCTGACCCTGTTTTATTTCGTCTTGTGCAGAACCCATGGATCTGAGCTTCCTTCGAGCGGCTATGCGCAAGCCGAAGAAGGGGTCGAGGGCTGGAGGGGCCAGCTCTTCCGGTCAGGTGCCGACCCTGGCTCCTCCGGCAGCCGTCCAGCACAAGCGCTCGAGCGCGGATCGGGCCCCGGAGTCCAGCAGGGCGCCGACCCGAAAGAGGGCTCGAGGGCAGGAAGCCCCGGCCTCGGAGGCGGAGACCAGTCCGCCGCCGCTGGCTCTTAAGAGGTCCTCCAGCGCAGCCCCGCAGGTCCCGGCCTCCCCGATCTTGGTGGACGATAGGGAGCTCCGCTTCAAGGTGCCCTCGGGGCTCTCTGTCACCAACAGCCTTCTGCACAACATGGAGAGGTCGGCAGGGGGCAGGGTCCCCGGAGAAAGCCTGAAGGGGCAACTGGCGTCCATCGCCCAAGAGGCCGTGCAGGTTAGTGCTCGTACTTTGCTCATTTCGTCTTTCATGAGACTTGGTGATCCTTCTTCTTTCTGACCCCTTTCTTGTTTCCCCAGGTCCTCCACCATGTCGCTCTTGCTATCTAGATGGATGAGGAGGAGATAGGCCCGGCGGTCCGAGCCTCGGGTGAGTTCTCCTCGCTGAGGCGAGCGCTGGAAGCGGCGACGGCGAGGGTCGCCACTCTCGAGGCCGAGGTGGTGGCCGAGAAGCAGGAGCTAGGGGCCGCGAAGCAGGAGGCGGCGGCCGTGAAGCAGGAAGCGGTGGCGGCGAAGCAGGAGGCTTCCAGGCTCCATGAAGCCGCCCAGGCTGCCGAGGCCAAGCTCCAAGACTCCACGGCGCTCGTCGGCACCATGAAAAAGTCGGTGGGCACCCTCCGGAAGGAGCTAGGGGTGGCGGTAGAGGCGCCGAAACGGGCCGACCTCTTGGCGGCGAAGGCGGTGGAGAACTTCCAGAAATTGAAAGAATTTTAAACCGTCCTAGCCTCGGCCACTACCGCCATCTGGCATGAGCCCTTGATGCCGTCAAGGCTCGGATGCCGGAGTTCGCTGACCAGGATCTCCGAGCCTAATATCCTCATGGAGACGAGGACCAGGGGGAGGCCCTCGCGGGCGAGGCCGAGGAGGAGATACCCAGTGATCGCAACGCGGAAGCCCCTGCGGCGGGCGCTGGGCTTCCCAGGGATGCTCCCGACCCTGAGGCCTGAGGCCCGTCGTCTTTTGTTTCTTTTTTCTTTTTATTTGTTTCCTCGGGAGTTTTGTAGGCCTCTGGGCTTTTTGTAAGGCTGGGGAGCCCACAATACCTTGTAGAAGCTTTAACTTTTGCGAATAAAGGTATTTTTCTTGCAGTCTTATTTGCACGCGTATTTTTCTTGTTGTATGAACACTTGTATCTGCGTAGGGCTGCCTTTCTGTTGTGTCATCCCTTTGTCTGGCGATTACGCGTCGACTTGAGTCTGCTCTCTTGCCCAGTGTCCCAAGGCAGGCAGTAAGACGGTATCTCCAAAGCCCCGAAGTCGAAGGGTAGATCGCTAAGACGTTGAGTGATTGGGTGCCTCTTGTTGAGTCCATGTTCCTTAGTCGTTTGAGGGGCTATGCTCGGCGCTTCTTGGCGAGGGCTTTGATCCTCAGCGCGAGAGGGGCCGTGAGAGGCCTGCTGAGGATGGTCGAGCAGGGTAGCTGCTCGGTACCTCTTGGCGAGGGCTTTGATCTTCAGCGCGGTATGGGCCGTGAGAGGCCTACTAAAGATGGCCGAGCAGGGTAGCTGCTCAGTGCCTCTTGGCGAGGGCTTTGATCCTTAAGGATGCCCAAGCGGGGTTGCCACCCGGTACCTCTTGGCGAGTGCTTTGATCCCTGGTTTTGCTAGGAATAACCGAGCATGGATCGTGCTAAGCGGTTGCCTCTTTTGAGAGCTTTTCATACTTAGCGCGGGAGGGGCGTGGGAGGCCTACTAAGGATGTCCGAATGGGGTTGCCGCCCGGTGCCTCATGGCGAGGGCTTTGATCCCGGGTGGTGTGCCAGGGATAACCGAGCATGGTTGTGCTAAGCGGTTGCCTCTTTCGAGGGCTTTTGGGTCCTTAAGGATGGCCGACCAGGGTTGCTGCCCGGTGCCTCTTGACGAGGCTTTGATCCCTAGCGTCGTGGGGTAGTGAAGCTACCGGCTAGGGATAGCCAAGCAGGGTAGCTGCAGGGCTGCCTCTTGGTGAGGGCTTTGATCCCTGGCGTCGTGGGTAGGGAAGCTACCAGCCAGGGATAGCCGAGATGGGTAGCTGCCCGGTGCCTCTTGGAGAGGGCTTTGATCCCTGGCGCCGTGGGGTAGGAAGCTACTGGCCAGGGATAGCCGAGCAGGGTAGCTGCAGGGCTGCCTTTTGGTGAGGGCTTTGATCCCTGGCGTCGTGGGTAGGGAAGCTACCATCCAGGGATAGCCGGGCAGGGTAGCTGTTCGGCTGCCTCTTGGCGAAGGATTTGATCCCTGGCACCGTGGGGTAGGGAAGCTACCGGCCAGGGATAGCCGAGCAGGGTAGCTGCTCGGCTGCCTCTTGGCGAGGGCTTTGATCCCTGGCGCCGTGGTGTAGGGAAGCTACCGGCCAGGGAGAGCCGAGCAGGGTAGTTGCTCGGCTGCCTCTTGTTGAGGGCTTTGTCCGAGCTTCCCATGTGGGCACCGAGGAGTGGGACGGCATCGAAGACACGTGTCTTGAGGGCGCTGTGAAGGCGAGGCGCCGGAGTCTCGTCGTTCCAGTTTCGCATGGTGAGGCGCGACGCTTGCCGCGTGGCGCCTGCGTTGCGTGTGAAACAGGCGACTGTTGGATTCCCAAGCGTCGTTGGCTATAAAACGGAGGGAGTAGCTGTTTGCTTTCTCTGAAACGCAAAAATGCAGGACTTCCCTTTCACCATCGAAGACATCGTAGGCTTCGAGGATGTCTACCTCTATGACCCGTATTGCACTGAGGACACGGTGCAGTTGGTAATCGGCAGGATCGAGGACCACTTTGGCCGATTGCTTCCCCGGCGGTCCTCCCTCCTTCAGCTGCTGATGTATTCCATCTGGAGGGCGTCGCCGGGGCTTTACAACCTCTTATCCGAAATGCTGTTTAATGAGGCCATAGGAAAGCTAAGGTCTCTGAGGCGCTTCGGCCTGATCTCCGCGGGCCGGCTGAACCGCTCGGAAGCGCTCGTCCGTGAGTGCTACCAATTGAGGCTTGACGCCGAAGCTCGCGGAGGGGATCGGAGGCAGAGGCTAGACGCTGCGAGGGCTCGGCTGGAGGAGATATGCTCAGAGTACCACTAGTAGTGCTCTCTGCACCCTATTCCCCCGCTGTTGTAAAAAAAAATTCTTTTTTTGTATACGGCTGAGGAGCCGATAGTACCCTTTGAATGAATAATATTCTTCTTTTCTTTCCTGCAATGCTCTATTGATCCTTTTATTGTGTAAACAAAAGATCTTAGGAAGATGGTACATTGCTTTGAAAAGAAAATGCATGCTAGTAGATGCTTTTATTCATGTAGCTTGAGCCCCCCATACGTCTGCTGGTATCTGCGCTCGGCACGAGGTACCGGGCTTCGGGGGTATCAGTCGCATGCTCTGCTGCCACTATCATGATCTGGCCGATGGTCTGCTCGGCTGGAGGGGGACGCCGCTCCTGCTCGCGGTCAGTTTGCCGCTTATCCCTCAGGTACGCCGTGAGGTGCCCCGAACGGATCAGCTCCTCGATATAATCTCGGAGTTGTTTGCAGCTCTCCGTTGAGTGGCCCAGCGACCTATGAAAGCCGCAGTAGGGGCACCGGGTTCGCTTTGAAGCCAAGCGTGGGATCGGGGAGAACTTGATAAACCCCTTTCCCTTGGCCTCCTCAAGTAGCGTTGTTTGGGAGACATTAAGCGGCGTGTACTTATGGAACTTTGGGGGATAGGGCTTTTGCCATTCCGGTCCTCTTCTCTCATCCCTGGCCCTCTTTTTCTGGTCGGCTTGATCTGCTCGGGGGAGGCTTGCATTCACCTCGGACTCGAGTTGGACCTCGCGCTCGGTCCAGGCCTTTACCTCGGCCATGGTTTTAGGTTGCACCAGTGCAAAAGAGCGTAACCACTCCTTGTGCCTAAGACCAGACCTTAAAGCTGTGATAACCGTATCGTCCCGGTGCTCTGGGACCTTGAGAAGGGCATTGTAGAAACGGGTGACGTATGCCTTGAACATCTCCCTGTCCCCGCTCTTGATCGTGAAGAGGTGGTCGACTGTGCGCTTCTGCCGCCTGTTCCCGACGAAGTGGCCGAGGAATTGTGTGGCCAGCTCGTTAAAGGTTGAGATCGAGCGCGGCTCGAGTCCTCGGAACCAGTCTCGCCCGGCACGGATGAGAGTGGCCGGGAAAGCTCGGTACTGGGCGGCATCGGAGTGGTCTTGGAAGCTCATTCCCACGGTGAACGCATCCAAGTGGTCCTTCGGGTCAGATTTGCCGTCGAAGAGGGAGACCTTTGGGGGCTTGCTGCAGGAGGAGACGTGGACGGCGAACAGCTCCTCGTTGAACGGTTTTGTGAGCGAGTCGGCGGCATACTTGGCCCCATCGCTCGAATGGTGACCTTCCCGATGCAGACTCCTGATCTGCTTCTCGAGGGCGACGAGTCGGCCATGGTACCTCGACGACTCGGCGCATTCTGATCCCAGGCCCCTACTGTTGGCGGCCCGCTTCTGACCTCGGCCGCGGTTTCTCTCAATGAGGTTCTTCAAATCCTCGGTGAGGTGGCCCTTGAGCTGCCTTGACGAGCTCTGTCTGCGCGGCCCCATCGGAGGAGGATGTGTCGGTCATGCCTAGTGACAGGCGAGCTGACCGACATTTCCTCAGGAGGGACAGGCGCACGAAAGATCTCGGGGCGGGGCGCTCTAGCGACGGACCTCGGTGTCGAGCTGTTGGGCGCCCAGCGGGTCGCAGAACATACTGGCCCAGGGGATCGGCGGCCGTCGGAGGCAGCGAGGCAGCGGTCGGCCGTGCCGACGCGGGCTGAGTCTTCTCTTTCCCTGTAAGGGTCCTGGTCCCGAGGCGGGGGAGCGGCGACCTGGGGATTTTGCCCCGCCGTTTGGACGTGGACGAGCGCCTCCACAAAGGAGGCGAGTCGGTCTATCCGGCCGGCGAGGGCGTTAATGGCGTTCGGCGGAGGAGGTTCATCCGCGCCTCCGTTGACAGGGAGGCGGCGTTTGGCGTTTGGATCGTCTTGATGATCGCTCGCCATTGGAGTGAGATCGGGAGGCGAACTTTTGTTTTCATGGAATTTAGTTTCCCACAGACGGCGCCAGCTGATGGAGCGTGGAATCCCCTTCAGATGTTGCTTCCCGTTGATCTGCTGATGGCTGCGATGTATGGCTGAGATTGGATCTGGAGGCTATTGCTCTTGAAGTGTGTGGATCTCAATGGGTTGAGGTTGTGGTTGCCGAGCTACCTGCAAGGAAGTCCCGGGGTGGTTGTACCACCGAGGACCCTCTGACAATCAAGTTAGTCTAGAGATCCGAGCAGAGTAACGGCTTAGTGGAGTAGAATTGGCTTATCTTAACCGTCTGAAAGAGGGGTTTAAGTAGCGGTGGCAGCAGGTGCAGCAGGCGTGAGAATCACGCCGGCCGTTACGCTCCCGACGTCACGCCCGCGTGATGAGCGGGACCTCCCATTAATGGCGAGACAGGCTCGTTAATGGGGGGTCGTGGTGGCGTGGAACGTGGGATATGGCCGGAGGAGATCTCACGCATGGCGAGATTCGCAGGATGGCGGTTACGCCTGCAAGCGGTGCTGTTGGTGGGTCGATGAGACCGAGGAAGATGACCTCGGCGGGAGAGCTCGCGGACGAGCGGGAGAGCCGAGGTATCCAGTTTCTACGGTAGCCAGGGAACGAACTGTGAGGCTGAGGAGGCCAACTGTACTGGGGCTCGGAGGCGAGCCAGCGTCTGCTCGGTAGGACGAGCATAGGGGTGGTTTGGTCGGCTGCTGTAGGCCCTTTCTTGTATGCTCTGGGACACGTCATCTGCCACGTGTCATGATCTGGGAGATCGCCGATATCGAGCCTCATCAGTATTTGTGTTTATATATGTTATGGTGTCTAAGGTTTGCTCTCTTAATTTCACAAGAGGCGTGGGCATTGCCTGAGTATAACTTCGACTCTCCCATAGATTATCACTCGATTTCGAATTGACCAATAAACTCTGAATTACCAATCAATAGGTAACTTGCTTCTTCTAGTTTACTCCTAGACTTTTCCCGGTTTTGAATAGTTATAACAGTTATCATGCCGTATCTACTATTGAGATTTCTCTTATTTGGAATGCTGGATACGAGGGAAATTATGCCCGGCAGCGATCGTGTTCCTGATGCGCCTTCAAATCCATTTTACTTGATGCATCCTTCCGACTTTCTGGCGGAGGTAGAGTTTTTTTCAAATGCGAATGAAAATGCTTTGTTACAACATATTTTAGAAATTATAATCTCATTGGTTAAACTCTTTAATTTACTTTTGAATTGATTATGTACCATACAAGTAGTATTCTAATTATATAATTACCCCGAGACCAATGGTATATATAACATTCCCACGCAAATCATGTTCCGAGGCAGTCCTTGCCTACAAACACGTACGAACACACTTTTATCGTTCTTGAATTTATTGTCTTTTGTTTTTTTGAGGGCAAGGCCATTGTTGTGCATTCGGTTGTTAAATTATTTCATTTCTATTTTCTTCAATGCAAAATATAATTATTTTTTTTTACTAACACGATTTTCCACATCAGGAACTGATCATGCTCAATATTGGCGGTCTCAAAGATCAGGGCACGTAGCAGATGACGTGTCCCAGAACTCAGAAGAAAAGGCCACAGGGGCCGACCAGGCCATCCCTGTACCCGACTTGCAAGCACAAGCTGGCTCACCTCAGAGCCGCCTAAAATTTGGCCTCCTCGGCCTCTCAGCTCACCCCGAGCTGCCTCAGGACCATCACTCCTCGGCCCTCTCGCTCGTTCCCGGGCCCCCCAGCCGAGGCCATCTTGCTCGGTCCTCCGACTGACCAACTCCACCACTCACAGGCGTAACCGCCGCTCCGCAAATCTCGCCATGCGCAGATTCTCCGCCAGCAACATCCCATATTCCACGCCACCACGATCCCCATTAATGGGTGATCCGCTCTTTACGCGGACGTGACATCGGGAGCGTAACTGCCGGCGAGATTCTCGTGCCTGCTGCTGCGTGCTGCCGCCACTATATAAACCCCCATCACAGAGAGGTCAAGTAAGCCATTTTTACT
Organism: Agapanthus africanus; assembly: GCA_030015575.1. Taxonomy (NCBI): domain Eukaryota; kingdom Viridiplantae; phylum Streptophyta; class Magnoliopsida; order Asparagales; family Amaryllidaceae; genus Agapanthus; species Agapanthus africanus. Next base: position 410,925,386 of record CM057338.1, read on the forward strand.
CCACTTAGCCGTTACTCTGCTCGGATCTCGTACTAACTTGATCGTCGGAGGGTCCTCGGTGGTACCAAACCACCCCGGAACTTCCTTGCAGGTACTCGGCGCTAAACTCCTCAAATCACCAATCTCCTCAAAACCCATTGAGACCCGCACGCAACAGGAGACCACCTTCCAAATCCACCGGGAGATCGACAGAAGACAACATTTGAGGGAGACCCTGTTCCCCTCCGAATGGCAGCCGAGATGACGTGGGGACGTCTTGTTGGAGATAGTGCCCTCAGAGTCAATTATTAGGTCACAGGTACGTGATTGTAATGATTGAGGGAGGACCTATCCCGGTAGGACAGTCTTACTCGAGATGATAGTATGCTATCTGGTTTACCTTTATCATCGTGTACTGCTTTAGGTGACATGACATGTCGCTATTACACGTTGATAGAGCCCCTAGGATTCTTGCTTGACCACCAGCAGTATGAGGGCGATCATATAAGTGGGAGCTGGGGGTCTACAAGCATATCCTTAAAAGGTCCCTAGTCGTGGGAGTTTCGAGACCGGGCATCGATACTCCATTAGTAGACTAGTGTATACAGTCGAGACCCCGACGAGGGGCGGTGGCCGGTCTCACAAGCCACTGGTGTCAGTTGGATCACCTAAGATGTATACAGGTGCTCATTGGGTTATGAGTACACCGGACAGGACTCGCCGGGAACATGCTAGTTGGTCATATACCAGACGTCAGATGGCAGTTCCCTGGTGACATGTGTGCAGGTTAGTTCATCGACCTGGGGATCGTCATTTGTCTCGTGTGAGTTCCCACTGTACTTTGATTACTACCCTACCACGGCTCAAAGGAGTCGTGCAAACAGGTTTTAGTTGGGTACAGTCCCGAGCCACATGGAGGCAGTGAGCGTATCTTCGGGGGTTCGTCTCTCCCGGTATTGGGGGTGAGGTCGTGCTGTGTCTAGGAGAGCCATTACACAAAGTCCTTGGCCAAGGCAAGGAGATTTACTGGTAGGTATTCCAGTAGTATCTCAGGGTGTTCTGGGCTACACTCCGACACGACTTGTACCGCTTTTGGGGGTCTGACTTTTACCAACCCCCTAGGCCCGCCATGCGATGCTCATAGACGAACGGACCGGACTGCACGGATATTGTCACTGACAGGCTCAGTAGGGTGTCAGGATGAGTTCGCTCATCGACGTCCCTTTTAGTCAATTGCTGGTGGCCCGTTACGTATTGGCTTATACCTCTGACGTGCTAGTGGTTAAATCCACAGCCATAGTATTGACGAGTCTTTAGAGTCCCCCACATTTCAGTTACTCAGCTTTCGGGCGAAAGTTTGTAGAGGCCGTATGGAGATATGGCAAGGTCCGATCAGATACGTGCGGTATTGCACGCATCAGGATCGGACAGTTTGTACTATAGGCCGTATGGTTATATGGCAGGGTTCGATCAGATACGTGCGGTATTGCACGGATCAGGATCGAACAGATATTACTAGCCGGCTTTGGTATAAGCCGGATCCTAGTATAGTACAGTGTAGATTTTGTCTCATTGCATTTGTATTTCGGTCGAAATACAGATGCGGGTGTGTATGCACAGTATCGGGGTTTTTCCTGTAATTCATTACGGGACCAGTTTTCTGGAGTTGCCAGTTTGCTTTCCGTTTCGGCCAATTTCCATTGTTCCGTTCATTGGCCGAAGATTGGTGGAGGAGGGCTTATTTGCATTGTTGCAAATAAGTATTTGTGGAGGGGGTATTTGCTTATTGTTGAATCATGATAGCCTCTCATTGACCTTGACTTCTAGCTTCATGATTGCTTGACTTTGTTAGCATCATGGTTGTTGATGATGGTTGTGGTTGTGTGTGGTTTTTGCTTGTGATCATATTCTTTCATGATGCCCTCTTGCATCATTGCTTCCACCCACCCCTTGACCTTGCTCTCTCTCTCTCTCTCCAATCACACATGAAAAGGGGGGGGGCCGGCCATTCCTTGGAGGAATGGGGATTCATTTTCATTTTAGAGTGTGGAGAAAAGAAATGATACTCTCATTCTTTTGGATGCAAGTTTTTTCCCTTCACCTCTTTCCAAGTTCTTCTTCCTCCACAAATGGCAACTCCACTACCCCAAAAAGAGACACAAGCTCACTACATATTCTACAACGAACCTTGGGCACGTCGAGTAGCCGGCTTCGTGCCCGAGTTGCCTCGGCATTGAGGTGGGAGCCCGTATACATAGTAGGCGATGTGGTGCACTTCCGGCGACGAGGAGGAGACGGGACTTTTCCGCAGGAGATCGGGACCATGACGAGAAGACCGGAGGACTTGGATCGTCGGTATATCTCTATTCCCTTTCTTGTAGATAGCTTAGACTAGTTAATGGTAACGATCCGGGTGTTTAGTGCGCGGTGGTGCCGGTTTGCTAAGTCCGCAAAATTTAAGTTTTTCACCGCTTCCGCATTCCGGCGTCGGATTGACGGCCGGGGCGCCGCCGTGCACTTACAGTGGTATCAGAGCCTCGCCATTAACTTCGTCTAGCTTTCGTTTGATGTGTTTTGCGGTTCCGATCGACCAAAATTCCAAAAACTCATTTTTACCTCACATCAGTTTTCTGTTAAGAATTTTTGGTGTCTAAAAATTTTTCTGGTGGTCTCAGAATGATGTGCAGGAAATTCTAAGAACTCTGGGAAAATTCGACACTCTGATCTCTCAAACAGAGCGCGGATCCGCGGCCCCACCCTTCTATTGGGCCGCTGTTCCGCCGCAGTCTTGAGAGTTCAGTGGGCCAAAATTTCCCAGTGGGCTTCTGGGCTAGTATTAGGGGTTTTGGAATATTAAAATTGGGCCAATTATTTCTGTGAGTGCTACAGTATTAGTTTGGGGTCCACTTGTTAATTTTTGGTCAATCGGAAAATCTTAAACACATTTTTCACAGTATTTACATTATATCTGCGACCGTGAATGTCACTCGATCGGTAAATCCTGTCTAACTGCTATAGCCCGGTTAGACGGATTTGCGAACGTGATTTTCACGTTGATGTTCTATGTATTTGCTGTGTTGTTGCGGATCGGTCGTGGGGGATAGCCTGGATGCAATGCTAGTACTGTGCTGTTGTATTATGTACATTTGATATTGCGGGGCGAGCGTCCGACATGTGGACTGCCGTCACTGCCTGATTGTATTATTATTTTGGGGCACGACCTGGTTGCGGTCGATGTACCCGGTGTATGTATATTTTACTTTCTGTACTAGGATTGCCCCGCGGAGGGGTGCACGGATAGCCGGGTTCTGGAGGGCAACAAGCCCGCATCTCATGGCATTGAGACGGAGGGGGCTTCACTCTAGGATTGGCGGGCTATTCGCCGCACTCGTAGGGGGTACAGGTTGACCCAGGAGGGGTGCCCAAGTTGCCGGATTCCGTGAAGTGCTGGGTGGTCCATTCACGGCGCTGAAGGGGGCTGCCTCGCTTCAGGTTTTGGCGGGTGACTTGCCGCGCCTGTAGGGGTCTAGGATTTCATTGCACAGGCTATCCACACGACCAGGGGAACGTCGGGTTTCAGCGGCTCTGTGAAACCCGGGGATCCCAGATATCTGTATTGTTTCTGTGATGCTGTTCATTCTCTGTGATGTTGCATTTTATTCACGCCTTGAGCGAAATACTATATATTGGTATATATATTAGTAGATGTTGTATATGTTTTGCATCCGCGCTAGTCCAGTCCCCGCTCTGTCGTTAGTTAGCTAACCTAACGGGTAATGACGGGACCCAGTGGCGAATGCGGATGGCATATACGTACATCAGTATATTTTCGTTCTTTTTGGTGTGATCAATTGATGGGACTGCATTGATTCGGATCAATGCAAGTTAAAAACAAACCTAATCTGATGTTGTTGGAACACTTTTTTCAAAAGCTGTTATTGCAAGGACGTTTACTTTTGTTTTGCATCGTGGTATTCATTTAGAATATCCTGCTCCTCAGTCGACGAGGCAAGGGCCGAGATCCCTTCACCGGGAGTGACCCCTTGGACAGAAGTTTGCGTCAGGGCATTAACTTCACTATAGCCGATTACTTTTGCTTTGCATCGTGGTATTCATTTGGAATATCCTGCACCTCATTCTACGGGGAAAGAGCGAGATCCCTTCACCGGAGTGACCTCTTTAGCAACGGTTTTCGTCACTATATTTCTAAAAAGCTATCCGTTCCTTCGACGATATCAAGTTCTTTACGTTAAGGTTTTCGCCAGAAAACCATTCGTAGCCCTCCGTCGTTTCATATGGTGTGGTCAATAGTATTCAAGCTGTTGTATGTTGGCCAAAGTCAAGGCACAGTGATTGGTAGCTATTGGGGTATTCATATGCAGCATAGATAGATGCGTTGGTTGTGGACAGTCGTGCTGCCATTTTGGCCAAAGTCAAGGGTTATGTACGGGTGGATTCAAATTAACCTGGAGAATGTACGGGTAGAACTTGACATGTGACTTATGATATGTTGGCCAAAGTCAAGGTCATAAGAGCATGGGGCATAAATCACATCGGGAGTTTCAAAGAACTGAAACTTGCCAGATATGCGCATACCTTCTGGAGTGTGATACCGGTGAGCGGATTCCGTCACGTTATCATGCGATGAGAGTTGGATCCCGATTCCCACTGATGAGTTAGTTTACTCCTCGGGTGACCCCGACTAATTCTTCTTTCAGGTTTGGAGGAGAATTTGAGGTACAGTGGAGGATTCCAGATTAGATAAATTGGTGACCATTCTGATCTAGGTTAGAGTGCACGCTGAGTGTTCTTTTCTCTCTCTCTTTGGCAGCGACCATTGACCCGACCCTAAGACTTTGACTCAGTGACCAAGTTGACCGAGACCTTCTTAAACACCGGCTTTTGGATTGTCAGAGTTGCAGACCTCATTGCCACTCCTAATTTTACCCTTTTCTCCAGGACACCCCGTTTTACTACGAACGTCACTTCCATTGGACAAAACCATCGTATGGTTAGATACAGAACTCGAAGGAATTAATTCGAGGATGGTTTCCGGTTCTGGAGAAAACGGATAGGATTATTCAGTTGTCTTTTCCTTTTACCCTCTCTCAGGTTACGAGTACTCCTTGGTTTAGGGGTAGTACACCTATTACGCAAATTGGATTGTCTTCTTCCAAACCTTAGGCTGGTGCCGACCGGTAGGGAATGAAGAAAACCAATTAGCATAACGATGGTGTGCAGAAGGTATTAAGTTCAGACAAAGCAAGGGATTAGTAAGAGGGCAAAGTAAATTGCAACAGATATTCACGACCAAACCAAATATTTCATTACCACTCCCACATCACCTTTGTATTTCTCCAGGACACTCCGTATCACTACGAAGATCCACAGTTTATATGGATACTCCATCGTATGGTTATATACGAACTCGAATGGAACTTGTTCCAGTTCGGGGATGGATTCTGGTCCAGGAGAAATAGGAATAAGATTTATTCAGGTGTCTTTTATCTTCACCCTCTCTCATTGCGAGTGTTCCTAGGATTAGGACAGTACACCCATTATGCTTTTTGGATAGTCTTCTTCCAAACCATAGGCTGGTGCCGAACGGTAGGGAAGGAAGAAAACCATTTGGCCTAAAGGGGTGTGCAGAAGGTAAAGACTAAAGACATATGAAGGGATTTGGAAAGGTGGCAAAGAACTATACGGTTACAGTCGTGAATCTGGAAGAGGCATTACTAGGAATACCAGGATACCCCATCGAGACATTTCAATGTTTCAGTTTCACTGTGTAATGTTAAAGGAAAACTGATTTCCCGATTAGATACTTATTCCAGGGTATGTATTTACCAGGTACGATTCTCACATCTGTATGGTTTTACAGATGATGAGTGGGAGTAAGTTATTGGGAATTGGGTGATTATCCTCATTATATCGGGATTCGTTGTAATCAGTGATATTTGAGGAAATCACCTGGGCTGTTTGCCGGTCGGCAAATATTTGGTTTTGAATATCCGCTGTTATGCACCAATTTCAAAATGATATATCTGTACGTCTATTTTCATAGAGTGAGATATACCTTTCTGAAATTATGTCTACGACATTTACCTATATCAGTGGATGGTTAGGTAAGGAGCATTAAACAGCGGTGTAATTCTTCTTAACCATAAGTACAGTTTTCAACCTACGACACACAGTGAATGAGTTATTAGACTCAAAGGACTTATACAGAGTATTGTATGTTGTCCAAGGTCCATCAGGACAGAGGGGTTGGTCCTCGTACTATATTCGGTTTACTTATGACTTCTCTAGTTTTTAGACGGGTGTTTCGCGGAAACACAGGGTCTGAATTTTGAGAAGTTATAGGTATTTGAATAGAGTAGAGAACCAGGTGTAGCAAGTATCGGGATTCTTCAAAGTGATCGAAGATGTAGACACTTGTCAATGGTATTCAGTTGATAGTAATGATAAAGAGATCTTACTTCTCTTTCAGGTTACTCATAATTGGAAGTATTCCTAAGTTGAGTAACGCTGATCGGCCTCCTTCCATTTAGTTGACATGCGCTGGAGACAGCTGCATGTTTTGAATCTGGTTCAATTAAATCAGTGCCTCTGGTCCTATATTGGATATAGAACAGTTCGTATCTTAACGATGTTAAGGTACGGGGAGTTGTCCGGATTATGCTTAAAACCAGACTCCGGATAACTCAAGGCACGTTTCTGTATTGGCTGTTTGTGGGTTGACCCAGGCTATGACGCGGGTTGATTTTCTACCATCTGGATGAACAATAGCGATATTGTTCTAGACTCGCCACAGTTTTATTAAAAATGGATTTTTCAGAAAACAGTAGTGGGAGTATGGTAGAACTGGAAGTGATTCCAGAACCACAAACGATTACTGAAGATTTGATAAGGAACCTAAAGATTCAATCTGGATTGACATTCCATTGGCCACTCCGCAGATAAGGTGGGTAACTTCAGGCACCCGAGAGGTACTCCGGTAGCCTCAAGGACGGTGACAGGGAAGTTCTTGTTTACCCACAATTGCCATTGCTGTTGTTCCAGGTTACGAGACCCGGCGGGAGGATGAGTATAGCGTCGTTCTAAACCAGTTTTAGAAGTGTACGTCTATATGACTCTGCCAGAGGGTTGTCGTAGTCAGTGGGAGCAGCGGAAGCATTGGTGGACAGGTTGCTTATGTCTATTTATAGACTAGAGCAGATGTAGCGGAGATAGATCATCTGTTTCTGACGTGACAGTCATGGGTTTGACTTCATCAGAATAGGGGATGGATCTGTTGAGAAGGTAGTAGGGTGTGATATCCTGGTATTTGGATGATATACACCAAGTAGGAAAAGAAACTCCTACACTACGATCGGTTATACTTTGGTCGTCACACAGTTGTTTCTCCACAAAGGAAATGGATTTTATATCAGACATACTGGTTACTAGATCTATGGTCTTAGATCTAGATTTGGGTGGTTTCCCAATTAGGGTACTTGACAGCATTCTAAGAGTATTTAGGATGGACGACTCCTGGCACGGTAGTGTACCTGCAGGTAATGGAGTCACCCTCTCTAAAGGTGTCTTACAGACTAAAGGGGAGAGGGACGGGCATGATTGGCAGCTCACTTGCTCAGGCAATTGAGTCAATCGTGAGATGTCAAGTACCACACCAGATGTTGTTCTTGCACTAGATGCAATAAATTGACATTAATCCAATCCTGGAGAAACAGTCGGAAGCAGTTTTAGAACATAAGTGGATGTTCTAGGGAGATGATAACGACAGCCTCATGTGGGAGACAGTTATCATTCCAGGCTTCCAAGGTGACATGGACGACAAGGAGGTTGTCAGAGTTACAGTTTTCCTTCTGTTGAGGGGCAGTATTTTGGACAGGTGATCCAAGGCAATACTGAGGGTGGCTTGGCGCAGGATACTGATTAAGTTCAGTTGACGATACAGTCTAAGAAGTTTGGATTTGGAGTTCATTTATGAGCTATGTCCCATCAGACATCCAGGCACATTCTAAGACAGGTATTGCTCATTTCGGGAGATGGGTTTCTCCGCGAACTTGAGATATAGAGAGACATAGAAAGAAACAACTGAGCGGATCCACTCACTAAGGCTATTCCTCGAACGCAATAGTTCCGCAAACGAGCTTTGTGAGACTGACTAGTAGAGGAGTTGGATGTTCGGTATCACACTGTCTGTGAGTATGCGACATCGCAATAATTAGCCTTGAGTGCAAGTGGGAGATTGTTGGAGATAGTGCCCTCAGAGTCAATTATTAGGTCACAGGTACGTGATTGTAATGATTGAGGGAGGACCTATCCCGGTAGGACAGTCTTACTCGAGATGATAGTATGCTATCTGGTTTACCTTTATCATCGTGTACTGCTTTAGGTGACATGACATGTCGCTATTACACGTTGATAGAGCCCCTAGGATTCTTGCTTGACCACCAGCAGTATGAGGGCGATCATATAAGTGGGAGCTGGGGGTCTACAAGCATATCCTTAAAAGGTCCCTAGTCGTGGGAGTTTCGAGACCGGGCATCGATACTCCATTAGTAGACTAGTGTATACAGTCGAGACCCCGACGAGGGGCGGTGGCCGGTCTCACAAGCCACTGGTGTCAGTTGGATCACCTAAGATGTATACAGGTGCTCATTGGGTTATGAGTACACCGGACAGGACTCGCCGGGAACATGCTAGTTGGTCATATACCAGACGTCAGATGGCAGTTCCCTGGTGACATGTGTGCAGGTTAGTTCATCGACCTGGGGATCGTCATTTGTCTCGTGTGAGTTCCCACTGTACTTTGATTACTACCCTACCACGGCTCAAAGGAGTCGTGCAAACAGGTTTTAGTTGGGTACAGTCCCGAGCCACATGGAGGCAGTGAGCGTATCTTCGGGGGTTCGTCTCTCCCGGTATTGGGGGTGAGGTCGTGCTGTGTCTAGGAGAGCCATTACACAAAGTCCTTGGCCAAGGCAAGGAGATTTACTGGTAGGTATTCCAGTAGTATCTCAGGGTGTTCTGGGCTACACTCCGACACGACTTGTACCGCTTTTGGGGGTCTGACTTTTACCAACCCCCTAGGCCCGCCATGCGATGCTCATAGACGAACGGACCGGACTGCACGGATATTGTCACTGACAGGCTCAGTAGGGTGTCAGGATGAGTTCGCTCATCGACGTCCCTTTTAGTCAATTGCTGGTGGCCCGTTACGTATTGGCTTATACCTCTGACGTGCTAGTGGTTAAATCCACAGCCATAGTATTGACGAGTCTTTAGAGTCCCCCACATTTCAGTTACTCAGCTTTCGGGCGAAAGTTTGTAGAGGCCGTATGGAGATATGGCAAGGTCCGATCAGATACGTGCGGTATTGCACGCATCAGGATCGGACAGTTTGTACTATAGGCCGTATGGTTATATGGCAGGGTTCGATCAGATACGTGCGGTATTGCACGGATCAGGATCGAACAGATATTACTAGCCGGCTTTGGTATAAGCCGGATCCTAGTATAGTACAGTGTAGATTTTGTCTCATTGCATTTGTATTTCGGTCGAAATACAGATGCGGGTGTGTATGCACAGTATCGGGGTTTTTCCTGTAATTCATTACGGGACCAGTTTTCTGGAGTTGCCAGTTTGCTTTCCGTTTCGGCCAATTTCCATTGTTCCGTTCATTGGCCGAAGATTGGTGGAGGAGGGCTTATTTGCATTGTTGCAAATAAGTATTTGTGGAGGGGGTATTTGCTTATTGTTGAATCATGATAGCCTCTCATTGACCTTGACTTCTAGCTTCATGATTGCTTGACTTTGTTAGCATCATGGTTGTTGATGATGGTTGTGGTTGTGTGTGGTTTTTGCTTGTGATCATATTCTTTCATGATGCCCTCTTGCATCATTGCTTCCACCCACCCCTTGACCTTGCTCTCTCTCTCTCTCTCCAATCACACATGAAAAGGGGGGGGCCGGCCATTCCTTGGAGGAATGGGGATTCATTTTCATTTTAGAGTGTGGAGAAAAGAAATGATACTCTCATTCTTTTGGATGCAAGTTTTTTCCCTTCACCTCTTTCCAAGTTCTTCTTCCTCCACAAATGGCAACTCCACTACCCCAAAAAGAGACACAAGCTCACTACATATTCTACAACGAACCTTGGGCACGTCGAGTAGCCGGCTTCGTGCCCGAGTTGCCTCGGCATTGAGGTGGGAGCCCGTATACATAGTAGGCGATGTGGTGCACTTCCGGCGACGAGGAGGAGACGGGACTTTTCCGCAGGAGATCGGGACCATGACGAGAAGACCGGAGGACTTGGATCGTCGGTATATCTCTATTCCCTTTCTTGTAGATAGCTTAGACTAGTTAATGGTAACGATCCGGGTGTTTAGTGCGCGGTGGTGCCGGTTTGCTAAGTCCGCAAAATTTAAGTTTTTCACCGCTTCCGCATTCCGGCGTCGGATTGACGGCCGGGGCGCCGCCGTGCACTTACACGTCTTGCCTGAGATTCGGGGCAGATGCTATTTGGTTTTATCCGTCCACCTCTCCGAAGATGCCAAGTTGATTTATGGCACCGTGTATCGGAGGTTTAGACGGATGTGGCCGATGTAGCAGACTTCGTCAGATTCCCCCTCGCTTGAGGGGTTTTTGATTGTGGGGACGCTCTTCCCTGCAGGCGCAAGCCCCTGCAGTTAATTACGCTACCGCATCGCGGTAACAACTTTCTCCTTCTCCAGAATTTCACTTCGTGTCTTGTGTGTTTGTTTTGTTTGTGGATGCCCATGGATTGTATACGGAGACTAAGTTATGCCGTCGCCCGTAGGACGTGGATTAGTCCAAATCCGTATTTACTTAGATTTGGGTTTGGTGTTTTAGTTTAAGGATACGTTATCCATATTGAGGCTAAGATCAACTTAAACGTTCGTTAAGGATACGTTAGTCCTGTTTAAGACTAAGATCAACTTAACGTGGTGATTCATTTAATATATGGCTGTCGGGACCCGTCACCTCTCTGTCGTCGTTGAAGGATTACAACGATAGGTGTCAGAGGAGTTCAGAGATGTACCCTTGAACCAAAGTTGATTTGGAGTTTTATGGTCCATTTTAATGTTTAAGGATACGTTAGCCAGGTTTGAGGCTAAGATCAACTTAAACGGGATCTTTTAGATCCGACAAAAGAGCATTTGGGGGCTCTATCGTTCCAGTTTAGGGACGTAGTGGTCCATAGGTAGTTTAACGACGTTTCGGTCCATTGCCAGTTTAGGGACATGGTGGTCCATGTTCCAGTTTAAGGACATAGGGGTCCAAGGTAGTTTAAGGACGCATAAGTCCGTGGGTTTAAGGACCCCACAATCCGTATCTTGGTTTAAGGACGCATAAGTCCATGAGTTTAAGAACCCCACAATCCGTATCTTGGTTAAAGGACGTATTAGTCCACGAGTTTAAGGACCCCGCAGTCCATGTTGATGTGTGGTTGTCGGGACCCGTCACCTCTCTGACGTCGTTGAAGGATTACAACGATAAGTGTCAGAGGAGTTCGGAGATGTACCCTCGAACCGGACGTAAATTGATTTAAGAGAGCAGTTGTACTCAGTCAATTTAATTTGAGGACTTACGGCCATGATTGGGCTAAGTCCAGTTGAAAAATGTTCAATGCTTTTATTTGTTTTTGGCTTATTAGGCCTGTACTAGGGCTTGGCCCCTTTTTAATAATGCATAGCATTAATCTTGGTCTCTGTTGGACCTTTATTTGGGATCTGCTCTTTTAAAATAATGCATTGCATTATTTATTATTTTGTTTGGGCTCTGCACATTTATAAATGATGCAGAGCATCAATTTTGTTTGGGATCTGCCCTTTTTATTGCATTGCAATTTAATTTGGCCTATTAGGCCTTTCTGGTTTGGGCCTGGCCCTTTAGTAAAAGAAATGCTTTTGCATTTGTCAGGCGCTTTGCGCCAATCACTGAGCGCAAGTGCTTGTGGTGACGACACGTGTCACGCAAGTGCAGTGCGCTGCACCAGCGCGCTGCGCTTGCGCTGCTGACACGTGGCGCGCTCTGGTGAGTTGCGCCAATTTCAGAAAGCGAGGCTCTATTTCAAAAGCGCATAGCGCAAGTGGTTCAGATGCTGACACGTGGCGCTCTTTGGTGGCTTGCGCCAACCCAAGAGCGCAACAGTGCAGTTTTGCAAGTGCAAGGCACTATTAACTTGAGAATCTTTTAGATTGCAGAACCAATGGTTCATAAAAAAGTGCAAAGCACTGTTTGATTTCTTGATCTAATTTAGATCAAAGAAAACAAGTTTTTCTTGTTTTTCTTGTTTCAGAGAACCAGTGGTTCATAAAAGAGTGCAAAGCACTGTTTATTATATGAAGATCATTGATCTTGTTCTTAGATCAATGATCTATTAGAAGAAATTCTTCTATTTTATGAAGGTTTTTACCTTTTTCTTGAAATTTCTTCAGAGTTCTCTCTGTTTCGAGGTTCTCAATCTCTCACAATGTTGATTCTCCCTTGAATTGGGGTCTAGGGATCTTTATATAGTGCCCATAGGTTTGTTAAGTTTGTTATAGAGATCATTCTCTGAGGGATTTGAAGAATTTTCCCCACCGTTGGATCTTTAATCCAAGGGCTTCTGTTTTACAGAAGGCAATCTTCTTGTTTTAACAAGAACAGAAAGATCTTATTAAAATTTTAATTCTGTTTGGCGCAGATGCACCAGCTCTTGACACGTGTCAAGCAGCGCACGGCGCAGTGCAACTGCGCTTGCGCATCTGCGCTGACACGTGTCGCGCAGCGCACGGCGCAGCGCATCTGCGCTGACACGTGTCGCGCAACGCAGCGCGTAGCGCAGCACTTGCGCATCTGCGCTTGCGCATCTGCGCTGACACGTGTCGCGCAGTGCAGCGCCTGCGCAACTGAAGCGTTACTTCCTTTAATTTTGTTTTAAATAGAGGTTTGCTATGATTGGGCACGCTGCCTTGGGCGCTACGCTGGCGTATCAGCTTTCGACACGTGGCGCGTTGCGCTCAGCGCAAAGAATTTGAAGCGTTGCTTCGAATTTTGAATTTTGAAATTCAAACAGAACTTTGCTCTGATTAGGGGAAACAAATTCCTCCCCCCACCGTTGCGCTCACGTGACACGTACGTGAGTGCAGCGGTGGCAAGATCCCGGCCGTTGGATCAACGGGTGAGCTGAAGGGGCGCAAGCGCCTTATAAATAAGACTCCTGGCCCTTAGAAATTTTCACCATTTTCTAGATTTTGATTTTCAGAGCTTTGCTCCTGCTTAAGAACTTCAGAGCTTTGCTCTCATTTCCAAAGTTAGAAAAACTTTTAGGTAAAATTAATCTTAGATTAAATTAATTTTAATTAATCTTAACCAACAGAGTTTTGCTCTCATAGATCTTATGATCTAAAGAAAACCCCTGCGGGGTTTCACCAACAGAGCTTTGCTCTCAAGAATCCATAGATTTACAAAGATCTTGTTCATGGGTTTTAACCCATGAGCAGAACTTTGCTCATGGATCAAAAAGTAGATCTTTTTGATCTAAAAGTGAAGAACTCCTGAGAGTCTTCAAAAAATCTTAATTTTTTTATGAGCTTAAAGAAAACTTTTTTTTATAGATTTTCTCATCATTATCACAGAGCTAGGCTCTTTAAGGAATCTTATTCCCCTGAGACCAGAGTTTGACAAGTGTCACTCTGTGACAGAGCTTTGCTCTGAAAGAGGAGATTTTCTCCTTATCTCTAGGGATTTTTTTATTATTAATGGGAATATTCTCTTAGGGATTAACTGACAATATCATCCAATGATGGGATTGTCTTATTAACTGGCGTATTGTCATCCAGATTTTGTGGGTCCCCCTTTGGTCTCCTACCCACTGCACTGCTGTTTAGTGTAATTAATTTTAATTAATCTTTAATTTAATTAATTAATTAATTAAATTTTCTCAAACGCCAAGCGTTGGAATTACAACACTAACGGCTAATTTTGTTCCCTTGCAGTGACTATGTCTTTCGACACTTCATTCCCGTTCGCTCGTTCGGAGGAGGGGTTTCCTGAAGCGCCCTTGGACCGCGAAGTGTTAGCTATGATCAGGGACCACGACCCGGAATATAAGAGTCTCCACCTTTGGGGGTCGTGGTACAATCAGATTATCATGGGTCGACGGAGCTTCACATGCGCAGTACCGTCAGAACCCATCACGGCGATTCATTATGCCGGTCCACCCCCGGTGCAGTATGCCGTGGAGATGGTTGATTGGACTTCGAAAGGCTTTCTTCATCCTACCATAGATGCGATTCCGGTTCAGTGTCCTATGGTTTTGGATATCCTGGGATGCCGTATCTGTCAAGGCGAGGCGCGACCTTGGGGGCAATCATATAACATAGGTCCAATCCCCCGCCACCCGATCGGCTATCTGCCGTGGGCTCGGTATATCCTGTCAACGAAGAAGTCGCAGTTGATAAGGTTAAGCTTGTACACCACGGTCTACGTCTCCCTCTTCCAGTATCCCACGCTTCCCACCTGGTGGTTCAAGACTTTCTTGGAGCAGTGGAACATTCCTACTCACACTTTCCTCGCAATGGACCG